>CM061560.1:114889334-117389334 GCA_030864225.1 Capsicum baccatum var. pendulum
AGCACTCAAGGGGGTTATTTCTCATTCATAACTCAATTCCCTTAAGCAAGATACTTGGGTTTCTAAGAATTAGGTCATCTAAGGGCTCAAGGGTTGAATTCTCTCCATAAAACTTAGTGTGTCAGGCATGTTATTCTTCCCCAACTATTACTTTGTGAAAACATGTGTTTTAAATAGTTCTCCATATGCTTTTGATGTTGGTTTAGGAACATGGGTTAGGGTTTTTGAATGATTGTTGTTTATGTGATGTTTCATGTCTACATATGCATTGATTTTGTTTTAAATGGTGGTTTTGAAATCAATTTGATGCATGGGTATAATGAATAAACCAAGGGATTGTGATTTCCCTAAATTTTGTTATTGACAATTAAATTAGTAATAACCCCAACTTAATTTTGTGAAAGTGATTTGAGTACGAGTAAAATTACATTGAACTATTTTCGAAACAATCACATGATATAAAGAGATTATTAAAATATGGTGGTTTGATTTAATGAACAAATGAAGTCGTTTTTCCAAGTTAATGGAGTTGTGATGGCATGATGATGTTACTTTGTAAGTGTAGTTGGTATGACGATACCAACAACGTATGCCTAAATGTATATTATGGTTTAATGAATGGGAATGTGTGATAAATATTTTAATGGGGCTTAAAAGCGGGTTGTATAGCTGAGTCGTGAAAGTGAGGTCCCGAGGGACTAATATTGGAAACCGCGGTTGTCGACGCGAGGGTCTAAATGATCGGGCAGTTTGAGTCCCTCTTATTATATGATTGGAAGATTCGAGTCCCCCATATTATATTGAGAAAAGACATAAATAATCTCTGAACTTGTCCAACTTTTGCAAAAAGACAC
Source organism: Capsicum baccatum var. pendulum (assembly GCA_030864225.1). Taxonomy (NCBI): domain Eukaryota; kingdom Viridiplantae; phylum Streptophyta; class Magnoliopsida; order Solanales; family Solanaceae; genus Capsicum; species Capsicum baccatum. The sequence goes on from CM061560.1 coordinate 114,890,189, forward strand.
TTTAACTTTGTGGGCGATCTATTACCCTACAAAAGTTATATAAATTATTATAAATGGGCCATTTTGATCAATTGTAAGTTGTTTTTGCATTATGCAAATTAGGCGCGTGAATGTAAGAATCTGGTTGCAAACCCCAATTAAAAATTGCCACATGTAATTAATTTTCAAAACTTTTAAAACCCATCTTTTCTCTAAAAATCTCATCTTTTCCAATTTCACTATTAAAATAGCCTTTGAGCTTAAAGAGAAAAAATATATGCTACTCTTCTTAACAAAATCGACTTCATAATGCTTGTCAACTAAGAGGTCAAGAATTACATTTTACAAATCGCTACAAATGATTTTTTCCCCAAATTTCACAAATGCATGAATAAAAAATTCTTAATAAGAAAAAAAATACAGGGTATCTATTTAAAATTAGATTCAAACTCAAAATTTGAGCCCGAAGTCTTAAAATCGAACCACGAACGATGACCTTAATTAAATACCAAATTAAAATCTTGACCAATACCATTTTATCATCTGAAAAAATTATTTATGGAGTTACTATTGTTAGATGTTATCGTTGGAGAGTTGATGTCATAAATTATTTTTAGAGTGAGTTGTTGTTGTTGGGTGTTGTCGCTGGAGAGTTGATGTCGTTACTGGTTTAGGGTTCATCTGCAGGTAAAAATTTTTGACAAAACAAAGATGGAGAGGGTTGGAAATGATGTAGTAATCAGAGTTTAGGTGGCGGAGTTTGGTGGTTATTTTGGTATTAATTGCGGTGAAGGTTTGATAATGAAGAGACAGATGGTGGTTGTTTTGTTATTAATGGTAGTGGAGGTTTGACAATAAAAAGAAAGATGGAACTGTAAATATAATTTAATTAATTAATTTTAAAAAATATGGTAATCACGTGTAAATATTAGATCAAGATAGAAAAAACTATCGGTCAAAATGGCCCATTTACAATGATCTATATACCTTTTGTAGGGTAATAGGTCGCCCACATAGTTTAAGTATCTTTTTGCAAAAGTCGAATAAGTTCAGGGGTGACTTTATGTCTTTTCTCTATTATATTACATGATTGGGTGCTTAAGTCACCTTGATATGCTGAGAGGTTCGAGTCCCCCATAGTGTATATGTACATCCTCTGGTGCGGCACACACACTGGCCCTTTCAGCCGGGGAAGAGCTGGACCCATATAGCCCATGGGTTCTTTCTTATGATGGTTGAGCCACACAAATCCAAGTTAAATTTTAAATTGTATGTTATTCTTGTTTCCTTTCCCGACATGTTATTTATGTATATATATGATGATGTTCACCTGGTTTTGAATTGGATTTGACTTGGCATTATTTTATCCCTTATCCCTGAGTTACATGCTAGTGCTCAACCCACTAACCATCTTCAGATGCTGTATCACCACGTGATGCAGGCACCGAAGATACTTCTACTCTTTTTGTGTAGTGTTATGTGGATTAGCTCAGTTCATCGATCGTTGGTGGTAAAGTGGAGAGCTTTTATTCTCAGGAGGACATGGACATTTCATCAATTTCCATTCAAGATTAGAATTGAGAGTTCACATTATTATTAACATTGTCATTTTCATTGTCAGGGTCGAGGCATGTCTCGACACTTTACTGATTTCAATTTTGTTAGAAGGCTTTTTGGATTACTATGGACTGGGATGGTGATGTTGGTTATTTTTGGTTGGATGGAGATTACCGGTCATAGACATATCTTAAATTCTTTGAGCTTATCTTATGATATCTTGCTATACATTTGGAAATTCATCTGAAGTTAGGGGTATTGTGTTTTGTTTGGCTAGGAGCAAGGGTTGGTCTCCGGTCCTTATTAAACTTGAGATACCCATCACAACTAGGCCCTGATTTGGATCGTGACAAAGTTGGTATCATTGGGTATCCACAAAGTCGTGTCAAGTATAGTCTCTTTTATGGGTGTGTAGCGCGCCACACTTATAAGGGAGAGGATATGAGACATTTAGGAATGTTTTACTTTCTTGTTGTTCTATTTTGAGCTATAGAGTCTAAGATCTTGAAATCTCCTCTAATTCCTGTATGTTCGTTTTTCATATCATGTCTCCCAGAAGATTCGATGCTCATGGAAACTCTGTCATCCGGTTTGAGGATAATATCGATGGAGCTCATACTAATTATGGAGTTCAGACCCGATCTAGAGTTCTAGCTCCCAATTGTGTTGCCCCACATGGAGTCCCACCAGTTCCCCCTAGCCCTCCTCGAACACCGTAAGCTAATATGTCTAATGTTGAGTTTCACTAGTCGATCCATTTGCCTACCTAGTTGGTGGCCTCTCAGACTTAGCGTATTGCTTTTATTTCTCCATTTTCTGAGGTCACTAAACTTAGCCAATTTATGAGGTTGAGTCCTCCGACTTTCACTGGTTTTAAAGTTGAGAAAGATCCTTAAAATTTCATTGATAAGATGGAAATTTTTTTTTCTATGATACATGTTACTGATATGGAGGGTGTGGAGTTTGCTGCTTATTAGTTGAACGATGTAACGTCTCAGTGGTATGAGGAATGGGACCAATCTAGGGGTGATAATATTGAGTCCTCTTTATGAGATGACTTCTCCAGTGCTTTTCTTGATTGCTTCTTTCCAAAGTAGTTGAGGGAGGCAAAGGCTGAGGAATTCATGAATTTGAAGCAAGGCAGGATGACTGTAAAGGAGCATGCCTTGAAGTTTTATTAGTTGTGATATACTCTAAAATTAGTGTCTAGCATGAGGGCTAGAATGAGAAAGTCTGCTTTCGGGTTGTCCCGTGGTTTGATCTTGAAAAGCCAGGTCGCCTTGTTGAACAAGAATATGGATATCTCTAGACTTGTAGTGTATTACAATAAATAGAATAGGAAAATGAGAAGCAAGTAGAGATGAGTCCAAGGTTGAATATAAAGTTCTGGTATTCGAATCAGGGTGGAGGTCTGTAGCAAAGTGGTAGAGATGGTGGGAAATGGCCTAAGAAAAAGTGGGGCAATTCTGATTCCTACTCTACGGTTAGTGCTCATTATCGGAAGTCGTCGGGTGATCGTTGTTGTCAGAATAGTATTGATCCTAGGGCATAGGGTGCCTAACTTCATGCTAATGAGGCTCAGTCAGCTCCATCATATCCCACTGTAGATTTTGTGGTCAAGTGCATTATGGTGTTTATGAATACAGGAGGAACAAGTGTTTTAAATATGGTCAAATTGGTCATATGCAGTGAGATTGTCCTTCTAGGGTTGTTTTTGGGGTAAATAAGATCCCTATTGCTACTTCGTCAGCTCCTGCACCAAAGGGTGCTGCTTCTGCTTTTGGCTTCAGCGCTAGTCAAAACCGTTTGTACGCTCTTGCCACCCGCTAGGATTCTATGGCGTCCACGATGTTGTTACTGGTACGCTCAAACTATTCTTTCGTGATGTATATTATCTACTTGATCCCGGGTCTCTTATGTGACCCCTTATATGACTATTCATTTTAGTTTTGATCCTAAGTGTATTCCGCATCCCTTTGTTGTGTCCACCACGGTGGGTGACTCCATTGTGGCTAGAAGGATCTATAGGGGTTGTGTGATGTCGGTTTGTGGTAGGAAGACCTTGGTAGATTTGATAGTGTTGGACATGCTAGACTTTGATGTGATTTTAGGGATGGATTGGTTGCATTCGTGCTATGTGTCCCTTGATTGTCGAACCCGAAGGGCCAGTTTCCACTTCTCTATTGAGCCGGTGATCGAGTGTGAAGGTAGTTCCCTAGTGTCTATGGGAAGGTTCATGTTGTATCTTAGAGCACGAAAATTGATTTCCAAGGGTGCCTCTACTATTTAGTGCCTGCTAAGGATTCTAGATCCGAAGGTCCTTCTTTGAAGTTTGTCCCCGTGGTCTGTGAATTTCCCGAGTTGTTCCCAAATGATCTTCCTAGCTTTTCTCCTGATAGGGAATTTAATTTTGGGATTGATCTTCTTTTGGACACTTGTCCTATTTCTATCTTTCCCTATAGAATGACTCTAGCTGAGTTGAAAGAACTCAAGGAGTAATTGAAAGATCTTATGGATAAAGGTTTTATTCTCCCTAGTGTTTTTCCTTGGGGTGCTCCGATTCTATTCATATGTAAGAAGGATGGGTCCCTTTTGGATATGTATAGATTATCGTCAGTTGAATAAGGTGATTGTGAAGAATAAGTATCTGCTTCCTAGGATTGATGATCTTTTTAATCAGCTTCAGGGTGCTAAGTACTTTTCAATGATTGATCTTTGGTCATGTACCATCAGTTGAAGATTAGGGAAGTGGATATTCTTAAGACTGCCTTCCGAACCTGGTATGGTCATTTTGAATTTTTGGTAATGTCCTTTGGTTTGACTAATGCCCCGGTGACATTTATAGATCTTCTGAATCGGGTATTCTATCATTTCTTGGATTTGTTTGTAATCGTGTTTATTGATGATATTTTGGTGTATTCTAAGAGTGCAGTGGATCATGCCGATTACCTCCGCATTGTGTTGCAAACCTTGAAAGTGATGTCGCCCAAAACTAACCTACAAAAAAAGTATGTTGCAGTCGATGCCAAATATAATAACCCAACTACGTTGGGGTCGAATCCACAGGAAAAATATTGAACAGTTGCTTAACTTGATATAATGCACGAGTAGCATGAAAAGTAAATGGGGTGGGTGGGTGTAATACCCCGGGAAATTTTTCGTTAAAATTTTGTGCGTAAACGTGTTGGGTTCTATCTTCTAGAATGAATTATAAATTTTTCGTGCGGAATGTCTTAGATTATGACACACCATTACGTAGAGTATCGAATAAGATTTACAACGATATGTGGATTATCCAAAACGGACACCCGAACGACAGAGTTATGAACATTTCGATCAAACCGTAAATAGTAGTAAACAGTAAAACGTGCAGGAAAAAGTACTGAGGCCTGACATATTTTTGCTCCAATTTTGAACAATCATAACTCCTTGTACGTAATGATCTCGGTGATCTACTATATATCAATGAAAAGCTCTGTGAGTGCTCTTTCCAATGAAATTGGTTTCATCCAATTTGTCTTTCGGAGTAAAAAGTTATGGTCGATCTAGTTCAGCCTATCAAAAGTGAATTTTTGGGTCAACTTCAAACGATCATAACTCCTCGTACACAATGATATGCGTAAGATACTATATATCAACGGAAAGATATGAGAGTCCTCTTTCTAATGAAATTAGTTTCATCCAATTTGGATATCGGAGTAAAACATTATGGTTGATCTACTTCAGACTATCAAAACAGTCCACAAAGGATAGATTTGAGAATTATTTGATTTTTTAAGGGCATTTTGGTCATTATGCCTTCACTTCATGGACGAAAATTGTCCATTTATACCTATATTGAGCCATAAAATTCATGTTCTTTCATCAAATACATTGAGAGAACTAAACCCTGGGTCCATTTTGAGCTCCAAATATCTTCCAATTTCATCGTAGAAATTCAAATTTGATCCGATAATCGAACTCATCATCTCAAGACCTTCGAGGAGCACCCCTTATTTGTATGAATAAGATTCATAATCAAGAGGTCAATTTCAAGGTATGTGGGTTTTTGAACAAGATTATCCTTTCGATCTTGTGCCCGGAATTTTATTTACTTATGTTGATATAAGATTTTACATATTTTTCCACGGATTGGAAATATGATTTTATAGCTCATATTGTTCTCCATGAAATATGGAATTTTGTAAATTGGTACATATATGATTTTGAAATGGAATTTTGTCCAAAATTACTTGGTTATGAATGTACGATGATTTGAATTATTAAACCTTGATTTATACAATTATACCATTACTTCCTTATTATGACTTGATAATTGTTATTGAGAATTATGTATCCCTAATATTGATTATTGTTTCAAGTGTCTTTAAAATATGAGTTGGATTATGAGTTGAGGCGTATTGATGTTGAATTTGAAGGGCTATGATTAGCCTTGGCATTGTTTGGTGTTATTGATGTTGTGGTGGTTTAACAAGGTTATACGTTTCAATGTTGGAAAATATTCTTGCTTTGAGTTGAGTTAGGGATCCACAAATGATTATTTAATAATTTGAGAAAGATACATGATTTTGGTCCTCATTATTGACCCTTGAGACGTTTTAAAGTGGAATCCCTAATGCGTTCTGAGCTTGTCGGGGAGTAGTACATAGCACCGAGAGGGAAATTTGGTATTTTCCCAAACCTATGTGCCACCGTAGGGTTGTTTGATGATGATATTATTGGCCAGAGAGCCCGATTGTGATTATTGCAGTTTTAAGGTCGTACTCCCTGGCAAAGAGTATGACGCTCCCGCCAATGGGGGTTTTATATGTTGGTATTCCACGTAGCTCACGTGGGGTTGTCGGTTATAGGAAACTCCCCTGATCATAAGAATCATGTTTATTGAAATACCGAGTCACTCCGAGTTTTGATGTGGAAAGTTAAGTTGCCTATGATGATCTATAATGATTTATGTGTTTTTTCTCCTACATTTCCTATCTAAGGTGTTATGAGTTGCATGACTCAATGTCACTCAAGCTAGGGGTATCATTATGGTCCGTATGTACGTTTTTACGAAATTTATGATATTATTTATATTTTGCATGCGCCCCCACATACTCAGTACGTATCTTGTGCTGACCCACATATTTCTCTATGGGCTACGTTCTTACTATAATGTAGGTTCAGGTACTCAGCCACAGCTGCGACAGTGATATCCGAGTACCGCATCTACATTGCTTCAGTGGTGAGTCCTTATGGTTTAAGGACCAAGTCGCTAGTTTTGGTGCTGTTGTTTTGTGATCCCTTTGGTCTGTTGAGTCAGTTGGGGGTTTGTCCCAATGACTCGTTGATTTTGCTGTGTAGAGGCTATGTCAGACTAGTGTATTATTGGGTTGGTTTATGTATAGACATTCCATATATGTACAGTCTAACGATATTCTGTGCCATTGCGATGTGATATGATATGTACTTATATACATATTCTTAGCGTAGCGTGTATGTTGTTGTGTTGGAACCTAAGGGTAGTGTTTTGGCTTAAAGGGTTAGCTTGAGGGTACGTGTAGCTTTGGGCACCGTGTAGCGTCTCGGGATGATATTTTAGGGCGTTACAATCTTGGTATCAGAGCCTAAGGTTTAAAGAGTCCTAGGAAGTCTGACAATCCGTGTTACGTAGAGTCTTGATCATTGGTGTGTAGTGCGCCACATCTATTAACAAGAGGCTACGGGACGTTTTTGGAAAAGTCATTTCTTTCATTCTAAAAGTGTTTATCGTGTTTGCAATTGTTTCTTTCTGCTGTTAACTCGTGCGCTCTTATGACAGAAAATGCCTCCACGTCGAGCTTACGAAAACAACAACCAACCTCAACCCATTGATCCGTTATATGAGACGGTATCCCATGCCGAATTTCAGACAACTTTTCAAACACTCGCTCAGGCAGTTACTGCCAATACTCAGGCCAACGCTCCACCTCCGCAGGAAAATAATTCGGCAGTAGCACAAATTTATGACTTTATGCAGATGAATCCGCCAGAGTTTCATGGGTCGAGAGCAGGTGAGGACCCGCAGATATATGTTGATAAAATAAAGAAAATTATGCAGATTATGCACGTGATCGAGAAAGAAAGTGTGGAGCTGGCTTCTTATCGGTTGAAGGATATTGTCTATGACTGGGTGCAGATGTGGAATAAGGGTAGAGAGGAAGATACCGCTCCGGTGACTTGGCAATTATTCCAAGATGCTTTCTTGGATAGATTCTTTCCTCTTAAGTTACCGGAAACTAAGATAGAAAATTTTATGAATTTTAGACAAGGCTCCATGTCGGTTAAGGAGTATTGTCTTAAGTTTAATCAGCTATCAAAGTACGCTCCCAATATGATGGCTGACTCGAGGACTAGTATGAGCAAGTTTCTAACTGGGTGTCGAGTTATGTGGTGAAAGAATATAGATCTGCTATGATTAACAGGGAGATTGATCTTTCTAGGTTAATGATTCACGCCCAACAGATTGAGTCAGACAAGATAAAGGAAAGAGAAAGAGTAAGAGGGATTAAGAGAGTCTGATCGGAGCAACAGGGGTCTGGTCAGACTAAATTCTCCGGATGGAGTTGCCCTTAGTTTTAGAGACGTCCATTTATACCTGAGCCTTCCTCAGCTAGTGCTCCCATATATTGGGGCAGGCAGGAGCTCGAGAATTGTTCGGTACCTTCTAGGTCTCAGGACATTGTAAGCAACCAGCCTCATTCTCCTTCGCGTGCTAAGTATGGTAGAGACCATTTTGGGGAGTGTTATATGGGGCAGCGGGGCTGTTTTGGTTGTGGCAAGTTGGGCCACATACTTAGAGACTGCCCGTATGCCAGACAACGGAGTCGTGATGCCTGTCCCCAGAGTCAGGCTACCAGTGCCCCACTTCCCGCAGCCCGTCCAGTTCCTTCTCAGGGTGCTTTATCTAGTATTGCTGGTGGTCAGCGTCAAAATCCTTTCTATGCTATACCACCTCGTCAGGAACAGGAGGACTCTCCCGATGTTGTCACTGGTATGCTTCGTGTTTTCCATTTTGATGTCTATGTATTGATGGATCTTGGTTTAAGTTTCTCTTATGTGACACCTTTGGTTGCTGTAAACTTTGAAACAAATCTTGAACTGATTTCTGAGCCTATTTTGGTTTCTACCCCAGTAGGAGAGTCTGTTATTGATAAGCGAGTGTATAAGAAGTGTCCCATCACAGCTTTCCGAACTCGTTATGGTTATTTTGAATTCCTAGTTATGTCTTTCGGGTTAACTAATGCTCCTACGACTTTCATGGATCTTATGAACCGAGTATTTAAGCAGTATTTGGATTTATTTGTTATCGTGTTCATATATGACATTCTTGTTTACTCTCGAAGTGACATCGATTATGCAGACCATCTCCAAATTGTGCTGGAAACACTTAGGGCTCATCAATTGTTTGCCAAGTTTAGCAAATGTGAGTTTTGGCTAAGGTCCGTAGATTTCTTGGGTTATGTTGTTTCTTCTGAAGGTATTACAGTTGATCCTCAAAAGATAGAGGCTATAAAGAGTTGTCCTAGACCTATTTCTCCATCTGATATCCAAAGTTTCTTGGGTCTAGCTGGTTATTATTGTCGTTTTGTCGAAGGGTTTTCTTCTATTGCGTCTCCTATGACCCGTTTGACCCAAAAGAAAGTGAAGTTTCTGTGGTCAGAATCTTGTGAGAAGAGTTTTTAGGAGTTGAAGACTCGATTCACTTCAGCCCTGTATTGACTTTGCCGGACGGTGTTGATGGTTTTGTGGTATTGTGATGCTTCCAGAGTGGGTTTGGGTTGTGTTTTAATGCAAAAAGGTAAGGTTATAGCCTATGCTTCTAGACAGTTAAAGCCTCATGAGAAGAATTATCCTACTCATGACCTTGAATTAGCTGTTGTGGTCTTTGCTTTGAAAATCTAGAGACATTATTTATATGGTGTGCACGTAGATGTCTTCATGGATCATAAAAGCTTGCAGTATGTGTTCAGCCAGAAATAGTTGAACATTAGGCAGAGACGGTGGTTAGAGCTACTGAAGGATTATGATATGAGTGTCTTGTATCATCCAGGCAAGGCCAATGTAGTGGCGGATGCCCTTAATCGGAAGTCTATGGATAGTGTAGCGCATGTAGAAAATAATAAGAAAGAGTTAGCCCGTGAGGTGCATCGCTTGGCTAGGTTTGGAGTTAGGTTGTTTGGTGATGCTGAGGGTAGCATAGGAGTTCAAAGTGGTTTCGAGTCCTCTTTAGTTTCGGAAGTGAAGGAGAAGCAAGACAAGGATCCTACCTTGGTTAGGTTAAAAGAATTCGTTAAAGACCAAAAGGTAGAGGTTTTCTCCCAAGGAGGGGATGGCGTGTTGAGATTTCATGATAGACTTTGTGTTCCGAATATTAATAACTTGAGGCAGAGAATTATGGCGAAAGCACATGGCACGCGATATTCCATTCATCCCGGTGCTACTAAGATGTATCATGATTTGCAGAAAATTTATTGGTGGAACGGTATGAAGAAGAACATAGCAAAATTTGTGTCAAAATGTTCTACGTGTCAAGAAGTTAAGATAGAACACCAAAGGCCCAGTGGTGTGATGCAAGAGTTTAGCATTCCTACTTAGAAGTGGGAAGAAGTGAATATGGATTTCGTGGTTGGTCTACCTTCTTCTCGTCGCCATCATGATTCGATTTGGGTTGTAGTAGATCGGTTATCGAAATCAGCTCATTTCTTGCTAGTGCATTCATATTTTATAGCTGAAGACTATGCTAGACTGTATATTCGGGAACTCATCAGATTTCATGGAGTCCTTTTGGCTATTATTTCTGACTGGGGTACTCAGTTTACTTCTCAGTTTTGGAAATCTTTTCAGAAGGGTCTCGGTACCCAAGTCCGTTTAAGTTCTGCTTTCCATCCTCAAACCGATGGTCAAGCCGAACGAACCATTCAGACTTTAGAAGATATGTTGAGAGCTTGTGTGCTTGACTTTAAAGGTAGTTGGGATGAGCAATTGCCATTAGTTGAGTTTGCTTACAATAACAGCTTTCATGCTACTATTGGAATGGCCCCGTTTGAAGCTCTTTACGGGAGGAGGTGTAGATCTCCAATAGGTTGGTTTGAAGTTGGTGAAGCTGCTGTGACTGGACCTGATGCTGTGTTTGAAGCTATGGAAAAAGTTAGGTTGATTCGAGAACGATTGAAAACCGCTCAAAGTCGTCAGAAGCGTATGTGGATGTGAGGAGAAAAGATCTTAAGTTTAATTTTGACGATTTGGTATATCTAAAGGTTTCACCCATGAAAGGGGTGAAAAGGTTTGGAAAGAAAGGGAAACTTAGTCCCAGTTACGTTGGCCCTTATAGGATTCTATGTCGTGTTGGGAAGGTAGCTTATGAGGTTAATTTGCCCGCGGAGTTGTCTAGTGTTCACCCAGTTTTCCATGTATCCATGCTTAAGCGATGTATTGGTAACTCAGTTGTAATTGAACCTTCTAAGGATTTCGATACCCAGAATAATCTTTCATTTGAGGAATTTCCGGTTGAGATTCTAGATTTTCAAGTTCGGAAGCTAAGAAGCAAGGAAGTTTCTTTAGTTAAAATGTTTTGGCGAAATCAATCCGTCGAGGGTGCGACATGGGAGGTAGAAGCAGAAATGCGTACCAAATACCCTCATCTTTTCTCTACGAATCCGAAACGTGTTGAAGGTATCATTCTCTTTAATTCAATCCTCATTACTATATGTATCTTAACTTGTGTGTTTTCTTAAATATCGAAAATCTAGTGTGAAACATATGTTTTGAGCAAGGTAGTTTCGCTCGATATCCTCATTTCCATAGTATTCCTGACTTACTCATCGACATTTGAGGACGAATGTTTTCGGGGGGGGGGTGATGTAATACCCCGGGAAATATTTCATTGAAATTTTGTGCGTAAACGTGTTGGGTTCTATCTTCTAGAATGAATTAAAATTTTTTTCGTGTGGAATGTATTAGATTATAACCCACCATTGCGTAGAGTATCGAATAAGATTTCAACAATATGTGGATCATCCAAAACGGACACTTGAGCGACGAGTTATGAAAATCCGATCGAACCGTAAATAGTAGAAAACAGTAAAACGTGCAGGAAAAAGTACTGAGGCCTGGCGTATTTTTGCTCCAACTTTAAACGATTATAACTCCTTGTACATAATGATCTGGGTGATCTACCATATATCAACGGAAAGCTCTACGACTCCTCTTTACAATGAAATTAGTTTCATCCAATTTGTCTATCGAAGCAAAAAGTTATGGCCGATCTACTTCAGCCTAACAAAAGTGAATTTTTGGGTCAACTTCAAACGATCATAACTCCTCGTACAAAATGATTTGGGTAAGATACTATATATCAACGGAAAGATATGAGAGTCCTCTTTCTACTGAAATTAGTTTCATCCAATTTGGATATCGAAGTAAAACGTTATGGTTGATCTACTTCAGACTATCAAAACAGTCCACAAAGGATAGATTCGAGAATTATTTGATTTTTTAAGGGCATTTTGGTCATTATGCCTTCACTTCATGGACGAAAATTGTTTATTTATACCTATATTGAGCCATAAAATTCATGTTCTTTCATCAAATACATTGAGAGAACTAAACCCTGGGTCCATTTTGAGCTCCAAATATCTTTCAATTTCACCTATGGGCTATATGGGAATCCCCTAAGGTTGTCTAAGGTGTTGCTTGTAAGCTATAGTCGGTTTGACAATACCACTAATGATAGCCTTGGGTTAGAATAAATAGAAAGATGGTTTGGTTGTATGGTAATGGTTTTAATTGGGCAATAATAGCGGGGTATGATAACTAACTGTGAATGTGTGAGTCCAATGTACGGATACTAGAAACTCATATTTGCTGACATGAGGATTAGGCATGGCGACCCTATACTTAAGGGGTACATGGGAATCCCCTAACACTTGTATATATGTATCATGGAGAGCGAAGGGTACACAAGAATTCCCTACTCCTATGGTATCTCTGGTTCATGTGGCTACACATATCGAGGCCCGTCCGGGGGTGACACTGGACCCATATAGCACGTGGGTGGTTCTAGGATGGTTAAGCTACACCTTCCAAGGTTAATGGTTTTAAAGGCATGCTAAACTCTTTTTCCTTTCCTGGCATGAATTATATATATATATATAGTTATGGATATGTGTGTATATGGTTGTTTGTTTGGTTTACTTGGTTTTAAAGGTTGGCATTATTTTATCCTTATCCTGATTACTTGCTAGCATTCACCCACTAACCCGTCTTCAGACGGCTGTATCCCCACGTAATGCTAGAACCGGCCATATTACTCCTCTTGCTTATTGATCTAATTTGGGAATAGTCGGTGTTGGATTGAAGTGGTGAGCTTCCTTAGTTTGAAAGACATCCATTTATGTCATGGATTACTTTATATACTCGTTTTTTCATAGACTTTGGTTTTGGATATGATCAGGGGTATGTCCCAACTATATACTCTTTGATTTAGTTTGGAGGCTTTGTATGGACAACTGTGGACTTGGGTATGGAATGATTATGATACATTTATATATATACATCGGGTTTTTATTTTTTTGGTTTGGTTGGTTATTCATCGGGTGGATTTACTTGGTTGGGTTAGTCTCAGATATAGGCTTATTCCAAAGCCAATACATTGTTAAATACGTTATCTTGTTGTATGTTTGGAATTCATCCGAGTGAAGGTATATTTTGGTTGGTTAGATTGGGTATCAGGGGTGGTCTATGGTCCCGGTTGGACTTAAGATGCCCATTACAGCAAGGCCCCGATTCGGGTCGTGTCAGCGTATGGGTTGCCTCCCATGCATTGCTTGATTTAATGCCGCGACACAACGTAATTGCCTTGGGTACTCAAACTTCACCATGGTAAATTTCAATAATCATATTTATTTCCTTAGTGTTACCAATATAGTGCTTGACTCTTTGCCCATTCACCTTGAATGGGGCTTCACTATCCCTCTTTAATTCCAAAGCACCATACGGGAACACTCTTAGCACAGTAAAGGGACCATACCATCTAGACTTCAACTTTCCTAGAAATAATCGAAGCCTTGTGTTGTAGAGCAATACCTGGTCCCTTTTTTATGATTTTTTTCTCAATTTTGCGATCATGATGCAACTTCATTTTTTCCTTGTAAAGTGCAGAACTTTCATAAGCCAGGAGTCGGAATTCATCCAACTCATTCATCTTGTTCAACCTTGATTTGTTGCATCTTGCCACTCTAAATTCATCTTCTTTAAGACCCACAAAGATTTGTGCTCAAGCTCAACAGGCAAGTGACAAACTGATAAGGTGAAGCACCTATTGGGGTCTTGAATGTTGTTCGGTAAGCCCATAATTCATCATCTAACTTTTGTGACCAATCAGTCCTACTAGCATTCACTGTCTTTGCCAAGATGGACTTGATTTCTCTATTGGATACTTCATCCTATCCACTAGTCTACAGATGATAAGGTGTTGACACCTTGTGTTTGACTCCATACTTCTCAAGCAGACCTTTTAAATAAACGATTATAAAAATATGACCCATTATCACTAATGATAGCACGTGAGGTGCCAAATCGAGAAAGATGTGCTTTTTCAAGAATATAGTGACACTACTTGCTTCATTGTTGGGGAGCGCAACTGCTTCCAACCATTTGGATACATAATCCACAACCATAAGTATATACTTTATGCCAAACGAACTCACAAAAGGTCCTATGAAAACTATACCCCATAAATCAAATAATTCCAATTCTAAAATAGGAGTCATAGGCAGTTCATGGCATCTAGAGATATTACCTTAGCATTGACATTGATCACAAGTAGAAGCAAAGTCATATGCGTCTTTGTAGATTGTTGGCCAATAATACCCACATTGCAAAATTTTGTGGGCTGTGAGGATTCCTCTATGATGACCCCTAACTGGCGAAGAATGACAAGCCTCAAGTATGCTTATCATCTTTACGTCAGGTATACATCTAGAAATAATCCTATCCGCACATATTCTGAATAAATAAGGTTTATCCCAGAAAAATTTCCTTACCTCATGCAAAAACTTCTTCTTTGTTGGAAGGAAAGATCTTCTGGGACTAGATCATTGGCTAGATAATTTGCATAGTATGCAAACCATGGAACTAGATCTTGGGAAGCTGCCAAGAACTGCTCATCTGGAAAACTGTCATTAATCTCTGGCCCATCTTCTACTTTCGGCATAGCTTTCTCCTCAAGTCTAGACAAGTGATCTGTAACTTGGTTCTCCATGCCTTTCTGTCCTTGACTTCAAAATTAAATTCTTGCAGCTGAAGTACCCACCTTATCAGTCTAGGTTTTGCATCTTTCTTTTCCATCAAGTACTGCAATGCTACATGATCCGTGTGCACAACTACCTTCGTCCCAATCAAGTAGGATTGAAACTTCTCAAAGGCAAAAACTACTGCTAACAACTCTTGTTTAGTCACTATGTATTTCTTTTGAGTAGTGTTCAATGCCTTGTTGGCATAGTAGATAGGATGAAAAATCTTTTCTTTTCTTTGGACTAGGACAACACTTAAAGTCACTCCACTTGCGTTACACATAATCTCAAAAGGCAAGGACTAATCAGGCGAGACAATGACTGGAGCCGACACTAACTTCTCTTTTAGGCATTCAAAATCCTTCATACATGTATCCTCAAAAACAAATTTCATCTCCTTCTCAAGAAGCTTGCAAAGAGGATTAGCAATCTTCGAGAAATCCTTGATAAAAAGCCTATAAAAACCGGCATGCTCTAAAAATCTCTGAATTCCCTTCACAAAAATTGGTGGAGGTAATTTCTCAATCACCTATATTTTAGCTCTATCAACTGCTATGCCCCTTTTTGAAATCTTGTGCCCAGGCACAACAATTTTTTGCCCATAAAATGGGACTTTTCCCAGTTAAGTACCAAGTTTCATTCTTCACACCTTCTAAGAGCATTGGCCAGGTGCACTCGGCTGTCATCAAAAGAATCACCAACGACCGAAAAGTCATCCATACACACTTCGATGGTGTCTTCTCCCATATCAGAGAAGATGGACATCATATATATCTGAAATGTGGCTGGAGCATTACATAGCTTAAATGCCATACGTCTGAATGCAAAAGTCCCATAAGGACATTTGAAGGTAGTCTTATCTTGTTCTTCAGGTGCAATACTAATTTGGTTGTAACCTGAATGCCCATCAAGAAAACGTTACCATCTTCTGATTCCTAATCTCTCTAGCATCTGGTCCATGAAGGGCATGAGATAATTGTCCTTTTTAGTCCATGCATTCAATTTTCTGTAATCAATACATACTCTCCATCCTGTAACTGTCCTCATCAGCACTAACTCATTCTTTTTATTAGGCACAACAGTACTCTCGCCTTTCGTCGAAATACATTATACCAGATTGACCCATTTGCTGTCAGCAATGGGATATACTACACCAATATCCAACTACTTGATTATCTCTTTCTTCACAACTTCTTGCACAGGAGGGTAGAGTCGACGCTGATGTTCTATACTTGGAATACACTCTGCTACAAGTTGAATTTTATGAGTAAAAAGACCAGGAGAAATACCCACAATATATGCAATAGACTATCCAATGGCCTTCTTGAATCTTTGTAATATTGATTATAATGCTTTCACTCCTGATTTAATCAAATCAGTTGTAATAATTATCGATAAAGTATTATTGGCCCACAAAAATGGATATCACAAATGAGAAGAGAGGGCCTTCAACTATAAGATCAGTGGCTCTTCAATGGATGGACGAGCAGGTGTAGTAGTTTTATTTTCAAATCCAAATCAAGCTTCTTTAGTGCATACATGTAAGAACCACTACCATAAAGTGCACATACCATCTCATCATACTCTTCAATGCTATCACTGTCAAAGTTCATGATCACTTCTACTAGCACTTCAACACCCAACATCTATTCGATAGGAACAACAATATCAAAACCATTATCCCAAAGAGTGACAAAATCAATATCATAGAATAAATTTGTTTCATAATCATACACATCAATCACGGATACCACTCTTAACTCATCAAACCGCTTTATGGATTTCCATATATTAAATACTACTTGTTCATCATTGAGTCTCATCATCAAATGTACTTGCTCCAAATCACTCAATGTCTGTCTTGTAGCTAAGAATGGTTTTCCCAAAATAATTGGGACTTGGAAGTCTACTTCGCAGTCCTATGTCCAAAAATTCGCAAAAATAATGAAAGAAGCCACTTTCAATAATATATCATATATAATACCAACTAGCTTTTTCACGATCTTGTCTGCCATCACTAATCTCATGGAGGTTGGTTTGGGAGATCCCAGCCTCAACTGTATGGCCTGAGGTTTGATGCTAGTACCCAAATCACATAATGATTGAGCAAAGTTGGAGGATCCAATAGTGCAAGGTATAGTAAAAACACCAGGATCCTTCTTCTCCACTAATGATCTAGTAGCCCCTGCAGTACAATGATGAATGTTGATGACTGGCTCATAACTGACTGACCTCTTCTTAGTGATTAGATCTTTCATGAATTTTGCATATCGTGACATTTGCTCTAATGCCTCTACAAGTGGGATATTAACTGATAGCTCTTTTAGCATTGATAAAAATTTTTGATACTTACCATCTTCTTGTTTCTTTTTCAGCCTTTGAGGAAAAGGAGGATGAGGTCCCGAGATAGGCTTCAAAATAGGCTCATCGGCCTTATCTTCTCCTTCATCTTTCTAGCTACTATTATCCACATTAACAGGATCATCATCATTATTTTGCTTATCTATAATCGGTACAGGTGGGTCTATGGTGGATTTATCACTTTGAGTGGTAATGGCGTGACATCGACCATCATTCTTGGATTAGCCACTGTGTTACTCGAGAGATTGCCATGCTGTATTTAATTTGTTGTAGCTTATATCTGACTAAATTATTGCTCCAACTGCGTGATTGCTGTAGCATGTGACTTAACTTTTAGGTTTTGACCTAAAAGGTCTGCCTTGGTATCCTTAAGGCAGCTCTCTTGACTTTCTCGCCCCTTAACTAATTTTGACAACAGCTCATCCATTCTGGAATCTAAATCACGATTACCCAGTGGAATATATTTTTCACTCTTCTCTTTATAGTCTTTTTTCTTCCACCAATCACTATTTCTCTCTACTTTTGTCTATGTATCTATCATTATAATAGTTCCAACCTTGATTCCCTTCCCCTTGGCCTTGAAAATCTGCTAACTTACAATCAAGATACTCCATTTCTTTATCAAATTCAATCTCAAAAGTTCTAGAAGTAGATCCTTGTGCCTCAACTGTATTCGCTTTTTCAACACTCATTATTGCAAACTATTTTTTAAGCAACCCAATATCAGTACAAAGCTGTGCAACCTCTTGTGCTACTAAATCCTGAACAACTTCATAATTATTGGCCGATCTAATAGTATACGAACCTACACCATGTTCTGCACCTCTAGTATGCTATCCTCTATTAGTCACTACAAGATCATTTAGCATATCCTGCAACATCCTATCAAAGACGCATAATGTACCTCCCTAAATCATATCTGCCATTGCTCTCACACTGATATTCAATGATCTATAAAAGATTTCCAATAAATTTGATCCTTTAATTTTTTGATTAGGCACCATGCTTAGCTTCTTCTTGAATCTAAACCACACTTCATATAATGATTCTACAAGTAACTATCTGAAGGTATAAATCTCATCTTTTAACTGTAGTATCCTTGTAGGAGGGAAAAATCTATTTAAAAACTATTTAAGCAACTCATGTCAGGTACTGATTGAGCCTCTTGGACATTCCCCTAACCATAGTATTGCTTCATCCATTAATATAAATGGAAGCAACCTCAATCTCAATGCTTCCTGATCCACCCCCCAAATTGTATATGTTATGCAGATCCCAGTAAAATTTGCAAGATGCATGTTTGCATCATCATTCACTGATCCCAAAAATACACCCTTAAAGTTCAATAATTAGATCATGGAACTTGTAATATCAAACTTCACATATGGGGGTAAAACAGGAGGAACAATGGCTCTTATCTCAGTAAATTAAACATAACCCATATCCTCTTCATCTTTGTATGCGAGTGAGTGCTGATATGCAGGAATCAATAGAGGCATGCCTCTCTAAACTCTATCTCGATGCTCAGCTTCCTGTCTAGGCCTAGCTAGTCCTCCGTGTGGAGCTAACCCAGCCTCTTTAGCTAATTGGGACTTTTCGACTTCTCTTTTTTCTTCCTCAGTAGCAACTATTAGTTGTTGCATTTTTAAATCTACTATATTCTGTGGATCAACTTGAGCATGTAGGATTGCCACGTTAGTATCAACAGGTAGAGGGTCTTGAACCCCATCATGAATTTGTCCTAACATTCTTCTTGTAGTTTGAAGAATTCTTTCCTTCTTTGGATCAAAAAAGAGTAAGGGATTGCCTCTTATCCTAGTGTTTGACATACACGATGTATGCCAAATTAAAATAGAAAATAAAACCCGCAAACTTCACCAATTCAATTAACTACTCAGACCATCTTCCCCGGCAATGATGTAAAAATTTAATGTCGCCCAAAACTAACCTCGCAAAAGAAGTATGCTGTGACCGATGCTAAATATAGTAACTCAACTAGGTTGGATTCGAACCCACAGGAAAAATGTTGAACAGTTGCTTAACTTGCATGATTAGTAAGAAAAGTAAATGTAACGCCCCAAAAATGGTCACGAGAGGTCACACGGTGCTTAGGACCACAAGTGAGCTCAAACTAACCCTTCTACTGGTATAACTCATAGGCAACTGAATAAATATGTATAAAATAACTAAGTTTACTATGCGGAAACATGAAAATGATGAAATATATGAAATTACAATACTGATACAACTCTTACATTCTGATAAAGTCTGAAAAGAGGGACTCAATTTACATAACTGACTCTAACTGACGTCTATGAAACCTCTTGTCACGGGCCTATTTTTAGCCGCGTGTGGAAAGATTAACACCCTTAATATCGATGCTAAACTCATTCCTAAACCAGATCTAAAACAGTCCCTAAGAACCTTTGAACATTCACACAAACACGTAAGGAAAAATAACAAAGGAAGACAATGGTTTTGGAGGCCAGAAGAGCCAATTTTCTGGTATATTTCTTGAATAATACAAGTATGGGATGCTGCCCAAGAGGGATTTACAAGATATATTTAAAGTACCTAAGTCAAAGGGCACAATAAATGCTAGAAAATGACCCTATACAATGGTCTACAACAAGCTAGTCAAACTTTCTATATTTGGCCATGCAATCCATGCAACTAGTGAGATACCTTTGTCTTGCTGCCTACTTTTCTGTCCAGCAGCTGGGAAAGGCTCCAAAGCCTTATAAATGTTGAACCATGCTTGTAATTTGAACTCCCAAAGATACCTCCACGTTGGATTTGTCAATTGATGTTGCGGAAGCCCCATAGAGCTCGAAAATGCACCCGAAATGCTCGGAGTCATGCCCAAAACGTGAGGAATTCAATGGGTAGTGTCGCAGGGCGTCACACTCTGCTATTCTAACTATAGATAGCTGGGACGTGACCCGAACTACCACTAATCAATACATAGGAGTAGGAAAGTAAAGTATATTAATAACATCTAACTGAAGTCCCTGAAGTAGGAGGACTCATCATCTGTTGGTTGGAATCTGCAACTGTCTAATTTTGACTGTACATACCACGACTTATACCTACATTATGAGACAATGTAGCACATAGACATATATGTGGATAAGTACTTTGAGGATGTACTGATTATATGGGGGTGAATACATAAGTAAAACATTATCATCACATTTTATAAAATCATGCATGCTAAATGTAAATGACTCACATAGGCTTGAGTAATTTGAAATCTGAAGATCTAGTAAAGGATATAGTATTAATCTTGTGAGTCATAACACTTAGTTCTAAAATCTGTATTTCTGTTCTATTCTCAAATCATATAGGCTAAGTGAAAAAGGGCTCACTTTTTATGTCTGAAACTAAAAGCTGTAATTCTGTAATCTGAAATCTCAAGTAAAATAATATCTGAGTAAGTTTGTGAGCCTTTACACTTAATTTTTCTAAAAGTTTTTCTATTAATATTTTCTATTAGCTAGCATAGAGGTTCTCTTAACCGACATAAACCATGTGAGCATTCATGGAGTCCAACGTTTTTGTCCCCCTTAGGAGGAATCCTCATGTTGGGGAGAGGAGTCATACTCTTGCAAGGGAGTATAACCTATCTGAGTATAACCTAAATCGAGCCTAAGCAACTTACCCTCGCCAACTTTGTACCACCCAATAGGAGATCGACACCTCCTACTATACAATGCCTCAAAATGCACCATACCAATACAAAAGTGGTAACTATTATAATAGGCAAACTCAATCAAAGGCAAGAGGTCATACCAATTACCACCATAATCGATTACACAAGCCTGCAATATATCCTCTAAAGTTTGGATAGTTCTCTCCACTTGATCATCCATTTTCAGGTGGAAAGAGGTACTAAGTCACACTCCAGTCCAAACTTTTTTGGAACAGTTACAAAAAATAGGACAGAAATGGAGGACCAAGATCCAATATAATATACATCGGAGCATCGTTCAACTTTACAATCTCCACAAGAAATAACTTTGCGTAATTATCTGCCAAGTAATTAGTCCTCACGGGAAAGAAATGAGTAGACTTTGTCATTCTATCAATAATGACCCAAATAGAATCACATTGATTCTGAGATCTAGGAAGGCCGATAATGAAATCTATATTAATTGACTCCCACTTCTAATCTGGCAACACAATCTCTTGGTGTAGGCCACCGAGCCTCAAGTGCTCAACCTTTACTTGTTGGCACACCATACACTTAGACACATGGCTAGCAACATCATGCTTCATATTATTCCACCAATAGAACTCTCTAAGGTCATGATACATCTTGGTGGAACCAGGATGAATATCATAACAGGCTCCATGAGCCTCGGTCATGACCCTTTCCTTCAATCCATCGACGTCGGGAACGCATAGACTACCTTGGTACACTAAGATACCATCACCACCAATCACAAAGTTTGCAACCTTGTGTCGACCCACATTACTCTTGATTTTCATCAATTTGGGGTCCAAGAACTGCTTTTACTTTATCTCAATAACAAGAGATGATTGAGATATCAGATGCACAAATACACCACCATCCTCAAAGTTCGCAAGGTGAACTCCAAGATTCGCCAACCGGTGAATATCTTTCACCAATTCCCGCTTATCCTCATAAACATGGGCCAAACTCTCCACAAATAATCTAGTAAGAGCGTTGGTGACTATATTCGCCTTACCAGGATGGTAATGAAGACTCATATTATAGTTTTTCAATAGCTCAAGCCACGTTCTTTGCCGGAGATTCAACTCTTTTTGGGTAAGAACATATTGAAGGCTCTTATGATTGAAAAATATTTCGACATGAACACCATAAAGATAATGCCGCCAAATTTTCAAAGCAAAAACCACAGATAATAACTCAAAGTCATGGGTAGAGTAGTTTTTTTCATGAACTTTCAATTGTCTAGAAGCATAGGACACCACCCTACCATGTTGCATCAACACATAACTAATACTGATACGAGAAGCATCACAATAAGCCACAAAACCATCACTACCGTCAGGCAAGTTCAATATCGGAGCCAAAGTCAATTTATCTTTCAAATTCTCAAAACTACCCTTACACGCGTTTGACCACATGAACTTGACCTTTTTTTGGGTCAATTTGGCAACATAAAGCTATTGTAGAAAAACTCTTCACAAACATCTTATAATAAATGGCTAGACCCAAGAAGCTCCAAATATCAGTTGGATTTGTAAGTCTAGGCCACTTCTTAACCGCCGCAACATTTTGGGGATCTACCATGATCCCTTCACTAGAGATGACATAACCAAGAAAAGCTGTGGCTTTGAACCAAAACTCACACTTGGAGAACTTGGCGTACAAATAATGATCCTTTAAAGTTTATAGCACGACACAGAGATGATCTATATGATCCACCTCACTCTTAGAATACACTAAGATATCATCAATGAAGACAATGACAAACATATACAAGAACGGATGGAAGACCCTATTCATCAAATCTGTGAATGCCGACTGGGCATTGGTCAACCTAAAGGACATAACAAGAAACCCATCGTGACCATACCGGGTTCTAAAGACAGTCTTAGGGATATCCGCATCCCTAATTTTAAGTTGATGATGACCCGATCTAAGATCAATCTTAGAGAAATACTTCACACCCTGAAGTTGATCAAACAAATCATCGATCTTAAGAAGAGGATATTTGTTCTTTATGGTCACTTTATTCAACTGATGATAATTAATGTATATATAAAGGGAACCATCTCTCTTGCACACTTACAACATGGGAGCACCCCAAGGAGACATACTAGGACGAATAAAACTTTTATCCAAAAGGTCCTTTAATTGCTCCTTAAGTTCTTTCAATCCCGTCGGAGCCATTTTATAAGGAGGAATTGAGACCGGACTAGTGTCCAGAATAAGATCAATCCCAAAATTAATTTCCCTATCGGGAAAAACACTGGGGCATCCTCGAGGAATACCTCAGGAAACTCATTTACCACGGGAACGGACTCTAGAGAAGGCTCTTTCGAGTTAGAATCCTTAACTCAGACCAAGTGATACAAACACCCTTTTGAAATCAACTTTTGGGCCTTGAGATAAGAAATAAACCTTTCCTTAGACACTAAAGGACCACCTTCCCATACAATGACCGGCTCATTAGGAAATTTAAACATGACCCTATGGCTCCGAAAATCTAAGAAAGCATAGCAAGAGTGCATCCAATCCATTCCCAAGATGATATCAAAATCAACCATGTCTAACTCTATCAGGTCAACAAGAGTATCTCTATCACCAATAGTTATCATACACCCCCTATAGACCCTTTTGAAAATCATAGGGTCTCTAACAAGGGTAGAAATAGAAAAGTGAACCGATAGACTATCAGGACCACAATTTAGATGTATAGCCACATACGGGGTCACAGACAAAAGTGTAGACCCTGGATCGAGCAAATAATACACATCACGGGAGAAAAGTCTCAATATACCCATGACAATATCAGGAGATGCCTCAGAATCCTAGCAAGTAGCAAGTGCATACAAATGGTTCTTTAGAAGCAAAAATAGAAGTAGACATAGCTCCCTTTGGTGTGGGAGTGGATGGAGTAGCAACAGAGGCCCTGTTGGCCGAAGAAGCTGCTAGAATGGGGCACTCACGCTGCATGTGCCCAAGCTAACCATAATGAAAACATCTTCCTCTCCCTTTCTCATACTCACCATGATGAATTTAAACCTATAATCTGTAAGGAGGGCGAGGTGGAGTCGACTTAGCACCATTAGTTTGAAATTGGGCACCTTATGCCCGAGACCCACCGCTTAACTGAGATCGACGACTGCTCGAGAACTTTGGGTAAGGAGAGCGAATATTAGGTAAGGTGAACAAACTCAAACCCCTTCACTTCTTTTGTGTCCACTTGCCATTATTTCCACCACTGCCCTCAGATGGTCTAAGCTTTCTTCCTTGCTTCTCACTAAGCTCAACTTGATTTTTCTTCTTATCTTACACTTGTTGCATATACATAATCAATATGTAGATATCCATGTTATCAATCAACAAGGTCGCCTTGTTTTTGAGAACTAGCTCACGGGATAATACTAAGACAAACTTGCACATTCTAGCCCTCATGCTAGAAACCATCTCGGGTGTATAGCTTGACAATTGATGGAATTTTAAGGCATACTCTTGAATGGACATCCTCCCTTGATTCAAGTGCACAAAATCTTCCGCCTTTGCTTTCCTCAATTCTTGAGGAAAAAAGCGGTCAAGGAAATCCTCAGAGAAATCCACCCAAGAAGCCAGACTAGCATCAATACCCTAGAAAACTCCCACCCTTTGTACCACAGGTACATTACATCTTTTAATTGGAAGGAAGCAAGCTCAACACCTTTAATTTCTGAAGCATTCATGATCTAGAAGATTTTCTCCATTTTATCAATGAAGACTTGAGGATTTTCCTCAATCTTTTTACCTGAGAACATAGGAGGGATCACCCTCATAAATTGGCCAATTCTTGTGGCCTTAGAAGAAATGGTAGCCGGGGTACCACGATTCATTTGAAAGGCTACCAATTGAGTCAAGAGGTTGATAGAGCGATGAATCTCCGCATTAGTTGCACCCCTTGAGAAGATAAAGGAGGAATGCCAATCTCATGAGCAGGATTGGTAGCTGGAAACCCATAAGGATGGCAAGATACTGCCGCCCTAGCTCGGGTCTAAACTCCAGAAGTTGGATGTGCTTCATCCATAGGACCCTCAATATTGTCTGCCTAAGTCTCAGATCTCCTTTGAGGAATGATATAAATTAGAGAAAATAGAATTAGAGGAAATCCAAGACCTTAGACTTAATATCTTGAGATTAAATCATAAGAAAGGGAAACATTCCTAAAATATCTCATAGCATTCCTTTTATAAGTGTGTTACTCTTCACACCCATAAAAGAAACTATACTTGACACGGTATTGTGAACACCCAACTGACCATGAAACTAGGCTCTGATACCAACTTGACATAACCTGAACCCTGAGCCATGTTGATGGGCACCTTAAGTTCAGATGAATCGGAGGTTGCCTGGATAACCTAACCTTAACACCCAATCATATCATAAGAGTCGAGAGAACTCCAATTCACAATTTAAGATTACGAAATAATACCATAAGTCAACATTAGATTTATAATAACAACTACGCCCAAGTTCACAGTTGTTCACAATACCCCTATACAAAACCGAAGTCAATAAATATATATGTCGGGAAAAGTCTCTGACTATAGTCAAATCAAGTCTTAAAGAGACTAAGTCTAAAGATAAGGACTAAGAGATGAAGGCCTTTTGAATGTAAGAAAGCTCACCCTTTTAAGTCAATGCACAAACCGCGTGATCATCTAAACACTACGCAGGATAAAAAGAAGATGCTCTGACGCCTACGTCACGTGGGGACATAGCATTCGGAGATAGTTAGAGATTAGAATGCTAGCATATAAATCAAGGATAAGTGATAAGATAACATCATCAATCAAAAATAAATCATTATATCATATTTTATCACATTCATACACTTATCCATACATATACATATACCATATACCAAAAAAGATATCAAGGCTCATCAACATGCTCAAGCATTCATTCATTCGGCATAAAGTGGAGGACTACCACCTTCCACGCTTATCGATTCACCATGCTTAATACACCAAGGACTTTAGCTATATTCACATTATCATTAGACCAGGGACTTCACCCATGTACACACTTTCATTATGCTAAGGACTTTAGCCATACACACCATCATTCAACTAAGGAACTTTATGTACACGCACACCATCATTCAACCAAGGGACTTTATCCACACGCACGACATTATTAAAATAAGGGACTTTAACCATACACATATTCATTAAGGCGAGGGGCTCCAACCTCATGCCCATGTGTTAGACAAATGACTCTAGCCACATGACATATATAGACTTTACCATAAGCCTATTCACGAGGCAAGGTACTTTGACCTCTAGAGCTCTTCTTAAGAAACAAACTTTACCTTGCATTCACATTGGGAGAGGGACTTTAACTCCAAGCCATATCATGGGGCAAGGGACTTTGACCTCAAGCCATCATATAAGGTAAGGGAATTTGACCTCAAGCCATCACAACCATCATTAATTAACAATTAGGAGTTTACCCTCTTGTATATGAATAAACACACATTCAATACAATATTAAGGGATTTTAGCCATTTAGCCAATTCAACACTATACAAGACCTCATGGTCATTATGGAAGCCTCATTGCTCAACTATCTCAATAGGCCAATACCTTCATTCTATCCATCACACAATTCATTTTATAGTCCTCAAAACCTTCATAAGATATTCACATTTCAATAGCATTCTCATACCACACTTTAGTTCAATACACTATTCTAGTTCATCTTCCTATTAAGGGCCTTCAACTCCCTATTGGTCATTTAGAACAATAAGGTTATCATCACACCTTACATAACTCACCATACTCATATCATAACATTTATCAAATATTCATAACCATTGGGCTATTTCCCTAGTTCAACACATCATTAATAATTTACTAGACAATTCATTTAGACATTTTCACAAGCACTTTTCATGCATACTTATAACAATGTCATTTTCATGGTAGATATCATCAAGACTAGGGTTAATCAAGACTCTCATGTCAAACAATATACAAAAATCATACACATGTGTAGTATACCGTTAACAATATGTATCAATACAAGTATAAACAAAAATTATCTTGATTCATTGTTAGGTAGTAAAACCCTTTTCATTTGATCCAAAACCACTATGTACACTTACTAATTCAAGTGTAAAATACATGGGTTTAGAGTTATTTAAATAGGGGAAGAGATACATGCCTTAAACAACTTGAATCACCAACAAACTTGACCTCTTCCTTGATATTAGATGAACACCTCAAAATCCTAGCCTTAATCTTGATTCCAAGAGCCTTTAGAGTGTTTAGGATGTTTAAGTCTTGAAAAATGAAGACTTATGAGGATACTATACCTCATATAGTGGGAGAGTTTAGGGTTTTAGGCTTGGGAAATGACCAAAAGATCCTTGGTTAAAAGCTGAAAAATCCACACGTGTAGGGGTACGACTCCCCTATATGGTTCACTTGACAATCATGAGCTAGGGTACGAGTGGTACCCTAAATTGCACCCTAGGCTCCTCCTATGTCAACCATACTGTTGTGGGTATGAAAGGGCATATTTTAGTCCTAGCCAAAGGGAGTAGCAAGTTTCGTATTAAACAAATCTTTAAAGTAAATACATGACAATTAGTCTAGTCAAGAGTTGAAAAAATATATAACTTATCCTTAGGTTCAAGAATATATACAAGGCGATGAAAGAAACCTCCTAGGCTTTCAAGAAGCTAATTAGGATATTTGACCTAAAATAGGGTGGTAAGGCCCACTACTAACACTGAAAGTCCATACTAAGGTAATTTCTATCCAAAACTAAACCAAGGCTTCCAAGTTCTACTAGTAGGTGTTAGATAAGTCTAAATAAGTCCTAAGGAAACTATTTAACTCATGGAAAAGGGGAATTGGTCAATTTTACCTAAAAAAGGTTCTCTAACCAGCTAAATATTCAAAATTTCACTAAACATGCAACCAAGTAGTAAATTCCAACCCAAATCTAGTATAATACTATACTAATACCATAATAAATCTCAATCTATATGGAACATATGCCTAGCCTACGTAGACATCGACAAAGCCCCAAAAGATACACTAAATTGGCATTTTTCCTTTTCGAGAAGCCTTTTTGCAATGTCATGCTATCAAAATAATGATCTTCTCATTAATATGAGAATAACAATACCTATACTTTACATAAATGCTTCGTGTTAAAATTGAGCTAAAAATCTTTGGCGGGTCCCGCTTGCATAATTATAATTTTGGAATCATCAAAATGTCCCTCTAAGCTCAAGGATCATTTACCCTCCAAATTGAAGAAATTCGAGCACAAATAATCCCTCAAATCAACCCACAAAGTATAGGAATTTTGGTTTTAAGTCGGAGAATTGCTTAAGAGATATAAAGGAATTTTACAAAAATTTTGATGAAAAAATGATCCCAACGGACTCTTCAACTCACCCCAAACACTCAATAATCAAGATCCGTAATTCTATAAGTTTTCTAGGGTTTCATGGACTTGAAACTTAGAATAAACACGAGAAAATTAGGTTCCACAATATTAAATACTACTAGGGGTCCTATTCTTCGAGATTGTAGGGACCCCGTCACGAATGCGTACCACGACCTGGCTTGCCCTTCGCAAATGTGAAGACCATCCCTTGATTACGGTATCCAATAAAATTAGCCATCATGAACGCGGCCAAGGTCATCGAGATTGTGATAACTATTTTTCGTGGCCTTCGTGATTGAGGCATAAGGCCTCGCGAATGCGATGACCATTTTTTCCTATACCATCTGAACCTTGAACCAGTAGTTTTGGCAAAGTGCCAAAACTTTGATCGAACCCTCAAGATTTATTTGGAATCTTGTGAATGGAAATAAACTATTCTACCATAACAAATTCTACATTCCCAACTTAACAGTACTATCAAAGTTTCCATCTGAGGTCGTTTCAATGAAATATAGGCCCCACATCAAAATGGTTGTTTTAATTAAAATCTACCAAATAACCCTAAATGAGTTCGGAAGCCTTAGGACCAGAACTAAAGGTCCCCCTAGCCTAAAATCGATGTTTTGGAGCTGTTGGAACTACCAAAATTGACATACAAAGTAGTTAACCTAAATTTTAAGCTCGATACCTAATTCTCAATAACTAAAACTTTAAAATAGGGAATTAATGCAAAAAACCAAATGAACTGGCTGCTAACCAAACTTTCAGCTCCAACATTATGACTTGGGGCAGTTATCGGAAAGCTCTAAATGATAAAATAATATGGAATGTAGAAAATGACCTAGAGGGTCATTACAATATCCACTACTAAAAGCACTTTTGTGTACGAAAGTAAAGGATCAAGGTGTACTTGAAGACACAGAAAGGTTGAGATACTGGGTTAGCATCTTATTCTCTATCTCCCAGGTAGCCTTCTCGATTGGGTAGTATCTCTGCTAAACCTTAAATATTAGAATCTCTTTACAGCGCAACCACCGAACATCTTTGGCTAATACAAAAACTGGCTTCTCCATGAAGGTCAACCTTTTATCCAACAAAATCGAGTCCTACCAGAGCACGTGAGACTCATTTGGGCTATTATGCCACAACATGGAAACATGGAAAATTAGGTGAACAACTATAAAATCTGGTGGCAAGACCAACTCATAAACTACCTCTCCAATTGTCTGAAGTATCTCAAATGGCCTAATATACCTTGGGGCTGAGCTTTGCCTCCTCCCAAACCTCATCACACCCTTCATGGGTGATACTCAAAAGTAAACTCGGTCACCCACTCCAAACTTCAAGACACAAAGTCTATGATCACCATAAAACTTCTGCCTACTTTAAGCTGCCTCAGTCTCTCCCGTATCAACCATTCCCTATCCAATGACTCACGAAGCAATTCTGTACAATGGCCTAATCCAATTCTGTACAATGGCCTAATCTTGGAGGTTTCAAACTAAGCTATTAGATATCAATAACGCTTACCATATTATGCCTCAAATAATGCCATCTGAATACTCGAATGGTAGCTATTATTATGGTAAAATCCACTAAGGATAAATATTGCTCCCACTTACCTCCAAAGTTTATAACACATGCATAGTACATATTTTTATGAACCTGAATCATCCGTCTTGGCTGCCCATCAGTCTGAAGGTAAAATTTGATGTCAATGTTAACCTGAGTACCCAACTTCTCCTAAAAAATTCTCTAGAGGTGAGATGTGAACACTGAGCCTCTATCTGAAATAATAGATATGGGTACTCCATGCGGCTGAACTGTCTCACAAACATAGATATAAGTGAACCTCTCAACACTAAAAGACTTCTGAATAGGGAGAAAATGGGCTGATTTTGGTCAATTGATCTACAATAACCCAAATGCCATCAGAACCACAGGAAGTGCGAGGCAAACCACTAACAAAGTCTATAATGATCCGCTCCCACTTCCACTCAAGAATAGGTAATCTTTGAATTTGGTCACTAGGCCTTTGATGCTCGACCTTTACCTATAGATAACATAGGCAACAAGCTACAAAGTCTGCTATATCTCTCTTTATGCCACTCCCCCAGTATTGCTGTCTTAAATCTCTATACATCTTAGTTGTACCAGGGTGAATAAAATATCTAGAGTTATGAGCCTCGTGCAATATCAACTGAATTAAGTTTCCAGCCCTTGAAAAAATGCGGTCATTATATCTCAAAATACCCCACTGAATCCAAGGTAGACCTTCTAGACTCACCACTCAGAACCTGATCACTAATGCTACCAAGTCTACTAACCTTAAACTAATAACTCCAAATCTGCTTAAACAAGGTAGACCTATCCTCATTACTAGCAAAGATCCTCTTAGAGTCTTAAATATCAAGTCAAACCATCAAGTCAGATAAGGATTGAATGTCCTAAGCCAACACTCACTTCTAAACTAAAATGAAAGCCAAGCTACCCATACTCGCTGACTTCCAACTCAAGTCATCCACTACCGTATTTAACTTTCCTAAATGGTACAAAATATGGACATTATTAACCTTCAGCAACTCAATCACCTGTACTATCTCGAATTAAGACCCCTTTAAGTCATAATGTACTAAAGATTATGGTGGTCAAAATTCATCTCGCAATGAACACCATACAAGTAGTGCCTCTAAATCTTGAACGCAAATACTACCATCGCCAACTCTAAATCATGAGTGGGGTAGTTATATTTATGGACCTTTAGATACGTCAATTCATAAGGAATAACTCAATAATGCTGCATTAGAACACAACTTAAAGTAAAACCAGTAGGATCACAATATAAGATAAATCCCCTACTTTCGATAAGAAGAGTCAAAATAGGAGCTGAAGTGAGCAAACCCTTGAGCTTAAAAAAACTCAACTCACACTTCTTGGAACATTGAAAAGAAAACTCCTTTCTAGTTAACCTAGTCATCGGCGTTGCTATAGTATCAAAACCCTCAACAAACCATCTATAGTAACGTACTAAATCGATAAAGTTACAAACCTCAGTTGGAAACGCAAGTTTGGCCCAATCACGAATAGCCTCGATCTTTGTTAAATCTATCATAATCTTATCCTTAGATACCACATGTACTAGGAATATAACGGACTTGAGAAAAAAATCACACTTTAAGAATTTGGCATAAAGCCAATGATCTCTCAAAGTCTGGAGAGCAATCCTTAAATGCCACTCGTGATCCTCTCTAATCCTTAAATACACAAGGATATCACAAATAAAAATGATCACAAAGTAGTCCAAATTGGGCCTAAAAACTCGGTTCATCAAATCCATAAATACAAATGGGGAATTGGTCAACCCAAAAGACATCACCAAGAACTCATAATGGCCATAGCATGTCTTAAATGCTGTCCTCAGCCCAAATCCTTAAATGATGATAACTTGATCTCAAGTCAATCTTAGAGAGAACCTCCACTCCTTGAAGTTGGTCAAATAAGTCACGAATAAGAGGTGTAAAATAATTATTCTTCACTGTCGCCTTATTCAGCTACTTGTAGTCAATACACATATGCAGAGAACTATCTTTCTTCTTTATGAACAAGATGGGAGCACCCTAAGGTGATATACTTGATCTACTAAAAACCCTACCTAAAAGATCCTGAAGCTTAGAATTCAACTCATTAAGCTTAATAGGATCTGTGCGATAAGGTGCTAGAAATAGATTAGGTGCATAGCTCAAGATCAACAACAAACTCAATTCTACCCTTAGGAGGAAGTGCAAGTAGATCGGCAGGAAAAATATAGGGAAAATCACAAACAATAGGAACAAAATAAATCAGTAACTAGCTGAAGACACATTGAAATCATACCTATAATAACAACATTCAAAAGCTTTGCCTCCATCCTACTAGGTACAACATACAAATGACCTCGCCAGTTATTTTTTTAGCTGTCTGACTGGGCTCCAGACTAACCACTTGTCCTACATAAATAAGGACCTCCCTGAGAACCTGGGGACCATCCCTACAACCCTGTAAACTACCTCTAGCTGGGGGAGACACCGCCTATCATGACTCAATTTCTTAGGTCATGGTGGCACTTACTATATCCCACCTGTAGAGAAGCCAACTCATAATCTAGAACTACCATTAATGGATTACCAAGAGAAATAGAGAAAGAATACGAAATAAATAAAATAAAATACTAAAATACATAAGATAGTCCTAAGACCTGGTAGAATCAGTACAAGAGCTTCTAGTGTAATAAAATTACAAAATAAAGTACTAAATTAATATACTGATATAACTCATCTCAGAATACAACATAGAGATCAGTCTAATAAATAGAAGGAAAAATAACATTGCTTTAAATTCCAGGAGATCACCTTATGTCTTCGAACCATAGCTGCTCCGCATGATACATACAACAAGGGTGAGAACTTGTACTATGATCTGTGGGCTACAAAAATATAGTATGAGTACCAAACATATAGTACTCAGTAGGAAATTATCTGAGCTCCAAAGATAATTCAAATATAAATAACATACAAGTAGGAATGTAACTACCCCTAAAATATCTAGTAAACTACATAATTGTTATGACCCGAGGCTACCCCTAATCATGACAATGGTGCTTACGACCACCAGGGCCATAAACTAACCCATGAGATGGTACCTGCTGCGAGCATTAAGTAATACTGTAATGTAATACATAAGCAAATGATGCACTAATAAGGTATTATAAAACTGAATACTAGAATACAAAGTAAAGCATATCTGAAATATCTGATAAAATACTAGAAACCAATTTGTCTATCTGAAATAACTGTTACTACTAAAATAACTGACTGACTGTCTAGTTGATTTTCTGAAAGCCTCTAAATATCATGAGGAGTTAATGGAATAGACCCTCAAATAACTCTAACTTACTAAACATGAAAAAGCACTAAAGTAACTAAAATAAACAAATCATGTCCTCGATAAATGAGGTCTCACCACTACTACTGCTGAGTTATTTAAAAGCAATTGGGAAACTGTGCGTATGAACCTTTGTTGTAAGACAACATAGCATAAAGAAAAGTTTATGGTTAGTACTTTGAATGTACTGGTATATGATATGAGGACTGGATAAAATACATGAGGTATCTGAGCATAAATACATGGTTATGTAACCATATCAGGAGAACTTTCCTGATTATGCCGAGTCTGGAGAGCATATAACTTATTCTGGTGCTGCCTACTTATGGCACTAGAAGTAGCACCCTGCTGAGTCGGGTGACCTACTAGAGCTGAAGAACGATTATAATAACCCTACTGACCAACCCTTGGGCAATCCATAACCTTGTGGCCTGGCTTGCCATAACTAAAACACATATCACTACCAGCCTTACACTCACCTGATGATTCCTACCATATTTTTTATAGAGCGGATTAGTACGGCCACTATTCACACTTCCCTAGGACTTAGAGCCTAGTGCTCTTTCCCGACTGCCTTAGGACTTAGAGCCTAGTGCTCTTTCCCGACTGCCTTTCTTAAACTTAAGCACTGGTGCACTAGCTGAAGATAGAGCTGGGGTTTAAAACTTCTAACAGAACTGAGAACGGTTACTACCTTTTGATCTTGGCTGAGAAAAGTTAAAACTATCTATTCTAGCCCTTTTATTCTCTCTCTCTCTTCTTATGCTTTTCCTCCTTAATCTGCTGAACATGAATAATAATCCTAGATAGGTCCATCTCCTTAATCAACATAGCAGTCCTACACTTCTTAACCATACTATCAGATACACCAGAAACAAACATACTTATTCTAA
Source organism: Capsicum baccatum var. pendulum (assembly GCA_030864225.1). NCBI lineage: Eukaryota > Viridiplantae > Streptophyta > Magnoliopsida > Solanales > Solanaceae > Capsicum > Capsicum baccatum. Next base: position 114,924,343 of record CM061560.1, read on the forward strand.
ACATATTATCCGCCACTATATAAGGAGCATACCTTGCCAGCTGAGTGAACTTAAGTGAGTACTCCTTTATTTTCATATTACCCTAGTTCAAATTGATAAAATCCTGAACCTTAGCTTCCCTCAACTCTAAGGGAAATAACTTGTCTAAGAAATCTATGGAAAATTTCTCCCACTCTACCAGTCCTGTATCAATACCATGGTCTTTCTTCCATTGCTTAAACCAGGTGTGAGCTGTATCCTATAACTAATATGCAACCAACTCTGCACTCTCACTTAAAGTGACACCCATGATAGCTGTCACTTTCTATACCATATCCATAAACTCCTGCAAATCCTCCTCAGACTTGGATCCCAAAAACAAAGGGGGATTCATCTGAGTGAAATACCAAATCCTAACCACAGTTGTATTTCCCACTAGATTGGCTAGAGCAATAACCTGTTGGTTGTTCTGGATAGTAACATAGTGGGCTAAGATAGTGAAAGCAACCCTGAATTCAGTGTGGGAGACATATTCATTCAGGGAATCTTCATGAACAGGTGGGGGTGCAGGCTGATCCCCGTTCCTTCTTCCATTATTTCTTTTGGGAGGCATTGTTTGTATACAGAATGAAAGATAAGTTAGAAAGAGAGTTTAAATGGATCTCATGATCTTTTGCACAAGATAAATATTGAAAGAAGGGAAACTATCCTAAAAATATTTCATAGCCTCTGGTCCATAAGTGTGGTTCGCTTCACACCCATGCACAAAACTCTACTCTATGTGTCTTTTAAACTCCCTAGGACACTTTAAAATCTTAGGCTCTGACCAAGTTTTTTCATGACCCAAGGCTACCCCCTAGTCGCAACAATGGTGCTTACAACAACTATGGCCATAAGCTAACCCATGACCTGGTACCTATTGTGAGCACTGAGTAATACTGTAATGTAATACATGAGCGGAAGATGCACTAATAAGGTACTGTAAAACTGAATACTAGAATTTGAAGCAAAGCATATCTGAAATATCTAATAAAATGCTAGAAATTAGTCTGTCTATCTAAAATAGTTGTTAATACTAAAATAACTGACTGACTGTCTAAATGCTTTTCTGAAATCCTATAAGCATCATGAGGAGTTGATGGAACATACCCCCAACTAACTCCAACTAACTAAACATGAGAAAGTACTGAAGTAACTAAAATAAAAAAATCATGTCCTCTATGGATAAGGACTCACCACTACTGCTGCTGAGTAATGATGAGCTATCTAAGAGAGGTCGGGAAACTATGCATCCGAACTTATATTATAAGACAACATAGTGCAAAGAAAACTATGTGGTCAGTAGGGGTGTCCATCGGTCAATTCAGTTTGGTTTTATATATTATTGGTTCGACTTATCACTTTTTGGTTTTTAAATATGTAAAACCAATAAGCAACTAATAAGATATTTTCTTATCTATTTTGGTTTAGCGGTTTTTGGTCCTTAACGGTTCGGTTTTTAGTTTAACCAATAAGGAAATACTTATAAAATTGAAATAGTAACAACTAACATAAAAAAATGAAATCTTCATTACCGCCAAAACCTACGCAGTGCATTTTAGTTTACAAGAATCTTCAAATTTGAACTAAATGTTAGTTAGGAAAAAAATTGAATCCTAATTGTTGGAAGCTATAAATGCTTCAAGCTTTTTATTACGATAATAACCGAACTTTATATTGTACCTTTGTTTCCCTGAATAGGTTAATACTTTGTGAATCACTGAATTATGAATTAGAAGTGCATATAATCTATATACATACACGTATCTATCTATATATCTATATATCTATATATCTATATATCTATATATCTATATATCTATATTTCTATATATCTATATATCTATATATCTCTCTCTATATATAGATAGATAGATAGAGATTTAAATATATAACATAAATAAAGATAAAATAATAACTTAGTATCCTTATTGGGTTATCAGTTTAACCGATAACCCAATAAGCTAAATCCGATACCAAATCGTTAACCCAATAAAAGTTTTTATAAAACCAATAAAAATTGTTAACCCAATAACCTAATACCAATAACCCAATAACATTTTTATCGGTTTGGTTTATCGGTCGGTTTGGTTTTTGTACAGCCCTAGCGGTCAGTCCTTTGAATGTACTGGTATATGAGATGAGGACTAGCTAAAATACATGAGGTATCTGAGCATAAATACATGAACATGTAATACCTGAGAATGTTAGACAAAGCATAAACATATTTCTGAGATTCTATAATTTGAATAGCTGAAAGTTGTATAACGCAAAATTTGTACACTTGGTCAAAAAACCTGAACTGAATATACTGATTACTATACTAAGACTGTGGGAGGTATCATATAATTGGAATACCCTAATATGAGCTAATCGGGGTCCAACCTCTAACCCCAGTTGGAAGGGTGCCATTATCGTGCCATGAGTACTAACACTGCCTATGTGGATCTACTAAACTGGTGTCCCGAGGGAATAAAGAGTCACCCTTTACTGGTAGATGCTCTCATGAGATATGCATCAACCCTCAATTGATAGGAAAACATCTCAAACGTATACTAACTACGTAGTTCTAGAACTCAGGGACTGCAACTAAAGGTCACACCCTCTACTGGAAGGTGAGCCCCCATCCCTGGGTTCTCTCGGTGCTAAATCCTACTCTTAACTAAACTAACATTGAAAGACTAACTAGTGCATGCACTGATAACTAATAAGCTCAGGTCATGGTATTCTGAAAATAATAGTGCATACGAATTCTGAGGTAATTATAAACATATAAACTGATACTGCTCAATAGAATCATGGTGTTCTGAATATGATATTAAGATCATGATCTGACTGACTTGTTACTTGAAAAATGGAAATTATGTAAAACACATAGGTATCGAGTGTTCATAACTCTCCAACACTGAATGATTGAAAAGAAAATACAATATCAAACTTAAAATACTGAAGTTTGTAATCATGGTTCAAGGATCCTAAAACATAGACAGTTCCTTAAATATGTGAGAATCATGAACTTGAACATGGGAAAACAACAAGGTTACATAACTAAGATCATAACTTAATAGTATAATATGAAATTTACTTGAACATAGCTTGGGAGATTGAAACTTAAAGCATGAGTTAACCTAACTTTTCATAGAATTATTCTTGAATATGAATTGAGTCAAACTACTAAGGAAACACATGAGTTTAGTCCATCTTGAACATAAAAAACTCCATAATAAGAAAAAAATCCATGCTTTAGTTGAAAAGAGGATTTTTGGGATCCATGGGTGAAAAGAACCCATGGATGAACATCCCACGTACCTTAAGCTTCTTAACTTGGGAAAAAAACCCTATTTTTGATGCTTTCTTGAAGGTTCTTGAACTTGGGGAGCTTGAATTCTTAATTGCTTATGGAAAAAGGAATTGAATTTGTTCTTGGGGAAGGAAGAGGGTTTTCTTGAGAGTGATTTAGAGAAGAAGGGCAAATAGTACCCTAAAAGATGCCCCAAGTCGTATGGGTTGAGGGGGACAAGACTCAATTTCCCCTCAATCATTTAAATAAAAAATGGGATGCAATAGTCTCTCCATGATGCAGTCTTATTGTGGTTGAAGGAATCCATCACCATGACGTGGTCAGTATGCATTCGAGACTTATGCCGCGACGTGGGCTTATCACTGTGATTTATTGGTTTTTTAATCCAAACATTCCCCAAACCTTGTCCAAAAAATTTGAAACTCCTCTGGGGCATACTTTTTACATCCCTGAACATGAATTGACTCAAAAACCAATATCTCAGGGTCAGGAAGATCAAAATAAAAAATCTTGAAATTTAGGGGTCTTGTAAATTACTAAGTCCCCAACTCTTAGTGAAAATTTTTAGCCTCAAGCCCCATATGTATGTAACTAGGAGATAAATCGAGCTAAGAATATTATGGGGTATTATGATAATGAAGCTAAAGAGATAAAAAGGATAACTATTCTATTCATATCTAAGAAACTAACATTATGAGATAATGGAACAATAAGGATAAGTTATCCTATCCAACCATATAATTTGAGACCTTAGCACTATACCGTATATCACTGGCCAATATACTAATAAAGAATAAAAAATGATATATATAGTAGTATACAAGCTAGGAATGGATATACAACATGAATAAGTGAAAGAAGGAAGGGATATATGGTAATACCATAACCACTATAGATAAATACACATACATAACAAGGTTAGCTTAATAGTATAAGCTAAGTAATCATACTAGGACCTCCAGGCTTCCTAATCATAGTAGGAACTAGTATTAATATAGTCATGGTCTCTAATCCATATGTCTAAACATGAGATAATTACTATAATGAAGCAATCGTAAAGAAATTATTTAGAATAGTAGGGTCTAAATCTATCATACCTAACCAATGGATAACTATGTATAATAATATAATCGTAAGATAAAAAGATCAGAATCATACCTCAAATCCTCAATACTAGTTCAATAATCAATCTGTAATGAACTAACCATATCAATAATAACAATACAAGTTAATCAACTAATCTGGACTAGCTCATGTGTATTTTGTTACTTCATTCAGTGCTTACAGCAGGTACCAACTCATGGGTTAGCTTATGGGCACTCGTGACCATAAGTACCATTGCCACGACTAGGGGGTAGCCTTTGGTCATGACAAAATTTGGTATCAGAGCCTAAGGTTTTACAGTATTCTATAAAGTCTAAAAGTCACATTGAGTAGAGTCATGTGCATGGGTGAGAAGCACGCCACACTTATGGACAAGAGGCTACAAGATATTTTAGGAAAAATTTCCCTTCTTTCAGTATTCATGTCATATGAATAAGCATAATCTCTATTTAAAACTCTCTTTCTGACTTATCCTTCATTTCATTTAAAGATAATGCCTCCCAAAAGAAACACCAGAAGAAGGAATGGGAAGCAGTTCACACGTCCTCCTGTTCAAGAAGATCCCCTGAATGAGCATAACTCTCATGCTGAATTCAGAGCTACTTTCACTACCTTAGCTCATTCAGTAGTTGTTTAGAATGATTTATAGGTTATTTTCCAATCTAGGCTTATGGTTCATGCTTAGTAGAGTGAGGATGAGAAGCGTAGGGAGACAAGGAAAGAGAATAAGAGGGCCAGAAAAGGTAGCTTTAAGTCAAGGTTAGAGAGTGGTAACCATTCCTAGTTCTACTAAAAATTCTTATCCCCAGCTCCTTCTTCAACTAGTTCGCCAGTGCCAAAGTTCAGAAATGATAGTCGCGATGGGGCGCCAGGCTCCAATACCGAGGGTAGTATGAATAATAGTCGTACTAGTTTGCTCTATGGGAGGTGTGGTAGAAATTATAATGGTGTGTAGAGCTGGAAGTGATGTATGTTTTAGAGGTAGAAGGCCAGTCCAAAGAGTCAAAAAATACCCATAGGTTGGTCAGTAGAGTCAGCACAGTCGTTCTCTAATTCTAGACGTTCGCCCGACTCAGTAGGGCTCTACTTTCAGTGCCACCAGTGGTCGGCACCCAAAAAAATTATATGCACTCCAATCTGGACATGATAAAAAAACTCTTCGAATGTGGTTATGAGTATATTACAGGTCTTTTATTTTCATGTTTATCTTTTATCAGATCCCAAATCTTTACTTTCTTTTATGACTCCTTATATAACTGTCAATTTTAGTGTTAGTCTAAAAATATTAGCAGAGCCTTTCTTAGTATCTACCCTAGTTAGTAAATCTATTATAGCCAGGTGGGTATACATAAATTTCCCGATAATAGTATCTCATAAAATCACTTCAGTAGATCTTGTAGAGTTAGAGATGACTGATTGTGATGTCATTCTCAGTATGGATTGGCTCCACTCATGTAATACCTCAGTTAATTGTAGAAATAGAGTCATTCATTTTCAATTTTCCAATGAACCAGTTATTAATTGGAGGGGTAGTATCTCAGTACTTAGGGGTCAGATCGTTTCATATCTTAGAGCAAGAAAGATGATATCTAAGGGACGTGCTTTTAGACCCCTTCTCAGAATCCTATGAAAACGTATGTTCTAGAGTTAGAAGCATGAACCCAAAAGTGTAGCAGTTGTACAGTGGGGATACTATTTTCTGAATTTAGTAGATTTTTTATCCATGGGATTAGTTGTAAGATAGGTGAACTAAAAGGCTTGAAATAGTATATTTAAGAATTTATGTTTATTGATTCGAAATTAAGTATGATAATGTTGGTGTGATTTAGAGACATAATATTAATAGTCTATGAAAGAAGTTAGTATGGTTCATTAAAAGTTTAAGAATATCCATGTTATGTGTTAGAATCTAAGTTTGAATCTTGGATGGTTGATCTAATAGTAAGGAGAATTGAAATTTTAGATGGTGTGAAATCATGTTATGTTGATACTCAAGAATATTCTATGTTAGGTAGTGTTTAAAACTATTGTTTGATGACCATTTGGGCTATAGAAGCTTAAGAGTTGTATCTCGAAAGGGAATATTAGAAGTGGGTTTTGCACTTTCAAGTGTAGTTTTTAGGGTAAATTTGTTACTGATGAGTGTTGTCATACTTCCAGTTCTTAGTATAAGGAGTTCCAATTCGCTCAACTATACGAATCATATTCCATGAAATTTATGAACTCTAAAATCAGGTCATGCAGCTCATGAATCATGTACTCATGTTTTATAGTATCTTCAGTTTTGGTAGTCATGCTACTCTCTTAATGATTAGAGAAATTGATATTATGTTATGTATATCCTTAGTTTTTATCTCTGTAATAAATCCAGGTCGTGGATACTCTTTTTCTCAAGCCTCAGCTGAGTGTTTAAGTTATGCATAGTATTCTTTCATGCTTTAGGTCCTCATGCTCTAACCTTTTAGTGACCTCTCCTTTTGAAATGGTAGATGAAAAATTATTTAGATGGGAGAGAGTAAATGTTTCATATTGGGGAAAGATCGTTATATGCTTGATTGATCTAAGGTTATAAATGTGGAGTAAGATTGAATTCAAGATTTGGATATATGTCATGGCTAATAGAAATTTGGTGTGTGGTTTTCTTATGAATAGTGCATGGAAGTTATTAATGATAGAAGTATTAAGGAGTATGAAAAAGATGCTTTGATAAGTTGTTTGCCTAGAAGTTCATGTGTGGCTATAATGATAGGCCTGAATGTCATATTGGTGTATATTAGTGGATGGGTGCATTATACATTAGTGAGTTTCTAGTAAAAGGTTGAATTTAGTTATTGAAGTGGTAAGAAGAATTATTCTTGAGATGAGAAGTTGTAAAAATGTAGGGTGTATTGAATTTATTATTTTGACCAGTATTATAGTGTTATGGGTGCACTTTGTAGATTCAGGTAGGCTTAAATATAGTACGAGAATTTAGTTCAGCTCAGACTTCAGTAAATAGAGTTATCAGTGCCCATGTGAACATTTTTTGTAGCCTCAAGTGAAGTACAATAGTGTTCCATAACGTATAGTTGAGGGAGAATTTGAGGAGTATGTCTAAGCTTGAGAGTAGCAGTTACATTGTCTAAGGCATAACAATTCCAGTTTATGTTTCATAGAACTATTTTCCATGCTACAGAGTTATAGCCATATTAAGAGTCCTTACTCATATATCATATTCAAATCATGCCCAAGTTCTTTGCTTCCTACAGTTATTATAACTTCATAGAAAGAGTGTTGACGAAATACTACAGTTGAGTATCAGCTTTTAGTGTAATTCTGTCCATACAGCCAACAATTTAGTTTAGTAGGCAGATAGATAAGTTCCTATGATTTTTCTATCTTCCGATCTGTCTTACTATCAGAAGTTTCACGAATATTGCCATTCCGAGAGATAGTTTGTTTGAATCTATGTAAATTGTGAATTCAGTTCAGTTTATGCATCACGATTCAAATTCAGACATTCAGTCATGATTGAGTTTACAAGTGCCTTGTGTATTATCTCAGTCTTTCCTCGCACCTCATCCAAGTCAATATCATTTAGGGAATTTTGTAATACCATGAATTCCCATGTCCTAAACCTCTCAACTTTTATTCATAAAACCAGATCCAGCCTTAGGCAATGGTTACTCATAAGATGACTCTTTCGTGTCTCTCTCAGCCTTGAAACCATTCTCATGTCATTGCATGTATTTAAGAAATCAATTCGGTTCATGATATTAGTTCACGTGTTAGGTTTCAGACCCAGTCATGTAATCATGCTTTCAGTTATGCATGTTAAGTATATGATCTCAGCTTCTTCAAAACTCTCTGCCTAATCAGTCTCATTTGAGGACAAATGTTCTCAAGAGGGAGATACGGTAATACCCCGCATTATACTTAGCTTAGTTCAGCTCCTAGTTGCATGTATAAGAGGCTTAAAGCCTGAAAATTTCACTAAGTGTTAGGCACTTAGTCTTATTTTTGGCCTCTTAACTTCGAGGATTTTTAAATTGGTTTTATCGACCCTAAGGCATAGGTTTTTGAGTTAATTCATGTTTAGGGGTTTAAGGAGTATGTCTCGAGGAAGTTTTGGATTTTTCAGACGAGGATTGGGTCGTGTTTGGATTTTGACTCCAGCAGCTCACCGTAGTAGTGGAGCATCACTGTGGAGGCCTTATTGTGTAGTGGTGACCTCTTAAACAACATTCCAATTGTGAATTTAATTCTCTGAGGGGCAATTGAGTATTTTTTTCTCAATACAATTCGTAAAAACACGAGTTAAAGCTTTGGTTAGGGCATTATATGCCTATTTTCCCCAATTCTCCTCTCAAAGAAACCCTAAACATCTCTCAAGAACGTCAAATTCAATTACCTCCTCTCCAAGAAAACCAAGAATTTAAGTTTTCAAATCCAAGAACTTTCAAGAAAAACATCAAGATTGTGTTTCTCTTTAAAGCTTAAGGGTTTAAGCTATGTATGATGTTCATCCATGGGCCCTTTCCACCCATGGAGTCCAAGAATCCATTTTTATGTTTTAAATTATGAATTATACATGTTTAAGGTGAATTATCTCTATGAAGCTTTTATGAATTTTAATTATAAATAATGTTTACAAGTGTTTTTCGATGGAATGAGCCTTTACGTGTTTGAATGATAAAATTTTCATGTTGAATCCCTAATTCAAGGTTTTGATGTTGTAACTGTGTTATTTTTCAGATGCTTTACCATTCCCATGCTTAAGATTACAAATTTCATGTGTTTGATGAAATGTCTAAACGATTGGGTTTTGAACAATGATACCCTATTATGGTTTCAAAGCTTTTATATGTCCTTATTGTTATTTCCACTTAGTGCTGGAGGGTTATGAACACTCGATACATAGCTAGTTACCTAATTTCAATATCTTCAGAAAGGTTTTAAATAAGCTATGAGCATTGTTATTCAGTTAGCTCTCATGATCAGTTGTTTGCTTAGTTAAACTTAGTTTAGTCCAGTAATCAATGTCAGTTTAGTTGGGAGTAGGATTTTGTAATACCCCGCAAAGTTCTGTCCTAGTTTGAGCCTTAGAGCATTTTTGGAAAAACGAAAATCTGAGTCTAAAAGTTTTAGAAATATCTTCCTAAGTTCCTAAGTATGAAACACTTTGAATTGTGTTGTATTTATCTAATTTCAACTTTTTTTCATGTAGAGAATTGAATAAGTTTTCCATCGATACCAATTTCATCAAAATCCGACATTGGACGAAAGAGTTGTGGCCGTTTTACTAAATGGTATCGGAATCGCCCAGGTTTGACGTCGACCTGGAGGACCGTCAAGTGTCCTATCAGGCTAAGACAGAACATTCCATTTCTGGCCCCTGAGTGACGGCCAAAGTGGTGGACCATTAAAAGTTGACGGACCGTCAAAAGTTGATGGACCGTCAAGGGGTCCGTCAGGTCGAAACAGAATGACCTATTCCTGACCCTCGGGTGATGGACGATCTAGTGGAATGTCAGATCCCTGACGGACCATCACTTCGACCGTCATGTCGAGGCAGAATGTCCTAATTTTGGCACTCGAGTGACGAAAGACTTGGTGGACTATCAGTCCCTCTGATAGACCGTCAGATCGATCGTCATAGATCCCGATCAACAATTTTTAACTCTTTTCTTTAAAGGGCATTTTGGTGTTTTCCACTCTTTCCGTAACCTCTATAAATACCCACTAAAGGGTTGAAGGCCTCATTTTCTTCTCTTCTTTCACCCAAAAACTAGGGTTTCCAAAATAAAAAATTCTCTCTTCTTCCATAAAAAATTTAGAGAGAATCAAGAGCAAAAATCAAGAATTCTTCCGAAGGCTTTCAAGAAAGAGTTTTCCAAAGGTATGTAGATGTTGATTCTTGGGTCCCTTTCATCCAAGAAGCTCAAGTACCTTTAGTTTTAAATCTCCAAGATTTATGTTTATGAATTTTTAATGATTCTTGTGAGTTGAAATTGATATTCTTGCTATGATTGAGTTGTAGTTCATGTTTTTCTAGAAGATTATCAAGCCTTGGCCTTAGTATGTGGTATTTGTGTGGTAAATAGTTTATGTACTTGTTGTTGATGTTGAATGTCCTCCAAGATGGGATACTTATGTGGTTTGTATGAATCTATGATTATATATGTGTAGTTGGGTTATTATACTTATGCCTAAGTTGTACATGTGAGGTGTTTGATAAAATGATCAAGTGAATGAATTATTCCATGCTAGTAGGAAATACCCAAATAAGTGTGAACCTATGCATGTCTAGTGTTTGTTGAAGGACCTTAGTGAACGAGTGGGGATGTGATGGTTGTAAATTCCCCATTATGTGCTCTTTGTTATATGCTAAGTTTTTAACACATGTCAAGTGATTAGCAAGTAACCTATGACATAATAGTGTGAAGTCTCCTAAGCGATGTGATACCCCAAACACATGTTAAGACTGATATAGGTATGAAATGGTTGAGGTAAAACCTTGTTGAATGGAGTTCGATCTAATAGCATGTTTCTCCTATTTTATTATATGATTATTATCCCAAGATGCTTAAAGTGACCCTTTTGTGATTATGATGATAAATAGAGACTTATGTTTCCAAAATGCTTGATGCGATACTTTAAGGGTTTTTGAGGGAAAAAGTATGTTATGATTTCTAATTGCTTGGAGAAGATGCTTTAATAATTGTGATGGTGCATTAGTGATGGTGACGATGAATGAATGATTGCGATAATGCATGAATGATTATGATGATGAAGAAATGCTTATGTTAATGCATGAATGATTATGATGATGAATGAATGCTTGTGTTGATGCATGAATGATTGTGATGGTGAAAGGATGATCGTGATGATATGAGAATGATTATGTTTTACTTTTATGTTATTGAGTCCTGGGGGTATTTATAAACTACAATAGAGTTGTTGTCTAGAGCCCGTGTCAGTTTTGTGATAATTCCAATCAAGCCATGATTCTTAGAACTCAGTGAACTATAGAACTATGTATCTTCAGACAAGTGCAAAGCTTAATCAGGCTCTGTAATCTTAGTTATCTCTATAATCTTTGTATCACTAGTAATCTAGACTCCGTCCTGTAATCAGCTCAGATCTAATAGTATTCAAGTGATTCAATTCTAATTTCAGAAGCGATTTGAATAATCTATTCAAGCTCTGCATCGTCAGTCAGATGCTATGATTTGATACCTTTTTGTCAGATACGGAACTAAGTAATCTCAGCGTAACTCAGTCAGATTTCTTGAGAAATATAATCAGTATCAGATTCATCTCAGTCTAAGTTCAGTAAAGAATCAAATCGGTGTCTTTCAGTTGGGAGTAGAAACTAGCACCGAGCGAGCTCAAGGATGGGGACTCACCTACTAGTGGAGGGTGCGATCCTTAGATGCGATCCTTGTGATCCAGAACTACGTAGCCAGCGTAGGTTCATACATCACACTTGCTAGATGAGGGTGGATGTGAGTCATCATACCTGCTAGATGAGGGTAGATGAGGTGGTTTGACCTGTTAGATGAGGGCTCCACTATTCTCGTATGAGGACCTGATAGATAAGGGTCATATAAAGATAATGTCTTTACCTGTGGAACGGTACTGACACCCTCCCAACCGAGGTTAGAATTTAGAACCCTAAGAGATAGTAGGGGTATGTCAGTTAAGTAACTACTTCCCATAGTCTCAGTTTCAGAATCAGTCTTAGACTTCAAGAAAGAACTCAGTTCAGTGTACAGAATTTAAGGCTGTTAGATACAGGCCATCAAGTATGATTACTTGCTAATTTGAAGATCTGTTGCTAGATAGGCCAATCTCAAAATCATTTATGAAGAAGTATTGTTATCCATAGACTCAAAGACAACCTGTTAGATGGGGTTGCTATCCGTTTCAGAAGCTTCAGATACTCATAATCTCAGTATGCTCAGAGATTTCAGAACTTACTCCTTGAATAAATTGCATCCATATTTCCTAATTATCAATATCAGATGAGTTAGTGATTCAGTATCTCAGTGTCAATAGTGAGTTCAGTTTATAGGAAAGTGGTATCTGAGTTCCAGTCTCTAGAGTTGTGATGATTGTGATTATGATATGTGCATTCATGTATGTGTTCTCGTGCGACGTTTTCATGACTATTCAGGTTATGTATTGTTCATGCATGATCCCTTGCATTTAGCTTCACGTCATCTACATACTCGGTACATTTTTGTACTGACGCATTTGCGCTATGGTGTTTTATTTGACACCATAGTTTCAGAGGCATAGGATTCAGAGTTTTCTCAGCAGTTCAGTCCCAGTTAGCAGCAGTAGCAGTGGAGTCCTCTTCCTTCGAGGACGAATCTCAATTTACTATTATTGCATTGGATTTTGTTTATATTCTCAGTTGACGAAGTTAGTTGGGGATATGTCCCATCAAATCCATAGTTTAGATAGTTTAGAGGCTTTTCAGACGGAAGTTAATGTATTAGTATTCATTGTCAGTTTGAGTATGTATAGATGTGTTGAACTTTATGGCCAGTTTCTGTATTTATTTCAGATATTATGCAGTGTACAGGTATAGATATCAGTAAAGGGTTAGCTCGTGGTCCTTCGGGTCTATAAGCACCATGTGACGTCACGAGATGGGATCTCGAGGTGTTACAGATTTAGCATCGAGCAAATGCAGGGATGGTGGCTTCCCTGTTAGTTAGGCAGAGTCGTTAGTAGCGATCCCTGTATACCAAAACTTCATAGCCAGGCATCAAATATGAGGAGTCATCCGTTAGTTTAGGCTTGACTTCCTCTTAGGAGTCACCCGTCAGTTTAGGCATGACTTTCTCTTAGAGGTCACCCGTCAGTTTAGGCTTGACACCTCAGTCCTTCAAGACATTAGATTAGTGGATCCACACAGCCAATGTTACTACCCATGGCATGGTACTGACACCCTTCAAACTGGGGTCAAAGGTTGTACCCTGATTAGCTCAGATTAGGGAATGTCGGTTAGATAATACCTTTAACAGTCTCAGTTTAGTATTCAGTACAGAATTCAATACAGGTTTGCTTGACCAAAGCATACAGATTACCAGCTATTCAGTTATTAGATTTCAGTATTTCAGTTTATAGATTATCTCATGAATATATGTGCTTGGTCATGCATTCTCAGATTTTACAGCTCTTTTACATTTTGCTCAGCTATTTTATGCATACATACTCAGTTATCTCAAGCTATTCAATCAGTCATTATCTCATGGTATTCACTCAGTCATTATCTCATACATAATTAACCCATACATTTTACCCATAGAGTGGGGATAATGTTATCTGATTTTATTAGATTTTTTATCCATGGGGTTAGTTGTAAGATAGGTAAACTAGAAGGCTTGGAATAGTGTATTCAAGAATTTACGTTTATTGATTTGAAATTAAGTATGATGATATAGGTGTGATTTAGAGATGTAATGTTAGTAGGCTATGAAAGAAGATAGTTGTAACGCCCTGAATCCGGTACCCAAAATGCTACACAGTACTCATGACTCCAAAGGACCACAATCTAACCTATGACTAATATCTGTACCTAAACACTACATAATATACTTTATAAATGCAGAAATAATATGCTGAAACATGCCATAATGTTCAAAACTGGGACATAATATCTAATAAAATATAACATCTGGGTGGGGTATGAAATACCTAAAATAACTAAACTAACTGTCTAATCATGATAGTCTGAAAAGCCTCTAACTGTTTGAATAAGGAGTTGATGGGAAATATTCCCAACTAACTCTAACTACTGTAATAGACTAAGTAATGATGAAATAAAGTAATGGTCATGTCCTCAAAATATGAGGACTCACTGCTAAATCTGGCTGCTGAAATCTGGAATGCTACTGATGCTCTAGAGCTCGTGCATCTGAATCTATGGTATAAGACACCATAGCGCAAATGCGTCAGTAGTTTGAATATTCTAGTATGCATGTGATATAGGCTGAATGCAAAGGGTTCACATACATGAACTATACTAACTGACTGGATAACATGAATGTGAGAATGCATGCACGATTACATGATAACTGTAACTGAGTTTGTGATAACATGATTTCTAAGACTGAGTACTAATAATATGAGATACTAATAACTGTATAACTAATACTGAGCGACTGTATCTAACATTCTAGGTTCTAATGGAACTAGCTGAGTTCTGTACTATTCTGAGTTGACTATATCTGACAGTATAGGTTCTGATGGAACTAGTTGAGTTCTGTACTATTCTATGTTGACTGTATCTGACAGTCCTGAATTTTGTAGAACTATTTGAGTTCTATTACTGAGACTGAGACTGAGACTGTGGGAAGTAGTCATCTAACCGACATACCCCTAATACGCCATTATGGCTGAGTTGGGGTCCAATCTGTAACCCCGATTGGAAAGGTGTAAATGCTGCGCCACTGGTAAGGACAAACTGTGAGTGACCCTCATATAACAGGTTACTCTAATAAGAATGGTGGGACCCCCTTATAACAGGTTTGGCCACCTCATCTACCCTCATATAATGGGTTATGATGTCTCAACCCATGCTGGCTACGTAGTTCTGGAGCACAAAGATTGCTTCTAAGAATCACACCCTCTAATAACAGGTGAGATCCCATCCTTGGGCTCACTCGGTGCTAACTCCTACTCCCATCTGAAGAGAAATTGAACATGATTAACTGAACTGAGTTCATGGAGTTCCGATGACTGATGGAATACTACTGGTATTATAGAATTACTGAGCTTTCTGAGATTTACTGGGATTACTGAGCTTACTAAATTTTTCCAGAGTCACATAACTAGTTGAATTCTACTGAACATGGCTTGACTGAGGATACCACGAAAACATGATACTGGCTCTAGGCACACAGCTAAATTTTCGAGTATTAAATACCCCAAGGACTCGATAACATAAAAGTAATTCATGGCATAAATTCTAAAACATAACAATGGCTACACACATATCCATAATCTATTGACTAAGACAATTCATCAAACACTTGACATGCATGATCTTGTATATAAAGGAGGGATTTCATATTATCATACTAGTATGAAACTTGTCTTTCCCATAGGTATTTAATCAAACACATAGTGAGCATAGTATGTTTAGGCTACATTGCACAACAAGTAAACATCATGATTCAATTCTCATTTTATAATTCAAGGGTTTAAAACAGGGGTTCACATGAATCTACATATATAATAACTAATTTCCACATAAAATTTATCACCAAACATGGATTAGAATTCAATTGGTCATTATCAGTATGAACAAAACAAACCTAACATGGAATTCATAAAAATCCATATACTTGAACTTTGAAAAGAGATTCTTGGGCTTTATGGACGAAAGGAGTCCATGAATGAACACTATGCATACCTGAGTTGATGAATTTAGTAGGATTGATGGAGAATTCTTATGATTTGGCCTTTGAATTTGAGAGCTAGGATTCTTGTTCTTGAGAGAGACCAACCCAATTTGGAAAAAATAGAGTGAATAATGATATTCTTTGGTCATGTAAGGTTAAATTTCGTGTTTAGGGCTGAACAAAAATCATGGGAAAAGACCCATTTAACCCTGGACGTGTCTTTTTAATTTTTTTGTGAAAAAATTCTTGACCTGGACCCCTGGCATTGCGCCGTGTCACTGGAATTTGACAACAGGGAAATTGGATGATGGTGTGATGCGGTGAAATCGCAGAGTCTTACTAGAAATCGATGAATGTCATTTAGGATTATGGTGCGATGCACCACTAACTGAGATGATGATATTTTACGACTGAAACTTGAATTAGTCATAACTTCTTACCCGATTATCAAATTTAGGCGAATATTCTATCGATGGAAAGGGTGTGTAGCTTATTGAATTTCCCACAAGAAAAAAAGTGAAAACCTTGAAAATACCATATGTATAAAAAATGGATTCATCTTTAAAGTAAGTCTTTGACATCTTTGGGATGAATTTAAGCTAGATAGAAATACAGGGTATTACAATATCTCCCCCCTGGGAACATTTGTCCTCGAATGAGACTGATTGAGATGGGAGAAACTATAAGCTGAAGTAGATACTGATCATAAACAACTGAAACATGACTACTTGAATGACATTTCTGAGATTCATACTGAGCATGCATATCTGATGCATGATTTCATGACTGAGATGATACCTGAATGCATGACTGAGAGTACTGATAAGCTGATCATGCATATCTGATGCGTGAATGCATGACTGAACTAACTCATGAATACATGACTGAGATTTCTACTAACTGAGTCTTTTTATAAGGAGAATGTATGTCTGATGCATGAACACATGCCTGATTTGATATATGAACATATGATTGAATATGCAATCGTAAATGGATACGAAGTTTTAAAATGAGAATTTGAGCATGAAACTGGTTTATAACTGAAATATGAATGTGAAACTGAAAAGCTTAAGGAGAACTGTTACCTTGAGCTAGATCTGAGTTAGCAGAGAAGAGGTAAGGATACTTGGTACGCATGTCTGCTTCTGCTTCCCAAGTAACTCTCTCAATGGACTGATTCCACCAAAGGACTTTGACTAGAGGGACTCCTTTATTCCTCAGTCAGCAAGTCTGATAGTCAAGAATTTTTACTGGAATTTCCTCATAAGAGAAGCTGTTTCGAATATCTATGCTCCGAATAGGGACTACAACTGCTGGGTCACCTATACACTTTTTAAGCAAAGAGACATGGAAGACTAGATGAACTGAGGCTAGATCTGAAGGCAATTCGAGCTCATAAGCTACCTTGCCAAAGTGACTGAGAATTTTGAAGGGACCGAGATATCGGGGACTAAGCTTTCCTTTCTTGCCGAACCTATTCACTCCCTTAATGGGAGAGATCTTTAGACAAACATAGTCACTAATCTCAAAATCGAGATCTATTCTACGCACATCTGCATAAGACTTCTGTCGGCTCTGACCAGCCCGGAGTCTTTCTCTGATCAACTGGATTTTTTCTAAGGCATCAAATACTAAGCCAGGACCTATAACTGAGGCTTCACTTTTTTTGAACCAACCAACTAGAGATATGCAAATCCTACCATAGAGAGCTTCGAATGGAGCCATCTTAATACTAGAATGATACCTGTTGTTGTATGCAAACTCAATCAAAGGCGAGTGGTCATCCCAACTATCTTTGAAATAAATTGCACACGCTCGCATCATATCTTTTAAAGTTTGAATGGTACTTTTTGCTTGACCATCTGTCTGAGGATGGATGGCTATACTGAGATGAACTTGGGTACCAAGACCCTTTTGGAACATTTTCCATAAATGAGAGGTGAACTGGGTACCTCTATCCGAGATAATAGATAACAAAATATCGTGTAATCTGACCAACGACCTGATATAGACTTTGAGATAATCCTTGGCTGAATAGGATGTATGAATTGGGAGAAAATAAGCTAATTTGGTCATTCTATCTACAATAACCCAAACTGAATCATGCTGATGATAAGTTCGAGGCAAACCCATCACAAAGTCCATGTTTACTTTTTCCCACTTCCAAGTGGGAATATTAAATTCCTGCATTGACCCACTAGGCTTCTAATACTCTATCTTAACCTACTGATATGTAGAGCACTTAGCCATAAACTCTGCAATATCTCTCTTCATCCCACTCCACCAATAGATCTCCCGTAAGTTGTGGTATATCCTTATGGCCCTTGGATGAATAGAGTAGCGTGCACCATGCGCTTCTGCAAAAATTTGCTGCCTCAATTCATCTACACCTAGAACATACAGAAGACCCTGACAATGCAATACACCATCTCTCCATTGGGAGAAAACCTCTAATTTCTGATCATTGACTGACTCTTTCAATTTGACTAGACTAGGATCTCTATCTTGCTTTTCTTTTACCTCGGAAACTAAAGATGATTCTGAACTACTCTGAACCCATACATCACCCTCCTCTGTATCGACTAAGCGAACACCTAGTCTATCAAGCTAATGGACTTCCTGAGCTAACTTCTTCTTACTATCCTCAACATGAGAAACACTACCTATAGACAGTCTACTGAGAGCATTGGACACTACGTTGGCTTTTCTCAAATGATAAAGGACACTCATGTCATAATCTTTCAATAGCTATAACCACCTTCTCTGATGAAGATTACGATACTTTCTTAGAAAAGTCATACTAAAGGCTCTTATGATCTGTGAACACATCTACATGAACTCCATATAGATAATGCCTCCAAATTATTAAGGAAAATACTACAGCTGCTAACTTAAGATCATGAGTAGAATACTTATTCTCATGAGGTTTCAGCTATCTGGAGGCATAAGATATGACCTTACCATGTTGTACAAGGACATAACCCAAACCTACTTTGGATGCATCATAGTACACCATGAACCCATCTGGATCATCTCGGAGAGTCAAAACTGGAGCTGAGGTGAGTCGAGTCTTCAACTCCTGAAAACTCTTCTCGCAAGGATCTGACCACTAAAACTTAACTTTCTTCTGAGTCACTCTGGACATAGGGGATGCAATAAAAGAAAATCCCTCAACAAACCGTCTATAATAGCTAGCCAAACCCAATAAACTTTTGATATCTAATAGAGAGACGGGTCTGGGTTAGTTTCTTACTGCTTCAGTCTTTTGAGAATCTACTCTAATGTCATCACCGAAAATGATATGACCAAGGAATGCTACTAACCTTAGCCAAAATTCTCACTTACTGAATTTGGCGAACAACTGATGATTTCTGAGAGTATATAATACTATTTAAAGATGGTCTGCATGATCATGCTCACTGCAAAAATAGACAAAAATATCATCTAGGAAGACTATGACAAACATATCCAAGTACAACTTGAACACCCAGTTCATAAAGTCCATAAAAGCTGCAGGGGCATTGGTAAGACGAAAGGACATAACTAAGAATTCGAAGTGACCATACTGAGTAAGAAAAACTATTTTTAGAATGTCACATTCTTTGACTTTGAGCTGCTGATAGCCTGATCTGAGATCTATATTAGAGAAATAGTTGGCACCCTAAAGTTGGTTGAATAAGTCATCAATTCTAGGAAGAGAATACTTGTTCTTGATCGTGACTTTATTGAGCTGATGGTAATCAATGCATATTTTGAGAGAACCGTCTTTCTTTCGCACAAATAAGACTGGTTCACCCTACGGGGACATACTGGGTATGATGAATCCCTTATCTAGGAGATCCTTTAATTCCTCTTTTAGTTCTTTGAGTTCTGTTGGTGCTATTCCATACGGCAGAATAAATATAGGCTGAGTATTTGGAAGAAGATCCATACCAAAGTCTATTTCCCTTTCGAGAGGAACTTCTGGAAGATCTTCGAGAAAAACATCAGAATATTCATTCATGACTGGGAGTGATTCAGGACTGGGAGTTTTGGAGCTAGAGTCCTTAACATAAACAAGATGATAGACATATCCCTTTGAAAGCATTTTCCATGCCCGAAGGTAGAAAATAAGATGACCTCTAAAAGCAGATACACTACCCTTCCACTCTAGGATGGGTTCATTCGAAAACTTAAACTGGACTATTCTATTTCTACAGTCGATTATGGCATAGCAGTAATAAAGCCAATCCATGCTAAGAATAATATCAAAATCAGTCATCTCTAATTTAACTAAGTTTGCTAAGGTGACTTTCTAAAATATCATAACCGGGCATTTCCTGTATACCCGCTGGGCTATGATGGTTTTACCCACTGGGATAGAGACTGAAAATGGCTCTGCTAGAATTTTGGGACTGACTCCAAAATCAACTGCTATATAAGAAGTAAAAAAAGACAAGGAAGCTCCTGGATCAAGAAAAGCGTAAATATAAAGTGAATGATCTGTAACATACCAGTAACCATATTAGGAGAATGTTCCTGATCATGTCGGGACTGGAGAGCATACAGTCTGTTTGAGCATTGTCCACTAGTAGCACTGGAAGTGGCACCCTGCTAATTTGGGAGATCGAACTGGACTGAGGAAAGGTTAAGTTAACCATGAGGACTTGACTGAGGACAATCTCTAACTCTGAGGCCTGCCTTGCCATATCTAAAACAAATACCACTGCCTGCTCTGCAAGTACCCTAATGGTGCTTTCCACATGTCTGACAAAGAGGATAGGTTTGGGGACTACTAATACTGCCCTTAGATTTAGAGCCTAGCGCCATATCTCTATTACCATCTCTGAATTTTGGCACTAGAGCACTAGCTAAAGAAGGAGCTGGAATGGATGACTTAGGATGAAACTGAGAACGGTTTCCTCCCTCCGACTATGGTTAAGCTAAGTTGAAACTACCTATTCTTACTCTCTTATTTTGCTTCTCTCTCATCTAAATCTTTTTCTTTTCCATCTATTGATCATGGGTCATAAGCCTGGCTATGTCCATCTCACTAATCAGCATTACATATCTTCACTCATTTACCACACTATCATTTACCCCTAACATAAACTTACTCATCTTGGCTTTGCTATTTTTCACTACATAAGGAACATATGTGGCTAATTGGGTAAACTTAAGAGAATACTTTTTCACTATTATATTGCCTTGCCTGAGGTTGATAAATTCTAACACTTTAGCTTCTCTCAGCTCTAGGAGAAAGAATCTATCTAATAAGGTAGTAGCAAACTGCTCCTACTCAATAGGCCCTACATCTACAACCTTCTTTGAATTTCACTATTTGAAACAAGCGTGAGAAATATCCTACAAATAATATCCAGCTAGCTCAGCACTCTCACTAGAAGTAACCCCCATGATGTCCGTAACCTTTTAAACTTGATCGATGAATTCCTAAGGGTCCTTATCTAACTTAGACATGAAAAAGAATAGAGGATTCATTCGGGTGAAGTCCCAAATCCTAGCTGTAGCTGAATTTGCCACTGGATTGGCCGGAATGACAGCTGGTAGTTCATTCTAAGTAACAATTGAATTAGCAAGAGTGGTGAATGCTACTCTGAACTTTGCATGTGAAACATGCTTCTCTAAGGGGTCTGCTTGGATGGGCAGAGGGGCTGACTGATTTCCCTTTCTTCTTTTAGGAGGCTTGTTTTATAGAAGAAAGGGAGAAACAGATTAGACAGAAAGTTAAATTTGAGCTCACTCTCACTGGTATGAAATGAATACTGAAAGAAGGGAAACTGTTCCTAAAACATATCATAGCTTCCTGCACATAAATGTGGCATGCAACACACCCATGCACAAGACTCTACTAGATGTGTCTTTCAGACTTCCTAGGACACCATTGAATCTTAGGCTCTGATACCAAGTTTGTAATGACCCGAATTCGGTACTTAGAATTCTACACGGTACTCATGACCCTGAAGGATCACAAGCTAACCCATGATTGATATCTATACCTGAACACTGCATAATATACTATATAAATGTGTAAATAGTAGGCTAAAACATGCCCTAAGGTTCAAAACTGGGACATAATATCTGATAAATTATAACATTTGTGTTAGATATGAAATACCCAAAATAACTAAAATAACTGTCTAATCATGATAGTCTTAAAAGCCTCTAACTATCTGAATAAGGAGTTGATGGGACATGTTCCCAACTAACTCTAACTACTATAATAGATTAAGTAATGATGAAATAAAGTAATGGTTATTTCCTCGAAAGATGAGGACTTATTGCTAAATCTGGTTCCTGAAATTTGGAATGCTACTAATGCTCTGGAGCTCGTGCTTCTGAACCATGGAATAAGACCCCATAGTGCAAATGCGTCAGTACGTTTGAATGTACTAGTATGCATGTGAGGTTGGCTGAATGTAAAGGGTTCACATGAATAAACTATACTTACTGACTGGATAACATGAATGTGAGAATGAATGCATGATTACATAATAACTGTAACTGAGTTCATGAAAACATGCTTTCTAAGGCTGAGTACTGATAACATGAGATACTAATAACTATATAACTGATACTGAGCGACTGTATCTGATAGTCTAGGTTCTGATAGAACTAGCTGAGCTCCGTACTGTACTGAGTTTACTGTATCTAATAGTCTAGGTCCTGATGGAACTAGCTGAGTTCTGTACTGTTATGAGTTGACTATATCTGACAGTCCTAAATTTTGTAAAACTATCTGAGTTCTATTACTGAGATTGAGACTGTGGGAAGTGACCATACCGAGTAAGGAATGTTGTTTCCAGAATGTCACATTCTCTGACTTTGAGCTAATGACAGCCTGATTTGAGGTCTATCTTAGAAAAATAGCTGGCGCCCTAAAGTTGGTTGAATAAGTCATCAATTCTAGGAAGAGGATACTTGTTCTTGACCGTGACTTTATTGAGCTGACGGTAATCAATACACTTTTTCAGAGAACCATCTTTCTTTTGTATGAATAAGACTGGTGTGCCTCACAGGGACACACTAGGTCTAATGAATCCCTTGTCTAGTAGATCCTTCAGCTGCTCTTTCAGTTCTTTGAGTTCTGCTGGTGCCATTTTGTATGGAAAAATAGATATAGGATGAGTATCTGGAAGAAGATTAATACCGAAGTCTATTTCCCTTTCGAGAGAAATTTTTGGTAGATCTTCGGGAAAGACATCTGAATATTCATTTACAATTGGGACTAAATCAAGACTGGGAGTTTTAGAGCTAGAGTCTTTAACACGAACAAGATGATAGACACATCCCTTAGATAGTATTTTCCGTGCCCGAAGGTAGGAAATAAGATGACCTCTGAAAGCAGATACACTACCCTTCCACTCTAGGATGGGTTCATTCAGAAACTGAAACTGGACTATTCTATTTCTGTAGCCGACTATGGCATAGCTGGAATGAAGCCAATCTATGTCAAGAATGAAATAAAAATCAGTCATCTCTAATTCAACTAAGTTTTCTGAGGTGACTTTCTAAAATATCATAATCAGGCAGTTCCTGTATACCTGCCGGGCTATGATGGTTTTACCCACTGGGGTAGAGACTGAAAAGGGCTCTGCTAGAATTTTGGGACTGATTCCAAAATCAACTGCTATATAAGGAGTAACAAAACACAAGGAAGCTCCTGGATCTAGCAAAGCATAAACATACAAGTGAAAGATCTGTAACATACCAATAACCATATTAGGAGAATTTTCCTAATCCTGTCGGGAATGGAGAGCATAAAGTCTATTTGGGTGTTGCCTACTAGTAGCATTGGAAGTGGAACCCTACTGATTTGGGCAATCAGATTGGGCTGAGGAAATGTTAAGCTGACCATAAGGACTTGACTGAGGACAATCTCTAACTCTGAGTCCTGGCTTTCTATATCCGAAACAAATACCACTGGCCACTCTGCAAGTACCCTGATGGTGCTTTCCACATGTCTGACAAAAAGGATAGGTTTGGGCACTACTAACACTGCCCTGAGATTTAGAGCCTGGCGCCCTATCTCTGTTGCCATCTCTGAATTTTGGCACTGGAGAACTAGCTGAAGAAGGATCTGGAACGGATGACTTAGGACAAAATTGAGAATGTTTTCCTCCCTACGACTTCGGCTGAGCTAAGTTGAAGCTACATGTCCTTTCTCTCTTATTCTACTTTTATCTTGTCTAAATATTTTGCACTTCCATCTGTTGAGCATGGGTCATAAGCCTGTCTATGTTTATCTCATTAATCAACATTTTAGATCTGCACTCATTAACCTTACTATTATTTACCCTTGACATAAACTTACTCATCTTAGCTCTACTATCTACCACTATATGAGAAGCATATATGGCTAATTGGGTAAACTTAAGAGAATACTCTTTCACTGTCATATTGCCTTGTCTGAGGTTGATAAATTCTAACACTTTAGCTTCTCTTAGCTCTAGGAGAAAAAATCTATCTAATAAGGCAGTAGCAAACTCCTCTCACTCAATAGGTCCTGCATCTACATCCCTCTTTAACTTCCACTATTTTAACCAAGTGTGAAAAACATCCTACAACTGAGGAACGGTTAAGCTGAACCTGAGGACCTGGCTGAGGATAATCTTTAACTTCGTGGCCTGGCTTGCCATATCTAAAACAAATACCACTGCCCGCTCTTCAAGTACCCTGATGGTGCTTGCCATAAATTTGAAAAAAAGGATAGGTTCGGGCACTACTAACACTACCCTAAGATTTAAAGGCTGGCGCCCTATCTCTATTGCCATCTCTGAATTTCATCACTGAGGTACTAGCAAAAGAAGAAGCTGGAATGGATGACTTAGGATGAAACTGAGAACGGTTTTCTCCCTCCGACTTAGCCTGAACTAAGATGAAACTACCTGTCTTCGCTCTCTTATTCTGCTTCTCTCTTATCAAAATCTTTTGCTCTTTTATCTATTGATCAAAGGTCATAAGCCTGGATATGTCCATCTAACTAATCAACATTGTAGATCTGCACTCATTAACCATACTATCATTTACCCTTGACACAAATTTACTCATCTTGGCTCTGCTATCTTTCACTACATGAGGAGCAAATCTGGATAATTGGGTAAACTTAGGAGAATACTCTTTCACCATCATATTGCATGGCCTGAGGTTGATAAATTATAACACTTTAGCTTCTTTCAGTTCTAGGGGAATAAATCTATCTAAGAAGGAAGTAGCAAAGTCCTCCCACTCAATAGGCCCTACATCTACAAACCTCTCTGACTTTTACTATTTGAACCAAGTGTGAGAAACATCTTACAATTGATATGCAGCTAGCTCAACACTCTCACTATAAGTAACCCCCATAATGTTCGTAACCTTTTGAACCTGATCGAAGAATTCCTAAAGGTCCTTATCTAACTTAGACCTGAGATAAGATGGAGGATTTATTCGGGTAAAGTCCCAAATCCTGGCTACAGCTGAATTAGCCACTGGGTTGGCCGAAATGACAATTGGCCATTCATTCTAAGCAACAACTGAATTAGCAAGAGTTGTGAATGTAGCTTTAAACTCTGCATGCAAAACATACTCATCCAAGGGGTCTGCTTGGATGGGCTGAGGGGTTGACTGATTTTCATTTCTTCTTTTAAGAGGCATGTTCTATAGAAGAAAGAGAGAAATGGATTAGACTAAAATTTAAATTTGAGCTCATGCTCACTGGCATGACATGAATACTGAAAGAAGGGAAACTGTTCCTAAAATATTTCATAGCCTCCTGCGCATAAATGTGGCGCGCAACACACCCATGCACAAGACTCTACTAGATATGGCTTTCAGACTTCCTAGGACACTATTGAACCTTAGTCTATGATACCAATTTTGTAATGCCCCGAATCTGGTACTCAGAATGCTACATAGTACTCATGACCCCGAAGGACCACAAACTAATCTATGACTGATATCTGTACCTAAACACTGCATAATATACTGTATAAATGCAGAAATAGTAGGTTGAAATATGCCATAAGGTTAAAAAATGGGACATAATATTTGATAAAATATAATATCTGGGTGGGGTATAAAATACCCAAAATAACTGAAATAACTGTCTAATCATGATAGTCTGAAAAACCTCTAACTATCTGAACAAGGAGTTGATGGGATATGTTCCCAACCAACTCTAACTACTGTAATAGACTAAGTAATGATAAAATAAAGTAATGGTCATGTCCTCAAAAAATGAGGACTCACTGCTAAATCTGGCTTCTAAAATCTGGAATGCTACTGATGCTCTAGAGCTCGTGCTTCTGAACCTATGGAATATGACCCCATAGCACAAATGCGTTAGTATGTTTTAATGTACTGGTATGCATGTGAGGTAGGCTGAATGCAAAGGGTTCACATGCATGATCTATACTAACTGATTGGATAACATGAACGTGAAAATGAATGCATGATTACATAATAACTATAACTAAGTTCATGATAACATGATTTCTAAGACTGAGTACTAATAACATGAGATACTAATAACTGTATAACTGATACTGAGTGATTGTATTTGATAGTCTAGGTTCTGATGAAACTAGCTGAGTTTTGTATTATTCTGAGTTGACTATATTTGATAGTCTAGGTTCTGATGGAACTAGCTGAGTTTTGTACTATTTTGAGTTGACTGTATGTGACAGTACTGAATTTTGTAGAACTATCTGAGTTCTATTACTGAGACTGAGACTGAGACTGTAGGAAGTGACCATACCGAGTAAGGAAAGTTGTTTTCAAAATATCACATTTTCTGACTCTGAGCTGAGTTCCATACTATTTAGAGTTGACTGTATCTGACAGTCTTGAATTCTATAGAACTATCTGAGTTCGATTAGTGAGACTGAGACTAAGACTGCGGGAAATAGTCATCTAACCGATATGCCGATAATACACCATTATGGCTGAGTTGGGGTCTAATCTGTAACCCCAATTAGAAGGGTATCAATACCGCGCAACTAGTAAGGACAAACTGTGAGTGACCCTCATATAATAGGTTACTCTAATGAGAATGGTGGGACCCTCATATAACATATTAGGTCACCTCATCTACCCTCTTATAACAGGTTATGATGTCTCAACCTATGCTGTCTACGTAGTTTTAGAGCGTAAAGATTGCTTCTAAGAATCATACCTTCTAATAACAGGTGAGTTCCCATTCTTGGGATCTCTCGGTGCTAACTCCTACTCCCATCTAAAGAGACACTACACATGATTAACTGAACTGAACTGGACTGAGTTTATGGAGTTTTGATGACTGATGGAATACTACTGATACTATTGAATTACTGAGCTTTTTGAGATTTACTGTGATTACTGAGCTTACTAAATCTTTCCTGAGTCACATGAGTAGCTGAATTCTAATGAACATGGCTTGACTTAGGATATTGTGAAAACATGACACTAGCTCTAGGCACACAACTAAATTGTCGGGTATTAAATACCCCTAGGGATAAAGAGAGAGAGAATAAGAGGGCCAACATAGGTAGTTTTAAGTCAAGGTCATAGAGTGGTAAGCAATCCCAGTTCCACCAAAAATTCTCAACCTCCACTCCTTTTTCAGTTAGTGCGCCAGTGCCAAAGTTCATGAAAGACAGTTGGTATGGGGCACTAGGCTCTAAGTCCCAGGGTAGTGTGAATAGTGGTCGTGCTAATCCGCTCTGTGGAAGGAGGTAGGAATCATAAAGGTGCGTGTAGAGCTGGCAGTGAAGTATGTTTTGGATGTGGAAAGCCAGGCCACAGAGTCAGAGAATGCTTACAGGTTGGTCAGCAGAGTCAGCATAATCGTCCTCTAGTTCTAGCCAGTCGCCCGACGCAGCAGAGCACTACTACCAGTTCCACCAGTGGTCGGCGCCTGAACAAATTGTATGAACTCTAATCCCGACATGATCAGGAAAGTTGTCTTGATGTGGTTATAGGTACGTTATAGGTCTTTCATCTTCATGTTTATGTTTTATTAGATCCTGAAGCTTTATTTTCTTTTGTGACTCCTTATATAACTGTCAATTAGGTATGTTAAGGCATTGGTTGATGAACTTGGCCTTCACGAATGCAACCAAGGTCATCGTGATTGCAATAGATATTTAACTTGGCCTTCATGATCACGTCTAAGGGCCTCGCAATGAGAAGCCCATTTTTGGCCTGCACTAGCAGTTTTGGCCAAGTGCTTGAACTCTGATCGGATCATTAGAATTCATTTAGAATCTCATAAATCCAAGAAAAATATGATACCCTACCAAATTTGTCATTCCAAACTCAATGGTGCCATCAAATTTCCATTTGGGGTTGTTTTAATCAATTGTGGGTCCCATCTAAATGATCATTTTAACCAAAATCCACCTACTAGCCCAAAATTAGTTCAAAAGTCTCAGGACTCAAACCAAAGATCACCCAACATAAAATTAATATTCCAAATGATGGAACTATCATAAGTGGCATATGAGTCCATTAACCTATATCGTAAGATAGATACCTAATTCTTAATAGTGAAAACTTCTAAACTGGGAATTAATTTAAAAAACCAAATGAAAAGCTTGGTAGCCAACTACCAGCTTCAATAAGTCATAAATGACTTGGGGTTTATATGGGAAAGATCCAAAAGAAAAAATAGCATGAAAATGCAAAAAATAACCAAAAAAGTCATTACACTAGGTGTTGATGCACTAACAATATTGGCTAAGTTGTAAAATCTCCAAATGGGTCCTCGGGATTTGTTTGGAACACTATAAATACAAAAAACTATGATACCCTTACAAATTTGGCTTTTTAAACTCAACAAAACCATAAAATTTTCAATTGAAGTTATTTCAATGTAAAGTGAGCCCCACACCCAATGTTCCCTTTTACCCAACTTCAACTAATAGCCCAAATAAGCCTAGAAGTCTCAAAACCCAAATCAAGGGTGTCTCTAGCCTAAAATAAACATTCTAGAGCTAATGGAATTGTCAAAATTGTCATCTAAGGCCATTAGGCTAATGTTTTGGCCTAAGACCACTATCCTAACGTTAAAAGCTCTAAAATAGAAAAATTGGTATAAGAACTAAATGAACTACCTAAGAATCAAGTTGTTAGTCCCACTAAGTCATAAATAAATTAGGAAAGCTATAGGAAATTTCTAAATTTAGAGAAAGCATAAAAATTAGACAATGACTGAAACATCATTACACATATACTTCACTGAGTGTTACAACAAATAATATACTTGATAGATACTACACAAGGATTCATTTGTGATTATTCTAAAATAAGGTATAATAAATAGTGTAACTTACCTCACACTCTATATTTAGGGGATATATCATTATCATACTCTAGAATCATAGGCATAAATCAAGTACCTAAATGTATCTTATAAGAATCTAACATAACAAAAAAAATGGGTTATGGACTGACAACGCTCAACTTACACGTCAATTTGAGTGTAAGGCGATCATTTTCAAGATATTTACCCAACTAAGAGTCAGGGTCAAATCCATGTAGAACAATGTGAGTGACGATTGAGTTAATTCGAAATAAAAGTTACTTGCTAGGGTAAAACCTATGGTACAAAATGGTTTGGGGGTTTTCAGTTTTGTCAAATGTTAAAGTAATTCTTGGGGTTTTAAAGGACTAACTCGAGACTAATAATAATTGAATTATAATCAATTAAAATAGATCTTGGGACTATGCTTTCCTAGGGGAACATTATGCATGAGATTATGATGATTCAGTGCAAATTCGAATCGTTAATGATGTGGTAGGCTAGGTTGAAGGTCTTTGAGGCTTGTTTTTCAACAAAACCTCAACGATATCACTCATTGACCTTTCAAGTACCTGAAAAGTGTGTCAATTAAAGTCACCTAATACCTCAATTGGGTATCCCTATTTATAGGATGATACACATGGTATATTCAACCTCTTAATCACACTTATGTCTAAGTGAAAAATTGGCAAGACATACCCATAAATTGTCTACTATTACTTTGGTTCCCACATAACTCTTTAAGAATAAGGTGGGTTCCTAAAGTTCACTCAAAATCCCTCTTTCACTAATGGTTTGAGCTTTTAAGAGCTTGGGATTTTCATCCATCAAACCCATTTAGGCATTTGGAGATTTTACATACAAATTCTAACCAATTTAATCAAGAAATAATAGAACCCATTATCAACAAACTAAAATATACAAAAATATATCATAATCCATACATAATTGTGTCCTATTCCAGTATGATCCCAAGAGGTAGATCTAGCAAATCATAATGATAATAAACACAAATAAACAAATATTTTCATTAAAGTTATCTGTAAGAAAATAAAGAGAGGGCAAATTAAACAATAAAATCCAATAAATATTCAAGGGATGATGCCAAATCTACACTTAAAAGTCACGCTAATGTCTTTATAGCTCAATATTAGTATAAGTTTTGCTCCAAGCTCCGAGAAATTACAAAAACCCTAGACTAATGATGGGAGGTAGGTTTATAGAATGATGATGGTCCTCCCTTAAATAAAAGGGTTTTGAACTTTAAATGGGATTTGGGGTTGGATAGCCAAGTGACATTTTTTCCCCTGGGTCATTTTTCCCTCTCACGTGATCACTTAGGCTTGCTCGCGATCGCACCTACTATGGTTGCAGAGGATGGACTACGATCACCATTTGTTGAATAACTTGACTAACCACAATCACATCCCTCAGCCCACAATCGCGGTAACTGAGGGCTAGATCCTGCTCCTACTTCAGCTTGTCCAACTCTTGCACTTTTATTCCCTTTTCGATCCTTTTTAGCTCAAGGTTGCTTCTTTTCTTCTTAGCACTTGTATACCTACAAAATATGTGAATTAGTGTATTTAAATACAAATATGTCTCATTTAGATATTCAAATCATAGTAGTATGCATGAATGTTGTGTGCAAATGAGTGGTAAATTCACCACTCATCATGGAACCATGCTACTTAGGCTCAACTTGTTGTGCAAGTCGAATTATCTGACATTTTTCATAGGCGATATGTTAAAATCAATAGTCAACCATATGAAATTCTAAATCTTTGAGTATTATATTTTTTATCTAAGGGATCTTGATGACTCAGGTCCTTTGACTATCTTCTAGACACCCAAATAGGTTACCTTATTTTCCCTTTTCCTAGATATAAACTTCCCTCTTCTTAAGTAGGTATACATTATCTAAAAAACTATAATATGTAGGAAAATGAGCACGCAAGACATATAATCACATAAACTTGTTATCCAAAGAAATGACTTTAATCTATAGACAAGTAGGTCTAATGCTCATGTAACTTATGATCCGGAGAAGAATATATAGTGTGTAATTTCTATGCAAATAAACTGTAAAAACCTATGACAAATAAACATGTAATGTATAAGAAAATATGTGAAAAGATACACTATAAGACAGATAGCATATTTATGGATAAATTATTCCACAACATCTATCATATAATCATATAAGAAAGTAGGCTATAAAAACAATTAATGCATATACTTATAGACTGTAATACCCCCACAATATTCTAGACAAGTTTCTAGATCATTGTCACATGTTTAGAAGTCCCAAAGCAATCATTTTACACTAACTACAAGTGACATGGCAATTTTAGCACCCCAATATTTCAAATATTTTATTTCTGGGCTTCCCAAGTTTGAAACATTGATTTATGAGTTGAAATATGTTTAGGAATGCCAAAAAGGTTGTTTAGTGGAGTTTCAGAATTTTTAGATTAGGTTCAGATTAATTTTGGACCACAGAGGCAGTAATCCTCTACGATTTCAGCGTGTCATGGAGGATAGTCTTTACAATACGCAGGATGTCATGGAGGTTAGACTCTGTGATATGCATCATGTCACAGAGGTTAGCCTTCGTGATTGCTAGCGCGCCACGATGACTGTTTTAAATTAGGCAATTTTCTTTAAGTTGAAGGGGCATTTTGATCTCTTTTTCCTCACCCTAAACACCCAATTCACGACTTAAAACCCAAGAGGGGAATTATCAAGAACACAAGGAAATCAAATGATTTTTCCAAGGATTCACTATCCAAGGTACCAATTCCAACTTTTCTTCAAGAATTCAAGAAAACTAAGGTATATGGGGTATTAATCAATGAGTTTCTTACACCAGTTTTGTCCCAAAAATCCCTTATTTTTCAAGTATGAGCCCTTACCCTCTTTGATGAAATTTAAATGTCAAGTATGAATTTATTCAACTTTCTCTTAGTAGTTTTGAATATAAACCATGAGAATATATTTCCCATAATTAATTATGTCCTTACATGCTTTCTAAACTCAATCATCCATATTATGTTCAGTTGACACCATGTTAATTATCAATTTATGAATTTAACCATGTGAGCATGTTGTCCTTATAAGTTTATCATTTTCCCATACTCATCATCATGGATTTCATTAGTTTTAGTGAAATATACTATGTTTTGGGTCTACAAATCATGAATATCCTTATAGTATTATGATGGTGTTATTGTACTTAATGTATTATTCAGTACTGGTAGGTTATGAACACCCGATACCCATATGTTTATGCATGTTTCTAATTAAAAGAAACAAGTCAGTCAGATCATTCTTTTATCATCATATTCAAATCATCCTAGTCATGTCGAGCAATTATCAGTTATGAGTCCTATTAACTTTAATTAGTACTAGTGTCAGTTTAGTTGGGAGTAGGATTTAGCACCGAGCGAATCTAGGGATGAAGATTCACCTGCCACTAGAAGACATAGACCTTTAGTAGAAGTCAGTAAGTTCCAGAATTACGTAGCCAGTGTAGGTTATGAAATTTCACCCACCAGTAGAGGATTGAAACTCACTTAGGGGTCACTAGTTAGTAGAGGAATGACATCCTAGTTCTTTTGGACATCAATATAGTGGATCCATATAAACAGTGTTAGTACCCGTGGCAAGGTACTGACACCCTTCCAACTGGGGTCACAAGTTAGACCCCAATTAACTCTGATTGGGGCATGCCATTTAAATGATATCTTTCATAGTTTTAGTTCAGTATTAGATTTTATCAGTTCAGGTTTGCATGACCAAGTGTTCAGTTCATCAACTATACAATCAGTCAGTTTTACATATTAGTTTAGTACATGATTTACTTGGTCTTACTTTTGTTTTACATGCTCATACATTCATGATCAGTATCTATATGTACTTTAGTTAGTAATTATCTCACATACTAGTATATTCCAAGTACTGACCACATACTCACTTATGGCTTTAAGTATCGTGTTACGACCAAGGGGTAGTCTTGGGTTATGACATAAACATAAGATGCATATAGCATTTAAGTAAATTATTTTTGATTTACTTGCATATGAACTATAAAAGAACCTAATGCATTGGTTCTAGAAATATAAAAGTACATAGCATAAGGGTGAAAAAATATTACATACATAAACATGCAATTCATATTAGCGATCCAACACCTTTGCGGCTACCATATGGAAATGGAAGAGGCTAAAACTTTATGGGCATGTACCATATATATCCATGTCCTTGTTTTAACTTTTAACTTCCAAACTCTTGATGTCCTAACATAATGAAAATTTAAAAAATGTATCTTTTTTGTATTCACTATCGGAGTATATATTTGTGGGCATAAGATGGTGAATGAATCAGTAACATAACTTGCTAGCTACACTATAACAGTTTCCAAAGTGGATGATAATATCATAATCCATTATTTTGATTTTGCTTGTTAAGTTTACTCTCTAATACTCATTTTAAATGCATGACAAACACATTATCTATAACTCAACTAAATAAAAATATCCACTAGAATCAACTAAATTTTATTAGCATGTAAACATATATTATATGAGCATATATACTTTAAAAACACAACACTCTAGATTTGGGTCCCTAAAATTTTTTGAATTTCTAGACTTACTGCCTAGATAATGACCCTCCTTAAAATTTGTTACAGGTCATTATGGGTCATAAGATCCAAGTCATAGTGGGACCAGTGGATGTTGCCCTTGGTTTCTGCCATGACTATAATTGGCCCCTAACGAGTCATAAAAACTTCTAATGAGTTGCACTGTCTAAGTTGTTGGGTGTCCAATATTTGCCCAAATAGTTTTTGTGTTAACTATGACTAGACCATATGAGTCGTAGGGTCCCATTATATGCTGTAGGGATTAAGTCATAGGGTCAATAGTTAGTAAGACCAAGGACATTTTCCAGACTTTGACTAGATGATATGAGCCATAGGGTGACCGTACGAGCCATAATGTCACCTGTAGCTACTGGGCAACAAATTTTAGTCTTTTCATTAAGGGCACTTTGTATATTTTCCTCTTTTACCACTTAATACCCATGACCATAAAGCACCCTTGGGATGTTAATTTCACTACTTTGGCACTCAGATCACTCTCTTAAATTATCTAAATTCTAAAAATTCATGATATTTGGGGTTTCTAAGAAGTTGGTCATCTAAGGGATTAAGGGTTGATTTCTCTCCAAAAATCTTGGTGTTTCAGGCATGTTAATCTTCCCCAACTCTTATTTTATGAAAAAGCATGTGCTTTAAATGTCTTAAATTGAAAGGATTGAAATGTGAGTTTTTTTAATGGTTTAGGGCTTTGACATAGTTGATTCTTAAATTATTTTTCCCATTATGTATTATGCATGCTTTATTAAAGGTTTCGAACTTGTGGGGTGCATGGGTATAGTGAATAAACTAAGGGTTTGTGGTTTCCCCCAATTTGATGTTTTAAACTTTGAAATTGGTTTTGAAGAATTTTGTTCCCTTAATGCACTTATGTAAATGACTTTGAATTGTGAAATTGTAACATGGTTTGAAATACAAACCTATGTTATTGCATTGTATAAATAGTTAAATAATGAATACGGATTTTGAAGGCCTTGTTTTCAATTGTTGATTTAATGAATTAAACATGTTGAGTCATTCCACTAA
This sequence comes from Capsicum baccatum var. pendulum, assembly GCA_030864225.1. Taxonomy (NCBI): domain Eukaryota; kingdom Viridiplantae; phylum Streptophyta; class Magnoliopsida; order Solanales; family Solanaceae; genus Capsicum; species Capsicum baccatum. The sequence continues at coordinate 114,959,109 of CM061560.1, forward strand.
GTTAGTGTGATTGTTATGGAATAGAGATAGACTTGCAAGTGTAAGGGTATGACGATACCCATGGTGTGCCTTAACAGTTGATTCTTTGGTTAATAAATGGGTCATGTGAAACTTGTTTTAAATTGGTCTTAATGAGGATTATGTAGCTAAGCCATGAAGGTGTTGGTCTTAGATGAATTATACTAGAAACTCATATTTTTTGACATGTGGTTTGGTCTTGAAGACCGTGTGCACAGTTCAGACTATTAATATATAATTTTATCTTGGGTTGATGTTCGGTTGGGGTATTCCCTGGTCATCCTTGATACCTTTGATTCATACGGATAACACACACTGGGGCCCTATTAGAAGGGGGAGCTGAACTAATATAGCCTGTGGGTGCCTATTTAAGATGGTTGAGCTACATATTCCACGATAATATTTCACTTTATGCTAAGACTTATCCCTTATTTTGGCATATTACTTATGTATGTGCATTATTATGTTCACATGGATTTGAATTGGCATTATTTTATCCCCTATGCTTCAATTGCGTACTAGTGCTCAACCTACTAATCATCTCCGAACAACATATCCCCATACAGTGTAGGCACTGGAGAAACTTCTAATTTTCTAGCATAGTATTAGATGGATCGACTAGGTTTGTCGATCATTGATGGTGAAGTGGTGAGCTTTCATTCTCCAAATTACTATGTTATTTCGTTGATTTCCATTAATAAACTAGAGTTTAAAAGTTCATATTAACATTAACACTGTCATTATCATTATGAGAGTTAAGGGCATGCTCCGACCTAGATTATTTTTTGATATGTAATGGCTTTGTGGATATTACTATGGATTGAGTACTGATGATGTTGACACTCCTAGTTATCAATGATTTTATTACTTTTCTATCTTGTTTTATATTTAGATTTTATCTACTTCTAGGTGTGCTATGTTCTATATGGTTAGGCATAGGGGCAGTCTCGGGTTCCCGGTAGACTTAGGATATATGTAAAGGCCAGGCCCTGGTTTGGCTTGTGACAAAGTTGGTATCCTAGGTTTGGTGTCATTGGGTGTCCACAAAGTTGTGTCTAGTAGAGCCTCTTTTATGGGTGTGTAGCGTGTTACACTTATTGGAAGAGGCTACTAATATTCTGGCAGTTGACAGAATATTTTACATCTTTTACAAGGGATAATTGTATGTTTTTAAGCAACTATTGAGGTATTTGATGTTCGGTTTTAATTGTTTTTAGGTAAATGAATTGGAAGAAGAAATAACTTGGAAAAACAAAAACTAAATATGTATGATAAACTAACTGACGGGCCGTCGACCTTATGATGGACCATCAATGTGTCCATCAATATTACAAGAACAGAAAACATGGAGGACCCAAGTCACGGGCCGTTAGGCCAGTAACAGACCGTCATTGTGTCCGTTAGCCTTAAATAGAATGAAGATAAATCAAGGGAAAAGTGACGAACAAGTCAATGGACCATCAGTGCAGCAGCGCACCATCACCTTGGCTATCAGAGATAAATAAAATGAAGAAAACTGAGAGTCCAAGTGACTGTCCAAGCAATGGACCGTTAGGCTAGCGACAGACCGTCACTTTGGCCGTCAACTATAACGCGGTAGCCTGGATTTTGAATTTTAAAATCTGCACTTCCTAGGTACATATAAATACTCAATTTGGGGTTAGATTAAGTATCTTTTTTGATAGCTGTAACATTTTGTAACTGATAATTCTCTGAGAACAAGATCTTTACCTTGGGTTTTCATTTTATTTGATGTTTCGGATGTTGACAGAACATTTTGCATCTTTTACAATGGATAATTGTATGTTTTTAAGCAACTATTGATGTATTTGATGCTGGGTTTACTTATTTTCAGGTAAATGACTTGGAAGAATAAATAACTTAGAAGAGAAAGAACTAAATATGTGTGATGGACTAACTGACGGTCCATCGACCTTGTGATGGACCGCCAATGTATTCGTCAACCTTAAATAGAATAGAAGACAGAGAGGATCCTAGTGACGGTATAAGTAACCTACCATCAGGCTAGCAGCAGATCATCACTATGTCTGTCAGCCTTAAATAGAATGCAGATAAATCAAAAGAGAAGTGATGGACAAGTCAACGGATCTTTAATCCAGTGATGGACCATCACCTTGGCTATTAGAGCTAAATAAAATTAAAAAAACTGAGAGTCTAAGTAACAGACTAAGAGACGGACTGTCAGGCCAGCGACAGATCGTCACTTTGGCCGTCAACCATGATGCGACAACCTGTATTTTGAATTTTAAAATCTGCACTTCCAGGGAATGTATAATTACTCAGTTTAGGGTTAGATTAGGTATCTCTTTGGACTGTTGAAACATTTTGTAACTAATAATTCTCTAAGAATAAAATCTTTACCTTGGGTTTTCATTTTATTTGATGTTTCGGCAGTTGATAAAATATCTTTCATCTTTTACAAGGGATAATTATATGTTTTTAAGAAACTATTGAGGTATTTGATGCTGGGTTTTACTTATTTTTAGGTAAATGACTTGGAAGAAGAAATAACTTGGAAAAGTAGGAACTAAATGTATGAGACAGACTAATTGACAGATCGCCGACCTTGTGACGGTCCATCAATATGTCGGTCAACCTTACACATAACAGAAAACTTGGAGGACACAAGTGATGGACCATCAGACCAGTGACGGATCGTCACTGTCTCTGTCAGCCTTAAACAAAATAAAGATAAATCAAGAGCAAAGTGATGGAAAAGTCGATGGACCATCACCTTGGCTATCGAAGCTAAATAAAATGAAGAAAACTGAAAGTCAAAGTGATGGTCCAAGCAATGGACCATGAAGCCAGTGATGGACCATCACTTTGGCTGTCAACCATGACACAATAGCTTACGTTTGAATTTTAAAATCTGCACTTCCTGGGTACATATAAATACTCAGTTTAGGGTTAGATTAGGTATCTTTTTTGACTGCTAAAACATTTTGTAACTGTTAATTCTGTGAGAACATGATCTTTACCTTGGGTATTCATTTTATTTGATATTTCGGCAGTTGATAAAACATTTTTCATCTATTACAAGGGATAATTGTACATTTTTAAGCAACTATTGAGGTATTTGATGCTGGGATTTACTTATTTTCAGGTAAATGATTTGGAAAAAGAAATAACTTGGAAAACTAGGAACTAAATGTGTGTGACGGTCTAACTGATGGGTTGTCTACCTCTTGACGGACCGTCAATGCATCCGTCCTTAAGAAAAATAGTAGACATAGAGGACCCAAGTGATGGTACAAGTGATGTACCGTCAGGCCAGCGATGGACCATCACTGTTATAGACAAGTTGACAGACCGTCAATCCAGTGACAAACCATCACCTTATCCATCAGTTCTAAACAAAATAAAGAAAATTGAGATTCCAACTCGCATTCCAAGTGATGGACCGTCAGCCCAGCGATAGACCGTCACTTTGGCCGTCAACCATAGCGCAACAACCTTCATTTTGAATTTTAAAATATGCACTTCCTGGGAACATATAAATACTCATTTAGGGTTAGATTAGGTATCTTTTTTTACTGCTGAAACATTTTGTAATTGATAATTCCATGAGGATAAGATCTTTACCTTGGGTTTTTATTTTATTTGATGTTCCAGCAAATGATGAAATATTTTTCATCTGTTACAAGGGATAATTGTATGTTTTTAAGAAACTATTGAAGTATTTGATGTTGGGTTTTACTTATTTTCAGGTAAATGACTTGGAAGAAAAAATAACTTGGAAAAGCAAGAACTAAATGTGTGTGATGGACTAACTGACTGGCCATCAACCTTGTAATGGACCATCAATGTATCCATCAACCTTAAACAGTACAAAAGATATGGAGGACCCAAGTGATGGTCTAAGTGACGAACCATTAGGCCAGCGGTGGACCGTCACTATGTCCATCAGCCTTAAACTGAATAAAGATAAATCATGGGTGAAGTGACGAACAAGTCTATGGACCGTCAGTCCAGCAACAGACCATCACCTTGGCCGTCGAAGCTAAATGGAATGAAGAATACTTAGAGTCCAAATGACAATCCAAGTGACGGATCGTCAGGCCAGCAATGGATCATCACTTTGTTCGTCAACCATGATGGGCAGCCTGCATTTTTAATTTTAAAATCTGTACTTCCTGGGAAAAGATAAATACTCAGTTTAGGGTTATATTAGGTATCTTTTTTCACTACTAACACTTTTTGAAACTAATAATTCTCTGAGAACAAGATCTTTACCTTGAATTTTCATTTTATTCACCATTTATCTAAGATCCAGAAAACTCTTTGTATCTTTGTAAGTAGTTTCTGAATTGTTAATGATAATTACAATGGAATTTGTTACTTATATTATGTGTAGCTAAGCTCCCATAACCCTAGTTACAATGAAGCCTTGGTGTGAATTGTTGCTAGAATTGTGTGAACGTTTAATTCCCTTCGATAATTGCAATTGTATTGTCTTCTCTTCAAATTAATGATCTTTCTTGGTTGAAAACTTGAAGGGTGTGCCCATGAACACCACTTGTTTGAGTAGAAAGGTTTTTGTTGGGAAAAGAGAAGAATTACAAGAAATTCAAAGGCTTTAACCTTTGGGTTAAGGGTTGATGCCTTAGCAGGATTAACCCACGTAAGTATTCAATTGAATATTCAAGAACGCTCTTTAAGTTCAAAAGAATTAAAGTGTATCCCTCTATTAAGCTTGAAAAATAAATAGATAGACTTTAGAGTTCAATTATCCTTGCAATTAAAATAGTTGATTAGAGATTTGAAATAACTCACAACCTTAGTTTCATTAACACCTTGGTGACCATAATGCTAGTTTACTTAATCTCATTGAATTCACTCTGTAAAATACTCAATAGTTAAAATACAAATTGACACTATCAACAATATCGGTTAATAACATACCCCCCTTTATTTGTGAAAATCATTGATCAATAGTTTGTTAATCGCCATATAATTTAGTTAATACCATATTCCCCGTGGACTTCAACCCCAACCTAGTTAGGTTCTATATTTGTAAATGACCGCTTACTCTTACTAAAGAAAGTTGTAATTTGGGTGTATCAAATTTTGGCACCATTGCCGGGGAATATAGTTGTCAATTAGGTATATGAGCATTAATTAACCTTTGGTCAAGTTTCCTATTTTCAATTTGATTTGTTGTTTTTGATCAATACAGGTTCTTCGTTGTGTATGCGACAAACCAGAAGGTCAGGAGGACCATTATTACCTTTTCACCCAGAACCACAACTAATTGAGAGAATGGCTGAAGCTGAAAGATTAGAACTATATTATAAGGCTTATCCAAATCATCTAATCTTTTAACCTTAATAACAAAATGTAGATAACCAAGGTCAAATAGATGATGCAGAGGATGATGACCTGGGGGATGATGGCTTGATTGATCCTATTAATAGGAGATGTGCAGAGAATATAGCAACACCGGTGAATTAAAATTGAACAGTTAGAGGGAGAGAAAACTGCCAGGCTGTTGTGCAGTTCAATTTGGATGATAATGATGATGTTGAATTGGATGAAGCTAGTGCCATAGAAGCAATTATTCCACCACCATTAGCACCAGGAGTGAAGTTCAACATCACAAGCACTATGATACAATTGATAAAACTCAAGGGGTTATTTGACCTCAAGGGGTTATTTGGTGGACTTCTAGGGGATGATTCGAATATGCATTTAGTAAAGTTTATCAACATCTACAAATCCTTTGATAATCCTAGAGTGGGGCAAAATGCAATTCACCTATGACTATTCCCATTGTCTTTGTCTGGGGAGGCAACCTTGTGGTTTAATGAGATAGCACCCAATATTCTAACAAACTGGATGCAACTGAATGGAGATTTCTTAGAAAGGTTTTTTGCGCCTTCCAGAATGTTACAGTCGAGGGATGAGATTAGTAATTCTAGATATCTGCCGAATGAAGCTATTAATGAAACATGGGTGTGATTGAAGAAAAAGTTGACACAATGCCTAAATTATAAGACGATTGATAATCATTTAATGGAGACATTTTATAAGGCTTTGAACTATATTACAAAACCAGCTATGGACAATACTGTTGGAAGAGCGTTCTTGGATCTTACTTTTACTGAAGCTGTGGAGATGCTAGAGAGAATGACTAAGATAAGTATAGCTTAGCATACCACGGATTTTGTGGTAGCAAGCTATACCGGGTCTAGTGGAATATCAATAGAACAATGTAGAAGAGAAGAGAAACACTATCAGGATATGGCACATATAAAGATCCAAATAGATTTGCTCCTGAAACATTTACTATCTGAGAAGACAGAAAAAGTGAAAGTTGTGGTATCATAAAGTAGCGGATCTGAATTATATTCTGATGAGGTAAAAAACTTGAATAATTAGGTGGGGGGGGGGGGATTGAGGCAATATCCAAGGCAATCAAGGTCAGAATTACTATGAAAAAACTGTTTCTAGTGATCTTGACCAAGGCGATTGAAAAAATAAGAATGATAGGAGTGGATTTTTTGTACCTCCTCGGAACCATGACAATGTTGCTACTAGTTCTGGTAAGATGTCAATGGAGGAAATGATGGCTAAGTTGTTAAAAGGGGTAGAGTCGACTGATGCCAGAGTAAGAAAGATGAATAGTGATTTGTCATCTATGAGTTAATTAGTTGAATCACTCTCTAATCTATTAAACAACTAGAGCAACAAATGAATCAAGTATCGACAGTGTTTAACCCAAGAAAGAGTAGACCATTACCGAGTGATATTATGTAGAATTCGAGAAATGACATCTGTAACATGACTATTACCATGAGAAATGGTAAAGAGTTACCTGGTCCTTGTGTAGGAAAATGTGTTATAGATGATAAGGTGGAGATAGAGGTTAAAGTAGAAGAAGAATACCTAGTGAAGTCTGAGAAGCTGGAAAAGGTCGATGACCCATCTAAATAGAAATAGGTTGATGATTTGGTGAAAGACAAGCGGAAGGAAGGAGAGACCAATATTACAATAGTACCAAAAATAACTCCTCGATTCCCACACAGATTGTAGAAGAAGACGGATAAGGCTAAATTTATCAAGTTCATGGCTATGCTGAAGCAGTTGACGGTAAATGTGCCTTTGGTTGTGGCACTAGAACAAATTCTAGGCTTTTCTAAGTTTATGAAGGATCTTGTAACTAAGAAGCAGACTGTGAGCTATGAACTAGTGGATAATCTTCACCACTATAGCATTATTGCTACAAGATTTTTAGTGCAAAAAGAAGGCAGATCTGGGAGCATTCACTATTCCATGAATGATCAGATCATTCAATTTTACAAAATCCCTTTGTGACCTTGGGGAAAATGAAAATCTTACTCAATTGGAGGTTTTAAAAAAAGCTGGGTTTGGAAGATCCTATACCCACCAAAATGCAAGTTTTGATATCGGATAGGTTGGTGAAGAGGCCAGTTGGGATTATCTATGATGTGCTTATGAAAGTGGTCAATTTTATCTTGGGAGGTGGATTTTGAGGTACCCATCATTTTGGGTAGATCGTTCTAAGAAACCAGGAGTGTATTGATTGATTTGTAGACCAATGAGCTAAAATTTATGCTCAATAATGAAGAGGTTGGCTTTGATGTTTGCCAATCAATAAAGAAAAAAAGGGAGGTAAGTTTTTTCTAAATTAGTGATGTATTCTAGAAGATGAGCGAGAAGTGCTGGTTGAGAAAAGATTTATCGTGGATTCATTAGCGGCAGTATTGATGAACTTCGATAGTGTGGGAATAGAAGAATATAATTAGACTATGTATGCATTGAAAAGAATGGGGTCGTATTCGTATACCCCGAAGAAGCTGGACTTAGACCTTAAGAATCATCCAACACCACTGGACAAACCTTCTATTGAGTAACCACCGGTGTTGAAACTAAAGAAGCTGCTGGGCCATTTTGAGGTATGTGTTTCTAGGAAGTGGAAAGACCTTACTAGTTATTGTTGTAGAATACTTAGCAGAGTAGCAGGTTGAGGCTCTTGTTTCTGTGCTGAGGACATATAAGAGGTCTATCGAGTGGACTATTACTTATATTATAGGTTTTCCATCGGGCATTTTCACACATAAAATCTAGTTGGAGGAAGAATGTACACCAATAATTGAGCATCACCACAAGCTAAACGCACCAATGTAAGAAGTGTTGAACAAGGAGATTATTAAGTGACTTAATGTAGGGGTAGTATACCTAATATCTCACAGCAAGTGGGTGAGTCCAGTACAGTTTGTTCCTAAGAAAGAAGGCATGACAATTATTGCAAACGAAAAGAATGAGTTGATTCCTCTTAGGCTAGTAACTGAGTGGAAAGTTTTCATAGACTACAAGAAGTTGAACTCGTGGACACTGAAAATCACTTTACAATGCCCTACATGGATCAAATGCTCAATCACTTGGTAGGAAGGGGTTGGTACTTCTTCGTAGATGGGTATTCGTGACATAATCAGATCTCGATTACCCTAGAGGATCAAGACAAAATGACCTTCACATGCCCATCTAAAACATTTGTATTCTAGCGAATGTTGTTCAAATTATGTAATACACCAGCCATGTTAGGTGAATTATGTCAATTTTCTCTGATATGGTAGAGGATACTTTAGAAGTGTTCATGGATGACTTCTATGTAGTAGGTGATTTATTTGAATTATCTTTTGTAAATTTAAGTAGGGAATTACAGAGGTGTGAGGAATTCTATCTTATGCTGAATTAGGAAAAATGCCACTTCATGATGAAGGAAGGCATTATGCTTGGACATTGAATTTCAGCTAAGGGAATTGAAGTTGATCGAGCTAAGGTGGAAGTTATCAAAAAACTACCCCTCCTATCTCATAATAGGAGTTCGTAGTTTTCTAGAGCATGCAGGATTCTACCGGATATTCATAAAGGACTTCTCTAAGATTGTACATCCACTTTGTAAATTATTACAGAAGAAGGCCAAGTTCTTATTTGATGATGATTGCATAAGGGCATTTCAATGCCTTAAGAAGAAGTTGGTTGCTGCCCTAATTATAGTAGCTTTTAATTGGTCTAGGCCATTCAAAATAATGTGTAATACAATTTGAGTAGATCTCGGGGCTGTTCTTGGATAGAAGAAGGAGAAACTATTTCACCCCAGTTATTACACGAGCAAGGCATTGAATAGCTCATAGAAAAATTACATAGTCACTGAGCAGGACCTTCTAGCCGTTGTTTATGAATTTGAGAAGTTCTGGGCATATCTGTTGAGGACCAAGGTGGTGGTTCATACTTACCATGCTTCTTTGACATATCTGATGGTGAAGAAACACACAAAACCAAGGCTTATTAAATGGGTGTTGCTACTATAGTAATTTGACTTTGAAGTCAAAGTCCAAAAGGGATATAAAATTCAGGTGGTAGATCACCTATCCAGACTAGAGAGAGATCAGTCCACTATTGAGAATCTTGATATTAATTATGCTTTTCCAGATGAGCAAATTTTATCGGTTGCTTTTGAAATGGTGACTTGGTATGCTGACTTTACCAATTTTGTTGTGAGCGATATTATCTAGGAAAACTTATCTTTTTATCAAAAGAAGAAGTGTCTCTATGATGTTACTAGATACTATTGGGATGAGCCCTACTTATTTAGACATTGTGTAGACAACATCATCAGAAGGTGCATCTTTGAAGTTGATATGTTGTGTATTTTGAAAGCCTGCCATACTTCCCCAATTGGGGGACATCATGTAGGCGATCGTACAATTAGTAAAGTTTTGTAAAGTGGTAACTATTGGCCAACACTATTTAAGGATGCTTATGAATTTGTAAGGAAATGCGATCAGTGCCAAAGACAAGGTTGGATCTTAAAACATCATGAGATACCTATGGAAAAGATGATGAAGGTTGAATTATTTAATGTTTGGGGTATTGACTTCATGGGACCGTTCATCAGCTTCTATGATCTTAAGTATATCTTGGTAGCTGTGTACTATAGTCCAAGTAGGTTGAGACCGTTGCTTTGGCCGATAATAAAGGTAAAAGAGTAGTGGTGTTCCTAAAGAAAAATATCTTCTCCTGCGTTGGGGTGCCACAAACAATCATAAGTGATAGAGGATTACACTTTTGCAATAAAATATTTTATGTTGCATTGATAAAATAGGGTGTGAAGCAACATAAGGTGGCCACTCCATATCACCTTCAAACTAGTGTGCAAGTGGAGTTCTTAAATAGAGAAATCAAGGTAATTTTGGCCAAAACTGTGAATGCTAGTAGAAGTGATTGGTCATGAAAGCTCGATAATGCTTTATGGGATATCAAAAAACTTTCAAGACACCCATTAGTATGTTTTCGTATTAGTTGCGTTACGAAAAAGCATGCCACTTTTTGATTGAGCTAGAATATAAAGCTTTGTAGGCGCTCAAGTGGTTGAACATGGACTAAAAGGAAGCAACTGAATTGAGGTTGGGACAACTAAATGAGATGGATGGATTCTGTCTTGGTGTAAATGAAAGAGATGACTTGTATAAAGAGAGAATAAATAAATACCAAGATTGATGTATTGAGAAATGAGACTTTCAGGTTGGTGATTGGGTATTGCTTTTCATCTCAAGGATCAAGCTCTTTCTAGGTGAGGTTAAATAAAAATGTTCTTGGCCCTTTAAAGTTACTCAAGTCTACTCGTCTGGGGTAGTTGAACTGGAAAATAAAGATGGATGTGTCTTTAAAGTAAATGAGCAAAGATCCAAGCAATACATTGGACCAATGGACTCGGTAAAATGTTTAAGTACATTTTATCTTGACAAAGACTGCGTAATCAAGTAAGCTGAGTCATGTTGTGACACTAAATCAGGTACTAGTGGGAGGTAAACCACAATGTGTTGTTGTAACTTTAGTTAGAATTAGTTGTTTTCATTGTACAACTGATGGGTTTATTAAGTGTGCAAAAGTTTTGATTCAGGAAAAAGGAATTGAACATGCTGAAGTGTGGAGCGGAAGGACTGATTGACCGTCAGCAGTTTAATGGGCCGTCGGTGAAGATGTCGAGGCCATGGGTAAAAATCAAGTCTTTTGGATAAGGGCTGATGGCAGAAACAATGGGCTGTCATCTCAACCATCAACATTGAGATAGAAACCTGAGGTTCTGGATAAGAAGTAATGGCAATGCTGACAGACCTTCAACTCAGTGATGGACCATCACTCTTACTGTCAAGATGAGGTTGCTTAATTGATGTTCTGGTAAGGTATGACGAAGTAGCCGACGGACCGTCAGTCACTTGACGGACCATTAGCTTAACCGTCAATCAAACCCTAACTTTTAAAAGTTACAAGTCGGGTCAAACAAGGTCAGATGGGATATTTTGAATCGACCCAATGGTCTATTAAATAGATAAATGGAGCAGTTACATGCATGTTCCTATCTTTTTAACTTCTTGCACATTCATCATTTTTAAATAGGGTTCATTCTCTTAGGACCCTTCACTTTCTTCCCTCTCTTATTTAAACAACCACTTATCATGTTAGTTTCATCAACATCAAAAGTAAATCCTTTATTTTAAAAGCAATAAGATGTAGTTTATTCTAAGTCTTGAAGTTCTACAGAAGTGAAGAAATCATCAATAACAAGGTATGATCTAAACTTCATCTCTTTATTTAACACACTGAGCATGATACAAGTTAAGTTGATTACTTTATAAAGAAATAGTAGTGTTGAATATTGTTAAGGGGTCAAACACTGATGTACATTCTAAATGTGTCAAAAATTGCTTGAAAGAGTGGTTGTTTGCAATTACCAAATGGATATACATCAGGTGTTCGACAAAATGCCCTACAAAGGCATTGAAAACTATAAAATCAAGGCCGGCGGTTAAAGTGATGGACCGTCAACCCTGTGATGGACTATCATAAAGACCATTACCACAAAGAAGTTTGGCATGCTTTATGTTTAAGTGTTGATGATCAAAGTGATAGACCATTAGTCAATTGACGAACCATTAGCTATACCATCACTAAAGAGTCTGAGTTACTGCCTTTATAATTAAGTTGAGATAGATAATGCAATGGCCGATCACTCAATCGATGGACCATCAGCCTATCCGTCAGTTCAAAATAGTGACTCATTCTTTCTGTTTATATCAGATATTAGAAAATTCTAATTAATAGTTGGTTATTATTCTCTGTTCACGTACAATGACACAAAAATTACCTACATGAAGAGGTGGTGGTCGATCTTAATAGTATGGAGATGCCACTACTCAATAGGGCAGAGGTAAATTAGAGAAAAGTAAGAAAGCACGAGTATTTAACACCCATCAATATGACAAAAGGAAGTAAGTGATCTCTTATTCTAAGGAGGAGAGTGAAAGCAAGAGTAGCAGTAGCAGAAGTTCTAGTCCCAATAATAAAGGGGTTAACACTTCAAACCCTGACCAAGTTGAGGTGTCAAAACCTGAGGAAAGCGATATGATAAAAAGAAAAAACCCAGAACTGCGGGAATCTATTTGGTGGAAAATTAAAGATGTGAAGAAACACTTCTTTGATGGGCTTCGGCCAACACAGAATATATCAATGAAGCAGCCCATATCAGAAGAGTACCAAATAATTACTTTCGAGCTTTATGAGTATTCAAAGCTATAAAGGAGGTTCAATGAGTATGAGTTGGCATGTTTGAGCAAGCCCCCTAGATTGTACTACCCAAATCTTGTGCAAGAATTCTTTGCCAATTACTTGGCACTATTGGAGAAGGATTATCCAAAAGGTACCAGATTAGCGGATATGAGGAATAGAATAGAATTTCTTATAAGAGGGGCGACAATTGATATTTTTGACTGTATATTTAAAAGAATGTTGTTTGGGCCTAATTATAAAGAACTAGTTGCCACACCAAAGCTCGAGCATCATATGTTAATAGTTTCTAGCCAAAGGCCTTAGTTGTCTAGGATTCTTATTGCTGATGGTAACCCATTATGGGCACAGAAAAAAGATAGAATTGCTAAATCATCCTAAAGATTTAGGGTGAAGTTTTGGTGGTCTATTTTCAAATTGAGGCTAATGTCGACTGGAGAAGATATAAACCTAGACAATGAAAGAGTACTACTAGTGGTCAGTATGATTAAGGGTTTGAAGATTGACTTCGTCCATAAATTATTGATGATCTATTTGTTCATGCCCAAAAGATGGTGAGTACATTACCATTTCCATACTTGATCACAAAGTTGTGTAGGCAGGCTAATTTGACTTTACTCAAGGGAGTAGATAATGAAGTCTGAGCAAGTAAGAGGTAGGACATTGAGTAAACAAAGGATGATTCAAAGTATGAGATGCGACTCAATAAGCCACCTATGTATAATTCATAGTCTGCACTAGCTCTGGAGACTTTGGGGATTCCCCCAGGTATGCCACTACCATTAACTATTTATGTGCCACCAGATTATGTGCGACCAGGTACTTCTACAGGTTTAGAATCAATGCCTCGGGTGGGAGAGGCTTTAGACATGGTGTCTGCCCCACCAAGATATTTGAAGTACTGGTTGACACAAGAGAACATTGCAAAGACTGTGAAAGTAAAAGTTTAAAAGGCAATTGAATTCTTTGTCAAAAGAGTTCAAACCATTTGTTGACTGGATTGTTGCTGAAGATCTCAGGCCATATGAGAACTTACATACAAGGATGGATGACATGGAAGAGCATGTGAACAACCGATTGAAATAGCAATCTACTCAAGACTTTGCAAAGTTCGTGGAAAAATTTAAATAAGCACATGCAGATATTTATGAGTTGAAGAGATAACTACTATCGACTGCATTTGATCCTGCTTTAGTGATAAGTGATAAAGAAGAAGGCCTTTTTGATCTCATGGGCAGGACACTAAATGAAAAATGTAAGAACATTGATGAAAATGGTGATAGAAGATTGGAATGGAGAAAAAATTTCTAAAGATGAAACACTAGAAGAAAGATAATTGAGGAAGGCTGTAAAAATATCAAAAAGTGATGAAGAGAAGAGAAAGAAGAAAGCCAATAATGAATCAACGGGTGTTTCTACTAGTTCAGCCCGAGCATGTGGGCACACACTAGAGCTAGTTTCGATCTTGATACCTCCTATTAAGGATCCCAACCATTGAAGAGGTCATGCTGTTGCATCTGAGGCCAAAGAAGCCTCGCCTGACTTGATTGATTCACATGCCTAAGGTCTTTGAAATTATTCTACTCCCATGTACTTTAGTTATAATGTAATGGGGACAAAGCATATTTGTTTAGTGGCGGTGGGTACTTATTGTATTTTGGTCACCATGGGGTTTTTCTTGCTAGTTTTCTTTTCCCTCTTGTGCTATCTAGTAGAAACGACATGTTTAGGTTGTTATTTTGCTATTGTTTATCATTTGTCTAACTATTGTTTCATGATTATAAATATGTACTTTTCTTTTAGTACATTTTTATGTGTATGGAATAAGGATGATGTGGTAGAGAACTGTGGACTTGTTAGTTTATGAAAATGCTTCTTTGGTGCTTAATGTGCGATGATCAATCATTTTGAAATTGTAATTGTCATTAAAGTATTAAGTTAGAGAAAGCATAATCATATGATGCACGCCTAAGAATCTGTAGTATGAGTTCATTGCTAGTGTGTGTGAGTATTTGACATAGTTCTTACATTGTTTGTATAGCTAGAACTTGTACAGTTCATTTGTGTAACTTTGTGGTTGAATTAAGAGGATAAGATATCAGGCCTCCTTCAATTATTAGCCCACTTAGCCATAAAAACCCCACGAAAAAGATATAATTCTTCCTTTGAACCCTTTCTGAGCTTTAGTTTTCACTTATTCAACCCCAATTATTTTAATTCACTCTCTTTAGAATGTTATCACCTTATTTTGGTCCTAGTACAGCATTTGATATTGTGAACCTTAACTTAGGAAAAATACCAAAGTTGAGGGTGGCAACTGTTAGGTAGTTGGTAATTTGAAGTGAGTATTCTAAGTTAGGATAAAGTGTCCCATCTAGCCCTAATCTATTTAGATAATTTGCACCTCAACTGACAGAATAAACATAAGTTGAGGGTAACTGATGTAGACTACAAAAAAAGAGAAAAAAGAAAATAAAAGGGGGTATTTTTAAGTTGCTGAATGAGTAATATAGATTGTATGAAAAGTTAAAAAGAAACAGCCATGGTGAGTAGCAATTAAGGGCAAGGAGGGTGAAATCTTTAATTGAAGTCACTATCCTAAAATCATTCTTCACCTACCACCGAAGCCTCGTTACAAGCTATATAAAGTCCAATTTATTCTTTGCAAGTCAACCATAGGGGGCATTAGATGATGAGGGAAATCTTATGGGTGTATGTGCAATGTTTGAAACTTTCTTTGTGAGAGTGGGAGTCTTAGTTGATAGTCCACTAGTTAAATGAGAAAGTATAGTGGACTTCATTGACTGTGAGGGAAAATTAGGCTATACTTGTCATTATTGATTTCTTTGAGATGTTGTGTACATGAACATGCATGTGTTGATTTGTAGAAATAATGCCAATTATGGATCCTTGTGTGTTAAGACTTCATGAGTAAGGTGTCAATTATGTGGGTGTGTTATGCATAGTTAAACAACTAAATAACTATCATTGTTCTTGGTTACGCATGTGATATGGTGTCGAGTTTCTTAAGGATAAGACATTATCTTAAGTTGAGGGTGTAGATATTTTGGCAGTTGAAAAAACATTTTGCTTTTTTTTACAAGGGTTAATTATATGTTTTTACGTAACTATTAATGTATTTGATACTGTGTTTTACTTGTTTTCAGTTAAATGAGTTGGAAGAAGAAATAACTTGGAAAATTAGGAACTAAATATGTTTGACGGACTAACTGATGGGCCGTCGACATTGTGATGGATTGTCAATGTGTCAGTCAACCTTAAAAAGAACAGAAGACACGGAGGACCCAAGTAACACAGACCGTCAGGCCAGCGATGGACTGTCACTGTGTCCATCAACCTTAAATAAAATGAAGATAAATCAAGGTCGAAGTAAAGGACAAGTTGGTGGACCGTCAGACCATCGACGAACCGTTACCTTGGCCGTCGGAGGTAAACATAAAGAAGAAAATTGAGAGTCCAAGTGAGGATCATCTGGCCAGCGATAAACCATCATTTTAGTCGTCAACCATGATGTGGTAGCCTGTGTTTTTGAATTTTAAAATCTGCACTTCCTAGGAACATATATATACTCAGTAGGGTTAGATTAGGTATCCTTTTTGACTGCTGAAACATTTTATAACTGATAATTCTCTGAGAATAAGATCTTTATCTTCAGTTTTCATATTATTCACCATTTATCTAAGATAAAGAACAATGCTTTATATCTTTGTAAGTAATTTCTAAATTGTTTATTATAATTACAATGGAATCTTTCTCTTATATTATGTATGGCTAAAACTCCCATAACTAGGGTTATGGGAGCTTTGGTGTGAATTATTGCTAGGGTTGTGAGAATGTTCAAATCCCTTAGATAATTTCAATTGCATAATATTCTCTTCAAATTAATGATCTTTCTTGGTTGCAAAATTGAAGGGTGTGCCCAGGAATACCACTTATTTGAGTAGAAAAGTTGGTGTTGGGAAAAGAGAAGAATTACAAGAAATTTAAGGGCTTTAACCTTTGGGTTAAGGGTTGATGCCTTAACAGGATTAAGCCACTTGAGAATTCAATTGAATATTCCAGAACACTCTTTAAGTTTGAAAGAATCAAAAGGTAGCCATCCATTAAGGTTGAGAAACAAATAGATACAATTTAGAGTTCAATTATCCTTCCAATTGAAATAGTTGATTAGGGATTTGAAATGACTCAAAACCCTAATTTCATTAACACTTTGGTGAACATAATCCTAGTTTACTTAATCTCATTGAATTCACACTGCAAAATACTCAATATTTTAAATACAAATTAATACTATCAACAATGTCCGTTAACAATAAACCTCCCTTTATTTATGGAAATTTTTGATCAACAGTCTGTTAATAATCATATAACTTAGTTAACACCATATTCCCGGTGGGATTCAACCCTACCTAGTTGGGTACTATATTGGACAACGACCGCTTACTCTTTCTAAAAAATGTTGTAATTTGGGCATATAAGCTATGAGGTATTTAGGAATATTTCACTTTCATATGATCTACCATAGAGTTTAGGGTATTGAAATTCCCTGTAATTATATTTCTTTGCTTTTCAGATCATGCCATCAAGAAAATCTGATGCTCATAAAAACTCCTTTATTACGCTTGAGGACTATATGGATGGGGATCATCCTACATATAGAGTTCAAACCTGATCTAGGGTCGTTGCTTTTGATTGCCCTAGTGAAGCTCCACCGATGCTCACTAATCCTTCACTTGATGGGGTACTAATCCTTCACTTGATGGGGATACTCCTACTCGGACACCTTCAAGAGATATTACTAATCCTGAGTTCTACTACTCTATTTAATTTGTTGACCTAGTTGTTGTCATCTCTGAGTCACGTCAGTCGGTTCCTATTGGTGCTATTATGAGTTCTTTTGAGTCCACTAGTGTTGGCTAGTTTATAAGGATGAATCCTCAAACCTATACCGGCTCTAAGACTGAGGAATATCTTGAAGGGTTTATAGATGAGATAGAGAAGATTTTTTGTATGATGCATGCTTTAAACTCTTAAGGTGTACAATTTACTGCATATCAGCTAAAGGATGTGAGGTATCAGTAGCATGAGAAGTGGGACCAGTTTAGGGGTGATGATATGGAGTTTTCTTTATGGGAGGATTTCTTTGGTGTTCTTCTTTAGTGTTTTTTTCCTCAGGAGTTGAAGAAAGTGAAGGATCAAGAGTTCGTGAATTTGAAACAAGGTAAGATGTCAGTGAAGGAGTATGCCTTGAAGTTTTATCTGTTATCCCAATATACTTCTGAGCAAGTGTCTAGCATGAGGGCTAAGATGAGAAATTTTGCGTTGGTCTTGTCTCAAGACTTGGTGCTGAAGTGCAAGGCTACCTTGGTGAATAGTGACATGGATATCTCTAGGCTTATGGTGTATATTTAGTAGGTAAAAGTTGAAAAGAAGAAACAAGTCAAATAAGGGGATAGGTAAAGTAAAAGATCATGGTATCCTGAGTAGGGTGGTGGCTAACAGAATAATGGTAGAGATGGCAGACTTTAGTCTAATAAGAATTAGGGAATTTTGGTTGTTATACTACAAATAGTGCTCAATATCCTAAGTTGTCCTATGATCGCCGTTTCTCAAGAAATAGTTGATTTAAGGCACAAGGTGCCCAGTATGAAACAAGTAGGGCCCAGTCAGCTCCATCATATCTTTCTTTTAAATTTTATGGATAGTTGCACTATGGGTTTTGTGACGAGGAGAGGAATATGTCTTTCATATGTTGTCAGTTTGGCCACATTCAAAGGAACTATATTTTAGGTGATTTTTCTATGGGGGCTAATAAGGTTTCGATTTCTGCTTCTTCAACTCCTATACCAAAGGGTGTTATTTTTTGCTCTAGAACTGGTCGAAACTATTTATATTCTCTTTCCACCTGTTAAGAATATGAGGTGTCTCCTAATGTTATTACTAGTATGCTGAAACTCTTCTCCTGTGATTTATATTGTCTGCTTGATACCAGAACTACCTTTTCTTATATTACCCTTTATATGGCTTTTCATTTTGGTTTTGATCCCGAGTGTATTTCTAATCCCTTTTCTATGTCTACCTTAGTAGATGACTCTATTGTGGCTAGAAGAGTCTATAGGGGTTTTGTGGTACCAGTCAGTGGTTGGAAGACCTTTATGGATCTGATTAAGTTGGATATATTAGATTTTTTTCTTAGTTTAGGGATGGATTGGCCATACTCGTGCTATGCCTCCCTTGATTGTTAGACCTAAAGGGTCAGTTTCTAATTCTCGAATGAACCTGTGATTTAATGGGAATGGAGTTCCTTAGTGCTTAAGGAAAGGTTCACTTCAAATCTTAGATCCCAGAGGTTAATCTCCAAGGGGTTTCTATACCATTTAGTGCATATTAAGGATTCTAGATCCAAAGGTCCTTCATTGCAGTCTGTGATTTTCTCGAGGTATTTCTTAATTGTCTTCCCGGTGTTCCTCCTGATAGGGAAATTGATTTTGGGATTGACCTTCTTCTGAACACTCATCCTATATCTATCCCTCCCTACAGAATGACTCCGGCTGAGTCTAAAGAACTTAAGAAGTAGTTGAAAGATTTTTTAGATAAGGGTGTTATTCACCCTAGTTTTTCTCTTCGGGGTGCTCTGGTTATCTTTGTGCATAAGAAGGATGGGTCCGTCCCTTTGGATGTGTATAGAATATCGTCAATTAAATAGAGTGACCATGAAGAATAAGTATTTGCTTTCTAGGATTGGTGATCTCTTTGACCAACTTCAAGGTGCTAAGTACTTTTCTAAGATTGATCTTTGATCGGGTTACCATTGGTTGAATATTAGTGAGATAGATATCCCTAATACTATTTTTCGACCCGATATGGTCATTTAGAGTTATTGGTGATGTCCTTTGGGTTGACTAATGCCCCAACGACATTCATGGATCTTATGAAGCAGGTCTTCCATCAGTTCTTTAATTTGTTCATAATTGTATTTATTGATGATATTTTAGTGTATTCAAAGAGTGAGGCAAATCTTGCTGATGACTTCCGTATAGTATTACAGCCCTTAAGGATCAGTGGTTGTATGCAATGTTTTTGAAGTATGAGTTTTGGTTGAATATTTGGGTCATATTATTTATATTGAAGGGATCGCGGGGGATCCACAAAAAGTTGTAGTGGTTAAGAAGTTTCCTAGATCTGCGACTTTAATCGATATTCAAAACTTTTTGGGTGTAGTCGGTTACTATAGAAGGTTTGTGGAAAGTTTCTCTTCTATTTATACCCCATTGACTATGTTGACTCAGAAAAAGGTAAAATTTATATGGTTTGATACTTGTGAGGGTAGTTTTGAGAAGTTGAAGAATAAGTTGACTTCGGCTCCTAGTTTGACTCTACTCGAGGGTACTGATGGTTTTATTATTTATTGTGATGCGTCCCAGGTAGGATAGGGTGGTGTGTTGATGAAACATGGCAAGGTGGTTGCATATGCTTCTAGGCAGTCGAAGATGTGTCAGAAGAACTATCCAACCCATGATTTAGAATTGTTAGCTATGGTCTTTGCTTTGAAGATTTGGCGTCACTATTTGTATGGGGTTCATGTCGGCATTTTCTTAGACCATAAGAGTTGCAGTATGTGTTTACCTAGAAAGAGTTAGATCTCAGGTAGAGAAGATGGCTTGAGTTATCCAAGGACTACGACAAGAGTCTTCACTATCATCTAGGTAAATCTAACATAGTTGCTGATGCTCTTAGTAGGTTATTTATGGGAAGCTTGTTTCATGTTGATGAGAAGAAGAAAGGGTTGATTAATTATATTCACTGTTTGGATAATATTGGTTCCTTTTTTCTTACTATTATGGGTTGGTTCACCTATTGGATCCTGAGGATGGTGGTATGATTCTGCAAGAGGTGGTGAAGTTATCTCTTGGCACTGAGGTGAAGGAGAAATAGGTCTTTAACCCTATCTTGATACAAATCAAGGATGATGTGGGTCACCAGAAGGCGATGGATTTTGAGATTTGTGGTGATGATATATTGTGGCACCAAGATAGGTTATGTGTTCCCGATGTACACGGACTGCGAGCGAGGATCTTAAATAAAGCTAATGAGTCAAGATATATTGTTCATACTGGTTCAACGAAGATGTACCATGATTTGAAAGTGATTTATTTGTAAAATAATATGAAGAAAGATGTGTCCAATTTTGTGGCTAATTGTTTGGTGTGTCAGCAAGTGAAGGTAAAGCACTTGAGGCCTAGTAGTTTGTCTCAAGAGATTGAGTTTCCCATATGGAGATAGGAAGTGATTAATATGTATTTCTTCAATAGTCTTCTGCGGTCTCGCCATAAATTTGATTTGATTGTTCTGCTCATTTCCTACCATTGAAGATGAATTATTCGACAGAGAATTATGCTAAGTACTCTTCATTAAGGAGATCATGAAATTGCATGGTTCTCTAATTTCCATTATATCAAATAAAGGTACCTAATTTTCATCTCACTTTTAGAGTTCCTTTTAGAAAGGCTTGGGAACCTAGGTGAACCTTAGAACAGATGGATGGACAGGCGGAGAGGTGATCACGCTCACCTATACCATTTAAATTGGTAGAGGACGATCGTTCTCAATTGCTCAACTTATGTTGAGGTCGAATCCATGAGGAGTGAAATTAGCTTTCTAGTCCTATGGGAGTTAATAGTTACTAACAAGATACCCATAATGTAAACAAAGTAAAATACATGAAACATGGGGGTGATTTGGAACAAGATTGATCAATGTCTATTTAAGTTAACCAACTAAAAACTACAAATGTGATTGAAAATTCAAAATGAGAAAGATTTTGGGATTATGTATACCTAAGGGAAAGTTAGTATGGGTGCATGATGGTTTGATGCAAATTCTAGTCATTAACGATATGGTAGGCTAGGTTGAAGGTCCTTGAGGCTAGTTTTTCAACAAAACCTCAAGAAATTCACTCGTTTACCATTTTGAGTACCTAATGAGTGTATCAATTAAAATCACATAATACCTCAATTATGTATCCCTATTTAGAGGAAGATGCCCAAGACATAGTCAACTCTCTACCAATCCACATTTCTAAGATAGAGAAAAGATAGAAAACCATATCCCTTATTGTCCAGGATTACGTCCTCAGCCATATACCTCTTTCAAGGATGATATGGGTTCCCAAATTTCATCCATATCCCTCTTTCAAGGATGATGTGATCTTTAAAGAACTAGGGGATTTCACCCACAAATCCATCTTGGGAATTTGGGGTTTTCACCCACAAACCCCAACTAATTCAAGCAAGCAATAGTGAAACCCATCATCAACAAACTAGAATCTACATAAATACATAACAACCCACACATAATTGCACCTTAGTTAAGCATAATCCCAAGAAAAGAATGTTTAGCTACTAATGGAGTTAAGGAGAAGAAATATGTCAAAATATTCATTCAAAGCATCCTTGGTAATGGAAAATTAGAAGGTGCTTTAGTTTAACTTCAATTTCACATCCTCCAAATTGGAAAATTTAAACACAAGAGTTTCCCCAATTAGTAGGGTTACAAATTCTCCAAAACTCAATTGTTCAAAGTTTAAGATGTAAAATGGGAAAGTGTTTTAGCATTATAAGGGATTTGGGGTTGGCTGCGTAAAATGACAGTATTTCCCTTGGGCATAATCCCTCAAGGCCACGATCATTGCAACTTGTCCACAATCATGACTGTAGTTGATCCTTGCGATCACAGAGGATGACCAATTTGATTGGCCATGATCGCATCCCTCAGAACACGATCATGGACCTCAGACTATGATCATGACCCTCAGACAATGATTGCGGTAACTAAGCCTGAATAGTGTAGGGTCTTCAGTTATGCACTTTTCTTCTCCTTTTGATTCCATTTTATCTCAAATCCACATCTTTTTTCTCATCATCTTTATACCTACAAAGTGTGGAAATTAGTGCATTCAACTAACAAACTTGTCTCATTCAAACCTTTAAATCATAGTAGTGTGCACGAATTTTGGACATAAATGAGTGGTAAAATCATCACTCATTAACATCCCCAACTTAAACCTATCCTTCTTCTCAAGCAACACTACCTCTTACTTAATGAGACAATGTAAATTTATGCCTATTTATACAACGCAATGATCATGAGAGCCTCAAACTTGATTTCTACCATAAGTAGCTCTTCAAATAAGGGCAAAGCTATTCTCATGACACCCCTCATGATGAAATACATTCTCAAAGATGTAAAGGACTTTAAAGAGAAAAAATGCAACAATCACTAACACTCTAAAAGTGACTCTCTATTGACCTCAATTCCACTATATTTGTTTTGGCTCATTATTCTGTAGATGAAAACATCACCCACCTCAAGTTGTTCATATGCCTTCTCACAAGAAGGATATCCCTCACGCACCAAATAATCTAATATGGAACTAGGGATTTAATTGCGAACCTCTTTCTTTCTCTCACAAAGACTCTAGATGATTTAAAGTACCATGACATAGGTTTTTCTTTATTTTCACTCGCCACTATAATGAATACACTAGGTTGAAGATCTCGAAGAGATTCTTGAGCTTGTAACGTATGTTTGGGGAAAGGTAGGATATTATTTAGGAACAAAGTGGATACACCCTACTTGAACATCTACATCACACTATTCCATCAAACATTTGACCATAGACCAATTCTTTTGTTTTCACACTTTACATATGCCTATTTTAGCTACCCTAATTACCCATCTTTTTGAAGGCATATTTCATTCACTTATTTCTTTTGCAATCTATGCCTCATTCTTCTTTTCAACATTCCTCTCCTTTTCACTTTTTCATTGCTTAGCTCATAGGCATCCATTTACAATTACCCTTGCCAAAGGTCATCATCTCTTCCAAACATACCACCCCCAACATAAGCATTTAGCCTCAAATTTTATTTTTCATGTTCAAGAAGGGCAGGGTTAAAGAAAGGGAAATTGTTTGAATGGTTCAAGGATTGTAATGTGGTTTCCAAAGAAAGTCTTGAAGACTTGAACTAGGTAAATAGAGGTTCTAAACTATGCATAAGTAGGCTATTAAGGCTAAAGTAGGTTCCTATGTTCAAAAAGATGGTCTAGGGTTATTTTACCAACCAAACATAAAAAATTATACTTGAGAGACTAACGGGGCAAGTTCTAGATGATACAAGTATGGATGATATTTTAGAAAAGTATGCTCACCGCACATGTCATGCAAACCCTTAAGGGGACTTAATTTCCCTTCCCACTAGAGACAAAATGGAGTATCTACCAATTTCTACAAGCCCAAACATTGGACTCACAAAAAGAGAAAAAGTATTGTTATAAGGCTTCTCACGTCCGTGCCCTTGGTTTACAAAAAAATTTGGACAAAGATGAGTGTTTTCTTCGCATTTGCACCACGCACAATTTTATATTTATGGCACCAAACTAAACGGATGTCTCATATTTTGGCTTTCATACGGGCAAACCATATGGTTACTTAGACTTCGCCATAGGTATAAGTGCGATCCCAAATCCAAAATGCTAGAGGTACTTAGATTTCACTTGCATTTATAGCTCTGAGACTACGAGTACTTAGACTTCCCCTGCATCCATTGCTCAAACCCAATCATAATGATTTTTCCTTAAGAATGTTGACACTCAATCAATCATAGGAAAATGCTCGTTTGATGTCACCATAAACAAAATAAAGATAAAGTAAAAATCTAAAAATGAAACAAACTCCGTGGGAACCATCAGAGTTCCCAAATATTACAACCCAGAAAAATAAAAATCATCCAAAATAACATAAAACATTAAGAAAAATCCCAATAATACATGAAAAAATGAATAAATACGGAGATATGTACCCCCAACCAAATAGCTTACAGTGTCCTCACTACATAAATAATAAAACATAAAGAGAGATGAGGATGTTCCCTAAAATCGCATCAAGAGCTGCTCTCGCCCTCGAACTCTGCATCATCTCTAGCATCATTAGATACGGGCCACTCAGATAGGGCCTCATCATCGCTCTCTACTCTGGAAGAAGGTAGTCTATCTCAGGGTTTTTGGACATTCCATAGGTCATTTACCCCCTTCCATATCTTACTAAGGAACTTATCCCTCTTTTTTTCCCATTTATTTATTTTCTCATGAGAGTGCCAAATCTCACTATGAGAATCTCCCAATGATGAGTATGCCCTCTAAATCCTAGTAATGGTGGCTCCCAGCTTTTGTTGATTTGTCACATACTTCTCATAATCACAAAGGGACACATAAGAATAGTGGGTAGTGGAGGGATCTCCCGGCTCCTGAGGCAATCCCGACACAAGCTTCCTAAAGGCCCTCAAATCAACAACGATCACCTCAATGGGCCAAGGTATGGATGGCCTACAAGGCTCTAGATCCTCACATGTCAACTTGCCCAAGTCAATCTTCTTCTTTTTGCTCTTTCCCAGAGCGCTCTTACCCCAAATTTTGAAGGATAAATGGGGGTGCCATGGTGCACCCAAGTGTTTTTGGGGTATACCTCAATCCAAGATATGTTGCAATCACAAAGTGTAACGCCCCGAAATTGGGTCCTGAGACGTCACATGATGATTAGGGGCACAAGTGACCCCAAGCTAACCCTCCTACTGGCATAACTCATAAGCAACTGAATAAAATGCTTAAATCTATATAAAATCAGCGAAAACATAGCAATTCTCCCAACTTGATCAATACAAATATGAATTTTACAAGATTACAACTCTACCTTGACAAAATGAAAATGAAACTGAATACATCAACATCTACTGACTGTCTATGAAGCCTCTACTAGTACTGACTTTGGATAGCTGGGTCATGACTCCCAACTATTCAAACTCAATACGACTAAAATAAAAAAATACAATACTTCTCAAACTGTAAAACTTACTCAAGCCCTTTAATCAAAAGGACTCATTTCCTGCTGACTGGAAGCTACAAACTGAGTGAATATGGTATGTGCGCTACCAGTTGTACCTATATTATGAGACAATGTAGAACATAGACAAATATATATGGGTCAGTACTTTGGAAATATACTGAGTATGTGTGGGTGAATGCAACATTTTTAAATAATATCATAAGTGTAAATAAAATCATGCACGCTGATAATAATGACTCTCTTTGCATGAATTAAACTGTTATATAGTTTTTCATAAATCATCAACAGTAACACATGCTTCACAAATCTCATAAATCTTTGGACTTAACTCGAAACTCTTTGGCTCAAGACTTAGAGTGACTTGGTGACTCAAGAATCTTAAACTATTATGGACTTGGGAGTTTCCTATAATCGACATAAACCATGTGAGCCACATTGAGTCCAACGTTTTGCCCTCCTAGGGAGAGAACCCCATATTGGCGGGAGCGTCGTACTCTTGCAAGGGAGTACAACCTCATCTTTGTGATCATAAGAACATACTCGGCCTCTGGCCCACAATTATCAATATCAATCCTACAGTGACACATAGTTCTGGGAAAATACCATATTTCCCGCTTGGTGCTAAATACTCCTCCCAGACTCAGCTCAGAATGCGCTAGGTAATCCATCTTAATCAATATCAACTCATGGGTCTATCATAAAGACCAAAACTTAAATATATCCCATCTATAAATCATATACAATTGTGGATTCCTAACTCGACTTAAAATCAAAACAATCGTTCTCAACATCAAGTGGACTTGCTCATTAAATCATATCAAATGTCAAAATTTCGAGAAAACATCATAGAACTCATTCTTGACTCTCAAGCTCAAAAATCAATATATATATATATATATATATATATATATATATATATATATATATATATATATATATTAAATAATCAAACTCCTCATGGAAAAGCATAAATCATGACGCCTATCTTAAATCACTTTAGAAATCATCATTTCATAATATCAATATATATCTCATGGCATAAATTTCTTAATTTAAGAAATATGATGGTAAAATAATCATAAATATCAAACTGAATCAACTCAAATCTTGTAAATCATCAATAAAGTAGTTTGGGTGTAAACCCATTTGCAAAGATCATGAAATTCCAATGTTAAAAACCAAATCTTTGGGCACAAGAATGAAAGGATATTCTTGTTCAAATCCTCATACCTTTATTATGATTTTTGAGATGAAGAAACTTGATTGGAACTTCTTTCTCTCACTTATGAGCTATATTTCTTGATGTCTTAACTTAGATATCTTAAATCTTTAACCACTTGAAGGTATTTATGGAAGGTTCTTGAATTTTCTTGGAGACGATTGGATTTTTGGGTTGAGAGAAAACCCTAGCTTCTTGAATGTTCTTGGAAAGAAATTGGAGAGAAATAAATTTCTCTTCTCTACTTGGTTATATATATATAGAGGGTAAGAACGGGTGGAAAAAACCAAAATACCTTTGAGAAAATTCTAGAACTGGAGCCCAATTTATGGCCCTGGCACGACGCGCCAGGATCACAGTCCTTCACTGGATTTGGACAATAAGGAAACTACTCAGTGGTGCGACACGGTGAATTTGAATTGACACCTTGGTTGTGACCTAGAAGGGCACCGCGACGCGGTGGAAGGTGCGCTAGAATTTGACAATCCTAATATTGAGCCTTGGTGCGATGCGTCAATATCGCGGAGGCTCACTGGAAAATGACAATTGCCATTTTGGTTGGCTCCGAGATGCGCTAAAGTGCTAGGTGGCAAACTGTCTCACTAAAATGACTCTAACTCTTCACCTGAGTGTCAGATTTGGTCAAATTTGGTATCGATAGAAAGCTTATTCAATGATCTATACATGGTTCAATCATCATTCACTTTGGAAGTCATTTTAATATATTCAAAAGATGGATTTAAACTTAAGGAACAATCTGAGTCTAAGCTGATTTACCTTCTGCTATAATAAAGAGTGGGCTCATGCTGAGAGTTTAGGATTCACTTGATGTGATCAGGGTGTAATTATACTCATTGACTGTGAAGTGATAATTTATGCAGGCATAGGTCATGAGAAACAAGGCTAAGATTATACAATTGGTATTACATTGTCTGGGCTAGAATACTTGGAAAATAAGGATCGTTCAATGAATGCTTATAGACTGAATCATAATTAGATATCCGAATCTGAAGCTGATGCCTGATACCTATACTGAACTGAATTCGTAGATCTGGGGTGGAAGGAACTACTAACCGGATTGACCGTACTTATAAAACTTCGAGTAGTAAGACCAGGCTAGTTCGAAAAATGGAAAACCATAGAAACCTATCTGCCAAATTTTAAAACTGGGCTGCTGACTATGCAAACTGAACCGTACTAGATACTCATACTTAAGTGGAGGATTTCTTCAACACCCTTCCAAGGAATTCTAACTGTATAAAGGAGCAAGGAACTTTAGACAAGATCTAAACAAGACATCTGAAGCAGAGATCATAGAATTGCCATAATCCCATAGCTTGGAACATAAACCTATAAATCATAAGTCGGGATAGAAATACTAGGCCTCAAGCAATGCAAATCCTTACTCTCAAACTTAACCACACTTCTCAAACACTATCTCGACTATACTATACCCTTCCGATGCTATACTTGATCGATATGACTTATAATCCTCACATGGAACGGATACTTCCATCTACTCATATCTACTCGAACCAAACCCTCTCATCGTATTCATGCCTAACTTAGAACCACAAGATTCGCCACATGACACCATTCTGGATCATGGACTTCTAATCATCTACATTTTTTTTTCTTTTTTTTTACAACTTCTCACTTCAAGAGTATTCTCATTACCACTTCGACAACTCCAATCCACCTAGTACTAGCCATTTACTAACGTGCAATGCATTCATCCACACGTACACAAACGCGAACTTCGAGCCCATCTTCATAACCACTTATGCATTCCTAATCAAACACTTTTAAAGCCTCTTCTTCATATCCTACACACCTCTTATCAAGAACAACTCCGATGCACTCACCTTAAGCAAGCACACCCGACATATTCCTAACTAATCAAGTCCTACACAAACACTTCATTTCAATATTCCTTCAGACTCATAGAATTACACAAAACGAGCATACAACAATCTACCCAATCATAACATATTAAAATTTGACTAACCATGACATGTATAAAAAACTTAGCCTTAATCTCGCTTCACATTACCGCCTAGCCAAAGTAAGCATGCTACCCTCTATTGCTGATAAGGAAATATCTTATCTCTCCCGTCTAGACAATTATTCACCACTACTATCTTGATTAAGGAAAGATAACTAAAATATTAGAGCATGAGGATTTGACACATGAATAGATACTATGAATAACTTGACACTCAAGTGAGGCTTGAGAAATAGAGGATTTAACATCATAAACTTGTCAAAGAAATACGGCCCAAGGACAGGCACGATATAAATCTGTTTTTTTTTGTAGATCATTAGAAACACTACTTGAGTACTTGAACTGAACATACCACAAGTCTTGAGTACACGAGTCATGAGCTGCATGACCTAAATTTGGAACTCACAACTTACGGAATGTAAATCCAACTGCTGAAAGATTTGAAGCTCCAAATTTTGGGAACTAAGAGAGGGCATGATTCTTTATAATATGCACCAGTTATGATCATACAACTGAAACGTAAAACATGAGTAATTATTGGGATAACTGAAAAATACCGAAATAAGAATGGGTCAAGCATTATTCTTCCTCACCGCTACCTTACAACTTACTGGTACATCTCCTAAAATCTGAAAGCTTAACTTAGTTACTCATCCTATCATCTCCCCCTTAGACTTAAGCCATCACTCTGAGTAGGTAAACCACTATATACATGCTAGTCTAAACTGAAATCATTTTACTCTAGAGTCCGGGATATAATCAATACACAAGAAAAATAGAATTTAATCTGAATGACTACACATGGGAAGACACAACCACTTTCTTACACCACCGTCTGAGTCACATTGTAATGCCCCAGAAAATAGGTCCCGGAGCGTCACACGGTGCTTGAGGCTACGAGTAGTCCCAAGCTAACCCTTTGAGACATTTTTATCCAGTTCAACATAAATCAATGGGGTTTCCATAAATAACCCTCAAATATCAACAGAGTAATCATCATCCAAGAATAAAAGAATTTTAGAAAGATAACAAAATATAACTTGTTAGTCAAGTCCCAACATCTATACTAGTCTGACAAGCCTCTAAGAAAATCAATAAAACCAGCGAGCCATTTATACATGCCCCAACTGACTCATACTCAGCTATCAAATGTAAATAATTCCATGAAACCAACATCAGACATCACGTCCTTGGAACATGAGGACTCACCACAACAGAGGATGATCACTGTCGAACCTGAAACTGAGCACCTGAACCTATATTCCGAGAAAATGCAGCCCACATCCGAAGATGTGGGTCAGTACCATGGAAAGGAATTCAGTATATGGGGGTGTATGCAGTTGTATAAACATCACCATCATAAATATTTATAAGAAATATGCAGGATGTATGAAACACTCACATAGCCCAAAGAAAATCATCATAATCATGAGAGGATGAAATAAGTACAATAACACATGTGAGTCATCATATAATTTGTCAATCACTTTCAGTTCATCAAGAATATCAATTCTCATAATGTAAATATCATTTAAATCTTTCGAAAGAATAACTTTCACAATTCTACTTTCAAATCACTTCACTATTCACCATAGACACAAGGAAACACACACACACACTGGGAGATCCTATAACCAACATAATCTATGTGAGCTACATGAAGTCCAACGTACAACCCACATTGGGGAGAGCCGTCCTATCCTTGCCAGCGGAGTAGGACTATCGATATCAAATCCACACAAACAAGGTGATTACTATATAAATCAGCCTCAGGCTCACTCCTATGGGGGCACGTAGTTCTAGGGAAGTAAGGTCGCTTTATACCTCCCGCTCGGTGCAAAAGATTTCTTCCGAACTTAGCTCCGATCATTTCAAAGACAATCCATAACAAAACAATTTCAGTAATATATAAATATACATCGGGAGCCATTATGCTTCCCATCTATCAAAATCAACCACGTTGTGGATTTCTTTCACACTCGAGTTCAAAACAACTTTATTTAGACCAAAAGGTCAAATCATTCAAAATATCTCAAATATTCAACATCAACATGCTTATAACACACACTTTCTTAAAAAAACACAATTTCCAATGGGGATTCTTGACCCAAATATCAAAATCATGATAAATATCGTTCAAGATTCATGCTTTATATCACCACATATGTAAATTTATCTTTCAAAATCATAAACATCAAGATTTATTAATAATCATCATAAGATATGGGTTCATGCGTCAAATTCATAAAAATCAAATAAAAATCATGCCTTTGTAAAGAAAATTACTTTTGGGCACAAGAACGAAAGAGAGTTCTTGTTGAAAACTCCACATACCTTGAATGATGAACTTTAGATTGATACTCATTTTTGAGATGTTAATCGTGCCTTTAAATGATGGTTCTTGGAGTCCTTGAGCTAGCAACTTGGAATCTTGAATAAATTTGCAGAATTAATGGTGAACTTTGGAGGTTCTTGAAGTTGGATGTAGGAGCTTAGGGTTTTCTTTTTGAGGGAGTTTGATGAAGTATAACATATAATGCTTCTAATAGGATTTAATATAGGGTTTGGACGGATTTTGGGTGAGGGGGAATGACCAAAATACCCCTAAAAATAAAAAAATTCTCGAATCTGTCCTTTGGTGGACTGTTTTGAGAGTCTGAAGTATATCAACTATAACATTTTATTCCGATATTCAAATTGGATGAAACCAATTTCATTAGAAAGAAGACTATCATATATTTTAGTTGATATATAGTATCTCACCCAGATAATTTTTAACGAGGAGTTATGATCATTTGAAGTTGACCTAAAAATTCACTTTTGGTGGCCTGAAGTAGATCGCCCATAACTTTTTGCTTCGATAGACAAATTAGATGAAACCAATTTCATTGGAAAGAGGACTCGCAGAGATTTCCATTGATATATAGTAGATCATCCAAATCATTATGTACAAGGAGTTATGATCATTTAAAGTTGGAGCAAAAATACGCCAGGCCTCAGTACTTTTTCCTGCACATTTTACTGTTCACTACTATTTACGGTTCGATTGGAATGTTAATAACTCGTCGCTCGAGTGTCCGTTTTGGACGATCCACATATCTTTGGAATGCTTATTTGATACTCTACGCAATGGTGGGTCATAATATAAGACATTCACACGAAAAATTTATAATTCATTCTAGAAGATAGAACCCAACAAGTTTACGCACAAAATTTCAACGAAAAATTTCCTGGGGTATTACATCATCCCCCCCTTGGAAACACTCATCCTCAAATGACACTAGACATGCCAAGATTAGATAGGGAATAGAGAATACAGCTAAAACCATTCGTTAGACTCATCACCACATCATTTGTTACTTCGAATGCAACATAGAATGCATAAATTCAAGAAACTACAGCTGAACACATAATAAATGATAGCTGAACTGCTGCAACTTTTATCAAAAGTGCATGATTTAGGAAAGAACGGTACCTTCGGGTTGATCGGAGTTCGCAGAAAATAGGTGCGGGTACTTGGATCGCATATCCACCTTCCCAAGTTGCACCCTCAACAGATTGGTTTCGTCACAACACCTTGACCAAGGGAACTTCTTTGCTCCTTAGTCTTTGGACACTGAAATCAAGAATCTCAACAGGAATCTCATCAAAAGAAAGATTTTCTTGAATGTCAACACTCACAGAGGAATCCACTACCACAACATCGCTAATATGCTTTCTAAGCATGGAGACTTGGAATATTGGATGAACAGAGGACAACTCGGAAGGAAACTCGACTTCATAAGCTACCTTACCAACACGACTAAGAATTTTGTAAGGAACAACATAACGGGGACTAAGATTCCCCTTCTTTCCGAATCTCTTCACCCCCTTCATGGGTGAAATTTTCAGATACACTAGGTCACCAACTTCAAACTCAAGGTCTCTCCTTCTAACATCTGCATATGACTTCTGATGACTCTGCGCAGTTTTCAACCTTTCCCTAATCAACTTAACTTTTTCCATAGCCTCAAATGCCGAATCAGTACCACTCACAGCCACTTCACCCACCTCGAACCAACCTATGGGTGATCTATACTTCCTCCCATATAAGGCTTTAAACGGAGCCATGCCAATACTAGAGTGAAAACTATTATGTAAGCAAACTTTATCAACGGTAAGTGATCATTCCAACTTCCCTTAAAGTCAAGTGCACAAGCTCTCAACATATCTTCAAAGGTCTGGATGGTCCGCTCAGCCTGACCATCGGTCTACGGATGAAAAGCAAAACTCAAAAGCACTTGGGTACCAAGACCCTTCTAAAAATCTTTCTAAAATTGCGAAGTGAACTAAGTACCCCTATCCGAAATGATAGACAAGGGAACTCCATGCAGTCTGACTAGTTCTCAAATATACAATCTAGCGTAATCCTCAGCAGTATATGAAGTATGAATAGGCAAGAAATAAGAAGACTTAGTCAACCTATCAACCACAACCCAAATGAAATCATGATGGCGTTGGGAAGGAGGTAAACCAATCACGAAGTCTATATTTATCTCTTCCCACTTCTAGGTAGGAATACTAAACTCTTGCATCATACCACTAGGTCTTTGGTGTTCAACCTTAACCTGTTGGCATGTTGCACACTTAGCTACAAACACTGCAATATCTTTCTTCATGCCACTCCACCAATAGATTTCCTGCAAGTCTCGGCACATCTTGGTGGCACCAGGATGAATAGAATATCGCACCCCGTGCACTTCAGCCATAATCCTCTATCTCAGATCATTAACATTCGAGACACACAATCTACCTTGCAATCTCAACACACCATCTCCCCCTTGGGAGAAAACCTCTACTTTTTGGTCCTTTATTGACTCCTTCAGTCTGACCAAACTAGCATCTAAGTATTGCTTTTCCTTCACTTTCGAAACCAAGGAGGATTCGGAACTACTCTGAACCCTTATACTACCTTTAGTAGAGTCAAACAACCTAACCCCTAATCTAGCCAAACGATGTACATCACGTGCCAACTCTTTCTTACCTTCTACTACATGCGAAACACTACCCATGGACACTCTACTTAGGGCATCCGCCATAACATTGGCTTTGCCCAGATGGTACAACACACTCATATCATAGTCCTTTAATAATTCTAACCATCGTCTCTGCCTAAGATTCAATTCTCTCTAGGTAAACACATACTGCAGACTCTTATGATTAGTGAAAACATTAACATGGACACCATACAAATAGTGTCTCCAGATTTTCAAAGCAAACACAACAGCAGCCAACTCAAGGTCATGGGTGGGGTAATTTTTCTCATGGAGTTTCAACTGTCTAGAAGAATAAGCTATCACCTTATCTTTCTGCATCAATATGCAACCCAACCCAACTCTTGAAGCATCACAGTACACCACAAAACCATCAACACCATCAGGCAAAGTCAAAATAGGGGCTAAAGTTAGTCGAGTCTTCAACTCCTGAAAACTATTCTCACAAGATTCAGACCATAAGAACTTCACTTTCTTTTGGGTCAACCGAGTCATAGGAGACACTATAGAGGAGAAACACTCAACAAAACGATGGTAATAGCCAGCTAAACCTAAGAAACTATGGATATCAGTCGGAGAAATAGGTTTAGGCTAATTTTTAACAGCTTTGGTCTTTTGGGGATCAACTCTAATACCCTCGGAAGAAATGGTATGAACCAAAAAAGCAAATGACCTTAGCCAAAACTCACACTTAGTGAACTTGGCAAATAACTTGTGATCTCTAAGGGTTTTCAAGACAGTTCGGAGATGATCAGAATGTTCATCCTCACTACGGGAGTACACCAGTATATCATCGATGAACACTATGACAAACATATCCAGATATGATCTGAACACTTGATTCATGAGGCCCATGAAAGCTGCTGGGGCATTAGTTAACCCAAAAAACATAACAAAAAACTCAAAATGGCCATAACGAGTTCGGAAAGCAGTTTTCAGGATGTCACACTCCCTAACTTTGAGTTGATGATAGCCGGAACGAAGGTCTATCTTTGAAAATAACTTGCACCTTGCAATTGGTCAAACAAATAATCTATTCTCGGAAGAGGGTACTTATTTTTGACGCTGACTTTATTCAGTTGGCGGTAATAAATGCACATACGCAAAGATCCATCTTTCTTTGTCATAAACAACACTGGAGCACCCCAAGGAGAAACACTGGGCCTTATGAAACCCTTATCTAGTAGATCTTTGAGTTGCTCTTTCAACTCCTTAAGTTCTGTAGGGGCCATACGATAAGAAGGAATAAAAATAGGCTGAGTATCGAGAAGAAGATCAATCCCGAACTCTATCTCTCTATCAGGAAGTATCCCTGGGAGATCATCCAAAAAGACATTAGAAAACTCATTGACGACGTTAACAGACTGGAGAGTTGAAGTCTCAGACTTAGTGTATTTGACTCTAACCAAATGGTAAATACACCATTTCGAAATAAGCTCTCTAGCTTTGAGGTAAGAGATTAAATGACTCTTGGGTGACACAGAATTCCCAGACCACTCAAACACGGATGCACCAAACAACTAAAACTTGACCACTCGGGTGTCCAACAATGAATAGAGTCATAAGAAGAATACAGCCAGTCCATACCCAGAATCACATCAAAATCTACCATGTCTAACTCAATCAGATCAGCCAACAAGACTCTATGAAGAATGGTAACAGGACACTTTTTATACACTCTCTGGGCAACAATTAAATCACCCACTGGGGTAGAAACTGGGATAGGCTCAGGAATAATCTCAGGACTCATTTCAAAATTCACAGCAATCAAAGGTGTAACATATGAGAAAGTGGATCTAGGATCCAACAAAGCATACATATCAAATTGAAATATACGAAGCATACTAGTAACAACATCGGGAGAGTCTTTCTATTCCTGGCGGGACGGTAAAGCATAGAATCTATTCTGGCGCTGCCCACCAGCATTGCTAGAAGAGGCACCCTGGGCTGGGGCTGGGTAAATTGCTGGAACTGAAGCACTAACAGTCTGAGTCTGGGTCTGAGGCAATAGTCACGATGCCCTTGTCCATCCTGTGGACAATCTCTAACTCTGTGACCCATGTCACCACACCGAAAACAACCCCTCTTCTCACCCCAGCACTCACCCGAATGAGCCCTACCACACTTAGGACACAGAGGACGATTTGGCTTACTGCCAACACTGTACTGGGACCTGGATGCATATGACCTGGTACCTTGCTCCTGCCTACCTCTAGGCACGAGAGCACTAGAAGATAACGGTGCTGGCATAGACGAACAATCCTAATACTGAGGGTGAATCCCTCCCTACGATCTAGTCTGACCTTGTCCATGCTGCTCGGACCTAGCTCTCTTATTCCCTCTCATTCTATCTCTCTCCTTAATCTTGTCTACCTCAATCTGTTGGGCATGAGTCATCAGCCTAGAAAGATTCATCTCACTATTCAGCACAACAGACCTACACTCTTTAACCACATAACTAGACACTCCAGTCACAAACTTACGTATACTAGCTCGATTATCAGCCACTAAGTCAGGAGCATACTTGGCCAACTGATTGAACTTTAGACAGTACTCCCTAACAGTCATACAGCCCTGTCGCAGGTTCATAAACTCTTCCACTTTCGCCTCCCTCATCTCTAAAGGGAAAAACTTATCCAGGAATGCATCCTAGAACTCTTGCCAAGTTATAGGGACAACTCCCTCACCTCTACCTTTTCTCCAAGCAACAACCCAGTCATAAGCAAGGTCTTTCAACCTATACGCAGCCAAATCCATACTATGTTCCTCAGATATATGCATCACCTGAGTAATCTTCTGTACCTCCTCTAAAAATAATCATGGATCCTCATCAGACTTGGTCCCATAGAATTCTGGGAGATTCATCCGTATGAATTCAAAGATCCTGGCAGCAGCTGAATCACCTCCCTGCTGCTGTAGAGCCGAGGCCGGGTTGGCCTGAACATTTGTAGTAACATCTTGGGCCAGCGCCTGAAAGGCTGCCTAAAATAGAGCATGAGACACGGTTTTATTCAATGGGTCAGCGGGTTAAGGTTGCTGACCATAATTATTTCTTCTCGCTTGACGTGGAGGTATATTTCTAAAAGAGGAGAGCACGAATCAATAGCAGAGAGAGACACTTTAAGCACGATAAACTTCTGAAAGAAAGAATCACACTTTTTCCTAAAATGTCTTGTAACCTCTTGCTCATAGATGTGGCGCGCTAGACACCGATGATCAACACTCTACTTAACGCGGCTTATCAGACTCCCTAGGATACCTTAAACCCTTAGGCTCTGATACTAAGTTTGTAATGCCCCAAAAAATGGGTCCCAGAGTGTCACACGGTGCTTGAGGCTACGAGTAGCCCCAAGCTAACCTTTTGAGCCATTTTCATTTATTTTAACACAAATCAATGGGGTTTCCATAAATAACCCTCAAATATCAACAGAGTAATCAACATCCAAGAATAAAAGAATTTCAGAAAGATAACAAAATATGACTTATTAGTCAACTCCCA
Source organism: Capsicum baccatum var. pendulum (assembly GCA_030864225.1). Lineage (NCBI taxonomy): Eukaryota > Viridiplantae > Streptophyta > Magnoliopsida > Solanales > Solanaceae > Capsicum > Capsicum baccatum. Next base: position 114,996,420 of record CM061560.1, read on the forward strand.
ACATCTATACTAGTCTGACAAGCCTCTAAGAAAATCAATAAAACTAGCGAGCCATTGAGACATGCCCCAACTGACTCATACTCAGTTATCAAATGTAAACAATTCCGTGAAACCAACATCAGACATCACATCCTAGAAATATGAAAACTCACCAAAACAGAGGATGTAGAACATCATGCCCAAAGAATCACTGTCAAACCTGGAACTGAGCACCTGAACCTACATTCCAAGAAAATGCAGCCCACATCCAAAGATATGGGTCAGTACCATGGAAAAGAACCGAGTATATGGGGGCGTATGCAGTTGTATAAACATCATCATCATAAATATTTATAAGAAATATGCAGGATGTATGAAAGACTCACATAGCCTAAAAAAATAATCATAATCATGAGAGGATGAAATAAGTACAATAACACATGTGAGTCATCATATAATTTGTCAACCACTTTCAGTTCATCAAGAATATCAATTCTCATAATGTAAATATCATTTAAATCTTTCGAAAGAATAACTTTCACAATTCTACTTTCAAATCACTTCACCATTCACCATAGACGCAAGGAAACACACACACGCTGAGAGATCCTATAACCGACATAAACCATGTGAGCTACATAGAGTCCAACGTGCAACCCATGTTGTGGAGAGCCCTCCTATCCTTGCCATCGAAGTAGGACTATCGATATCAAATCCACACAAACTAGTGATCACTATATAAATCAGTCTCAGGCTCACTCCTACGGGGGCATGTAGTTCTAGAAAAGTAAGGTTGCTTTATACCTCTTACTTGGTGCTAAAGATTTCTTTCGGACTTAGCTCAGATCATTTCAAAGACAATCCATAACAAAACAATTTCAGTAATATATAAATATACATTGGGATCCATCATGCTTCCCATCTATCAAAATCAACCGCGTTGTGGATTTCTTTCACACTCGAGTTCAAAACAACTCCATTAAGAGCAAAAGGTCAAATCATTCAAAATATCTCAAATATTCAATATCAACATGATTATAACACACACTTTCTAAAAAAAACACAATTTCCAATGGGAATTCACGACCCAAATATCAAAATCATGATAAATATCATTCAAGATTCATGCTTTATATCACCACATATGTAAATTCATCTTTCAAAATCATAAATGTCAAGATTTTATAATAATCATCATAAGATATGGGTTCATGCTTCAAATTCATAAAAATTAAATAAAAATCATACCTTTGTAAAGAAAATTACTTTTGGGCACAAGAACGAAAGAGAGTTCTTGTTGAAAAACCCCACATACCTTAAATGATGAACTTTAGATCGATACTTATTTTTGAGATGTTAATCGTGCCTTTGAATGATGGTTCTTGGAGTCCTTGAACTAGGAACTTGGAATCTTGAATAAATTTGCAGAATTAATGGTGAACTTTGGAGGTTCTTGAAGTTGGATGTAGGAGCTTAGGGTTTTCTTTTTGAGGGAGTTTGATGAAATATAATATATAGTTCTTCTAATAGGCTTTAATATAGAGTTTGGATGGATTTTGGGTGAGGGGAAATGACCAAAATGCCCCTAAAAATAAAAAAAATTCTCGAATCTGTCCTTTGGTGGACTGTTTTGATAGTCTAAAGTATATCAACCATAACATTTTACTCCGATATTCAAATTGGATGAAACCAATTTCATTGGAAAGAGAACTCGTAGAGCTTTCCGTTGATATATATTAGATCACCTAGATCATTATGTATAATGAGTTATGACCATTTAAAGTTGGATCAAAAATACGCCAGGCCTCAGTATCTTTTCCTGCACGTTTTATTGTTCACTACTATTCATGGTTCGATTGGAATGATCATAACTCGTCGCTCGGGTGTCTGTTTTGGATGATCCACATATCGTTGGAAAGCTTATTCGATACTCTATGAAATGGTAGGTCATAATATAAGACATTTTGCTTGAAAAATTTATAATTATTTCTAGAAGATAGAACCCAACACATTTATGCACAAAATTTCAACAAAAAATTTCTCGGGGTATTACATACATCCTATCCCTCTATACCTCTAGTAGTCATCATATGATACTTGCACGCTCACTAAATTCGAATTTTCATGAGCATTCCCATAGTCAGAGTATACACCATCTAGCGCTTCAACCCTTATTTCTATTAACTCAACTTCGGAATTTCAAATCTTAGATTCTAAGGCTCAACTTGAATACTTCCCAACCTTTGACGGACCATACTACTACTATCATAGCCTACTAATATCACACTTGTAAACTTATTTTTTTCTAAACAATAAGAAACAAAATCATACCAAAAGGCTCAACATTTTCAATCTAAACTCCTTAACTTAGCCATCAAGAATATCGTTCAATACTGACTAGTCTTTTCTCCACCTAGTAGCTCCAGGGTGCCACTATCTGGACCACATGCAGTAATCCTCGAAAATAACTCAGCCCCATAGCACCTTGGGCAAACTTCCTTATCATAGATACAATCTCAAACTTGACTACAAATCAACCAAACTTAAGATCTTGCATACACTGTTTAAGCATATTAGGTCACTTTCCTATAACTGGTGCCATTAACCAAGAAATCGTTACATTCACCGTCATAGCCACCAATCATTCAAGATTAATGTCTAGCGCCCAACATAACTTACAACTCTACCTCACACACAAAATTTTCACTTGGAAACTATAAAACAAAACATCAATAAGCACTAGCCTACTTAAACCTCATAACAACAATAATTGGTCATAATCATATGGCCTATATTATTTACAATCCATCAACCCATCCTTCTTCTACCCATTATTACTATCTTTCCTTCATACACAACTTAACTTAGTTCATAGCTCTCTAAGCCTCAACTTAACTTCCTCTTGCAATCTCAGGAGTAGCTAAGTTAACAACACTCATCCAATAAGTATCTTTATCCATAACCTATAATTGTCTTGTGCAACATACACCGCCAATAACTTTCTTCATACTTCAAGAAAGCTATTATTTACCATAACTAGTAACTCCTTCTCTTTCTTCTACGAGCTGACGTACAAGGACATATCACTTCATCACTAACTCGATCGCATGCAAAAAGACCCATTTATACATACTTTCAACAAATCACACTTACCACCCTTCTTGCCACTACACATCTAAACTCAGTTCCAACCAACACGAGGACACAAGATGAACAACAAGTCGCTAGTGAATCAAAATAGGCCTCACTCGGCTTCACTAGTCTTTGATTTTGCATTTTGAAAAAGAATTTGAGGTGGATAACAAAGCAATTATGATAGTGAATCAAAAGAGCCCCGCACGGCTTCACTAGACTTTCAGTTTCAACAACATAATGATGACAAGATTATGAGAGGTAAAAACTTGACATACAATATTCGATGATTTAAGAATACACCTCACTCTGTCTTAACTAAACGACTCATAAGGGTGAGGACATAACATTAAGATTGGGGAACTTATAACATGCTGGAAGACTTCACTCAAGCTGCTTTATAGAATTCTGAAACTTCTCACTAGTAAGTCTGAGAGCATTATGAGAGGGAGAAAATTGGAACTCGCTGATCATGTTACCTCAAGAATAGTACATAAATAAAGAAGTATAGATTATCGTTATAGATTCTGAGAAAAAATTTAGAAGCACAACTGACTTGGGCTTATTACACGATTTATAAGTAAAGCATGATAAGGCACTAATAGGATACTTTCTATCTCATTTACAACTCTATAACTATCTATGGAGACTATTTAAGAAAGTAATATCTACAAAGAGTTGAGCTTGATTGTCACTAATACCTTGAAAATAAAGCAGGGATGCCCTGAATAGAGTAAGATGAGAGTCCGTATAAGTTTCTCAAAGAACCTTTCTATAGCATGATCTAACTCTTGAAAGAATGGAGACCTTTCCTAAATATCTTGTAGCCTCTCGAAGAAAAGTATAGATGTATCCGTACCATTTCGCAAGACTCTACTAGACACAACTTCATAGACACCCTAGGACACTTGAACTCTGCGATCTGATACCAAGTTTGTAACGCCCCGAAATTGGGTCCCGAGACGTCACACGGTGCTTAGGGGCACAAGTAACCCCAAGCTAACCCTTTTACTGGCATAACTCATAAGCAACTGAATAAAATGATTAAATCTATATAAAATCACCGGAAACATAGCAATTCTCTGAACTTGATCAATCCAATTATAAACTTTACAAGATTACAACTCTACCTTGACAAAATAAAACTGAAACTGAAAATATCAACTTCTACTGGCTGTCTATGAAGCCTCTACTGGTACTGACTTTGGATAGCCGGGTCATGACTCCTAACTATCCAAGATCAATATGACTAAAATAAGAAAATACAATACTTCTCTAACTGTAAAACTAACTAAAGCCTTTGAATCAAAAGGACTCATCTCCTGCTTACTGGAAGCTGCAAACTAAGTGAATATGGTATGTGCGCTACCACTTGTAACTACATTATGAGACAATGTAGCACATAGACATATATATATATATATATAGGTCAGTACTTTGGAAATGTACTAAGTATGTGGGGGTGTATGCAATATTTTTAAATAATATCATAAGTGTAAAATAAAATCATGTATGCTGACAGTAATGACTCTCTTCGCTTGAATTAAACTGTAATATAATTTCTCATAAATCATCAACAGTAACATATGCTTCATAAATCTCATAAATCATTGGACTCAGCTCGAAACTCTTTGGCTCAAGACTTAGAGTGACTTGGTGACTCAAGAAACTTAGACTATTATGGACTTGGGAGTTTCTTATAACCAACATAAACCATATGAGCTGCATGGAATCTAACGTTTTCCCTCATAAGGAGAGAACCCCACATTGGTGGGAGTGTCGTACTCTTGCCAGGGAGTACAAACTGAACTTCTTGATCACAAGTTCATACTCATCCTTTGCCCCACAATTATCAATATCAATCCTACGGTGGTATGTAGTTCTGAGGAAATACCACATTTCCCGCTTGGTGCTAAATACTCCTCCCAGACTCAGCTCAAAACACGTTAGGAAATCCACCTTAATCAATATCAACTCATGGGTCTATCATAAAGACCAAAACATAAATATATCCCATCTGTAAATCATATACAACTATGGATTCCTAACTCAACTTAAAATCAAAACATTCTTTCTCAACATCGAGTGGACTTGCTCATTAAATCATATCAAATGTCAAAACTTCGAGAAAACATCATAGAACTCATTCTTGAATCTCAAGCTCAAATATCAATATATATATTCAATAATTAAACTCCTCATAGAAAAGCAGAAATCATGACGCTTATCTTAAATCACTTTAGAAATCATCATTTCATAATATCAATAGATATCTCATGGCATAAATTTCACTATTTAAGAAATATAATGGTAAAATAATCATAAATATCAAACTCAATCAACTCAAATCTCGTAAATCATCAATAAAGTAGTTTGGGTGGAAACCCACTTGCAAAGATCATAAAGATCCAATGGTAAAAATCAAATCTTTTGGAACAAGAATGAAAGGATATTCTTGTTCAAACCCCACATACCTTGATTATGATTTTTGAGATGAAGAAACTTGATTGGAACTTTTTTCTAGCACTTATAAGCTACATTTCTTAATGCCTTGATTTAGATATCTTAAATCTTGAACAACTTGAAGGTATATATGGAAGGTTCTTGAATTTTCTTGGAGAAGATTGGATTTTTGGGTTGAGAGAAAACCCTAGCTTCTTGAATGTTCTTGGAAAGAAATTAGAGAGAAATGCATTTCTCTTCTCTACTTGGATATATATATATATAGAGGGTAAGAATGGGTGGAAAAGACCAAAATACCCTTGAGAAAATTCTAGAATTGGAGCTTGATTTTTGGCCCTGGCGCGACGCGTCAATATCAAGGAGGCTCACTGGAAAATGAAAATTGCCATTTTGGCTGGTTTCGCGATGTGCTAAAGTGCTAGGTGGCACACTGTCTCACTAAAATGACTCTAAATCTTTACCCGAGTGTCAGATTTAGGTAAATTTGGTATCGATGGAAAGCTTATTTAATGCTCTACAGGAAAAAATTCAAAATTAGGGACATTATACATGGTTCAATCATCATTCACTTTGGAAGTCATTTAAATATACTCAAAATATAGATTTAGACTTAAGCTACGATCGGGGTATTACACAAAGGCACGAGGCTCGCGATCGCGATAACTGAGGACATTTCTGCACCTCTATTTTCCCCTATTCAACTTATTACTCAAATTTGACAAACTTTCCCCTATTCAGTTTAACATGCAAAAATTTTACACTTTTTTATTCTTAAGTCATTTAAAAGCACTCTAAAGTGCCATAAATGCATGGATTAATTAATGGCAAAATAAATATCTACGCTACCAAATTAAAAACAAAGTATATAAGCCACTTTCGTGGCATTTATGGGTTGCGTCCCACATAGCACCTTAGTTATCATCGTGGCACATCCTTCATCTTTTTTAAGTTAGATCCTCAAAGGACCCTCATTCACTTCCTCATTTTCAACATCTATAATCAACACCACTTGAAGCTTCATTGGTTGATTCTTTATTTTGCATACTCGGAAGGACACCTCAACATCATGAACTCTAAACCTTAGTTCACCAAGATTCAAATCAACAATGGCCCTTTTAGTAGCAAGGAAAGGTTGATCAAGGATAGTAGGAACCTATTGGTCCATCTCATAATCTAGCACGATAAAATCCACTAGAAGGATGAATCTATCCATTTTTGCCAACATATCAAACAAAACACTAACTGGTTTTTTGATATAAATCCACCATCATAGGCTTTATCAATGTTGGAGTAGAGGTACTCAATCCAAGCCTTTGATATATTACAAAGGACATGAGATTAATACTCGCACCAAGGTAACATAAAGATTTTTCAAACTTATGTGTCCCGATGGTGCATGGAATTGTAAAATCCTGGAGTCCTCCTTCTTTTTCACTACTGAGTTGCTCATGATAGCGCTACACCCATGGTGACTTCAATGATGTCACCTTCAACAATCTTCTTCTTTGACATCCATTTCTTCATAAGCTTAGTATACCCAAAATCTCTTTGATAGCCTCAAGTAACAGTATGTTGATAGAGAGGTTGCTAAGTTTAGCCATGAATTTATTGAGCTTGTTGTTCTCTATTTTTATATTATGACTTTGTGGAAATGAAGGAGGGATTCGTATAATGGGCAATGTATCACTTTGTGGCTCCTCATTTTTGACCACCTCTTTAATAATTTCCTCCAATTCTTTTTCATCCCCTTCTTCTTGAGATTTCAAAGTTTCTTCTTTTGGCTTAACCATAACCTTTTTCTTCACATTTATGTGCTCAATGTTGGGATCTTTTCCACCCATACTTTCAAATAATATCAAATGATCCCTAAGAGTCTTTCCACTCCTAGTGACTATTGCTAAAGATTGAGCATCATTTTTTGGGACCACAATAGTATTACAAAGAAGGCCCCCTTTGGTCTAGCATTTAGTTAAGAAGAGATTTATCCTATTTACATTTCCAATTTCTTAATAGAAGTGGAGTGGGACACAAACTTTTGGTTGATTTGAGAAAAGTTACTTTCAATTCTTGAACCATCTTGTTAGTTCCCTCCACTTTCATCAAAATTCAATACATCTTCTATTTTTTATTTGTCGGGGTCAACACAATTTGATTCTTTGTTTTTTTCCCAGTCATGAGAGGGCACATAACGATCATAGTCATGATCTCTTCCCTCAAATCATGACAACAATCCCTCTCTTTCATTCCAACCTTTGATCCTACCTTTTCTTTGATAGGTGAGGAAGAAACCCCCTAAATAATATGCCAAATACCGAATCTATTCATAAAGATTCTTGGCCTATTCACATCATATGCCTTGGATTCCACGGCATTCACCCCTATTGTAGGTGCATCCATCACATGTATCGTTAAAAGCTCCAATTGTGTCATAATTTTTTCCATGTTTTCCTCCCTCTCTTCATCTCTCTTCCTTTGATCTTTATCAACAAAATAAGTAGTAGGAGATCCTTTTGGTACCTCGGCGTCATAGGTGTACCACCCTCAGTTTTGCTTGGTAACTTCCTTAATAAAGTTTGTAGCTTCATGATAAGTCAACTTTATAAGAAATCCCCCGCCACATTTTCTTCCACAGTTTTGTTAAGTTGATCTAGATCCCAATAGAAGATTTTGAGAAGCATATTATTTATGACCTCGTGGTTGGGACATTGGATGAGTTTTTCATTAAATCTTTCCCACACTTTGTACAAGGGTTCTCCATTTAATTGATGAAAATTAGTGATTTGGTCACGCAATTATAGTATCTTGGATGGTGGGAAGTACTGGTCAAGAAGGGTAATGGTGAGTTCATCCCATGAAGTAATTGAGTCGGTGAAAAGAGATCAAATCCATAATATCGACTCTCCAATTAGAGAAAATAGGAAGAGGCACAAGAAGATGGAATCTTGGGATATGTGTGCAATATCAGAGGGTGAACACACTTCAACAAAATTCTTCAAATGCAAAGTTGGGTCATAATGGGCTTGCCCCCTAAAAATACCTTTATTTGTAGCATATGCAATATGACACTCGTCATATGAAAGACTCTGTTACCATGAGTAGGCAGGATAAGGATGACACTTGGATGCCCAACGTCATATAGTTGCTCTTTTTCATCATGAGGATTATCGAAGAACCCGACATGACTTACATTGTCACTCATGGCTCCATGTATACTATAAAGACCACCTAAAATAAAACAAAACCAAAAACCAAAATAAATACACACCACTATGGGTATACCCTAAGTAAAAATCAATACCACACTAGTGAAAACTAAAATACACTCCCCGACAATGATGCCATTTTGATCATGCTCATCTATATTATTTCAATTGGTAGGGCACGATCGTTGTCAATAGATCAACTTATGTTGAGGTCAAATCCACAAGGAGAAAAATTATATTTCTATCCTTATGGGTGTTATTAGTTACTAGCAAGATACTCGTAAAGTAAAAAATATAAAATACATGATTTAAAATGGGGGGGGGGAGGGGATTTAGAACAAGGATTGATCAATGTCTATTCAAGTTAAACAACAAAGAACAACAAATGTGATTGAATATTCAAGTTGAGCATGATCTTAGAATTATGTATACCTATAGGCAAGTTTTGCATGGGTGCATAATGGTTTGATGTAAATTTTAGTCATTAACAATATAGTAGGCTAGGTTAGAGGTCCTTGAGGCTAGTTTGTCAAGAAAACCTCAAGAAATTCCCACATTGACGCTTTTGAGTACCTAACGAGTGTATTAATTAAAACAACCTAATACCTCAATAGGGCATCCCTATTTCTAGGAAGATGCCTAAGACACAGCCAACACCCTACTCACCCTTATTTCTAAGATAGCAAAAAGATAGAAAACTACATCTATTATTACCCACTATTGCTTTGTCACTCTTATCCCTCTTTAAAGAATCATATAGGTTCCCAAATCTCACCTACATCCCTCTTTCAAGGATGATGTGAGATTTTAAGAACTTAGGGCTTTTCCTACAAATCCATCTTTGGCATTTGGGGTTTTCACCCACTAAGACAAACTAATTCAAACAATCAATACTGAGTCCCATCATCAACAAACAAGAATATACACAAATACATCTCAACCCATACATAATTGCACCCTAGTATAATATAAACACAAGACCAAAAATTTAGCTACTTATGGAGTTAAGGAGAAGAAATATACCAAAAGGTTCATTCAAAGAATCCATGGCAATGGAAAATTCAAAGTTTCTTAAATTTAACATCAATTTCACCAAGTCCAAATTGGAAAATTCAAACACAAGAGTTTCCCCAATTAGTAGGGTTACAAATTCTCTAAAAGTCAATTGTTCAATGTGTAAGATGCCAAATGGAAAAGGGTTTTTGCATTATAAGGGATTTTGGGTCGGTTAGACAAAATAAGTAAATTGCACATGGGCATAAACTTTCCAAGACACAATCTCTACAACTTATTCATGATTGTGGATACCACGACGACAGTCAGATCCTTCTAATCGTGGAGGATAACTAACTTGACTGTCAGCGATCGTGGCCCTTAGACTGCAATTGCAGTAATTGAGCCTGAATAGTGCAGGGTCTTCAACTATGCAATTTTCTTCTCCTTTTGATTCATTTTTAGCTCAAATCCAAATATTTCTTTCTTATCACCCGTATAACTGCCAAATTTGTAAATTAGAGCATTCAACTAACAAATTTGTCTCATTCATAACTTTAAGTCATAGTAGTGTACACAAATTTTAAACATAAATGAGTGGTAAATTCACCACTCATCAAGAGGACAATTTAGAATATATGCGAAGGTATTATGTTATTAATTTTTGTGGTAGTTGGGTTAATTATTTTTCTCTCATAGAATTTTCTTAGAATAATAGTTATCACTCGAGCATTAGGATGGATCTTTTTGAGGCTTTGTATAGTAGGAGATTTCCCTCTCCTATTTGGTTGCTTGAGGTTAGTAAGAATAGGTTGTATGGTCCATACTTCGTTCACAAGGCTATGAAAAGGTGAAGGTGATTTGGGATAGGTTTAAGACCGCACAAAGTTGTGAAAAGTCCTATGCGGATGTAAGGCGAAGGGACTTGGATTTTGATATGGATGATTTGGTGTTCTTTAAGTCTTCACCCATGAAGAGAGTAATAAGGTATGGGAAGAAGGGGATGATTATCTTGCATTATGTAGGTCCATATCATATATTAAGGTGAGTGGACATGTGGCTTATGAGTTGGAATTTCCTTCAAGTTTGGGATCTATCCATTCGGTCTTCCATGTATCAGTATTGAATGAATGCATGGATGATCCTTCCATGGTTGATCCTTTGAATAGCATTAGTGTTTTGGACACCTTATCTAATGAGGAGGTCCAGATTGTGATTTTGGATCATCAAGTCCATTATTTGAGTGCAAAGAATGTGGTTTCGGTAAAGGTTTTATGGAGGAACCAAAAGTGTAAAGAAGTTACCTGGGAATCCAAAGAGGACATGAAGTCAAGATATCTGTTCTTGTTTCCCGATTTGGATACTCGTGCTTGAAGTATCTGTATCCCTTAATATCCTGTTTTTTGACTTTGTTAAAGAAAATTGCGATTTCCTTGACATCTTTTTTTTGGTCTTTGTTAAAGGTAAGTATGGGTATGTTTGGAGTTAAATCATGTTAATAAATGCATTATCTTATCATTCAGTGATGAATGATCCTAAGAGCGAGTATGCAATACCACGGATTTTGGTCCCTAAAAATTTCTGAGTTTTAAGACTTACTGCCCAGATAACGACCTTCCCTACGAGTTGATATGTGTTATTAATGGTCATAGGACCCAAGTCATAGGGTGAACTTTGGAGGTTGCCTTGGTTTCTACCATGACTATGATTGGCCCCAAGCGAGTCGTAAAGACTCATTATGAGTTGTGCTATCTAAATTGTTGGGTGTCCAATATTTGCCCAAATAATTTCTATGTTGACTAAGACTGTACCCTATAAGTCATAGTATCCCATTATGAGCCGTAGGGCTTAAGTTGTAGGGTCAATAGTGTATGAGCCCAAGGACATAGTCCAATAAATTGCTTAAATTTTATGGATTGGAATATGGGCTTTGTTATGTTTGAGCGCTTTGACATAGTTGATTCTTAAATTGTTTCCCCCATAATGTATTATCCATTATTTATGCTTTATTAAAGGTTTTGAACTTGAAGGGTACATCAGTATGGTGAATAAACTAAGGGAATATGGTTTCCCCTAAATTAATGTTTTAAACTTACAAATTTGTTTTGAAGAATTGTGTTCCCTCAACCCACTTTTATAAATGGTTTTGAATTGTGAAATTGTCACATTGTTTGAATTACTCACTTATGTTATTGCATTACATAAATGGTTAAACAATGAACATGGATTTTGAAGGCCTTATTGGCTATAGTTGATTTAATAAATAAAAGGAGGTTGAGGCATTTCCCCAAGGTAATGTGATTGTTATAGTATAAAGATAATCTTGCATGTGTAAGGGTGTAACGATACCAATGGTGTGCCTTAACAATTTACTTTTTAGTTAATAAATGGGTTATATGAAACTTATTTCAAATTATATTTAATCCGGGTTATGTAGCTAAGTTGTAAAGGTGTGGGTCTTAGATAACTTATACTTGAAACTCATGTGTGCTAACATGGGTTTTGGTCTTAACGACCGTGTGAACAGTTCATACTATTGATATATAATTATATCTTAGATTGACGTGGGGTCGGGGCTTTTCCTGGTTTTCCTTGTTACCTTTAGTTCTTATAGCCAATATCCACTAAGGTCCTTTCAACAGGGGGAGTTGAACCCATATAACTCGTGGGTGCCTGTTTATGAAGGTTGCGCTACATATTCTAGTATAATATTTTATGCATGCAAAGCCTTGTTCATTATCCTCTCATATTACTTATGTACGCACATGATGTTGTTCACATAGGTTTGAATTAGATTTGACTTAACATTATTTTATCCCCTATACCTGAGTTGTATGCTAGTGCTTAATCCACTAACCATCTTTAAATGTTGTATCCCTATGCAATATAGGCACCAGAGCTATTTCTACTTTTCCCATGCAGTGTTAGGTGGAATGACTCAGTTTGTCAGTCATTGGTGGTAAAGTGGTGAGCTTTCATTCTCTAGAGACTTGGTGATTTCATCGGTTTCTATTCATAAACTAGAATTGGAAAGTTCAAATTCATTAACATTGTCATTGTGATTATTAGAGTTGGGGGCATGTATCGACCTAGATTATTTTTCGATTTGTAGAGGCTTTGTGGATATTACTGTGGATTGGGTACTAATTTTTACACTCCCAGTTATCATTTATTTTATTACTTCTCTATCTTGTTATGTATTTGGATTTCAGTGACTGCTAGGTTTTCTATGTTATGTGTGGTTAGGCAAAGGGGGTGGTCTTAGGTCCTTGGTGGACTTGGGATACCCTCTTGGCTAGGCCTTGGTTTTGGTTGTGACATAGGGTTATTCCTATTTAATTATACACATTCACAAAATTTGGGGGAAATCATAACTCCTAGTTTATTCACCATGCCCATGCACCCCACGTGTTCAAAACCATCAATTTAAACCATACATGATTCATAAAAGACATAGGAAAAGCAATTAATTCAGTAATGTTCAAAAACCCTCAACCTATATTTAAAATCATCAATTGAATCACATGGGTACCGTTATAGACACATGCTTTTGATAAATTAATACTTGTGGAAGAGTAACATTCCTAAAAGTACAAAGAATTATGGAGAGAAATCAACCCTAGAGCCCTTAGATGACTAACTTCTTGACACCCTAGCCTTCTCTTTTATTAGGGAATTTGAGTGAGTAAGGAGAGTGTCTATGATTGGTAAGTGTTGGAAATAATATCCCAAGGTGTTTTATGTACGTAGGTTCAAAGTGGGTAAAGAGGGAAATGTCCAAAGTACATTTCATTAAAAGCTAAAAAATTAACACCAATGACTACGGGTCACTATACAAATCATAAGAACTCACTACGACTCTTCACCACAAGTCTTAGTCTTGACAGTAGCAGAAGGACCTCTCTCTGGTGACCGTATAACTCATACCACACGACTCGTCAAGAGACCCTACGACTCGTAGGGTCCTACTCATAACTAGGATAAACGTATTTGGGGTACACACTAGCCACCCTATGATTTGGACACCATGACTCATAATTAGTCTATAAAACTCGTTGGATGCCAATCATGACCAACACAGTGACTTAGCCAAACACTTTGGTTGGGCTACGATTTAGGGTCCTACAATACGTAATGACTCCCTACGACTCGTAAAGAGAGTCATAGTCTAGGCATTAAATGTAAAACCTTAAGAACCTCAAGGGAAAATATCTGAGGTGTTACAGGTATACACTGTACATGACAGATATACAGGCTTTACAGGATGAAAGTGGCTAGTACATGATAATGTGTGATGTATAATAAAGATGTAAGCAAGTACACAGGTTTCTATATACAAATATATAACATATATGTAGGAAAACACAGAAAAAGGATATGATATACAGTGGGTATAAATCTAAAAATGGCTAAAGAAGGGTCCATTTAAATAGGACCAAAACTTAGGCAGATTTGATAATGGGCCATAAAGGGGCCCAAAATTCAACCTTTATTCCTTTATTTCCTTTTATTGATTTGATTATTTAGTTGCAATTTAAATTAATCTAGATGAATCCTCAAGGACCAAATTATATTGTAATTATTCATTTATGTTGGTTGTTTAATATTTTAAATTTTTGATTCCTCTACTTAAGGCAAACTTAAACTCAAAGAATAAATCGAGGATCTACTTATATCCTTTCATAGTTGTTATAATAACAATAATAATGCCAGTGGTGGTGTATAAAAGACTCGGTTAGTTATTATTGCTCGGGTTACTCAGATTGTTATTATTATTATTATTATTGTTATTATTATAGCTAGTTCATGACAGATTTATTATTTATCTAGTACTAAGATTCGAGGTACGATCCTTATTCATTTTTTTATGATTGCTTTGTTCTGGATATCTCATGTTTAGATGTATGGATTAGAGATCCTAATAAAGTTAGTACTAGTTCCTACTATGATTAGGAGGGCTTATGATACTTGTATGACTACTTTAGATTGTTCCTTTAGGTTAGCCTTGCTTATCTATTTACATTTATATATGTTATTATGGTATTACCATATAATTCCCTTCAATCATGTATTCATGTTGTATGTCCATTTCTTGGCCTTGTATACTCATACATATCCTTTATCTTCTCTTTATTTATGTATAGGCTAGCGATATACTAGAAATTTCTAAGGTTCTTGAGTATGGAAAAACTAAGAAAGTTTATCCTTATTGCCTCCTTAGCTTTACTAATTTAGTCTACTATATACATATGAATGTAGTTTACATTCTTTCTTAAATATTATGTATATTTGCATTATCTTTAGAGCTCAGTCGGAAATTGCCTACTAGGTACCATATGTTTAGTACTCATACTACACTTTTGTATCATGTAGATCATAGTATGAGTTCTTGCTGTTGTTTGTGCATTGTGTAGAGAAGCTATGGTTTTGACATATAGGGTGAGCTTCTAGCATTCAGAACATTGCTATTCTCTATCCTATGTATTATATTAATCTCTATGTTATATTTAAAGATGGGTTGTATTAGTATATTCATTTTGTAATCTTATTACATTAGAAGCTTTTGTAGTGATTCCACCATGTTTAGGGACTATCTTATGTATTTTAGTCTTTTATGCCATTTATTTTGCATTATTCCTTCTTTTCACTTGGTAATCTATTACTATTGATTTTGGACTATGGGGTTGGCTTACCTACTGGTGTGTTATAGTATGTTCAATCATGACCTGAGAAATCAAGTCATTAAAAATTAGTATCAGAGCCTAGGTTTACCTATGTATTGGTACATGACCAAGTGTCCGTAGAGTCCTTCAGATCGATGTAGATACATCTATAACCTATCTTCGGGAGGGTATAGGGCATTCTTAAAAAATTATATTTTTGACTCCATACCGTGTGTCCATATTTCATGAGCCTCAAGTATATTTCTTGACTTTATTCTATTCTAGATGTGCAATGTGAGGTTATTGATAGATGCAGATGGGATATCAACATATTTTTTTATAATTTTTGTGCGGTGTCAGACCAGGGAGTCAAGGATGGTACTCAAAGATCTTCAGTGTTAGTTAGAGTATTTAGGGCCACCCCAAGATCTAGTAGAGTTTTCAACTGCGATAATCTTTTGAGATTTATTATTTGGGATTTCAAGCATCTTTATGGATACATTATAGCTAGGGATTACATCTAATTCATTGTGTAATTCTTATGCTAGAGTTGGGTTTATTGGTGTTCAGTAGGGTTTCTTGAGAGTTTAGAGTATGAGATTGGGTTTCTTGAGTGTGACATGCATATTCCTATGATATATCCTTCAAAGCATGCTATGGTGCATAAATTTATTAGAGAATTATCATTGCCACTTAGTTTGGCATCAAAGCACTTGATAATAGATGGGTATTCCTTCTTAGGTTGTTGAGCATCCGAGGGCCACACAAAGAACAAGTATCAAAACTTATGGATGGGTAGTAAGAGGCCATGTCAGTAGTACAGTCCTATTGGTATTCCATTTGAGAATGAGGATCCTCTCAGTTGTGGTCAGATTCACTGACCGCCTATTAATTTTATGTTATTAGCATTTTATACATAGGTGGCTCTCAGGTTACTCATGGTGTTCGTAGTGGGCAGAGTTTTGATAAGACCTGATGGAGTATTTGGTATGGGTTTCTAGGCTATGGAGGCTATTTTAGATTAGTAGGGGCAATACCTAGGGTATGCCATGAGCATGTTTTGGTGATGGAGAGATTAGATATTAGTCTATAGAGTACCCAAACATAATTTGGTTATTTAGGCTGAGTCAATATATGTCCCTTGCTAGCCTCAACATTTCTTGGTCAGCCAATTGGGGTCAACTTATATTTGTTGCTAGGTTAGGGCTTTATGGGTTTTCTATGACTATAGAGAGATTGGACATTACTCCAGATAGTGTCCATAATGTGGAATTATTAGTTATTCATCTCCTTTAGATAAGTCTCATGGTGTTGTTGCACCATCAGTTAGAGGCAATGCATTTAGAACCTTGATTGATGATTCAAACACCCAGTTTGAGTTTAGAACTATCCAGATTTGTTCTCACTCAGGCATGTCAAACATGTGAATTTTGGTTTTACCATGATAGGTGCACCTTTTTATGTCCTGCCTTTCCTTATCATTTGAGTGTATTAGGGTTCTCATACACTTCGATGATTGTATGCTTTGTTAGGTTTATATCAATTATTGTGTGCCTTGGCAAAGAGTTCATGATTATATGACTACCCTCATAGATTATCTCTTTTAGTAGTAGATGGAGTAGATCAGTGTTGATATTTTCCTATGGGTGTAGCATTTAGGTTTAAGTCCCATGTACCTATGCATATTGGCTTTCTTATGCCCTTAAAGTGGTATTTCCTATTGATTTTCATATTTTATATCGACTCTTCCTAAGATTAATCAATATATTATTATTGTTTTTGTTATTGCCATTGTTTGATTTTATTGATCCTCGCCTGATAGATGGATAGACTAATATTATCTAGTTAGAATTCCCTTCCTTGGGATTTTTGTTTGTTGGCTTAGGAATCTTACTTGGTTTGATAATTTCTCTCCTGTAGTATGGTAAGGTTGGCCGTTTTTATTTTTTATTTGATATGCTAGATTTGTTATGGATTCGATTATGGTATTGAAGTTAAGATGGTGTTCAATGGTTTTATTATGGTTTAAGAGTTGGTGATTGGCTTTTGTAGATTGTTTCTGAGGATGACTAGTTTGGGGTACACCTTTTTTGCTTTGACTAGTTCATTGCCTAATGGTGGTTTTGATGTTGATATTTAGAGGTTTGGGATTCATCTTTTAGAATTGTTCCTTATATTGGTTTGGAGTTGTACAATATATTCTTGCTATGATGTGGTTCCTATTCTAGTAAAGTTAGAAAGTTGGAGATATTTGATTTTTTTATGACCATTTCCATAGTTTGTTAATTGAGTGTTCATTGCCTAGAGTATTAGATTGACCAGTTTTTGGCTAAGGTGTCAATTTTCTAAGTTGCTAGAGTTTTTTCTTTTACTAGTGTGGTTTGCTGCATTGGTGAGTTCTTGAGTATGTTTTGGTGGTTCATGCCCTTAGCAGATATGGAGTTGGTTCCTTTTATTGATAGTTGGTGATTTATCCTTAATAGTGATTGTGTTCTTCAACTATATTTCAGTTTTAGCTCTAGCATAATTTAGTTTTGATCTGTCGTAATTAAGTACTATGATTGATTTGGTATTTAGCCTTAGATTAGACTCGTTAGCTCAATTTTGGATTTGATGCCTTGTAATGATGATTTGGAGATTACGATGGATTTAGAGTGTGGATAATTATCCATCTTTAGATTTGATTAGGATAGTGTAGATTGAGTGGTTCATCCTTGATATTGAGATTGTAGCTTAAAGTTGTATAGCTTGGGTGCAACCTTTATTTCTAGACTTGTCTCAGTTGGGATTTCATCTCTAGGCTGGGTAAGCCTACCCCTTGTCTACCTTTTTGGTCCTTATCAGTTTAGATGTACTATGGTTGATAAGTGTTTAGATGATAGTCCATTGATACGTTATTAGTTTCTTCAGCTTTGACCTCAGGTTTCAGCTTTCGTTGGGATTTTGGGTAATCCACTTAGCAATAATAGTATGCTTGAGCTGGATTAAGCATGACTTAATTCTCAATTGATGGAACATCCTAGAGTGGATCATACAATGGTGAATAGTTATGCTTTAAAATCATGGCTTCTAGTTTCGATGGTTATACAGACAAGTTATAGCATTGCCATAGATTGCATACCCCTGTTGTCTCCATTTGTGTGCCCAGGTAGAACCTTATGGGCTTATTCTCATGCTTGATTTTATGAATTTTTGGGTGGAGCGACTTCTATTTTTAGGTTTACCGAGATAGGATTACACGGATAGGACTCACATGATTTTCTTCCTTATTTGGAGTGGATAATAGGTTTACAAAGGAAAAACAAGGTTATATTTAGATTTGGAGTTGGCTGCATAACTCATGCCTTGGTTGTCGTCTGTCATAAATGAGTTTTCATTTGATTGTTCTAGTATCAATGTGGTATCAATATGTCGTGGTTTTAATTTGCATGCATCAGCCTTTCCCAGTTCAGTTGCAGGCCGGTTGGTGGTTGAGCTTGAGTTATAGTTGTTTGAGACTGAAGTGTGGAAGTTTGTAAGAAATGGGATACCTATGGAAAAATTCCTTAGAAGAATCATTTCTTCTTGGAGGTTATCTTGGAAGTCATGCTCGGAGCATACGGGCCCAATACCTCATCCCTTTGACCTTTTGTGATCTTTCTATCCATTCACTTTCATAGATAAAAGTCCTATTAGTAGTGGACATTTTAATGACCCTCTAGGTCATTTCCTTTATTTGTATATATTTCTAAATTTTTGAGCCTTCCCAAAGCAGCTACAGGTAATTTATGAGTTATTAGAATTGTCGATTCGATTATCAAATAGTTTGTTTAGATTTTTGGCTCATTTCCCTATTTTGGAGCTTTCACTATTTAAGATTTAATCTTGAACCAAAACTCTTAGTAGATGACCTTGGATAAGAACTGTGGCAGTGCCATCAGCTTCGAAACATTGATTTTATACTGGGGACCCTTAGTTCTGGTCTTGAGGCTTCTGGACTCATTTTTGGATATTGGATGAATTATATAAAAAAGAAACTATAGATATGGACCCCACATTTAGACGAAACAATCTCGGATGAAAGTTTTGATAATTCCATTAGATCCAGAATATGTTTTTCTATCAAATTTTAATATTGGACCATATGCATAGGGTTTGTAATGAGTTCCAGGGGTAAAATAAATTTATGACATTACTGGTGCTGGTGTGTTCACGAAATTGAACCTTTGACCATTTGAACGGGTCGCTTAAGCAATCATTCGGCCACTTAAGTGACATTTTGACCCTTTTAATAGGTTGCTTAAGAAATCAAATTATCGCTTAAGCGACCATTGTTGAATATAAGACCCTTGTATTTTCACTTTTTAGGAGCTAAGAAGCTCTTATTTTGATAATTTTGATGCATTTTTGTTGTAGAATCATTGTCTATCTATTAGAACTTTATTTACCTCATAAACCATGAACTTCTATTTCATTTTTCATGATGTCCACCAAAGTTAAGAATAAAAACTATTTTTCATTAGTTTTAAGGCTTGGGAACTCAAATTTTGGCATTTCCAATAGAGTTTTGAGATTTCTTCCATAAGTATGTTTTTTAATCCTATAATTTTTATTTTCCCCTTGATTTCATCTTCAAAACAACTTCAAATTCGTGATTTCAAAATGGGTTTGTGGGTTTTTTGTTGGTAAAGCTTGAGAATATTTTTTCTTTCATTTGAACCTTATTGTTATCTTGTTTTTAGATATTTTTATACCATCTAAAACATTGTATTCAAGGCCTATCTAAATCATAATAAACATTGTACTCACAGTCCATTATGGATTTACCTCTTTTATTTTCAAACACATTTTTGAGGTTCGTTCTTATACCCTTCTTGAATATAGCAATATGGGTCTTGTTTTACTCCTAAAGATGTGCAGATTAATATTTTGATACTGTGGTGGAATTTTGAGACCATAGAGAAAAGACAAACAATTTATGGTGATTCAAGGATTGCGGTTCGTCATAGAGGTAGGCTTCTATCTACTCATCTTCATGAGATAGTGTTTTATATATGTTACCTGTTTGATAGGGATATTAGGATGTGATATTTGGTAGAACATAATGACTTAGCCTAATTTAAAAGTTTAGGAGCTAGAAGGGAAATTGACCCTTAAGGTGAAATACTTATTGTGATTCTAGGATCCTATTACCCTAGGTTTCTAGTATATTAGGCATAGTTAGGACTAATTGACCTTGAGAACAATGTTTATGACGTTAATCAGTGTATTTTGATATTTTTACTTACTTATCATGTTATGGTTATGTTGGATAGGCATATTAATGGGCCCAATGTTGCGTTCAAGATATTGGTTGGATTTTAGAAATTTATTTATCCTTGTGGACGATGTGGTTTAGCTCATTGATATTTATATGATTATTATGATGCTTACATTTATATTATTTTAATACTGGTGATGGCATACATAGATTTTGTACTTTTATGCTCGATAAAATGGTAAATAGTATGATCTTATCAAAATTATGATTTTTACTACTCTTTTCCTAAAAGAGGATTTATTTCCACTTTTCACTTTTAAAACAAATTTCTTCAAAAGAGGAATCATACCATCTTAATAAATAACCTATGTGGATTAAGATTGAGAATGATGTTTTATAGATTTGGCCAATATTGATTCCAGTCCATGATTTTCCTAGTATTATTTACCACGGTTGAAAGATATTCTAACCCTTTCTACACTTTTATGATTATTTAGTTCTGGAGTTTACCTTGGATAATTAATTTGTGGGCTTACACACTCTTAACATCATTTTTAGTCATGCATATATATATATATATATAATGTACTACTGGTACTAGACTTGATTGTATAGATGATATGAGTTTTATTTAAAGTCTGGCCATTAATGATGATATTGATGATATGAGTTCTTGTTCATGTCTAGCAATTGCTGATGAAATTTATTATATGAGTTTATACACTGTGTTACATTATCACTCTTAGATCAATTATCATATTATGGATCCTATTTGCAGTCATCCTTACATGGGCATTGTCTTTCACCAGTATACACCTATGTCTATCAACCTTTTTGGGGTTTCATAGGTATTAGTATGGTTATTTTTGAGTGTTGGATGAACTTTTCGAGCCTATGTCAATTTTTTTGATGAAAGACTTGGTAAGTTTTTATTTGCCCACACTAGCAAGTTACTCACATTATTATTGTTATTATTATAAATATTATTATTATAATTATTATAGCTAGTTCTTGACAGATATTGATCCGGTAGTGAGATTCAAGGTATGATTCTGATTTCTTTATTTATGGTTGCTTTATTGTGGATATCTCATGTTTAGACATTTGGATTAGAGACCTTGATTAGGTTAATACTAGTTCCTGTTATGAATAAGAGTCCTTAAGATGCAAGCATGGCTACTTTAGGTTATTCCTAAAACACCCTAGGTTTTGGTCCTTTAAATTTTTTTGAGTTTGAGCCTTCTGGACATCATACGACTTGAGGGTACTCAGTGTGGTTTTTGTCTAAGGTATGAATGAAAATCATAAGTTCGTATGGAGATAGTACGAGTGGTATAGTCTAATTCGTATGTTGTCCAGTGTCCAATCCCTTAGATTTTGTCTTGGATACAATTTGAGGGTACTAGTCGTACTGTATGGGTATGATTTAGGGTACTACTCATACCTAATCATACGAGTAGTACCCTTAACTCGTACCCAGGATAAAAAGTTGGACTCTATATTTTGTCTAGCATATAACTCCCCTAGAATTGGTGGTTTAATTATATGCTAAAGGTTTAACTTGGGCAATAATGACAGGTTGTGATAGCTAACCTTGGAGTTGTGAGTTTAATGGAGGACACTGGAAATTCAGATTTGCCAAAATAAAGGTTGGTCATGGTGACCATATACTATTAGGGTACACGGGAATCCCTATGTTTACACTTGTATATATGTATCATGGAGGGCGAAGGGTAAACAGAAATCCACGGCCTCTATGATATCTCTGGTTTGTTCAACTACACACACTGGGGCCCGTTCAGGTGGTAACATAGGACTCATATAGCTCATGGTGGTTTTAGGATGGTCAAGCTACACAACCCAAGTTATAGTTTTAAATGCATGCTAAGCTCAGTTCCGTTTCTCGATATGGATTATAAATATAAGTATGGGTGTGATTGCATAAGGTTATTTACTTGGTTTGAAATGGTAGCATTATTTTCTCCTTACTCCTGAGTATATGCTAGTGTTCACCCGCTAACCTATCTTCGGGCGTTGTATCCCTGTGCAATATAGGATCCAACCATCCTAGTTCTCCTGCTTAGTGATAGGATTTGGGGATAGCTTGGTGTTAGAAAAAAGTGGCGAGCTTCCATACTTTGGATGACTCAACTTTATGTTATGGTCTTCTCTACATGCTTTTATTATTTCTTAGACTTTGGTTTTTACTATGGTCTGGGGCATGTACCGATCAGATATTGTTTTGATTTCAAATAGACACTTTGTGAGACTACTTTAGGTTGGTATAGGTGGTGTCAGTATTTCACTCAACCTTGGCATTGGTATTGGTATTATGGATGACACCATTTTACTATATTTGATTTTTTATTATTCCATTTTTTATGTTATATAATCAAAATTCATTTGATGTGTGGTGTAGGGCAGTTATGGTTGGGTAATGGGGGTGGTTTCTGATCCCGTTCGGGCTTAAGGCACCTAAGATGACTAGGCCCTTTTTTGGATCATGTCAGATTAGTATCAGAGCCTTAGGTTGATGGTCACTTTGGAGTCTATAAAGCTATGTCCAGTAGAGTCTATTTAAGGGTGTGTAGCGCGCCACACTCGTAAGGGAGAGGCTCAAGGCATTTAGGAATGTTTCTCTTTCTTATGTTTCGTTTTCAAGCTGTAGAGTCTAAGGTCCTTAATTATCCTCTAATTCCTATTTGTTTGCTTCTCATATCATGCCTTCTCGATGATCTGAATCATACAAAAAATCCATTGTCCCAACTGGGGACATTATGGATAAGACACACTCTACTAATAGGATCCGTACTCAATCTAGAGTTCTAATTTTTGATTGTTGTGGAGTTCCACCTATTCCTTCTAGTTCACTCAGACTCCTAGGCTGAAGAGATAAATGTTGAGTTTCGTTAGTTCATTCATTTATTGGTACAGTTGGTCGCTACTCAGTCTGAGTGTGGTTTTTCTATTACTACATCTTTTGAGGCCACAAGGGTTGGCCATTTCATGAGGTTGAATCGTTCGACCTTTATTGGTGTTAAGGTGGAGGAAGATCCTCAAGGTTTTCTAGATAAGATGGAAAAGATCTTTTATATTATGCATGCCAAGAATGTGGAGGGTGCATAGTTTTTAGCCTATCAGCTGAAGGATGTGGCGTACCAATGGTAAGAGGAATGGGATTAAGCAAGGGGTGATGTTCTTGAGTCATCTCTATGGGAAGATATTTTCAAATGCTTTTTTAGACTATTTTTTTCTCAGGAGTTGAGGAAGGCTAAAGTGGAAGAGTTTGATTATCTGAAGCAAGGAAAGATGTCAGTCAAGTAATATACCTTGAAATTTTACCAGTTGTCTTGTATGCTCCAGAGATGGTTTCTAGCATGAGGGCTAGAATAAGGAAGTTCGCTTCCAGGTTATCCAGAGAGTTAATAATAGAGAGTAAGGTTGCCTTATTGATCAAGAACATTGATATCTACAGGTTGGTTGTGTACATACAGCAGGTAGAGAAAGAGAAGAAGAAGCATGATAAAATAGGGATGACATAAGGCAAGAAGTTTAGGCTCTTTGAGCAGGGTGGTGGCAAACAAAAGAGTGGCTGGGATAGTGGGAAGTGGCCTAAGAAGAAGTGGGGCAATTCTGGGCCTTACTAGACAGCTAGTGCTCCCTACCTAAAACCGTTAGGTGACAGACGATTCCAATGTGGTGACATCTTCAATTCACAGGGTGCCAAATCTCATGCTAGTATGGCCCAATCAGCCCCATCATATCCTTCCTACAGGTTTTATGGTAAATTGTATTAGGTTTTTATGATGAGAGGAGGGAAAGGTGCTTAAATTATGGTTATCCTGGGCATATGCTTAGAAATTGTCCTGTTGGTAAGGTTGCTTTAGGGGCAAAAATGGTTCTAGTTTCTTTATTATCAGCTTCAGCCCCGAAGGGTACACATCTAGTTCTGTCTTTGGTCGTAACCGACTTTATGCTTTCACTACCTGGTAAGAGTCAAAGACATCACCTGATGTCATTATTGGTATACTAAAACTATTTTCCTATGATGTCTACTATTTACTTGACCTGGGGTCCACTCTTTCTTATGTGACCTTATTTATGGCTGTGCAATTTGGTTTTGGTACAGAGTATGTTTCGGTCCCTTTTTCTTTTTCTACCCTGGTAGGTGACTCTATAATTGCTAGAATATTCTACAGGGTATGTGTGGTATCTGTTGGTAACAAACAAACCTTGGTGGATCTATTTAAATTAGATATGGTAGATTTTGATGTCATAATATGGATGGATGGTTACACTCGAGCTATGCTTCTCTAGACTGTCAGACCCATAAATTTGTCTTTAAATTCCCTAATGAGCCAGTTATTGAGTAGGAAGGTGGTTCCCTATCTCCTAGAGAAAAGTTCATATAACATCTTAGAGATCAGAGGTTAATCTCCAAAGTGTGTCTCTATCATCTGGTTGAGGTTAAGGATTCTAATTTGGATGGTCCTTTTTTGCATTCCATCCCGGTGGTGAATGAATTGTGTAAGGTCTTTCCTAATAACCTTCCTGGTGTTCCTCCGGATAGGGAGATTAAGTTTGGCATTGATCTTGTTCTGGATATTCATCTTATTTTGATTCCCCCTTATAGAATGGATTCAGCTAAGGATTTTTTGGATAAGGGTTTCATCCATCCTAATTTGTACCTATGGGGTGCACCGGTGTTATTAGTGTGGAAGAAGAATAGTTCCCTAAGGATATGTATTGATTATCGATAATTGAATAAGGTGATAGTAAAGAAAAATGATCCTCATCAAAGAATAACAGATTTGTTTGATCAGTAACAGGGTGCTAAGTTTTTCTCCAAGGTTGATCGTCGATCCAGGTACCATTAGTTAAAGATTAGGGAGGTGGATATCCCTAAGACTGCCTCCTGTAATTGGTATTGGAATTTTGAGTTTCTTTTTATGTCTTTTAGGTTGACCAAGGCCCCAATGGAATTCATGGATCTGATGAATAGAGTCTTCAGTCAATTTCTAGACTTGTTCATTATTTTTTTAATAGATGATATTCCGATGTATTTTAATAGAAAGGTAGATTATGCTAATCACTTTTGTGTTATATTACAGAACTTAAACGAGCAGCATCTGTATTCCAAGTTTTTGATATGGGAATTCTAGTTGAATGTTGTCACTTTTCTAGGTAATATCATTTCTAGTAAAGGGATCATAGTGGATCCACAGAAGGTTGTAGTTGTGAAGACCTAGCCTAGACCCATGACTCCTAACGATATTCAAAGCTTCATAGGTCTAGCTGGTTATTATAGGAGAATTGGGGATTGTTTTTCCACTATAGCTGCCCCATTGACTAAATTAACTTAGAAGAAGGTAAAGTTCTTATGTTCTAACGCTTATGAGGGGATTTTTGAGAAGCTGAAGGATAAGCTAACCTCAGCTCCAGTTTTGACTTTGTCTGAAGGCATCGATGGGTTTGTGGTCTACTGTAATGCATCCTTTGTGTGACTTGGTTATATTCTGATGCAACATAGCAAGGTAGTAGATCATCCCTCTATACAGTTAAAGGTGCATGAGAGGAATTATCCAATTCATGACTTGGAATCATTAGCTGTGGTGTTTGCATAGAAAATTTGGCATCACTATTCGTATGGAGTGCATGTGGATATCTTTTCTGATGATAAGATCCTTCAATATGGGGGTGGTTTCTGATCCCGTTTGGGCTTAAGGAACCTAAGATGACTAGGCCCTTATTTGGGTCATGTCAGATTGGTATCAGAGCCTTAGGTTGATGGTCACTTTGGAGTCTATAAAGCTATGTCCAGTAGAGTCTATTTAAGGGTGTGTAGCGCGCCACACTCATAAGGGAAAGGCTCAAGGCATTTAGGAATGTTTCTCTTTCTTATGTTTTGTTTTCAAGCTGTAGAGTCTAAGGTCCTTAATTATCCTCTAATTCCTATTTGTTTGCTTCTCAGATCATGCCTTCTCGATGATCTGAATCATACAAAAAATCCATTGTCCCAACTGGGGACATTATGGATAAGACACACTCTACTAATGGGATCCGTACTCAATCTAGAGGTCTAATTTTTGATTGTTGTGGAGTTCCACCTATTCCTTCTAGTTCACTCAGACTCCTAGGCTGAAGAGATAAATGTTGAGTTTCGTTAGTTCATTCATTTATCGGTACAGTTGGTCACTACTCAGTCTGAGTATGGTTTTTCTATTACTAAATCTTCTGAGGCCATAAGGGTTGGCCATTTCCTGAGGTTGAATTGTTCGACCTTTAGTGGTGTTAAGGTGGAGGAAGATCCTCAAGGTTTTCTAGATAAGATGGAAAAGATCTTTTATGTTATGCATGCCAAGAATGTGGAGGGTGCATAGTTTTTAGCCTATCAGCTGAAGGATGTGGCGTACCAATGGTAAGAGGAATGGGATCAAGCAAGGGGTGATGTTGAGTCATCTCTATGGGAAGATATTTTCAAATGCTTTTTTAGACTATTTTTTTCTCAGGAGTTGAGGGAGGCTAAAGTTGAAGAGTTTGATTATCTGAAGCAAGGAAAAATGTCAGTTGAGTAATATACCTTGAAATTTTACCAGTTGTCTTGGTATGCTCCAGAGATGGTTTCTAGCATGAGGGCTAGAATAAGAAAGTTCGCTTCCAGGTTATCCAGAGAGTTAATAATAGAGAGTAAGGTTGCCTTATTAATCAAGAACATTGATATCTACTGGTTGGTTGTGTACATACAACAGGTAGAGAAAGAGAAGAAGAAGCATGATAAAATAGGGATGAGATAGGGCAAGAAGTTTAGGTTCTTTGAGCAGGGTGGTGGCAAACAACAGAGTGGCTAGGATAGTGGGGAGTGGCCTAAGAAGAAGTGGGGCAATTCTAGGCCTTACTAGACAGCTAGTGCTCCCTACCTAAAACCGTTAGGTGACAGACGATTCCAATGTAGTGACAACTTCAATTCACAGGGTGCCAAATCTCAGGATAGTATGGCCCAATTAGCCTCATCATATCCTTCCTACAGGTTTTATGGTAAATTGTATTAGGTTTTTATGATGAGAGGAGGGACAGGTGCTTAAATTATGGTTATCCTAGGCATATGCTTAGAAATTGTCCTGTTGGTAAGGTTGCTTTAGGGGCAAAAATGGTTCTAGTTTCTTCATTATTAGCTTCAGCCCCGAAGGGTACACATCTAGTTCTGTTGCCGGTCGTAACCGACTTTATGCTTTCACTACCTGATAAGAGTCCAACACATCACCTGATGTCATTATTGGTATACTAAAACTATTTTCCTATGATGTCTACTATTTACTTGACCTGGGGTCCACTCTTTCTTATGTGACCTTATTTATGGCTGTGCAATTTAGTTTTGGTACAGAGTATGTTTCAGTCCCTTTTTCTTTTTCTACCCTGGTAGGTGACTCTATAATTGCTAGAATATTCTACGGGTATGTGTGGTATCTGTTGGTAACAAACAAACTTTGGTGGATCAATTTGAATTAGATATGGTTGATTTTGATGTCATAATGTGGATGGATGGTTGCACTCGAGCTATGCTTCTCTAGACTGTCAGAACCATAAATTTGTCTTTAAATTCCCTAATGAGCCAGTTATTGAGTAGGAAGGTGGTTCCTTATCTCCTAGAGAAAAGTTCATATAACATCTTAGAGATCAGAGGTTAATCTCCAAAGTGTGTCTCTATCATCTGGTTGGGGTTAAGGATTCTAATTTGGATGGTCCTTTTTTGTATTCCATCCCGGTGGTGAATGAATTGTGTAAGGTCTTTCCTAATAACCTTCCTGGTGTTCCTCCGGATAGGGAGATTAAGTTTGGCATTGATCTTGTTTTGGATATTCATCTTATTTTGATTCCCCCTTATAGAATGGATTCAGCTAAGGATTTTTTGGATAAGGGTTTCATCCATCCTAATTTGTACCTATGGGGTGCACCGGTGTTATTAGTGTGTAAGAAGAATAGTTCCCTAAGGATATGTATTGATTATCGATAATTGAATAAGGTGATAGTAAAGAAAAATGATCCTCATCAAAGAATAACAGATTTGTTTGATCAGTAACAGGGTGCTAAGTTTTTCTCCAAGGTTGATCGTCGATCCAGGTACCATCAGTTAAAGATTAGGGAGGTGGATATCCCTAAGACTGCCTCCTGTACTTGGTATTGGCATTTTGAGTTTCTTTTTATGTCTTTTAGGTTGACCAAGGCCCCAATGGAATTCATGGATCTGATGAATAGAGTCTTCAGTCAATTTCTAGACTTGTTCATTATTTTTTTAATAGATGATATTCCGATGTATTTTAATAGAAATGTTGATTATGCTAATCACTTCTGTGTTATATTACAGAACTTAAACGAGCAGCATCTGTATTCCAAGTTTTTGATATGGGAATTCTAGTTGAATGTTGTCACTTTTCTAGGTAACATCATTTCTAGTAAAGGGATCATAGTGGATCCACAGAAAGTTGTAGTTTTGAAAACCTAGCCTAGACCCATGACTCCTATCGATATTCAAAGCTTCATAGGTCTAGCTGGTTATTATAGGAGAATTAGGGATAGTTTTTCCACTATAGCTGCCCCATTGACTAAATTAACTTAGAAGAAGGTAAAGTTCTTATGTTCTAACGCTTATGAGGGGATTTGTGAGAAGCTGAAGGATAAGCTAACCTCAGCTCCAGTTTTGACTTTGTCTAAAGGCACCGATGGGTTTGTGGTCTACTGTAATGCATCCTTTTTGTGACTTGGTTATATTCTGATACAACATAGCAAGGTGGTAGATCATCCCTCTATACATTTGAAGGTGCATGAGAGGAATTATCCAATTCATGACTTGGAATCATTAGCTGTGGTGTTTGCATAGAAAATTTGGCATCACTATTCGTATAGAGTGCATGTGGATATCTTTTCTGATGATAAGATCCTTCAATAGATGAGCTCCTCAAGGATTATGTTATAAGCTCCACAACCATCCAGGTAAACCTAATGTAGTTGCTGATACTCTTAGCATGTTGTCCATAGAGAGTCTAGCTCTTATGGATTAAGAGAAGTGGGAGTTGGTGAAGGACATTTACCATTTGTCTAACCTTGGAGTTTGTCTCTTAGCCTCCGAGGATAGTGGTGTGTTATTGCAGGAAGTGGCCTAGTCATCTCTTGATACTAAAATCAATGAGAAATAGATGTTAGCTCCTATCTTGATGAGGATCAAGGATGATGTAGGTGGGCAGAAGATGATGGACTTTCAGATTATTGGTGATAGTACTTCGCGTTACTAAGAGAGATTATGTGTTCTCGACGTTGATGGTTTATGTGAGATGATCTTGGTTGAGGAACTTGAGTCATGCTATTTTGTTCATCCTTGTTCGACAAAAATGTATCATGACCTTAAGGTGATGTATTGGTGGAACAATATTAATAGGGATATGGCTAATTTTGTGGCCAAATGCATGGTGTGCTAATAAGTGAAAGTTAAGCACATGATACCTAGAGGATTGTAGCAAGGGATTGAGTTACCTGAATGGAAGTGGGAAGTAATCAATATGAATTTTGTTACAAGTCTTCCTCGATCTCTAAATCAATTTGATTCTGTTTGGGTCATCATAGATGGGATGGTAATGTTGGCTCACTTTTTTCCTGTGAGGACTAACTTCTCGACTGAGGATTATACAAAGTTATATCTCCATGAGATTGTTAAGTTGCATGGGGTACCTGTTTCTATCATCTCAGATCGTGGTGTGCAATTTACATTTTATTTTGGGCGGTCATTCAAGAAAGGTTTTGAGACTACAGTTAGTCTTAGTACTACTTTTCACTTGCAGTCAGACGGGCAAGCAGAAAGGATTATTCAGACATTTGAATACATGTTTCGTGCTTGTGTGATAGATTATGGTGTTAGTTAGGTTGAGCATTTGCCTCTTATCGAGTTTTTTTACAATAATAGCTAGCACTCTAGAATTGGGATAACTCTATTTGAATCATTGTATGGTAGGAGGTATAAGTATTCTATTGGGTGATTTGAGCTTGGTAAGGTGGATATGTTTAGCTCAAACTTTGTTTACTAGGCTATGGAGAAGGTGAAAGTGATTCCGAATTGTCTTAAGGCTGACCAAAGTTGCCAAAAGTTCTATGCAGACATGAGGCAAAGGAAATTGGAGTTTGAGGTTAGGGATAGGGTATTCCTGAAGGTGTCTCCCATGAATGGAGTGAGGTGGTTTTAGAAGAAAGGGAAGCTCAGTCCCTGGTATATGGGTCCTTATATGATTTTGTGGAGGGTTGGAAATGTTGTGTATGAGTTGGAGTTTCTTTCTAGCTTGAGCTCAATTCACTCGATTTTCCATGTCTCTATGTTGAGGAATTGAATTAGTGATCTGTCATAAATTATGGCTATCAAGGATATTTGTATTTCAGATTCTTTGTCTTATGAAGAGATATTGGTTGAGATCTTGGATCATCAGGTTCATCAGTTGAAGACTAAGGATACGGCCTTGATAAAGGTCATATGGAGGAACCACAAGGTTAAAGAGGCTATATGGGAAGCTGAGGAGGAAATGAAGTCCAAGTATTTGCATTTGTTCCCCATTTTGGAAATTCATGCGGAAGGTATGTGTTCTTCATAATGTCTTTATTTTTAGAGTTTATTAAAGGAAAGATTAATTCCTTGCATCTTTGTTTTCTAACTTAAAGGTCAAAATCAAGGTATTGTGGTTAAAATCGTGATTGTACTTCCATGATCCATCATTTGAGGATGAAAGACCTAATTGGGGGAGAATTGAAACACCTTAGGTTTTGGTATTTAGAAATTTTCTGAGTTTAAGCCTTCGGGATATCATATGACTTGAGGGTTCTTATCATATAATATAGGTATAGTTTCGGGGCCTTTGTCATATGTTACTCAGTGTAGTTTTTGTTTGATTCTGTTCAAGGTATGAGTGAACATCATAAGGGTCGTATAGTGATGGAACAAGTGGTATAGTCTAATTTTTATATTGTCTAGTGTCCAAACCCTTAGATTCTGTCTTGGATACAGTTTGAGGGTACTAGTCGTATGGTATGGGTACGATTTAGGCAAGGGGATTCATATGTTGGATAGAGTATGGAGTCCAACTTTCTATCCTGGGTTTAAGTTATGGGTACTACTCGTATGATGGGGGTACGGGTGAGGAGCCCAAAGCAAACCAACCTGTGTGAATTTTAATAGTTTAAGTGGAGGTATTCTGGGAATTTCTCCTATTGTCCTCTTTTGACCCCATTACTTAAAACACTATTGGGACTTCATTTACCCTATTATTCTCAATCAAAGACACATTAAACACACCCAAATCTCGCTCAAGGCATTCTGTTAAAGAAAGGTAGGGTTTTCCTCAAGGTTGTCAATTAAGGATTTCAATGGCGATTTCTCTCCATACTCTTTGGTGACTAAGGAATATTAATCCTCCCTTATTGTTAGTTCAACTAATTCATGTTTTAATGAATAATTTTCTTGATTTAATTATGGGTATTATTTGGTTTTTAATTGTATGTTTGGGGTTTTTGTTGTTACTGGATGAATATTGTTTTCCTATGTTTTTCTTATGGTTTTCATGTTAAAATTGTGGAATTGAACATGTGGTTTCATGGGAATGGTCAATTGGCTCTTGGTTTTGGTTTTGGAAACTATATGCCCTCAACTTGTTTGATAAAATATAAATTATAATGGTTTTGTCAAACAGTTTGACTTTTATTAAAACTATTGCATTGCATAATATGGTAATGGAACCTAACTTGGTTTAAATGGTTTTAAATGATTTATAACGGCATTGGTGGCCATGGTTTGGTTTAATTAAAAATTATATGGGTTATATGGGAATCCCTAAGTGTTCGCTAATGACATTACTTGCAAGCTATAGTCGGTATGACGATACCATTACACAATGCCTTGGCAACTAACTCTGGAATTGGTGGTTTGGTTACGTGCTAAAGGTTTTAATTAGGCAATAATGATGGGTTGTTTTAGCTAACTGTGAAGGTGTGAGTCCAATGGAAGGACATTGGAAACTCACGTTTGCCGACATAAGGGTTGGTCATGGTGAGCATATACTTGTAGGGTACACGAGAATCCCTTAAGTTTATAATTATATATATGTATCCTAGAGGGCAAAGGTTATACGGGAATCCTTGACCCCTATATTATCTCTGGTTTGTGCAGCTACACTCATTGGGGCCCGTTCATGGTGTAACACTGGATCCATATAGCCCATAGATCTTTTAGGACGGTCAAGCTACACATCTCAAGTTAAAGTTTTAAATTCATGCTAAACCCGGTTCCCTTTCCTGGAATGGATTATATATATATGGATGTGATTGCAAAAGGTTATTTACTTAGTTTTAAGTGTTGGCATTATTTTTCCTTACTCTTGAGTACATGCTAGTGTTCACCCGCTAACCAATCATTGGGCATCGTATTCCCAGGCAATGCAGGAACCGGCCATAATACTTCTCCTACTCATTGATTAGATTCGAGGACATCTTGGTGTTACACTGAAGTGGTGAGAGTCCATACTCTGGAAGACTCCATTTCAAGTTATGGTCTTCTCTTTATGGTTTTGTTATTTCTTAGACTTTGGTTTTGGCTATGATTGGGGGCATGTCCCAACTGAATGTTGTTTTGATTTCGAATAGAGGCTTTGTGAGACTAATTTGGATTGGTATGGGAGATATCGATATTTGTCTCAGCATTAGCATTGGTATTGGTATTGGGACTGACACCATTTTACCATATTTGATCTATGATTTTTCCATTTTGTTATGTTATATAATTGGAATTCTTTTGATGTGTGGTGTAGGGCAGTTATGGTTGGGTAATGGCGGTGGTCTTTGGTCCCAAGTGGGCTTGACTCACCCGACACAACTAGGACCTAGTTTGGGTCCTGTCAGTTCCTTTTGGTTAGCCTTACTTATGTACATACATTTATATATGTAGTTATGGTATTGCCTTATATCCTTCCCTTTCTTCATGTGTTCATGTTGTATATCCATTCCTTAGCAATGTGCATATGGAAAAACAATATACATTATAGTTCAGGGTTCCTAAGTAAGGCCAAAATCAGACAATTTATCCTTATTGTCTCCTTAGCTTTGCTATGTTAGTTCTCTAGATATTTAAGTGTCATTAAATTCTTGATTTCATATTATGTATATTTGCATTATCTTTTGCGCTCAGTCGGTTTTTATCTACTGTCTACCACATATTCAACACCCATACTTCAATTCTACAACTTAGAGATCATAGTATGGGTTTTTTCCATTATTGTGTGCATCGTGCAGAGCAACTATAGTTAAGAGAGATCGGGTGCGCTCCTGGCTTTCAGAGTATTGCTATTATCCCTTCTATGTATTATACTAATCTCTATGTTGTATTTTCAGATGGGTTTTATCAATATATTCATTTAGTACTTCATTTTGTAATCTTATTACATTATAAGCTCTTTTACAGGTTCAACCAGGTTTCCGGACTATCATATGTATTTTAGTCTTTTACATCATTTATTTTGCATTCTTTATTTTTTCTTCTTGTAGTCCATTTCAATTAGTTATAGACCACAGGGTTGGTTTACCTACTATTAGGGATAGTTGGTGCCATCGTGAACTGAGAAATTGGGTCGTGACATGATGACAACTCAAAATAGATAGAAGGGCTATGCAAATCGTAGGCTTTGTGCCTAGAGGTTTGAAGTTGGTGACCACGTATTTCTCTTAGTATCTCCCATTAAAGGAATAATAAGGCTGGGGAGGAAAGGAGAGCTCTGCCCTAGATATATTAGACCTTTTGAGATCCATTGCATAGTTGCTGAGGTGACTTATGATTTAGCCTTAACCCCAAATTTATTTTTTATTCACCTGGTTTACAATGTTTCTATGATGCATTGGTATAGTCCAGATACATCTCATGTGCCAAGATGCTAACCAATTCAATTGGATGAGTGGTTTGCGTTCGCAGAGAAGCCGATGCTCATATTGGCCAGTAATGTGAAGTGGTTGCGGTCTAGACATATTTAGTATTTACGGTTCAGTAGAGGCACCACCCAGTAGAGGTGGCTACTTGGGAGATTCAAAGTGAGATAAGGGACCAGTCTCCTCAACTACTTAAGGCTTCTGGCATATCTTAACCCTTTACTTTTGTGGAGAAAGTTTCTTTTATTAATGGATATTGTATGGACCATCCAAGTCATTTTCTGCATTTCCACTCATTTAAAGCTTTTAGAGCTTTTGTAATAACACTCTAGGTCATTTACTCGATTTGGGTATATTTTTGGTACTTCGAGCCATACAACAATTGCTATAAGTCTTTTTTGACTTGACGAAACTGTCAGTTTGGTTATCCGACAATTTGTTTGGATTTTAGGCTCATTCCTTTATTTTTGAGCTTTTACTTTTTAGGATTTGGTCTCGGTCTAAAACTCCTAGTAGATGACCTCGGATGAGAATTTCGATAGCTCCATCAACTTATAAACATTGATTTTTTTCTAGGGGGACCCTTAGTTCAGGTCCTAAAGACTTCTGGACTCATTATGGGTGATTGGGCAGACTATGTGAAAAATATAACTATAGGTTTAGGCCCCACACATAGTTGAAATAACCTCAGATGAAAGTTTTAATGGTTCTAGTAAATCCAAAACATTGAATTTGCTATGGTGGCATATTTTCTTTGCGCTCACATGGTTCTGAATGAATCCCAAACAACCGATAAAAGTCCATTTAGGACATAACAAATATGGTACATCAGCTCATTGGTGTGACCTCTTAAGTTATAATATCATTTCTTATGCAATCATTACAGTATGAGAATATTTGTCTTTTAAGTGACAAAAGTCATTTGGTTAGTGTTCCTATATGCGATACTTTGTCCGCTTAAGCGGGTATCACGTAAGTGATATAGGGTTTGCATAGGCAATTCCCAGCCCCACAGATAGATTGCGTAAGCGACAAGGTGATTGCTTAAGCAACACTTGGCACTATATAACCCTTTTTTTCCTCCCAATTTTGTATACCTCCTTCCACCATTCTTATACCAAATTTAGAGCTTAAAGATAGGAAAATGGGAGATCATCCATAAAGGTTGAGGTAGCTATGCTAACTTTTCTTGTCATTTCCAATTGATTTCCTTTGATTTCAATCATAATTATTGGTAAAATTCATAAAAATTAAGGCTTAAATTCCTAAACTTTGAGGGTCAATTTGAAACCTGAGCTGCTATTCGTTTGTGCTCAACTTTTGAACATATATCCTTGTCCTTCAATGGACATCGTGAAATGTTTAATTTTTATTCCATTTGCAGGACCCATGAGCTCATTCTTAACCTAAAATTTGATCCGACCCTTTATATATAAAAATGAGTCTCATTTGACTCCTAATGATGTATAGATTATGATTTAGATAGTGCAACAATATTTTAGGATTGTGGATTAAAAGGTTGATGATTTAAGGATGATTTAAGGTTTCCAGTTTGACATCGAGGTAGACTTCTGTCTACTCTTCTCTTGAGATGGTTTTTTTATATAAGTTTGATGTATATGGGGATGTTAGGATGTAATTATAGGTAGAACACTTTGGCTTAGCCTGAATGTGAGATTGGGGGCTTGAAGGGTATTAGAACCTTAAGTTGAAATACCTATTATACTTTTATAGTCCTATAACCTTCTTTATCTATAAATTTAAGTAATAGTATTATTATGATATTATTTTTGATATGGGATGGGATTTAGGTATTGAGAGCATGATTAATATGGTTGGTCTTATTTGTAACATTTGGACTACCGTAAAATTGTTAATTGGTAGAAATTAGCTTAGTTACTCATGTATTAGGTGAATTTGACTTTGTGGCTCATGGTTGGAATGGAAATGCCTTCATTGGTTAAGCTAGGTGAATTTCCTTAATCATTTATGTTAGTATGGAATTGGTCTTATTTGCATAAGTTAAGGAAAATTGCCTTAGTTGGTATTATTTTTGGTGGGATTAAGTTAGTTGCTCGTGATTGGGAAAAACTACTATCTTAGGGATATTTATGGATTATTAATCATCTAGAAGTGAATTTAGATACCTCAGCTTAGCCCGAGATAGAAATTTGTCTAAATGGATTTAGGGGATTAGAAATGGGCTCCTCCAACCCACCTTAGGCCAAGACCTATGTTAGATTTTGTAGACTTGTTTATGCATGTTAGACATAGCTGAGACTAATGAACCTTTAGTATAAGGTTACTTCATTACTTGTAAGATTGTGATGGTTTTCCCTAGATAATTATGTTTTAGTTATGTCAGATATGTATTATTAGGCCCAAGGTCATGACTATGTTATGGTTATGCTGGATATGTATTATTTGGTCAAAGCTGGTTATTATGTTATGGTTGTACCAAATATGTATTATTGGGCATAAGGCCGTGATTATGTTATGGTTATGCCAAATTTCATTAATAGAATGGTTGAGCCTACTATGTAGTTACTAATTTGGTCTTCTCAACTTTGGATAGATTATAGTTTGTACTAAGGGTCAGATGATATCCCATGAGCTTGACATTTGTTCTTTCAACTTTGACTTGGAGATTTTAGTCTTCTTTAAGAATCTTAGATGATATACTCAGTGGGAGTAGTATGCTTGACTTGGATTCCGTATGGTTTCATTCTTAGTTGATGGGATATCCCAAAGAAAATGGTTCAGTGATGAGTAGTATGCCTTGATCTTCTAGATTTCAGTTTTATTACCATCCTTACTATATATAGCATTTGCATAGAATTTATTCCTTGATTTTCTCTATTTGTATGCCTAGGTAGCGCCTTATGGGATTATCCTTATGTTTGTCGTATGGACTTTCAGCAGATCAGCTTTAATTCTTTGAGACCTCTATGATGAGATTGCATGGATCGGTCTTAGGTGATATTCCTCCTGGCTTGGAGTAGATAGTAGGTAGAGAATAGTAAAGTAAAGTTATATTTAGATTCAAAATAGGATATATGTCTCATGTCTTGGTGTGTTTTGGCTAGGATAAGCCTTTGTGAATTTGTTTGAGTTTTGAGATGATGTCAGTGTGTTATGGTTTTAATTTGTTTTCTTCATCCTTTTGGTTTGAGTTAGAGGTTATTTAGTGGTTGAAGTTATGTTATAACTATTTAGAAGTGAAGAGAGGGTGCTGGTTGAAAAAGGGATACTTGTGGCAAAATTCCTTGGAAGTTTTCTCTGTTCTTGGAGGTTATTTGGTAAGTCATGCTCGAAGCATGTAGTCCCAGTACCTCATCCTTTCGAGCTTTCGATATTTCTCCTATCTGTTGCCTTTTGGGGACGAAAGTCCTTTTGGTGGTAGATATTATAATGACCTTTTCGGTAATTTATAATATTTTTACTTATCTTAGATGTTACGGCTTCTCCATACTTGCCTCAAGTCATTTATGACTTGCTGGAACTGATAGTTTGATTGTCGGGTAGTTCGTTTGGTTCTTAGAACCAACTCCATGTTTAGATGTCTTTGATGGTTCTAAATGGCCACCTGGAGAAAACTTTATCAAACACTCTCGGATGCAAATTCTGGATGATCTAGCAGATTCAAAATATTGATTTTAGGCTAGGTAGACCTTTGGATCGGGTTCAAATGCAACCGAGTTTATTTTAACCTATTGGTCAAAAAGTGGAAAAATTAGAAGATATAGGTGTGGGCCTCATAATTTATCTAAACATCCTTGTATAGAAAATCCGACTTCACCAATGAGTCCAAACCATTAAATTTAGCACAGTTTCATAGTCATTTGCAAAAATCGGAGTCCGAATAAGTTCCAAGGGTAAAAATAAGGTTTCTGACTTTTCCAACACTAGGTAAGTACGATTGTAAAAGGACCTATTGTGATTTATATAGTGAGATCATGGTTCGTAGGACTACGATTGTGATATCTCCATGCCTGAAGGGGCTATAATAAGTCCCCAAGTTGCGATTTAGCAATTTTCTCTTCAAGCCTTAGAGCTAAAAACCCTAAATGGGTATGATGTCTAAGAATTGAGTCTTCTGGGTGACTTGGGAGCTTGATTTCATATTTTAACGTGAATATCTTTGGATTTAAGGTAAGAATCCTTTGAATCCATGCTTAAATTTCTTGAAATTTTAACTAAGACCCCAAATAGCTTGAGGGCTTGATTTTAGCCCTAAATAAGCCTAGTTTGTACCTCTTTGTAGAGCGTTATGATTCCTTAAAGGTGTATGAATTTTGGGTTGATCTCAGAAATGTTTTTCTGTTAGTGGGATGCACTTTGGGGGGTTTTTAGTGTTATTTCTGGACCCAAAGAACAATGGTGCAATATGGGTATCGTTATACTCGTATGGAAGAATAAATTATGTTTTTGATAGCATGGCATTTTGAAGAGACTTTTTGAAAGTGGAAATGAAGGTTTAGAGAATTGATGAGCATTCCTCAGATTTGAGGTAGGTTAGGTTTATCCCTTGTTAGAATTAGTTTTATCTTAGTATAATTATGATATCTTGTTAGATTGGGAGGGGTTTTAGGTATTGGTTGATGATTTTTCAAGACTTGTGGTTAGTTGAATCTTTTAGGTCATTTGGACCCATATAGTGAAATGCCTAGCTTGTTGCTATAAATCTTAGTGGATTAGACTTAGGCTGTATTTGTTTTTATTATGATTCAGACATCTGAATCTGAATGCACATCTAAATGATTAGGATATTATCTATAGATCTAAAATCTGAATATTAAGACTGTTTGTTTTTCAACATCTTATTGTGTAATATATATTTATTTATATATATAATAAAAATATAATTTAAATGAAAAGTTAATCATATAATAAAAAATATTTGAATTAATATAACAAAATTACTTGATTGAAAAAGTATTTATGTTTGCCAGTGATAGAGGAGATGTTTGTACCAGTGGTAGTGGTGGTAATGATTAATGTTAGTGACTAGTAATGTTGTGTGATGATAGTTGTGATGGTAGAAATAGTTAGTATTATAGTGACTATCATAACAGTGGCGATTGATAATGGTAGTGGTGATTGTGATGTGAAGTCGATTGGTGGTAGATTTTGGAGGTATTTATTGTGATGGCTGAAAAAAGAATATATGATGATTAATAATTTATTGGTGGTAGTTGGAGATGTTGTTAGCTGTGATAATATAGATAGTTATTAGTAGAGATAGATTGTATTAGTGGTAGTGGTTGAAGTGGTGGTAGAGGTGGTGATATCGATGACAATGATGGTAGTAGTGGCTGAAGAATGTGTGGAGGTTAATGATGTATTAGTGGTGGCTTACTGTGGTGCTAGTTGTGATAAATGAGTTGGCCGGTATATGGTTAATGATGGTGGTGGCAGCATTAGAATTGGTGTTAGCATTGGGGTGACAATAATGATGGATATAATCAGAATAATGGAGGTTAGAGGTTTTGTAGAAGTTATAATAGGGTTGGTAGTGTTATTGATTGTTAATAGTAGCTGTGATGGGGGAAGTTATTGTTGGTAGTGGTTGATGGTAGTGGTAGGTGGTGGTTGACAATGGCGATTGGTGATAAAGGTTGTAATGGTAGTGTCTGGTGATTGTGGATAGACTGGTGGTGAATATTATTCAACATAAGAATACCTCTTAATGATATTAAGACTTGGTTTTAGATCTGAATGAATAAGACCAATTAAGATTTATTTAGAGCTAAAATAACAATATAAAACAAATGCACTTAATGGTCTGAAGTCTGAACCATTCAGATTCAGACCTATATTAAGTGCAAACAAATAAGGCCTTAATGTTTCATGCTTAACATGAGAATGCTTAGAACTACTCTAGTTAGATAGGTGTGACCTTATCACTCATGCTTAGGGCAAGATTGGCCTTACATGCTTACTCTATTGAAGTTGCTTTAGTTCAAATGGACTTAGTTATAGTATTAGAGTAGGATCCCTACTTTGGACTTGATGGTGGCTTGCTTTATATCTAAGAGTTTAATTAAACAAACTAGCCTAGTCCGGAGCAAAAATGAACTTAGAAGGTATATTAGGGGATTTAGCAGTTGGCCTTGACCCATCTTAAGCCAAGATTGAGGTAGTCCTCGTAAGACCCATAGATGCTTAGGAAATTCCTATAAAATGCCCCTTGAGGCAATATCGACGAACCTTGACAGTAAATTTATTGATGATGCTATAATGAGCTATTATTTATGCTATTAAAGAAGCCCATTGTTATTCATTAATCAATGGATGTTGCTATTACTCGGGCTATTGATTAGCCTATTGCTTTGCTATTGATTAGGCCAACAAACATCTTATTAAATGGGCCCCTAGCTATAGCATTGCTTAAGACATAAAGTACGATATCGACTATGCTATGAATAAACGATAGATTATGTCATGGATTTGATATTGGTTAAGTTAGTGATAAATTTCTTTGTGCTAATAGTGAGACATTGCTCATGATAATATTTATGGTTATGCTCATAGTCTATTAGACTAGATTATTGACTTATCACTTATAAAATTCATATTACACATATGTACACTTATTGATAATGTGACACTAATGATGAATGAGATAATATGGTAGTATGCTCTTCTTGCTTCTCTTTTTATATTTATTTACTTAAGCCCTCGTGGGGCTTGTTCTTTACTTTAGCCCTCATAGGGCTTGTTCTTTACTTTAGCCCTCATGGGTCTTGTCCTTTAATTTAGCCCTTGTGGTGCTTGCTCTTTATTATTGATATTAATATGGATATTATGATGATGTCCAATAAGGCTGGAGAATACTATGATGATACGATGATGCCCGACAAGGATGGAGGATACTATGATGATATGATGATACCTGGCAAGGACAGAGGATATTATGATACCCGACAAGGAAGAAGGATATTATGATGATATGATGATACCTAATACGACCGTAGGATATTATGATAATTTGATGATACCCATCAAGGTCACATGATACTATGATGATATGATGATATCTGACAATGAAGGAGGATTATTATGATAATACATATATACCCAACAAGGTCGGAGGATGATTATTGATATGGCTATGCACACATCTACTGGTTTGAGCCTAGCTAGCCCTATGTATGACAATTATATATTAATATTTCTCATAGGTAGTTAAGTATAATGTTTATATTAGAGATGCCGACCATAGTTTTTTAGTGATCAAGGTATAAATTGGTATTATTGTTGATTTATGGTTTAAAATATTAGTGGTGAATAATCATTAAGAGGTTAATAATAACTGATGGATAGTTGAACCTTAGCAATAATAAGGACTATTGGTATTGACGACTGGTAATTATGATGATGAAGCTATAATAATGTTTAGTGTAAATGAAGACTTATAACAATGATGATTAGTTTATATTAATGATTTAGTCGATGATGATGACTTGTTTCTAAATAAGGATTTGTGGATTAGTAACGCTAGTTACTAAATTTTGTTTCGTTAACAAATTAAATAATTAATAATTCGTGAATAAAAATTATTAGGTCTATGGTGATTAGTGAGTTTGTGATAGATAGAAATAATTATTGGCTAGTTGATAAAATATGGCTTAGTAATGAATTTTGGCTACATGATAGTTATTGACTTGTTTGTGAAGAATGGCTAGTTCTTGACCCATAAATAGTAATTATACTGTGAAT
Source organism: Capsicum baccatum var. pendulum (assembly GCA_030864225.1). NCBI lineage: Eukaryota > Viridiplantae > Streptophyta > Magnoliopsida > Solanales > Solanaceae > Capsicum > Capsicum baccatum. The sequence goes on from CM061560.1 coordinate 115,038,755, forward strand.
AGTGTATAAATAAAAATTGGAAGGTATATGATGACTAGTGAGTAATTGGACTAGTAAATAAGCATTTGCTATCTAATAAAGAGCTATTAGTGCGTATCGAGGATTTAGCTGTCTAAATGGTGGTATTGTTATGGTTATGCATATATTTTCATACATTGTTTAATTATGAATATTTATGATAATTGAGGAAGATTGGTGAACTTCCGATTGATTATAATTGTGGAATGTTGATAAATTGATCGACTGATGGTAAGCGTGGAATGACGGTTGAATAACAATGCATTTTGGATATATTATCGATCGAATTCCTTTACCTTTATCTTGGGTGTACTCTCCAGTGTTATGGGATGTTGTGATGAGGTTTTTAGTTTACGCACTAGTTGTCCTCTAGGAGCCAACTTTATCATTGTGATTTCTTGTTATGATTCTTTATGATACAATATTATTCTGAATTATCCAATTCTTATGTACAATGATAGGGGCATGCGTTGGCAACTTATGCTATATTATTGTTCCGATATTTATTACTTATTATGTATAATGATATTGGCATGCGTTGATGACTTATGTTATACTGTTATTCCATTTTGATTGCTTATTATATACGGTGATGATGGAGGTGATTTAGGTTTGATTTTGTAACTTTACTTACTTATGATTATCTTGCATTATATCATCTTTATATCATGACTTAGATTTATCGACCGATGATGTCTACTGAGTACCCATTGTTTTGGTACTCATACTATAATTCTGCAGTATGTAGATCTTAGTATGGATTACCACCCTTGATATATGGGTGTTGCGCAAAGAAGACATGGTTCAAAGACTTAGAGTGAGCTCCTAACATTCGGAGTATTACTTATCTCTCTCTTATGTATTAGATTAGTCTCTATGTTGTATTCAGAGATAAGTTGTATCAGTTTATTCATTGGAACTTCACTTTGTACTATTGTATTATTAGTGGCTCTTGTGCTAATACAACCAACTTTTGGGATTATATTATGTAATTACTTTTTATTTCATCTATTCCGCAATTATTTTCTTTATATATTTGGTAGATTGTTACTAGACGTTCTAGACTACAGGTTTGTCTTGCTTGCTGGTGGGTTATAGTAGGTGCCATCATCACCTATGAAATTGGGTCGTGACAAATTAGTATCAGAGCCTAGGTTTCACCGGTAAGTTATTACACCAGCTAAGTGTTTAGTAGATTCCTACAGATTGGTGCGGAGATGTTCATAACCTATCTTCGAGAGGCTACATAGACATTTTAGGAAATTCACTTCTTGACTCCTTATCGTGTGTCTACATTGTTGTCAACCTTAAACAGTTTATTTGACTCTATTCTATCCCTAATAAAAGATGTAAGATAGGTGATGTTGTCGACATATCCAGATAAGACATCAACATGCCTTTCCAAAGTTTTAGCGTAATGCTACACTAGAGAGTCAGAGATGAATATCAAAGAATTTCAGCATCATCCAAAAGGATTTAAGGTCAGCTTAAGTTCCAGTTGAGCGTGTGACTACTTTATCCCTTTGAGGTTCAAAATTGAGGATCCGAGTCATGATTGCAGATCTCTCTCAGCGATGGATAACATTCAAGTCATCGATAGTTCTTAGGTTAAAGTTGGATTAGTTGGTGTTAATCAGAGTTCTTAACCAGTTTCTGAGTACGAGATTTAGTTTCTTGAGTGTCCCAGTCATATTTATTTTCTATATCAATTAGAGCAGGACATGGTGTATAGGTTTGTTAAAGGACTAGCATTGCTACTCTATTTGGTATAAAAACATATGATAATGGTTGGAAATTTCTCCTTACAGGTTGTTGTTTATGAGAGGACTATAGAGTGAGCATTCATGGAGACCTATGGAGGTGGCAACAAGAGGCCATGCCATTAGTATTGTGCTATTGGTATTTTTTCTGAGAGCTCATTTGGGTTTTGGCGATATGGGACAGTGGTTCAAAGAGTGCCCCATATATGAGTTAGTTAATTGAAAAAAGTTAGCATATGTTCCCTACCATACAAAAGTTCCTAAGGCAAACTATGATTGCGGGAAGGATGACCATAATAATAGAGATTGCTCTCAGCGTCAATTGGCCAGCCATTTGAGCTTAGTTGTGTTTCCCTCTAGGATTTGAGCTTATAGAGTTGTTGCTACTGTAGAAAGATCGATTACTGGCCTAGAAAGTGTCCCTGGAATGGGATTTCAAGTCATTCAAACCAGCCTCGTGATGATTATGGCACCTACAGTTAGAGATACTGCGCTGATCTGAGGTGGTTTTATGATCTTTAGTGTTGTTATCCTAGCTTCTTTATCCTTGTTATGAGGACTTCTCATGTGCTTAATGAGTAAATAATGATATAAATAAGAGTCTATGTTTTTAATTATGTGATTATAATGTTTGAAGGTGTTTTCAAACAAGTTTGGATTCAAATTGATCACTTAGAGTTTAACAAAGAAAACTAGTGTTACAAGCTTGAGCTAGGTGTTTGTCTAATCTATCACGATTGATTCTAATGTGTTGAATGAATTACTAATTGTTTTATTGTGTGTGTAAGTGTGTAAAAAATAGTTTGAGTTTGGAAAGGACGGACAAGTGAATTAACACTTTAAACGTTGAAATGGAGGAGTTCCAGTGAGCCTCCGCGATTGAGGGGCGATGCGCCACTCTCTCCCACGAACTAGCTATCGTGCCGCTCTGCTCATTTTAGGGGACTAAGCAATGCATGACGAGCCTTATTTCCTAGGCAGCAACCAACACATTATGAGTGTTAGTCAACACACGACAATAACATCCGTCTATAAATAGGACACTTAAACAATTTGTTTTAATGGAATATATCATGTATTCAATTAGATTGATTAAGGTTATGTCAATTAGTGGCTAAATGCCTCCTTTCCGAGGTTAAGGCCAAGAACATGTTTACTTTCGCTTTGAATTGAGTTTGTTTGGATTGCTTATCATATTTTGTTGTTAGTTCATCATTTTTTTTTAACTATTTTAAAGAGTATGTAACCTTAGAATAAATATATTGTCGACCTTGTGATCTCAGAAGAGGGAATAGGAAGATAGAATGTGGGGATGAATAGAGTAAGGTTCTTATTCTTTTATAAAATAAGGAATTTGAATTAGCGACTAGGATGGGGATATACCTAGAAGACTTTCTTGGTTCACATGTAGGATGATATCTTAATGCATCTAAAGGGATTATTATATCCCAGCTCAACGATGTAGTGGTAATGTCCAGTTAGGCAGAAGGTTAGAGGTCGGGATACCATGATAATATGATAATCCCTATGAATCAATAACCAAGATAAGCAATCTAATGAATGAATTTCAATAGCGTAGTATGATTGCTCACAGTTCCTTAACCCTGGGATTTCACCCATTGATTGTTTAAAGTCTTTAATTTTATGAACTATTCACTTTAAATTTAGTTTATACCTTTCAAAACTTTCTTGGTTATGTTTTCACTAATTGAATCTTAATATCTGAGCTAGAATAGGATATTTGTTAAAACAAGTTTCTATGGGATCGGTATTCAGCTTTTCTTATGGTCACTATATTACTTGGTGAGATCATATACACTTGTGTGTGCGCTTGGATGCAACTGTTGTCGGGGACTTGTAAATTGGAAACTGTTTTATTTTTAGTTTTAATTTTTACATTTCTTTGGTGCCTTACACTTAGTATTGGTATTGAATTTGTAGGAAATAGGTTTACATGATAATAAGTTGGAAAGGGATAGAGAGTTGGTTGAACCAAGCCCCGAACCTGAGCAACGCTTTCATCAACGAAGCAATCCATCTCCCCCAAATCCTGCTATTTTAGGAGGAGAAAGACAATCCTGCTCTTATGGATCATGATCAACCAGTTCATAGGATAGTTCGCGAAGCTTCAATTTGACTTTCGACAAATTTGACCTCCCCTTTTCAAAAACCGGTGAATGGAGGTTATTTTGAGCTGAAATAGAACATGGTGCCGCTTTTTATCAGCACTGGACAGTTTAAGGGGCTTTCACATAAAGATCCAGAAGTCCATTTGTGGAACTTCTTAGAGATCAGTGTCACATTTATCCCTACGAGTGTGTCAACTATTCCTCTTTTCACTATTTGGGGAAGCAAAGAAGTGGTTGAATGCTGAGCCGACAAGTTTAATCACAACTTAGAATGACGTAGATCAAGAATTCAAGAATTCTTCATCTAATTCTTTCCATTTGGTAAGACAATGAGATTGCATAGTGAGATTGTGTACTTAAAAAAGAAGCCAAATGAGAACTTATATCATGCATCGGAGAGGTTTAAAGATCTTCTTCAGGATTGTCCACATCATCAACTGTCTAATGAGATACCAACTCATACTTTTGTTGAGGCACTTGATCACAACATGAAATTTTTTTAGATTCAGCTGTAGGTGGTCCAGCTTTGGAATTGACATATGATGAGATGTATACCTTGTTCAACCGGATTGTACAAGTAAATCCTAAATGCCATTTAGACTCATGAAATGCTACAAAAAAGGTTGCAGGTGTATTGTAGGTGGACGTGTTTACTGCTATATCCGCTCAGATTGCTTTATTATAGAATTAGTTAACAAGTTGATTTGGCAATATGAAATTGGGGGTTACACAAACTTCTGCAACTATTAATTCAATTAAACAAACAAGAACTTGGTACGTAGTTTGTGGCAATAATGGTCATTCTTTAAAAATGTGTGCTGCCAATCCTGAGTCAGTGATGTTTGCGGGCAATGTTTAATGGCCAAATTATGAGAATGCCTACAATCAGAAGTGGCAGACTTATCCACTAAATCAACAATGGAAAGCCCAACAACTGTTTCAACAGCAACAAGTTCACGGTAATCAGGCCACAACCCAAGTCAGCAATGTTGAAGAGATGTTTAAGAAAATTTTGACTTCTCAGGCATAGTTGGTTGCAGATATAAAGCACCAACAAGCAGCTATAAGGATCTTGGAGTTGCAGATAGGTCAAATAGAAGCATCACAAAATACCAAGCCTCAAGGTAGTTAGCCAGGTGATACTGAAAATCCAAAATAAGCAATGGCAATAACTTTGAGAAGTGGTGAATAGATAAACACTAAACCTCCAAATAAACTAAGGAGGTAGATATGGATATAGCTCCTGAGCAGGTATTTGACAAAGCTACTAAAAATTTGAGGAAGTCTAAGTACTCCAACACTAAGGTTGCTGAGGAGGTGAAGAAGATCCCACCACAACCATTCCCACAGAACCATATAAAGGCAAAGGAGGATGCATGCTTCAAAAAGTTCTTTGACACATTCGGAGAGCTTCACATTAACCTTTATCTTTTAGATATTTTGCAGGGAATTCCCAAGTACTTTGAGTACTTGAAGGATGTGGCCACTAACAAAGTTAAGCTACTGGAAGTCGTGACAGTAGCACTCATTGAAAAGTTCAACTTTGTGCTGATATAGAAGGTACCTCAAAAGCTCAATGATCCACGGATATTCATCGTCCATATTCAAATTAACAATAGTGAGATAGTCAATGCACTGAGTGATTTGGGGGAGAGTATCAACTTAATTCTTGTACTTGGTTAGATTTTTCATTTAGTCTTTAATTATTTTTTGAAATTAAATATCCTTATTCATTTTACTAAGAAGATAGAATCTTTGGGGTTGCCTTCAAGCATCCAGTATCTAGTAGTAGTCCAATCACTACTATATAAAGCATATAAAGTCTAAGAAAGAGACATACACTTTTCTCAACCTTCTCTAGTTCTTTAATCTTCTTTATTCAAGCATTGCATTTTCTTAAGATTTACTGTATACTTAAAAAGAGAGGAGAGAAACACATAGTTAGTGCGGCATTGTATCAAAGTAAGAAAAAATGTGAGTCATAGACAAAAAGTTTGACTTAATCTTGTACTTTGATTTTGTTCACAAAGAACTAGTATAATCCTTTACAACCCAAGGAGACAGGAGTAAGTCCTATTAGAATTCCCAACCTAAATAAAATATCTAGTGTTATTTACCTTTAATAGTTTATTTTCAGGAGTTTTGTTACTACAATTAATAGTAGATTGTCTGTCAAAAGAAGTCGATTGGTTGGTCGAAAAAAGTAATTCACCCCCTCTTAGAAATTTTAAGGTTGTATTTATAACTCTTATTCATCTCATTATATGTATTGACTCCTATGGGTGATTCATTAGTAGTGGATCAAGTTTATAGATCTTGTGTTGTGAACATTTGAGAGTTCGATACTCAGGACGACCTTGTTATGCTAGATATGGTGGTTTTTGAAGTTATACTTGGCATGGATGGTTATCATCCTATTATGTTATCTTAGACTATATTCCAAGACTATTACCTTAGCCATGCTTGGCATACCCTCGGTTGTGTGGCTGGATTTTTTAGCCATGCACCGACAGAATTATATCTTATGCTTGAGATAGGAGACTAGTACTCATGCATTACGAGTCTTATGTTACTTATGTTTATGATTTTAGTGCAAAAAGCTCTTTGTCTTATTTTGTCCCTATTGTTCATGAGTTTTGTGATGTTTTCCCTATCTGACCTTTCTCCTATTCGTGATGTTAAGATTTTTATTGACATTAATGTCTTTTGTTGAGCTTAAGGATTCAAATTCTTACCTTCATGATCATTTAGGTAATGGTTTTATTAGGCCAAGTGTATCACTTGAGATTTGGTTACCATAAATTAAGGATTCAGTTAAAGGACATCCCAATGACAACCTCTAGGACTCCCTTTAACCATAATAAGTTCCTAGTGATGTCTTTTGGGTTGACTAATGCCCAAGAAGTGTTCATATATTTAATACCCCGTAATATCCTAGCTTAATTCAGCTCACAATTGCATATTTAAGGGGTCCAAGACTTGGAAATTTCACTAAGTGTCTAGGACTTAGTCATTTTCATGACCCCTTATCTTTGATGATTTTTATTTTGGTCTTCCCAACCTTGAGACATCAATTTTTTTGTGGATTCATGATTGGGTTGTTCAAAGTATGTTGAGTGAGTTTCTAAATTTTTAGATGAGTGTAGGGGTGTGTTTTGAAAACCAAACTAGTAGAACCACTGGGATAAGCAGGCGCTGCCCCCTTTCGCCCCCGCTCTAATACGGGCGTCGCCCTATTTACTCCCTCTCTCTAAAGCGGGAGCCACCCGGGTTAGTGTTCGCTCCAGAGCATGCCGTGCCCTTCCATATTCCATCTAGCTTTGTTCTTGATATTTTACGGGTATTTGGGTCAATTCCCTTTACCCAACTCGTCCATAACATGAATTTGGGACTCCCAAAGAACTTTATTTGCCCTTTTACTCACAAATACTCTCAATAAAACCCTATGTCTTTCTAAGAATGAACCCTAATTAATTCACAAGAAATCAATGAACTCAAGCTTCAAGCTCAAGAAATTCTCAAGGAATATTCAAGATTTTATCTAGTGAGGTATCCGGGATGTTCATCCATGGATTCATTTCACCCATGGATCCCAAAATCCTCTTTTGGTTTAAATTATGAGTTTATACCTATTCTTGATGAAATAAATCCATGAATCTGATGTTAATTCAATTTCAAGTTATGGTTACAAGTTTTTTGAAGTAGAAAAAGTCATATCATGCTTCAAGTATTCCAGATTTACATTGTCTTATTAGAGTATCTTCCGCATATGTTGTTTTATTACTATTTTATTCACTGTTCACAGTAGGTACCAGCTCATGGGTTAGCTTGTTTGGGGTATGGGTCGGGATAATGGGGAGAAAAATAACAGTCTACAAATAATTACTACTTTAAAAGTTGTTTACCTTTCAAATTAAACTTTAAAACAAATTAAACTTTAAAAAACAAAAATATAAACAAAATAATCTAAAGCAAAATTAATCAAAATAGTAGAGAAATAGAGAAATTTATAATTACAAAAACTTTTTATTGATATGGGAAATTGAGAGAACTTTATAAAAAGAGATGGGAAATATGGGAGATGGTAGAGAGATTTTAGAGTTGGGAAAATTTCAGAATGCTCTCTGCTATTACAAGTTGAAAGCCTTAAATAGGCCTCAAAAGTGCAGACTAAAATTTAACAAACACTATCTATTTTACATCTATCCATACACTAATACAAGGTATTTATTTTATGCCTATCTAGTAGTAACTGATGACCTATTCATTCGTCCTGCACGTGTATCTGACTATCTTTTCATCCTTATCTTGAACTTGTCTTTTGATGATTTTGAGAAGATTTTGTTTTTTTATTCCTTGAGGATTGATGCCATGTTTTCTAGTCACCATTTTATTTGTGGGGTCCATTACGTATCTTTTCGAACTTCGAAGGGGTATGGGCACCATTCTTTCAATTTAGAAGGTACGCCTATGCTATTCCTTGTGGGTCTAGCATATCCCCATTGCTAGGTTCACTAGCATGAGAGGATGCAATATCTAATAACTCCATAATCTTTTTTGAATTATTCTCATTATCTAGATTTGACAAGGGTTCTTTGAGCCTTCTTTCTAATTCCTCCTTGGAGAGGTATGCTTTCTTCTGTGAGGATGAGCTTGTTGCTGGCTTCTCTATGGGACTCTAGCCTTTAATCTTGATAGTTTTGCTTAGATATTTGATCCAATAGGTAATATATGAAATTCTTTTAGCGATAAAAAATTTACACTATTTAACAGTTTTTGGTAGTGTAGAAATATTCTGCTCTACCTAAAACTTTTCAAATTGCTTTTGAAACTGTGTAGGCAATACCTGTTTATTTCCTCCAAACTGATTACACCAGTCGTAGAACCATCGGGGAATTACTGCAGTGTTCATTTGCTTTGAATGTTTCACAAACCAAGAGTGAGTGTTGGGCCTAACATACAAAAAGTTGTACCAGGCTTCCTTATAATCATACCAATTATAGGTCTGAGGTTGATGATTTCTCGATAAAGGAATGGGTATATGTAGATGATCAACATACCATTCAAATGGGCTTAATATCCTTTTGATTGCAAACTTTGAATATTGAATACTATTAGGATCACTTATATCTACTAATTTATGGTCGATTTGTAATGAATCCGTATTTATTAATATGAACTTATAATACCTTCGGGTTTTGAGGGGATCATATGTCTCCACATAGTCCTAATTTATGTAACAAGGCTTTAACAATTCTAGAACTAAAATTTTTTATACTATTTTCCAAATGCCATTGTTGAAGGTGGCGGAGATAAGAATGTTGCGATGGATATGTGGGCATACCAAGAAAGATAGGGTAAGAAATGAGATTATTTGAGAGAAGGTGGGGGTTTTCTCGGTGGAGGAAAAGATATAAGAAGTAAGGTTACGTTGGTTCAGGAACATGATGAGGAGTGGCTTAGATACTCCTATGCGGAGGTATGAGACACTGGCTATGGATGGTTTTAGGCAGGGTAGAGGTAGACCAAAGAAATATTGGAGGGAGGTGATTAGGCATGATATGGAGCAGTTACAGCTAACAGAAGACATGAACCTTGATAGGAAGGTATGGAGTAAGAGGATTAGGGTAGAGGGTTAGGGGTGGGAGGGCATTGGTAAAATAGAGGTGCGCTCCTCGAGGGCTTGTGTCTTGTTTGTGGCTAGCGGTGTTAGTTTATTTTTCTTACCGTACTAGTTGATATATGTACTTATCTTTTGTGTTTGGTATTCTGTTAGTTTTTCTTGTGTACCATACTGGTTATAGACACTTATATTTGGGTTGGTATATGGGTATCGGTCCTAAGTCGGGGGTTTATCGGAAACAACCTCTCTACTTCTCTTGAGGTAGTGGTATGGTCTGCATACACTCTACCCTCCCCAGACACCACTAGATGGGAATACACTGGGTATGTTGTTGTTGTTGCCAAGTGCGATTATCGGTAGTACCTGCAAATCTACTATCTTGAATTTCATTTTATCAGGAATACTCTGCTCTTCTCTTCTTTGCAGAGTAGTTGGGGAGACTTCTTGTGAGTAAGTCTCTGGTGTTTTCATCGCATAACTATCTTTAGTTTGGATGGCAATATTTTATTGGCTGATGAGTATCCTTCCTTAAAAATCTGCTTAAGTTGCTGCATTCTAGGTACACAGGTAATGGACTTTTTTGATGATAGCAGAATGGTAGGTTTTGGCAGGGATGGAAATCCTGCCAGGATTGAAAACCTATTTTCTGACCTTTTATCTGACTTTTTATCTTCTTCAGTGAAGGGTCTTTTCATTTTTTCCTCTGGTCAGAAAGGCTGGAATGGAGGCCTTAACTTTGATCATGGTGTTCCAGGTCTCATGATTTCCCTGTAGAAAAATTTTGTTTAACTTTTTGGGAGAGAATTTCTCTATTTAAAAAATTCAAATTTGTTGAAATTTTTTATAAATCAATTTAAAAGGAATTTTGAAATTTGATAACTCATAATACTATAAAACTTTTTATTTAATAGTGGATTAGTTTTCCGCTAATCCCCATTGGACTAAATTTTCTCTAAAGATAGTTTGATTTTTTATAAAATCACTTTCTTCTTTTGATATACTGTTTAGATAGGGTAAAATAATCCTTTTTTCCAAAATAATGGTATGGATGCCATCTAGCACGACTGTGTAAGATTTTACTTGAGTGAAAAAAGGAAGACCTAATATTATCTCTTTGGGGTTGGATGAAGAAGAGGCGGTTTTCAAAGTGTACAAACCGCTGAACACACTATCTCACCACAAGGATTTGTGCATGATTACAGTGATCGAAGGGGATAAGTATGGGGTGGTGGAGTCTATTCCAAAGAAGAACTCTTTGGACTTCCTCATTGAGCAGCCTAAGCAAAATATACATTAGCCCGACATAATACAAATTGATCAGCCTGAAAAGTCTAATGTTGGGAGAGTCGTTGACCTCAAGAGTTCATATTCAAGAGGTATGATATAAATAAGACGTTCGCAACCAAGTACGAGGAAAAGGATGAAGGAAAATGGATATGCGATAGATTGGGTCATGTTGCGACACTAAATCAGGACCTACTTGAGAGGTAACCAAATGTAACGCCCTGAATCTGGTACCCAGAATTCCACACTGTGCTCATGACCCCAAAGGACCACAAGCTAACCCATCACTGATATATGTAACAAAGCAGTGCATAACATACTGTATAAATATGAAATAAAAGGTTAAAAGGCCATAAGGTTCAAAAATATGATAAAACATAACATCTGGAGATATGGTATATCAATACCAAAACAACTGAAATAACTATCTAAACATACTAGTCTAAAAGCCTCTAAACTATCTAAATAAAGAGTTGATGGAACATGTCCCCAACTAAATCCAACTGCTGAAATAAAGTAAGTACTGAAAGAATGAAATAGTCAAGTAATAACATCCTCAAATGATGAGGACTCATTTCTGGTCTGTCTGCTGAACGACAGATCTACTAAGGATGCTCTGGATCTCGTGCTTTTGAACCTATGGTATAAAACACCATATCGCAAATGCGTCAGTACTATTGAATGTATTGGTATGCAAGTGAGATAGGCTCAATGCAAGGGGTTTATATGCATGAACAATACTAAATGACTGAATAACATGAACGTGAGAATACATGCATGAATATGTAAATTGTGACTGATCTGAATACTGATAACATAATTTTTGTATATCTGATATACTATTATCTGAATGATTGTGTTTGACAGTCCTATTGATGATGGAACTAGCTGAGTTCCGTACTGAATTGGTTGACTGTATCTGACAGTCCTGAATTCTGTAGAACTATCAGAGTTCTATTACTGAGACTGAGACTGAGACTATAACTGTGGGAAGTATTCATCTAACCAACATGACCCAAATAAAGAATTATAGCTGAGTCAGGGTTCAATCTGTAACCTCAATTGGAAGGGTGTCAATACCGCGCCACTGGTAAGGACAAGCTGTGAGTGATCCCTCATCTAACAAATACTCTAAGGAGAATGGCGGGACCCTTATTTAATAGGTTAATCCACCTCATCAACCCTTCTCGAACAAGTTAGATATCTCAACCTATGCTGCCTACGTAGTTCTAGAGCGCAAGGATTGCTTCTAAGAATCACACCTTCTAATCACAGGTGAGTTCCCATCATTGGGATCACTCGATGCTAAATCCTACTCCCATCTGATTAGACACTGAATTAATTATACTAAACTAACTGGACTGAGTTTACTGAGTTCTGTTAATTGACGGAATATTACTGAGATCTGATAACTGACTAACATTACTGAGAATACTGAGTTTTCCCGAGTCATGAGACTGACTGAATTCTACTGAACATGGCTTGACTGAGAGTATCTTGAAAATATGACACTAACTCTAGGCACACAGCTAAATTATCAGGTACAAGTACCCCCAGAACTCGATAGCATGAAACTGACAAGACATGACACTTTTTGGACTCACGACCATAATCAACAATCCATAATACAATTATTGTGGAAGTTAATGAGGCACTTGATTTTCATAGTTTGGTACATGAATAGAAAAGCATATAAATATTTCATAATTTCATAGGCTAATCTCATGAACAATCCATCAAAAAATTTGAATGCATAACAATAACATGGAAGTCATTTTGAATTTAAGGATAAAGCGTAGGTTCATCAATTTGGTCATAATTGAGTCCTAAAGCATGATTCTTGTTCTTTGGGAATTTTATCAAACACATTGCATGCATAACCTTAGGCTTAGGCATATAAACTAGTTCATACATCATGGTTAGTTTAATCAACTCCATTTAAAAGTTTCCAACCCACATACTAGCATAATTTCATGAAAAGTACATAAAGACTCCAACTTGAGATTATACAAGCACATCAACATAATTAAAATCAACCCACCACATGGAAATCACAATTCATGAGTTTAAAAATGGGATTCTTGAGCTTTATGGGTGAAAGAAACCTATGAATCAAAACTTTACATACCTCAAAAGCTTGAATATTGAGGGAGGTTAACTTTTCTTGAAGTTTCTTGACTAGTGATGTTTTGATTCTTGAGTTTTCTTGGAGAAGGGTTTGAATCTTGTTCTTGGGTTTTGATATTTAAAGAAACCCTAATTTTGATGTTATAGATGAATGAGGTGTTATGTGCTTTGATTTGATGTAATTAGGGGTTAAAAAGGGTTGAAATAGACCTAAAAAGCCTTTTAAAATGTTATTTAAGCGCTGTTTTAGACAAAATTGATGGTCTGGGTGACGGACCGTCACTCTGGTGACTGACCGTCCCTCCAACCATCAGTTTTGCGGTAGAAAACATCCTTAATTCCTCAGTTGTGATGGACAAAGCGATGATCCATCCCTGACTTGACGGTCCGTCATCTTGCCCGCGCTCTTGGGCAGCTTAGATAGCTTTTGGTAAAATGGCCATAACCTTTTACTCCGATATTGGATTTTGGAGCAACTGGTATTATTGGAAAGATAATTCCATTATCTATCTGTATGTGGGTTATGAGATAAAAATTTTGAAGTATAGCAAAAGATATACTTGTTTGAAGTTTACTATGACAATATCGTTCTCAAGAATTCAATCGGTAAGGGATGTTTTGATTCGTCTAATATCTAGGACGTATTTGAGGCCTTAATATACATCTAACTTGATCATAAAACTACCAAATCACTATAATTTATTTCTCATGATCTTGAAGCATGGTTCTACTATCGGTTGTGATTCTTGGCGTATTATAATATCTCCCTCTTGGGAACATTCATCCTAGAATAGGACTGACTAAGCTGAGATTTCTAATAGACAAAACTTAGTTAAAGGATGTGAACATCGGAAAAATGTCTATATGACTTACATTATTGAGATTTATGCTGATAATGCATATCTAATGCATGGTTTTATGACTGAGCTGATACATGAATGCATGATTGAGAGTACTGATAAGCTGATCACGCATATCTGATGTATGAATACATGACTGAACTGACTCATGAACATTCGACTAAACATGTAAGGGTAAATATACCAAGTTAGAAATAAACACTGAACATAGTTTGTAACTGAAATTTGAACCATAAGCTGAATAAACTTAAAGAAAACTATTACCTTAGGCTGGGTCTGAATTAGCGGAGAAGAGGTGATGATACTTGGTCTACATATTTTCTTCTACTTCCCAAGTAGCTCCCTGAACGAACTGATTCCTCTAAAGAACTTTAACTAGAGGGGCTTCTTTGTTCCTCAGTCTGTGAATCTGATAGTTAAGAATTTCAATTGGAATTTTCTCATACAAGAGACTGTTCTGAATCTCTACGCCCTCATCTGGGACTACAACTGCTAGATCACCTATGCGCTTCTTTAGCAAGGGGACACGAAAGACTGGATGAACTGAAGCTAGATCTGGAGGCAATTCGAGATCATACGCTACTTTGCCTAAGCGACTGAGAATTTTGAAGGGATTGACATATCGAGGGCTGAGTTTTCCCTTCTTGTTGAATCTCTTCACTCCCTTCATGGGAGAGATTTTCAAAATACTAAATGTTATTTGATCTCAACTCGAGATCCTATACTGAACACGCATGAACAGGAACATAGAAACATGAATAAGTATGTAACGTGTGACATGGACTAACTATCGTTAACTGAACTGAGCCATTGAGTACATGGATTATGATGGATATTGCAGATAGAGGGTCAACCTATGGGTACCCACTACCCCATGTCATGAAAGTTCGGTGGATTATAGTATATCTCCCCCTTGGGACACTATTTCCCCTAAAGAATGTTGGGCTGATTTTCCTTTTTTCTAGAGCTATGAGGAAACTGAGGTGATGCACAAGGCAACTACGAACTGAATCGTGACTGAATATCAGGATTCTAAAACTAAGGCATGATACATGAACTGAGCTAGACATGTAACTACCTGGTTGATCCATCTTTGAATAGTTACATTCATGAGACTTCGGATAGTGTGACTAGATGGAAAAATAGGAAGCCACACCATATGAACTTGTTTGTCTAACTGCTAAACTGAATCGATGGCTTTGCAGACTAACTCATACTGAAAATTTATACTCGACTGGAGTATTTCTATCACACTCTTTCTATAGTATTCTAGTGACTGTAGGGAGAAAGGAGATCTTGGCGTGGTCTGAGCAGGACATCAGAATAGGGGATCACCACATGGCTGGGATTCTTATACTAGAAGGCAATGCCTGTGAAACATCATCTAAAATAGAGTGACTAAGCCTTATGAACTGTATCTAAAATTTTTAGGCTTAGACATATCCCTCGAATAATCCTTCCACTATACTCTCTGCCTTAGTACAACACATCACTTGAGACTTCTGAAAATATTCACATGGGTGTTGAGCATGAATGCATAAACATACTAACTTATCTGATTAACTACCTGGCTGATAGCTGAATACTGGGCAGGTAATACTGAACTGTACTTAGTCTGAATAATTGGACTAGAAATATAGAGCATTATGCATAGAAGGTAATGATTAACAGGGTAACATGAGATAACTGAGCATGAATACGTGAAAAATGTATTATCTTAAGGATGCAAGACCAAGCGTACAATATGATTCAAAAATATTCTATAAATTGAGGTATTGAAATAGTAATAATTGAATAGCTAATAACCATATGCTATGGTCAAACAAACCTGGATCTGGACTGAGTTACTGATCTGATTACTGAACTCGAGCTGACACTATAACTAAGACTACAACTAGACTCATACTGGAACTAAATATTTTGTTCTTATAGCCGAATACCAATAATTGAGGTTTAGACTGATACAAAATTTTGATGGCTTAGTAACTGATAGCTGATAGCGATGGCTCTACAGGACTATCTAAGTCGTTTACTGAATATCGATTACTGAATTGACACTGTAACAGAGGCCTGAGGGATAGAGCATCAACACCATAGATTTTACTGAGGGATCTAAACTAAGGGTATACGTGACATAATCTAAGTTTGGCTGATCATTTGAAGTGGAGCATGAGTCATGTTGGCTGAGCATACCGTAAAGCATGACATGAGTGCATGAGTCATGAGCTGTATTACTTGAGTTTGAAGTCACTATACTCATTGGAAATAATTTATAACACAGAGTGAACTGGAATTCCTTATACTAAGAACTATGAGCGTACATGATTCTCACTAACATGCATGAATATGAGTGATGATCATAGAGCTAACATGTAGGAAATGAATGGATATCATGATAACTGATAGGTTTTGAGGGTCTGTAACACTTTTTTGAGATGGTCTGCATGATCATTCTCACTGCGGGAGTAGACAAGAATGTCATCTATGAAGACTATGATGAATATGTCCAAGTACCGATTGAATACATGGTTCATCGAGTCCTTGAAAACTATTGGGGAATTGGTAAGACCAAAGGACATGACTAAGAATTTGAAATAACCACACTGAGTTCTAAAAGCTATTATTAGAGTATCATATTCACTGAGTTCTGCTAATGACATTCTGTATGGTGGAATAGATATAGGCTAAGTATCTGAAAGAAGGTCAAAGCTGAAGTCTATTTCCCTCTCGGGAGGAACTCCAAGAAGATCTTTGGGAAAAACATCTGAATATTCACTCTTAACTGGAATTGACTCAAGACTAGAAGTTTTGGAACTAGAGTCCTTAACTCGAACAAGATGATAGACAAATCCCTTAGATATTATTTTCCTAGCCCATAGGTAGGAAACAAGATAACCTCTGAATGCTAAAATACTGCCCTTCCACTCAAGGATAGGTCCATTCAGAACATAAACTGGACAACTCTATTTCTGCAGTTGACTATGGCATGGTTGGAATGAAGCCACTCCATGCCAAGAATGACATCAAAATTAGTTTTATCTAATTTGACTAAGTCTGCTGAAGTGACCTTCTGAGATACCATCACCGGATAGTTCTTGTATACCCGTCGGGCTATGATGGATTTACCCACTAGGGTAGAGACTGAGAAGGGCTTTGTTGGAATTCAGGGACTGACTTCAAAATTAACTGCTATAAAAGGAGTAATAAAAGACAAAAAATATCCTGGATCTAGCAAAGCTTAAACATGCAAATAAAAGATATTTAACATACCAGTGACCATATTAGGAGGGTTTTCCTAATCTTATCGGGACTAAAAAGCATAGAGTCAGTTTGACCGCTGCCCACTGGTTGCGCTGGAAGTGGTACCCTACTGATTTGAGCGTCGGAATAAATTGAGGAATGGTTTTGCTGACCTCAAATCCTGACTAGGGACAATCTCTAACTTTGTGTTCAGGCTTGCAACATCCGAAACAGACCTCACTTCCAGCTCTGCAAATACCATTGTGGTTCTTACCACAAGTCTGGCAAAAAGGATTAGTTTGGGCAAATGCAACACTGCCTGAGACTTAGAGCCTGAAGCGCTATCACTGTTACTATTACTAAAATTAGGTGCTAGGACACTGACTGGGGGTGGATTTGTAACTGTGGACTTTGGGCAGATCTGAGAGCGATTCCCACTATCTGACTTAGGCTGATTGACATTGAAGTGACCCATTCTAGCTCTCTTATTTTCTCTCTTTCTTTCTTTCTCCCTATGTATCCCCACCTCACTCTACCAGGCATGAATCATATGCCTAGGTGGGACAACAGTTTGCTAATTGCTATGAGCTACTATTGAGTAAGATAAAGTAAAGGAGTTGGTTCTAAATTCTCCATAAATGATATGCTCGTCTAGGAAATCTGCCTGGATGGGCTATAGTGCTGACTGATTCCTAGTTCTCCTTTTGTTAGCCCTTTTAGGAGGCATGATCTATTAACAAAAGGGAGAAATGGATTAGACTGAGAGTTAGATTTGAGCTAATGCTCACTGGCATGACATGAATAATGAAAGAAGGGAAACTAATCCAAACACATCTTATAGCCTCTTGTACATATATGTGCCGTGCAATAGACCTATGCACAAGACTCTACTAAATGAGGGTTTTCAATCTTTCTAGGACACTGTTGAACCTTAGGCTCTGATACCAAGTTTGTAACGCCCTAAATTTGGTACTCTGAATGCCATATAGTGCTTATGACCCCAAAGAACCACAAGCTAACCCATGACTGATATATGTAACTATGCACTATATAACATACTGTATAAATATGGAATAAAAGGTTAAAAGGTCATAAGGTTCAAAAATCTGATAAAATATAACATCTGGAGATATGGTATATCAATACCAAAACAACTAAAATAATTGTCTGAACATGCTAGTCTGAAAGCCTCTAAACTGTCTGATAAGGAGTTGATGGGACATATCCCCAACTAACTCCAACTATTGAGTTAAAATAAGTACTAAAATAATGAAATATTTAAGTAATAACATCCTTGAATAATGAGGACTCACTGCTGGTTTGTCTGCTGAATAAATGATCAACTAAGGATACTTAGGAGCTCGTGCTTCTGAACCTATGGTATAAAACATCATAGTGCAAATGCATCAGTACGATTGAATATACTGGTATGCAAATGAGGTAGGCTCAATACAAGGGGTTTATATGCATGAACAATACTAACTGACTGAATAACATGAATGTGAGAATACATGCATGAATACGTGAACTGTGACTGAGATCATGACATCACTAAATCTGAATACTGATAACATAAGTTTCATATATCTGATATACTATTTATCTGAATGACTGTGTTTGATAGTCCTATTGTTCATGGAACTAGGTGAGCTCCGTAATGAACTGGGTGACTGTATCTGACAGTCTTAAATTCTGTAGAACTATCTCAGTTCTATTACTTAGATTGAGACTGAGACTGTAACTGTGGGAAGTAGTCATCTAACCAACATGCCCTAAATAAAGCATTATAGCTAAGTTGGGATCTAATCTATAACTCTAATTGGAAAGGGGTAAATACTGCACCACTGGTAAAGACAAGCTGTGAGTTATCCCTTATCTAATAGTTACACTAAGAAGAATGGTAGGACCCTCATCTAACAGGTTAAGACACCTTATCAACCCTCATCTAACATGTTATATGTCTCAACCTACACTGGCTACGTAGTTCTGGAGTGGAAGAATTGCTTATAAGAGCCTCACCCTTTACTCATAGGTGAGTTCCCATCCTTGGGCTTACTCGGTGCTGAATCCTACTCCCAATTGATTAGGCACTGAATTAATTATATTGAACTGACTGGACTGATTTCACTGAGTTCTATTAACTGATGGAATATTACTGAAATCTAATAACTGACTGAGATTACTGAGATCTAGTAACTGATTGAGATTACTGAGATTACTAAGATTAGTGAGTTTTCCTAAGTCTTGAGAGAGACTGAATTCTACTGAACATGGCTTGATTGAGAGTATCTTAAAAACATGAAACTGGCTCTAGGCACACATCTAAATTATTAGGTACAAGTACCTCAATACTCAATAGCATGAAACTAACAAGATATGAAACTTCTTAGACTCACGACCATAATCAATAATCCATAATACAATCATTGGGGAATTTCATAAGGAACTTGATTATCATGGTTTGGTACATGAATAGAAAAGCATATAAATATGTTAAAATTTTATAGGCTAATCTCATGAACAATCCATCAAATAATTTCAATGCATAACAATAACATGGAAGTCATTTTGAATATAAGGGTAAAGCATGGGTTCATTTATTTGGTCATAATTGAGTCCTAAAGCATGATTCGTTTTCTTTGGGAATTTTATCAAACACATTGCATGCATAACTTTAGGCTTAGGAATATACACTAATTCATAAATCATGTTTACTTTAATCAACTCCATTTAATAGTTTCCAACCCACATACTAGCATAATTTCATGAAAAGTACATAAAGACTCTAACTTGGGATTCATACAATCACATCAACATAATTAAAATCAACCCACCACATGGAAATCATAATTCATGAGTTTAAGAATAGGATTATTGAGATTCATGGGTGAAATAAACCCATGAATCAACACTTTACATACCTCAAAAGCTTGAATCTTGAAGGAGGTTAACTTTTTTTGAAGGTTCTTGAATGGGACGTTTTAATTCTTGAGTTTTCTTGGAGATGGGTTTGAATCTTGTTCTTGGGTTTTTATTAAGAAAGAAACCCTAATTTTGATGTTATGGATGAATTAGAAGTTATGTGCTTTGATTTGATGTAATTAGGTGTTAAAAAGGGTGGAAAAAGACCCAAAAAGCCCTTTAAAACGTTGTTTCAGTGCTATTTCAGACAAAATTGATGGTCTGGGTGACGAACCGTCACTCTGGTGACTGACCATCACTCCAACCATCAATTTTGGTCCAAAAAATAGCCTTACTACCTTAGTTGCAATGTCCAAAGCGACGGTCCATCGCTGACTTGATGGTTCATCAGCTTGCTCATCGCTCCTTGGCAGCTCAGATAACTCTTAGTAAAATGGCCATAACTTTTAACTTCGATACTGGATTTTAGAAAAATTGGTATCGTTGGAAATCTAATTCAATTGTATATCTGTTGGTGGGTCCTGAGATGCTACTAGCTAGGTCTAGAGGCCTCAGAGAGTATTTCTGCTTCTACTTTTAAGTATACTTTGGGGAAAAATTAGATTTGAAAGTGTGGGTGGGGAATTTTCTATTTAGGGTAGTTTTAAAATTCTTTGTGTTAGGAATAAATAAGATGTCTTGTTGGTGCTATATTTGATTACACAATGCAAGTGTTTTGATGGTAAAAATCATGTTGATTGTGTGAATTACTACTTTTGAGACTTCTAAGCTCATGATTATGACTCTTGTACTTGTTGGCTTAATGTTGAATTCTTGCTATTGTTTTGTAGAGTGTCTATAATAATCCTACTAGAGTTGAACATGTGCCATGTATGTGTGATGTTGTATATTCATTGTTGGATTTTATGCTAGAACTTGCTTGGTGTGTGTGAAAAATAAAATAAAAAATATGGGTTTAGGAGATGAAATAGGCATTTTTTTGATAGCCATGTTCAAACCTTCTTTTCACTTACTCTAGTGCTTAATCCTAGTAAGCACCATTGAGTTTTTAGCTTTTTCTTTGGCATCCTCATATATAGCCTAATCCCTTCTTTGATTGAACTTACTTAGATCAAAAGATCCTAAGCAATGTAGTGAAAAATTAATGAAGTTAAGGAGTTTGAAATTCAAGTAGGAGAAAGGTGAAATTAAAGCCCCAAAGTAATAGTTATTAGTGCATAAAATGTTACGTGTTGTGGTTGTGAATTGAGTAATGTAAGAAAAACAAATTTATTCAAATTGAATAAGTTGTGAGTAAAGAATACTCTCACTATAGTGTATGTGAATGAGCATAATGAGATAGGGCAAAATAAAAGATGTAGGTAAATAGAAAGTGGTGTAAAGGGGTTGTTAGAGATTGGTCTTAATTGTATAATGTGATGTATTAAAGCGCTTAGGGAAGATAGTCACTATTACTAGCCAGAATAGTTTCTACCCGTCCCTTAGATTACATTACAGATATTAAAGACGTATTTGATCCTAATCCTTAACATTTTGCTAGTAGTGGAGTAATACACTAAGGGAAAGCCTATGGTTAATCATTTGTAACTTATGAATTCCTTGTGAGAGTGAGCACAATTAGATTCTTGTACCCATTCTGTTATGGATTGCATGATTGAGAGTGATAATAGGTAACTCTCTTATTATCAGGGCACATGTTTGATGAATTTTGGATGAATTATATAATGTCTTTGATTGAACAATTTACATGAGTTTGATAACTAGGTGAGTCAATTCTTGTGGCTAGGATGTTTTGAAGTAGTGTTCTTGAACTGTAAATTGTGTATATAATATACTTTATTTAGAAACATTGATTGTGTGTAGTCATTGTGTTACTATCTTGAGTGTCATGCATGTGGTAGAAGTGTAGAGTCACCTCAGCTTATGATTCTTAGATTAAAGAGTTACTTGAGGACGGACAAGGCTTCAAGTGTGGGGTAGTGATCCGAGGTGGTTTTATGCACTTTAGTATTGTTATCCTAGCATATTTAGCCTTGTTGTGAGGAATTATTGTGTTCTTAATGATTAAATTATGATATAAATAATCATCTAAGTGATTAACTATGTGATTACAATGTTTAAAGGTGTTTTCAAACAAGTTTGGATTCACAATGATCTCTTAGAGTTCAATCGAGAAAATTAGTGTCACTAGCTTGATCTAGGTTTTTGTATAGTCTATCTCGATGGATTCTAATGTGTTGAATGAGTTCCTAATGATTTGATTGTTTATTAAAGTTTGGAGACAACACTATGAGTTTGGGATGGAAGGACAAGTGTACTAACACTTTAAACATTGAAATGGAGGAGTTCCAGTGAGCCTCCGCGATTGAGGGGCGATGCGCCACTCTCTCCCATAAACTAACAAGAGCAACACGCCACTCATTTCAAGGGAATAATAAACTCATCATAAGACTTAGTCCATAGGTAGAAACCAATGCACCTCATGGCTTAGTCCACACACGACATAACGTCCGCATATAAATAGGACACTTACACAATTTGTTGACACTTTTTGACGTCTTTGGCTTTGGAGAAGCACTGCTAGACATATATTTTAGGGTTTATATCTCTTTACTTTATCTTTTAATGTATTATATCATGTATTCAGCTATATTGATTAAAATTATGTCTATTAGTGGCTAAATGCTCCCTTTTTGGGGTTAAGTGTAATACCCCGTACTTTTTCCTAGCTCCAAATTGTCTCAAGAATGTTAGAAGTTTTCCTTGAAAGAAAAATACACTTTTTTACATGTGGTATTTTTAAGATTTACATTTTTTTTTCATGTGATAAATTGAATTAGCTTTCCAACGATACTAATTTCGTCAAAATTTGACATTGGAGTAGAAAGTTATGGCCGAAATACAGAAGGCAGAAAAACCACCCAAATGCGACAGTGAGGTCGATGGACCGTCGGACTAGCGATGGACCATCGCAGTAAGGTAGTGAGAACAACGTTCTGCCTAGGAGTGACAGCCCACGCCAACGTACTGTCGGACTAGCGATGGACCGTCGCTCAGGCCGTCATAAGAGAAATAGTGAGGCCACCTTCTGGATAAGGTGCGACGGTCAGGAAGATAGACCGTCAAAATTATGACGGACCATTGCCCAAGCTGTTGCAGTCAAAACAGTGAGAGCCCATTCTACCTAAAAGTAACGGTCAGGGCCGATGGATCGTCAACCTAATGACGGACCGTCGCACCCACCCTCGCAGGTCCCGTTCAGTTTTTTTTCAGTAGTTTTAACAAGGGTATTTTGGTCATTTACCACCTACTTATATATACCCAATTATATTTTATTTCATCCATTTAGTTCATTATTACTTCATAACCAATATTAGGGTTTCTCTCTAACATTAATCTCTAAGAAGAAAATCCAAATCTTCTTTAAGAACTCAGATATTCAAATTCTTCAAGTTCAAGAACTTCAATTAAATCAACCCAGGTATGCATAGTGTTCATTCATGGACTCCTTTCGTCCATGAATTCCAAGAATCCCTTTTCCAACTTCAAGTTATGGATTTTTTTTATGATTTCATAATTAGGCAGTTCTTGTTCATGTTGATAAATGAGAAATTGAATTCTACACCATGTTGGGAGATAATTTCTATGTGGGTTTAATTATTATAGATATAGATTCATGCAAACCTAGGACAAAACCCTTGAATGATGAAATTAGAATGTGACCATGATGTTTAATTGTTGTACAATGATGTTTACATGTACCATGCCTACAATATGTTTGATTTAATGCCTAAATGAAGGAAAAGTGCCTAACTAGCATGTTTTCATGAAATCCCCATGTATGTACAAGCTTATGCCTATCACATATTTAATGAAATGCTTCAGTATATGCATTATGGTGATTATAATATATTCAAGCAAGTCATGCTTTGTTACTTTCCTTCTATTGAGTCCTGGGGGTACTTGTACCCAAAATATTAGTTGTGTCCCTAGAGCCATGTCATATTTTCACGATACTTTAAGTCAAGCTATGATCCTTAGACT
The DNA here is from genome assembly GCA_030864225.1 of Capsicum baccatum var. pendulum. Taxonomy (NCBI): domain Eukaryota; kingdom Viridiplantae; phylum Streptophyta; class Magnoliopsida; order Solanales; family Solanaceae; genus Capsicum; species Capsicum baccatum. The sequence continues at coordinate 115,062,762 of CM061560.1, forward strand.
TCAAACAGTCTGATGACTCCAAAAATCTCAATCAATTGTCAGATATTAATATTATTCCGTCAGTCAATGAAAGTCAGTAACTTAATCCATGTTTAGTTTTAGAAAATCATGTTCAGTGTCTATTCAGATGGGAGTATAAATTAGCACCGAGCGAACCCAAGGGTGGCACCTCACCTATTATATGAGGGTTTGATTCATAGAATTAATCCTTGCATTCCAGAAATATGTAGCCAGCATAGGTTAAGACATCATAGCCCGCTATATGAGGGTAGATGATGTGGCTTAACCTGCTATATGAGGGTTCCCACCATTCTCACTAGAGTAACCTGTTATATTAGGGTTACTCACACGTTGTCCTTACCAGTGGCACAGTATTGACACCCTTCCAATTAGGGTACAGATTGGACCCCATCTCAGCTATTGTAGCACATTTGGGGCATGTCGATTCGATGACTGCTTCCCATAATTTCAGTATCAGAATCAATCAAGAACTCAAATAGTTCTTTAGATATTAGGACTGTCAGATACAGTCAATTCAGATACAGTATGAAACTCAGCTAATTTCTTCAGATTCAGGACTGTCAGATACAGTCACTCATGTTATCATTTATATCAGTTATAAGTATATCATGTTATCAGTATTCAGATTTAGTAATCATGTTAGAATGGTATAGGTGTTAGTTTTAATGTCTCATGTATGTACTCTCACGCTTATGATAGTCAGTCTGTTATTATATTTGTCCATGCATACGAACCCTATGCATTCATCTTACCTCACATGCATACTAGTGCATTCAAAGTACTGACGCATTTATGTTATGGTGTCTTTACCATAGGTTCAGATACACGAGTTCTAGAGCATCAGTAGAATGCAGTCTCAGCAGTCAGAGTTAGAAGTGAGTCCTCATCTTTCGAGGATATGATCATCATTTTATTATCTCATTAATTAGTTTATTAGTTGGAGTTAGTAAGGCACATGTCCCATCAACTCCTTATTCAGACAGTCATGTTTAGAGGCTTTTCATACTACAGTATGTTCAGATAGCTTATTTCAGTCTTGTTTTGGGTATTTTATACCCCATCCATATGTTATGATTTATCAGATCTTATGTTTAATTTTTGAACCTTATGGCCTTTCAGTTCATGTTTCCACATTATACAATATGTATACAGAATATAGGTATAGATTTTAGTCATGGGTTAGCTTGTGGTCCTTCGAGGTCATGAGCACCGTGTAACATTTTGGGTATCAGATTCGGGTCATTACAAACTTGGTATCAGAGCCTAAGGTTCAATAGTGTCCTAGGAAGTTTGAAAGATGCATCTAGTAGAGTCTTGTGCATGGGTGTATAGAGCGCCACATTTATGTTCAGGAGGCTGTAAGATGTTTTAGGAATAGTTTCCCTTATTTCAGTATTCATGTCGTGCCAGTGAGCATAATCTCAATCTAATCTCTCAGTCTAATCCATTTCTTCTCGTTATTTTAGAACATGCCTTCCAAGAGAAGAACCCAGCCTTTCCAAGAAGATCCCTTGGATGAATATGTTTCTCATGCGGAGTTCAGAGCCAGATTCACTACTTTTTCTCAGTTATTTGCTGCTCAGAATGAAGGACCAACTGTCATTCTGGCCAACCCAGTGGCTAATTTAGCAACAGCCAGGATTCAGGACTTTACTCGAATAAATTTTCCATCCTTACTTAGGTCTAAGATAGACGAGGACTCTCAGGAATTCCTAGATCAGGTGCAGAAGGTTACAAACATAATGAGGGTTATGTCTAGTGAGAGTGCTGAGCTAGCTGGATATCAATTGTAGGATGCTGCACTCACTTGGTTCAAGCAATGAAAGTCAGAGAGGGTAGATGATGTAGGGTTAGTTGAGTGGGAGGAGTTTGCTTCAGTGTTCCTTGATATATTCTTTCCCTTAGATCTTAGAGAAGATAAGGTGCTAAAATTCAATAACCTCAAGAAGGGCAATATGACAGTGAAAGAGTAGTCTCTTAAGTTTACTTAATTAGCTAGATATGCCTCTCATATGGTTGCAGATAGAAAGGCAAAGATGAGTAAGTTTGTTTCTGGGGCTAACGATAACATGGTTAATGAGTGCAGATCCGCCATGCTGAATAGTGATATGACCTTAGCCAGGATCATAACTTATGATCAACAGATAGATGAACAGAAGATTAAGATGAGGGAGAAATAAAATAAAAAGCAAACGCAGGTAGTTTCAACTTTGCTCAGCCTAAGTGAGAAGGAGGAAACCGTTTTCAGTTTTGTCCTAAGTCATAAGTTCCAGCACTTTCTTCAACCAGTTCTCTAGTTCCTAAGTTCAGAGAGGGTAACAAAGATAGAATGCCATGCTCTAAGTCCCAAGGGAGTGTTAGCAGTTCCCGTACCTACCCTCTTTGCCAAACTTATGGCAAGCACCATCATGGTATTTGTAGAGCTGGTAGTGATATTTGTTTTGGATGTGGCAACCCAGGCCACGGAGTCTGAGACTGTCCTTAGATAGGTCCTCAGGGTCAACAGAATCGCTGCTCAACTTAGTCCGGTGCCCCAAATCAATAGGATGCCACCTCTTATGCTACTAATGAGAAATGCCTAAATTGTTTCTATGCTCTACAGTCCCAACAAGATCAGGAAAATTCTCCTGATGTGGTTACCGGTACGTTGCAGATCTTTCATGTTCATGTTTATGCTTTTCTAGATCCAGGAGCATATTTGTATTTTTTTCACTCCTTATATAGCTGTCGATTTTGGAGTCAGTCCCAAAATTCTAGCAGAGCCCTTTTCAGTCTCTACCCCAGTGGGTAAAACCATCATAGCCTGATGGGTATACAGAAACTACCCGGTTATGATATTTCAAAAAGTCTCCTCAGTAGACGAGACTTAGTCGAATTAGAGATGACTAATTTTGATGTCATTCTCGGCATGGATTAGCTTTATTCCTGCTATGTCATAGTCAAATGCAGAAATAGAATAGTCAAGTTTCAGTTTCTGAATGAACCCTTCCTTGAGTGGAAGGGTAGTGTATCCGCTTTCAGGGGTCAGCTTGTTTCCTACCTTCAAACATGGAAAATGATATCTTGTGTATGTGTCTATCATCTTGTTCATGTTAAGGATTCTAGTTCTAAAACTCCCAGTCTTGAATCAGTTTCAATTGTAAATGAATATTCAGATGTTTTCCCCGAAGATCTTCCAGGAATTCCTCCCAAAAGGAAAGAGACTTTGGTATTAATCTTCTTCTGGATACTCAGCCTATCTTAATTCTTCCATATAGAATGGCACCAGTAGAACTCAAAGAACTGAAAGAGCAGTTGAAGGATCTCTTAGATAAGGGTTTTATCAGACCCAATATTTTGCCAAGAGGTGCTTCAGTATTATTCATGTACAAGAAAAATGGTTCTCTTGAAATGTGTATAGACTACCATCAACTCAATAAGGTCACGATCAAGAACAAGTATCCTCTTTCCAGAATCGATGACTTGTTTGACCAACTTTAGGGTGCTAGCTATTTTTCCAAGATAGACCACTGATCCGACTATCATCAGCTTAGAGTCTGAGAATGTGACATTCCCAAAATAGTTTTCCATACTCGATATGGTCACTTCGAATTCTTAGTATGTGTTTGGTCTTACCAACTCCCTAGCCAATTTCATGGACTTGATAAACCGTTTGTTTAAGTAGTACTTGGAAATGCTCATCATAGTCTTTATAGATGATATTCTGGTCTATTCCCGCAGTGAGCGCGATCATGAAGACCATCTCAGGATAGTACTTTAGACTCTCAGAGATCAACTATTCATCAAATTCTGTAAGCTGAATTTTGGCAAAGGTCAGTAGCATTCCTTGGTCAGATCATTTACGATGATGGCATTAGAGAAGATCCTCAAAAGACCAAAGCAGTAAGAAACTGGCCTCGACCTATCTCTCCATCAGATATTAAAAGTTTGTTGGGTTTGGCTGGCTATTACAGATGGTTTGTTGAGGGATTTTCTTCTATTGCATCCCCTATGTCTAGATTCACTTAGAAGAAAGTCAAGTTTCAGTGATCAGATCCTTGCAAGATGAGTTTTCAAGAGTTGAAGACTCGAATCACCTCAGCCCCAGTTCTAGCTCTTCCATATGGTTTAGATGGGTTCGTAGTATATTTTGATGCATCTAAAGTAGGTCTGGTTTGTGTCCTCATGTAGCATGGTAAAGTCATAGCCTATGCCTCCAGATAGCTTAAACCTCATGAGAAGAATTATCCTACTTATGATCTTGAGTTATCCATTGTAGTATTTGCCTTGAAGATTATGAGGCATTATCTATACCGTGTTCATGTAGATGTGTTCACTAATTATAAAAGTCTTCAGTATGTATTTTGTTAAAAAAATCTCAATCTTTGTCAGAAAAGGTGGTTAGAGCTCTTGAAAGATTATAGCATGAGTGCGCTTTATCATTCGGGAAAGGACAACGTAGTGGCTGATGCTCTCAGTAGACTATCTATGGGTAGTGTTTCTTATGTTGAGGATAGTAAGAAGAAGTTAGCTCAGAAAGTCCATCAGCTTTCCAGACTAGGTGCTCTCTTAGTCAATATAGATGAGGGTGATATATGGGTTTAGAGTAGTTCAGAATCATCTTTGATTTTAGAGGTGAAAGAAAAACAAGATAGACATCCCAACCTTGCTAAGTTGAAAGAGTCAGTTCAGGATCAGAAAGTAGAGGTTTTCTCCCAAGGGGGAGATGGTATTTTACGTTCTAATGGTCATCTCTGTGTTCTAGGTGTAGATAACTTAAGGCAGCAAATTCTTACAGAAGTGCATAGTGCACGTTACTCTATTCATCCATGGGCCACAAAGATGTACCGCGACTTGCGAAAAGTCTATAGGTGGAGTGGGATGAAGAGAGATGTTGTAGAGTTTGTGGCTAAGTTCTCTACATATTATCAGGTTAAGATAGAGCATCAGAAGCCTAGTAGTCTTATGCATGAGTTCATTATTCCTACTTAGATGTGGGAAGAAGTGAACATGAACTTCATGATGGGTTTGCCTCGAACTCATCATCAGGATGATTCAGTTTGGGTTATCGTAGACAGAATGGCCAAATCAGCCCATTTCCTTCCAGTTCATACCTCATATTCAGCCGAGGATTATGCCAAACTCTACATTAGGTTGTTGTTCAAATTACACGGTGTTGCTCTATCTATTATCTCAGATAGAGGTACCCAGTTCACCTTTTATTTCTAGAAAGCTTTCCAAAAGGGTCTTGGTACCCATGTTCATCTTAGTACATCCTTTCATCCTCAGGAAAATGGTCAAGAAGAAAGGACCATTCAGACGTTAGAAGATATGCTTAGGGAATATGCAATCGATTTCAAGGGAAGTTGGGATAACCACTTACCTTTTATTGAATTTGCATATGACAACAGTTATCATTCCAGTATTCAGATGGATCCATTCGAAGCTCTCTACGGTAGGAGATGTAGATCTCTAATTGGTTGGTTTGATGTTAGTGAGGCCTCAATCATATGGCCTGACTTAGTATTCGATGCCTTAGAAAAAGTTTAGTTGATTAGAGAAAGACTCCGGGATTCTCAAAGTTGACATAAGTCTTATACAGATATTTGTAGAAAAGATCTCGAGTTCGAGATTGGTGACTATGTCTATATAAATATCTCTCCCATGAACTGAGTGAAGTGGTTCGGTAAGAAAGGGAAACTCAGTCCCCAATATGTCAGTCCCTTCAAGATTATCAGTCGATTTGGAATGGTAGCTTATGATCTTGAATTGCCTTTAGATCTAGACTCAGTTCATCCACTCTTCCATGTCTCTTTGCTCAAGAAATGTGTAGGTAACCCAGAAGTTGTAGTCCTTATTCAGAGCATCGATGTTCAGAACAACCTCTCTTATGAAGAAATTCCAGTTGAAATCCTTGACTATCAGAGTCGTAGACCGAGGAATAAAGAAGTCCCTCTAGTTAAAGTACTTTGCTGAAATTAGTCCGTCGAGGGAGCTACTTAGGAAGTAGAAGCAGAAATGTGTACCAAGTATCCTCACCCCTTCTCTACCAATTCAAATCAGTAGTATTCTGTCAGTCAACAAAAGTTAGTAATTCAGTCCATGTTCAGTTTCAAAAAATCATGTTCAGTGTCTATTAAGATGGGAGTAGAAATTAGCACCGAGCAAACCCAAGGGTGGGAACTCACCTGTTACATGAGCGTGTGATTCTTAGATGGAATCCTTCTGTTCCAGAACTATGTAGCAAGCATAGTTTAAGACATCATATACTGCTATATGAGGGTATATGAGGTGGCTTAACCTACTATATGAGGGTTCCCACCATTCTCACTTGAGTTACCTGTTATATTAGGGTTACTCGCACATTTTCCTTATAAGTGGTGCGGTATTGACACCCTTCCAATCATGGTATAGATTGGACCCTAGCTCATCTATTATAGCATATTTGGGGCATATCGGTTAGATCACTACTTCCAACAGTTTTAGTATCAGTATCGGTTAAAAACTCAGATAGTTCTTCATATTTCAGGACTGTCAGATATAGTAAATTTAGATACAGTACGGAACTCAGTTAGTTTCTTTAGATTTAGGACTGTTAGATAAAGTCACTCATGTTATCAGTTATATTATTTATCAATATGTCATGTTATCAGTATTCAAATTTAGTAATCATGTTTCATGTATCACTGTCCTTTTTTATGTCACATGCATGTACTCTCACTCTCATGATAGTCAGTCTATTATTATATTATCCATGTATATGAACCCCATGCATTTAGCTTACCTCACATGAATACCAGTACATTCAAAGTACTGATGGATTTGTGCTATGGTGTCTTATACCATAGGTTCAGAGACACGAGTTCTAGAGCATCAGTAGATTCCAGTCTCAGCAGTAGAGTTAGAAGTGAGTCCTCATATTTTGAGGACACGATCATTATTTTATTATCGCTTTAATTAGTTTATTAGTTGGAGTTAGTTGGAGATATGACCCATCAACTCGTTATTAAAAAAGTCATATTTAGAGGCTTTTCAGACTACAGTATGTTCAGATAGCTTATTTCATTTTTGTTTTAGGTATTTCATACCCCATCCATATGTTATTATTTATCAGATCTTATGTTACAGTTTAGAACCTTATGGCCTTTTAGTTCATGTTTCTGCATTATACAATATGTATACCGAATATAGGTACAGATATCAGTCATGGGTTAGCTTGTGGTCCTTCGAGATCATTAGCACCGTGTCACATTCTGGGTACCAGATTCGGGGCATTACAAACTTGGTATTAGATCCTAAGGTTCAATAGTATCCTAGGAAGTTTGTAAGCCACATCTAATAGTGTCTTGTGAATGGGTGTGTTGTGTGCCATATTTATATGCAAAAGGCTATAAGATGTTTTAGGAATAGTTTCCCTTCTTTCAGTATTCATGTACCGCCAGTCAGCATAATCTTAATCTAATCTCTCAATCTAATGGGTTTCTTCTCCTTATTTCAGAACATGCCTCCCAAGAGAAGAACCCAGCCTGTCCAAAAATATCCCTTAGACGAACATGTTTCTCATATGGAGCTTAGGGCCATATTTACTAGTCTTGCTCAGTCAGTTCCCTCTCAAAATGAATGATCAGCTATCGTTCGGGCCAACCCAATGGCCAATTCAGCTACAACCCAAAATTCCTAGATCAGGTGCAAAAGGTTACAGACATAATGGTGGTGATGCCTAGTGAGAGTGCTGAGCTAGCTGCATAACAATTACAGGATGTTTCTCACACTTGATTCAAGCAGTGGAAGTCAGAGAGGGCAGATAATGCAGGGTTAGTTGAGTGGGAGGTGTTTGATTCAGCGTTTCTTGATAGATTCATTTCCCTAGAGCTTAGAGAAGCTAAGGTTCTAGAATTCATTAACCTAAGGTAGGTCAATATGATATTGAAAGATTATTCTCTTAAGTTTACTCAATTAGCCAGATATGCCTCTCATATGGTTACAGATAGTAGGGCAACGATGAGTAAGTTTTTTTCGAGGGTGAACGATAGTGTGGTTAATGAGTGCAGATCCACCATGCTGAATAGTGACATGACTTTAGCTAGGATCATGACTCATGCTCAGTAGATAGATGAATAAAAGATTAAAATGAGGGAGCAGCAGAATAAGAGAGCAAAGACAGGTAGTTTCAACTTTGCTCAGCCTAAGTCAGAAGGAGAAAACTGTTCTGAGTTTTGTCATAAGTCATCTGTTCCAACTTCTTCTTCAGCTAGTGCTCCAGTTCATAAGTTCAGAGAGGGTAACAAATATAGAATGCCAGGCTCTAAGTCCCAGGGAAGTGTTAGCAATACCCGCACCTATCCTTTTTGCCACACTTGTGGCAAGTACCATCAGGGTATTTATAAAGCTGGCCATGGTATTTGTTTTGGATGTGGCAAGCCAGGACACAGAGTCATATAATGTCCTTAGATAGGTCCTCAAGATAAATAAAATTGCTTGTCAGCTTAGTTCGGTCACCTAAATCAGCAGGGTGCCATATCCAGTGCTACTAGTGGGCGATGCCTAAATAGTCTCTATGCTTTTCAGTCCCAAGAAGACAGGAAAATTCTCCTGATATAGTTACCGGTACGTTACAGATCTTTCATGTGCATGTTTATTCTTTGCTAGATCTAGGAGCTTCTTTGTCTTTTTTCACTCCTTATATAGCAGTCGATTTTGGAGTCAGTCCTGAAATTCTAGTAGAGCCCCTTTTTTAGTCTCTACCCCATTGGGTAAAACCATCATAACCTAGTGGGTATATAGGAACTGCTTGGTTATGATATTTTAGAAAGTCACCTCAACAGACTTAGTTGAATTAGAGATAACTGATTTAGATATCAGTCTCAGCATGGATTAGCTTCATTTCTGCTATGAAAAGTCGACTATACAAATAGAATAATCCAATTTCAGTTTCTTAATGAACTTATCCTTGAGTGGAAGGGTAGTGTATCAACTTTCAGGGGTCAGCTTGTTTCCTACTTTCGGGCACGTTAAATGATATCTAGAGAATGTGTCTATCATTTTCTTCATGTTAAAGATTTCAGTTCTGAGATTCCCAGTCTTGAATCAGTTCCAGTTGTAAATGAATATTTAGATTTTTACCCAAAGTTCTTCCGAGAATTCCTCTCAAAAGGGAAATAGACTTCGGTATTAATCTTTTTCTGGATGCTCAGCCTATATCTAATCTGCCATACAGAATGGCACCAGTAGAACTCAAAGAACTGAAAGAGCAGTTGAAGGATCTCTTAGATATGGGATTCATCAAACCCAGTATTTCCCCATGGGGTACTCCAGTATTATTCGTGCGTAAGAAATATGGTTCTCTCAGAATGTGTATAGACTACCATCAACTCAATAAGGTCACGGTCAAGAACAATTACCCTCTTCCCAAAATTGATGACTTGTTTGACCAACTTCAGGGTGCTAGCTATTTCTCCAAGGTATACCTTAGATCCGACTATCATCAACTCAGAGTCAGAGAATGTGACATTTCAGAAATAGCTTTCCATACTCGGTATGGTCACTTCAAATTCTTAGTATGTCATTTGGTATTACCAATGCCCCATCCACTTTTATAGACTTGATGAACCATGTGTTCAAGTAGTACTTGGACATGTTCATTATAGTATTCATAGATGATATTCTGGTCTATTCCTGCAGTGAGCGCGATCATGCAGACCATCTTAAGATAGTACTTCAGACTTTAAGATGAGGGAGAAGCAGAATAAGAGAGCGAAGACAGGTAGTTTCAACTTTGCTCAGCCTATGTCAGTAGGATGAAATCATTCTCAGTTTTTTCCTAAGTCATCAGTTCCAACTCCTTCAGCTAGTGCTCCAGTTCCTAAGTTCAGAGAGGGTAACAAAGATGGAGCACTATGCTCTAATTCCCAGGGCAGTTTTAGTAGTGCGCATACCTATCCTCTTTGCTAGACTTATGGAAACCACCATCAGGGTATTTGCAGAGCTGGCAGTGGTATTTGTTTTGGATGTGGCAAGCTAGGCCACAGAGTCAGAGACTTTTCTCAGCCAGGTCCATAGGGTCAATAGAATCATTCCTCAGCTCAGTTCGGTTGCCTAAATCAGCAGGCTGCAACCTCCAGTGCTACTACTAGGCAACACCCAAATCATCTATATGCTCTTTAGTCACAACAAGATTAGGAAAATTCTCTTGATGTGGTTACCGGTACGTTACAGATCTCTTATGTGCATGCTTACGCTTTGCTAGATCAAGGAGATTCTTTGTCTTTCATCACTCTTTATATAGCAATCGATTTTAGAGTTAGTCCCAAAATTCTAGCAGAGCCCTTTTTAGTCTATACCACAGTGGGTAAGACTATCATAGCCCAGTGGGTATACAGGAATTTCTCGGTTATGATACTTTAGAAAGTCACCTCAGCAGACTTAGTCGTATTATAGATGACTAATTTTGATATCATTCTCGGCATGGATTGTCTTCATTCCTGCTATCCACAGTCGACTTCAAAAAAAGAAAGTCCTGTTTCAGTTTCTAAATGAACCCATCGTTGAGTGGAAGGGTAGTGTATCCGCTTTCAGTGGTCAACTTGTTTCCTACCTTCGGGCATAAAAAATGATATCTAGAGGATGTGTCTATCATCTTGTTCATGTTAAGTATTCCAGTTCCAAGAATCCTAGTCTTGAATTAGTTCCATTTGTAAATGAATATTCAGATATTTTTCTTGAAGATTTTCCAGGTATTCCTCCCAAAAGGAAATAGACTTCGGTATTGATGTTCTTTTGGATACTTAGCTTATCTCTATTTTGCCATATAGAATGGCACCAGTAGAACTCAAAGAACTGAAAGAGCAGTTGAAGGATCTCTTAGATAAGGGATTCATCATACCCAATGTTTCCCCATGGGGCGCTCCAGTATTATTCGTGCACAAGAAAGATGATTCTCTCAAAATGTGTATAGACTAACATCAACTCAATAAGGTCATGATCAGGAACAAGTATCCTTTTTCTAGAATCAATGACTTGTTTGACCAACTTCAGGGTGCTAGCTATTTCTCCAAGATAGAGCTCAGATCCATCTATCATCAGCTCAGAGTCAGAGAATGTGATATTCCGAAAATAGCTTTCCATACTCGGTATGGTCACTTCGAATTCTTAGTATGTCATTTGGTTTTCCTATTGCCCTAGCCGCTTTCATGGACTTGATGAACCATGTGTTCAAGAAATACATGAACATGTTTATCATAGTCTTCATAGATGATATTTTGGTCTATTCCCGCAGTGAGCATAATCATGCAGACCATCTCCAGACAGTAATTGAAACTCTCAGAGATCATCATTTATTCGCCAAATTCAGTAAGTGCAAATTTTGGCTAAGGTTAGTAGCATGTCTTGGTCATATTGTTTCTGGTGATGGCGTTAGAGTAGATCCTCAAAATACCTATTCATTAAGAAACTGGCCTCACCCTGTCTCTCCATCAGATATTAGGAGTTTCTTGGGTTTGTCTAGCTATTATACATGGTTTGTTGAGGGATTTTCTTCTATTGAATCCACTATGTCCAGATTGACTCAGAAAAAAGTCAAGTTTCAGTGGTCAGATCCTTGCGAGAAGAGTTTTTGGGATTAAAGACTGGACTCACCTCAGCCCCAGTTCTAGATCTTCTAGATGGTTCAGATGGGTTTGTAGTGTATATGATGCATCCAGAGTAGGTTTGGGTTGTCTCCTTATACAGCATGGTAAGGTCATAGCCTATACCTCCAGATAGCTTAAACCCCATGAGAAGAGTTATCCTACTCATGATCTTAAGTTAGCTTCCATAGTATTTTCCTTGAAGATTTGAAAGAATTATATATACGGTGTTTATTTAGATGTGTTTACTGATCATAAAAGTCTTCAGTATGTCTTTCCTTAAAAAGATCTCAATCTTCGTAAGAGAAATTGGTTAGAGCTCTTGAAAGATTATGACATAAGTGTCCTTTATCATCCAGGAAAGGCCAACGTAATGGCCAATGCTCTCTGTAGACTATCCATGGGTAGTGTTTCTCATGTTGAGGATCGTAAGAAGAAGTTAACTCAGGAAGTCCATCAGCTTACCATACTAGGCGTTCTCTTAGTCGATACAGATGAGGATGATATATGGGTTCAGAGTAGTTCAGAATCATCTTTAGTATCATAGGTGAAAGAAAAACAAAATAGAGATCCCAACCTTCTCAAGTTAAAAAAGTTAGTTCAGGATCAGAAAGCAAAGGTTTTCTCCCAAGAGGGAGATGGTGTTTTGTATTGTCAGGGTCGTGTCTGTGTTCCAGGTGTAAATGACTTAAGGTAGTGAATTCTTGTAGAAGAGAATGGTGAACGCTACTCTATTCATCCAGGGGCCACTAAGATGTATCGTGACTCGCAGAAAGTCTATTGGTGGAGTGGGATGAATAGAGATGTTGTAGATTTTATGGATTAGTCTTCATGTCAGTAGGTTAAGATAGAGCATCAAAAGCCTAGTGGTCCTACGCAGGAGTTCATTATTCCTACTTGGAAGCAGGAAGAAGTGAACATGGACTTCATGATGAGTTTGCTTCGAACTCATCATCAACATGATTCAGTTTGGGTCATCATAAATAGAATGACCAAATCAACACATTTTCTTCCAGTTCATGCCTCTTATTCTGCCGAGGATTATACCAGACTCTACATTATGTAGTTGTTCAGATTACACGGTGTTCCATTATCTACTATCTCAAATAGAGGTACCCAATTCACCTCTAATTTTTGGAAATTATTCCAAAAGGGTCTTGGTACCCAAGTTTATATCAGTATAACATTTCATCCTCAGGTAGATGGTCAAGCAGAAAGGACCATTCAGACATTAGAAGATATGCTAAGGGCGTGTGCAATCGATTTAAAGGGAAGTTGGCATAACCACTTAACTTTGCTTGAGTTTGCATTCAACAACAGTTATCATTCCAGTATTCAGATAACTCCATTCGAAGCTCTCTACGCTAGGAGATGTAGATCTCTAATTGGATGGTTGAAAGTTAGTGAGGCCTCAATAATAGGGGCTGACTTAGTATTCGATGCCTTAGAAAAAGTCCAGTTGATTACAGAAAGACTCTGGGCTGCTTAGAGCTGACAGAAGTCTTCTGTAGATGTTCGTAAAAAATATCTTGAGTTCAAAATTGGTGACTATGTCTATATAAAGATCTCTCCCATGAAGGGAGTGAAGCGGTTCGGTAAGAAAGGGAAACTTATTCCATGATATGTCGGTCCCTTCAAGATTCTCAGTCGATTCGGCAAGGTAGATTATGAGATCAAATTGCCTTTAGATCTAGACTCGGTTCATCTAGTCTTCAATGTCTCTTTACTTCAGAAATGTATAGGTGACCTAGCAGTTGTAGTCCCTATTCAGAGCATCGATGTTCAGAACAGCCTCTCCTGTAAGGAGATTCCAGTTGAAATCCTAGACCATCAGACTCGTAGACTTAGGAATAAAGAAGTCCCTTTAGTTAAAGATCTTTGGTAAAATCAGTCCGTCGTGGGAGCTACTTGGGAAGAAGAAGCAGACATGTATACCAAGTATCCTCACCTCTTCTCTGCCAACTCAGATCAAGCTCAAGGTAACAGTTCTCTTTAAGCTTACTCAATTTTATATTCAGTGTTCATCGCAAACTTGGTACCAAGTACCATTGCATATTCAGTCATGCATTCATGTATTATATTTGTTATATAATTATGTATCAGACATGCATTCTCATTGTGAGAAACTTAGTTCATCAAACACCCAGTCATGAATTCATGAATCAGTTACACATGTAACAGATATGCATGTTCAGTATGATATGTTCAGTTATCAGTCATGTTAGTCCTGAGATCATGTTTCAGTATTCATGTTTAGTATGTATATTGGTTATTCTTTCCCCCCACGCTCAGTCTTATTCGAGGATGAATGTTCTCAAGGGGGAGATATTGTAATACCCCATACTTTTTCCTAGCTTCAAATTATCTCAAGAATGTTCTGGATATGGTGCGATGGTCAGGTTGATGGACCGTCGAACTTACAATGAACCATCACCCAAGATGTCGCAGCCAAAACACTGATACCTTATTCTTCCTAGAAGTGACGGTCAGGGCTGATGGACCATCAACCCAGTGACAGATCATCACACCCTTTATCGCAGGGCTTGTTCTATTTTTTAAAGTCATTTTAACAGGGGTATTTTGGTCATTTACCATCCACTTACATATACCCAATTATATCTGATTTCATCCATTTGGTTTTTTATTACTTCACAACCAATATTAGGGTTTCTCTCTAACATTAATCTCCAAGAACAAAATCCAAATCTTTTTTGAGAACAAAGAGATTCAAATTCTTCAAGTTCAAGAACTTCAAGAAACTCAACCCAGGCATGCATAGTGTTCATTCATGAACTCCTTTCATCCATAAAGTCCAAGAATCCCTTTTCCAACTTTAAGTTATGGATTTTCTTTATGATTTCATGATTGGGTTGTTCTTGTTCATGTTGATAAATGAGAAATTAAATTCTACTCTATGTTGGATGATAGTTTCTATGTGGGTTTAATTATTATAGATACATATTCTTGCAAACCTAGGACTAAACCCTTAAATGATGAAATTACAATATGACCATGATGTTTAATTATTGTACAATGATGTTTATGTGTACCATGCGTACAATATGTTTGATTTAATGCGTAAATAAAGGAAAAGTGCCTAACTAGCATGTAGTCATGAAATCCCCATGTATGAACAAGCTTATGCCTATCATATGTTTGATGATATGCTTCAATAAATGCATTATGGTGATTATTATGTATTCAAGAAAGTCATGCTTTTTCAGTTTCCTTCTATCGAGTCCTGGGGGTACTTGTACCCAAAATATTAGCAGTGTGCCTAAAGCCATGTCATGTTTTCACGATACTCTCAGTCAAGCTTTGATCCTTAGACTTCAGATAGTCATATGACTCAGAAAATCTCCATGATCTCATGAACTCAGTTAGTTGTTAGATATCAGTAGTATTCCGTCAGTCAATAGAAGTCAGTAACTCAGTCAATGTTTAGTTTCAGAAAATCATGTTCAGTGTCTATTCAGATGGGAGTAGAAATTAGCACCAAGCGAACCAAAGGATGGGAACTCACTTGTTATATGAGGGTGTGATTCTTAGAAGCAATCTTTGTATTCCAAAACTATATAGCTAACATAGGTTGAGACATCATAGCCTACTATATGTGGGTAGATGAGGTGGCTTAAACTGCTTTATGAGGGTTCCCACCGTTCTCACTAGAGTTACCTGTTATATTAGGGTTACTCACACGTTGTCCTTACTAGTGGTGCGGTATTGACACCCTTCTACTTAGGGTACAGATTTTACCCCAGCTCAGCTATTATAGCACATTTGGGGCATGTCGGTTAGATGACTACTTCCCACAGTTTCAGTATCAGTATCAGTCAAGAACTCAGAAAGATCTTCAGATTTCAAGACTATTAGATATAGTCAATTCGGATATAGTATGAAACTCAGCTAGTTCTTCCAGATTTAGGACTGTCAGATATAGTCACTCATGTTATCAGTTATATCAACTATCAGTATGTCATGTTATTAGTATTCAGATTCAGTAATCATGTTATTATGGTATCAGTGTCAGTTTTTATGTCTCATGCATGTACTCTCAAGCTCATGATAGTCAGTTTGTTATTATATTTGTCCATGCATATGAACCCCATGCATTCAGCTTACCTCACATGCCTACCAGTACATTCAAAACACTGATAGATTTATGCTATGATGTCTTATACCATAGGTTCAGAGACACGAGTTCCAGTGCATCAATAGATTCCAGTCTCAACAATCAGAGTTAGAAGTGAGTCCTCATCTTTCAAGGACATGATCATTATTTTATTACCTTATTAATTAGTTTAGTAGTTGGAGTTAGTTGGAGACTTTTCCTATCAACTCCGTATTCAGACAGTCATATTTAGAGGCTTTTCAAACTGCAGTATGTCCAGATAGCTTATTTCAGTTTTGTTTTGTGTATTTCATGCCCCATCTATATGTTATGATTTTTTAGATCTTATGTTTCAGTTTTGAACATTATGGCCTTTCAGTTAATGTTTCTGCATTATATGGTATGTATGCAATATACAAGTATAGATATCAGTCATGGGTTAGCTCGTGGTCCTTCGAGGTGATGAGCACCGTGTAAAATTCCAGTCATGGGTTAGCTCGTGGTCCTTCGAGGTGATGAGCACCGTGTAAAATTCCGGGTATCAAATTTAAGGCATTACAAACTTGGTATCAGAGCCTAAGGTTCAGTAGTGTCCTAGGAAATCTGAAAGACGCATCTAGTATATTCTTGTGCATGGGTGTGTTGCGCGCCAAATTTATGCGCAAGTGTCTATAAGCTGTTTTAGGAATAGTTTCCCTTCTTTCAGTATTCATGTCATATCAGTGAGCATAATCTCAATTTAATCTCTCAATCTAATCTATTTCTTCTCCTTATTTCAGAACAAGCCTCCCAAGAGAATAAACCAGCCTATCCAAGAAGATCCCTTGGACGAGCATGTTTCTCATCCAGAGTTTAGGGCTGCATTCACTACTCTTGTACAGTCAGTTGCTGATCAAAATAATAAACCAGCTGTCTTTTCGACCAACCCAGTGGCCAATTCAGCTGTAGCCAGGATTTAGGACTTTACCCGAATCAATCCTTAATTCTTTCTTGGGTCTAAGACAGATGAGGACCCTAAAGAATGCCTAGATTAGGTACAGAAGGTTATAGGCATAATAGGGGTTATGTCTAGTGAGAGTGTTGAGCTAGCTACATATCAATTGTAGGATGCTGGTCACGCTTGGGTCAAGCAGTAGAAGTCAGCGAGGGAAGACAATATAGGGTTAGTTGAGTGGGAGGATTTTTCTTCAATGTTCCTTGATGGATTCTTTCCCCTAGAGCTTAGAAAGTAAGGTACTAGAATTAATCAACCTCAGATAGGGCAATATGATAGTGAAAGAGTATTCTCTTAAGTTTACTCAATTAGCCAGATATGCCCCTCATATAGTTACAGGTAGCAGGGAAAGGATGAGTAAATTTATTTCAGGGGTGAACGATTGTATGATTAATGAGTGCAGATCCACCATACTGAATAGTCACACGAATTTAGACAGGATCATGACTCATGCTCAGTAGATAGAGGAGTAGAAGATTAAAATTAGGGAGAAGCAGAATAAGAGAGCGATGACTGGTAGTTTCAACTTTACTCAACCTAAGTTAAAAAGAGGAAAACATTCTTAGTTTTGTCCTAAGTCATCAGTTCCATCTCCTTCTTAAGCCAATTCTCTAGTTCCTAAGTTCAAAGAGGGTAATAAAGATAGAGCACAAGGCTCTAAATCCCAAGGCAGTGTTAGCAGTGCCCGCACCTATCCTCTTTGCCAGACTTGGGCAAAGAACCATCTGGCTATTTGCAGAGTTGGTAGTGGTATTTGTTTCAGATGTGGCAATCCAGGCCATAGAGTCAAATACTATCCTCAGTCAGGGCCTCAGGGTCAACAGAATTATTCCTCAGATTAGTTCGGTCGCCCAAATCAGCAGGGTGCCACTTCCAGTGCAACTAGTGGGAAACTCCCAAATCATCTCTATGCTCTTCAGTACTAACAAGATCAGGAAAATTCTCCAAATATGGTTACCGGTATATTATAGATCTTTCATATGCATGTTTACGCTTTACTAGATCCAGGAGCTTATTTGTCTTTTATCACTCCTTATATAACAGTCAATTTTGGAGTCAGTCCCAAAATTCTAGCAGATCCTTCTTTAGTCTCTACCCCAGTGGGTAAATCTATCATAGCCCGGTGGGTATACAGGAATTGCTCGGTTATGATACTTCATAAAGTCACTTCAGCAGACTTAGTTGAATTAGAGATAACTGATTTTTATGTCATTCTCGATATGGATTGGTTTTATTCCTGCTATGCCACAGTCGACTACAAAAATAGAATAATCTAGTTTTAGTTTCCGAATGAACCCGTCCTTGAGTGGAAAGGTAGTGTATCCGCTTTCAGGGGTCAGCTTGTTTCCTACCTTCGGGCACATAAAATGATATCTAGAGGATGTGTCTATCATTTTTTTCATGTTAAGGATTCTAGTTCCAAAACTCCCAGTATTGAATTAATTCCAATTATAAATGAATATTCAGATATTTTTCCCGAAGATCTTCTAGGAATTCCTCTCAAAGGGGAAATAGACTTTGGTATTGATCTTCTTTTGGATACTCAGCCTATCTCTATTCTGCCATACAGAATGGCACCAGTAGAACTCAAAGAAATAAAAGAGCAGTTGAAGGATCTCTTAGATAAGGGATTCATCAGACCCAACATTTCCCCATGGGGTGCTCCAGTATTATTCATGTGCAAGAAAGACGGTTCTCTCAGAATATGTATAGACTACCGTTAACTCAATAAGGTCACTGTCAAGAATAAGTATCCTCTTCCTAGAATCAATGACTTGTTTGACCAACTTCAGGGTGCTAGCTATTTCTCCAAGATAGAGCTCAGATCCAGCTATCATCAGCTCAGAGTCAGAGAATGTGACATTCCGAAAATAGTTTTCCGTACTCAGTATGGTCACTTAAAATTATTAGTATGTGTTTGGTCTTACCAAATCCCCAGCCAATTTCATGGACTTGATAAACCATGTGTTTAAGCAGCACTTGGAAATGTTTTTCATAGTCTTCATAGATGATATTCTGGTCTATTGTCGCAGTGAGCGCGATCATGTAGACTATCTCAGCACAGTACTTCAGACTCTCAGAGGTCATAACCTATTCGCTAAATTCAGTAAGTGCGAATTTTGGCTAAGGTCAGTTGCATTCCATGGTCATATCATTTTTGGTTATAGCGTTAGAGTAGATCCTCAATAGACCAAACTAGTAAGAAACTAGCCTTATCCTATCTCTCTATCAGATATGAAGAGTTTCTTGGGTTTGGATAGCTATTATAGACTATTTGTTGAGGGATTTTCTTCAATTGCATCCCCTATGTCCAGATTGACTCAGAAGAAAGTTAAGTTTCAGTGGTCAGATCCTTGCGAGAAGAATTTTTAGGAGTTGAAGACTCGACTTACCTAAACCCCAGTTCTAGCTCTTTCAAATTGTTTAGAAGGGTTCGTAGTGTATTGTGATGCATCCAGAGTAGGTTTGGGTTGTGTCCTCATGCAGCATAGTAAGGTCATAGCCTACACCTCCAGACAGCTTAAATCCCATGAGAAGAATTATTATACTCATGATCTTGAGTTAGCCGCCGTAGTATTTTCCTTGAAGATTTGGAGGCATTATCTACACAGTGTTTATGTAGATATGTTCACTGATCATAAAAGTCTTCAGTATGTCTTTTCTTAGAAAGATCTCAATATTCGCCAGAGAAGGTGGTTAGGGCTCTTGAAAGACTATGACATGATGTCCTTTATCAATCGGGAAAGGCCAATGTAGTGGCCAACGCTCTTAGTAGACTATCCATGGGTAGTTTTTCTCATGTTAAGAATAGTAAGAATAAGTTAACTCAGGAAGTCCATTAGCTTTACAGACTAGGAGTTAGCTTAGTTGATACAGATGAGGATGATATATGGGTTCAGAGTAGTTCAAAATTATCTCTAGTTTTAGAGGTGAAAGAAAAACAAGATAGAGATCCCAACCTTGTAAAGTTAAAAGAGTCATTTCAGGATCAGAAAGTAGAGGTATTCTCCCAAGGGGGAGATGGTGTTTTGTGTTATCAGGGTCATCTCTATGTTCCAGGTGTAGATGACTTAAAGCAGTGAATTCTTCCAGAAGCGCATGGTGCGTGCTACTCTATTCATCCAGGGGCCACAAAGATGTACCACAACTTACAAGAAGTCTATTGGTGGAGTGGGATGAACAGAGATATTATAGAGTTTATGGCTAAGTGCTTTACATATCAGAAGGTTAAGATAGAGAATCAGAAGCCTAGTGGTCCTATGCAGGAGTTCATTATTCCTACTTCAAAGTGGGAAGAAGTGAACATGGACTTCATGATGGGTTTGCCTCGAACTCGTTATCAGCATGATTCATTTTGGGTCATCATAGATAGAATGACCAAATCATCCTATGTCCTTCCAGTTCAAACCTCTTATTCAGCAGAGGATTATGCAAGACTCGACATTAGGGAGTTGGTCAGATTACACAGTGTTCCATTATCTATTATCTCAGACAAAGGTACCTAGTTCACCTCTTATTTTAGGAAAGCGTTCCAAAAGGGTCTTGGTACCCAAGTTTATCTTATTATAGCCTTTAATTCTTAGTCAGATGGTCAAGTAGAAAGGTCAATTCAAATATTAAAAGATATTCTAAGGGCATGTTTAATCGATTTCAAAGGAAGTTGGGATGACCACTTACCTTTGATTGAGTTTGCCTACAACAACAGTTATCATTCTAGTATTCAGATGGCTCCTATCGAAGCTCTCTATGGTATGAGATATAGATCTCCAATGGGTTGGTTTGATCTTAGTGAGGCCTCAGTCATAGGGCCTGACTTAGAATTCGATGCCTTAGTAAAAGTCCAGTTGATTAGAGAAAGACTCTGGGATACTCAGAGCCGACAGAAGTCTTATGCATATGTTCGTAGAAAAGAACTTGAGTTTGAGATTGGAGACTATGTCTATATAAATATCTCTCCTATGAAGGGAGTGGAGTGGTTTAGCAATAAAAGGAAACTCAGTCCCTGATATGTCGGTCCCTTTAAGATTCTCAATCGATTCGGCAAGGTAGCTTATGAGCTCGAATTGCCTTTAGATCTAGCCTCAGTTCATCCAGTCTTTGATGTCTCTTTGCTTAAGAAATGTATAGGTGACCTAGAAGTTGTAGTCCCTATTCAGAGCATCGATGTTTAGAACAACCTCTTCTATGAAGAGATTCCAGTTGAAATCCTAGACCATTAAACTCTTAGACTGAGGAACAAAGAAGTCCCTCTAGTTAAAGTTCTTTGGCAAAATCAGTCCGTCATGGGATCTACATTGGAAGGAAAACCAAACATGCTTACCAACTATCCTTACCTCTTCTCTGCCAACTCAGATTAAGCTCAAGGTAATAGTTCTCCTTAAGCTTACACAGTTCCATATTCAGTGTTCATTGCAAACTTGGTACCAAGTACCATTGCATATTCAGTCATCCATTCATGTATTAGCTTAGTAATATAATTATTCATCATACATGCATTCTGATTGTGAGAAACTTAGTTCATTAAACACCCAGTCTTGCATTCATGAATCAGTTACACATGTATCAGATATGTATGTTTAGTATGATATGTTCAGTTATCAGTCATGTCCGTCATTAGATCATGTTTCAATATTCATTTTAAGTGTGTATGTTGGTTATTCTTTCCCCTCACTCTCAGTCTCATTCGAGGACGAATATTCTCAAAGGGAGATATTGTAATACCCCGTACTTTTTCCTAGCTTCAAATCATCTCAAGAATATTAGAAGCTTTCCTTGAAAGCTAAATACACTTTTGTACATGTGTTATTTTTAATATTTTCACTTTTTTTTCAAGTGGGAAATTGAATTATCTTTCCAACGATACCAATTTCGTCAAAATCCGACATCGGAGGAGAAACTTATAGCCAAAACACAGAAGGCAGTAAAACCACCCAGATACGATGGTGAGGCAGACGGACTGTTAGACTAGAGATGGACCGTCGCCCACGACCATCACATCAAGGTAGTGAGAACTACCTTCTTCCTAGGAGCGATGACCCAGGCCGACGAACTATCAGACTAGCGACGGACCGTCGCTCAGGCCATCGCAAGGGAAATAGTGAGGTGACCTTCTGGATAAGGTGCGACATCAGGTTGATGGACTGTTGAACTTACAACGGACAATCACCCAAACCATCACAACCAAAATAATGAGACCCCATCTGCCTAGAAGTGATGGTCAGGGCCAACGGACCGTCAACCCAGCGATGGACCATCATAGGTCCCGTTTAGTTTTTTTTAAGTCATTTTAATAGGGGTATTTTCATTATTTACTACCCACTTATATATATCCAATTATATCCAATTTCAGCCATTTGGTTCATTATTACTTCATAACCAATATTAGGGTTTCTCTCTAACATTAATCTCCAAGAACAAAATCCAAATCATCTTCAAGAACTAAGAGATTCAAATTCTTCAAGTTCAAGAACTTTATGAAACTCAACCCAGGTATGCATAGTGTTCATTCATGGACTCCTTTCATCCATGAAGTCCAAGAATCCCTTTTCCAACTTTAAGTTATCGATTTTCTTTATGATTTCATAATTGGGTTGTTTTTGTTAATGTTGATAAATGAGAAATTGAATTTCACTCCATGTTGGGTGATAATTTCTATGTGGATTAAATTATTATAGATATAAATTCATGCAAACCTAGGACTAAAACCTTGAATATTGAAATTAGAATGTGACCAAGATGTTTAATTATTGTACAATGATGTTTACATATACCATGCCTGCAATATGTTTGATTTAATACCTAAATGAATAAAAAGTTCCTAACTAGCATGTTGTCATGAAATCCCCATGTATGTACAAGTGTATTCCTATCACATGTTTGATGAAATGCTTCATTAAATGCATTATGGTGATTATTATGTATTCAAGCAAGTCATGCTTTGTCAGTTTCCTTCTGTCGAGTCGTGGGGGTATTTGTACCCAAAATATTAGTTGTGTGCCTAGAGCCATGTCACGTTTTCACGATACTCTCAGTCAAGTTATGATCCTTAGAATACAGACGGTCTTATGACTCAGGAAATCTTTATGATCTCACGAAATTAGTCAGTTGTTAGATATCAGTAGTATTCCATCAGTCAACCAAAGTCAGTAATTCAATCCATGTTCAGTTTTAGAAAATCATGTTCAGTGTCTATTCAGATGAGAGTAGAAATTAGAACCGAGCAAACCCAAGGGTGGGAACTCACCTAATATATGGGGGGTGTGATTCTTAGAAGCAATCCTTGAATTCTAGAACTATGTAGCCAATATAGGTTGAGACATCATAGCCTGCTATATGAAGGTAGATGAGGTGGCTTATCCTACTATATAAGGGTTCCTACCCTTCTCACTAGAGTTACCTATTATATTAGGGTTACTCACATGTTGTCCTTAGTAGTGGTGCAGTATTGACACCCTTCCAATTAGGGTATAGATTAGACCCTAGCTCAACTATTATAGCATATTTGGGGCATATCGATTAGATGACCATTTCCCACAGTTTTAGTATCAGTATTAGTCAAGAACTCAAATAGTTCTTCAAATTTTAGGACTATTAGATATTGTCAATTTCAGATGTAGTGTGGAAATCAACTAGTTTCTTTAGATTCAAGACTGTCAGATACAATCACTCATGTTATTAGTTATATCAGTTATTAGTATGTCATGTTATCAGTATTCAGGTTCAGTAATCATGGTATCACGGTATTAGTGTCAGATTTTATGTCTCATGCATGTACTCTCACACTCATGATAGTCAGTCTGTTATTATATTTTTCTATGCATATGAACTCCATGCATTCATCTTACCTCACATGCATACCAGTACATTCAAAGTATTGACGCATTTGCACTATGGTGTGTTATACCATAGGTTCAGAGACACGAGTTCTAGAGCATTAGTATATTCCAGTCTCAGCAGTCGGAGTTAGAAGTGAGTCCTCATCTTTCGAGGACATGATTATCATTTTATTAGCTAGTTAATTAGTTTATTAGTTGGAGTTAGTTGGGGACATATCCCATCAACTCCTTATTCAGACAGTTATGTTTAGAGGTTTTTAAGACTATAACATGTTCAGATAGCTTATTTCAGTTTTGGTTTGGGTATTTCATACCCCATCCATATGTTATGATTTATTAGATCTTATTTTATAGTTTTGAACCTTATGGCCTTTCAGTTCATGTTTCTGCATTATACAATATGTATGCAGATACAGGTATAGATATAAGTCATGGGTTAGCTTGTGGTCCTTCGGGGTCATGAGCACCATGTAACATTCTGGGTACCATATTCTAGGTGTTACATTAAGGCTAAGAACATGTTTACTTTTACTTTGAATTGGGGTTTTTGGATAGCTTATCATAGTTGGTTGTTTGTTAATCTTTTTTAACTGTTTTTAGGATTATTTAACCTTAGAATACATATATTTTTTACCTTACAATCTCGGAGAGGGGAATAGAATGATAGAACATGTGGATGAATAGAGTAAAGTGAATTGGCAATTAGGATAGGGATATACCTAGAAGCCTTGCTTGGTTCAGATGTAGGATGATATCTTAATATATCTAAATGGGTTATTATATCCCCGCTCAATAATGTAGTTGTAATTTTAAGTTAGGCTGAAGGTTAGAGGCCGAGAGACAACGATCATATGATAAACTCTACGAACCAATGACCAAGATAAGCAATCTAACAAATGGAGTTCAATAGGGTACTATGATTGTTTGCAGTGACTTAACCTTGGGCTTTTATCCATGATTGTCTAAAGTCTCTACTTTTTTGTACTATTTACTTTACATTAAGTTTATAACTTTTAAAACTCTCTTGGTCACATTTTCACTAATTGAATCTTACTAGCTGAGATAGAATAGGATAGTTGTTAGAACAAGTCTCCGATAGATCAACATTCGTATTTATTAACGGACACTATATTACATGGTGATACCAAGAGCACTTGGGCGCAACATGCCCTTAGTGCCTTAGTTAAAGATTTATTTAGTTGGTTCGAGGTTTAACTCGTTAAGATTTACTATATCTTATATTCGTCAAGCATAAGGTTGCGGATTTCACTAAGATTGGTGTGCTTTTATTTTTCTACATTTATCTTTTATGTGTATTGGGATTTTCATAGCCATTGATGATTATATACCTTGATGAGTTCATGGTAGTTATTTTGTGCCTTATTATTTAATTCATGATTATATGACTACTCCATGGGTTTTTTTATTTTATTAGTGTATGGGGTAGATCGGTATTGATGTTTTCTCCTTATGAGTGTAGCTTTTGGGTTGAGTCCAATTTATATTGGCACATAGGCCTTGTTGTGTCCCAGAGTGGTACATGTATTGATGTTCATTTTGATACCGCCAATTCATACCTGAATTATAAGTGTTTAAGTTTTCTACCTAAAATAGAATAAAATATTTAGCGAACACAATAAATTATCAATTTTTAGTAAAACACACTTGAAATTTTAGATATTAAACTCAAAGAATTGATTATTTAACTATGTTTTGGTAAATATTTTTGTGATACTTAATTATATTGATATAGATATTGTTGTTACTATTACAATCACTACATGAAGTTATTGATGTTATTTGATATTATTACTTGATGTTATTGATCCTCACTGGGTAGCTATATAACTTAGTGCTATATAGTTTGAATTTAATTTTCTTGTAGTTTTTATTCAGTGGCTTGAGTAGATATAGCCCAATTTGATAATTTCTTTTCCATATCGCGGTGAGGTTGATTATTTTCGGAATGGTTAGTTGTGTTAGATTGATTCAGAGATGTATTATGGTGTCGAAGTTAAGTTGAACTTCCATGGTACTGTATGACTCTAGAGTTGGCAATTTAGTTATATTGCCCATTATTTACTTACAGATTCTTTGATTTGCCTCCTATATTGTGAAGGCTTTTGTATTCGCTATCCCTTTCTATTTAACCCATTTTTTGTGACTGACTAGTTTGAGGTTCGTTATTCATTTGTCACTATGTTATTGCCTAATAGTAGTATGATATACCTATCAAGATACCCTAGATTTATCTCTTAGATTTGTTGTATTCATCACCTTGTGATGGTTTGACATTATTATAGGTATGGAGTTAAATGCTCTGTTCTCACCATGAAGTGATTCTTGCCTTTTGTGAAGTTAGGGAGATAGAAATAGCCTTTTCTATGATGACTTCTTAAGTTGGCATTCATAGATGATGTGATGTATGGATGGATCAAGTGATAATTCCCCAACTTGGCTGGATTAAAAAATTCCACATTTTAGAGTTTGTTCGGCCTAATGAGGCTTGGTGGAGTTTTCCTTCTGGATGATGTGTGCTTATGGCTATTCCTTGCTAAGATATAGTATTGGATTAATTAGTCTGGGAAAAGTTTCATTTCTTCAAGTTGCTAGCATTCTTACCCTTGTTGGATTGGATTTCCTATATTTCCAGCCATTAATTTATCTTTTATTGCATTTTTGTTGTTCTTCTATGTTTCAATTTCGGTTTGGTATGATATGGTATATATATTCCAGATTTAAAAAGTATGGTCAATGTGAGAATTGTACCTTAGTTTGAATTTGTTGTCTCAAATTTGGATTTGACACCTTAGGATGGTGATCTAGAAGTTATAATAGATTTAGAGTATTAATGCCTACCTATCTTCAGGTTTGGTTTGGGTTGTTGTTATCGAGTGGTTCACCTATAGTAATAAGACTTCATATTAGAGTTGTGGAGCTGAGTGCTCCCTTCATTTTTAGATTTATCTTAGTTTGGGTTTCATTAATAGGTTGGTTGAGCCTACTCCATTGTTGCCTATTCGATCTTCCCAACTTTGGATGGATTAGAGTTTCTAAGTGTCAGATGATATCCCATTAGTATGGTTTCATTCTTTTTTTATTGGACATCCTAGAGTGGATCATTCAGTGATGAGTAGTACACCTTGATCTTCTGGATTACACTTAGATAACTATCTATACTAGATATAACATTGGCATAGATTGTATTCCTCGATTTTCTTTATTTTGTTATTCAGGTAATGCCTTATGGGATTATTCTAATGTTTATTGTATGGAATTTTAGTGGATCAACTTCAGTGTTTTGAGTTCTCTATGATAAGATTGCGCAGATAGGACTCAAGTGATAGTCTTACTGGGTTAGAGTGATAACAGGTGTGGAATTTTAAAGAAAGGTTTATATTTGGATTAGCAATGGGTGGTATGACTCATGTCTTGGTGTGTTTTGGCTTAGATAAGCCTTTATAAACTTGTACGATGATAGAGATGGTGTAAATATGTTATGGTTTAGGTTTATGTGCATCAGCCTTTTAGGTTTAGTTGGAGGTCGGTTAGTGGTTGAAGTTATGTTTTTACTACTTGGAAGTGAAGTAAGGGTGCTCATTTGAAAAAGGGATACCTGTGGTTAAATTCCTTGGAAGAGTTCTCTCTTCATGGAGATTACCTGGGAAGTCATTCTCAGAGCATACGGGCTCGGTACCTCATCCTTTAGAGCTTTTAAGATATCTCATATCCGTTGACTTTCGAGGATGAACGTCTATTTAGTAGTGGATATTATAATGACCTTTCGGTCATTTTTGTTATTTTCACATATCTTGCCATTAGGGCTTCTCCATAGCTTCCCCAAGTCATATATGACTTGCAGGGACCGGTAATTTGGTTACCGAGCAGTTTGTTTGGTTTTAGAACCAATTTCCTATTTTAAAGTCTTCGCTGGTTCCAAATGTCCACTAGGCAAAAGCTTCCCCAAGACGATCTCAAACATACATTTTTACTTTGCCAGTATATCTAGAATATCAATTTTAGACTAGGTGGACCTTTGGTTCAGTTCCTAATGCACCAGAGCTCATTTCGACCTATTGTTCGTAAAGTGGAAAAATTAGAAGATATGGGTGTGGGGAGCCCACAATTATTCTAAACGACTTTAATGGTAAATCCAACTTCACCAATGCGTCCGAAACATTGAATTTAATGGGGTTACATAGTTCATTTGCAAAAATTAAAGTCCAAATGAGTTTTGAGGGTCAAAAATGTTTTTGACTTTCTTAGTACTGGGAACGTGTGATCGCACAAGTACCTATTATGATCACAATAGTGTGCTCGCGGTCTACGATAACAAAATGTTCAACTTTAAGGAGCTATAAATAGGTGCCCATGTCATGATTTGACCATTTTATCTTCAAACTCCAGAGCTAAAGCCCGTAAATGGGTATGATGACTCAAAATTGAGTCTTATGGTTGACTTGGGAGCTTGATTAACATCTTTTAATGCAAATATCTTTTGATTTAAGGTAAGGATCCTTCAATCCTCGCTTTAATTTCTTTAATATTTGACCAAGACCCCAAATAGCTTGAGGGCTTGATTTCACCTATTTCTTGAGGGTTATGATTCCTTGATGGTTTATCAACTTTTGGTTGACCTTCAAAATGTATTTTCTATAAGTGGGACCCACTTAGGGTTTTTTTTGTGTTGTCTTTGGACCCGAATCATAATTCTGCAATATGGGTATCATTATGCTCGTATTGATGAATAGATTATTTTTTGATAACTTGGCATCTTGATGAGGCTTCTCTGAAGGGGAAACAAAGGTTTAGTCGGTTGATGATCATTCTTTGGATTTAAGGAAGGTTAGGTTTATCCTTTATTAGAATGAGCATTGCCATAGTATAATTGTGTTGTCTTGTAAGATTGGGAGGCGTTTTAGGTTCTTGTTGATGATTGTTCAATACTTGAGTTTAGTTGGATCTTTTAGATCATTTGGATGCATATAGTGAATTGCCTATCTTGTTGTCTTGAACCTTAGTGGATTAGACTTAATATCTCATGTTTAATATCAGAATGCTTAGAACTACTCTAGTTAGACGGGAGTGACCTTATCACTCATGCTTAGGGAAAGATTGGCCTTATATGCTTACTCTAATAAAGTTGCTTTAGTTCCAATAGACTTAAGTCTAGTATTTGAGTGGGATGCCTACTTTGGACTTAGTGGTGGCTTTCTATACATCCAAGTCCGGGGTATAAATAAACTTAGAAGGTAAATTGGGGATTTAGAATAGGCCTTGACACAACTTAAGACGAGATTGAGGTAGTCCTCGAGAGACCCATAAATGCTTATGTAATGCCTAGAAAATGCCCTTTGAGGCAATATTGAGGAACCTCGATAGTAAATTTATTGATGATGCCATAATGAGATATTGCTTATGCTATTAAAGTAGCCCAAGGCCATGTTATTCATTAAGCCATGGATGTGGCTATTACTCGGGCTATTAATTACGCTATTGCTTCGTTATTGATTGGTCTAAGGAATATCTTTTTTAATGGGCCCTTGAATATAACATGGCTAAAACCATAAAGTACAACATAAATTATTCTATGAATAAGTTATATGTAACACCCCGATTTACTGCACCGGAACGCTACACGGTACGCATGACCCCAAAGGACCACAAGCTAACCCATGACTGATATCTGTACCTGTATACTGCATAAAATACTAAATAATGTGGGAACATGCACTGAAAGGCCATAAGGTTCAATACTGAACATAACATAGATGAGATACATCTGTGGGGTAATACAATACTTAAAACAAATGTGTAAAAACTAAAGTCTAAAACATAATAGTCTGCATCTAGTCTGAAAGCCTTTACTGTCTCAATAATCTTAATAAGGAGTTGATGGTATATGTCCCCAACTAACTCCAACTAACAACTAATCAATGAAATAGTAGAGAAATAATCATGTCCTCAAAGGATGAGGACTCACTTCTATTCTGACTGCTAAGACTGGAATCTACTGCTGATCTGGAACTCGTGTCTCTGAACCTATGGTGTAACATAAAAACAAAGCACCATAGTGAAAATGAGTCAATACAATGGAATGTACTGAGTATACATGTGAGGTAGGCTAATGCAAGGGTTAACATGCATGAATAAAGCTAATTGACTGTCTAACATGAATGAAAGAATGCATACATAAATACGTAACTATAAATGGCACTGTGATATCGTGATTACTGAATCTGAATAATGATGACATGACATACTAATAATTGATATAAATTAAAGCATAAATGGTTGTATCTAAATGTAACTGATAACATGGGTGTCTGTATCTGACAGTCTTGAATTTGAAGAACTATCTGAGTTCTTTTACTTAGATTGGTACTAAAACTGTGGGAGGTAGTATTTAACTGACATACCCTTGATACACCACAATGGCTGAGTTGGGGTCCAATCTGTAACTCCAATTGGAAGGGTGTCAATACTGCGCCACTGGTAAGGAAAAGCTGTGGGCGACCCTTATCTGATAGTATTCCCAAAAGTGAGCGGTGGGGCCCTTATCTGACAGTGCTTATCCACCCCATCAACCCTCATCGGACAGTTTTGATGTCTTAACCTATGCTGGCTATATAGTTATAGAATGCAAAGATGACTTCTAAGGATCACACCCTCATCTGAAAGTGTGTGTCCCCATCCTTGGGTTCACTCGATGCTAATTCCTTCTCCCATCTAAATGGACACTGAACATCATTTATTGAACTGAACATGATCTGAGTTACTAAGTTCCGTTGACTGACGAATACTACTGATATCTGACAATTGACTGAGTCATGAGATCATGGAGATTTTTCCTGAGTCATAAGACTATCTGAAGTCTAAGGATTCATAGCTTTACTGAGAGTATCATGAAAACATGACATGAATCTAGGTACTCAACTAATGTTTCCGGTACAAGGATCCCCAGAACTCGATGGAAGGAAACTGACGAAGCATGACTTACTTGAATATATAATAATCATCATAATACATTTACTGAAGTATTTCATCAAACATGTGATAGGCATAAGCTTGTACGTACTTGGGTATTTCATGATATCATGCTAATTAGACACTTTACCTTTATCTAGGCATTCAACCAAACAAATAGTAGGCATAGAAATGTAAACAACATCATACAATAATTAACAATCGTGATTCAATTCCAATTTAATCATTCAAGGGTTTAGTCCTTGGGTATCATG
The DNA here is from genome assembly GCA_030864225.1 of Capsicum baccatum var. pendulum. Classification (NCBI taxonomy): domain Eukaryota; kingdom Viridiplantae; phylum Streptophyta; class Magnoliopsida; order Solanales; family Solanaceae; genus Capsicum; species Capsicum baccatum. The sequence continues at coordinate 115,093,568 of CM061560.1, forward strand.
AATCTATACCGATTCAAATCAAACCATATGGAATTTAACACTCATTCATGGAATACAATTCAATTACTCATTTTCAATATGAACAAAAACAACCCATATCATGAAATTCATAAGAAAATCCATAACTTGAATTAAGAAAAAGGGATTCTTGGGCTTTATGGACGAAAGGAGTCCATGAATGAACACTATGCATACCTTAGTTCGTGATTTCGTGAAGATTGATGGTGAAAACTTCTTGAATTTGAATCCCAAATAGAAACCCTACATTGTTCTTGAGAGAAACTTGAGATAAAATAGTATATTTAGGGTGAAAAATGGCTAAATCACGTGTTATTGGGTTTAAATAGGGGTAGAAAATTGACCTTTTTAATCCTGGATGCGTCATTTAATTTCAATAAAATTTTCTCAAACTGTGCCCCTGGCGCGACACGGCGTTATCGCACCGTGTCACTAGAAATTAACAATTGGGAAACTGAGGGATGGAGCTATGCAGATCCATCGCGTTTCCTCTGCTTTTGCAACCTGGAACTTTGGCGCGACGCAGGGAAATCGCGCTGAGACACTGGAAAAAATACAATTCTAAATTTGAGTGCTGGAGTGATGCGCCATAATTGCGGACACCTACTGGAAATTGGAAAATGCCATTTCCTCTTGTGGTGTGGTGCGCCACTAACTAATATGGCGCTGTTTTACGACGGGAACTTGAATTAGTCATAACTTCTTACCCGATTATTGGTTTTAAGTGACTCATATATCGATCGAAAGCTTATTGAATTTTCCACATCAAAAAACTGAAAATCTTAAAAATTCCTCATGGAATAATTATTATTTACTTTAGAAGCTAATACTAGGCATTCTTGGGATGAAATTTGCTAGAAATCTTTGGGGTATTACAATATCTCCCGCTTGAGAACATTCATACTCGAATGAGACTGACTGAGAGAGAAAACATAAGCTAAACATGAACTGTACATGAATAACTAGAACATGATTTCATGATTGACAAGATGAACATAACATACTAAACATGCATATCTTATGTATGTGTAACTGATTCATGAATGCGGGACTGAATGTTCCCAGGTACTAAGTTTCTCACAATGAGAATACATTTATGATGCATAACTATATAACTAAGCTGATTCATGAATGCATGAATGAATATCCAATAGTACTCTATACCATGTTTATACTGGGAAGATGAACATGAAACTGAATACCAAGTTCGTGATGAACACAGATCATGAAAATGAGTAAGATTAAGGAGAACTATTACTTTGAGCTTGATCTAAGTTGGTGGAGAAGAGGTAAGGATACTTGGTACGCATGTATGCTTCTTCTTCCCAAGAATCTCCCTTGATGAACTAATTTCGCCAAAGAACTTTAACTAGAGGGACTTCTTTGTTCGTCAAACTATGAGTCTGATAGTCTAAGATTTTGACTAAAATAACTTCATAAGAGAGACTGTTCTGAATATCAATGCTCTGAATAGGGACTACGACTGGTGGGTCACCTATACATTTCTTAAAAAAAAAGACATTGAAGACTGAATGAACTGAGGCTAGATCTGAAGGTAATTTGATCTCATAAGCTACCTTGCCAAAACGACTGAGAATCTTGAAGGGATCGACATATTTGGGACTAAGCTTTCCCTTCTTGTCGAATCTGAGATAATGAACAATGGAACACCGTGAAATCTGAAGGACTCCTTGATATAGAGTTTGGCATAATCCTTTACTGAGTAAGATGTATGAACTTGAAGGAAATGAGAAAATTTGGTCATTCTTTCTACAATGTGCTAGACTGAATCATGGTGATGATGAGTTCGAGGCAAACCCATTACGAATTCCATGTTCACAACTTCCCACTTCCAAGTAGAAATACTGAACTCCTGCATGGACCCTCTAGACTTCTGATTCTCTATATTAACTTGCTGATATGGAGAGCACTTAGCCACAAACTCTACAATGTCTCTCATTATACCACTCCACCAATAGATTTCTCATAAGTCGCAGTATATCTTTGTGGCCCCTGGATGAATAGAGTAGCGCGCACCATATGCTTCTGCAAGAATTCACTGCCTTAAGTCGTCTACACCTAGAGAACAGAGACGACCCTAACAATGCAAAATACATCTCCTACTTGGGAGAAAACCTCTATTTTCTAATCTTGAACTGACTCTTTCAACTTGACAAGGCTGGGATCTCTATCTTGCTTTTATTTCAGCTTGGAAACTCTGAACACATACACCACCCTTTAAAGAATCAACTAAGCGAATGCCTAGTCTGGCAAGATGATGGACTTGTTGAGCTAACTTCTTCATACTATCCTCCACATGAGAAACACTACCCATGGATAGCCTACTGAGAGTTTCGGCCACTACGTTGGACTTGCCCGGATGATAAAGGACACTCATGTCGTAGTCTATCAAGAGCTCTAACCACCTTCTCTGACGAAGATTGAGATTTTTTTGAGAAAAGACATACTGAAGACTCTTGTGATCTGTGAATACATCTACATGAAATCCAAGAGATAATGCCTCCAAATCTTTGAGGCAAAGACTACGATTGGTAACTCAAGATCATGAGTTGGATAATTCCTCTTATGGGGCTTAAGCTATCTAGAGGAGTAGGCTATGACCTTACAATGCTGCATGAGGACACAACCCAAACCTACTCTTGATGCATCACAATACACCATGATCCCATCTGAACCATCTGGAAGAGCTAACAATAGGACTAAGGTAAGTCGAGTCTTTAACTCTGGAAAACTCTTCTCGCAAGGGTCTGACCACTGAAACTTGAATTTCTTTTGAGTCTATTTGAACATAGAGGACGCAATATATGAAAATACTTTAACAAACCTTATGTAATAGCTAGCCAAACCCAAGAAACTCCTGATATCTGATAGAGAGACAGGTTTTGTCCAGTTTCTTATTGTTTTATTCTTTTAAGGATTAACTCTAATGTCATCACCAGAAATGATGTGACCAAGGAATGCTACTGACCTTAGCCAAAATTTTTACTTAATAAATTTAGAGAAAAGCTGATGATCTCTGAGTGTCTGAAGTACTATTCTGAGATGGTCTACATGATCGCGCTCAGTGCAGGAATAAACCAGAATATCATCTATATAGACTATGATGAACAACTACAAGTACTTCTTAAACACGCGATTCATGAAGTCCATGAAAGCTTTTGGGGCATTGGTAAGATCAAATGACATGATTAAGAATTCAAAATGACCATAATGAGTATGAAAAGCTATTTTTAGAATGTCATTTTCTCTAACTCTGAGCCGATAATAGCCAGATCTGAGGTCTATCTTAGAAAAATAGCTGGCACCCTGAAGTTGGTCAAACTAGCCAATGATTCTGGGAAGAGGATACTTGTTCTTGACCATGACCTTATTGAGTTAATGGTAATTAATGGACATTTTGAGAGAACCATCTTTCTTGTGCACTAGTAAGACTGGTGCGCCCAACAGGGAAATGCTGGTTCTGATGAATCCCTTATCTAAGAGATCCTTCAATTGTTCTTTCAATTCTTTGAGTTTTGCTGGTACCATTCTATATGACAGAATAGAGATAGGCTAAGTATCTAGAAGAAGGTCAATGCTGAAGTCTATTTCCCTTTTGGGAGGAATTCCTGGAAGATCTTTGGGAAAGACATCTGAATATTTATTCACTACTGGGATTGATTCAAGGCTGTGAGTTTTAGAACTAGTGTCCTTAACTCAAACAAAAGGATATACATATCCTTTAGATATAATTTTCCTTGCTCGAAGGTAGGAAATAAGATGACCCCTAAAAGAGGGTACACTACCCTTCCACTTAAGGATGGGTTTATTTGAAAACTGAAACTAGACTATTCTGTTTCTGTAGTCGACTGTGGCATAGCAAGAAAAAAGCCAATCTATGCTGAGAATGACATCAAAATAAGTCATCTCTAATTCGACTAAGTCTGCTGAAGTGACTCTCTGAAACATCATAACCGGGCAGTTCCTGTATACCCTCCGGGCTATGATGGTTTTTTCCACTGGGGTAGGTACTAATAAGGGCTCTGCTAGAATTTTGGGACTGATTTCAAAATCAACTGCTATATAGGGAGTAACAAAAGACAAAGAATCTCCTGGATCTTGAAAAGTATAAACATGTACATTAAAGATCTGTAACATACCAGTAACTACATCAGGAGAATTTTCCTAATCTTATCGGGTCTGAAGAGCATATAGTCTATTTGGGCATTGCCATCTAGTAGCACTGATGGTGGAACCCTACTAATTCGGGAAAACAAGATGAGATAAGGAGTGGAGATGACTCTGATAACCTAACTGAGAGTATTCTCTAACTCTGTGGCCTGGCTTTCCACAACCAAAACAGACATCGCTGCGAGCTCTACAAGAACCCTTATGGTTCTTACCACAAGTATGGCAAAGGGGATTAGTGTGAGAATTGCTGACACTGCCCTCAGACTTAGAGCCTGGCACTCTATCTCTGAATTTAGGAGATGGAGCACTGGCTGTAGAAGGAGCTGGAACTGATGACTTTGGATGAAACTATGAACAGTTTCCTCCTTATGATTTAGGCTGAGTAAAATTGAAGTTACCTGTCCTAGCTTTCTTATTCTTCTTTTCCCTCTGCTTAATCTTCTGCTCTTCTATCTGCTGAGCATGGGTCATAACTCTGGGTAAATTTACATCACTATTTAGTATGGTGGATCTGTACTTATTAACCACGCTATCATTTACCCCTAAAGCAAACTTACTCATCTTGGCTCTACTGTTTGTAACCACATGAAGGGTATATCTGGATAATTTAGTAAACTTTACTGAATACTCTTTCACCATATATTTCCCTGCCTGAGGTTGATGAATTCTAGGACCTTAGCCTCTCTAAGTTATTGGGGAAAGAATCTTTCTTAGAATGCAGTGACAAACTCCTCTTACACTATAGGACCTGCATCATCTAAACTTTTTGACTTTCACTATTTGAACCAAGTATGAGCCACATCCTGCAACTGGTATGCGGCTAAATTAGCACTCTCAACATTAGTCATCCCCATGATGTCTGTCACTTTCTAAACTTGATCAATGTATTCCTGAGGGTCTTTATCTACTTTATACCCATGGAAGGACAGAGGATTCATTCGGGTGAAGTCTCGAATCCTAGCTGCAGCTGAGTTGGCCACTGGGTTGGCTGAAATAACAACTGGTCGCACATTATAGGCAGCTACTGACTGAGCAAGGGTGGTAAATACGGCCCTGAACTCCGCATGATGAACATGATCTCCCAAAAGTTCTTTGGGCTGAGGGGCAGACTGATTTCTTCTCTTAGGAAGCATATTTTGAAATAAATAGAAGAAACGGATTAGACTGAGAATTGACTTGTGATTATGCTCATTGGCATGACGTGAATACTGAAAGAAGGAAAACTATTCCTAAACATATCATAGCCTCTTGAACATAAATATGGCGTGCAATAGACCCATGTACAAGTCTCTACTAGATGCGGCTTTCAGACTTCCTAGGACTCTATTGAACCTTAGGATCTGATACCAAGTTTGTAACACCCTAATTTGCTGAATCGAAATGCTACACGATTCTCATGACCTCGAAGGACCACAAGCTAACCGATGACTGATATCTGTACCTGTATAATGCATAAAATACTAAATAATGTGAAAACATAAAGTGAAAGGCCATAAGGTTTAACACTGAACATAACATAGATGAGATAACATCTGTGGGGTAATACAATACCCAAAACAAATGTGTAAACACTAAAGTCTGAAACATAATAGTCTGGATATAGTATGAAAACCTCTACTGTCTAAATAATCTGTATAAGGAGTTGAGGGGACATGTCCCCAACTAACTCCAACTAACAACTAATCAATGAAATAGTAGTGAAATAATCATGTCCACAAAGGATGAGGACTCACTTCTATTTTGACTGCTGAGACTAGAATCTACTGCTGATCTGGAACTCGTGTCTCTGAACCTATGGTGTAATATAAAAAGAAAGAACCATAGTGCAAATGCATTAAAACAATGGAATGTACTGAGTATATATGTGAGATAGGCTAATGCAACGGTTAACATGCATGAATACTGCAAATTGACTGTCTAACACGAATGCGAGAATGCATACATCAATATGTAATTGTAACTGGCACTGTCATATCGTGATTACTAAATCTGAATAATGATGACATGACATACTAATAACTAATATAATTGAAAGCACAAATGGCTATATCTAAATGTAACTGATAACATGTGTGACGGTATTTGATAGTCCTAAATCTGATAGAACTATCTGAGTTCTTTACTGAGACTGGTACTGAAACTGCGGGAGGTAGTTTTTAACCAACATGCCCCTAATACACCACTATGCCTGAGTTGGGGTCCAATCTGTAACCCCAATTAGAAAGGTGTCAATACCACGCCACTGGTGAGGACAAGCTGTGGGCAACCCTTATTTGATAGTATCCCTAAAAGAAAATGGTGGGGCCCTTATTTGACAGTGCTTATCCATCGCATCAAACCTTATCAGATAGTTTTAATGTATCAACCTATGCTGGCTACATAATTCTGGAATGCAAGGATGACTTCTAAGGATCACACCCTCATCTGATAGTGTGTGTCCCCATCCTTGGGTTTACTCAGTGCTAATTCCTACTCCTATCCGAATGGACACTGAATATCATTCATTGAACTGAAAATGAACTAAGTTACTAAGTTCCGTTAATTGACAAAATACTACTGATATCTGATAATTGACTGAGTCATGAGAGTATCGAGATTTTTTCTGAGTCATACGACTATCTGAAGTCGAAGGATTCATAGCTTGACTAAGAGTATCGTTAAAGCATGACATGGCTCTAGGTACACAACTAATATTTTTGGTACAATTACCCCCAGGACTCGATGAAAGGAAACTAACAAAGCATGACTTACTTGAATACATAATAATCATCATATTACATTTACTGAAGCAATTCATCGAACATGTGATAGGCATAAGCTTGTACGTACATGGGGATTTCAAGATATCATGCTAATTAGACACTTTCCCTTCATCTAGGCATTCAACCAAACATATAGTAGGTATAGAATGTGTTAACAACATCATACAATAATTAACTGTTATTATTCAATTCCAATTTAATCATTCAAGGGTTTAGTCCTTGGATTTCATAAATCTATACCGATAAAAATCAACCCATATGGAATTTAACACTCATTCATGAAATACAATTCAATTACTCATTATCAACATGAACAAAAACAACCCAAATCATAAAATTTATAAGAAAATCCATAACTTGAATTTAGAAAAGGGATTCTTGGGCTTCATGAATGAAAGGATTCTATGAATTAACTCTATACATACCTTAATTCATGATTTCGTGAATATTAATGGTGAAACCTTCTTGAATTGGAATCCCCAATAGAAACCCTAGCTTGTTCTTGAGAGAAACTTGAGAGAAAATAGTATATTTTGGTTGAAGAATAGCTAAATCACGTGTTATTGGGTTTAAATAGGGGTAGAAAATTAACCCTTTTAACCCTGGATGTGCCATTTAATTTTAGTAAAATTTTCCTGAACTGGGCCCTTGGCGCAATGCGACATTACTGTGCCGTGTCTCTGGAAATTGACAATTAGGAAATTGAGGAATGGCGTAATAAGGAGCCATCGTGTTGCCCCTTATTTTGCGACCTGGAACTTTGGCGTGACGTGGGGAAATCGCATTGAGACACTGGAAAAAGGAAAATTCTAAATTTGAGTGCTGGCGCAAGGCTCCATAATTGCGGACACCTACTGGAAATTGCCAAATGTCATTTCCTCTTGTGGCATGGTGTGCCACTGACTAATATGGTGCTATTTTACGACGGAAACTTTAAATAGTGATAATTTCTTACCCAATTATCGGATTTAAGCGCATCATATATCGATAGAAAGCTTATTGAATTTTTCACATGAAAAAAAGTGAAAATATTGAAAATTCCTCATGGAATAATTATCATTCACTTTAGAATCTAATACTAGGCATTCTTGGGATGAAATTTTCTAGAAATCTTCGGGGTATTACACTATAGATTATGTCATGGATTTTAAATTTCTCAAGTTAGAGATAAACTTTCTACATGATAATGGTGGGCCATTGCTCATGATAATGCTTATGATTATGGTCGTGGTCCAGTAAACTAGATTATTAACTTATCACTTATAACATTCATGTTGTATATATATGTAATTATTGATAATGTGACATTGACAATGAATGACAAAATATGGAGGTATTTTCTTCTTGCTTTCCCTTTTATTTTTATTTACTTTAGCCCTTATTGGCCTTGTTCTTTACTTTAGCCCTTGTGGGACTTGTTATTTGCTGCCCTCGTGGGGTATGTCCTTTATATTAGACCTCATGGGGCTTGCTCTTAATTATTTATATTAATGTGGATATTATGATGATACCTGGCAAGGCAGGATGATGCTATGATGATATTACAATTCCTGGCATATCCGAAGGATATTATGATAATAGAATGATACCCAAAAATATCGAGATGATATTATGATAATATGATAATACCCAACATGGCCAGAGGATATTATGATAATATAATGATACACGGTATGGCCAGAGGATATTATGATGATTTAATTATTCCCGACAAGAGGGGAGGATACTGTGATAATATAATGATACCCAACAAGGCCAGAAGATAATTATGATGATACATATATACCTGGCAAGGCTGGAGGATGATTATTGATATACCTATGGGTACTTCTACCAAATCGAGTTTGGCTAGCCCTATGTCTAGCAATTATATATTAGTTAAGCTTATGGGTAGTTGGGTATAATCTTTATATTAGAGATTCCAGCCATAGTTTTTAGTGATAAAGTTATAAAGTGGTACCATTGTTGATTTAAGGTTGAAAAGACGATTAGTTGTGAGTATTAATTAAGTGGTTAATAATGACTTATGGATAGTTGAACCATAGCAATGATGAGGACTAGTTGTTTTGGTGACTGGTAATTATGATGATTAAGCTCTAATAATGTTTAGCATAAATGAAGACTCATAGCAATGTTGATTAGTTGATAATTATGATTTTATCGATGATGATGAATAGTTACAAAACGAGGATTTGTGGATTGTAATGCTAATTACTAAATGTATTTTAGTCAATAAATTGAATAATGAGTAATTGGTGATTAGCGGTTATTGGATTAATGACGATTAGTGAGTTTATAATGGCTAGAAATAAATATTAGATAATTAATTAATATGGCTTAATAATTTATTTTGGCTACATGCTAATTATTGACTAGTTGGTAAAGAATAGCTAGTTGTTGACCCATTAATAGTGATTAGTGGTGAATAGTGTATAAATAACAATTATAAGGTATATGATGACAAGTGAGTATTTGGATAAATAGGCGTTGTCTTGATAATAAAGATCTATTTATGCGTATCGAGGATATAGTTGTCTAAATGATGGTATTGTTATGGTGTGATGCCCCAGAAAAATTTTCCATTAAGATCTCAGACGAAATAAGTTGAATTCTATTCTTTATCGTGATTAATAATTTTTCTGTGTGGAATTTCTGGCTATGTGACCTTTCATCGCATAGAGCATCGAATAATCTTTCCAATGATATATGGATCATCCAAAATGGGCACTCGAGCGATGAGTTATGATCATTCCGATCTAACCGTGAATAATGGTGAACAGTAAATGTGAAGGAAAAAAAATGAGGACAGGCGAATTTCAGGGTAAACTTCAAATGATCATAACTCCTTGTACATGCTGATATGGGTGAGCTACTATATATCAACAGAAATCTATGAAAGTCCTCTTTCCAATGAAATTGGTTTTATCCAATTTGGCCATCAGAGCAAAAAGTAATGGTCGATCTACTTCAGCATATCAAAAAAGTTCACCAAAGGACAGATTTGACATTATTTAATTTTTAATGGTATTTTGGTCATTCCCACTCCAATCCATCCGGGTAAACCATGGATTTAAGTCCATTAAGAGCATTCAATAGCTGATTTTTCTTCAAAATTCCCTAAGTCTCAAACCCCAACCCTACTACTACAAATTTTATCCTTCTATGTCTCTTGATTGAACCGTAGAAATTTTAAATTGATTTGGGATTCAAGTTGATCATGCTAAGGGCTTCGATAAGAACCCTTTATTTTTGTGAATAAAGTTCCGGAGTCGGAAATTCATATTCATCTTCCATTTTTAGGTATGTGGGGCTTTGAACAAAATTATCCTTTCGATCTTGTGCCCGGTATTTTTATTGAATTACATTGACATGAGATTTTACATGTTTTGCCATGAATTGGAATATGGTTTTATATCTTATATTATTTTTGATGAGCTATCTCATTATGTCATCTGATATGTGTATGATGTTGAGATGAAATTATGTCCAAAAAGTATTTGATTATGAGAGTATGATGATTTAATTTGTTAAGCCTTGATTTATACTATCATTCCACTATTTCCTTATTATTAATTTATAATTGATATTGGAAATTCTATATCCTTACTATGTGTTGATGTCTCAAGTACCTTTAAATGAGAGTTGGATGGCAAATTGAGAAATGTTGATATTGAAGTTGCCATGAGTCTTGGTATTTTCCGGATGGTTTTGATGAGTTAAATTGTTGAAAATATTATGTATTGAGTCTTCATAACCTTGTCCAAATGTCGAGTCGGTTAAGGCTTAAGGCATTCATACCTTGTAGATGTTGAGGAAGATTAAAATGTTTTGAGCTAAAATATGTTGAGTTAGGAATCCACAAATTGATATGATTTGATAAATGAGAAAGAGATTTGATTTGGTCTTTATGATAGACCCTTGTGATGTTGTGGTGGATTTCCTAACGTGTTCTGAGCTTGTCGGGGAGTAGTACTTAGCACCGAGAGGGAAATTTTGTATTTCCCCAAACCTATGTACCACCGTAGGGTTGTTTGATGATGATATTATTGGCCAGAGAGCCCGATTGTGATTATTGTAGTTTTAATGTCGTACTCCTTGGCAAAGAGTATGATGGTCCCGCCAATATAGGTTTTAAACGTTGGTATTAAACGTAGCTCACATAGGGTTGTCGGTTATAGAAAACTCCCCTGTCCATAAGAGTCATGTTTATTGAAATACCGAGTCACTCTGAGCTTTAATGTGGTAAGTCAAGTTACTTATGATGATCTATAATGATTTATGAGGTTTTTCTCCTACATTTCCTATCTAAGATGTTATGAGTTGCATGATTCAATGTCACTCAAGCCAGGTGTGTCATTATGGTCTGTATGTACGGTTTTACAAAATTTATGATATTATTTATATTTTGCATGCACCCCCACATACTTAGTACGTATCTTATGCTGACCCATATATTTCTCTGTGGGCTACATTCTTACCATGATATAGGTTTAGGTACTCATTCGCAGCCGTGACTGTGATATCTGAATGCCGCATCTATATTCCTTTAGTGGTGAGTCCTAATGGTTCGAAAACCAAGTTGCTAGTTTTGGTGTTGTTGTTTTGTGATCCATTTGGTCTGTTGAGTCAGTTGGGGGTTTGTCCCAATGGCTCATCGATTTTGCTGTATAGAGGCTATATCAGACCAGTGTATTATTAGGTTGTTTTGTGTATAGAAATTTCATATATGTACAGTCTAACAATATTCCATGCCAAGTGTGATGTGATATGATATATACTTATATATATATATCATTAACGTAGCGTGTATGTTGTTGTGTTGGAACCCAAGGTAGTGTTTTGGCTTAAAGGGTTAGCTTGAGGCTACATATAGTCTTTGGGCACCGTGTGGCATCTCGGGATGATATTTCGGGGAGTTACAAACTTGGTATTAAAGCCAGGTTGTGAAGAGTCCTAGGGAGTCTAACAAGCCGCATTACGTAGAGTCTTGAGTATCGGTGTGTAGCGCGCCACACCTATGATCAAGAGGCTGCGGGGCATTCTAGGAAAAGTCATTTCTTTCTTTATACAAGAGTCTATCATGCTTACAACTATTTCCTTTTGTTGTTAATTCGTGCATTCTTATGACTGAAAAAGCCTCCACGTCGAACTCGCAAAAAAAACAACCAACCTTAACCCATTGATCCATTACATGAGACAGTATCCCATGCCGAATTTAGGGAAACTTTTTAGATGCTAGCCCAAGCAGTTACCTCCAATACTCAGGCTAACACTTAACCTCCACAGGAAAATAATTCGATAGTAGCACAAATTCCTGACTTTATGCGGATGAATCCGCCAGAGTTTCATGGGTCTAAAGCAGGTGAGAACTGGTAGATGTATGTTGATGAAATGAAGAAAATTACACTGATTATGTACGTGATCGAGGAAGAAAAAGTGGATCTGGCTTCTTATCGGTTGAAGGATATTTCCTATGATTGGGTGTAGATGTGGAATAAGGGTAGAGAGGAAGATACCACTCCAGTGACTTGGCAATTATTCCAAGATGCTTTCTTGGATAGATTATTTTCTCTTGAGTTACGAGAAGCTAAGATAAAGGATTTTATGAATTTGAGAAAAGGCTCCATGTCAGTTAACGAGTATTATCTTAAGTTTAATCAGCTATCGAAGTATGCTCCCAATATGATGGCTGATTCAAGGACTAGTATGAGCAAGTTTCTAACTGGCGTGTCAAGTTATGTGGTGAAAGAATGTAGATTTGCTATGATAAATAGGGAGATTAATCTTCCTAGTTTAATGATTCACGCCCAACAGATTGAGTCAGACAAGTTAAAGGAACAAGAAAGAGTAAGAGGGATTAAGAGAGTAAGATCGGAGCAATAGGGGTCTGGTCAAACTAGATTCTACAGAGGGAGTCGCCCTCAGTTTCAGAGACATCCATTTATACCTGCTCCTTCCTCAGCTAGTGCTCCCGTATATCAGGGCAGTCAAGAGCTCAAGAATAGGTTGGTACCTTCTAGGTCTCAGGACAGTGTAAGCAACCGACTTCATCTTTCTTCGTGTGCTAAGTGTGGTAAAGACTATTTTAGGGAGTGTTATTTGGGGCAGCGGGGCTATTTTGGTAGTGGCAAGTCGGGACATATACTTAGAGACAGCCCGCATGCCAGACAGTGGTCAATGCCATAATTATTTCTATGCTATACCACCTCATCAGGAGCAGGAGGACTCTTCCGATGTTGTCACTGGTATGCTCCATATTTTCTATTTTGATGTCTATGTGTTGATTGATCCCGATTTGTGTTTTTCTTATGTGACACCTCTGGTTGCTGTAAATTTTAAAACGGATCCTGAACTAATTTCTGAACCTATTTTGGGTTCTACTCCGATAGGAGAGTCTGTCATTGCTGATTGGGTGTATAAGAAATGTCCCATTACTGTCTTTCATTAGGTTATGTATGCTGATTTGATTGAGCTAGACATGGTTGACTTTGATATCATTCTGGGTATGGATTGGCTTCACTCATGCTATGCATCTATTGATTGTCGTGCCCGTGTGGTTAAGTTTCAGTTTCCTAATGAACCTATCCTCAAATGGTCCGGGAGTTTTGTGATTCCTAAGGGTCATTTCATATGCTATCTCAAAGCTAGGAAGTTGATTTCCAAGGGTTGCATCCACCATTTGTGTCGAGTTAAAGACACTAAGTCTGAAACCTCGACCATTCTGTCAATTAATGTTGTTAATGAGTTTCTTGATATCTTTTCGGAAGATCTCCCTGGAGTACCTCTTGATAGAGAGATAGAGATTAGGATTGACCTTCTTCTCAATACTCAGCTTATTTCCATTCCTCCGTATCGCATGGCTCCCATAGAACTTAAAGAGTTGAAGGAGCAATTGAAAGATCTTTTAGACAAAAGCTTTATCAAACCTAGTGTGTCCCCGTGGGGTATACCTGTCCTGATTATGCGTAAGAAAGATGGTTCTTTGTGGATGTGTATTGATTACCGACAGCTTAATAGGGTTACTATCAAGAATAAATATTCGCTTCCTCGAATTGATGATTTATTTGATTAATTGCAAGGTGCGAGCTACTTTTCAAAGATAGACCTCAGATCCGACTATGAACAACTTAAGGTTAGGGAATGTGATATCCCCAAGACAGCCTTCCGAACCCATTATGGTCATTTGGAATTTCTAGTGATGTCTTTCGGGTTTAACTAATGCTCCAGCGACTTTCATTAATCTTATAAACTGTGTATTCCGGCCATATCTTGATTTATTTGTTATAGTTTTCCTTGATGATATTCTTATTTACTCACCGAAGTGAGGGTGATCATGCGGATCATCATCGAATCATGTTGGAAACTCTTTGAACTCATTGGTTGTATGTTAAGTTCAGTAACTGTGACTTCTTGCTGAACTCTGTAGCCTTCTTGGGTCATGTTGTTTCTTTCGAAGGTATTAGAGTTGATCCTCAAAAAATAGAGGCTATAAAGAATTGGCCTAGACTTATTTCTTCTTCTAATATCCAAAGTTTCTTGGATCTAGCTAGTTATTATCGTCTTTTTGTTGAAGGGTTTTCATCTATTGCGTCTCCTATGACCCGTTTGACCCAAAAGGAAGTGAAGTTCCTGTGGTTTGAATCTTACAAGAAGAGTTTTGAGGAGTTGAAGACTCGACTCACTTCAGCCCCTATATTGACTTTGCCTGATGGTGTTGATGGTTTTGTGGTGTATTGCTATGCTTCCAGAGTCAGTTTGGGTTGTGTATTGATGCAAAAGGGAAAGGCTATAGCTTATGCTTCCAGGCAGCTAAAGCCTCACGAGAAGAATTATCCTACCCATGACCTTGAATTAGCTGCCATGGTTTATGCTTTCAAAATCTGGAGACATTATTTGTATGGTGTCCATGTCGACGTCTTCACGGACCATAAGAGCTTGCAGTATGTGTTCACCCAAAAGGAGTTGAATCTTAGGCAGAGACGATGGTTAGAACTGTTCAAATATTATGATATGAGCATGCTATATCATCCGGTCAAGGCCAATGTAGTAACAGATGCCCTTAGTCAGAAGTCCATGGGTAGCATAGCACATGTGGAGATTGGTAAGAAGGAGTTGGCCCGTGAGGTACATCATTTGGCTAGATTGGGGGTTAGGTTGTTTGGTGATGCTGAGGGTAGTATAGGAGTGCAAAGCGGTTTTGAATCCTCTTTATTGGATTCTATTCCTTATCATGATTAATAATTTTTCTATGTGGAATTTCTGGATATGCGACCCATCATCGCGTAGAGCATCGAATAATATTTCCAACGATATATGGATCATCCAAAACGAAAACTCGAGCGATGAGTTATGATCATTCCGATCTAACCGTGAATAGTGGTGAACAGTAAATGTGCAAGAAAAAAATACTGAGGCAAGGCAAATTTTAGGGTCAACTTCAAAAGATCATAACTCCTTGTACATAATGATCTGGGTGAACTACTGTGTATCAACAGAAATCTCTGAAAGTCCTCTTTCCAATGAAATTAGTTTCATTCAATTTGGCCATCGGAGAAAAAAGTTATGGTCGATCTACTTCAGCCTATCAAAACAGTCTACGAAAAGATAGATTTGACATTATTTGATTTTTAAGGGTATTTTGGTTATTGCCACTCAAATCCATCTGGGTAAACCATGGATTTAAGTCCATTAAGAGCATTCAATAGCTCATTTTTCTCCAAAATTTCCTAAGGCTCAAATCCCAACCCTATTACTCCAAATTTCATCTTTCTATTTCTATTGATTGAACTGTAGAAATTTCAAATTGATTTGGGATTCAAGTTGATCATGTTAAGGGCTTCGAGAAGCACCATTTATTTACGTGAATAAAGTTCCGGAGTCATAAGTTCACATTCATCTTCCATTTTAGGTATGCTTGGCTTTGAACAAGATTATCTTTTCGATTTTGTGCCTGGTATTTTTGTTGAATTACATTGACATGAGATCTTACATGTTTTACCATGAATTGGAAATATGGTTTTATATCTTATATTATTATCCATGAGCTATGGGATTATGTCATCCGATATGTGTATGATGTTGAGATGAAATTATGTCCAAAAAGTATTTGATTATGAGAGTCTGATGATTTAATTTGTTAAGCCTTGATTTATACTATCATTCCACTATTTTCTTATTATGAATTTATAATTGATATTGAAAATTCTATATCCCTACTATGGGTTGATGTCTCAAGTACCTTTAAATGAGAGTTGGATGGCAAATTGAGAAATGTTGATATTGAAGTTGCCATGAGTCTTAGTATTTTCTAGATGGTTTTGATGATTTAAATTATTGAAAATATTATGTATTAAGTCTTCATAGCCTTGTCCAAATATTGAGTCGGTTGTGGTTCAATGCATTGATACCTTATTGATGTGGAGGAAGATTAAAATGTTTTGAGCTAAAATGTGTTGAGTTAGGAATCCACAAATTGATATGATTTGATAAATGAGAAAGAGATTTGATTTGGTCTTTATGATAGACCCTTGTGATGTTGTGGTGGATTTCTTAACGTGTTCTGAGCTTATCGGGGAGTAGTACTTAGCTCCAAGAGGGAAATTTGGTATTTCCCCAAACCTATGTGCCACCGTAGGGTTGTTTGATGATGATATTATTGGTCAGAGAGCCCGATTGTGATTATTGCAGTTGTAAGGCCATACTCCCTGGCAAAGAGTATGACGCTCCCGCCAATGGGGGTTTCAAACGTTGGTATTCCACATAGCTAACGTGGGGTTGTCGATTATAGGAAACTCCTCTGTCCATAAGAGTCATGTTTATTGAAATACCGAGTCACTCCGTGTTTTGATGTCGTAAGTCAAGTTGCCTATGATGATCTATAATGATTTATGAGGTTTTTCTCCTATATTTCCTATCTAAGATGTTATGAGTTGCATGATTCAATGTCACTCAAGCCAGGTGTGTCATTATGGTCCGTATGTACATTTTTACAAGATTTATGATATTATTTATATTTTGCATATGCCCCCACATAATTAGTATGTATCTTATGCTGACGCACATATTTCTGTATGGGCTACATTCTTACCATGATGTAGGTTCAGGTACTCAGCCGCAGCCGCGACAGTGATTTCCGAGTGTTGCATCTACGTTCCTTCAGTGGTGAGTCCTCATGGTTCGAGGACCAAGTTGCTAGTTTTGGTGCTATTGTTTTGTTATCCCTTTGGTTTGTTGAGTCAGTTGGGGGTTTGTCCCAATGGCTCGTTGATTTTGCTGTATAGAGGCTATGTCAGACTAGTGTATTGTTGGGTTGGTTTGTGTATAGACATTCCATATATGTACAGTCTAATGATATTCCGTGCCATGTGCGATGTGATATAATATGTACTTATATATATATCCTTAGCATAGCGTGTATGTTGTTGTGTTGGAAACCAAGGTTAGTGTTTTGGCTTAAAGGGTTATCTTGAGGCTACGTGTAGCCTAGGGCACTGTGTGGCGTCTCGTGATGATATTTTGGGGTGTTACATATGGTTATGCATATATTGTCATACGTTATTTAATTATGATTGTTGATGATAATTGAGAAAGGTTGGTGAATTTTTGATTGATGATAATTGTGGAATGTTTATAAATTGACTGATTGATAGTAAGCGTGGAATCATCATTTAATAAAGATGGAGTTTGGATATATTGTTGATTAGATTCCTTTACCTTTCTCTTTGGTATACTCTCTAGTGGTATGGGACATTGTGATGAGTTCTTTACTTTAAGTACCAGTTGGAGTTTGGGAGCAAACTTTGTACATGTGGTTGTTTATGTTGATGCTTTATGATCCATTATTATTCCAAATGTCCAATTCTTATGTACTACGGTAGAGGCATGTATTGGCGCCATATGTTATATTGTTATTCTGATATTTATTAATTGTTATGTTCAACGATATTGGCATGAGTTGATTCCTTAAGTTCTATCATTATTTCCATTTTGATTACTAATTATACACAATAATGATGGATATAATTCAGGTTCAATTATGTATCTAGACTTAGTTATGATTATCTTACATTATATCATCTTTATATCATGACTTAGTTCTGTCGACCAATAATGCCTGTTGAGTACTCGTTGTTTGGTACTCATACTACACTTTTGCAGCTTACAGATCATAGTAATGATCCAAACCAGGGCCTAGTCGGGACGGTTATATCATGTGCACCGTGGATGGGAGACTACCCCTTCCCCTAGTAAAAAAAACGCAATACAACTTGCAGTGGATGAATTTCGAACATATAATAAGATAGAATATGAATTTGTTAAAAGTCGATAATACCAAATCCTAATCTGCAGTAATCCGCAAAGCCTCTAAACATACCAAAACCAATCTAAGTCAGGACATGCCCCCGACGATAGCTAAAAAGGTGACCAAAGAAATAGTCAATGCCAAAAACGGGACCATGAACTAACAAGCCATCTAGAAGAAGGAGGCTCAGTACTTCAAGCTGACTCACGAACAATTGAAGAACCACCTATCGCTGCGCAAGAAAAGTAGAAGTGTCTTAGTTTCCTGCATCGTGTAGGGATACATTATCTAGTGACGGTTAAGGGATAAAGTGCTAGTATGTACCTCAGAGATAAGGTAATAAAATAGTGCCAAGATCAAGAGTTCAAATCATTCAATACCAATGCACACAGTCATATGACAATATATAATTATATATATATAACATACTGGTATAGGGAACAAGCCTTAGCATGAACAATAAAACATTAGACTGGGCTATGTAGCGTAACCTTCATAATTGTTCTAACATGACCCGACCAAAGGCCTAGTAGTGTCGGGCATCTTAAGTCTAACTAGGACCGGGGACCACCCCAACACCCTACCATAATCGCCCTGTTCCCTATGTCATATGAATTACGAACATGTGATAAGATATAACCAAATTTATTGAAAGACATTACAAGAAGTGGAAAACCATAACCAACCAAATATCCAACCTAATATCAAACTGGTGTCAACCCCAATACCAATACCAACACCAAGGTTAACACGAATACCGACACCGCCCATGCCCATAGTTGTCACACAAAGCCTCTAGTAGAAATCCAACAGCATCCGATCATGACATGCACCCGACCATAGCCAAACTAAGTCCAAGAAATAAAAAAAAGTAGGAAAAGAAGTCCCATAGCATGAAATGGAGTCTTCCAGAGTATGGAAACTCACCACTTCAGGCCAATACAAAGTTGTTCCCGAACCCAATATCACTGAGTAGGAGCAGATGTATGTTTGGCTCCTACATCGTGTGGGGACACAACTCTTAAAGACGAGCTAGTGGGTGAACACTAGCATAAATTCAGGAATAAGGATAGAATAATGCCATTATTCAAAACCAAAGTAAATTACCATATGCAATAACGTACATATATATACATATAAATATATACCATGACGGGAAAGGGAGCTGGGTTTAGCATTCATTTAATATCTTTAACCTGTGATTGTGTAGCTCTGCCATCCTAAATCCACCCATGGACCATATAGGTTCAGCTCCCATTGCTAAAAGGGCCCGACATCTATTAGCCGAACGAGCCGGAGAAAATCCTAAGATGACTAGTACATCTCCTAAAATATAAGTGTGACATGATACACACGGTCACCAAGACCAACCTCACATCGACAAACGTGAGTTTCCAAATTTGGTTCCCCTGAGACTGCCATAATCTATGGATTTTATAATTTATCCCCTTTAAGACTTTATTAAAATAATTCACACATAACCAACCTTTTACAAAGGAGTCCTTTAATTAGGCATTAATTATTGGTATCGTCATACCAAAACTAGAGATTGAAAGTCTATCCATTTATGCCATACCAATGCCATAAACTAATTTGATTCCAAAGTTTCCATTTAAGCCAATACCATGGACACTATGGCCTTTCCAATCCCTTAAAACCCAATTAAACCAATTTAGGTTCCATTACCATAGTATGAAATGCAATGTTTTGAATAATAGTTAAACTAGGTGACAAAATTATTCTCATAGGCATTTTAACAATCATGTTTAGGGAACATAGTTTCCAAAGCAAAAACCAAGTATCAATTGACCATTCCCATTCAACCACATTTTTAAAACACAACTATATCATAAAAACTATAAGAAAATATGGGAAGACATTATCCAACCAAGTACAACCGAAACCCTTAACATGTACTTCAAAACCCAAAACAATACAATAATAATGGCTTGAAAATCATCCATTAAAACATATTTTTAGTTTAACCAACAATGAGGGGGGAGTAACATGCCTTAGATAAAAAGAAAGACTGAGAGAAACCACCCCTTTGAGCCTTAATGAATTTCCTTGAAGAGAACCCTAACCTTTTATGACCCTAGAGCTTGAGAGAGATTTGAGAGTGTTTACAGAGTGTTTGATTATGAATAATAGGTTAAGGAAGCCTCCAAAGGATTTTTATGTCATGGGGTCCAAAGGAGTTAATAAGGGAAATGTCCAAAATACCCCCATCTTAAACTGTAAAAAGGACGCGTGAGGGTATGGTCGGACCACTCAACTTGTATTCACATTATACGAGTGGAACCCTGTACTAGTATCTAGATCAAAAAGTTGGACACCATATTCTATCCAATATACGAATCCTTAGCCTAACTCATATTATCACCATAAGACAAGTACCCTTTAAGTCGTACCCTAAGCAAACATCAAGGCTATACACTAGACAATACATGATTGGACACTATACTTCTTGTATCCTGAATATATGACTCGTAAGGAGTCTTCTCGTATCTAGGTCAGAACTTGGACAATATCAATCTGACCAACAAATGAATAAGGTCCTAAACCCATACCCACATCATACGAGTCAAGGTGTGATTCATATGATTATCAGAAGGTTCAAGACAGGGAATTTTCAAGGGGCAAAACCCATGGTGTTTCAAATCTCCCCCACTTTGATCATTCATCCCCGAATGATGGAATAGGACAGTACAAGCATTATTAAACCCCAAAACGTCTCTACTCTTAGCTTTAAGATAGAAAACCGAAAACTAAGGAATTCACCCTTCTTACATTTAACAAAGACATAAAAAAATATGCAAGTAAATACTTATTTCCCTTAACCAAGTGAGAGGACAAAGATAGTAAGAAGAACACATACCATACGCATGAATTTCCGAAGTGGAAAATAAGAATAGATACACTGACTTCATGTCCTCTTCATCTTCCCATGTAGCATCTTCCACCTTGTGGTTCCTCCATAGAACCTTTACCAAGGCCACATCCTTGGTCCACAGCCGATGAACCTGTCAATCTAAGATATCAACCAGGATCTCCTCATAAGATAGGGAATTTGAAATACCTATATCATTGATGGACACAACTTGGGACAGATCACCATTACACTACCTCAAGATAGAAACATGGAACACCGGATGAATGGAACTCAAAATTGTAGGCAACTCTAACTTATACACAACATTGACAACCCTTCTTAAAACTACATTCGAACTAACATACCATGGGCTGAGCTTTCTATTCTTTCGAAACCGCATTGCTACCTTTATGGGAGAGACTTTTAGGAGTACCCTATCCGCAATATCAAACTCCAACTTCCTTTGCCTCACATCCGCATAGGATTTTTATGACTTTGGGCATCCTTAAGTCTATCTTGAATCACTTTCACCTTCTCCATGTTTAGTGAACCAAATCCAAGCCAATCATATGTGCCTCTCAAACTTTGAACCACCCGATAGGGTATTTATACCTCCGACCATACAAGTCTTCAAACGGAGCCATCCCAAAGCTAGAGTGGTAGCTATTATTGTATGCAAACCCTAAAAGAGTTAAGTACTTAACCCAACTACCACCATAGTCAATCATACAATCCTGAAGCATATCCTCCAATGTATAAGTATTCCTTTATTCATTCCCATACGACCGCTAGTGAAATGCAGTACTCAGACTCACCTTAATCCCAAAACCTTTGTGAAACGACTGCAAAAATTGAGATGAAAACTATGTACCTCGATCAAAGATGAAAGAAACAGGTACCCTATGTAACTTCACAATCTCTTAGAGATAAAACCTTGCATAATCCTCTACTGAATAGGTAGTCCTCACTAGTAGAAAGTGAGTCGACTTTGTCATCTTGTCCATGATGATCCAAATGAAATCAAATTGATTCCAAGTCCGAGAAAGACCGGTAGCAAAGTTTATATTTATTACACCCGACTTCCATTCAGGTAACTCAATCTCTTGATACAATTCTCTTAGCTTGATGTGCTCAACATTTAATTTTTGGCACACCATGCACTTGGCCATAAAATTGGCCACATCCCTCTTCATATTGTTCCACCAATATATCTCCTTGAGGTCATGATACATTTTCATAGAACCAGGATAAATAACATAGGGTGACTCATGTGCCTCAGCCAAGATCCTCTCTTGCAAACCATCTACATCAGGAAGACATAATCCCCTTGGTACCATAAAGTAAAATCACTAAGAATATCGAAGTCCATCATCTTTTACTCACCTATATCACCTTTGATACTCATTAAGAAAGGATTTAACATCTGTTTCTTCTTTATTTCAGCACCAAAAGACGACCGCAACACTTCCTGGAAAAACACACCACCATCATTAAAGTTCAAAAGGCGAACTCCAAGGTTTGCCAAACGATGAATATCCTTTACAACCTCCTTCTTCTTGTTCTCAACCTGAGATAGACTTCCCATGGATAACCTTCTAAGGGCATTAACAACCACCTTAGCTTTATCTGAGTAGTAGTGAAGACTCATGTCATAATCCTTAAGAAGCTCAAGCCATCTTTTTTGCCTGAGGTTATGTGCTTTCTGAGTAAACACATTCTGCAGGTTTATATGATCAGAAAATATATCCACATACACTCCGTAGAAATAGTGATGCCTGATTTTCAATGCGAATACCACAACTAAAATTTCAAAGTCATGAGTCAGATAATTCTTCTTATACACCTCCAACTATATAGAGGTATAAGCTATAACCTTATCATGCTGAATTAGAACACAACTAAGTCCCACATGGGATGCATCACAGTAGATGATAAGCCCCTCAGTGCCTTCAGGCAGAGTGAAGAACAGAGCCAAATTTAGCTTATTCTTTTGCAAATCGAAACTATCCTCGCAAGAATCAAACCACAAGAACTTTACCTTTTTCTAATCAACTTTGTCAATGTGGAAGCTATTGTCGAGAATCTCCCTACAAACCTCCTGAAGTAGCCAGCTAAACACAAGAAGATCAAACTATTGTTTGGAGTCATGGGTATATACCACTTTTTCACCACTACAACATTCAGTGAATCTGCCATGATACATTCACTAGAAATAACATGACCCAAAAAAGTGACAACATTAAACCAGAATTGACATTTTGAAAATTAGGCATACAATTGTTGCTCTTTCAAGGTCTGCAATGCAATGCAGATGTGATTTGCATGATCTACCTAGCTCTTTGAGTACACCAGAATATCATCTATTAAAATAATGATGAACAAATCAAAAAACTTACAGAAGACCCTATTCATCAAATCCATGAATGTCGTAGGGATATTTGTCAGCTCAAAAGACATAACCAAAAACACACAATGCCCATATCGGATATGAAAGTCAGTATTATGGATATCCACCTCTCTAATCTTTAAATGATGACACAAAGATAGAAGATAGAATTTGGAAAGAAACTTAACACCATGCAATTGATTAAACAAATCATCTATCAATAGAAGGGATACTTGTTCCTTGCTGTCACCTTATTAAACTCCCGATAATCAATGTACATTCAAAGGGAACCATCTTTTTTATGCATGAATAACACTGCTACACCCTACAAGGACACACTTGGATGGATGAAACCCTTGTCTAAATGATCCTTGAGTTGCTCCTTAAGCTCTGTTAACTCAGCTGGAGCTATTCCATATGAGGGAATAGAAATTGGATGAGTTTTTGGGACAAGATCAATCCCAAAATAATCTCCCTATTAGGAGAAACACTGGGAAAATCATTAGGGAAGACCTCAGCAAATTCACTAACCACCGACATAGAATGCAAAAAAGTACCCTTCGAGTTAGAATCTTTTACCTGGACAAGATGGAAGAGACACCCCTTGGAGATCAATCTTCGATCTATAAGATATGATCTATAATTTCCCCTAAGAGCTAGGGAACCACCCTCCCACTTAATAACTTTTTCATTACAGAATTTAAAGGTGACCTTATAGGTCCGAAAGTCTAGAGAAGCATAGAACGAGTGCAATCAATCCATCCCCAATATGATATCAAAATCAACTATGTCTAATTCAAACAAATCAATGAAAGTCTCCTAGCCACCCACAGATACCACACAACCCCTAAAGACTCTTCTAGCTACCATAGAGTCACACACCGGGGTAGAGATAGAAAAAATTCCAAATCATACTCAGGATTAAAACCTAAATACATAGCCACACATGGGGTCACATAAGAGAGAGTGAACCCCGAATAAAGTAAATACTACACATCATAGGAAATGAGTTTAAATATACAAGTCATGACATAAGCCGATACCTATGACTTTGGTGGGTAGTGAGAGCTTAGAGATAGTTCCAACCAATGCTGGAGCCAGATGATGCACCTTTTGGTGTTGGAGCTGAAGAAGTGGTAATAAGAGACTTGTTTACCCCAGAAGTAACCTTACAATTAGGACAATTTCAAAGTATGTGCCCTGTCTAAACACAATTCAAGCACTTATCCATTCCTTCTTCATAATAACCCTAATGTAATCTACCACAGAACCTATAAGGAGAATATGATGTAGTTGACTGGGCCCCACCAGCCTCAGATTGGGCACCCTATGCCATGAAGTTGTCACCACCATGGAAAATCCTGTTACCCAACGACTTTGGGTAGGAAGAATTAGCCATTGAGTACGACTTGGAGATACTCCACTTCTTCTTATGCCATTTTTTGCCATCCCTGCCACTCTGCTGTTAGGAACCACCCTGCTTAGAAAATCTAAAATTATTGCTCTACCTCTCTCTAACTATTTTTCTTCTGTTCATCTATTGCTGCATATACATAAACAACCTGGAGATATCCATGTCCTTGTTTAACAAGGCAACGTTACTCTAAAAAATAAAGTCTTGAGATAACCAAGAAGCAAACCTCCTTATTCTAGCCCTTATTCTAGAAACTAACTCTAAAGAATATAGAGATAACTGGTGAAACTTCAAGGAATACTCCTTGAGGGACATCTTGCCTTGCTTAAGATTAACAAACTCCTTCACCTTCGCTTCCCTCAACTCCAGAGAAAAAAAGTGGTCCCAGAAAGCATTAAAGAAATCCTCTCATAGGGCTAACTTAAATTCATCACCCTTTGTCTAATCTCATTTCTCGTACCACTAGTATGTCACATCCTTCACCTGGTAGGCAGTAAACTCCATGTCATCTACATTAGTGAGATACATAACATGGAAGATCTTTTCCATCTCATTCAAAAAAATATTGAGGATCATCCTCCACCTTAACACCATTAAAGGTCAGAGGGTTTAGCCTCATGAATTTTCCAACTCTAGTGGTCTCAAAAGATAGAGTAACAGAGGCACCACGCTCATCTTGAGAAGTTACCAACTGATACAACATATGGAGAGACTGACAAAACTCAACATTAGTCTCATTAGCCTGAGAAGCTTAAGGAGTACTGGAGAGAACAGGTGGAACTCCAGAAGGGCAATCATGAACTAGACCCCTAGATTGGGTCTGGACCCAATAAGTAGAATGAGCTCGATCAACATTTTCCTTAGCCAGGACAGAGGAGTTTAAGTGAGCATCAGATCATCGAGAAGGCGTAATAAAAAATGAATAAACAAGAATTAGAGGAGAATTCAGGACCTTAGACTATACATCATGAAAATAGAACACAAGAAAGAGAAACATACTGAAATGTCATGTAGCATCTCCCTTATGAGTGTAGCAAGCTACACACCATTAAAAGAGACTCATGTTGACATATTGATAACGCTCAAACTACAACTCTCGTAAGAGTGTAAGCGGTCGTTATCAAATATAGAACCCAACTGGGTTGGGTGTCGAATCCCACAGAGAATACTTGGTCACTAAGTAAGAAAAGATTATTAGACTTTTGGTGAACGTTTCGTAAAAAGGGGGGATTGTAGCGTGAGTAAAAAAATAATAACGTAAGAACAGAAAATAGAAGAGTAAAATGGATTGTTTGATTGGTTTTGATCAATGAGAATTGAGAGCTGGGGTTATGTTTACCTTCTGAGTTGTACGTATCTATTGACTATGAGTTATGCGGAATTCAGACATGCATGTGCTTATAGAGAATTGTATTCTATGGTAAATCCAGGCGTATTTCGACCATCAAGGATTATTTCACTTTAACTCTATCGAGCTTAAAGCGTATCTACCGGTACAAATTCTCCAAGAGGTTAATCCAGTTATGGCACTAACTTTTTAACAGGGGTTGGTGCCCTATTACCTTGACATTATATCTTTTCCAGACATGTAACCTTTCTTTCGAACAAGTTAATGCTATACTGGCGTATTCTATATGTTTGCAACCATAAGAATTTAAATTAAGATGAAGAGAATAATGATATAAGCAGCATACGTGTCACGAATTCACAAACTCATAGCAATAGATAGTAGCTCATAAGGCTTCCATAACCCCAACAGAGAAGTTTAGCTATTCATGAGTGCAACGGAAATCACAATAGTAATTATCATTATACCAAAATAATGATAGAACGTGTAGTATGGTTTGGTAGTGCTTGTGGCGTGAATTCCTTACAAATAGCGTTTCTCTTGTCGTGAAAGTTTAGAATTCGAATAGATGAAGAGAATTGTTTTGAAAGTAATTGATGGAAGAAGTATAAAGATGAATTCGAATTCGAATGTGTATTATGAATGAGTTGATAATTAAAAAGCTGCAGAAAAATAGGGTATTTATAATACCCATATCCTATTCCTACTAGGCTATTGCGTACTTATCCTAATCCTAAAAAATTACTGCATCATTATCCTAATCCTAATAGGTTACTGCTGATCCCCAAAGTCTTGAGAAATGTTGTTTTTTCCCGGGACAGGTTTTCCATGCGTCACTTTTAGTCCTTAGGCGTCCAAGCTTTGCTTTCCTCCTTTTGTGAAGCTTCCTTTGGCATCAAGTTATCCATAAAATGATGAAATCTTCATCATTTATACCTGAAAACTTGCTAATCATGTTTGTTAGCTCGCTTACAGGAAAAAGGACAAAAGTGCATGAGTTATATATTTTGTTCTCAAAACTTAGCTAAAATATGGGTAAATTATAGCACTTTAGGCGGGTAAATACGCCTATTATCAACACCCCACACTTAAAGCTTTGTTCATCCTCGAACAAAATATCATGTCCTTCTAAACATCCACTTAGGGTTTCACAGTAACAACACAAAATATTCATCAAGACAGGCACGACAATTATTAACAAAGAGTAGTTTTCTGATCACTTCTAGAAACAATTCAACCTCTAATATAGACTCGTGATGATAGTTAGTTCGTATTCAAAAGTTAAGGCACAAAGATTCATATACGACTACCCAAAACTCATCAACCATGTGTGTCACAATATGTCACCCATAATCACTCACAAGTATTGTATATATCTCGAACATGGGTATAAGATTATCCTTGCTCTCCCTCTCACAAAGAATTCATATCTTGCGACTGATGACCATAGGCTTGCCTTTAGTGTAATGCTCCACTAAATATCAGAATGTTAATCTTAGGATCAAATAGGTCTTTTACAGGTTGTAATGTAGGCTAAAGGACGGGTAGGACTATTTTGGCCAGAAATAGTGACTATGTTCCTAAGCACTTTAATACATCACATTATGCAATTAACACTTTCTTTCAAACAACCTTTCTACTTTCTTTTAATCTACCACCCCTTCTCACCTCTTTTGTTATTCACTTTTGAACAAAATTAAATTTTTATTTTTCTTTTCATTTTTCTCTCTTCTTTTTTTTTATAACACACCTCTATAATAACCCTTTTTTTTCATAATGAATTCAAGTACCAATTCACTTTAAGGCACTACTCTCACCCAATTTCCTCTTATTTTGTCACATGACTTTACAATTTAAAGCACTTAGGAATTTGGATCAAATTATGGTCTTGAAAAATGGATTAGGCTTACATATGAGGCTGTCAAAGAAAATAGGCTAAAGGCTCAAAGGGGGTTATCTAGGATGATGTCCATGGTTAGATAAAACGAAGGTAAACAATCACAGGTTGCCAAAGAAATGCCTAAATCATCTCCTAAACTCACACTCTTTATTTTCGCTTTACATACATACCAGGCAAGTTCTAGCATCAGCCACAAACATAGAATATACTATCATCTCACACACAAGGCACATGGTCGACTTTATTGGGAGCAGTATAGACTCTTGACCCAACGTATGAAGGAATTAAACCACACACTTATCACATAATGAGTCACACTTGGAGCCTAAATATCTCAATAGTAATGATCATAGCACAAACTCTTATCATAGTACCATGCCGCCTATCAGAACAATTTTATGCATCAAAATCTAAATTTTTTTGAAAATTTAACTACTACTAAAAATAAAATAAATAAATGTAGGTAGGCAAAGAAATACAACATACAAATACCATCACCCCACACTTAGACGGGACACACTGTCCTCAGTGGAAAATAAATGAGAAAAACCTGATTCCAAGAGTGCGTCGAGGTATTTGAAGCGAGGAGGATTCATCTTGCTCTTTTCTTCCTCTTTTCTTACCTTTTTTCTGAGGTGGACGCTTTTTGTTTTCATTGTCATCCTTTTTGAATCCATTCTACCTGAGATCTTAATAGAGTCATGTTAGCTTCATCTCGGAAGATATAATCGACAAACAAACTATAGTGGCACCACCCCACACTTAATTTGTTTGTACAAACTAATTAAGTGAGTGATGTCGATTACTCAGACTTCATCGACATACATATAGGCGATATGTTCCAACAATATGTTCAGCACAGTCATACTTGCATGTTGTCTTTAACTATTCTTTTCAACTCTATGTCATGTAATCTTGACCATCCTTTATGGTTTGGATTAATGCATTTCTGGAACAAGACGACCATGTAGAGATTGAATCAAGTTTATGGTATACAAAATAATCACAACATCTTATGCTTGTATTCAATCATGATCTTTATCTCGATGAATGAGTCATTCAAACATTCAAGCATTCAATTTTGAAGATTATGCAATTAACTTCACCATGTCAACTCAGCAAAAGTATGACAGTGTATCAAAATTCAAATCTCTACATGGTCGTCTTGTTCCAGTCAACATGTCAACAACAAAAACAATTAAAAATGATGGGTTGCCTCCCACCAAGCGCTTGATTTATTGTCGCGGCACGACATAGCTATCTCGATTACTTAGACTTCATCGAGATAGATGGTGTATCATTTTCTGAATGGATTCAGACAACGCTGATACTTACTTGTAGGCATGCAATCTTCTTCGAGATGACTCTTGTGCATACATATCCCAGGAGGGATACCAATTATATCATCAATAGTCCAACCCATAGCTCACTTGTATCTCTTCAGAGCAGAGATGAGAGCCTCTACGTGCTGTTCACTTAAATCAGTCGCCACACTCACAGGAAGTGTATTTCCACTTCCCAAGAATGCATACCTTAGATAATTGTGGAGCTCTTTCGATTCTAGCACTGGTGGCGCTTTAATGAAAGTCTTCGCTGTTGGTGACGGTTGATTCTTAAGTTCAAGGTTCGGCTATTTAGGAGTATGAGAATAGGACCCTATTTCTGTTAGAGCGCACATAGTTTCTTAATAAATTTCATCATCCTCGTACTCAACATTCAGCAGCGCAGCAGAAAATAGCTCATCAATAGGCTACTTCTCTACAAATAATTCTTCCTTAACCTCATAATAAACATCAGCTATAGAGAACACATCCATATCTTTGGGATGCTTCATTGATTTGCATACATCAAAACGAACCACTTCATTATTCAGCCGAAATAAAAGCTCATTGGCTCATAAATCAATAAGCACACTTCCAGTTGCAAGGAAAGGGCATCCCAAGATTATGGGAACTTCAAAATCCACCTCGCAATCCAAAATAACAAAGTCTGCAGGAAAGATAAAAGTGGAAGCCTTCACCAATACATTATATAAGATACCAACAGGTCATTTTACCGACCTATCTGCCATCACAAGTCGCATATTAGTTGGTGTAGGATCACCCAACCCCAACTTCCTGTAGACGGATAGTGGCATCAAATTGATGCTAGCTCCCAAATCGCACAATGCCTTGGCAAAATTCATAGATCCAACAGTGCACGGCATAGTGAAGGCACCGGGATCGGCCTTCTTTTGTACTAGTGATCTGGTAGCGATTGCACTGCAATGATGAACAATATCTGTCAACTCACTACTTGCTGCCCGCTTCTTTGTTAAAAGATCCTTCATAAATTTTGCGTACCCAGGCATCTGTTCGAGTGCCTCTACCAACGGAACATTAATGGTCAGCTACTTCAACATAGTCATGAATTTGCTGAACCTTGTGTCATCAACTTTCTTCTTTAATCTCTGAGAAAAAGGTGGTGGTGGAAGAGAAATCGTTTTCTCCACCACTTCCTTTTTATCTTGTTTCCGAATTTTGACCTTTTTAGGCTGCAGACTACTAGTGGTAACGTCATGATCACCCTTGCCAGCTTCTATGACATCTTCACCATCAGCATCAATATCGTAGTCCGCTACATCGTCAACTGCTTGCTTGCCTTTGGGTAGATTTTCCAACACCTTACCACTCCTGGTAGTAATAGCCATACATGTTCCATCATTCCTTGAGTTTTGCACAGTGTTGCTAGGTAGGGTGCCGGCTTTTCTTTGATTAAATACTGCTGAAAGTTGACTCAATTGCTGCTCTACTTTTTTTATTGAAGTGGAATGCGAGTCAACTAATTGCTTCATTGAGGACAAATCATTGATTACCTCTGTTACTCCCGTGATGGTTGCCTCTACTCCTTTCAACAGCTTAGCCATCATATCTTCCATGGACATATTTTCAGAACCAGATGCAGTGGCATCACGTCTTCGAGGAGGAATATACACGCCACTCCTGTCAGTCTTGTTTTTCCAACTACCTTGATCACGGTCCTTGTTTCCAGAATTATCATAATAGTTTCGACCTTGGTTTCCTTGGGCATTGCCTCGAAAACCCCCCTAATTGTTCAAGTAGTTGGCTTCTTCTTTAGAATCGGATTCGTCTCTTCTTCTTGATGCAACTATTTTTACTTTTTCGGTCTTCCCTGATAATAAATGCTTGGTAAGAAGATCCATTTGCATTTTCATGTGAGCAATATCCTGGTCACGCTCCTCTTCTCTTCACCTCTGTTCTGCGGTCATGCCAATAGATATAGTAGAGCTTGCTACCTCCGAATCCCTGGTATGCCAAGCTCTACTCTGCTGTGTCATACGATCTAGCATACTACTTGCTTCATTAAAAGTAAGGTCCATGAATGACCCACCTGCAGCATTATCAACCACTGGCTTAGTTACCGAATTCAAAGCTCTGTATAATATCTCCATCAAGTGGACATTGGTCATATGATGGTTTGGGAACCGCATAAGCTTCTTCTTGAACCTCTCCCATGTTTCATGGAGAGCTTCAGTTGGAAGCTGTCTAAAATTGCTGATCTCATCTCTCAACTGTGCTTTCTTGGATGGCGGAAAGAATCTTTCTAGGAAAGCGTCTTTCAATTGCCTCCAATTTGTAATAGAATCAGGAGTCAGCCCGTTCAACCACAGAGTTCCCTCCCCAGATAGAGACAATGGAAATAAATGCAGCCGAATAGCATTCTGTCCAATGCCTGGATTGTCGAATGACTTGCATGTAGAGATAAAGTTGATCAGATGCATATTCGGATCATCGCCTGCTAGTCCACCAAATAATCCCTTGATTTGCAAAAGCTGAATCATGGTGCTAGTGATATTGAACTTGGCTCCGGGTGCCAATGGCGGAGGAATAAAAGCTCCTGTGGCACCAGATCCATCAAGATCATCATCATCATCATCAAACGGTATTTGCACGGCTCGACATTCAGGCTGAAATCTTGCTTGACGATCTCTTCTGTTTGCCGGTGTCACAACTTTAGCATCACGCCTCGGGTTTAGTAACTCATCATCACCCAAGTCCTCCTCATCAGGATCTGCTGCTCACCCAGGGTTATCGATATTTTGTTGATGCACTTGAGCAGCGGCCAACGCAGCTAATCTAGCCTGCTCTTGTTGAGCAACCCTTCTCTCAATGTCATGTTGCGCCTCCATCCTGCCAATACGTTGTGGTTCAAGGTTTATGGGTAATACTGGTTGACCAGAACTTCGAGTATTGGGCATGCACTGAACAAAACCTGTAGAAAACAAAAATAACAACTAAAAGTAAAGTACGAGAATCTTTGACCAAAGGGTCTAGTAATTATCACAAACTTAGTAGACAACTGTATTCCTCGGCAATGGCGCCAATTTTTGATAACGCTCAAACTACAGCTCTCGTAAGAGTGTAAGCGATTGTTGTTAAATATAGAACCCAATTGGGTTGGGTGTCGAATCCCACAGAGAATACTTGGTCACTAAGTAAGCAAAGATTATTAGACTTTTGGTGAAAGTTTCGTAAAAAGGGGGGATTGTAGCGTGAGTAACAAAATAATAACGTAAGAACAGAAAATAGAAGAGTAAAACGGATTGTTTGGTTGGTTTTGATCAATAAGAATTGAGAGTTGGGGTTATGTCCACCTTCTGAGTTGTACGTATCTATTGACTATGAGTTATGCGGAATTCATACATGCATGTGCTTATAGAGAATTGTATTCTATGGTAAATCCAGGAGTCTTTCGACCATCAAGGATGTTTTCACTTTAACTCTTTCGAGGTTAAAGCGTATATACCGGTACAAATTCTCCAAGAGGTTAATCCAGTTACGGCACTAACTTTTTAACAGGGGTTGGTGCCCTATTACCTTGATATTATCTCTTTTCTAGTCATGTAATCTTTCTTTCGAACAAGTTAATGCTATACTGGCGTATTCTATATGTTTGCAACCACAAGAATTTAAATTAAGATGAAGAGAATAATGATATAAGCAGCATACGTGTCACGAATTCACAAACTCATAGCAATAGATAGTAGCTTATAAGGCTTCCATAACCCCAACAGAGAAGTTTAGCTATTCATGAGTGCGACGGAAATCACAATAGTCATTATCATTATACCAAAATAAAGATAGAACGTGTAGTATGGTTTGGTAGTGCTTATGGCGTGAATTCCTTGCAAATAGCGTTTCTCTTGTCGTGAAAGTTTAGAATTCGAATAGATGAAGAGAATTGTTTTGAAAGTAATTGATGGAAGAAGTATAAAGATGAATTCGAATTCGAATGTGTATTATGAATGAGTTGATAATTAAAAAGCTGCAGAAAAATAGGGTATTTATAATACCCATATCCTATTCCTACTAGGCTATTGCGTACTTATCCTAATCCTAACAAATTACTGCATCATTATCCTAATCCTAATAGGTTACTGCTGATCCCCAAAGTCTTGAGAAATGTTGTTTTTGCCCGGGACAGGTTTTCCATGCGTCACTTTTAGTCCTTAGGCGTCCAAGCTTTGCTTTCCTCCTTTCGTAAAGCTTCCTTTGGCGTCAAGTTATCCATAAAATGCTGAATTCTTCATCATTTATACCTGAAAACTTGCTAATCATGTTTGTTAGCTCGCTTACAGGAAAAAGGACTAAAAGTGCATGAGTTATATATTTTGTTCTCAAAACTTAGCTAAAATATGGGTAAATTATAGCACTTTAGGCGGGTAAATACGCCTATTATCACATATCTTTGTGTACTCCTAAGTGACCATGAACCTAGGGCTCTGATACCAATCTGACATGACCCGGATTAGGGCTTAGTCATGTCTAGCTTCTCAAATCCAATCAGTAATGGAGAACACCCACAATACCTCACCATAACCACTATATGCCCTATGTCGGATAAATATAGAACGTGTAATAAGATATAACAAAATTTATTGGAAGACATTAACAAAAGTTCACAACCATAACAAACTAAATATCCAACAAAATATCTAATCGGTGTCAACCTCAACCCCAATACCAATGCCAAGTTTGATTTTAATACCGACACTACACATGCCCACAGTAGTCACACAAATCCTCGAATTGAAATCCAAGAACATCCGGTCCGTACATGCCCCCGACCATATCCAAACCAAAGTCTAAGAAATAAGCTACAGTATAAAAAGAAGTCCATAGCATAAAATGGAGTTTTTAAAAGTATGTAAGCTTACCACTTCAGTTCAATACAAAGTTGTTCCCGAACCCAAGATCACTGAGAAGGACGAGTAGTATGGCTAATTCCTTCATCCCATAGGGAAACTGCACCCGAAGACATGATAGAGGGTGAACGATAGCATGTATGCAAGAATAAGGATTAAATAATGCCACTATTTAAAACCAAAGTAAATAACCATATAAAATAATGTACTTACATATATATATATACACCATGTTGGGAAAGTGAATCGGGTTTAGCATGCATTTAAAACCTTTATCCTGGGATTGTGCAGCTCTGCTATCCAAAATCTACCCATGGGCAATATGGGTTCAGCTCCCTCTACTATAAGGGGCCCAATGTATGTTAGCTACCCAAGCCAGAGAAAGACCTGAGATGTATAGTACATCTCCCAAAATATAAGTGTGACATGATGCACATGGTCACCAAGACAACCCTTACATTGGCAAACATGAGTCTCCAATTTTTGTCTCCCATGGACTGCCAGCTTCTACGTCTTTGCTAACACATCCCGCTTTAAGCCTATATTAATACCATTCACACACAACCATCCAATTACCAAGGGGTCCTTTTAATTTGGCATTAACAATTAGGATTGTCACACCAAAACTAGAGCTTGCATGTCTATCCATTTATGCCACACCAAAGCGATTAAACGAATTTGAGTCCAAAGTTTTTGTTTAAGCCAATACTATGGCCACCAAGGAATTTCCAATCCCTTTAAAAGAACTTAAACCAATTTAGGTTCCATTACCATATTATGCAATGGAAAGTTTTCAATAATAGTCAAACTATGTGACAAAATCATTCCCATAGGCATTTTAACGAACATGTTGAGGGCATATAGTTTCCAAAACAAAAATAAAGTATCAATGACCATTCCCATACAACCACATGTTAAAATAAAAATTATAAAATGAAAACTATGAGAAAACATGGGAAAACATTATCCAACAAAGTACAACAAAAACCCCAAAATATGATTCAAAATAGAAAACAATACCACAATAATGCCATGAATATCATCCATTAAAAATGCTATTAGTTGAACTAACAATGATGGAGGAGTAGCATGCCTTAGACATCAAGGAAGACGGAAAGAAACCACCCCTTTGAGCTTTAATGGATTGCATTGAAAAAAAACCTAACCTTTCTTGACCCCAGAGCTTGAGAGATTTGACAGTGTTTGATTATGAATAATAGGTCAGAGAACTTCCAAAAGTATTTTATGTTGTGGGGTCCAAAGGATTTATTAGGGGAAATGTCAAAAATACCCCCAACTTAAAATATAAAAAGAACATAGGAGGGTACAGTTGGACCACTCAACTCGTATCCACATCATACGAGTAGTACCCTCTACTAGTATCTTGATTAAAACGTTGGACACCATATTCTGTCCAACATATAAGTCCTTAGCCTAACTTGTACCATCACGATACGACACGTACCCTTCAAGTAGTATGCTACGTCGATCATCAAGGCTAGATACTGGACTACACACGATTGGACACTATACTTCTTATATTCTGAACATATGACTCATAAGAAGTCTTCTTATATCTAGGTCAGAGCATGGCCAATATCAATTTGACCAACAAATGACTAGGGTTCTAGACCCGTACCCACATGATATGAGAAACTTTCTACAATGTACATTGATCAGAAAGTTCAAGACTTAGTAAATATTCAAGGGCGAAAACCCAGGGTGTTTCAAGTACCCATGGGCTATATGGGTCTTAGCTCTCACCCCATGGTTGGGCCCCAATATATGTAGCCACACAAATCAGAGAAAAGTCCTAACATATATGCATAGGGGAATCGAACCTCCAAGTCATACATTAAGGGTGACATGATCAACCAATCATAAGGCAAGGGTAATTTGAACACCCGGCTATTTATACCCCCACATCGACGAATATGTTTTCCAATATTAGTCCTCTCGAGACCTTCACTTTCACGACAAACTATACAACCCCCTTTATACCCAAATTAAATCATTTAGCACATAAATAATTTATATAATTAAGGAGTCATTTATTAAGGCAATATCAAGTGGTATCATCATACCAACCATTATTTGCAAGCGAATGAATCATGCCAAATCGAATAGCCAATGGGTCTCTAAACTACTAACCAATAAGACTCCGACTCATTTAGCCAACAGGGACTCAAACCCATTATCCAATAAGACTTCAAAATATTTAGCCAATTGGGACTAAAACTCATTTCTAAATCAATCCATGGCTATAATGGCCTATCAAACCATTCATGTTTCATTAGACTTTTAAGAAATTGCCATAATTTAAGAGTAGTTCAATGTGCATATACTTATTTTCAAAACCAATTTCAAAAGGTTGGGTTGAGTTCATACCAATTACAATAATTAAAACGATCAATTTAGGAAAATCAATGACCCCCATTCAAATTTAACCTAACCATGAATCATTCATAAATGCCATGGAAAATATTTAAATAATAATTATCCAAAACCTTCAACCCATTATTAAAAACCCACATGAAAATTATGTGAATACCAAACTAATTAATGTCATAATTTAAAGCATAAGTATATAGAGAGATACATGCCTAAATCGATAAGAAATTTTGGAAATAAATCGCTATTGAGCCCTTAAAGGACAAACTCTTCAAACCTCAATGTTGTTTTTAATTGTGGAATTTGAGAGAAGAGGAGAGAAATTGATTGAGTAATAGAATTTATGGGGTCCCTTAGGATATTGTAGGTCGTGGGTCCCTATTGGGGAAAGAGGGAAATGTACAAAGTGCCCTTTAATTAAAAGATGAAAAGTGATACTAGTCGTCATAGGTCACTTGACGGCTTATGAGGACTCCTTACGAGTAGTCACCACTACTCGTGGTGAAACAATAATATCATGAACCCACACTAGTCTTACTACAATTAGAGTCATACGATTATTATAGACACCTCATGACTCATATGGATAAATCGTGGTCTGAGCAGTAGCTCAAGGACCCCGTACTACTGACCCAACGATTTGCTCATAACAACTTGTATAAGCTCTTGACAACTCTTGAGCCTAGTAGTTCGCAGAATAGAGACTTTGGGAAGCATCACTAGTTACCTTACAATTCGGGTTCTACGATATAGTGACACCTTATTATTTATAAGGTGCATCATAGGTTTGGCAGTAAGCTCAACTCGGAAATTTTAAAGGGCCTAAATTTCTGGGGTGTTACATTCCTCCCCTGTCCAAAGATTATTCATCCTTGAATAACGAGACAAAGAATCTATTAGAATAATTTAACACAGAACACAACCATACTTACTTTTAATAGAGACTGAAAATGAAGATATTAAGGAGTACACATACCTTCAGCATGATTTTCCAAAGCGGGAAACAGGAAGGAATATTTGGACCTAATGTCCGCTTCAGCTTTCCATGTAGATTCGTCAACCTGATGATTCCTCCTTAGAACCATAACTAAAGCCACATTCTTAGTCCTCAAACTACAAACTTGCCTATCAAAAATCCCAATCGGGACTTCCTCATAAGACAAGGAATTCCAAATACCCACACTCTCCAAAGGGACGACAAAGTAAGGATCTCTAACACACTTCTTTAACATTAAAACATGAAATACTAGATGCATACATCCAAAACATGAAGGCAACTCAAACTCATAAGATACATTGCCCACTCTCCTAAGAATCAAGTATGGGCCAACATAACTGTGACTAAGCTTCCCCTTCATTCCAAATCACATAACCCCTTTCACAGGAGACACCTTCAAGAATACCCTCATCCTCGAAGTTTAAAATACAAACTTCAACATTAGCCAAATGGTGAATATCCTTCACCAACCTTACTTTATTCCTATACATGCGACAAACTACACGTAAACAACCTGCTATAAGTTTTAAGAACCTCGTTAGCTTTACTTGGATGATAATAGAGACTCGTGTCATAATTCTTGAGTAAATCAAGCCAACTTCTCTTCCTAAGATTCAACTCCTTTTGGGTGAACATGTACTACAATCTCTTATGGTCTTAATATATGTCAAAATAAAGTCTATACAAGTAATGACGCCAAATATTTAAAGCAAAGACCCCAACCAACAATTCCAAATCACGAATCAGATAGTTCTTCTCATGCAACTTAAGCTATTGAGAAGTATACTCCACAACCCTATCATGCTTCATCGAAACACAACCTAGTCCCATATAGGATGCATCATAATAAACAACAAAACCCTCAGTAACCTTAAGTAGGGTAAAAATAGAAGCTAAAGTCAACTTATCCTTCAAATTCTCAAAGCAACCTTACAAACATTTGATGATAGAAACATTACCTTTTTCTAAGTCAACTTAGTCAACGGGGTAACAATCGAAGATAAACTCTCCACAAATCTCCTATAATACCTAGCTAAATCAAAGAAGCTCTAAATATCTATTAGGGTCGTAGGTCTAGGCCACTTCTTAACTGCATCAACATCTGTGGGTCCACTATAATCCCCTCACTAGAAACAACAACACCAAAGAAAGTAACAACATTAAACCAGAACTAACACTTTGAGAACTTAGCATCTAAATGTTGATCCTTAAGAGTCTGTAACACTATATAGAGGTGAATGGCATGATCCTCCTCACTTTTGGAGTATACAAAACTATCATCAATAAATACATTGACAAATAAGTCCAAAAATTAATGGAATATACGGTTCATAAGATCCATAAATATTGTCGGGGCATTAGTCAATCCAAAAGACATGACCAAGAACTCGAGTGGCCATACCAGGTA
This sequence comes from Capsicum baccatum var. pendulum, assembly GCA_030864225.1. Lineage (NCBI taxonomy): Eukaryota > Viridiplantae > Streptophyta > Magnoliopsida > Solanales > Solanaceae > Capsicum > Capsicum baccatum. The sequence continues at coordinate 115,132,762 of CM061560.1, forward strand.
ACAAAAGTAATCATAGGTATATCCACATCCCTAATCTTTTATTAATGATAACCAGACCAAAAATCAATCTTAGAGAAGTACTTAGTACCGTGAAGCTAGTCAAACAAGCCATCGACCCTTGGAAGAGGATACTTATTCTTCACTATTACCTTATTCAAGTGCAAATAGTCAATACAAATTAAAATGGAACCATCCTTCTTACACATAAAAAGAACAATATGACCCTATGGAGAGACACTTGGACCAATAAAACACTTATAAAGAAAATCTTTTAACTGCTCCTTAAGCTCTTTCAACTCAATCAGAGCCATTCTTTAGAGATGGATAGATATAGGATGAGTAACTGGTAGAACATCAATCTCAAAGCCTATCTCCCTATTAGCAGGGATACAAGGAAGATCATCAGGAAACACTTCCAAAAACTCATTGAGTACAAGGGCAGATTACAAAGAAGGGCCCTTAGAAATTAAATCCTTAATCAAAACAAGATGATATAGACACCCATTCGAAATTAATTTTTGACCTCTAAGATATGAAATAATCCTTCCCTTAGGTACTAGGGAACTACCTTCCTACTTAATCACTGCTTCATTTGAGCCCTACAATCAAAAGATGCATAGTACAAATGGAGCCAATCCATCCCTAAAATAAAATCAAAGAGTAACATATTCAGCTCTATCAAATCCACCAATGTCTCCCTACCACAGAGATACCACACAACCCTTATTGACTTTTCTAGCCATAAGAGAGTTGGCTACTAGGGTATCATAGAAAAGACATAAAAAATACACTCAAAATCGAAATCAAATTGAATAGCCAGATAGGGGTCACATAAGAAAGAGTAGACCCCAGATCAAGTAAGTAATGCATACCATAAAAGTAGAGCCGTAGTGCACTATTGAAAATATCAGGAAATGCTTTGGATTCCTAATTGGTGGCAAGAGCATAAAGATAGTTTTGACCTATGCTTTAACCTGAGTTAGCACCTTTTGGTGCAACAGCTGAAAAAGTAGGAATCGAGAACTTATTTGCTCTCGTACTAACCCTATCCAAAGGATAAATCCATTGTATATGACTAAGTTGACCACACCTAAAACACTGATTCCTCTCCTTATCACACACTCTACGATGTACCTGCCCACAAAATTTGCAAGAAGGATATAATGGAGCAGACTATGCTCCAATAGCCTTAAATTAGGCACCTTTTGCCTTGAACCCACCTTCAGTATGATATAGAGGATCACTAGAAAACCTTGGATATGGAGTACTAACTATAGAATAAAAATAATAATTTCCCTACTTTTTCTTAGACCACTGCCTGCCATTCTATCACTATTTTACTGGTTTCCACCCGACCTAGAATACCTAAATTTCTTACCTGCCTCTCTCTAATTTTTGCCTATTTTTTCTCATCCTCCACCTATTGCATATACACCACCAACCTAGAGATATCAATGTCATTATTTAGCAAGGCGACCTTTCACTCCAACACTAAATCTCAAGAAAAGCCCTAAGCAATTTTCCTTATCCTAGCTCTTATGCTAGACACTAGCTTAGGAGCATAGAGAGACAACTTATGACATTTTAGGGCTTACTCCTTCACACTCATCTTTCCCTATTTTAGATTCATAAACTCCTCAGCCCTCGCCACTCTTTACTCTTTAGAAAAGAAGCAATTAAAAAACGTACTAGAGAAGTCATCCCTAATAGTTGGCTCAGAATTGTCTTCTCTCAATTGTTCCAACTCCTTATATAACTGATATTCCACATCCTTCAACTAATATACAGTGAAATCTACACCCTTGATGCATCACCCTAAATATCGTCTCCATATCATCAATAAACCCTTGAGTTTCCTCCTCAACCTTAGAGCAAGAAAAGATGGGGGATTCAACCTCATGAACTGGACAACGTTAGTGACCTTAAAATATGGAGCAATAGAACAAACACAATAAGACAACTAAGACAGAGAAGTCACCAACTAAGTCAACAGATAAATAGACCAATGAAACTCAGCATTAGAAATATCTTCTTGGGGTGATGTAACATGTCCATCATCAGATAGAGAAGCCCATAGAGGACTAGTAGGGACTAAAGAAACTATATAAGGGGTAGTACAAACTGGAGTTGGGACCCTAAACTAGGTCTATACTCCATAATTTGAATGAATTCTGTCTTCACTGTCATCAGGTGTGATAGAAAAGGTTCCTAGAGCATCTGATCTTTGGGGAGGCGTGATAAAAAATGTGAACAAATAAATTAGAGGAGTTTTACAAACCTTAGACTCTATAGTCCGAGAATAGATCATAAAAAAAAGAAATACTCCTAAATTCCTTGTAGACTTTCCCTTATTGGTGTGGAGGGCTACACACCCATAAAGGAGACTCTACTTGACGATGATCCTACGCTTTGATACCAACTTGTCACAACCCAAACTAGGGCGTGGCCATGACTGGTATCTCAATTCCACCATCATGTAGTCCAAAAGAACACAATATAGCTAGCAATGAATGAATTCCAAACATATAACAAGATAGTGTAAAAAACAATAAAAATATGCTAAAAATTAATAATACCAACCCAAATCCATAGCAATCCACAAATCCTATAAACAGACAAAAACAAATTTAAGTTAGGAAATTCCTCCGATGATAGCAAAAAAGGTAACCAAAGAAATAGTATATGACAGAAACTAGACCATAAAATAATAACCCATCCGAAAGAGTGAGGTCCACCAGTTTAAGATGACTTATGAATAATCCATGAACCACCTATCAATGGGAAGGAAAAGTAGAAGTATCACTATTCTCTACATCGTAAGGGGTTACATCGAATAGAGATTATTAGCGGGTTGAACACTACCATATAACTCAGGAATAAGGGAATAAAATAGTTCCATTATCGATAGTTTAAATCATTCAATACCAATACACGTGGACATATGTATATACATATATTTTATATATAACATGCCTCTATAGGGAACAAGGCTTAGCATAAACTTTAAAACATTAGCATGTGCAGTGTAACATAACCATCATAATACTACCCATGGGCTATATAGATCCCCAGCTCTCACCCTCTAGTTGGGACCTACTCCGTGTAGCCATATGAACTAGAGAAAAATTATAACATATATGAATAGGGGACTTAAACCTCCAAGACATACATTAAGGGTAATAGGAACACCCTATTACAATGAAATGGTGACTTGATCAACCGACCATTTGGACCCTCATGCCAGTAAATGTGATTTCCAGTATTAGTCCTCTCAGGATCTCTTAGTTCATATCAAAGTATACAACCCTCTTTAAGCCCAAATCAAATCACTTAGCACATAACATATTTATATAATCATGGAGTCATTGATTAAGGAAATATCAAGTGGTATAGTCATACGGACCATAGATGGCAAGCGGATATCATAATGCCAAATAAAATAAGTAATAGGACTCTAACCCATTAAACAATAACACTTTGACCCATGTAGCCAACTAGGACTCACACCTATCGACCCATAGGACTTTAAAATATTTAGCGAATTGGGACTCAAACCCGTTTCCAAATAAATCCATGGCCATATAGGCCTTTCAAAAAATTCATATTTCTCTAGCCTTTTTATGAAATTTCTATAATTCAAGAGTAGTTTAATGTGCATTTACTCATATTCAAAACTAATTTCACAAGGTTGGGTTGAGTTCATACCAATTACAATATTCAAAACTATTAATTTAGGGAAATCCAGGACCCCCATTCTAATTACCCACACCCATGCAACCCAAATAATTCAAACACCTCAATTCAAACCATGGATCATTTATAAAATCATTAAGGAAAACATTTAAACAATCATTGTCCAAAACTCTCAGCCCATCATTCAAAAACCATATCAAAATAATGTGGTTACCAAATCAATTTATGCCATAATGTAAAACACAATTTTAAGGAAAGAGATTCATGACTTAATCACTAAGAAATTTTAGGAAGAAACCATCCTTGAGCACTTAAAGAGCAAACTCTTAAAACCCTAGTTTTATCTTTGAATGGGGAGTTTGAGAGAAGAGAATAGAGCAGTTTTATAAGTAATGAAAAGTTATAGGGCCTCTTAGGGTATTTTAGGTCATGGGTCCCTATTGGGGGAAAAGGAAAATGTCCACAGTTTCCTTTAAATAAAAGATGAAAAGTAATGTGAGTCATCATGGGTCACCATAGGAATCATGATGACGCCTTATGAGTCATCACCATAACTCGTGGTGTAACTAGATTCTCACAACACCCATACTGGTCTGACTATGATGAGAATTATATAACTCATATAGAAATGTCACCACTTATATGGATAAGTCCTGGTCTAAGAATTAGCTAGGGACTCTCATTATTGACCCTATGATTAGCACATCAGGCCTCGTATAGAGTCTTGACAACTCATTAGGTCTAGTCGTACTCAGAATAGACACTATGTGAAATCTTATTGGTCAACCTACAAATGGGGTCCTACGACCTGTAGTTATACCTTATGACTCATGAGGTAAGTCAAAGGTAAAGCAGTAAGCTTAACTCAAAAATTTTTAAGGGCCTAAATTTTTGGGGTTTTACAATCATAATATGGGTTATCACCATTGATGTGTGTGGATCATGTGTAGTAGCCATCGATTGGAGACATAGATTAAGATCCTAACATATGGAGTATTTCCTTTCTTTTTTATGGATTAGACTAGTCTCTATGTTGTATTCAGAGTTAATTTATATTAGTGTATTAAGTTGAATTTCACTTTTTCCTCAATTATCAGTAGCTCTTGTACTAATACCACCAAGTTTTGAGACTATATAATGTAATTGCTTCTCTATTTCATCTATTACTTAATTCTTTTCTTTATATATTTGGAACTTCATTACTAGGCATTATGGAAAATGGGTTTGGCCTTCCTACTGGTGGGTTATATTATGCACCATAATGACCTAAGAAATTAGGTCATAACATAACTGCCTGCAGTCGTGAGCCATGTATCACAATATCTGTGCAGGTAGGAATTTAGACTTCCTCTTTGAATGTCTATTAAGATAATGGTTATTGTAGGTAGGTATTTTTTGATATTTTTGATCATGCTCAGATGATGGGAGAGATGTATCAGAAGGCCCAAGGGGGCAGCGATAAAAGACCTCAGTATTAAGGTAGTTTCAGTGGGAGTCATAGTAGATCCCAATTCAGAAGAAGTGGTGTTTAGGGTCAATACCTCATCATCAATTATATTAGCCTTCGAGTAAACCTAGTATACTTATTCAAGTGGCACTCCTGATTACTTACAAAGGTCAATCTTGTGTTAGTGATCACCCTGGTCAGGGTAGTGGTCACTCTTAAAGGGTTTCATCTTGTTATTTTAGTCATGGTGGTTATTTTGGGTCTGTCGGATCTTCTGGTTCTTGTACATCTCATGTGACATGCTATGGTTATAGAGCTTTTGGTCATTACTCATATGATTGCTCTAGTAGTGGGGCGATTGTTACCATAGCTTAGAATGTTCCCCATATTAGATTAGTTCATCCCTCGTCTAGAGGTGGTATGTATAGTTGTAAGGGTGGTCCCCAGTGTGATCATAAAGGTTCTTAGGTAGGTAAGGAGAGTTGATCGATCAGGAGCCCAGTTAGGTGGCAGGCATGGTTAGTTGTATGCAGTACCTGCTAGACCCAAGGTTGAGTCATTTTATGCTATTATCATAGGTACAATTATTTTTTGCCTTCATTCAACCATTATTTGATCTAGTATCCAATTATTTTTATGTGTCTACTTATTTTTCTCCACAGATAGAGTTATCTTTTGATTTATTATATGTGTCATTATGTGTATCTACTCTTGTGGGTGATTCTTTAGTAGTGTATCAGGTTTTCAAATCATGAATTATTACTCTTAGAGATGTTGATACTCATATAGATCTTATTATATTAGATACGGTGGATTTTGATATAATTTTGGGCATGGACTACTTATCCTATTATCATGCAGTTATTGATTACTTTGCCAAGACCGTTACCTTATCCATGCTCAACATACCCCTGATCATGTAGCAGGGAGCTATTTGTTGTGAGACGATAGGGATTATTTCTTATATATATGCTAGGATACTTATATCAAGGGGTTGCAAGTCATATCTCATTTACATCTATGATATTAGTGTAGAGAGTTTGTTGCTTGACTCTTTTCCTATAGTTTGTGAGTTTTCTAATGTTTTCACTATTGATCTGCCTGACATACCTCATTCCAATGAGATAGTTATTGCTATTGATATTGAGCCTAGCATCTAACTTATTACTATGGCACCATACCATATTTCTTCTACCTAGCTTAAGGAGCTGAATTTCCAGCTTTATGATCTTTCTTGACAAGGGTTTTATTAGACTGGATGTGTCTCCTTGGGGAGATATAGTGTTGTTTATGAAGAAGAAAGATGGATCCATGCAGATGTGTATATATTATAAGCATCTAATTAAGGTATTGTTGAAGAACCCATTATCCTATACCTTAAATTGTTGATTTTTTTTAACGTCTTTAGGGTGCTGCTATATTTTCTAAGATTGATTTGAGATTTGTTTATCACTAGTTAGGGATTTTGGCTGAGGATATCCCAAAGAAAGCCTTTAAGACTTGTTATGGTCTTTTAGAGTTCCTAGTTATATCTTTTGGGTTGTCTAATGCCCCTACCGTGTTTATTGATTTAATTAACCAAGTATTCATAGCTTATTTGGATTCCTTCGTGATTATGTTTATCAATGGCAACCTTATATATTTGAGAAGTAGAGAGGAGCTTGCGCATCATTTGAAGATTATGCACAAAATTTGAGAGGTCATATATATTTCTCAAAGTTCTCCAAGTGAGATTATTGGCTTGTGTCAGTGACATTGTTTGGGCATGTGGTGTCTAAGAATGGGATTATGGTAAGACCTGACAAAGATTGAGGCTATTCATGATTAGTCCAGGTCAGTATCTCAAAAAAAAGTTCATAAATTTATTAGCTTGGCTTGTTATTATAGATGATTCATTCAACATTTTGCTATAATTTTAGTACCAATTACTAGATTGACTTTAAAAGTGGTTCCTTTCTAAAATTCTGAGGAGTGAGTCAAGATTTGGAAAGATTAAGGATTTTCTTATATCAGCTCCTATTTTTGCTTTTCTTGTTGATGGTGATGGATTCAGCATATATTGTAATGGTTTTGGTGTTAGTTTGGGTTATGTATTAATGTAACAGGGTTGTGATATTGCTTATGCTTTGAGGAAGCTTAAGGTGCACATGTGCAACAACCTCACTAATGATTTGTAGTTGGCGGCGGTTGTTTTCGCGCTTAAGATTTGGAGGCATTATTTTTATGGTGTGCATTGAGAGTTTTCTACAGATCATCAAAGTCTTGTATTTTAATCATTCACAGTCTTTATGGAGTTGGCTTGTATTTCAGTCTTTTAGAGGCCATTAGCATGAATCGTTCAGTCCTTAGCCAACTTGATGATTATACTTAACATTTCAGACCCTAGGAGGCTCTTGCTAGTGTTAAGGTTAGTTCCTCACCATTTGAGCTAATTTGGGATCATTAGTTTAAGGATAATAGACTTTTTATCCTCCGTGATCATATGTTGAGTGGTGAGTTCAATAGGATACCATAGATTCATGTCACGACTAGAAATAGGTCATAGTCATGACTAGTATCTCAAGCCTCCCATGGTCCGGAGACCACCCATATAGCCTATCCAAACCAAACATAATCTAGATAATAACAAAGAAGAATAAAACTAAAGGTTAAAGATACAATTAATGCAACTCAAGAATGACTTCTTAGAGTCAACAACACCATCCCACCAACATATGTCCACAAAAGCCTCTAGTCCAACTCAAATATCAAACTAGGTTGAGACATTCCCCCGACCATTAAAATTACAATGACAATGATAATGTTAGTGTGAACCCTTCAATTCTAAAATATGGAAAAAAATGGATAGAATATCCAAGTTTTCTAAAAGATGGAAGCTCACAACTTCACTGCAAACCATTCGATGAATCGGATCACCTAACACTACACAGGGATAAAAGAAGTGTCTTCGGACCCTACATCCATACATACATATAAATTAGTGATCGTGTTCACATACATCCATACATACATATAAATTAAAATGCTGGGGTAGGGGAAAAGGTTTAAGCATGATCTTTAAAATCCAGTAACTTAGATTGTGTATCTCTAATCATCCTAAGGGAACCTAAAGTCTATATGGGTTTTGCTCCCCCTTCTGATAGGGTCATTGTGCATGTTAGCCACACAAACTAAGAAAAATCCAAGGATGACCCAAGAAATGCCTCGACCCCAACCAATCCAGAATATATATGTGTGTGAACTATGTAGACGGTCATAAAGACCCCAACGCCCACAAACGTGGTTTCCAATTTTGGCCCCCAAGGACCTCCACCTTCCATGACCAGCTACACAACCCCATTTAAGCCCAAATTAAAACATTTGCACATAATCCATCCATTAAACCAAGGAATTATCCATCAAGGCATATACGATTTGTATCGTCATACCAGTTATGTTAGCAAGCTTATATAATTATGTCATTAATTTATCCATTGACCCGGGTGAATGCCACGGCCCCGAAGTCCTAATTTAATACCAAAACATGGACACCAAGGCCTTTCCAAAACCAGTTTTACCCATTTACCCATTAATGCAATGTAATAGATTAGAAAAGTAAGCAAAACTATGTGATTAGCCATATTTGAAAGCCAATTATGCACATGGGGTGGGGTTAATTCCAATTCCAAACAAAAAACTATAACTTTGGGTCAATCCACGAATCCCATTACATTATCCGTACCCATTCACCCAATGAGTTCCAAAATCCATAAATAAAGCAAAAACAATTGCATGTAAACCATGGGAAATATCATTTAAATAATAATTATCCAAAACACTAAACCCAAATTCCAAACCCAAATATTTAAGCTATGTGAATACCAAACAAATTCATGCCAAGAAAAAATACAAGTTTTAGGGGAGAGATACCAGCCTGAAAAAACCAAGAATTTACAGAAGAAAGCATGCTTTGAGTCCTAGATGATTAACTGTTAGAAACCCTAGCTTTATTCTTGACCTTGGAATTTGAGAAAGAAGAGAGTGTATTTGACTTGTTAAAATAATGAGAAAAGGACAATTAGGGTGTTTTATGGTTGTGGGTTATAATTAGTGAAGATAGAAAATGACCAAAGTTCCCCTTATTAAAATATAGGGAAAACTAGCACTAGTGTCTACAGTTCACCCAAAACTCCTGAAGACTGGTCATGAGTCATCAGCATAACTGGTGGTCTAGGCAGAAAGTTTGGGCCATTATATTAGTTTGGTAACAATTCCCTCATCACAACTCATGAACATATCGTACGACTCATGAGGTCAAAATCTTGACTTCAAGTAACACCCTAAATCTGGTACCTAGAACGCTACACGGTGCACATGACCCCAAAGGACCACTAGATAACCCATGACTGATATCTGTACCTGGACACTGCATAATATATTATATAAATGCAAAAATAAAGGCTGTAAGGCCATAAATTTCAAAACTAAGACATAATATCTGTTAAAATATAATATCTGGGTGGGGTATGAAATACCCAAAAAAACTAATATAACTTTCTGAACATGGTACTCTGGAAAGCCTCTAATTGTCTGAATAAGGAGTTAATAGGAAATGTCCCCAACTAACTCCATCTAGTGAAAGCTAAAACTAAATTAATGAAATAACTGATAATACCATCATCGAATGATGAGGACTCACTACTAAACCTGGCTTCTACTGGAACTCTGGATCTTGTGCTTCTAAACCTATGATATAAAAACACAACAACGCAGATGCATTAATATAATTGAATGTACTGGTGTGCATGTGAGGTAGGCTAAATGCAAAAGGTTCACATACATGAACTATACTGACTGGCTGGATAACATGAAACATAAGAATGTATGCATGAATATGTAATAACTATAACTGAGATCATGATGAGATAATTATTGAGCCTGAGTACTAATAACATGAGATACTGATAAATATATAACTGAAATAATTGATACTGAGCGACTGTATCTGACAGTCTAATTTCTAATGGAACTAGCTGATTTTTGTACTATTCTAAGTTGATTATATCTGGTAGTCCTAAATTCTGAAGAACCATCTGAATTCTTTTACTGAAACTGTATGACTGTATCTGACAGTCATGATAGTGTAACTGAAATTATGGGAAGTAGTTAACTAACTGACATGCCCTAAATAATTGCAATATAGCTGAGTTGGGGTCCAATCTATAACCCAAATTGGAAGGGTGTCAATGCCGCACCACTGGTAAGGATAATCTGTGAGTAACCCTCATATAATAGGTAACTCTAGTGAGAATTGTGGGAACCCTTATATAATAGGTTAATACACCTCATCTACCCTTATATAATAGGCTATGATGTATCAAGCTACGCTGGATATGTAGTTCAAGAACATAAGGATTGCTTATAAGAATCACACCCTCATATAACAGGTGAGTTCCCATCCTTGGGTTCACTTGGTGCTAATTACTACTCCCATATGAATAGACACTAAACATAATTAACTGAACTGTACTAGACTGATTTCATGAAGTTCTATTGACTGATGGAATACTACTGAGATTTCTAAATTTATTGAGATTTCTTGAGTCACATGACTGACTGAGATCTATGGATCATGGCTTGACTGAGGTTATCCGGAAACATGACACTGGCTCAAGGTACACAACTATATTTTTTGGGTACAAGTAACCCTAGGACTCGATAAAAGGAAACTGACAAAGCATGACTTTCTTGAATATATGGCCAACATCAACAATTCATACTACGACAGTAGGGGATATTTTATGAAGAACATGGTTATCATAATATTGTATAGAGAATAGAATGCACGTGATCATGTCTTAACTTCATCATTTTACTATCATAATTATATCATTACGCAATTGTATTACACAACAATCCTCATGGAAATTATTTTAAACATAGGGAAACACGTACATTCATAACTTGGATCACAGTTTAACTATCAAGAATAATTTATATTCTCTTAGGCATTTTATCAAACACTTAGATTGCATGATTTAAGGCTTAGGCATGAGCATGAATTTAATACAAACTTACTTCGCAATTTCATGATTTCTGTCCAAATATTAGCGTAATTTTATAAAGACATAATAAAGGTTCCATCTTGGAATTCATACAACAACATCACATGAACATAATTCAGTTCATAGAATGAATATCAGAATTCGTAATTTAAAACTTAATTCTTGGCTTCATGGACGAAAGGAGTCCATGAATGAACACTATGCATACCTTCTGTAATGCCCCAAAAATAGGTCCCGAGACGTCACCCGGTGGTTAGGGTCACAAGTGATCCCAAGCTAACCCTTCTACTGGCATACTTACAAGAAACTGAATAAATTACATTAATCTTAAAAATAAATTAGTGGAAACATAGAACTTTTCTGAACTTGATCAATACAAATCTTCATTTACAAGATTACAACTCTACTTTTGCAACAAAACTGAAATTAAATTCATTAACGCTATTGGCTGTCTATGAAGCCTCTACTAGTACTGGATAAAGGTAGCCGGGTCATGACTTCCAACTTCCCAACTCACTATGACTGAATAAAGAAAATACAATACTTCTCGAACTGTATGACTGACTCAAGCCCTTGAATCATAAGGACTTATCACCTGCTGATTGAAAGCTGCAAACTGACTGAATATGGTATATGTGCTACAACTTGTACCTACTTTATGAGATAATGTAGCACATATACATATATGTGGATCAGTACTTTGAGGATGTACTCAGTAAATGAGGGTGTATGCATTTACATAAACAATATCATTAATCTTTATAAAATCATACATGCTGACATAAATGAATCACATAGCTTGAATAAAATCTAAAATATAAATCTCATAAATCATGAATAATGAAACATGTATTATAAATCTCGTCATTCATTGCACTTGCTTCTTAAATCTATATTCTCCTTTTATTCTCACAACTTGTAAGCTAGATGAAATCTGAAACTCATTCTGTATAGAAAACTCTTTAGCTTAATTTAAATCCATAAAACTATTTCAAGAGTGCGGGACATCTTTGGGAGGTTCTTCTAACTGACATAAACCATGTGATCCAACGTCTCCTCTTCATGAGTCCAACATCTCGCCTACGTTTGGGAGATCTGTTCTACCCTTGCCATCGAGATAGAACCTCAACTCTAGTGATCACTATCTAGTCCTTAGGCCCATAAATCTCAATCCTATGGGGGCACGTAGTTCTGGGGAAGTAGGATGTGCTAAACCCATACTTCCCGCTCGGTGCTAAATACTATGCCCGTACTAAAGCTTAGAATTTTTAGAAAATCCACCTCAAAATAACTCAAGGGTCTATAGTGAAGAATAAATTATAATTCTCTTACCTTTAACTAATAAAAACTAAATAATGTGGATTCCTGTCTAAACTCAGGCTCAAAAGTATTATTTCTTTAAAATCAAAGTACTTGTTGATTGAATCATACTAAACAACATACTCTTCAAGAAACATCAAAACTCATACTTGGTTTAAAACTTATAATCATGCTCAAATAATCTCAGTTTCATAATAAAGCTAAAATCATGATATCAATCTTTGAAACATCAAATCAATATGAGGATGTGAAACTCATAGCATAATTTCTCAACTCGTATCATAAAATAGTGAAATAATCATGAAAATTAAGACTTGAACAACTCATAATCTCATAACCTCAAAATAAAGTAATTTGGGTATATACCCACTTGCAAAATATGAAATTCTGTAATTAAAATCAATAATTTTGGCACAAAAATTAAAGGTGTATTCTTTTTCAAACCCCACACACCTTATATCGTGAACTTAATGAATAGGATTTCTTTTAAGATGCTACTTGTACTCTTGAATAAGGGTTCTTGGAATTCTTGCACTATGAATGAATGAAGAAATCTTGAGTTTCTTTGAGGAGAAGTATAATGAACTAGGATTTTTGTTTTGAAGAGAATAAGGATTAGGGCATAAAATGCTTTATTATGTTATGTTTTGGGATGGATTGGGGTTTGTTTAATTGACCAAAATACCCCCCTTTAACTCTTAACAAACTGGAAAATGAAATATTTGCGAACTAAGCGACCACCGCGACATGCAATGATACACCCAAATTATACCTCTCTTACTTGATAGAAGCGGTTGCTGTCAAATATAGAACCCAACTTGGTTGGGATCGAATCCCACAGGGATTATGGTACTAATTAAGTTGTATGATGATTAGTTGACTTTTAATCATTCGTTTCTGTAAATAAAAAATGGGGAATTTGATTTAGTTCACAAATTAATGGTTTCAGTTTAATAGGATGAAATATGTGTAGTAGTATTCAAATTCAGAGAAATAGCAAGGTAGGGTTATGTCCACCTTATAGTTTTCAATACTTTTTAACTATGGGCTTTACAAATTCATACATCTATCATGCTTACAGAGAAATGTATTGTATTTAATAACATAATCCTAGTATTTCTCAACCATTAAGGACTAATTCACTTTAGTTCTCTCGAATCAAAAGTGTTTATCAAAACAATATGAAATCTCAAAGTAGTTAATCCTATTAAGGTATTAACATATTAAATAAGGGTTGGAAATCCTATTTTCTTGTCACTACTCTCTTTTTTGAACCTCAACCTTTCTATCGAACAAGTTGAGTTTTAAGGCACATCCTCTATGTTTGCAACCACGAGAATTCAAATAAATGAAGTGAGTATGATATAAGCAGGTCAACACATGATAAATTCAAAAACCCAAGTGATAGATTCTATGTTACAAGGCTTCCATAACCCTAACTATTAAACTTAGTGTAATGCCCCGTAAAATTCTCTTCTAGTCTGAGCCTTAGTCCATATTTGGTAAAGCTAAAAAATTCGAGTCTAGATGTTTCAAAAATATTTTCCCAAGAATGAAATACTTTGAAACATGTGGGAATCTATTTGAGCATGAATTAAGATCATAGAGGTCCCCTAACCCAAGGATGAGTGAAATCTTTCCTATCGTTTAAGTTTTAGTGACCGTCAAAATTTAGGTCAACATTAATAGAATCACACTCCTTTTATATATATAATTAGAGGAATTACTATATATAAAATTAAATCTCTTTGAATTATCTTTCTAACAATACCAATTTCGTCAAAAACTGATGTCAGAGCAAAGAGTTATGCGCATTTTACTCCAGCATATCTGGCTAGGAAACTGGTGATGACAATTGTGACAAGCCATCACGCCCATGATGGCCTATCACCAATGTCGTTAGACCTAGGCAAATTTCTAACCCTTGTGATGACATTTTGTGACAAGATGTCATACCCGTGATGGCCTATCACCAATGTCGTCAACCTTAGCCAGAAACTCAAAATTTCACCCTTTTGTGACGACAATTCGTGACGGCCTATCACCAACTTGACGGCTTGTCACGGATGTCATCAGCTATTTTTTTTCTAGAAATTTAAGAACATTTTTGCAAGGGTATTTGGTCATTTTCAACCTTTTGGAATCCTCTATAAATATGAGAACCCTCATTCAAACCCTAATTTCTCCATTTCTCTTCCAATTCTCTTAAGAGAAAATATCTAGGGTTTCAATTCAAGAACTCTAAGCTTTCAAAAATCATCCATAAATCTTCAAGATTTCTTCAAGAATTAAGTTCCTCATAGTGTGGGCTTCGAGAATTATTTATTAAAAGTGCGGATAGAGTCTCAAGCATTAGAATTCATCCAATTTCAAAGATTATGTAGATGTTGGTTCTTGGGTCCCTTTCATCCAAGAGGCTCAAGAACCCTTTTTAAAATATGAAAATTTTATGTTTGTGAGATTCCATGAATTGTATGAGTTGAAATTGATGTTACATGTGTTGTTGAGTTTTGATTCCTGTTTATTTACAAGATTCATGAGCCTTTACCCTAGTAGGTGGAATCCATGTGATATTTGTGATGAATCTTCCTTATGTTGCTTTCTATGCGATGTGTTCATGTCAAGTGGGTGTAGAAATGGTTGATTAAGTGAAGAAAGTTCCCCCTAGGTTTTATTAAGAGCTTAGGTGAAGCATAAGGGCTATTTTGGCATGTTGAAGATGAAACCTCAAATTGTGAGTTAGTTTATAAATGTCTAGTGTTTGATAAAATGCCCAAGTAATTGAATTATTCCATGGTAGTAGGAAATCCTCAAATAAGTGTGAACCCGTGCATGTCTAGTGTTTGTTGAAGGACCTCGGTGAATAAATGGAGATGTGATAGTAGTAAATTCCCCAATTATGTGCTCTTGATATATGGTAAGTTTGTAATACATGCCAAGTGGTTAGCAAGTAATTTATGACATGATAGTATGAAGTTTCCCAAAGCCATGTGATATCCAAACATATGTCAAGATTGATATAGGTATGAAATAATTGAGGTAAAACCTTGTTGAATAGAGTATGATCCAGTAGCATGTTTTCCCTATGTTGTTACATGATTATGTTTCCAAACCCCTTGGCGATTGTGATAATGATTAAGATATTTGTGATCATTAAATGCTTGAGGTGATGTCTTGAATGAGTTGATGAATGAATGATTATGTTGATGCATGAATGAATGTAATGATATATGAACGATCGTGATGATGAATGAATTATTATACTTTACTTTTATGCTATCGAGTCCTAGGGATCTCGGGGCATTACACTTAGCTACTCATGAATAAAATGGAAATCACAATAGATATATTCATCATAGCAAAAACTAGAAGACGATCTTGGTGTGCAAATAGTGAAAACAAGAGAGAAATGTTTTCTCTCTCCACCCTAAGCCGCCATTACCTTATTCAAAATACTATAGAAATGTGAATAATGATAAATTTTCAGCATCAAGTCTTTTTAATAATCTTTTCTCTCATAATTTCTTTCTAAGTCCCTTAACTAATTATAAATGACAAATTAGTCTTGGACATAGTTTCTAGGCGCCACATTTGGTCCAACAAGCTACATTTCTCTTGTGTGATTTGTCATCTGCAATCTGTAGTCCCATTATGTCTGCATCTAACTCATTAATACCTGAAATCATACTAATCACATCGGATAGCTCAATCATATAGAAGTAGAGAAAAATATAAGAAACTAGGTACTTTGTTCTCCAAACTTACCTAAAATATGGGCAAGTTATGGTGCTTAGGCAAATAAATACACCCAAGATCACCACCCCACACTTAAAGCTTTGTTCTTCCTCAAACAACTTATCCATTTATGCATACTACACAAGTTTTAACACCCACAAAGGAAAAACAAGACGCTCAAATAGGCTCACACAACTAATATGAATAAGAAGTAGATTCATGAATCATTAATAGAGACAACCTACCCTCAAGAATAGACTCATTAAGTTGGAAAATTCATGCATACTATTTAAGCAAAGAAATCATATAAATTACCCAACCTTCATCAACCAGGTGCCCTCACAACAAGAAAGTTACCCATAATCACTCATAATCATGCAATTTCTAATAAAATAGGTACAAGAATCAAGTTACACTCACTCTCACAAAGAATTCTTAAATTATGACTAATGACCATATGCTTACCCTTAGCGTAGTGCTCCACTAATATAAGAATGCTAAGATTAGAATCAAATAGGTCTTTTACGAGTTGTAATGCAAGCTAAAGGATAGGTAGGAACTCTTTTGGCCAGAAATAGTGACTATCTTCCCTAAGCGTTTTAAGACACTACATTATGAAATTAAGACCAATCTTTAACAACAAATTTCAACTTCTGCTATCTTCACAGATTTGCTTTTCATCCAAGCTCAATTAATAACACTATGGTAGGAGTATGCAACCCATTCAAATATTTTTTTTTGCACCCATTTCATATTATGCACCCCTATGATAGCTATCCTCAACTTAAGTGATTTGTCTTAGTTGAGGTGCACATTATCTAAGAAGGACCAGGGCCAAAACAAGTTCATTGTAACATGTCTGGGATAAAATTTAGAACTTTCTCAAAAATTTTTGCTACTCCCAACCACATCAATTGCACACGCCAATAACTACTCTTTGGGGCATCAATTTCACCTTTTTCCTCTTATTTGTCAAACTCCTAACTCAAATTGATTTTTTATTAAAGAGCTTAGGAGCTTTTGGATCAAATTACAGTCTATTAAAGAAAGAATTAGGCTACAAATGAGGCTAACAAATGGCAAGCTAAAGGCTCAATGGGGCTAGCTAAGATAATGTATAAAGGTATGTCAAAAGGAGGTATGAAATGGCTGCTAAAGAAATGCCTAAATCATCTCCTAAACTCATAATTGTTATTTTGCTTTACATACACACCAAGTAAGTTCTAGCATCAGTTGTAATATGGAATCTACAATAGTCTTACACACTCATGGCACATGGTCAACTTAGTTAGGAGCATTATAGATTCTTCACCCAACAATCAAATGAATTCAAATAAAGCCAACAATTACAACAAGAGTCACAACTAGAACCTAGGTGTTTCAAATGAAATGATCTATCTCACACTTATACTATAATGCCATGTGATCCACAAGAACATTTACAAGCAACAAATGACTAATTTTCTCTTAAGAAGGTCGTCATCCATCCATCATCAAGAAAAATACCTAATTAAGACTAAATCTAACAAACATCTAACAAGAAACAAAATAAAAAAAATACTAATCCTATCACAGAAGTATACTAAGTAAAAGGAACTATTTTATTACAAAACAAGTAGCAAAGTAACCAACCACCCCATACTTAAGCTAAGCACTGTCCTCAGTGCAAATAACAAGATTAAGAACCTGGCTAGTAGTACTCGTCATCTACATTAGGAGTCATGCCACCTGCATTGAGATCATCATCGAAGCCATTTTACTGGTATTCATCATATCATCCATGTCATTCACACATAATGAACTAACTACAATAAAGATGAGGGTGATGAAGTCACCACCCCACACTTAATTTGTTATTATAAATAAATTAAGTGTTATTGTCAGGTACTCAAACTTTGCCAACATACACTTTGATATGGTACACTAACATTAGTCACCATATAATTCACTCACTTCAATTCTACCAATTTTAGTTCAATGAAACAATTTTTAAACAAAAGTTATGGCTTAGAGCTTCAACATATCAATATACACAAAACACCATCACTTTCACACGATTTAACCTACACCATTTTCCATCAAGTAAGTTGTGAAATAACGGCCACACAACTAAACTACGTTAGTCATGAACAATTCAATAACATGTAAAAGCTCAAAGTACTACAACAATGGTGTCTACTATACAATGATATTTATCTTCCCAAGATTCTCAAAACCTCTCTTTGACATAGCAATGGAAAGAATTTAATCTATAACCCTCAAGAAATCAAGTAACTATACATAAAGTAACAATAAATAAGGATTAAGAAAGTAAAAATAACCTTTGAAGATGGAAGATTTGGAAAAAAAGGGAAAAATTCTTAAGATTGTTATGCAAAGAGTAATCTTGAATGACAAAGAGAATTGTGAGGGAAAATCTTGTATGTCTTGGGGGTGAAATAAGGATGAATTTTGGCATTTAGGGTGTGGAGTCCATTGAAAGAATAAAATACGCGTCAGGTTGACCCAACTCAAAGATTGATATATGTTGAAATTGGAAGGGTGTTGTAATCCTCCATACTTTTTCCTAGCTAATTTCATCCTAAGAATATCTAGTATTAGCTTATAAATTGAATGATTATTGTTCCATGAGAAATTTTTAAGATTTTAACTTTTTGTCATATGGAAAATTCAATAAGCATTCCATCGATATAAGATTCTCCCAAACACGATTACTGGGTCTGAAGTTACATCTATTTTAAGTTCCCATCGTAAAAAGTGCCATATAGGTCAGTGGCACGCCGTACCACAAGCTAAAATGGAAATTGTCCATTTCCAATGTCTCAGCGTGATTTTCTCCATGTTGCACCAAAGTTCCAGGTCACAAAAGAAGGGGCAACGCAATGGCTCCGCATTGCTCCATCCCTCAGTTTCCCAATTGTCATATTCCAGTGACACGACGCGATAGTGCCGTGTCACGCTAAGGGTGCAATTTAGGAAATTTTTACTAAAATTACAAGAAATGTTCAGGGTTAAAAGGGTCAATTTTCCACCTCTATTTAATGCCTTTAACACATGATTCAACTACTTTTCACCCATAATGCACTCTCTTCTCTCAAAAACCTCTCAAGAACAACCTAGGTCTTTTCATAGAAGATTCAGAATAAAAAATTTTCTCCGTCAATCTTTATAAAATCATGAACCAAGGTATGCATAGTGTTCATTCACGGACTCCTTTCATCCATGAATCCCAAGAATACCTTTTCTAAATTCAAGTTTATGGATTTTCTGATGAATTTTATGATTTGGCTGCTCTTATTCATTTGTATAATGAGAAATTGAATTCTACTTCATGTTGGGTGATAAATTCTATATGGGTTAAATTATTATAGATAAAGATTCATGCAAATCTATGACTAAACCCTTGAATGATGAAATTAGAATTGAACCATGGCGTTTAATTATTGTACAATGATGTTTACATGTACCATACCTACAATATGTTTGATTAAATGCCTAGATGAAGGAAAAGTGCCTAACTAGCATGATACCATGAAATCCCCATATATGTACAAGTTTATGCCTATCACACATTTGATGAAATTTTTCTATAAATATGCTATGGACTACGGTGTTAGTTATATGTTCATGTAAGTTATGCTTGGTCAATTTTCTTTCATCGAGTCCTGGGGGTACTAGTACCTAAAACATTAGCTGTGTGCCTAGAGCCATGTCATGTTTTCACGATACTTTCAGTCAAGACATGAATCCTTAGATTTCCGATAGTCTTATAACTCAGTAAATCTCCATAATCTCATGAACTCAGTTAGTTATCATATATCAGTAGTATTCCATCAGTCAACAGAATTCAGTAACTCAACCCATGTTTAGTTTAGTAAATCATGTTCAGTATCTATTTAAATGGGAGTAGAAATTAGTATCGAGTGAACCGAAGGATGGGTACACACTCTATTAGATAAGGGTGGGATACTTAGAAGTCATCCTTGCATTCTAGAACTATGTAGCCAGTATAGGTTAAGACATCAACACTGTCCGATGTGGCTTAATGAGGTGGATAAACACTGTCAGATAAGGGCCCTACCGTTCTCGTATAGGGGACACTATCAGATAAGGGTTGCCTACATCTTGTCCTTACTAGTGGTGAGGTATTGACACCCTTCTAATTGGGGTTATAGATTGGACCCCAACTCAGCCATAATGGCATAACAGTGGCATGTCGGTTAGATAACTACTTTCCACCATTTCATGTTACAGAATTAGGACTGTCAAATACAGTCAATCAATCTCAGTAATAGCACTCAGATAGTTCTTCAAATTTCAGGACTTTCAGATACAGTTAACTTAAATACAGTATGGTACTCAGATAGTTCCATCAGATTCTGGACTGTTAGATATAATCTGTCATGTTATCAGTTACACTCAGATTCAGTAACCATGTTATCACAGTATTAGTGTCAGTTGTTATCTCTCATACTTGTATTGTCATGCTCATGATAGTTAGTTATTATTATTGTTCATGCATATGAACCCCATGATTTCAGCCTACCTCACATATATACTAGTGCATTCAAAGTACTGACGTATTTGCGCTATGGTATCTTATACATAGGTTCAGAGACATGAGCTCCAGAGCAATAGTACATTCCATATATCCACAGATAGAGTTAGAAGTGAGTCCTCATCTTTTGAAGACATGATTATTTCCATATTATCTCATTTATCAATTTATTAGTTGGAGTTAGTTGGGTATATGTCCCATCAACCCCTTACTCAGACAGTTCAGTCAGTTAGAGGCTTTATGGACTATTATGTTTTAGACTTCAGTATGTTCAATTTTGTTTTGGGAATTCTATTACCCCTCACAGATGTTATATCATTCAGATCATGTTCATTATTGAACATTATGGCCTTATAGTGTATATTTTTGCATTATTATGTCATATTATGTAGTATATAGGTACAAATATCAGTCATGGGTTAGCTTGTGGTCCTTCACGGTCATAAGCACTATGTAGTGTTCTAAGAACCAGGCATGGCGCGTTACATGTGTGCGGTGCACAAGTTATCACAAAAGTTTAAATGTGCGTCGCATTGGTCATTACACACATGAAACAACAAGCCTATGTGGTATGGTGTGCGACGCACATGTTATTTCACAAAGGTAAGTGTATGGTGCCTATGTTATAACATAAGTTTAAGTGTGCCCCACCTAAGGTATCGTACAAGTGAAATAGTGAAGGTGTGCAGTTGAGTGTCTGATACACAAGCTATTTCCAACATTAAGGTGTGCACCGCATAAGGTGTCGCACAAGTTAAGGTGTGCACCGCACATGGTAACGCCTACTTGAGGTAGTGTGCTTAGGCTATGCCTTAGGCCATGCTTTTATAATGGCCTATGTAAACTTGGGCGTCACACACCATGTAGTATACTCAAACTTGGACGCCATGCACCCTATTATTCATATAAAGTATTGAGAAAGGTCCGATCCCTATGCTACCACCACAAACCTTATTAAAAATCACAAAATAAAGTTGCACCATAAATATTTTTTAGTCGGATTAACATAATTTGGATCACGAATCATAACTCGAGCCTTACACATATGACCACTCCAACTTATCTCTAATATTCCCATAACTCCTAAACTTACCACCATTGACATAGCTAAATTCCAAACCAAATTTGGTACCAATAGCCCTCTTAGTACTTCATGCACCTACACTTAATCAAAAATAACAAAAATGATTAGAAGGATAGGTTGACTCCCACCAAGCACCGTAGTTTTAGTCATGGCTCAACTCTTATTTTTGTATTTTTAGTTAAAATGATAAAATGAAAATAAAATCATGGGTTGCCTCCCATGTAATGCCTGATTTAACATTGCACCATGACTTAATTATCTTGACTAATCAAACTTCGTCAAGATACATCGATGATACCATTTGTACCTCCTTTGTTGGATCAAGAAAATGCTTTATTCCAAGTCCAGCCACTTTGAAGTCACTCACTTCCTTGTCTAAAAGGTCAACCAAACCAGCTATGGTCTCTACAGCAGGCCTATCTTTAACTGGTACATATCGCTCACCGTTTTAGATTACATCATCAATTGAAAAGACACTCATCTCCTTTTTTGTTTCAGGGATTTACACACTTCAAAACTAACCTCTTTCCGATTGAAGAATAATCATCCAAAAACCTAAACCCAAATTCAAAAACCAAACATTTAAGCTATATAAATACCAAACATGCTAAGATAAAATACAAGTTTTAGGGGAGAGATACCAACCTGAAAACACCAAGAATTTAGAGAAGAAACCACGCTTTGAGTCGTAGATGATTAACCGTTTGAAACCCTACCTTTATTCTTGACCTTGGAATTTTAGAGTGAAAAGAGTGTATTTGACTTGTTAAAATAATAAGAAGAGGACAATTAGGGTGTTTTATTGTTATGGGTTATAATTAGTTAGGATAGGAAATGACCAAAGTTCCCCTTATTAAAATACAGGAAAAACTATCACTAGTGTCTACAGTTCACCCACAACTTGTGAGGACTGGTCATGAGTCGTCAGCATAACCGGTGGTCTAAGCAGAAATTTTGGGCCATTATATTGGTTTGGTAATGATTCCCTCATCACAAATCATGAACATACCATATAACTCGTGAGGTCAAAATCATGACTTTATGTAATGCCCTGAATCTGGTACTCAGAATGCTACACGGTGCGTATGACCCCGAAGGACCACAAGCTAACACATGACTAATATTTGTACCTGAACACTGCATAATATACTATATAAATGCGAAAATAAAGGTTGTAAGGACATAAGGTTCAAAACTGAGACATAATATCTGTTAAAATATAACATCTAGATGGGGTATGAAATACCCAAATCAACTGAAAAAACTGTCTGAACATGCTATTCTGAAAAGCCTCTAACTGTCTGAATAAGAAGTTAATGGGACATGTCCCTAACAAACTCCATCTACTGAAAGCTAAAACTGAATTAATGAAATAACTGATAATATCATCCTCAAATGATGAGGACTCAATATTAAACCTGTCTTCTACTGGTGCTCTGGAGCTCATGCTTCTAAACCTATGGTATAAAAACACCATAGTGTAGATGCGTTAGTATGATTGAATATACTGGTATGCATGTGAGGTAGGCTAAATGCAAAGGGTTCATATGCATGAGTTATACTAGTTGGCTGGATAACATGAACATGAGAATACATGCATGAATACGTAATAACTGTAAATGAGATTGACGACATAATTACTGAGCTTGAGTGCTAATAACATGAGATACTGATAGTTGTATAAATGAAATAACTGATACTGAGAGACTGTATCTGATAGTCTAGTTTCTAACAAAACTAGCTGATTTCCGTATTGTTCTGAGTTGACTGTCTCTGATAGTCCTAAATTTTGAAGAACTATCTGAGTTCTTTTACTTAAACTATATGACTGTATCTGATAGTCCTGATCGTGTAGCTGAAACTGTGGGAAGTATTTATCTAACTAACATGCCCTAAATAATTGTAATATAGCTGAGTTGGGGTCCAATCTATAACCCAAATTAGAAGGGTGTCAATACCGCACCACTGGTAAGGATAATCTGTGAGTAACCCACATATAATAGGTAACTCTAGTGAGATCGGGGGAACCCTCATATAACAGGTTAAGCTACCTCATCTACCCACATATAACAGGCTATGATGTATTAACCAATGTTGGCTACGTAGTTTAGGAACACAAGGATTACTTTAAAGAATCACACCCATATATAACAGGTGAGTTCCCATCCTTGGGTTCTCTCAGTGCTAATTTCTACTCCCATCTAAATAGACACTAAACATAATTAACTGAACTGAACTAGATTAATTCCATGGAGTTCCATTGACAGATGGAATACTACTGAGATTTCTTAATTTACTGAGATTTCCTGAGTCATATGACTGACTGAGTTCTATGGATCGTGGCTTGACTGAGGATATCGTGAAACATGACATTGGCTCTAGGTACATAACTATATTTTTCGGGTACAAGTTACCCCAGGACTCGATAGAAATAAACTGAAAAAGCATGACTTTCTTGAATACATAGCCAACATCAACAATTCATACTACGATAATAAGGGATATTTCATGAAGCACATGGTTATCATAATCTTTTATATAGCATAGAATGCACATGATCATGCCTAAACTTCATCATTTTAATATCATAATTACATCATTACGCAATTGTACTACATAACAATCCTCATGGATATCATTTTAAACATAGGGAAACGCGTGCATTCATAACTTTGGGTCGTAGTTTAACTATCAAGCATAATTTCTATTCTCCTAGGCATTTTATCAAACACTTAGATTGAATGATTTAAGGCTTAGGCATGAGTAAGAATTTAATACAACCTTACTTTGCAATTCCACATAATTTCATAATTTATGTCCACATATTAGCGTAATTTTATAAAGATATAATAAAGGTTCCATCTTGGAATTCATACAACAATAACACATGAACATAATTCAGTTCATAGAATTAATATCACAATTCGTAATTTAAAACTTGATTCTTGGGTTCCATGAATGAAAGGAGTCCATGAATGAATACTATGCATACCTTATGTAACGCCTTAAAAATGAGTCTTGAGATGTCAAACGGTGGTTAGGGTCATAAGTGATCCCAAGATAACCCTTCTACAGGCATACTTACAAGCAACTGAATAAATTATATAAATCTGAAAAAAAATCAGCGGAAACATAAAAATTTTCTGAACTTGATCAATACAAATCTGAATTTACACGATTACAACTCTGCACAAAACTGAAATTAAATTCATTAACACTGTTGGCTGTCTATGAAGCCGCTACTAGTACTGGCTATAGGTAGCCAGGTCATGACTCCTGACTATCCCAACTCAATATGAATGAATAAAAAAAATACAATACTTCTCGTACTGTATGCTGACTCAAGCCCTTGAATCAAAAGGACTCATCACCTACTGACTGAAAGCTGTGAACTAACTGAATATGGTATATGCGCTATAACTTGTACCTACATTATGAGACAATGTAGCACATAGACATATATGTGGATCACTACTTTGAGGATGTACTCAGTATATGGGGGTGTATGCATTTACATAAATAATATCATTACTCTTTATAAAATCATGAATGCTGACATAACTGAATCACATAGCTTGAATAAGAATCTGAAATATAAATCTCATAAATCATGAATAATTAAACATGTATTATAAATCTCATGAGTCATTTCACTTGCTTCTAAAATCTGTATTCTCCTCTTATTCTCACAACTTGTAAGCTAGATGAAATCTGAAACTCATTCTGTATAGTAAAATCTTTAGGTCAATATGTTAAATCTATAAAATTGTTTTAAGAGTGTGGGACATCTTTGGTAAGTTCTTCTAACTGACATAAACCATGTGATCCAATGTCTCCTCTTTGTGAGTCCAACGTCTCGACCATATTGGGGAGAGTTGTTTTACCCTTTCCATCGGAATAGAACCTTAAATCTAGTGATCACTATCTGGGTCTTAGGCCCATAAATCTCAATCCTATAGGGGCACGTAGTTCTGGGGCAGTAGGATGCGCCAAACCCACACTTCCCGCTCGATGCTAAATACTACTCCTGTACTCAAGCTCAGAATTTTTAGTAAATCCACCTCAAAATAACTCAAGGGTATATAGTGAAGACCAAATTATAATTCTCTTAGCTTTAAATCATAAAGACTGAATAATGTGGATTCCTATCTCAACTCAGGCTTAAAAGTAATATTTCTTCAAAATCAAAGTACTTGTTGATTGAATTATACTAAACAACATACTCTTCAAGAAACATCAAAACTCATACTTCGTTTAAAACTCATACCCATGCTCAAATAATCTCAGTTTCAGAATAAAGTTTAATCATGACATCAATCTTTGAAACATTAAATGAATACGAGGATGTGCAACTCATAGCATAATTTCTCAACTTATGTCATAAAATAGTGAAATAGTCATAAAAATGAAGACTTGAACAACTCGTAATATCGTAATCTCAAAATAAAGTAATTTGGGTATGAACCCACTTGCAACAATATGAAATTTTTTAATAAAAATCAACAATTTGGGCACAAGAATGAAATGAGTGTTCTTGTCCAAATCCCACACACCTTAGATGGTGAACTTAATGAATAGACTTGCTTTTGAGATGCTACTTGTAATCTTGAATGAGGGTTCTTGGAATTCTTGCACTAAGAACTTGGAATCTTGGCTTTGAGAATGAATGGAGAAATCTTGAGTTTCTTGGAGGAGAAGTATGATGGACTAGGGTTTTTGTTTTGAAGAAAATGAGGATTAGCTCATAAAATGCTTTGTTATGGGATGGATTTGGGGTAGGGTAATTAACCAAATTACCTCCATTTAACTCTTAACGAACTGAAAAAATTAAATATTTGTGAACTAAGCAGCCACTGTGATGCGCCATGATACATCTAAATTACACCTCTCATACGTGAGAGTAAGCGGTCACTATCAAATATAGAACCCAACTAGGTCGGGGTCGAATCCCACAAGGAATATGGTGCTAATTAAGTTGTATGTAGATTAGTTGACGTTTAATCATCCATTTCTGTAAATCTAAATGGGAGAATTTAATTCAGTTCATAAATTAATGGTTTCAGTTTAACAGGATGAAATATGTGTAGTAGTATTCAAATTCAGAGAAATAGCAAGATAGGGTTATGTCCACCTTGTAGTTTTCAATACTTTCTAACTATGGGCTTTACGAATTCATACATGTATAATGCTTACACAGAAACATATTGTATTTAATAACAAAATCCTAGTTTTTCTCGGCCATCAAGGACTAATTTACTTTAGTTCTCTTGAATCAAAAGTGTTTTGCAAAAACAATACGAAATGTCTAAGTAGTTAATCCTTTTAAGGCATTAACATATGAAATAAGGGTTGAAAATCCTATTTTTTTGCCACTACTCTCTTTTCTGAACCTCAACCTTTCTATCAAAAAAGTTGAGTTGTAAGGCACATCCTCTATGTTTGCAACCACGAGAATTCAAGATAAATGATGATAGTATGATATAAGTAGGTCAAAATATGATGAATTCAAAAAGCCAAAGTAGTAGATTGTATGTTACGAGGCTTCAGTGACCCTAACTAATAAACTTAGCTACTCATGAATAAAATGGAAATCAAAATAGAAATATTCATCACACCAAAAACTAGAAGACGATCTTGATGTGCAAATAGTGAAAACAAGAAAGAAATGTTTTCTCTCTCCACCCTAAGCCGCCATTCTATTATTCAAAATACTAAAGAAATATGAATAATGATAAATTCTCAGCATCAAGTCTTTTTAATAATCTTTTCTCTCATATTTTCCTTCTAAGTCCCTAAACTAATTATAAATGACAAATTAGTCTAGGACATAGTTTCTAGGCGCCATATTTGGTCCAACAAGCTACTTTTCTCTTGTGTAATTTGTCATCCCCAATCCGTAGTACTATTATTTCTCCATATACCTTATTAATACCTGAAATCATGCTAATAATATCAGTTAGCTCAATCACATAGAAGTAGAGGAAAAACATATGAACTAGGCAATTTGTTCTCGAAACTTATCTAAAATATGGGTAAGTTATGGTGCTTAGGCATATACATACTCCCAAGATCACTACCCCACACTTAAAGCTTTGTTCGTCCTAGAATAACTTATCCATTTATGCATACTACAAAAGTCTTAACACCCACGAAGGAAAAACGAGATGCTCAAATAGGCTCACACAATAATTATGAATTAGAAGTAGATTTATGAATCAGTACTAGAGACAACCTACCCTAAATAATAGACTCATTAAGTTGGAAAATTTATGCATACCATTTAAGCAAAAAAATCATATAAATTACCCAACCTTCATCAACCATGTGCCCTCACAATAAGAAAGTTACCCCTAATCACTCACATTCATGCAATTTCTAACAAAATGGGTACAAGAATCAAGTTGCGTTCACTCTCACAAAGAATTCTTAAATTACAACTGATGACAATATGCTTGCCCTTACCGTAGTGCTCCACTAATATCATAATGCTAAGATTAGAATTAAATAGGTCTTTAACGAGTAGTAATGCAGTCTAAAGGATGGGTAGGAACTATTTTGTCTAGAAATAGTGACTATCTTCCCTAAACACTTTAAGACACTACATTATGCAATTAAGACCAATCTCTAACAATTAATTTTCACTTCTAGTATCGTCAGATTTACTTTTCACCCCAGCTCATTAAGCTCAATTAATAACACCATGGTGGGAGTATGCAACCTTTTCAAATATTTTTTTCACCAATTTCACATTATGCACCACTATGATAGTCACTCTAACTTAAGCGATTTGCCTTAGTTGAGGTGCACATTGTCCAAGAAGGACCTGGGCCAAAACAGGTTCATTGTAACATATCCGGGATAAAATTTGGAACTTTCTCAACAATTTTTTCTACTCCCAACCACATATATTGCACACGCCAATAACTAATCTTTGGGGCATCAATTTCACTTTTTTCCTCTTATTTGTCAAACTCCTAACTCAAATTGATTTTTCATTAAAGCACTTAGGAGCTTTTGGATCACATTACAGTCTATTAAAGAACGAATTAGGCTTCAAATGAGGCTAACAAAGGACAAGCTAAAGGCTCAATGGGGCTAGCTAAGATAATGTATAAAGGTAGGTCAAAAGGAGGTATGAACAAAGATTGTTAAAGAAATGCCTAAATTATCTCCTAAACTCACAATCTTTATTTTGCTTTACACATACACCAATTAAGTTTTAGCATCAGTTGTAACAAGGAATATACAACAGTCTTACACACTCATGGCACAGGGTCAACTCAGTTAGGAGCATTATAGATTCTCGACCCAACAATCAAATGAATTCAAATAAAGCCAACAATCACAACAAGAGTCACAACTAGAGCCTAGGTGTTTCAAACGTAATGATCCATCGCATACTCATGCTATAATACCATGTGATTCCTAAGAATATTTACAAGCAACAAATGACTAATTTTCTCTTAATAAGGTCGTCATCCATCCATCATCGAGAAAACCACCTAATTATAACTAAATCAAACAAACATCTAACAAGAAAAAAATAAACAAAATTCTAATCCTATCACAGAAGGATACTAACGAGAAGATACTATTTTATTACAAAATAAGTAGCAAAGTAACCAGCCACCCCACACTTAAGCTAAGCACTGTCCTCAGTGTAAATAACAAGATAAAGAACCTGGATGGTAGTACTCCTCATCCACATTAGGAGTCATGCCACCTGCATTGAGATCATCATCGGAGATATTTTTCCTGTATTTATCATATCATCCACGTCAGCCATACATAATGAACTAACTACAATTAAGATGAAGGTGATGAATTCACCACCCCACACTTAATTTATTAGTAGAAACCAATTAAGTGTTATTGTTGGGTACTCAGACTTTGCCAACATACACTTTGATATGGTGCACAAACATTAGTCACAATACAATTCACTCACTTCAATTCAACCAATTTTACTTCAATGAAATAATTTTTTAAACAAGTTAGGACTTAGAGATTCAACATATCAATATACACAAAACAACATCATCTTCACACAATTTAACCAACACCATATTCGATTAAGTAAGTTGTGAAATAACGGCCACACAATTAAACTATGTTACTCTTGAACAATTCAATCACATGTAAAAGCTCAAAGTACTACAACAATGGTGTCTACTACACAATGATGTTTATCTTCCCAAGATGCTCAAAACCTCTCTTTGACATAGATGGAAAGAATTTAATCTATAAACCTCAAGAATCACGTAACTATACATAAAGTCACAATAAATAAGGATTAAGAAAGTAAAACTTACCTTTGAAGATGGAAGATTTGGAAAAAAAGGAAAAAATCTTGAGATTATTAAGCAAAGAGTAATCTTGAAGGACAAAGAAAATGGTGAGGAAAAAGCTTGTATGGCTTGGGGGTGAAATAAGAATGAATTTGGACATTTACAGTGTGGAGTCTATTAAAATAATAAAATCCGGGTCGGGTTAACCCAATTCAAAGATGGATATATGTTAAAATTAGAAGGGTTTTGTAGTACCCCATACTTTTTCCTAGTTAATTTCATCTCAAGAATATCTAGTATTAGCTTATAAATTGAATGATGATTATTCCATGAGGAATTTTCAATATTTTCACTTTCTGACATGTGAGAGATTCAATAAGCTTTCCATCAATAAAAGATTTGGCCAAATCCGATAACCGGATCAGAAGTTACAACTATTTCAAGTTTCCATCATAAAACAACACTATATATGTCAGTGGCACGCCGCGCCACAAGATAAAATGGCAATTGTCCTTTTCCAGTGTCTCAACGCTATTTTATCCATGTCGCACCAAAGTTCCAGGTCATAAAAAAAGGGGTAACGCGATGGCTCCGCATCACGTCATCCCTCAGTTTCCTATTTGTCATATTCTAGTGACACGACGCGATAGTGCCGTGTCGCTCCAAGGGTCCAATTCAGGAAATTTTAAGTGAAATTACAAGATGCGTCCAGGGTTAAAAGGGTCAATTTCTCACCCCTATTTAAACCCTTTAACACGTTATTCAACTATTTTCACCTAAAATACATTTTCTTCTCTCAAAAACCTCTCAAAAACAACCTAGGACTTTTCATAAAAGATTCAAAATCAAGAATTTCCTCCGTCCATCTTCATAAAATCATGAACCGAGGTATGCATAGCGTTCATTCATGGACTCCTTTCGTCCATGAATCCTAAGAATCCCTTTCCTAAATTAAAGTTTATGGATTTTCGTATGAATTTCATGATTGGGCTGCTCTTGTTCGGGTGGATTGTGAGAAATTGAATTCTACTCTATGTTGGGTGAAAAATTCTATATGGGTTAAATTATTATAGATAAAGATTCATGCAAACTTTTTACTAAACCCTTGAATGATGAAATTATAATTGAACCATGATGTTTAATAATTGTACAATGATGTTTACATGTAACATGCCTACAATATGTTTGATTAAATGCCTAGATAAAGCAAAAGTGCCTAACTAGCATGATACCATGAAATCCCCATGTATGTATAAGTTTATGCCTATCACACATTTGATGAAATGCTTTTATAAATATGGTATGGACTATGGTGTTAGTTATATGTTCAAGTAAGTTATGCTTGGTGAGTTTCTTTCCATCGAGTCCAGGGGGTACTTGTACCCGAAACATTAGCTATGTTCCTAGAGCTATGTCATGTTTTCATGATACTCTTAGTCAAGATATGAATCCTTAGACTTTAGAATGTCTTATGACTCAAGAAATCTCCATGATCTCATGAACTCATTCACTTGTCAGATATCAGTAGTATTCTGTATGTCAATGGAATTCAGTAACTCAACCCATTTTCAGTTCAGTAAATTATGTTCAGTATCTATTCAGATAGGAGTAGAAATTAGCACCGAGTGAACACAAGGATGGGGACACACACTATCAGACCAGGGTGTGATGCTTAGAAGTCATCCTTGCTTTCTATAGCCATGTAGCCAGCATAAGTTGAGACATAAACACTGTCTAATGTTAGTTGATGAGGTGGATAAGCACTGTCAGATATAGGCCCCATCGTTCTCGTATAGGGGACACTATCAAATGAGGGTTGCCCACAACTTATCCTTACCAGTGGGGCGGTATTGATGCCTTTCCAATTGGGGTTATAGATTGGACCCCAAATTAATCATAATGGTGTATCAAGGGCATGTCGGTTAGATAACTACTTCCTATAGTTTCATGTTATAAAATCAGGACTGTCAGATACAATCAATTAATCTTAGTAATAGAACTCAGATAGTTCTGCAAATATCAGGACTGTCAGTTATGGTTAACTAAGATACAGTACAGAACTCAGATAGTTTCATGAGATTCTGGACTATCATATACAATCACTCATGTTATCAGTTATACTCCGATTTAGTAACCATGTTATCATAGTATTAATGTCAGTTGTTATGTCTCATGCATGTATTCTCATGCTCATAATAGTTAGTCAGTTATTATTATTGTTCATGCATATGAACCCCATGCATTCATTCTACCTCACATGTATACTAGTACATTCAAAGTACTGACACATTTGTGCTATGGTGTCTTATCCATAGGTTTATCGACACGAGATCCAGAGCAACAGTAAATTCCATATATCCACAGACAAACTTAGAAGTGAGTCCTCATCTTTTGAGGAAATGATTATTTCCCTATTATCTAATTTATCATTTTATTAGTTGGAGTTAGTTGGGGACATGTCCCATCAACTCCTTACTTAGATAGTTTGGTCAGTTAGAGGCTTTCTAGACTATTATGTTTTAGACTCCAGTATTTTCAGTTATGTTTTGGGAGTTCTATAACCCCACAGAGATGTTATATCATTTAGATCATGTTCAGTATTGAACCTTATGGCCTTACAGAGCATGTTTCTACATGATTATGTCATATTCTACACAGTACAGGTACAGATATCTGTCATGGGTTAGCTTATGGTCTTTCGGGGTCATGAGCACCGTGTAGCATTCTGATCACCGGGCTTAAAGAGTTACAGGTATGCAGTGCACAATTTATCACACAAGTTTAAGTGTGCACCGCATTGGTCATCGCACACATGAAACAGTGAGCCTATACAGTATGGTGTGTGACACACATGTTATCGCACAAAGGTAAGTGTGCGGTGCATATGATATTGTATAAGTTTAATTGTGCGCCACCTAAGGTATCGTACAAGTAAAATAGTGAGGGTGTGTGGTGGTGTGCGATGCATAAGCCATTAAGGTGTGTGCCGCATTAGGTGTCTCACAAGTTAAGGTGTGCGCCGCACATGGTAATGCCTACTTGAGAAAGTGTGCTTAGTCTGTGCCTTAGGCGATGCCTTTGCCATGGCCTATGTAAACATGGGTGTGACACACCTTGTAGTGCACTCAAACTTAGACACTATGCATCCTATTATTCATATAAAGTATTGAGAAAGGTGCGGTCCCTATGCTACCACCACAGACCTTATTAAAAATTATAAAATAAAGTCGCACTGCAAAGTTTTTTTTGGTCGGATTAACATAATTTGTGTCATGAATCATAACTCGAGCCCTACATATTTGACCACTCCAACTTACCTGTGATGTTCCCATTACTCCTAAACTTAACACCATTGACATGGATAAATTCCAAACCAAATTTTGGTACCAATAACCTCCTTAGTACTTCATGCATCTACACTTAATCAAAAATAACAAAAATGATTAGAAGGATGGGTTGTCACCGACCAAGCACCGTAGTTTTAGTCATGGATCTACTCTTATTTTTGTATTTTTTTAACATGATAAAATGAAAATAAAATCATGGGTTGCGTCCCATGTAGCGCCTGATTTAACGTTGTAGCATAACTCAATTATCTTGACTAATCAGACTTCGTCAAGATACATTGATGATACCATTTGTACCACATTTGGTGGATCAAGAAAATGCTTTATTCCAAGTCTAGCCACTTTGAAGTCACTCACTTCCTTACTTTAAAGTTCAACCAAACCAGCTATGGTCTCCACAACAGGCCTATCCTTAACTGGTACATCTCGCTCATCTTTATAGAATACATCAATAATTGAAAAGACACTATCTCCTTTTGTTGTTTTACGGATTTACATACTTCAAAACTAACCTCTTTCCCATTGAGCCTAAATTTTAGCTCATTCAACTCCAATTCAACTAACACTCTCCCAATTTCTAAGAACAACCTGCCCAAAATAATGGGTACTTCAAAGTCCACTTCGCAATCAAGAATTACAAAGTAGGTAGGAAATATAAAATAAGCCACCTTTACAAGTACATCATGTAGAATTCTAACCAGTTTTTTCACCAATCTACCTGCCATTACAAGTCACATGTTTATGGGTGTGGGGTCTCCCAAACCCAACTTCTTATAAACAGCTAGTAGCATCAGATTGATGCTAGCTCCCAGGTCGCATAAGGCCTTAGAAAAATCTAGAGACCCAATCATTCAAGGGATGGTGAATGCTCCTAGGCCTGCCTTCTTCTACACCAGTGACCTTGTAGAAATAGCACTACAATTATTGGGATTATCCACCGGATCGCACCTTTTCGCTTTTTCTTCATCATAAGATCTTTCATAAAGTTAGCATATCTGGACATTTGTTTCAGTGCTTCAACTAAAGGCACATTCACTGTCAATTTCTTCAACATAGACATAAATTTGATAAACTTCCCTTCATCTTCGTTCTTTTTTAATTGTTGTGGAAATGGGGGTGGTGGTCTTGGTATTTCAGCTCGAGCAACTTTACGTCCTTTCTTATGCCTTGCTCCACTCTTCTTTTTGAAAACTCCCAACTCCACAGGCTCCATTGAAGATTTATCAACCATCTCCCAATATATTTTAACCGCATCAGTATAAGAGGATGCTCTCAATCTTGGACTGGATAACATCTTACCGCTCCTAGTGGTAATGGCTATACATGATCCATCAGTCCTCAGATTCTGAACTGTAACACTTGGTAGAGTCCCATCCTGTCTTTGGTTGAATGCTGAGGATAATAGGCTCATCTGTTGCTCCAGTTGTTTAATATATTGAGTGCAAATTTACTAGTTGACTTATGGAAGATATGTCACTCTTCATAGTAGTCACATAAGAATTGGTCACCTCAACTCTCTTTAATAGTTTCTTTATCATGTCCTCCATGGACATTTTGCCTGAACTGGTGGTAGTATTATCACGGCTTCCAGGAGGTACATACAGTCCAATTCTATCAGTTTTATTCTTCTAATATCCTTGATGGTTCCAACCTTGGTTTCCTTGACCACCGGTCCGAAAACCCCCTGGTTATGCAAGTAGTTAGCCTCTTCTTCAGTGTTTGATTTAGCTTCCTTACTGTGGGACCCCACAACTTTTACCTTTTCTACATTCCCTAATAGAATATGTTTCATGAGCAGATCTATCTGGGTTTTCATGTGAGCAATACCATGATCATGCTTCCCTTCTTTCCTACGGTACTCTCCTAATATTACACGTGACCTAGTATTGCTTGCTACCATAGAATCTTTGGTATGCTAAGCTCTAATTTTCTTAGTCATTTTTTCTAACATATCCGTAGCCTCAGTAAAGGTGAGCTGCATAAAAGCTCCTCCTGAAGCATTATCACTATTGGCTTTCTAAGTGTGTTCAAAGATCTATAGAATGTTTCTATCAAGTGTCCATCAGTCATCTTATGGTTTGGAAATTGAGTTAACATTTTTTTAAACCTCGCCCCAGTCTCATGCAATGCTTTATTAGCCAATTTCCTAAAGTAGCTGATCTCATCCCACAACTGTAACATTCTAGAGGGTGGAAAAAACCTTTCTAGGAAAGCTCCTTTCAATTGCCTCCAGTTTGTTATAGAATAAGGAGTCAGCTCATTCAACTACATAGTTGCCTCTCCAGACAGAGACAGTGGGAACAATCTCAAATGAATAGCATTTTTTCCCACTCCAGGATTATCAAACTATATATAAATATTGATGAAATTCACCAAATATAGATTTGGATCATCACCAGGTAATCCACCAAAGAGTCCTTTCAAATCCAGTAGCTGGACCATAGTACTGGTGATGTTGAATTTCACCCCAGGAGCTAGTGGTGGTAGAATGATTGCCCCTGTAGCTCGAGCTCCATCTAAGTTGTCAATATCAAATTACACAGCTTGGAGATCTAGTCTTTCTCTAAATGGATGATTTTGATATACTGGTGCAACTACTCCTGCTGCATGTCTCCTATTAGCAAAGTCAATTAAATCATCATCTCCTAGGTCCTCTTCTTTTAGATTAGGTACCCGACCTAGGCTATCTGCATTCTATTAATTTAATTGAGCATTAGCAAAAGCAGCTAATCTTTCATCTTCCTGTTGGTTAGCCATTGTTTTAATGAGATGAGGTTCAGGATTGAAGGGTAATAATGGTTCTCTTGAACTTTTGGTTCGTGGCATAAACAACAATGAGCCTGTAACGAACAAAAACTACAAATAAACGTAAAATAAGGAAACTTGACTAATAGTCAATTAACACACATAAACTCAATCAACAACCGCATTCCCTAGATATGGCGCCAAAATTTGATACATCCAAATTACACCTCTCTTACGAAAGAGTAAACGGTCGCTGTCAAATATAGAACCCAACTAGGTTGGGGTCGAATCCCAAAGGGAATATGGTGATAATTAAGTTGTATGCAGATTAGTTGACTTTTAATTATTCGTTTCTGTAAATCAAAACGGGAGAATTTGATTCAGTTCACAAATTAATGGTTTCAGTTTAACAATATGAAATATGTGTAGTAGTATTCAAATTCCGAGAAATAACAACCTAGTGTTTTGTCCACCTTGTAGTTTTCAATACTTTCTAACTATGGGATTTATGAATTCATACATGTATCATGCTTACAGAGAAACATATTGTATTTAATAACATAATCCTAGTGTTTCTCAACCCTCAAAGACTAATTCACTTTAGATCTCTCAAATCAAAAGTGTTTACAAAAATATTATGAAATCTCCAAGTAGTTAATCCTGTTAAGGCATTAATATGTGAAATAAGGGTTGGAAATCATATTTTCTTGTCACTACTCTCTTTTCCAAACCTCAACCTTTCTATCAAACAAGTTGAGCTTTAAGGCACATCCTCTATGTTTGCAACCACAAGAATTAAAGATAAATGAAAAGAGTATGATATAAGCAGGTCAACACATGATGAATTCAAAAATCCAAAGTAATAGATTGTATGTTACGAGGCTTCCATAACCCTAACAAATAAATTTAGCTACTCATAAATAAAACGGAAATCACAAAATAGAAGTATTCATCATACCAAAAACTAGAAGATGATGTTGGTGTGCAAATAGTGAAAACAAGAGAGAAACATTTTCTATCTCCACCCTAGGCCGCCAGTCCCTTATTCAAAATACTACAGAAATATGAATAATGATAAATTTGTAGCATCAAGTCAATTTAATAATCTATTCTCTCATAATTGCCTTCTAAGTCCCTAAACTAATTATAAATGACAAATTAGTCTTGGACATAGTTTCTAGGCACCACATTTGGTCCAACAAGTTACTTTTCTCTTGAGTGATTTGTCATCCGCAATCCGTAGTCCCATTATGTTCTCATCTAACTCATTAATACCTGAAATCATGCTAATCACATTGGTTATCTCAATCACATAGGAGTAAAACCATAAGAAACTAGGCACTTTTTTCTCCAAACTTAGCTAAATTATGGGTAAGTTATGGTGCTTAGGAATATAAATACACCCAAGATCATGCAAATATCGCGGTGGCTCACTGAAAATGGACCACTGGGAACTAGGAAGACTCCACAATGGGGAGCCATCCCGATGCCCCTTTTGAATGCCATTTCGGCACTTGGCGTGATGCGCCAATATCGCTCTATGCTTCTAAAAATTGACAATTGGGATATTGCTCCTCTCCGCGATGCACCAAGGGTTTGAATGAAAGTGTTTTATGACTGGAACTTGAATTATCGATAACTTCTTGCCCGGCTATCGAATTTGGGAGAATCTTATATCGTTGGAAAACTAATTCAATTTTACACACGATAAAAAGTCAAAATTAGGAAAATTCTATATTATTTAAACATTACTAACTTGGGAATTCATTCCTCAATCTCATAGAGATGAAATTAGGCTTAAGGAAAGTTTAGGATATTACACCTTAGATGGAAGATTCTTGATGATTCACGGAGAAATTTTCTTGGATTAGATCCCCAATTGAAAACCCTAATGTGTTCTTGAGAGTATCTTAAGGGAAGTGGCTATATTTTGATGTAAATGGGGCTTAATCTCGTGTTTTTGAATTATATAGGGGTGGGAGAATTACCTCTTTGACCTTAAAAATACAGACATTTAATGACTAAATAACTGGCACTGATGCTACGGGCGACGCAGCGTGTCGAGTGTTTAGATGCTACACCCGACACGGCATGTCGTTATTTTGGCTTTGGCAGTCTACACAACTGGTGACCAACGTAATTAGCGACGCGGTGCGCCAAGATCGCGTTGGTCCACTATTTTGGACTTCCAAACTTGCTTGAAACAAGATCCTAATAATCTAAAACTTGTTCGGGAATATCTATTGACCTTCCTGATCATGAATTAACTAGAATACAGACAATTAAAGGACGTTAAGGTGGCAAAATGAATTTTCTAACTTTTGAAGGATAAAATTAAGCTAAGTTTGGGCACCTAGCTAGAATTTTCTAAGTCTGTGACCCCCTTGACAAGCTTAAAGGACTAAATTAGGCTTAATTATTTTATGGGGTCTTACACTTCAACAGAAACCATGGACAAATTTACTTATCAAGATATAATTAGAACCTTACTACTCGTGACGGTTCTTCATTACTTGTCAACTAAGTCATAGCCTGAGCAGTGACCACAATACAATATCAAGAGAATTTAAAAGTTCAAAACATACATTAACCCCCCCCCCCCTCCAGGATCATTCATCACTGAATGAGGAGTCAAGGAACCCATTAGCACGAATAGATGCTATAATGCATCAACAAAACCATGTGCAAATGCTTAAAGTAGTTTAATGAAAAGGGAACCCATACCTCAAACAATTATATCCAACACAGGGAACAAGGACAAATATTAAGACTTTATTTTCTCTTCAGCTTCCCAAGTAGATTCCTCCACCCTCTGATTTCTCCAAAGGACCTTTACCAAAACCACATCCTTAGTTATTAATCTACGCTCTTGCCTATCATAAATCTAATCTGGGAATTCCTTATAAGATAAGAAATCTTAAATACCAACATTCTCAATAGGAACAATCAAAGAAAGATCACCCACACACTTCAACATTGACACATTGAAAAATGGATAACTATAACCTAAGCTCGCAGGCAATTCCAACTCATAAGCAAAATTCCCAACTCTATTAAAAATTCGATGCGAACCAATATAAAGGTGACTAAGCTTTCCCTTTTCCCAAACTTCATCACTCCATTCATAGGAGAGACATTTAAAAACTCCCAATCATTAACAACAAACTCCAACTCCCTTCACCTCACATCCGCTTACAACATTTGATGACTTTGGGCAGTCTTATGTCCTTCACTAATTATCTTTACCTTCTCCAAGGCTTGGTGAACAAAGTCAGGACCAAATAACCTAACCTTATAAACCTCAAACCACTCAAGTAGAGACATACACCTCCCATCATAAAGATCCTCAAAAGTAGACATTCCAATACTCGAGTTATAACTATTATTATTTGCGAAATCAATAAGAGGTAAGTGGTCAACCCAACTTTCCTAAAGTCAATCACATAAGCCCTTAACATATCTTTTAAAATTTGAATAGTGCATTTTTCTTGCCTGTGCATTTGAGGGTGGAAAACAGTGCTAAGGTTCCCCTTAGTCCCCAAACCTTTCTAAAATAAATGCCAAAAGTGAGAATAAAATTTCATTTCTCGATTTGTAATAATGAAAATAGGATCACCATTCAATCAAGCTATCTCACCAATAAACAACTTGGCATAATCCTCTCCAGGTTAAGTAGTCCTCAAAGTAAAGAAGTGAGCCAACTTAGTCATTCTATCCTCACTAACCCAAATCGAGTCATACTAATTTCAAGACCACGAAAGACCATTAACAAAATTCACATTGATTATCTCCCACTTCCACACAGTCAACTCTATCTCATGAGACAAGCCACCCAGCCTCAAGTGTTGTACCTTTACTTTCTGACAAACCATACACTTAGTAACAAAGTTAGCCACATCCCTCTTTATATTATTCCACTAATAGATTTCCTTCAAATCATGATACATCATTGTCAAACCTGGATGAACTATATACCTTGACTCATAAGCCTCAGCCAAAATCCTCTTTCGTAGCCCATCAATATCAAAAACCCACAGCCTTCCTTGATACCTTAGGATACCATCACCACCAATCTCAAAGGTTATAACCTTCTATATTCCCACATCATCCTTAATATGCATAAGAATTTGATCAAAATCTTTATTCTTCTTCACCTCAGCACTAAGATATAATGTAACCACTTTTTGAATAATCACTTTCCTATTCTCCAAGTCTAAAAGATAAATTCCCAAGTTAGCCAACCAGTTGATATCCTTCAGCAATACATATTTTACCTAATTCATATGAGATAAACTCCCCATGGACTACCTTATAAGAGAATCAACAACTATACTAGCTTTACTTGGATGGTAGTAAAGACTCATGTCATAGTCCATGAGCAGTTGAAGGTATTGCCTCGGCCAAAGATTTAACTGATTCTGATTACACTCATACTGCAGGCTTTTATGATATGAATAGATGTCTACATGCACCTTACACAAATAGTGGCACTAGATTTTCAAATAAAATACCATAGCTGCCAACTCTAAATCATAAGTCGGATAATTTCTTTCATGCACTATAAGTTGCCTAGAAGCATAGGCCACAACCTTACCATATAAATCAAAACACTACCTAGTACCATATGGGACACTTCATAATAAACAACAATGCCATCAGTACAATGTGGAAAGGTTAATACAGGTGCAAAAGTCAACATACCCTATAACTTCTTAAAGATAATCTCAAAAGTATTGTAACACAAAAAATTTACCTTTTTTTGAGTCAACTTCATTAATGGAGCAGCAACAAAAGAAAAGCTCTCAATAGAACTCCTATAATAACCAGGCAAGCCCAAAAATCTTTGAATGTCAATCGAAGTCATGTGTCTAGGCCACATCTTGACTGCCTCAAATTTTTGTGGATCCACCTTGATCGATTTACTAGAAAAAACATGTCCAAGGAAAGTCACAACATCCACCAAAACTTACACATAGAAAACTTAGCATATAACTTTTGATCCTTAAGATTTTTCAATACAATTCAGAGGTAATTTGCATGATTCTCCTCACTCTTATAGTACACCAAAATACCATCAATTATGACAGTAACAAACAAGTCCAAAAACATCATGAAAACCCAATTCTTAAGATTCATAAAAGCAGTTGAAACATTAGTTAACTATATGACATAACAAAGATCTCGAAATGACCATACGGGGTATGGAAAACAGTCTTGGGAATGTCATCCTCCTTAATCCTCAACTAATTATAGCCTAAATAGATATCAATCTTAGAGAAGCATTTATCACCTTGAAGTTGGTCAAAAAGATCATTAATCCTAAGAAGAGAGTTCTTATTTTTTACCATCACCCTGTTCAACTGTTGATACTCTATGCATCTCTGAAGAGACTCATCTTTCTTATAAACAAAAAATACCAAAGCACCCCATACAGAAACACTAGGAAGAATAAATCCCTTATAAAAAGGATCCTTCACTATCTCCTGTAACTTATCCAGAGCTATTCAGTAAGAAGGAGTGAGGATAGAATGGGTATCTGGTAGAAGATCTATCCTAAAGTATATTTTCCTATTAGAAGGAATA
This sequence comes from Capsicum baccatum var. pendulum, assembly GCA_030864225.1. NCBI lineage: Eukaryota > Viridiplantae > Streptophyta > Magnoliopsida > Solanales > Solanaceae > Capsicum > Capsicum baccatum. The sequence continues at coordinate 115,174,606 of CM061560.1, forward strand.
CAAGGAAGATCCTCGAGAAATACTTTATGGAGTTTTCTCGTCATAGGGATAGATTGCAAAGAGGGAACCTCAGAACTAGAATTTTTAACCCGAACTAGATGATAAAGACACCCCTTGGAAATCAACTTCTAAGATCTAATATAAGATATAAAGATCTCTTTAGGATCTAAGGAACTTCCCTCCTATTTGATTTTTGATTCATTAGGGAATGAAAACTAACTTTTTTGAGTCCTACAATCCAAAGATGAATAGCAAGAATAAATCCAATCCATCCCCATAATAATATAAAAATCCACCATGTCCAATTCTATCAAATCCACCAATGTCTCCTTATGAAAGATTTTTGCCACAAAAATCCTATAGATCCTTCTAACAATAATAGTGTGACCCACTAGAGTAGAGAAAGAGAAGGGGTCAGAAATAAAACTAAAATGCACAGCCACATAAGGGTCACATAAGAAGAACTTAACCCAAGATCAAGCAAATATTACACATCATGAGAGAAGAGCCTTAACATACTAGTAATAACATTAGGAGATACCTCATATTCTTTAAGTGTGGCAAGAGCATAGAGAAGATTATGACCAGTGACAATACCAAAAATAGAACCCTTTGATACAAGACCTAATGAGGTAGAAACTAGGACCTTATTAGCTACAATAGAAACCTTCGTTGAAGGATAATTTCTCTAAATATGACCAAGATGGCCATCATTGAAGCACCAATTTCTCCCCTCATCACTATAAACTCAGTGAAGCTAATTATAAAATCTACAAAGAGGATATAATGTGTCTGACTGTGCTCTAGCCTAAGATAGGGCACCCAGTGCCTTAGGACCACTATAATTTTGAAATTGACACTTACAGAATGGCTTCAGATAAGGGGCACTAGCTAAAGAATATAAATAAGAATTTCCCTAAGTCTTCTTCACTCTATATTGTCTACCATATTTTCTACTATTCTACTAACCCCACCCTACTTTGAATACGTTAACTTTTTATTCTGCCTCTCTCAAATCTTTCCCTATTTATTTTATTCATCCTCAACTTACTGCATAGTCAACATAGAAGCCTTACACTCCAATAATAAGTCACAAGACAATCTTGATGCAAACTTTCTTATTCTAGCACTCGTACCAAACATTAACTCTGGAGCATAATGAGATAACTAATTAAACTTTAAGGCATATTCATTCATACTCATCCTTTATTGCCTCTAATTCACAAACTATTTACCCTGAGCTTTCCTTAACTCTTGAGGAAAAAAATGATCAAGAAAAGCACCAGAGAACTCTTCCCATATTTCCTGCTCAGTGTTATGTCCTTCAGCTTCTCCCACTCCTTATACAGCATATATGCCACACCCTCCAAACCCTCTACATTAGTAGCATGCATCACCCTAAAGATCTTCTCCATCTTATAAATAATTCATTAAGGATTCTCTTTAACCTTAGAGCCAGTGAAGGGTTAGGGATTCAACCTAATAAAATGCCCAACTTAAGTAACCTCAGGTGAACTTAAAGTAGGACCAACAGAAATAGTATGAAAATACTAATATGTCACCAATTGAGTACATAAATAAATAGACTGATGGAACTTTACATTAGAGATGAATCTTTAAGGTGAAAACCAGGTATAGTGGCACAATCAAGAAAAGGGCAACTAAACTAGGTATATACTCCATAAACGGTGCTAGTCCCTCTAAATTACCCTTGATTGGGGTAGAGTTTCTGGTAGAGTTTCTATAAACATCACATCTTTGTGGATCCTTGATCTAAAATATGAGCAAACTAGGTGATAGGGAAATTTGAGACACCAAAATCTATAGACAAAAATAGATTACAAAAAAGGAATATATTCCAAAGTGCCTTATAACCTCCCTCTTAAAGTGTGGCACACTACATACCCTTAGAAAAGACTCTACTCTTCATAGATTTGTGGATACCTAATACCCCTAAACTTATACTCTGATACCAAGATTTTCATAACCCGAACCAGGGCCTAGTCGTTATAGGTATCTCATGTCTATTATGGGTCGAAGACCACCCCCTTATCCTATACTAACAAAACATAATCCAAATAAAAAGAAGTAAAAAAACAACCAAAGGATAAAGATAAAATAGTTAATGTAACTCGAGAATGAACTCTAAGATTCAACAAACATCATCTAACCCACACATGTCCACAAAAGCCTCTAAACTAAATCGATTATCCAATTAGGTCATGATATGCCCCCTATCGTGACAATGACAATGATAATGGTAATGTTAATGTGAACTCTTAATTTTGATTATATGGAATAAAAATGATAAAATGACTAAGCTTTCCAAAATATGGAACATCACTGCACACCAACTGATGAATCAAATTATTTAATGTTGCACAGGGTAAAAGAAGTGTCTTCGGACTCTACATTATAAAACAATGTATCATCTAATGATAGTTATTAGGGTAAGCGCTAGCATGTAACTCAGGATCGGGATAAAATAATGATTTTTAAAAATTAAGACTAAACTTAGTGTACATGTTCACATACATGTATACATACATATATATTAGATGCTGGGATTAGAGAAAATGCTTAAGCATTAACTATTAAAACCATTAACCTAGAATATATATCTTTAATTGTCATAAGGTCATCCATAGGCTATATGGGTTCAGCTTCCCCTGCTGAAAGAGTCCCAATGCACGTTAGCCGCATGTACTCGAAAAAATCTATGAATGAGCCAGGGAATACCCCAACCCATGCCAATCTAATATATCTATATATATATATAAGTGTGAACTATGCACATAGTCCTAAAAACCCTATGTTGGCAAGCATGGTTTCCATTATTGGTCTCAATGGGACCTCCACCTTCTATGATGAGATACATAACCCTCTTTAATCCCAAATTAAAACATTTTCACATAACACATTAGTTGAACCATGGAATCATCTATCAAGGCATAAACCATTGGAATCGTCATATAAATTATGCTTGCAAGATTATATAATTATGCCATTTTAATTATCCATCGACCTAGAGGAATGCCACGACCCTCAAATCCTAATTTAAAATAAAAAATTATCCACTAAGGCCTTTCCCAAACCATTTTTATTTGTTTATCCATTAATGGAATGCAAAATATTTGAAAAGTAAGCAAAACCATGTGATTATCTATATTTCAAAACTAATTATGCATATGGGTAGGGGGTTAATACCGATTCCAAACAAAAAACTATAACTTTAGGGGTATCCTCCACCCTTATTCCATTATAGAAACCCATGCACAAATGAGTTCCAAAATCCATTAATAAAGCATAAACAATTGCATGTAAATAATGGGAAAATACTATTTAAATAATAATCATCCAAAACCCTCTACCCAATTCCCAAACAAAATATTAAATCAAGAAAATACTGAACCATTTTATGCAAAGATAAAATAAAAGTTTTAGGGGAGAGATACATTCCAGAAAACACCAAGAATTTAGAGAACAAACCACGCTTTGAGCCCTAGATGACCAACCCTTAAAAACCCTAGATTTGTTCTTGACATAGAAATTAGAGAGAGAAGAGAATTTATTTAACTTATTTAAATAATCAGAAGAGGACCTTGATGTTGGGTGTATTTATTTATTCTAGTGTCACTATTCTGGCCTTTTTAGCCTTGTTTTGAGAATGATTTATGTGTTATATGGGTTGATTATAAGATGAATATGCATTTAAGTGTTAAAGCATGTGTTTATAATGTTCAAAGTAAATTCCAAACAATTTTATACTTCAATTAGTCATTTAGAGTTCAATCATGGAAACTAGTTTTATTAGCTTGAGCTAGGTGCTTGAATAGTTGATCCCATTGGATTGTATTATGTTTAATTTGTTCTGAATGGTTTTAATATGTAATATTGAGTGGAATAACTTGTTGGCAATGTTTAAGGTTCAATTTAATTATGTGATGAGTCAGAACATAAAGCTAAAGATCAATGCGAATTATCCTAGCTTTAGTTCTTGTTTTGATTCATCATCATGGATATTGTGTTGTGATTGTATCTAATTCATGGTGAGTGATTATGTAGGATAATATGTGAGCTGAATATGATGATATTTTGATGTTTTAAAGGGTGGAAATTCATGGGAAATACACCACAAATCAAGGCATTAAAGATTGTAGGATCAAAACTTAATAAAAATTTGAGAAACAACTTCTAGTGAGTCAAGGCGTTTAGCCCGTGATGCCTCACTAGGAGCATGGCTGTATCCACGGTGGAGCCTCACCTGGATTAGTGCTCTACCAAAGGCACAACGTCAACTAGAGAGGGGCTCAACCCAGGGCAGCGCCCCTTTAAGTCCTGTGCTCAATTGCAATATGAAATCCAACTCCTACACGACTAAGGCTTGGATAAATATATACACATATGTTGTGTCATATTTTTTTACATCTTTGGACATATTTTGGAGATTGAAGGACTGCTGAAACTTCATATTTAGGATTTTATTATTTTAATTAAGTTCATTCATGTTCTTAGTCGTTAATTACAACCTTGCGATTACGGTTATGACTGTGCGTGGCTAAACACCTTCTTTCCGGGGTTGAAACCAAGAACATGAGTACTATTACTTTGTATTAAGTTTGTTTAACTTTCTTATCATTATTGTTTATGTGTTAATCTTTGATTTAAATATTTTAAGGATTAGCTACCCTTAGAATACATTAATCGTCTATCTTTTTAACTCAAAAGAAGGAATAGGGCATGAACATGGGGATGAACAAAGTATGGTTAGTATTCTTTTATGAAATAAGGAATTCAAATTAGTGTCTAGGACAGGAATGTACATAGATGCCTTACTTGATTCACACTTAGGGTTATAGCTTAAAGAACTTAAGTGAACTATTACATCCCCGCTCAATGATGTAGTTGTAAGGTTCAACTTTTGTAAGGTATTAGTGGTCGGGAGACTATGATCATACAATTAACCAATGAATCAACAACCAAGATAAGTAAGTTAATGAATGAAGTTCAATAAAATAGTATAATTGTTTGAGATTGCTTTAACATTGGGTTTCCTCTTATTTATTGTCTCAAGATCTTTACTTTACATATTATTTACTTTACTTGCAATTGACAAATCTTCAAACTCTTTTTGGTTGTGCTTGCATCAATTGAATCTAAATTGTGAACTAAAATAGAATCTTTGTTGAAGAAAGTCCCTGTGGGATAGACATTCAGCTTTCTTGAAGTCCACTTTACTATTTGGTAGACCACGTACACTTGCGTGTGAGCTTGGGCGCTGTCAAGTTTTTGGCGTTGTTGCTCGAGACATGTATTTTGGTAACTATTTATTTTAGTTTTACTTTTACATTTAGTTGGTGTTTTTACGCTTGGTATTGGTTGTGTATTTGCAGGAAATAGTTTTCAAAGTAGTAAGCTGGCAAGGGATCAGGACTGGGTTGAACCTAGTACCGAACCTGAGCAACTTTTCCATTAAAAAGAAGAGTAGCAAACCTTCTCCCTCAAATTCTGCAAATCCAAGAATACCAAGAGAATCCTTCCATCATGCTGATGAACAAGTAGCCTGCAGGACAGCTAGATAAGTGGCAATCCCACTTATAACCAATTTGACCTCACCATTTCAGAAGCAAGTAGCTAGAGGAAAGTTCAAGCTTAAACAGAATACGGTACAACTTTTGATTAGTAGTGGATAGTTCACAGGGCTTTCTCACAAAGATCCACAGGTCCACTTTCAAAAATTTTTCAAAATAAGATACACATTTATTCCCATGGGTTTGAATGCAGACTATGTGTGGATGACTTTGTTCCCCTTTTTACTAATTGGGGAAGAAAAAAGTAGTTGAATGCAAAATCGATAAACTCAATCACCTCATGAGATGACATGGCCAAAAAATTCCTAATTCAGTTCTTCCTATCTGGTGAGACTATGGGACTTCACAGAGAGATACTGTGCTTCAAATAAAAACCAGATGAGAATTTTTATCATTCTTGAGAGCAGTTCAAGGATCTTCTTCGGGACTGTATACACTATCAACTATCCAATAAGGTACGTGCTCACACTTTTGTAGAGGCTCTTGACCACAATACAAAAATACTATTACATTCAACTGCAGGTGGACAATCTTTTGAGATGACTTATGATGAGATGTATACTTTATTGAACTGCATAGCTCAAGGAAATCCAGAATACCATTCAAATTCTAGAAGTGCCACCAAAAAATTGTAGGTATATTCGAGGTGGACCAATTCACATCTTTATCAGCTTAGGTTTTTGTATTACAAAATTATATAAGCACTCAGTTTAGCAGCATGAAATTAGGAGAAGCACAACTTGCAACCATAGTCAATGTTATCCAACAAGCTACAGCTTGGTGTGAAGTATGTGGTAATAGTGGTCACTTAGAGACTATGTGTCCTTTCAATCTAGAATCAATGATATATGTGGGCAATGCTCAAAGGCCAAATTAAGGTAATTCCTATAACATAAAGTGGTAGACTCAACCATGAAATGCATAACAACAACAAATTTAGCAGCGACAAGACAAGGAAACTAGTTTACTAGCAACATGGATGAGATGATGAACTAGATTTTAGCTAATCAAACACAGTTAGGTATGGAGGTAAAAAATTAGCAAGATGCCACAAGAATTTTAGAGTTTCATTTAGGGCATTTATCATAAGAATTGACTACTAGGACTCAAGGAGGTCTGCTAGAAGATACAAAAAATCCTAAACAGGTTATGTCAATCATTTTGAGGAGTGGTAAAGAGTTTCAAGGACAACCTCCAAAGTTAATGAAGGAGGTAGACGCATATTTGACTCCCCAGTAGGTAATTGATAAAGTGGCTAAAAGTTGAGGAAGTCTGAGCACTCAAAAACTAAAGTTTCTGAACCATAGAAGAAATAGATGCCGCCACTGCCTTTCCCTCAGATAAAAATAAAATTCAATAAGGATGCAATATTTAAGTAGTTCTTTGACATATTTAGATAAATTTACATTAACTTACCTTTGTAATATTTTTTGGAGGGTATGACAAAATATGCAAAGTAATTGAGGGATGTGGTCGCTAATAAGGTAAAAATGTAGGATGTTGAGATGGTAGCACTCACTAAAGAGTGTAGCACTATAATGACAAAAAAGATACCAAAAGGGCTTAAGGACCCCAAGAAGTTTACTCTCCTCATCTAGATTAGTAACAACAAGGTGTTTTAGGCACTTAGTGATTTAAGAGAGAGTATCAACTTGATGCACCTATGTATGCTCAACAAATTAGGGTTGGGTGAGACCAGACCGTGCACTATGCATCTACAGCTGTTAAACGGATCCATTTCTTATGCAAAATGGAATCATTAAGGATTTTCTCATAATGGTTGGTAAATTTGTTATTCCCATTGACTTAATTATTCTATACTTTCAAGAAGATAAAAATCCACCAATTATCTTGGTGATTCTATTACTAGCAACTGGAGGAGCATTGATTGATGTTAGGGAAGGCAGACTCACGATGAGATTAGAGGATGAAGAGCCTATATTTAAAGTTTACAAAGCGCTCAACATAACATCCCAATATAAACAATTATGTATGATCAATGTTATTGAATGGGATAAGTATGGTGTAGCTAGTCCACCGAAGGCCTCTTCTAACACCCTCATTGAGTTTCCTAAGCTTCTACCATCGCCTGACATAATGCAAGTTAATAAGCCTAAAAAGGCTAAAGTTAAAAAATATGTTGCATTTGAGAGTTCACACCAAAGAGGGCTAAAAATAATAAGAAGATAGAGATCAAGTGTGAGAAACAGAATAAAAGTAAATGACTAAATCATTGAGATAGGTCATGCTGCGACACTAAATTCGAAGCGTCTTGGGAGGCAACCCAAGTTAAGTAGGTATGTTTTATTCTCAGTTTTTAGTTTTTTATTTTATTTAGTTTTTGAGTTGTAGGTTAATGGGAAGTTTGAGTACTAGAAACCTAAGTTAAGAATCATGGCAAAGACTGAGTATGGGGTTCGACTGACCTTCTTTACATGTAAAGATGCTACTATCTAGGCCTAGAGGCCTCAGAGGGTATTTCTATCTCTTACTTTTAAGTTCACTTTGGGGACAAAGTAGATTTTTATGTGTGGATGGGGAAATTCTAAAATTTTAACTCAATTTATTTTTTTTTGTGTAAGATATTCTTGTTGGTGCTATTTTTTATTACATAGTGCAAGTGTTTTATTTGATAAAAGTATGTTGAATGAGTGAATTGCTACTTTTAATACTCTTAGGCTCATTTTTGTGACTCTTGTACTTTTTGGCTTAAATTTGAATTGATGTTATTGTTTGATTTAGAGTCTATGATGATCTTATTGAGTTAAGCATGTGCCTTATGCGTGTGACGTATTTGTACATTAGTTGTTGTATGTGATGTCTAGAACTTGAATGGTTTGTGTGTAAAGAAAAATAAAGAGTGTGGGTCGTAGAGATGATATTGGCATTTCTTTGATAGCCTCATTTATACCTTTCTTTTGACCTACCCTTTATGCTTAATCCTAGTAAGCCTCGTTGAACCTTTAATTTTTTCTTTGGTAGCCGTATTAGTTGCCGAATCCCTTCTTTTATAGATATTAGTTTGATTGAAAAAGCTCCTAGGCACTTTGGTGTAAAATTAGTTAAGCAAGGAGTTTGAGAAATAAGAGGATAAAAAGGTGAAATTTCTACCCCAAAGTCTAGTTATTGGTGTGTGCAATTATGTGGTTGGGAGTAGCAAAAGTAGTTTGAAAAATTTCCAAATTTTAGCCGAGATGAGTTTCAATGAACATATTTTAGCCCTGGTCCTTCTTAGACATTATGTACCTCAACTAAGGAAAAGTACTTAAGTTGAGGATGGCTATAATAAGGGTGCGTAGCTTAATGTGGTTGAAAAAAAGGGAAAAATTGAAAGAGTGGTATACTTCTACGATGTGTTTGTCAAAATGCTTAAAAGAGACGGGGCAAAACAAAAGAATAGGGTAGTAAAAAATGGTGAAGTTTGGTTGTTCGAAATTGGTTTTAAATGTATAATATAGAGTATTAAAGCACTTAGAGAGATTATTCACTATTCCTAAATAGTTCCAACATGTCCCTTAGCCAACATTGCAACATGGAAAAGACCTAATTGATCCTATACTTGACATTCTTATATTAGTGGAGCACTACACAAAGGGCAAGCCTATGGTTCATTATGTGTATCTTGTGAATTACTCGTGAGAGTGAGTGTAATTTGATTCTTGTACCCATTATGTTATAAATTGCTTAATTGTGAGTAATTATGGGTAACTCTCATCATTATGAGGGCATATATTTGGTGAATGTAGGTGATTTGTATGATGTCCATGATTGGAAGATAAGCATGATTTTGCCACTTAGGCGAGTCAATTCTTGAGGCTAGGATGTTTTGAAGTAGGATTCATAAACTATCAATTGTTTAAATAACATGATTATTATAGAAACTTGCATTCTGTGTAGTCATGGTAGTACTAGCTTGAGTGTTTTGCATTTAGTAGAAGTGTAGAGTCCTCTTGACTTCTAAGCCTATGATATTTAGAGTAAATTGTTTTTTGAGGACGAACAAGGCTTTAAGTGTGGGGTGATGATGTTGGGTGTATTTATGCATTCTAGTATTACTATTCTAGCCTTTTTGCCTAGTTTTGAGGATTATTTGTGCGTTATATGGGTTGATAATTAGATGAATGTGCATAAAATTTTTAAATTATGTGTTTATAAGGTTCAAAGTGAATTACAAACAAGTTTGTACTTCAATAAGTCATTTAGAGTTCAATCATGGAAACTAGTTTTACTAGCTTGAGCTAGGTGCTTTTCTAGTTGATCCCATTGGATTCTATTATGTTTAATGTGTTACAAATGGTTTTCATGTGTAATTATGAGTTGAGGAACTTGTTATTAATATGTAAGTTTCAATTTGATTAAGTTAAAGTCAGAACATAAAGTTAAATATCAATGCAAATTAGCCTAGTCTTAGCTCTTGTTTTGATTCATCATCATGGATATTGTGTTGTGATTATCTCTAATTCGTAGTGTGTAATTATGTAGGATGATTTTTTATCTTAATAAGATGATATTTTGATGTTTAAAAGGCTGTAAATACATGTAAAATACTCACAAGTCAAGGGATGAAAGATTGGAGGATCAACACTTAACCAAAATTTGAAAAATAACTTCCAGTGAGTCAAGGAGTTTATCCCATGATGCCCCACCTGGAGTAGGGCCATAAACAAGGTGGAGCCTCACCTAGAATAGTGCTCTACTAAGGGAACAAATTCACCTGGAGTGGGGCTCAATCTTGGGAGGCGCCATGTAACACCCCAAATCTGGTACTCAGAACGCTACACGGTGATCAGAACCCCGAAGGACCACAAGCTAACCCATGATTGATATCTATACCTATACACTTTATAACATACTAAATATAATGCGAAAATGGAGGATGAAAGGCCATAAGGTTCAAAACTATATGACTGATAAAATATAACATCTGAGTGGGGTAATAGAATACCCAAAACTGAAATACTGTCTGAACATACTGTAGTCTAAAAAACCTCTAAAACATAAATATCTGGATAATGAGTTTATGGGATATGTCCCTAACTAACTCCAAATTATAAATTAAATAATGAGATTGTAAATAAATGATCATGTCCTCAAAAGATGAGGACTCACTGCTAACTCTGACTGCTGAGACTGGAATGCTACTAATGCTCTGGAGCTCGTGCTTCTAAACCTATGGTATAAGACACCATAGCACAAATACATCAGTACTTTGAATGTACTAGTATGCATGGAAGGTAGGCTGAATGTATGGGTTCATAAACATGAAGAATACTGGCTACTTGACTAGTATGAATGTGAGAATAGATGCATGAATATGTCGTAACTATATCTGAAATTGTGATAACATGAATGTATTGATAAATAACACGACTGATAGATGAATTCTGATATTGATATAACTGATGACATGAGTGACTGTATCTGACAGTCCTAAATCTAATGGAACTAACAGAGTTTCGTACTATTTTGAGTTGACTATATCTGACAGTCCTGAATTCTGTAGAACTATATGAGTTCTATTATTGAGACTGAATGACTGCATCTGACAGTCCTAATTTTGTAACTAAAATTGTGGGAAGTAGTTTTCTAACCAACATGCTCTTAATATGCCATTATGGCTAAGTTGGGGTCCAACCTGTAACCCCAATTGGAAGGGTATCAATACCGCGCCACTAGTAAGGACTAGCTCTGAATAACCCTCATCTGAAAGTCCCCAAAAGAGAATGGTAGGTCCCTCATCTGACAGTGCTTATCCACCTTATCAACCGTCAAATAATAGTGTTGATGTCTTAAACTATGCTATCTACATAGTTTTGGAGTGCAAGGATGACTTCCAAGAATCACACACTTATCTGACAGTGTGTGTTCACATCCTTGGGTTCACTCGGTACTAATTCATACTTCCATCTGAATAGACACTGATTATGAATTACTGAACTAGACTGAATTAACTAAGTTCCAGTGACTGACAGAATAGTACTGAGATTACTGTATTACTGAGCTTTCCTGAGTCACTTGACTGACTGAGTTCTATGGATCATGGCTTGACTGAGGATATCATTAAAACATGACACGGACTCTTGACATATATCTATATTTTTTGGGTACAAGTACCCCTAAGAATTAATAGAAGGAAACTAACAAAGCATGACTTTCTTGAGTACATGACCAATATCAACAATACATAATCCATTGGCTAAGACATTTCATCAAACACTTGACATACATAACTTGTACAGGAGTGGATATTTCTTATTATCATACTAGTAGGACACTTTTCCTTCAGTTAGGCATTTAATCAAACATTGGGGGGGGGGGGGGGGAGCATGCTATGGTTATGCAATCATCAATATATTTAATAATCAACGATACATCAATAAACTTGTGAATTCACGGGTTTATCATGAATACTGCGTAATTTCTCACATACTAGAATCAATTCTTGTAATTAATAGTCTATAACATGGAATGAAACCAAACAACAACATAAACATCACTTTTCAATTCAATCAAATCATGAACATTCGTAAATATACTAATCTTTGATTTTGAAAAGAGATTCTTGTGTTTCATGGGTGAAAGAAACCCATGAATCAACACATGACATACCTTAGTTCTTTATTTAGCGAAGATTAAAAGAGGGATTCTCTTGAAATTAAATCCCCAATTGAAACCTCAGCTTGTTCTTGAGAGAAAATTAAGAGAAACTAGTATATTTTGGGTTACAAATAGCTGAATCTGGTGTTAAAGGGCTTAAATAGGGGTGGAAAATTGACCCTTTGAACCTTGGACTCATCCTTTAAATTGGTGAAAATTTCCCGACCTGGACCCTTGGTAAGACGTAGCGCTATCGCGATGTGTCACTGGAATTTGACAATCAGAAAATAGGGAAATGGCGCGACACAGAGCCATTGCATTTCCACTTTATTTATGACTGAAAGTTTGATGTGACGTACAGAAATCGCACTGGGACACTGAAAAGAGGACAATTGCCTTTTTATCTTGTGGTGCAGTGCGCCACTGATCTATATGGCACTGTTTTATGATGAGGACTTGAAATAGTCATAACTTCTTACCAAGGGGTTGACGGAGACATGGATATCTCTAAGTCTCATTTAGTGCTGGTGCATCTACAATTTTGAGCTATGTATTACAATAGTGATTTGTGCCCCAGCTACGAGTTTTGTGAATATGATACTCATGTTGGAAATGCGATTCATCTTGAAAGATGTGAATGTAGCACAATCTTAATGCCTATATCATGAATGTAACTTCTAGCTCTTTGACCTAGTACAAGGAATAGCGATCAATGGGTCATGATTGAGAAACTTAAACTCATGGGAAGGGTATAAATACCCCCTTTTTAGCTTATTTTTGGCTATTCATCACACATTTCCAAGAAAGATAGAAAATTATGTTTGAGAAAGCTTAGGATTAGAGCTCGTTGGTTATTTGGGAGCTTGGTTACTATTATTTTGTGATTTCCTTTGACTTTGAAGTAAGATTCCTTCTCATTCATGGTGGATTTTCAAATTTCTTATTCAAACTACCATAAACTTGGTGAGTTTATTTTAGCACCAATGTAGCTTGGATTTCACCCATTTTTAGGGTAATTACGCCTTAATCCTAGTAGGATGTTGGGTTGGCTTTGAAAATATGATTTTTGTTGGAACCACATGGGATTTTTGAATGATTTTGGCCCCAAATAACTATAGTACAATATAGGTATCATTATTCTTGTTTTGATGAGTAGATTGTGATTTTGATAACGTGACATCTTGCGAAAGGTTCTCTAAAGGGAAAGTCAATGATTTAGCAGATTTTTTGAGCTTTCTTCGGTGTCTAGGTTGGCTAGTTTCTCTCTCTTCATAGATTGACCTATGTCATAGTATGTTTATTCTATTATGTTAGATTTGGGAAGGGTTTTAGATATTTGTGTTGAAATTTTCATCACTTGGGTTTTGTTTGAACTTTTATGTTAACCAAAAACCTTAACTTAGGTGTATTTGGTTTAGTTACTTAGCTCCTTGGTAGAACTTCTATCTTAGGGATAATTGAGGCTTGTTTGACATCTAAAAGTGGGATTAGATACCTTATTCTAGACCGTGTTCAAATTTTCTTAAAATGGATTTCGGGGATTACAAATGAGCCCTTTCAACTTGCCTTATGCCAAAACTTGAAATTGTTTGTTTGACCTTTAAACGCTCGTTATGTACTTAGAATATGCTGACTAAAGTAATGTTGAGGAGATTTGGCACTTAATGTCCATGGTGGGTTGATTTTGACAATTGATGTTTATTGATTATGTCATTTTGTTGATTATGACATAGTAAAGATGATATTGATGATTTATATACCTAGTTCGAGTTTGGAAGATTATTATGATATTGATTATATAACTACTAGTTCGAGACCAGGAATTTACTATGATATTATACATGGTGTTGTGATGCCCTGGAATTTTTTTTTGTTAAGATCTCGGATGAAAATGTGTTGAATTCTATTATTTATCGCAATTAATAATTTTTCTATGTGGAATTTCTTGATATGCGACCCATCATCGCATAGAACATTGAATAAGATTTCCAATGATATATGGATCATCCAAAAAGGACACTCAAGCGATGAGTTATGATCATTCCGATCTAACCATGAATAGTGGTGAACAATAAATGTGCTGGAAAAAAATAATGAGTCCAGGCGAATTTTAGGCTCAACTTCAAATGATCATAAATCCTTATACATAATAATCTGGGTGAGCTACTATATATCAACAGAAAGCTCTGGAAGTTCTCTTTCCAATGAAATTGGTTTCATCCAAGGAGCAAAAATTTATGATCGATCTACTTCAGCCTATCAAAACAGTCCACCAAAGGACAGATTTGACATTATTTGATTTTTAAGGGTATTTTGGTCATTGCCACTCCAATCCATCCGGGTAAACCATGGATTTAAGTCCATTAAAAGATTTTAATAGCTCATTTTTCTCCAAAATTTCCTAAGGCTCAAACCCCAACCCTACTACTCCAAATTTCATCCTTCTATGTCTCTTAATTAAACCGTAGAAATTTTAAATTGATTTAGGATTTGAGTTGATCATGTTAAGGGCTTCAATAAGCACCCTTTATTTTCATGAATAAAGTTCTAGATTTGGAAGTTCATATTCATCTTCCATTTTTAGATATGTGGGGCTTTAACCAACATTATTCTTTCGATCTTGTGCCCAGTATTTTTGTTGAATTACATTGACATGAGATTTTACATGTTTTACCATGAATTTGAAATATGGTTTTATATCTTATATTATTGTCCATGAGCTATGGTATTATGTCATCCGATATGTGCATGATGTTGAGATGGAATTACGTCAAAAAAGTATTTGATTATGAGAGTATGATTATTTAATTTGTTAAGCCTTGATTTTTACTATCATTCCACTATTTCCCTATTATGAATTTATAATTGATATTGGAAATCCTATATCCCTACTATGGGTTGATATCTCAAGTACCTTTAAATGTATGTTGGATGAGAAATTAAGAAATGTTGATATTGAAGTTACACTGAGTCTTGGTATTTTCCGGATGGTTTTGATGAGTTAAATTGTTGAAAATATTATATATTGAGTCTTCATATTGTTTTCTAAATGTTGAGTCAGTTATGGTTCAATGCATTGATACCTTGTTGATGTTGAGGAAGATTAAAATGTTTTGAGATAAAATGTGTTGAGTTAGGAATCCACAAATTGATATGATTTGATTAATGAGAAAGAGAATTGATTTAGCGAAATACCGTGTCACTCCATGTTTTGATGTGGTAAGTCAAGTTGCCTATGACAATCTATAATGATTTATGAGGTTTTTATCCTACATTTCCTATCTAAGATATTATAGGTTGCATAATTCAATGTCACTCAAGCCAGGCGTGTCATTATGGTTTGTATGTACGTTTTTTCAAAATTTATGCTATTATTTATATTTTGCATGTGCCCCCGCATACTCAGTACATATCTTATTATGACCCACATATTTCTCTATGGGCTACATTCTTACCATAATGTAGGTTCAGGTACTCAGCCGCAGCCGCGATAGTGATATCCGAGTGCCGCATCTACGTTCCTTCAGTGGTGAGTCCTTATTGTTTGAGGACCAAGTTTCTAGTTTTTAGTGTTGTTGTTTTGTGATCCCTTTGGTCTGTTGAGTCAGTTGGGGGTTTGTCCCAATGGATTGTTTTTTTTACTGTATAGAGGCTATGTCAGACTAGTGTATTGTTGTGTTGGTTTGTGTATAGACATTCCATATATGTACATTCTAATGATATTCCATGCCATGTGCGATGCGATATGCTATGTACTTATATATATATCCTTAGCGTAGCGTGTATGTTGTTGTGTTGGAATCCAAGGGTAATGTTTTGGCTTAAAGGGTTAGCTTGAGGCTACGTGTAGCCTTGGGCACCATGTGGCATCTCGAGATGATATTTTGGGGTGTTACAAACTTGGCATCAGAGACTAAGGTTGTAAAGAGTCCTAGGGAGTCTAACAAGCTGCGTTACGTAGAGTCTTGAGCATCGGTGTGTAGCGCACCACACCTATGGTCAAGGGGCTGTGGGGCATTCTAGGAAAAGTCATTTCTTTCTTTCTGCAAGATTTTATCATGCTTACAATTGTTTCTTTCTGCTGTTAATTCGTGCATTCTTATGACAAAAAATGTCTCTACATCAAGCTCGAGAAAACAACAACCAATCTCAACCCGTTAATCTGTTACATGAGACCGTATGTTATGCCAAATTTTGGGTAGCTTTTCAGATGCTATCCTAGGCAGTTACCGCCAATACTCAGGATAATGTTCTACCTCCACAGGAGAATAATTCAGCAGAAGCATAAATTTGTGACTTTATGTGGATGAATCTTCCAGAGTTTCATGGGTTGAGAGCAGGTGAAGATCCGCAGATGTATTTTGATAAAATTAAGAAAATTACACATATTATACATGTGAATGAGGAAGAAAGTATGGAGCTGGCTTCTTATCTGTTGAAGGATGTTGCCTATGACTAGGTGTAAATGTGGAATAAGGGTAGAGAGGAAGATACCACTCTGGTGACTTGGCAATTATTCTAAGATGTTTTCTTCGATAGATTCTTTCCTCTTGAGTTACGGGAAGCTAAGATAGAGGAGTTTATAAATTTGAGACAAGGCTCCATGCGGTTAAGGAGTATTTTCTTAAGTTTAATCAGCTATCCAAGTACGCTCCTAATATAATGGCTGACTCGAGGACTAGTATGAGCAAGTTTCTAACTGGGGTGTCAAGTTATGTGGTGAAAGAATATAGATCTGCTATGATCAACAAGGAGATTGATCTTCCTAGGTTAATGATTCACGCCCACCAAATTAATTCAAATAAGATAAAGGAAAGAGAAAGAGTAAGAGGGATTAAGAGAGTCAGATCGGAGCAACAGGGGTCTGGTCAGACTAGATTCTCTGGAGGGAGTCGTCCTCAGTTTCAGAGATGTCCATTTATACTTGCGCTTCCTCAGCTAGTGCTCTCGTATATCGGGGCAGGCAGGAGCTCGAGAATAGGTCGATACCTTCCAGGTCTCAAGACAGTGTAAGCAACTGGCCTCATCCTCCTTTGTGTGCTAAGTGTGGTAAAGACCATTTTGGGGAGTGTTCTATGCGGCAGTGAGACTGTTTTGGTTATGGCAAGTTAGGCCACATACTTAGAGACTGTCGGTATACCAGACAGCGGAGTCGTGATGCCTGTCCCCAGAGTCAGGCTACTAGTGCCCCGCCTTCCGCAGCCCGTCCAGTTCCTCCTCAGGGTGCTTCATCTAGTACTGCTGGCGGTCAACACCAGAATTATTTCTATGCTATACCACCTCATCATGAGAAGGATTTCTCTCTTGATGTTATCACTGGTATGTTCCGTGTTTTCTATTTTGATGTCTATGTGTTGATGGATCCCGGTTTGAGTTTTTCTTATGTGACACCTCTGGTTGCTGAAAATTTTGAAATGGATCTTGAACTAATTTTTGAGCCTACTTTGGTTTCTACTCTGGTAGGAGAGTCTTTTAATGCTAAGAGGGTGTATAAAAAATGTCCCATTACTCTCTTTCATTGGGTTATGTATGCTAATTTGATTGAGCTAGATATGGTTGACTTTCATATCATTTTGGGTATGGATTGGCTTTCCTTATGCTATGCGTCTATTAATTGTCGTGCCTGTGTGGTCAAGTTTCAGTTTCCTAATGAAGCTATCCTCGAATGGTCCGGTAGTTCTGTGATTCCTAAGGGTCTTTTCATATCCTATCTCAAAGCTAAGAAGTTGATTTCCAAGGGTTGCATCCACCATTTAGTTTGGGTTAAAGACACTAAGTCTGAAACCCCGACCATTCAGTCAATTAATGCTGTTAATGAGTTTTTTGATATCTTTCTGGAAGATTTCCCTGAAGTACCTCTTGATAGAGGGATAGAGTTCAGGATTGACCTTCTTCCCGATACTCGGCCTATTTTCATTCCTCCGTATTGCATGGTTCTTTGTGGATGTGTATTTATTATCAGTAGCTTAATAGGATTACTATCTAAAATATATATCCGCTTCCTTGATTTGATGATTTATTTGATCAATTTAAAGGTGCGAGATACTTTTCGAAGATAGACCTCAGATCCAGTTATCACCAACTTAAGGTTAGGGAATGTGATATCCCCAAGAAAGCCTTCCGAACCCATTGCAGTCATTTTGAATTTCTAGTGATGTCTTTTGGGTTAACTAATGCTCCAATGGCTTTCATGGATCTTATGAACCATGTATTCCGTCCATATCTGTATTTATTTGTAATAGTGTTCCTTGATGCTATTCTTATTTACTTTCAAAGTGAGGGTGATCATGCGGATCATCTCTGAATCATGCTGGAAACTCTTCGAACTCATTGGTTTTATGCTAAGTTCAGTAAGTGTGAGTTCTGGCTGAACTCTGTAGCCTTCTTGGGTCATGTTGTTTCTTTCGAAGGTATTAGAGTTGATCCTCAAAAGATAGAGGCTATAAAGAGTTGGCCTAGACCAATTTCTCCATCTGATATTCAAAGTTTCTTAGGTCTAGCTGGTTATTATCGTCATTTTGTTAAAGCGTATTCATCTATTGCATCTCCTATGACCCGTTTGACCCAAAAGAAAGTGAAGTTCCTATGGTCCGAATCTTGCGAGAAGAGTTTTCAGGAGTTGAAGACTCGACTCACTGCAACCCCTGTGTTGACTTTGCCTGACGGTGTTGATGGTTTTATGGTGTATTGTGATGCTTCAAGAGTCGGTTTGGGTTGTGTATTGATGCAATAGGGCAAGGTTACAGCTTATGCTTCCAGGCAGCTAAAGCCTCATGAGAAGAATTATCCTACCCATGACCTTGAATTAGCTGTCGTGCTTTTTGCTTTGAAAATCTGGAGACATTATTTGTATGGTGTCCATGTCGATGTCTTTACGGACCATAAGAGCTTGCAGTATGTGTTCACCAAAAAGGAGTTGAATCTTAGGTAGAGACGATGGTTAGAACTGTTGAAAGATTATGATATGAGCGTGCTATATCATCTGGGCAAGGCCAATGTAGTAGCAGATGCCCTTAGTCAGAAGTCCATGGGTAGCGTAGCACATGTGGATATTGGTAAGATGGAGTTAGCCCGTGAGGTACATCATTTAGATAGATTAGGGATTAGGTTGTTTGGTGATACTGAGGGTAGTATAGGAGTGCAAAGCTGTTTCGAATCCTTCTTAGTTTCAGAAGTGAAGGAGAAGCAAGACAGGGATCCTACCTTGGTCAGGTTAAAAGAGTAAGTTAAAAACCAAAAGGTGGAGGTTTTCTCCCACGGGGGTGATGGCGTTTTAAGACTCCGAGAAAGATTATGTGTTCCTGATGTTGATAACTTGAAGCAGAGTATTATGGTGGAAATGCATGGAACGCAATACTCCATCCATCTTGGTGCTACCAAGATGTACCATGATTTGCAAGAAATCTATTGGTGGAACGGTATGAAGAGGAACATAGCAGAATTTGTGGTGAAGTGTTCCACGTGTCAACAGGTTAAAATAAAGCATTAAAGGCCCAGTGGCGTGGTGCAAGAGTTTAGTATTTCTACTTGGAAGTGGGAAGAAATGAATATGGACTTCATAGTTGGTTTGCCTTCTTCTCGTCGCCATCATGATTCGATTTAGGTTGTTGTAGATCGGCTGACGAAATCAGCTCATTTCTTGCCTGTGCATTCATCGTATACAGCTGAAGATTATGCTAGAATATATATTCGGGAACTCGTCAGACTTCATGGAATCCCTTTGGCTATTATTTCTGATAGAGGTACTCAGTTTACCTCTCAGTTTTGGAAATCTTTCCAGAAGGGTCTCGGTACCCAAATTCATTTCAGTTCTGCTTTCCATCCGCAAATAGATGGTCAGGCCAAGCGGACCATTCAGACTTTAGAAGATATGTTGAGGGCTTATGTGCTTGATTTTAAAGGTAGTTGGGATGAGCACTTAGCATTAATTGAGTTTTCTTACAATAACAGTTTTCATGCTACTATTGGAATGGCCCTGTTTGAAGCTTTGTATGGTAGAAGGTGTAGATAACCCATTGGTTGGTCTGAAGTTGGTGAGGCTGCCGCGACTAGAATGGATGCGGTGTTCGAGGCCATGGAGAAGGTTAAGTTAATTCGGGAAAGGTTGAAAACCGCCCAAAGTAGTCAAAAATCATACGAAGATGTAAGGAGGAAAGACCTTGAATATGATGTTGGTGATTTAGTGTACTTAAAAGTTTCACCCATGAAAGGGGTGAAGAGATTTGGGATGAATGGAAAACTAAGTCCCCATTACATTGGTCCCTATAATATTGTGGATCGCATTGGGAAGGTAGCGTATAAGGTTGAATTGCCCGCGGAGTTATCTAACGTCGATCCGATTTTCCATGTTTCTATGCTTAAGAAGTCTATTGGTGATTCTATTGTGATTGATCCTTCCGAAAGCTCGGGTATTCAAGATTGACTTTCATATGAAGAGATTCCGGTTGAGATTTTTTACTTTCAAGTTCGTAGGCTAAGAAACAAGGAAGTTCCTTTGGTTGAAGTGCTTTGGCGAAATCAATCCATGGAGAGTGCTACTTGGGAAGCCGAAGTGGATATGTGCGCCAAATATCCCCACCTCTTTTCTACGAATCCTGAGCATGTCAAAGGTATTATTCTCTTTTGATTTAATCATTATTGCTATGTTTATCTTGGCTTGTGTGTTTTCTACGATATCCAAAAAAAACTAGAATGGAGTATATGCTTGGGCAATATGATTTTTCTTTATATACTCATTTTCATAGTATTCTTGACCTACTTGTCAACATTGGAGGACGAATATTTCCAAGGGGGAGATGATGTGATGCCCCGGAAAAATTTTCCATTAAGATCTCGAATGAAAATGTGTTGAATTCTGTTTTTTATCGTGATTAATAATTTTTTTGTGTGGAATTTCTGGATATGCAACCCGTCATCGCGTAGAGCATCAAATAATATTTCCAAAGATATATGGATCATCCAAAATGGACACTCGAGCGATGAGTTATGATCATTCCGATCTAACTGTGAATAGTGGTGAACAGTAAATGTGTAGGAAAAAAATTCTGAGCCCAGGCGAATTTTAGGGTCAACGTCAAATGATTATAACTCCTTGTAAATAATAATTTGGGTAAGCTACTATATATCAACAGAAAGCTATGAAATTCCTCTTTCCAATGAAATTGGTTTCATCCAATTTGGCCATTGGAGCAAAAGGTTATGGTCGATCTACTTCAGCTTATCAAATCAGTCCACCAAAGGACAGATTTGACATTATTTGATTTTTAAGGGTATTTTGGTCATTCCCACTCAATCCATCCAGGTAAACAATGTATTTAAGTCCATTAAGATCATTCAATCGCTCATTTTTCTCCAAAATTTCCTAAGGCTCAAACCCCAACCTACAAATCCAAATTTCATCCGTCTATGTCTCTTGATTGAACCATAGAAATTTCAAATTGATTTTGGATTCGAGTTGATCCTGTTAAGGGATTCGAGAAGCACCCTTTATTTTTGTGAATAAACTTCCAGAGTCGGAAGTTCATATTCATCTTTCATTCTTAGGTATGTGGGGCTTTGAACAAGATTAATCTTTCGATCTTGTGACAAGTATTTTTGTTGAATTAAATTGACATAAGATTTTTCATATTTTACCATGAATTGAAAATATGGTTTTATATCTTATATTATTGTCTATGAGCTATGGGATTATGTCATCCGATATGTGTATGATGTTGAGATGGAATTATGTTTAAAAAGTATTTGATTATGAGAGTATGATGATTTAATTTATTAAGCCTTGATTTATACTATCATTCCACTATTTCTTTATTATGAATTTATAATTGATATTGAAAATTCTATATCCCTACTATGGGTTGATGTCTCAAGTACCTTTAAATTAGAGTTGGATGGAAAATTGAGAAATGTTGATATTGAAGTTGCAATGAGTCTTGGTATTTTTCGGATGGTTTTGATAAGTTAAATTATTAAAAATATTATGTATTGAGTCTTTACATCCTTGTCCAAATGTCGAGTCGGTTATGGTTCAATGCATTGATACCTTGTTGATATTAAGGAAGATTAAAATGTTTTGAGCTAAAATGTGTTGAGTTAGGAATCCACAAATTGATATGATTTGATAAATGAGAAAGGGATTTGATTTGGTCTTTATGATAGACGCCTGTGATGTTGTGGTTGATTTTCTAACGCGTTCTGAGCTTATCGGGGAGTAGTACTTAGCATTGAGAGGGAAATTTGGTATTTTCCCAAACCTATATGCCACCGTAGGGTTGTTTGTTGATGATATTATTGGCCAGAGAGCCCGATTGTGATTATTACAATTTTAAGGTCGTACTCCCTGGTAAAGAGTATGATGCTCCCGCCAACAGGGGTTTCAAATTTTGGTATTCCATGTAGCTCACATAGGTATGTCGGTTACAAGAAACTCTCTTGTCCATAAGAGTCATGTTTATTGAAATACTGAGTCACTTCATGTTTTGATGTGGTAAGTCAAGTTGCGTATGATGATCTATAATGATTTATGAGGTTTTTATCCTACATTTCCTATGTAAGATGTTATGGGTTGCATGATTCAATGACACTCAAGTCAAGTGTGTCATTATGGTCCGTATGTATGTTTTTACGAAATTTATGATATTATTTATATTTTGCATGTGCCCCCACATACTCAATACGTATCCTCTGATGGCCCATATATTTCTCTATAGGCTACATTCTTACCATGAAGTAGGTTCAGGTACTCAGCCGCAGCCGCGATAGTGATATCTGAATGCCGCATCTACGTTCCTTTAGTGGTGAGTTGTCATGGTTTGAAGACTAAGTTGCTAGTTTTGGCACTGTTGTTTTATGATCCCTTTGGTCTGTTGAGTCAGTTGGGGGTTTGTCCCAATGGCTCATTGATTTTACTGTATAGAGGCTATGTCAGACTAGTGTATTGTTGGATTAGTTTATGTATAGACATTCCATATATGAACAGTGTAATGACATTCCGTGCCATGTGCGATTTGATTTGATATGTGCTTATATATATATCCTTTGCATAGCGTGTATATTGTTGTGTTGGAACCCAAGGGTAGTGTTTTGGCTTAAAGGGTTATCTTGAGGGTACGTGTTGCCTTGGGCACCGTGTGGCAACTTGGGATGATATTTTGGGGCGTTAGAGGTGTTGATATATATAATTATCAATTTGAGTCCATCTATTAATTTAAATATTGTTGATAAATTTTATGGTTCAATCCTAGATATTGACTATGATTATGATTACATATACATCTGTTCAAGTCTTTAAAGGAGTATGATATATGGATAGTGTGTATATTGGTTTTTGTTAAAAAATGGGAAATGGTTATAATGTTTCATGACTTGGATTGATTTTTGTTGTATAATGGAAGTTGGTAAATGACGGTTGTTCAATTTATGCCTTACTTGGTCGTACCCTCCAAGCTTATGGGGGCCTGCACTGGGTTATTTACTTTACCACACTTATTGGCTTATGGAGTCCAATATTGCTGTTATAATTTCTTGTTCATTATATTATTATTCCAGATTATTAATTTTTTATGTAGAACGATGCTAGAGTTACGTACAAGTTAGCCCTTTTCTTTAATTAGTTATGTTATATTGCATTTTATCGTATTTATATCATGATTTAGCTCAGTTGTCCAATGATACCTATTACGTACCCATGGTACTGGTATTCATACTACACTTCTGTACCTTTTTGGTGCAAACCTGAGTACTAGTTTCCTCCATAGATTCATTGATCGTGTTGCATTAAATCTAGAGACATGATGTGCTCTTGGAGTCAGAGTTGCCCATTTCCTTCAATCTTATTTATTTATAGTCTTTCGCTTCTAGATACATTGTATTGACTAGATAGATTGTATTGACTATTTTAGAACTTGATTTGTATTTATAGTAGCTCTTCTACTGGCTTTACCAGGTCGTGAGATTGATTTCTATGTTATGGCTACTTAGACTATTTCTATTATCTTGATTATTTTCTAATGGTATTGTCCATTTCGCCCCTTTGGTGAAATTTCCACCAAGTTAACTCATTGCATTCACCTTTGGGATATGGTTTAGCTTACCTACTAGTGGGATAAAGTAAGTGGTATCATGACTCATAAATTGTGTCGTGATACTATATCTCTAGTACTAGATGGATTGTAGATTGATTATGAAATGGATGAAATGAGATTCGGTTCAAGTCCAACAATTGATGATGGTATTGTTGATATTAGTTCCAGTCCCAGTACAGTGATTAATGATAATATTGCTTGTATGATTTTATACACTTGGTTAATTTGTGGCATTCAGATCGGTTATGGTATTATCGTTTATATTTTGGAATTCATTCTTGCATGTGCATTGCCCATCACCTGTATGCCCTATATCTATTAGCCTTATGATGGGTTTCATAAGTATAGGCACGATTGATGCTTTTAGTATATTATGGAGAGCTTGTATCTATTAGCCTTATAGGGGATTGCATAGGTATAGGCTCAAACCATTGTTTGTTAGGTGTTGATTGAACCTTCTGAGCTTATGACGGTAGAGGTTGTTGAGTCTATTTATTCTATAGAATAGCTGATTTCCTTGTATGGTTTTCATTGTTTTGGATAGTTCATGTAATACCCTGAGTTTTTCATATTCTAAACCACTCAGAAGGATTGGCTATTTAATTAACTTTCCAACACCACAAGTCTTGCCTCGTTCCAGCATCATGGCAAGAAGTTATGGAAATTTTCATCTAAGAGTCTATCAGCTACCAGTGATCACGACTCACTTGAAGACCCATAACCAAACCTTATAAGTCATTACAAAGAGTCGTAGTCACAAATGTAAGGGTCCCAAGTTCAGCCCACTGACCATGACTCCAATTCACGATTCTTAATCTGACGTTACGAGTCATAAGGAGGGACTCATAGTCTCAAAAGTGTTAACCCAAGAATCCTTTCCACTGGTTATGAGTCTAGCCTATGACTCGTAGTTAGACCTTATAAGTCATTTTGTTGACCCGTATCCTGACCAGTGTATTATCTAAGGACCAAGCTTCAGACTCTGAATTCACCCAATGACTCATAGTCGGTCATCACGAGTCATTATGTGGCAAATTATTCAGAACAGAATGAGCCAAGGATCCCAAGATCCTAGGCTATGAAAAAGACCACCACTCATAACAAGTCATAACGAGTCATGAGGTATGTCATAATGATTGGATGCGGATTTTCCTACAAGTTTTTCAAAGGATTTATATGTCTTTTCCAACCCCCTTAAAAGAAAACCCATGTTGTTTTGGCTTCCCAAGGGATAGTATAAAAGTCCTAAAAGTCCTAAATTCTGTATTTAATCAGTAATTCTACCCAAGAGAAATAAAAGGGGTGATTTCTTTCTTCCTCAGGAGAAAACTAGTGTTCTTCAAGCAAGTCCAATATTTCAGAAGATTTCTTCAAGGCTTCCACTTCAGGTATATGTGATATTCATCAGTGGGTTCCTTCCGCCCATTGAGTCCCAAGAACTCTCTAAACTTTCAAATGTAGTAATCTTTTCTCCTTTATGGGGTTCCAAGTTAACCATGAATTTTACGGATCTCCTCTCAAACTTTTCATTCTAAACTATTAAAAGATATTCGCTCTATGATGATTGTGTTTCCATATGTTTGATAATGAAAATGTCTACATCATGATTAGTTTTGAAATATGGTGTATAATTCAAGATTTTCCCATACCATGGATTTTTTAATATTTTCCAAGATTAGTTTTCATTAGTCTATGCTAGTAGGTTATGAACACCTGATACACAGGAAAATCATGACAGTTATAGTTTTTAGGTTACAAATCATTTCGATTATGTTTATATTATTTAATTTAGAATATTATCATAATGAGTACTTATCAGTACCAAATCATGTTAAATTATTAATAATACCAGTTTCATTTAGTTAGAAGTAAAGCTTAGCATCAAGTGAACGTAGGAATTGTAGCTTCCCCTTCAGTTAGGCATGAGTCATTAGTAGCAATCCGAAAGTACCAGACCTATGGTTCCATCATAGATTTTTAGGGGTCCCCTCTGAGTAGAGGCATGACACCTTTCTCATTTTGGACATCAAATTAGTAGATTCATGCCAGCCAGTGTTGGTACCCTTAGAAAGGTACTAACACATATCCAACTGGGGTTACTAGTAAGACCCTAGTTTTGCTCAAATTAGGGTATGTTTGTTATAGTTAGCTCCCATGGTCTCAGTTCGATATCCAGATCATACCTGTTCAGGCTTGCATGACCAAGAGTTAGCCTATCAGTTATTTAGTCATTCAGTTTTAAGGATTGCTTTGTCTTGCATATAATTTACATATTCAGTACCATTATATATATACACACACATACACACATAAGTTAGTCCTTATCTAGCATACCAATGCATTCAAAGTATGTATCACATACTCTCTATTGCGCTATGTTTTCTTATAACATAGGTTTGAACGCTCTGTTCCCCCATCATACTTAGATAGTTTGTGTGCCACTCAACAATATTTTTGGTGAGTCGTTATCCTTCAAGGAAAAGTGATCCGTAGTTACTTTCAGTACTTATTTTATTATTATCAGTTGGAGTTAGTTGTGGGTTTGTCTGATCAACTCCCCATGTTTTAGAGTCTTTTAGATAGTAAGACTTGATATTAGTTCTTATCAGCTACATGAAGTATTATTTCCGTATTATATCTTAATTATTTTCTAATATTAGATTCCGAATATTATATTATTTTATTATTGTCTACAGTGCTCATAGTAGGTACTAGACCATGCATTAGCTTGGGGTCACTAGTGACTCTCAGCACCGTGTTATGATTAAGGGGTAGTCTCAGTTCATGATAAACTTTATATTACAGAACAAGGTTTAATGTATCCTAAGGTGTCTGAAAGTCACATTAATTAGAGTTTTCTCCTAGGTATGAAGCATCCCACACTTATGGGTTAGAAGATACAAGATATTTCAGGAAAAGTTTCACTTATTTTACTGTTCATATTGTGCGATGGATTGTGAGCTCGATTGAATTTCCTCTTCTACTTCCTCCTTTATCTATTCACAGAAAATGCCTCCCATAAGGAACAATAGAAGAAGGAAAGAGGACCAACCTATATCGATACCTATTCAAGAAGACACTTTGAACGAATATGTCTCCCATGCTAAATTCAGGGTTGCTATCACAATTTTATCCCAATATATGGTTGCCTAGAATAACCTGCAGGCTATTGTCTTATCCAACCTAGTACTTAATATGGTAAAATCTAGGATCTAAGACTTTACTCAGATGAATCCTCCAGTGTTCTCTGGATCCAAGTATGAGTAGGATCCATAAAAGTTTCTCGATTGTATGCAAAAAGTGACTAATATCATGGTTGTCACTTATAGTGAAAGTAATGACTTCGCTGCTTACCAATTACAATTGGTTGCTCATACCTAGTTTAAGAAGTAGAAGGAGGGCAGAGGTGCCAATGCAGGGCCTATAGAGTGGGATGAATTTGCTATTGATTTTCTAAATAGGTTCTTACCCTTTGAGTTGAGCAAAGCCAAGATGCAAGGGTTTCTTAACCTCAAATGGGGAAGCATGAGTGTGAAGGAGTAATCACTCAAGTTTATGCAGTTGGCGAGGTATGCTTCGACCATGGTGGATGAAAATAGGCCAAGAATGAGTAAGTCTATGTTCAGAGTTTTATAGGACTTGGTCAATGAGTACAGGACTATAATATTTATTTATAAGATGGATATTTCCAGGTTGATGTTTCATGCTTGACAAATTAAGGAGGAGAAGCTCATAGAAAAGGAAATGAAAAATAAAAAGGACAGAGTTGGTAGCTTCAACTTCTCATAAAAAAGGTCTGATAGAGGAAATCATTCTCAATTTAGCTAGAAACATTCAGACCCAGCTCTATTTTCTTCCAGTGCTGTAGTGTCAAAGTTTTGTCCAAATACTCGTGATAGAGTGCTCGACTTTAAGTTTCAGGGTAGTGTAAGTAGTGGCCGCACCAATCCAGTCTAAAAAAGGTATAGTAAGAACCATAAGGGTTATTGTATGCTGACATTAAGGCTTTTTTTAGAAGTGGTAAGATAGGCCATAGAATAAAGATTTCCTAATGTTTATGTTGGAGGGTAGGAATGATCATTAGTAGGGACATGCAAATTCTTCAACAACACTAGTAGGTTGCGTAACTCAGCAGGATGCCACCCTCAGTAAAACTAGTGGGAAGCGTTAGAACTGACTCTATTCCTTCCAGACTTGGTAGGATTATGAAAGTTCTCCTAATGTTCTTACAAGTATGTTACAAGTCTTCACGGTTCATGATTATACATTATTAGACCCTGGAGATTTACTTTTCTTTATGAATCCTTATATAGTAGTAGACTTTTGCGTCAGTCCTAAAATCCTTGCAGAGCCTTTCTCAATGGCTACTCCAGTAGGTATTTCTATTAAACCTAGATGAGTATATAGAAATTTCCCAGATACAGTGTCCCATAAAGTTATTTTAGTAGACCTTGTAGAATTAGAAATAACCGACATTGATGTAATTCTCAGCATAGATTAGCTCTACTACTGCTATGCCTTAGTTGATTATAAATATATAATTGTCTAGTTCTGATTTCCTTACAAGCCAATCATAGAATAGAGGGGTAGTACCTCAGTAGCTATAGGTTGATTTGTCTCTTACCTTAATCCAAGTAACATGATATTAAAGGTTTGTATGTATTACCTTATTTGAGTCAAGGAATCAAGTTACAAAACTCCTGGTCTTTAGTCAGTTCCAGTAGTAAATGAGTTTCTAGAAGTATTTCTCAAAGATTTTTCTGGAGTTTCTCCCAAGAGGGAAATTGATATTTGAATATATCTCATTCTAAACACCTTGCCTATTTCAATTCCACAGTATAAAATGGCTCCTTCTGAGTTTAAGGAGTTGGAAGAACAGTTGAAAAATCTCTTAGATAAAGGCATCATCAGCCTTAGCTTTTCCCATGGGGTTCTCCAGTTCTCTTTGTGCGTAAGATAGACGATTTTCTCAAAATATAAATCGACTATTGTTAGTTAAAGAAAGTCATAATAAATAATAAGTATCCTCTCCCCAAGATTGATGACTTGTTCAACCAACTTTAAGTTGCATAATATTAAAGAGTTCATGGCTAAATGTCTGAATTGTCAGCAGGTTAAGGTTGAGCATCAGAGGCCTAGTGGTATACTTCAGGACATTAGAATACCCCCTTGGAAGTGGGAGGTAGTAAATATGTATTTTGTTATAGGTTTTCCTCGAACACGTCCTCAACATAATTCAATTTGGGTAATTGTGGATTGAATGATCAAGTCATCCCATTTCTTGCTAGTTCATATATCGTATTTAGCCAATGATTATGAAAGACTCTATCTCTGGGAGCTAGTAAATTTACATGGATTACTATTAACCATCAGTTCAGATATAGGTACTTTTTTTACCTCTCATTTTTGGAAGGCTATTCAAAATGATCATGGTACCTAAGTCCATCTCAGTACAACTTTTCACCCATAGATATATGGTCATACTGTGAGGACTATCCAGACCTTAGAGGATATGTTATAGGATTGTGTTAATCAATTTTAAGGGTAACTGGAATGATCACTTGCCATTTATCGAGTTCACCTATAATAACGTTATTACTCCAGTATCTAGATGGCTCCATTTGAGACTCTCTATGGTAAGAGATTTAGATTTCCTATTAGTTAGTTTGTGGTTGGTAAAGTTTCTTTGATAGTAGCACATTATATGTATGATGCAATGAAGAAAGTTTAATTAATTTGAGAAAGGCTGAAGATATCCCAAAGTTGCAAGAACTACTATGTAAATGTAAGAATAAGAGATCTTGAATTTGATGTTGGTGATTTTGTGTATCTGAAAATTTTGCCCATGAAAGGGGTGAAGAGATTTTGTAAGAATGGGAAACTTAGCCCCTGCTATGTTATCCCCTATAGAATCTTAATCTAATTTGGGATGGTAGCCTACTACTTAGAGTTTCCTTAAGAGTTTGCATTAGTGCACCTAGTGTTTTATTTCTCTCTTTTAATGAAATACATTGGTGATCCATTTTCTATCATTCCTTTAGAAAGTGTGAATGTGATGGGTAGCCTCTCCTATGAGGAAGTCTTAGTTAATATCCTTGACAATCAAATTTGTAGGTTGAGGAATAAAAAAGTTGCCTTAGTTAAGGTTCTATGGAGAAATTAGTCTATAAAGGGAGCTACTTAGGAAACAGAAGACGATATTCGAAACATTTATCCCTATCTCTTCTCTATGAACTTAGATTCATCTTTATGTAATAGTTCTCTTAAAGTAAACCAATAATCTTCTATCTCAGCTATTCAACCATCCTCATATTATAGAATCCATTGTTGAATTTAATTCAGTCCATGTATTATGTTTCAAATTAAGATAATAAGTCATGATTCAACTCATAAGTGTTCAACGTATGACTGCAATTTTTCCTAATACTCCAGCTTTGACTGTTTCATTTGAGAATGAATTATTTCAAGGAGGAGATATTGTAATACCCTAAGTTTTCATGTTCTAAACCTCTCAAAGGTATTGTCCATTTAATTAGCTTTCTAATGTCACAAGTCTTGCCTCGATCCGGCATCGCGGAAAAAAGTAATAGAAATTTTCCTCTAGGAGTCTGTCAAATGCAAGTGATCAAGACTCAATTGATGATCCAAAACTAGAACTTATGAGTCATTACAAGGAGTCATATTAATGAAAATAAGGGTCTCAAGTTTCAGCCCATTGACCATGACTCCACTTCACAATTCGTAATAAGACAACACGTGTAATAAACCTTTAGGTTATTTTCAATATTTATGATTATCTTAATCATTTGAGTTTCCATATAGCTATCCCAAGTCATTTATTACTTATTGGGACCGACAGCTTGGTTACCGAGCCGGTCATTTGGTTTTTAGAACCAATTCTATTTAGAAGTCTTTGCTAGTTCCAAATGGCCATCGGGCAAATACTTTAGTGAAACAATCTCAGATGCAAATTCCAACTACACCAATAGATCTGCTATATAAATTTTATCCTAGGTGGACATTTGGTTCGAGTCCCATACATCCGAGCTCATTTTGACCTATCAATCAAAGAGTTAAAAATTTGAAAGCTTAGGTGTGGGACCCAAATTTGGTTAAAACGATCTCACACTTAAAATTTTTGTTGTCCAATGCATCTAGAATGTCAAATTTAGTGTATTTACATATTTTGTTTTCAAAAATTGGATCCCTGGTGCATCTAAAGGCATTGGTCCAAACATTGAAACAAATTATACGTTTCAATTATCATCTGGGCAGCTAAGACAGCCATAGTAGAGACCTTAGCATGATTGAAACCATCGTGAATACGACCCATATATATATGATCGCGAGGACTGAGGGCCTGGGTTGGGTCTTTAAATAGCTATTTTTGCTGAGAATTGACCATTTTATTCCTCATTTGAGAGCTTAAAACCCTAATATGGTGTGCTAATCACAAATTGATCATGGTAGGCAACTTGGGAAATTAATTATCATCTTTTATCATGATTAACTTCAAATTTTCAAGGTAAGAACCCTTTGGATTTATGCTTGAATTTCTTAGGTTTGACCCAAAACCCTAATTTAGCTTAAGGATTGATTTTAGCCCAAAGTATGCTTAATTTTCACCCATTTCTTGAGGGTTATGACTTTTTGTTCATGTGTGAACATTGGGTTGTTCTCAAAAACTCTTTTTCTATATGTGGGACACACATGGGGTTTTAGTCTTGTTTTTGGACTCGAAGCACAATAGCGTAATATGGGTATATTTAGACTCATATTAATGATAGAGTGATGGAATTCAGGAGATTGTACATTAGAGATGAGAATGTGGTCTATGATGTGATATTTTGCAATTCAGCTTTGAGGAAGGCCTCTATCTACTCCTCATCATAGATAACATGTGATATGTATTTCGTGTGAATATGGATGTTAGGATTTATTATGCATAGAATAGCTTAGCCTTGATTGTTGATGCTTTAGGGATTAGATGAGGGTTTCAGACCCGTAAGATGATATGGTTATAAGCCTTTTGAATCATAGTTTCTTCTCCCTCTAGTTTAGATTAGTTGCAGCATGGTTATGATGTAATGCTCTATTTAGGTTATGGTTTTAGAATTAAAAGTATGAATTGTTGATCTGACCTTATTAGACTAGTATGGTACTCTTGAAACCATAACTTTGGTAGAGTTGACTAAAGTACCCTTGTTTCTAATTAAAGCTGCTATCTTAAGCTTTAATGTGGCTCATGTTACATCTCAAAGTTGAACTAGATACCTTAGCCTAGTTTGGGGAAAGGTTTGACTAATTATGGAAATCAAGGTTTAGAAGTGGGATCGTTTGGTGTACTTAGGCCTAGACTTGTAATAGTCTCATGCACTTAGTTATGGATAATAGACATAGATGGGGCGAGTAAACCTTAGTATAAGGTTACTTCATGACTTTGTATCTTATATTAGTAATACCCAAATTGTTGGCTTTACGCTAGGGTTATGATACTCCTTCTAGAAGTAATATTGGGCATTAGAGATGATATCCCCCTTAGATACATTATGTGGCCTATAGAGAAGCAATTTCCTCTTAGGCTTGATAATGGGCCTATAGAGATGCTACTTCCTCTTAGACTTGATGTTTGGCCTATAAAGATGTTATTTCCTTATATATATGATATTGGCCTATATAGATTCTACTTCCTCATAGATTTGACTGTCATGCCTATAAAGATGATATCTCTCTTTTTGTTATGATTGTTAGGCCCATAGAGACAATATCCCTCTTAGATATGACAATTGATCTAGAGAGGTGATATTTCTAATGGTCATGATGTATGACCTATTGATATAAGATATCCTATATGAGAGATGATTACATGCTTATTGATGTTATGCCCCTCTAAAGTGAAATTCCTCCTATGTGTGAGATAGTTATATGCTTATTTATATTATGCCTCTTATACGCAAGATGTGTCCTATATGTGAGACGACTAGAGATATGGAGCAACATATAAATATAATTATTGATATGAGTTCTAAATACATATATGAGCCTAAGGTCGTGATTATGATGTTATGATTATTTTGAAAATATTATTAGGCCAAGGTCCGTGTTATGATAATGATTGGATATCCAAGAAGTATTTATCATTGTAAAGAATATAATTACAATTATGAATTAATATACATATTTTATATACACGTATCTCTAATATGGGATAAAGAAAGATGTGGTATGTAGCTTATGACTTATTTGATTGGATACTGGTGATGACATACTTAGATTTTTTACTTTCATGATTATTGTATTGGTAACTGATGCAATTCTTGATAAATATGATCTGATGACTTTTTTGCTTAATTAAGGGTTAAGCTATGTGTTAGTTAGTTTTCTATTAGGAGACTATAGCACTTGGTGGCTAGGAATTAAATGTATTAGTTAATGAATAGTGCTTAGTTGAAATATAGTAGTTAGAGATGGTTGATATGTGGCTAATGATGATGTTGGGGTTAGCATAGGTGAACATTAGTGATATTGATGACTAAGTTTATAATGTCAATTAGTTGTTCAGTGAGAAGTTGTTTATTAACGAGGCTAGATAATAAGTGATGTTGGTAATAAGAGGTGACTAGTTAATAATGATGAATAGTTGCTAATGGTGGATTAATGAGTAGTTAAATAAGGATTAGTAAGTTAATGATGGTTAATTAATGAATGATGCCAGCTAATAAAATATTGTTAGATGATAAGTGGTCATGGGTTATCTAATAATTGTTAACGGATTTATGATGATTAGTTGACAATATGGAAAAGTTGGTAAATGGTGATTATGGTTCAGTAATAAACCTTTGATAGATGTTTGAAGTCGTCTATCTAATAAATAATGGTTAGTTTTTATTCCTTGAATAAGGTTAATGTTTAGACTAATAACTAGTGGTCATGTGATGACTAGAGAACTAGTGGTTTCATTATAAATAGCATTGGTTAGCTAATAATTAGTAATTGGGTAGTATTTTGAAGATGGATACTTTGTAGTTATACGATTATGTTCATGAGTATTGTAGTATATGTAATTCCTTAATGGTAAATGTGATGATACTGATACCCATCAAGGCTAGAGGATACTATTGTGATGATATTGATACTCGGCAAGGCAGAGGATACTATGGTGATGATACTGATACTGTATAAGGTTGGAGGATACTACTGAGATGATATTGATAATTAGAAATGCTGGAGGATACTATAATGATGATATTGATACTCGACAAGGCCGAAGGATGCTATTGTGATGATGTTAATACCTCGCAAGGCCGGAGGAAACTATGGTGATGATATTGGTACTCGGTAAGGACAGAGGTTGCTATTGTGATGATGTTAATACCTGGCAAGGACGGAGGATACTATTGTGATGATATTATTACCCGATAAAGCTATAGGATGCTATTGTGATGATATAGATACCCAACCAGGCCGAAGCATACAGTGATGATATAATGATACCCGATATGGTCGGAGGTTGATTACAATAGTGATAGTCATGACAATGACATTTATGATGAGTTGTGACATTGACTATGTACCTTGCATTTATTTTTGCATGCGCATCATCTATCACTAATATGCACCTACGTATATCAAACGGTATGGGATGGTTGCATAAACATGGGTGAAGAATATTCCTTTTATTAGTGTGTATTGATTGAACCTTCTAATTCTGGGATGGTGGGGGTACGCATAAGCTAAGCTAGGTATATAGTTGTTCAGAGTATCTGATTATTCGCACTATTATTGACATTATTATTATCACTGTTATGATCATTATTATGGCTAGCTTATGAAAAATATGCCATTGATTTGATATCGTGATTTGAGGTATGCTTTAAGACTCCTTTACCTTATAAATGCATTATTATGCATGATTATATCATGTCTATCCATGTGACTTATAACCCTGAGAAAGATTGCCTTAAATCTTGATGGTATTCTAATTTGGTCTTAGAATGAGGATATAATGATCTAGGTTATGCTTTGAGATAACCGCATGTTTATATATACACACATATATATATATCAATCTACATGAAGATATGGCACTACCATATATCCCTTCCTTTGCTTGTTCATGTTTTATATTTGTTTGTTGAGCTTGTATATTTCTATATGTTTTTCTTTCATTTTTCATTCATATATTGGCATGGGATATACAGTATTGTATTGACATCTATTGATTATGGCTTGAATATAATAGTTCTCCCTGATACTTCATTAGTACTATTATGTAATATTCTTGGACATGAATATGATAGTTGTTCCCTATTATCTCATTGATTGGTTATATAAGCTATGAAATAGAATGTGTAGTTTCCATTCTATTTATATGATGTATTTATCTGCTTTATCATTAGACCTTAGTTGGCAGTTACCTGCTGATTACCATTCATTCGGTACTCATACTACACTTTTACAGCCTGCAGATCATAGTATAAGTTATCATTGTTGATATGTCCATCGTGTGGAGTAACCTTGGTTAGAGACTTAGAGTGAGCTCTTGATATTTTGAGTGTTACTTATCTCTCTCTTTTGTATTAGACTAATCTCTATATTGTGTTAAGAGATAAGTTTATCAGTGTAGTTTTGTTGTTGCTTCAATTTTGTACTTTTATAATATTAGAAGCTATTGTACTGATACCACAAGATTTGGGGATGTTTTTACATATTGATCCTTACTTTATATGTTCCTTATTCTTTTCCTTATATTGATTGAGTAGTCTAATACTAGACGTTCTGAACTACGAGTTAGCAGGCCTACTAGTGGGTTATGGTAGGTGCCATCATGACCTGAGAAATTGGGCTATGACAAATTGGTATGAGAGCCTAGGTTTCACCGATATGTTTGTACAAGAGCTAAGTTTTAGTATAGTCCTGTAGATCAGTGCGGAGACATCCGTAACCTTTCAGGAGGCTATTTATAGTGATATTTTAGGAAATTCACTTCTTAACTCGTTATCATGTGTCTGCATTTCCTATGAACCTCGAACAACTTGTTTGACTCTATTCTATCCTTAAAGAATTATACGACCTTATTGATATATGAAGACGAGACTTCAACACAAATTTCTAGAGTTTCAGTACCGGGTCGTACTAGAGAG
Organism: Capsicum baccatum var. pendulum; assembly: GCA_030864225.1. Classification (NCBI taxonomy): domain Eukaryota; kingdom Viridiplantae; phylum Streptophyta; class Magnoliopsida; order Solanales; family Solanaceae; genus Capsicum; species Capsicum baccatum. Next base: position 115,211,020 of record CM061560.1, read on the forward strand.
CCACAGATAGACATTAAAGATCTTCGGAGCCAATAAGAATTTGGGTCTATTGATGTTCATCATGGTTATTTACCAATTTTGAGTAAGAGATAGGATTTCTTATGTAGTCTAGGTATTTTCCTTTGCTACATCCATCTGAGTTGGACATTGGAGCATAAATGTGTTAGATGGTTAGTATTGTCACTCTATTTAGTGGTAAAAAACTTGATAGCGACCAAATCTTTCTTTCCCTAGGGTATTAATTATGAGAGGGCCACAGAGAGCACAAGTATTGAGACTTATGGAAGTGGCAAAAAGAGGCATGCCATCAATATAGTGTTACTGGTATATTATTCAAAAATGAAGATCCCTATGGTAGAGTTCAACTTCATCTGTTTCCCATCGGCTATATATAGACAATTCTATACTATGAGTAGTTTTTAGTTTGGTTGTGATGATCATTGTGGGCAGAGTCCCTATTAGACTTTCGGAGTGTAGTCTAGTTCTTTGGGCCATGGAAACCATTCTAGATTATGAGGGGCAATATCTTGGAGTATCCCATGGTCCCGATTTGATTATGTCATGATAATACACTAGTTCAGAGAATGCCTCAGGAATGAGATAGATGATCAGCTAGTTAGCATGTATTCCCTGACAGCCTAGAGTTCCTAAGATAGGTTGTGATTTCAAAATTATGGATACAATTTTGTGAAGTTCTCTCATCATCAGTTGTTATCTATTTGGGCTCAGTTTGTATCTAACTATGTTAGCACTTTAGAATTTTGCTTCGACTGCAGAGAGACCAACTACTAATCTAGAAAGTGTCCTCTCCATGGGATTTCTAGTTATTCAACTTAATTAGATTAACCACATGACGTTGTGGCATATTCAGTTTGAGGAAGTGTGTGTGTCACCTTAGTTGATGACTCTGTTGGTCGGTCCAAGTTGGACCCATTAAGATTTATTTTTCCCGATGACCGTAAGATATATGGTTGTAGATGTTGCCATGATTAGTGTACTTTTATTTTCCACATTTATCACTGGTTATGTGTATTAGGATTTTCATACCCATTGATGGTTTTATGCCTTGATAAATTTACATCGGTCATTATGTGACTTATTATTAAATTAATGATTATGTTACTACTTCGTGGTTTTTACTTTTAGTAGTGGATGGAGTAGAACTATATTGTTGTTTTCCCCTATGAGTGTGGTTTTGGGTTTGAGACTCATTTGTCTTGCCACATTAATCTTGTTGTTTACCTTAAGTGGTACCTGATATTGATACTTATTTTGGTACCGCCTGTTCAGTATGTTTATATTGATATTGATGTTGCAATTGCTACCACTGCATGAGGTTACTGATATTACTTCATAGTATCACTTGATGTTGTTATTTGATGTAACTGATTCTTATCGGGTAGCTGTATAGACTAGTGCTATCTAGTTAGACTTTTATTTCTTATGATATTATTCGGTGGCTTTAGTAGATATAGCCCGATATGATAATTTATTTTCCCTAGCATGGCGATGTTGAATGTGTTTCCCCTTGGTTGGCTGTATTAGATTGATTTAGGGATGTATTGTTATATCGAAAGACAGGTTGACTTTTTGTGACTCCATTAAGACCTTGAGTTGGCATTTAGTTTGATTGCTTACTATTGATTTTGAGAACCTTAGACTTACCTCTTGAGTTGCGAGGGATATTATCTTGACCATCCCTTCTAGTATAGCCTGTTTGTGAGATCGGCTATTTTGAGGTCCATTCTTTATTTGTGGATACTTTCTTTGTTCGATGGTGATTTTGATATTGTGTTGAGTTGTCATGGATTTACCTCATAGGTTTGTTGAGTTCGTTCACTTGGGATGGTTGCTAGTGTAGAGGCTGGATACTCCTTGTTATTATGATATGCTTTTTCCTTAAGTGGATTTAGAGAGATAAAGGTAGGTGGCCTTCTCTATGGTCGCTTTTTGAGTTGGTAAATTGGAAGTTCCTTATCTCGAATTGTTGATTTTTGAGTAATTGTTTTGACTTTGACCATGGTTTTGAGATTGGTCGATTCCTTCTGAGTTGGACATTGGATCATAAATGTGTTAGATGGTTAGTATTGTCACTCTATTTAGTGGTAAAGAACTTGATAGCGACCAAATCTTTCTATCCCTAGGGTATTAATTATGAGAGGGCCACAGAGAGCACAAGTATTGAGACTTATGGAAGTGGCAAAAAGAGGCATGCCATCAATATAGTGTTACTGGTATATTATTCAAAAATGAAGATCCCTATGGTAGAGTTCAACTTCATCTGTTTCCCATCGGCTATATATAGACAATTCTATACTATGAGTAGTTTTTAGTTTGGTTGTGATGATCATTGTGGGTAGAGTCCCTATTAGACTTTCGGAGTGTAGTCTAGTTCTTTGGGCCATGGAAACCATTCTAGATTATGAGGGGCAATATCTTGGAGTATCCCATGGTCCCGATTTGATTATGTCATGATAATACACTAGTTCAGAGAATGCCTCAGGAATGAGATAGATGATCAGCTAGTTAGCATGTATTCCCTGACAGCCTAGAGTTCCTAAGATAGGTTGTGATTTCAAAATTATGGATACAATTTTGTGAAGTTCTCTCATCATCAGTTGTTATCTATTTGGGCTCAGTTTGTATCTAACTATGTTAGCACTTTAGAATTTTGCTTCGACTGCAGAGAGACCAACTACTAATCTAGAAAGTGTCCTCTCCATGGGATTTCTAGTTATTCAACTTAATTAGATTAACCACATGATGTTGTGGCATATTCAGTTTGAGGAAGTGTGTGTGTCACCTTAGTTGATGACTCTGTTGGTCGGTCCAAGTTGGACCCATTAAAATTTATTTTTCCCGATGACCGTAAGATATATGGTTGTAGATGTTGCCATGATTAGTGTACTTTTATTTTCCACATTTATCACTGGTTATGTGTATTAGGATTTTCATACCCATTGATGGTTTTATGCCTTGATAAATTTACATCGGTCATTATGTGACTTATTATTAAATTAATGATTATGTTACTACTTCGTGGTTTTTACTTTTAGTAGTGGATGGAGTAGAACTATATTGTTGTTTTCCCCTATGAGTGTGGTTTTGGGTTTGAGACTCATTTGTCTTGCCACATTAATCTTGTTGTTTACCTTAAGTGGTACCTGATATTGATACTTATTTTGGTACCGCCTGTTCAGTATGTTTATATTGATATTGATGTTGCAATTGCTACCACTGCATGAGGTTACTGATATTACTTCATAGTATCACTTGATGTTGTTATTTGATGTAACTGATTCTTATCGGGTAGCTGTATAGACTAGTGCTATCTAGTTAGACTTTTATTTCTTATGATATTATTCGGTGGCTTTAGTAGATATAGCCCGATATGATAATTTATTTTCCCTAGCACGGCGATGTTGAATGTGTTTCCCCTTGGTTGGCTGTATTAGATTGATTTGGGGATGTATTGTTATATCGAAAGACAGGTTGACTTTTTGTGACTCCATTAAGACCTTGAGTTGGCATTTAGTTTGATTGCTTACTATTGATTTTGAGAACCTTAGACTTACCTCTTGAGTTGCGAGGGATATTATCTTGACCATCCCTTCTAGTATAGCCTGTTTGTGAGATCGGCTATTTTGAGGTCCATTCTTTATTTGTGGATACTTTCTTTGTTCGATGGTGATTTTGATATTGTGTTGAGTTGTCATGGATTTACCTCATAGGTTTGTTGAGTTCGTTCACTTGGGATGGTTGCTAGTGTAGAGGCTGGATACTCCTTGTTATTATGATATGCTTTTTCCTTAAGTGGATTTAGAGAGATAGAGGTAGGTGGCCTTCTCTGTGGTCGCTTTTTGAGTTGGTAAATTGGAAGTTCCTTATCTCGAATTGTTGATTTTTGAGTAATGGTTTTGACTTTGACCATGGTTTTGAGATTGGTCGATTCCTTCTGTGATGATGTAATCCTTGAATGGATCAAGTGGTGATTGTCCTACTTGGGTGGATTTGGGAAATCCCTATTTCAGTGTTTGGACTAATAAGTCTTATTGGAGTGTTTGTCCTTAATGATATATACTTGTGTCTACTCTTTGCTAAGATGGAGTGTTAGATTGATTAGTTGTCCGCTAATTGGCATTTCTTTGAGTTGCTAGAGTTTTTTCCAATACAGGTATGGTCTTCAGCCTTGGGGAGTTTTTGAGTTTTTTTGGATAGTTCATGACCTTTAGTGGATATGGAATGGGGTATATACATTATCATCCTATGATCTATCCTTTTGCATGATTTTTATTTTACGATTATATTTTTTGCCCTCAAACTAATGAGTTTGTTGCTGGTGTTATCAGTCAGTGGTTATCCTTATAGTGATTTTGTAGATATGCCTCAACTATGGGTTGGTATGATTTGTCTCGAGTATGTCAGATTTCAATACTAGAGTCGATTTGAGATAGTTGACATTGATATTGCCTTATTCGCTTAATTTTTGATTGACTCCTTGGAATGGCATTTTGGAAGTATGATAGATTTGGAGCATTAATGCCTACCAGTTTTCTATTTTTTTTAGATATTTGAGATGTAGCGATTCAACCTTGGTTTTGAGATTTCATCTATGTATTGTAGAGCTTTCTACAACTTTTATTTTAGACTTGTCTTTGTTTAAGTTTCAGTTATAGTCCAGTTGAGCCTACTCCGTTGTAATACCTGTGCTTTTTCTTAGCTTGAAAATCATCACAGGGATGTTAAAACTTGCTTTGAAATAAGAATTCAGTCTTATACACGTGTTATTTGCATAATTTTCACTTCCTATCACGTGGGAAATTGAATAAGCTTTCCATCAAAATATAATTCGCCCAAATTCGACACCGGGGCGAAGAGTCAGAGCCTTTTTGGTGAGACAGTGTTTGACCTGAACCTTCAGTTCATCGCGGAGATAGTTCAAATGGAAATTGTCAATTTCCAGTGTTGCTCCACAATACTGGTGCGTCGCTCCAAACTTCCAGGTTGTAGACAAGGTGGCAACGCGATAACTATCGCGTCTCATACAGTGACATGGCATGATAATACCGCGTCGCGCCAAGGGCCCAATTTGGGAAATTTTACTGAAAATTTAACTACGTGTCTAGGGTTAAAAGAGTCAATTTGCCCCCTTATATAAGCTTCCAAACACAGGATTTAACCTTTATTCATCCAAAATATTGATGTTTTTCTCAAATACTCTCAAGAACTCAAGCTAGGGTTTTCATATAAGGTCCAATTTCAAGAAGGTTTCACCATCAATCATCACGAAATCACGATCTAAGGTATGCATAGTGTTCATTCATGGACTCCTTTCGTCCATGAAGTCCAAGAATCCTTTTTAACTACAAGGTATGGATTTTCTTCATGTTTTCATTCTTTGTATGTTCTATTTCATGTTGATAAATGAGGAATTGATTTCTATTCCAAGATTTGATGATAAATTCCATGTGGGTTGATTAGTATAGATAAATGTTTACAAAATCTCCTGACTAAAACCTTGTATGATGAAATCGGAAGTGAACCATGATGTTTAATTGCTATACCATGATGTTTACATGTACTATGCCTGCCATATGTTTAATAAAATGCCTAGATAAAGGAAATTTGCCTAACTAGCATGATATCATGAAAATCCCCATAAATGTACAAGCTTATGCCTATTAGACGTTTGATGAAATGCTTCAATAAACATATTGTGGTGATTATTATGTGTTCAAGAATATCAAGTTATGTCATTTTCCTTCCATCAAGTCCTGGGGGTACTTGTACCCAAAATATTAGCTGTGTTCCTAGATCCATGTCATGTTTTCAAGATACTCTGAGTCAAGCTATGAACTCTTAGACTTCAGATAGTCTTATGAATCAGGAAAAATCACCATGATCTTATGACTCAATCAGTTGTCAGATATAAGTAGTATTTCGTCAGCCATGGAAATTCAGTAACTCAGTCTATGCTTAGTTCAGTTCAGTAAATAATTTTTAGTGTCCATTCAGATAGGAGTAGGAATTGGCACCGAGTGAACTCAAGGATGGGGACTCACCTATTATATAAGGGTGTGATTCCTAGAAGCAATCTTGTGTTCTAGAACTATGTAGCAAGCTTAGGTTGAGACATTATAGCTTGCTATGTGAGGGTAGATGAGGTAGCTTATCCTGTTATGTGAGGGTTCCCACTATTCTTACTAGAGTTACCTGTTATATGAGGGTTACTCAAATATTATCCTTACCATTGGCGCGGTATTGACACCCTTCCAATCAGGGCATAGTTTGGACCCTAGCTTAGCTATTATAGCACCTTTGGGGCATGTTGATTAGATACTACTTCCCACAGTTTCATGTTACCGAGTCAAGAGTATCATATACATTCAATCATTCTGAGTAATAGAACTCAGATAGTTCTTCAGATTTCAGGACTGTCAAATATAGTCAACTCAAATACAGTACAAAACTCAAATAGTTCTATTAGATTCAGGACTGTCAGCTACCATCACCCACGTTATCAATTATACTCAGATATAGTCACCTATGTTATCAGCATTATTCAGATATATTCCTTCATGTTATCAGCCATATAAGTTACTAGCATGTCACATTATCAGTGTACATACTCAGAAATCACGAAATCACATTGTCAGTTACAGTTACATATTTATGCATGTATTATCACATTCATGTTAGACAGTCGATTAGAATTATTCATGCATGTGAACCATTGCATATATCCTACCTCATATGTATACATGGTATATATGTACTGACGCATTCACGCTATGGTGCTTTCTTTTTATGTTACACCTTAGGTTCAGAGACACGATTTCCAGATGAGCAGTAGATTCTAGTTTCAACAGTCAGAGTAGAAGTGAGTCCTCATCCTTCGAGGACATAATAATTTTTCATTATCTCATTGATTAGCTTATTAGTTGGAGTTAGTTGGGGACATGTCCCATCAACTTCCTATTCAGATTCTTCAGACAATAGAGGCTTTCAGACTAGATGCAGATTAGATACAGACTATCATGTTTTACAATTCAGTTTTATTTTGGGTATTCTATTATCCCACACAGATATTACGTTATTTAGTTATGTTCATGATCAAACATTATAGCCTTTCAGTGCATGTTTATGCATTATTATGTTATATTATGTAGTATATAGGTACATATATTAGTCATAGGTTAGCTTGTGGTCCTTTGGGGTTATGAGCACCGTGTAACATTTTGGTTCAGTAAATCGGGTCGTTATATCTGTGGATGCCTATTTAGTCTTCTAGATGTCGATTATATTATAGTTAATAATTTTTCAGATGATAGCCCACGGGCCCTGAATTGACTACTTCAGTCTAGACTTAGCGCTTTAGTCTTCTTTGGGAATTTTGGATGATTTACTCAATGGGAGTAATATACTCAAATTGGATTTAGTGTGACTTCATTCCTGGTGGATGAGACATCGTAGATAAGAATTTTCATTAATTGTTAGTAATACCTTGGACTTCAATATTTCTATTTTAATGTCATCCGAACTGTTTACAACATTCTTATGGATTCCATTCCTTGATTATATCTATTGGTGTGCTCTGATAATGCAGAATGAGCTTATTCTCTTGATTATCGTATGGACTTTTAGCAGGTCAGCTTTGGTTCTTTGAGTTCTTCATGATAATATGGTGTGGGTGAGACTCTAGTGATTTCCCTCTTGGATTGGAGTGGATAGAACATGCTAAATGGTGAATGAAAGGTATATTTGGATATGGAGTCGGTAATATGACTCATGACTTAGGTTGAATTTTTATCGCATGAGCATTGGTTGATTTATGCAGATATAAAGATGGTATCACCATGATGTGGTTCAACTGAGTATGCATCAACCTTCATGGTTCAGCGTGAGGCCAGTTAGCATTATGTTGTGTTTTAGATATTTTAGTGAAGAATGAGGGTGTTGGTAAAAAAAGGGATACCTGTGGCCTTTAGAAGTGTTTCTCTTCGATGAGGTTATCTGTGAAGTAATAAATGGAGCACGCAGTCCTAGTACCTCATCCCTTCGAGGTTTCAAGATTCTTTCTATTCGTTGACTTTTGGGGATAAAATTCCCATTAGTAGTGGATATTGTAATGATCATTCAGGTCATTTTCTATATTTAAGCTTATCTTCATCATTGAGTTTTCCTAAGTCATTTATACTTTGCTAGGACCTATGTTTTGGTTACCTGGAAGGTCGTTTGGTTTTTAAAACTAATTCCCTATTTATAAGTGTTTAATGGTTCCAAATGGCCACCGGGTAGAAACTTTAGTGAAACAATCTCAAATGGAAATTCCAACTGCTCTAAAAGATCCGAAATATCTATTTTAGGCTAAGTAGAACTTTGGTTTGGGTCCCATTCACCAGAAATCATTTTGACCTATCAATTGGAAAGTTACAAATTTGAAAGTTTAGCTGTGGGGCCCACATTTGGTTTAAACTACCTCAGATTTAAAATTTGAGTTAGCCAATACGTCTAAAACATCAAATTTAGTGTAGTTACATATTTTACTTTCAAAAATTGGATCACGAGTGTATCCCGAGGCATTGGCCGAAACATGGAATCAAATTCAAAGTTTCAGCTGTCATCTGGTGCAGCCAAGACCACAATTGTGGAGGCCTTAGCACAATTACGATTTCCAAGGATGAGGCCCATGTGTGCATAATTGTGAGGATCAAGGGCCTAGACTGGGTCTTTAAATAGCCCTTTTATGCTGAGAATTGGCCATTTTCTTTCTCCCTTAAAAGCTTAAGACACTATTATGGTGGGCTAATCCCAAATTAATCATAGTGGGTGAATTTAGATGTTAATTATAATCTTTTTTCGAGATTATCTTCTAATTTAAGATAAGAATCCCTTGGATTCATGCTTGAATTTCCTAGTTTTTGCACAAAACCCCAATTTATCTTAAGACTTAATTTTATCTCAAAGTATGTTTAAGTTATACCCATTTCATAAGGGTTATGACATCTTGTTCATGTGTGAACATCAGGCTGGTCTCAAAAACTTATTTTCCTTATGTGGGACCTACATGGGGTTTTGGTATCATTTTTGGATCTGAAGCATAATAGTGCAATATGGGTATCGTTAGACACTATTAATGAGTAGATCATTATTTTTATAGTGTGATGTCATTTTGTGGACTGTAATATTGAAACAAACATGTGGTACATCATGTGATATTTTACGGTTGACTTTGAGGTAGGCCTCTGTCTATTCCTCTTCATAGGTGCTTTGTGTAATGCATAGCCATAGAATATAGATGTTCGGCTTGATTATGCATAGAATAGTTGATCTTTGATTATTGATTCTTTGGGTATTAGATAAGGGTTTTGGACCAGTATGATGATATATTTATAAGTCTTTTGAATCCTAGTAGCTTTTCTCTCTAGTTTAGATTAGTTGTACTGTGGTTATGATGTAATGCTATGTTTGTTTAGCATTTGAAGTGTGAATTATGTATCTAACCTTCTTGGACTAGTGTGGTAATCTTGAAACCTTAATTTGGTTAGAATACACTTGGGTACCCTTTTTATAGTTAAAGCTCCTGTCTTAAGCTTGAATATGGCTTCTGTGACATCTAGAATTTGAAATAGATACCTTAGCCTAGTTTGGGGCATGGTGTGCCTAATTATGGAAATTGAGGTTTAAAAGTGGGATCGGCCGGCCCAATTAGGCCTATACTTGTGTTAGTCTTATGTACTTTGTTATGGATAATAGATATAAACGGTGGCTAGTATACCTTAGAATAAGGTTACTTCGTAACTTGGTAGCTTGTGTTGGTATTCCCCAGATTGTGGGAATTGATTTATGGTTATGATACTCCTTGTGGAAGTGATATTAGGCATTTTGAGATGATATCCCCCTTAGATATGTTATGTGACCTATAGAGACACTATTTTTTCTTAGACTTGATATTGGGCCTATAGAGATTCTACTTCCTCTTAGATTTGACATTTTTACTATAGAGATTTTATTTCTTCTTAGATATGATATTTGCCTATTGAGATGCTACTTCTTCTTAGATATGATTGTCGTGCCTATAGAGATGCTATCTCCCTTTTGGTTATGACTGTTGGGCCTATAGAGATGATATTCCTCTTAGTCATGATGTATGACTTACTGATATAAAACATACTATATGAGAGATGATTACAAGTTTATATATATGCTTATTGATATTTTTCATCCTCGAGGTGAGATGCTTCCTATGTGAGAGATGATTACGTTCTTATTGATATTATGCCTCTTATATGTGAGATGCCTCTCATATGTAAGATTACTAGAGATATACTGTAGCTTATAAATATGATTATTGATAATAGTTCCGAATATATATATGGGCTTAAGGCCGTGCTTATGATGTAGTGATTATTTCAGATATAATATTAGGCCCTGGGTCATGGTATGATAACGATTGGATATTCAAGAAGTATTTATCATTGTAAAGGATACAATTTCAACTATGAATTCATATAATTATTTATATACACATCTCTCTGGTATAGGATAGAGGAAGATATGGTATGTTACTTACCACTTATTTGATTAGATATTGGTGATGGCATGCATAGATTTGATACATTCATGATTATTTATTGGTAACTTATGCGATTCTTGATGAAATATGATCTTATAATTGCTCTTCTTAATAAAGGGTTAAGCGATGAGGTGGTTAGTTGTCTTTTGGGAAACTATAGCACTTGGTGGCTAGAAATCAGATGTATGAGTTAATGAATAGTGATTAGTTTAATTATAGTAGTTAGAGATGGTCGATATGTGGCTAATGATGATGTTGGGTTTAGCATAGGTGAAGATTAGTAATATTGATTCCTAATTTTATAATGTCGATTATTTGTTACGTATGGAGTTGTGTATTAACAAGGCTAGATAATAAGTGATGTTGGCAATAAGATCTGACTAGTTAAAATAATGAATAGTTGTTAAATTATTGATTAATGAGTAGTTAAATAATGATTTGTTGGTTAATGATAGTTAGTTAATGATTAATATCAGCTAATAAAAGATAATTAGGTGATAAGTGGTTATCTGTTGTCTAATAATGGTTAATGAATGTATTACGATTAGTTGATAATATGGAATAGTGGGTAAATGGCTACTAGGGTCTAGTGATGAGCGTTGACTAGATGTTCGATGTCAGATATCTAATAAATAATTGTTAGTTATGATCCCTTTAATAAGGTTAATGTTTAGACTGATAACTAGAGGTCATGTGATAACTAGCAAACTAGTGGTTTCATTATGAATAACATTGGTTAGCTAATAACTAGCAGTTGGGAACTATTGTCTAGATGGATACTTTGTGGTATTATGATTATGTTCATAGGTATAGAAGCATAGGTTATTCCATTAGGGTAATTGTGATAATACTGATACCCAGCAATACTGGAGGATACTATTGTGATGATATTGATACCCAGCAAGGCCAAAGGATACTCTGTTAATGATATTGCTACCTAAAGAGGATGGAGGATACTATTATTATGTTATTGATACCCGACAAGTCCGAAGTATACTATGGTGCTGATATTGATACCTAGTAAGGCTGGAGGATATTGCTGAGATAATGTTGATACCCGACAAGGCCGGAAGATACCATGGTTATGATATTGATATCTAGCAAGGCCGGAGGATTCTGTTGTGATGATATTGATACCGAGTAAGTTTGGAGGATACTATTATGATGATATCGATACCCAACATCCGGAGGATTCTATTGTGATGATGTTGAAACCTAATAAGGCTGGAGGATACTGTGATCAGATAATGATACTTGTTAAGGCCGGAGGTTGATTATTGTGGTGATGGTCATGATGATGACATTTATGATGAGTTGTCACATTGATTGTGTACCCTTAATTCATTCCTGCATGCGCATCACCTATCACCAGTATGCACCTATGTCTATCAGCCTGTATGGGATGGTTTCTAAACATGTGTTAAGAGTAGTCCTTGTATTGTTATGTGCTGATTAAACCTTCTGAGTCTTGGGCTATGGGGGTACGCATAGGCTCGTTAAGGTATATAGTTCTCTAGTGTAGCCGATTATTTGTGATGTTATTGATATTTCATCATTATTATGGATAGCTTAAAACAGATTGGTTGTTGATTTGGTATCGAGATTTGATGTATGTATTCGTCCTCCTTTACCTTTTGATTTAATTGTTTTGTGCGATTATATCATGTTTAGCGATGTAGATTATAACCTTGAGCATGATAGCCTCCGATCCTGATGGTATTATAATGAGGTCTTAGAATGAGGATATGACTATCTTGATTATGCTTTGAGATAACTTCAAGTTTATATATATACATATATATATATATATATATCTAGCTACTTCAATCTATGGCACTACCATATATTTCTTCCTTTGCTTGTTTAAATTGAATATTCATTTCTTGACCTTGTATATTCCAATATATCTTTCTTTCATTCTTTATTCGTATATTGGCCTCAGATATATGATAGTATTGACACCTTTTGATTGTATCCAGAATAGGATGGTTCTCCTTGATACTTAGTTTTATTATCTTAGATTCTTGGGCATGAATAGGATAGTTGTTCCCCAATATCTTAGTGACTTGTTATATAAGATCTGGACTCTTGGGTGTAGTTTCCATTCTTTTTATATGCTGTATATATCTGCTTTATCATTCATTTAGTACTCATATAACACTTTTACAACCTGCAGATCATAGTATGAGTTATCACCATTGATATGTGCATCATGCGGAGCAACCATGGTTAAGAGACATAGAGTGAGCTCCCGACATTTTGAGTGTTACGTATCTCTATCTTTTGTATTAGTCTAATCTCTATACTCTTGTGATATTAGAAGATCTTGTAATGATACCACTAGGTTTTAGGATGTTCTTATGTATCGATATTTACTTTATACATTCTGCATTCTTTTCCTTATATTTATTCAGTATTCTAATACTAGACGTTTGGGACAACGGGTTGGCTGGCCAACTGGTGGTTTATAGTAGGAACCATAATGAAATGATAAATTGGGTTGTGACATTACGAGTCATGAGGAGGGAGTCGTAGTATCAATAGTGTTTAGCCCAAAATCCTTTCCAGTGGTTACGAATCTAGCATAAGACTTATAATCAAACATTACAAGTCATTGTGTGGACCCATGGCCTGGCCAGTGTATGATCCAAGGACCCAACCTTAGACTATGATTTCACCCAATAACTCATTGTCAGTCATCACGAGTCATTAGGTGGCAAGTCGTTGTAAAAATAGAATGAACCCAAGATCCCTAGATCCTAGAATGCAATGTAGACCATGACTCATAAAAAATCAAAATGAGTCGTAACGACTAGGAGCAGGTTTTTCGGCACTTTTTTTCAGGGACTTTTTTGCCTTTTCCCACTCCCTTAAAGGCAAAACCCATGTCGTTTTTTCTTCCCAAGGAGTGGTAGAAAAGACCCTAAAGTCCTATATTCATTAGTTAATCAGTAATTCCACCCAAGAGAAATAAAAGAGGCGATTCCTTTCTTCCTTAAGAGAAAATATTTTTTCTTCAAGCAAGTCCAATTTTTAAGAAGATTTGTTCAAGGATTCTACTTCAGGCATAAGGGATTATCATCATTGGGTTCCTTCCACTCATAGAATCCCAACAGCTCTCTAAAATTTCATGTATAAAACTCTTTTCTCATTTATGGGGTTATAAGTTAACAATGAACTTTATGACTCTCCTTTGAATTGTTTGATTCAAAACCATAAGAAGATATTCCCTCATTATTATTGTCTTTCCATACGTTTGATAATCCAAATGTTAACATCATGATTAGGTTTGAAATATGGGGTCTCATTCAAGATTTTTCCATACCATGTATTGTTCAATATTTGCAAACATTAGTTTGTTTTAGTCTATGCTGGCGGGATATGAACATCCAATATCTAGGAAAATCATGCATGTTATAGTTTTAAGGTTACAAGTCATTCTGATTATGTTTGTATCATTGAATTTTGAATATTATTATAATGAGCACTTATTAATACTAGATCGTGTTAAATTAATAATAATAACAGTGTCATTCATTAGGGAGTAATACTTAGCACTGAGTGAACGTAGTGATGGTGGCTCCCTCATTAATTTGGCAAGAGTCATTTGTAGCTTTCCTAAAGTTCCATACCTATAACACCACCATAGATTTTGAGGGGTCCCCCATTAGTTAAGGCATGACACCCTCATCATTTGGTACATAAGATTAGTAGATCCATGCCAGCCAGTACTTGTACCCTTTGCAAGGTATTAAAATCCATTCAATTGGGTTATTAGTTGGACCCCGATTTTTCTCAAATTAGGGTATGTCGGTTGTATTTAGATCCTGATATCTATTCAGTATTAAGATTATACTAATTTTTGCTTGCATGACCAAGAGTCAGTCTATTTGTTATTCAGTCAATCATTTTACAAATTATTTCATCATATGCTTTGCGTTGCCATGCATTCAATTTACATGTTCCCATTTTATATATATATATACATGCATATCAGCTAGTACTTATCACACATACCAATACATTCAAAGTACGAATCACATGCTATCTTTGGCACTATGTTGTTTTATAATATAGGTTTAAATACTCGGTTCCCCGATCATACATAGATAGTTCTTGTACCACTAAGTTATTCGTAGTTACTTTCAGTACTTCATTTATTATTATTAGTTGGAGTTAGTTGGGGGTTTGTCACATCAGCTCCCCATATTTTAGAGGCTTTAGATAGTCATACTTGATGTCAGAATTTATCAAATGTTTAGATATATTGAGTATTATTTCTGTATTATAGCTTAATTATTTTTCCCAGTTTAGCTTTTGCATATTAGTTTATTCTAATATTATCTTTAATGCTCACAACAGGTACCATACCATGAGTTAGCTAATGCTCACTTGTGACTATAAGCACTTTATTATGATTAGGGGGATGTCTTGGGTTGTGACAGGGTGTGAAAAGTTGATCATTGGACCGGTATTGAGATTTGAGGTATGATTATGATTATTTTATCTTACGGTTATATTATTACTCATAATTATGCATTGATTAGGCATTATGGTTTTAGACCCTGATATTCTGATTTCTTTCATTACGATTTCTCCCTTATTCTAATTATCTTATGTTTATACAAAAGTATTAAGGAACTTGATTATAATTAGCACTAGATCCTATTATGATTAGGAGGCTTGGAGATGTTAGTGTGATTACTGATCATGTACCCTAGAGGTAGCCTTGATATATATATGTTTTTATTTATTGTAGCTATAGTATTACCATATATACCTCTTGAAATACCCCATACTTTTTTCTACCTTAATTTCGCTTCTAGAATGTCAAAGGTTAGCTTCAAAGATGAAATTTTTTTATTACTTGTAGAATTTTCTAGATTAATACTCTCTATTGTTTGGGAAAAAGAATTAACTTTCCATCGATACTAATTTTGCCTAAATTTGATATTCTGTTGAGGAGTTATGACATTTTTACTAAGGAAGTGTGTCACCAGGGCAATATCCGCGTTGCGGTGAAGGTTAAATTCCCATTTGTCAATTTCTAGTGGACCTCCGTGATAAGCTCATATCACAGAGAGGCCCAATTTCCCTATTGTCAATTTCTAGTAGGCTAGCGTGATAGTATCGCATTGCAATGATGGCCAAAATGAAATTTTTATTGAGCACCACAATTACTCCGCGTTTTGGTAAATAGCCAGTTCCCAGTTGTCCTATTTCTAGTTAGCCACCGCGATTGTGGCGCTTCACGGTGGCATGCAAAGTTGGGATTTTCCAGTTCTGATCAAGAATTTAAAAGGGCTCTTTGGTCAATTCCCAAGCCCCAATCCGTCCAAAATAAAAGATTAAGCAAATTCTAAGTACTTTATGCTTATTTTCATCCATTCTCTCTAAAAAAAAAATCTAGAGCTCCAAAGCTTCTTCTCTAAGAAATCAAATTCCGCCATTGTTTCTCCAAGAAAGCTCAAAATTAAGGGTTTTCCATTCAAGATAATCAAGAATCCAACTTGAAGAACTCAAATAGGAATAAAAAAAATTCAAATTTCTTCATCTAATCATCAATTAATGTACGTGGGGTTTATGAACAAGGATCCTCTTTCATCTTTGTGCTCAAAACTAGCTTTTTACTTTAATGTCACATGATTTTGTATGAATATACATGAGTTTTGAATTAGGGTTTATACCCATTATTGCTAATTGCATGATTTTGAGATTTCAAGTGTTTATGAAGTTGAATTTCATGTCTATTTCTATATTTTCATGTCTAGTACAGTAAATTTTAGATATTGAATTGAATTATAATTATTCTCGATATCAAGCATGAATTTTATGATGTTTTGTCATGAACTTGATGCATGGGTTAGTCAGCCCAAGTTTATATGTTGATATTTCAAGAAAGATGATGCTTTAAGCATCTTATGATCAGATTAATTTTAGATTGAAGGATGTAGCATATGACTGGGTTGTTCTGTGGAAGAATGGTAGGGGTTAGGATGCAGCTCCTATGCATTGGAAGGTATTTTGAGATGCTTTTCTAGACAAGTTTTTTCCACATGAAATGAGAGAATCGAAGATAGAGGATTTTGTGAAATTGAGGTAGGTTTTAATGACGTAAAAGAGTACTACCTTAAGTTCAACCAGTTGTTTAAGTATTCCCTAGATACGATGGTCGATCCTACGTAAATTAGGAGTAAGTTTTTTATTGGAATGACTAGATTGGTTGTCAAGGAGTGTAGGATTGACATGCTTATTAAAGACATGGATATTACTAGACTAATGATTCATGCTCACCAGATTAATGCAGAGAAGTTGAAGGGAAGAGATAGAAATAATAAAAGGGCTAGAACAAGATAGTTTTAGTATAGCTAGACTAGGTTTGGAGGGGAAAATCATTCATAGTTTTAGAATTTTTCATCTCTGTCTTCATAAGCTTCAGCTAATGCTCTCACTTCCAGAGCTAGGTAGGAGCAGTGGGGTAAATATTCTATGAATAGATCTCAAAATAGTGTGAATGGAAGACCTAGTTATTCTCTATGTGCTAAGTATGGTAAGAACTATCCTATAAAGTGCTTGGTTGGACAGAAAGGTTGTTATGGTTGTGGTAAGTTAGGTCATGGAATTAGAGAGTGTCCACATTCTAAGTAGGGAAACAGAGATGTTTATCCCCAGACTTGGGCCACTAGTGCACCAGCTCCTCTAGGGTGCGTCATCCAGTACCATTGGCGGTCAGTTCTAGAATCGATATTATGCTTTATCATCCTATTAAGAATAAGAGAATTCACCAGATGTTGTTACTGGTATGCTTCGTGTCTTTCATCATGATGTTTATGTGTTGTTAAACCCAGGGTCGAGTTTCTCTTATGTGACCTCGTTAGTTGCAGTATATTTTGAAATAAGTCCTAAAAACATCCCTGATCCCTTTTTGATTTCTACTTTGGTAGGTGATTCAGTTGTTGCTAAATAGATCTATAGAAAGTATCTTATTATTGTCATTCATAAAATCATGTTAGCATACCTAATATAGTTTAATATGGTTGACTTTGACCTTATTCTTGGTATAGATTGGCTCCATTCCTATTATGCATCCATATATTGTCATACGCGAGTGGTGAAGTTTCAGTTTCTAAATGAGCCAATCTTTGAGTGGGAAGGTAATTCAATGTCTCCTAAAAGTCATTTCATATCCTATCTGAAAGCCAGAAAGTTGATTTCTAAAGGGTGTATCTATCACTTAGTTCGAGTTAAGGAAACTAAGTCTGAGACTCCAACAGTTTAGTTAGTTAGTTTAGTCAATGAGTTTCCTGATATCTTTCTCGAAGATTTGCCAGGGGTACCTCCCAATAGGGAAATAGAATTTTGTATTAACCTTCTTCCAGATACTTAGCCTATGTTTATTCCTCCTTATCATATGGATCCCACCGAGCTTAAAGAGTTAAAAGAGCAACTCAAATATCTTTTAGATAAGGGTTTCATAAGGCCTAGTGTTTCTCCATGGGGAACTCCCATCCTTTTCATTTGAAAGAAGGATAATTTATTGCGTATGTATATTGACTATCGTCAGCTGAATAAAGTTACAGTAAAAAACAAATATCCTCTTCCTAGAATTAATGACTTATTTGATTAACTCCTAGGTGCACGTTATTTTTCAAAGATAGACCTTAGATATGACTATCATCAGCTTAAAGTAAGGGAATGTGATATTCCAAATAGAGTTTTAAGAACCCGTTATGATCATTTTAAGTTTCTAGTCATGTCCTTCAGGCTAACAAATGCCCCAGCAGCTTTCATGGACTGGATGAACAGAGTGTTCAAACAGTATCTAGACATATTTTTCATAACCTTTATCGATGATATTCTTTTCTACTCTCGTAGAGAGGATGATCATGCAAACCATCTTAGAATTGTGTTGCAAACTCTTAGAGATCTCCAATTATTTGCCAATTTCAACAACTGTGACTTTTTGCTAAGGTCAGTATCTTTCCTTGGTTATATTATATCCAGTGAGGGTATTAGAGTTGATCCTCAAAAGATAGAAGCAGTAAGAAATTGACCTAGACCTATCTCTCTATCAGACATTAGGAGTTTCTTGGGTTTAGCTAGCTATTACAAATGTTTTGTTGAGGGTTTCTCGTCTATTGCATCTCCCATGTCTAGATTGACCTAAAATAATGTTAAGTTCCAGTGGTTAGATTCCTGCGAGAAAAGGTTTTAGGAGTTGAAGACTCGACTCACTTCATCCCTAGTTTTAGCATTACCCGATGGTACAGATGGTTTTATGGTGTATTGTGATGCCTCTAGAATTGGTTTGGTTTGTGTGTTGATATAGAGAGGTAAGGTTATAGCCTACCTCTCCAGATAGCTTAAGCCTCACGAAAATAATTACCCTACCCATGATCTTGAGTTTGTTGCTATTGTGTTTTTCTTGAAAATCTGGAGACATTATTCTTATGGGGTTTATATGGATATGTTTACGGATCACAAAAGATTACAATATGTGTTTACTCAAAGGGAGTTAAATCATTAGCAGAGAAGGTGGTTAGAATTTTTTAAGGATTATGATATGAGTGTGTTGTATCATTTGGGCAAGGCTAATGTAGTGTCAAATTCCCTTAGTAGAATGTCTATAGGAAGTGTTTCTCATATGGAGAATGATAAGAAAGAGCTAGTTCGAGAAGTTCACCATTTAGCTTGATTGGGTATGAGATTGGTTGATTCAACTCAAAGAAATGTTAGGGTCCAGAGTAGTTTTGAAGCTTCCCTAGTTTTAGAAGTGAAAGAGAAGCAAGATGAGGACTCTAGTTTGGTTAAACTGAAGAAGTTAGTTAAAGACCAAAAGATAGAGGTTTTCTCCCAAAGGGAAGATGGTGTGTTAAGATACCATAGTAGATTGTGTATGCTATGGGTTGATGATTTGAGGCAAGGTATTATGGCGGAAGCACATGGTACGCATTATTCTATTCATCCGGGAGCTGCCAAGATGTACCGTGACTTATGGGAAATCTATTGATGGAGTGGTATGAAGAAAGATATAGTAGAGTTTGTAGCCAAGGGTGCAATGTGCCAACAGGTTAAGGTAGAGAACCAAAGACCTGGTGGTACATTGTAAGAGTTTGGTATCCCTACTTGAAAGTGGGAAGAGGTGAATATGGATTTTTTAACTGGCTTACCCCATTTGTGTTGTCATCATGATTCGATTTGGGTTATTGTAGACTGATTGACTAAGTCAGTGCATTTTTTACCAGTTCAGACATCTTACACATCTGTAAATTATGCCAGGTTGTATATTCAACAGTTAGTTAGATTGCATGGAATTCCTTTGTGCATCATCTATGATAGGGGTACCTAGTTTACCTCTCAATTTTGGAAAGCCTTTCATAAGGGTCTTGGTACCCAATTTTATCTTAGTTCATCTTTTCATCCGCAGATAGGTGGTCAGGCAGAAATTACCATTCAGACTCTAGAGGATATGTTGAGGTCTTGTGTTCTTGATTTCTAAGATAGTTGGGATGAGCATTTGTCATTAATTGATTTCGCTTATAATAACAGTTATCATGCTAGTATTTAGATGGATTCAATTGAAGCTCTTAATGGGTGGAGATGTAGATCTCTAGTTTGTTGGTTCAAAGTGGGTGAAGCCACTTTGATTGGGCCAGACATGGTGTTTGAGCCCATAGAGAATGTTTAGTCGATTCGAGAGAGATTGACAACAGCCCAGAGTCGTCAAAAATCTTATGCAGATGTAAGAAGAAGAGATCTTAAGTTGGAGGCTGATGACCTTGTTTATTTAAAAGTTTCAACCATGAAGGGGGTGAAGAGATTTCACAAAAAAGGGAAGCTTAGTCCTCGATATGTAGGTCCCTTCTGAATTTTGAGTCATGTTGGAAAGGTAGCTTATGAGCTTGAGCTACCAACAGATTTATCTTCATTTCATCTAGTATTCCATGTGTCCTTATTGAAGAAGTGCATAGACGATTCAACCATTATAGTTCCTCTAGAAAGTATAGATATTCAAAATAGTCTTTCATACGAAGAAGTCCCAGTAGAGATTCTTGATCATCAGATCCGTAGACTAAGGAACAAAGAAGTTTTGTTGGTCAAAGTTTTACGGCAAAATTAGTCCGTTGAGGGTGCTCTTTGGGAAGTAAAAGCAGACATGCGTACCAAGTAACCTCATCTTTTCTCCACGAACTTAGATTCAATCGAAGGAAATAGTCTTCCCTCATTCAGTTCTTTTCCAGTCTCAGATTCAGCCATGTAGCTATTTATATGTAAACTAATGCACTTGAAGATCAGTTCAGTAGCTCATTATGTTGAGAATTATTCATTCAGTTTGTTTCAGTTGTGCATGATAGTATATAGTCTCAGATTCTTCAGTATTTTCAGCTTAACTAGCCACATTTGAGGAATAATGTTCCAAAAGGGGACATATGGTAATACCCTATACGATTTCCTAGCTTAATTTTGCTTATAGAATGTCAAAGGTCATATTGAAAGATGAATAGCTTTTATTAAATTTAGAATTTTCTAAATTTAGACTCAGCATTGTGTAGATAATTGAATTAGCTTTCCATCGATATCAATTTCACCTAAATCTGATACTCGTTTTAGGAGTTATGGCATTTTTATTAAGATAGTGGGTCACTTGGTGAATCACCAAATACCTACATTGGGATTAGCGTGCCCTATCATCCACCAAACTACGTAGCCAATGTAGGTACAGATTATGAGATTATTCCCATTCTAATATGGGTGATAGTTATAGATATCATCACTTAGCTCAGGTTATACTCCTTGGCAAGAGTATGACACCTCTCCCTATCATGAGGTTTGCCCCATAGGGGAACAAGATGTTGGACTCCATGTTAGCTCACATGGTTTATGTTAGTTAGAAGAACCTCCCTAACAGTAAAGACTTTCAGTAAAGAATAACAGGAAATCTTTTATAAAACTAAGTGTAAAGGCTGACAATTTTATTTAGATTATACTTTACAAAAAGATAATTAGAGATCTTAGTTTTTATATTCCAGACATAGAAGTGAGTCCTTTCTACCTAAATGTTATGACTCGCTAGATTTATAAAGTATGATTTGTTATTCATATTATAGATTTCAGTCTTTCTTTTAGATATTCCAGCTTATGTCAGTCATTTACATTTAGCATGCATGTTTTTGCAAATTATAATGATGAGATGATGTTTTACTTATGCATTTCACCCCCATATACTCTGTACATCCTCAAAGTACTAATCTACATATACATCTATATGGTACACTGTCTCATAATGTATGTTCAGGTGCTCAGTTTCAACAGCGTGAGTAGTTCAAGCATCTCCATCTATATTCGACAGTTGATGAGTCGTCATAGATCAGGGACTTAGTCATTCAATTTATTTTCAGCTTATCAGTTTAGATGATTCAGTAGTCTTTCAGACAGTTTGTGTCAGCTGGGAGTTTGTCCCAGTGACTCTCTAGATATTAGTAGTAGAGTCATGTCAGACTGCTAGACTTGATTCAGACTTACAGTATTTCTTTTTCAAACATCATATTCAGATTATTCTCAGTTAATTTAGATAGTTTTCTGCATACAGTATGATTTTGATATCTACTTTTCCTTATTATGAGATTAAGACTTAGTAGAAGATAGACAGAGTTAGCTTCAGGCTATTCGTAGTCTTGAGCACCATGTGACACCTCAGGACTAGGTTTGAGGGTGTTATACCTCACTTATTCCACTTACTCATGTTTTATATCCATTCTTTTGGCTTGTACACTACTACATATAACCTTCTTCCATTCTTTATTCATATATTTTCTAGTGATATATGGTCTATGATAGGCTCTAAAAGTATTATAGGAATAGGTTAAGTTATCTTTATAGTTCCATTAGATTATTATGTTAGATTCTTGGATAGGAATAGAATTGTTATCCTTAATGTCTCCTTAGCTTTATTAAGTATTTTGCAAGATATTTGGGTGTGGTAGCATTCTTTCTTGCATGCTATTTATATTTATATTATCTTTGGAGAAAAGTTGGTAGTTTCCTATTGGGTACCACATGCTTGGTATTCATAATACACTTACACAACCTGTAGATCATAGTAAAGGTTCTCATTATTGTTTTGTGTGTCATGTGGAGAAGCTATGGTTCGGAGACATAGTGTGAGCCCCTAGCATTCAGAGCATTATAATTCTTCTTCCTATGTATTAGAATGTTGTTTATGTTGTATTCAGAGATGGGTTGCATCAGTAAATTCATTTTGCACTTCAGTTTGTAATCTTATTACCTTAGAAGCTATTAAACTGATTCCACTATGTTTTAGGAATATCTTATGTATTTTAGTCTATAATTTCATTCATTTTACATTTTTCCTCTATTTTTGTTTACAGTCTATTAGGAGCAGTTTTAGACTACGAGTTGGCTTGCCTGCTGTTGGTTTTAGTAAGAGCCATCATTACCTGATAAATAGGGTTCTAAAATATTAGTAGCAGAGCCTAGGTTTATCGGTGTATTAGTAGAAGAGTTTAGTCTTAGGTAGAGTCCTATTGACCAATGTGGAGACATCTGAAACTTATATTTGTGTAATGACCATTCAAGTCATTTCCTATAATTTTGCTTATTTTCTCTATTAGAGCTTATCCATAGCTTCCCTAAGTCATTTATGACTTGACGGGACTGATAGTTCGATCACCAAGTACTTTAATTAGTTTTTAGAACTATTTCCATATTTAAAAATCCATGTTGGTTCCAAATGGCCACTGGAAAAAATATCAGTAAAATGACATCGTATGCAAATTATTACTACTCCATAACTTTGAAAAATTAATTTTAGATTTGGTAGACCTTTGGATCATGTTTCGATGTTCCTAAACTCATTTCGACCTATTAGTCTGAAATTTGATAAATTTAAAATTTAGGTGTGGGGCCCATATTTGGTCTAAAAGACCTTGAATGGAAAATAAAACTTTTTTATAATATTTGGAACATCAAAATAAGTGTGTTTTGCATTTTTCCTTTTCTTATATTGGATTCTGGATGCAACTCAAGGCATTGGACAAAACTTGAAATTTATTCCAAGTTTCAGCTGTCATCTATTGTAGTAGAGAGAACTGCGATGGTGGAGGTAGTATTACCATTGTGATTTCACGATTGTGGCCTACGTTATGGCCATTGTGTGAACCAAAGATCTGGGGAAGGGTATTTAAATACCATCTTTATTTGAGAGTTGGCCTTTTTACTATTGCTTTGAGTTCCATAAACCCTAATAGAGTGTGTAGTCTAGAAATTAAGTCTTAGGTGTTGATTGGTAGCTTGAATATATTGCATATTTATGATTAACAATGAATCTAAGGTATGAATATACCGGATTCTATTGGTCAATTCGAATTGGAATTGTCCTCCATTTGTAATGTTTAATTATTAATTATTTGTCCAAAACCCCAAATGGCTTGAGGGCTTGATTTTTTCCCAAATATGTTTAATTTGCACCAATTTTTAGGGGATACAACTCCCTAATAGTATTTTAAAAATAGGTTGGTCTCAAAAACAAGTTTTCGTATGTGGGACAAACTTAGGTGTTTAGTGTCGTTTTGAACCCAAAGTACAATGGTGCAATATGGGTATTGACATTATCCTAATAATGCATATTTTGTGTTTTGGATAGCTTGGCTCCTTGAAGAAGCTTTGAGGAAAAAAATAGAAGATTATCGGTTCGTGCGCTATATTTTGATTTAAGGTAGATTAGGCTAACTTATAGTTAGACTGAGCTTTATTATATAATGAATTTGATACCTTCATAAGATTGGGAGGACTTTTAGGTGTTGAAATGGTTGGTAATAATGTTGGGGATTAGCTGAACCACTTAGTCGATTGAACTTATGAAGTATGATACTTGATTTATAGTCTGGAACCTTGGTTTGTTGGGCTTGTTATCTCATGAATAACATGAGAATTCTCTAATTGTTCTAGTTAAATGGGAGTGACCTTGTCACTCATATAAATGAGTAAGTTGACCTTAGTGGTGTATAATTGTGGAAATTTCCCTTATGGCTTATGATGAATTAAGAGTAATACTTGAAGAAGAATTGTACCATAGAATTAGTTGGATTGATAAACCTCAAAGACATGACTTAGATTGCTTGGATTAGTCCTGGGTAGAAGTTAGACTTATAGAAGAGTTTGGGTTATCAGAAGCGAAACTTAACCCAACTTAAGCTTGGACTGTGTTGTTTCATTAGCAACCTAGATACTTCTTAAATGCACAGAATATGCCTTTGGTAATATGATGTCTAACCTGAGTAAATGGTTAATTTATGATGTTGGTATTGGAAATGATGTGCATGATTGGTTTCTAAATTATTAATAATGCTTGGGTAGAAATGAATTGTCATATAGATTAAGCCCATGACTATGCTATCACTTAGATCATTGACTAGCTTACTATTTAGGCCTTGAATTATGTTATTAATAATATTATGTTCAAGCCTAGTGACTAAACATATTATAATAACATCTCCATAGCTAACTTCTCTCTCAACTGTGTATTAAAGCGGTTCTCAAATTCATTAATCTGGCCCGGCAGAGCCTTGTAAGGCTCAAGTGAAGCCTAAACTCTTTTGTCAACTTCATCTGTGAATTTCTTGGCAAAGAATTTAAGCTGAGCCTCGAACCACTTGGAATGCTTTGCTACTCTCCTGAAATTCATAGGGTTGAAGGCAAATTCTAATGTAGGCACTGCAGCTGGAGGAATTGTCTCAGTTCTAGCCACTGATGATTCTACCATTGTTGCAGATATTGGAGGTACAGTTTTAGAATCAGGCACCTCTACATTAGGTGTTGAACTAGTACCTGTAACTGGTGGATCAGTTGGAATCTCTACGCCTTTATCAAGCATTAGCCTTGGATGATTTTCCTTATTTCGGATCGGATTGTGGGTTTTCCTGGCAAAGAGTTCTTCTTATAACCCTACAATATTTGGGACATTTGCTGCCCTACACATCCTTGTAATTAAACAATGGAAGGGATATGCTGTATCAGACCTCGAGATTCAAATTTTTATCTCTTTAGCGATAATCTCTCAAAAATTTAATTTAAGGTTAGCCACAAAACTTGCAACTAATATTGCTCTGTCATCCCCGAGGATACTATCACCATCTGTGGGCATCAACCACGTACGTACAATACACCACCCAAATATTTACTCTAATGTCAGAGAGGCCTTGAAGATCCTTTCACTCGGATTTGTTAGCCATTCCGGTTCTCCATCGGCTATGGGTGTGGCTAACTAATTCTGATGATTTTTCTGATGCTTTAACCAGGCATAGAAAGTAGGTGAAGTGGCTTGAGGAGTGAATTTTAGGACATGAAGGAACCTATTGATTGTTGCTTCAGAAACATCCACCATTACACCCCGTACCGGAACATTATCCAACAAATGTTGGTCAGCTGCTTTCTCTCTTTATCTACACATGTTTTCCAAGCGAGCTTGGTAGTGTGCATAGAACACCTTAACTAGTGTAGGGAAAAATGAATTTCCTCCTCGTGTAGTCCATCCCAAATCATAGCCTTGAAATTTCTGCTCCATCTCTTAGTACTTGCTCAACCCCTTAGTGACGATTCTCTTCTCCTCAAAGATTGGGCTCTTGATAGATCTTCTATTGGTTTGCGAAGCCCATCAAAGAAGATTTTCTGAGCTTTAGGAATCTTCCATCTAGTGCCATCTGGAACTTCAGGATTCTTGAATTTGACCATAGTTCCCCGAATCGGAGAGTCTTCATAATCTTATGGCTCAGCAGAAGGGGACTCAGATGATGGTCCCTCAGACTCATGCCCCTCAAAATCAGGATGATTTGAATAATGCTCTTCATATTTAGCATTTTCAGACTCTTGTTACTTAGAGAACATTTGCTCAAAAGTTGTATGGTCGGATATTATTGGCTCAGTGTCACTTTCTTCACTCTCCTCTACCCCAACTGGTGGGGGTGGCATTTTTTTTAGTGCTTTGCTTCTTCTTTTGCTTCCTGAGCAGAGGCTTTTCATCATCATAATAAGACTCTTCATTAAAGAGTCTCCGAGGTACACTTCACTTGGTCACTTTCTTTGTTTATTTTGAATTCTTTTCTTTGGGTGCCATTTCAAGACCAGATGGAAGCCGTCAATATGGTTACACGAGCAAGAGAAAATAAAAAGAGGTTCTTGATTTATATTGAAAACCCACACATACAAGGAAACTTTGATTTTTTTTAGCTGGAGAGACATTGAAAACGGGAAAAAATAAACCAAAAATGGAAAGAAAATAACTTAAAGGAAATAAAAACTAACCAGGAAGGTGGAAAGGCCAAGCTGTGGGTTGGGTCCGGTCTTTTTAATTTGGCCCACAGTTTTAGCTAATGTTGGGCTTTTTGTTATGATATTTTTGATAAGCCATCATAATTTTGATAGCTTATCACCAATATCGTCGACCATAACAGAAATTGCCTCAGAGCTATTGTTTCTTATGACAAAGGTGACGGATTATCACAGTTGTGACAGCCTATCAAAAATGTCATCTGGAGCACTTGGCTGGATATATCAATCCCACCTTCTTTGAACTAGAACCTAATGACAAAAATAAATAACTTGCTGGAATATAAAAATTTTGGGTTGCCTCCCAATAGCGCCTAATTTACTGACGCAACACGACTTGGCTATCTTGACTACTCAGACTTCGCCAAGACAACCTATTGATACCCATTCACCGTCTTCATAGAATACGTCAACAATTGAGAAAACACTCATCTCCTATACCGATTTCATAGATGAATGTATTTTGAATCTTGCTTCCTTGTCATTGAACCTGAACTTCAGCTCATTCAGTTCCATATCCACTATCACTCTCCCAGTTTCAAGGAATGATCTACCCAAAATAATGGGCACTTCAAAGTCCGCCTCATGGTCCAGGACTACAAAATCAGCAGGCAGAATGAAGTCGGCCACCTTTACTAATACATCGTGTAATATACCCACAGGCCACTTTACAAACCCATCTTTCATCACCAATCGTATGTTCGTCGGGGTAGTATCCCCCAAACCCAATTTAATGTACACAACAAGTGGCAATAGGTTTATATTGGTTCCCAAACAGCATAGTGCTTTTGTGAAATTCAGGGACCCAATAGTACATTGGATGGTAAATGCTCCCAGATCTGCCTTTTTCTGCACTAAAGGCCTTGTAGAGATAGCACCAGAATAAAAGAGATTGTCCTTCGGCTCATGGCTAACCTTCCATTTCTTAGTCACAAGGTCTTTTATGAACTTCGTGTATCCTAGAATTTGCTCAAATACCTCAACCAAAGGCATATTTATTGTTAATTGCTTGAGCATTGCCATTAATTTGCTGAATTTTGCATTATCAACCTTTTTCTTCAACCCCTGAGGAAATATAGATGGTACTCTTGGGATAGTTTTCAGCACTACCTCTTTCTCCTTCTCTTTGTCTTTATCCAGAGCATCATCAGAATTATCCAACTTCTAAGATTCCACTGGACCACTTTCTTCCAATTTAACATCAACTACATCATCAACTACAGGTTTGCCTAAAGTATCCAGATAATATCTTACTATTTCTAGTGGTAATATCCATGTATGAGCCATCATTCCTCGGATTTTGTATTGTATCACTTGGTAACATTCCGCTCTTCTTTTGGTTGAATGCTACAGAGAGTTGGCTCATCTTCTGCTATAACTATTTGATTACGGTGTAGTATGAGTGCACCAACTGATAGATAAATGTCAGATCGGTCTTCATGGTGGTCACACCAGAGTTTGTAGGCTCCACTCCTTTTAAAAACTTAACCATCATGTCATCTATTGACTTTTTTTAGAACTTGTTGACGCAACCTCACAATTTCCTGGAGAAACATATAGCCTGCTTCTGTCATTGTTATACCTCGAATTTCCTTGCTCCCTATCTATATAACTAGGCTTATCATAGTAGGTCCAACCTTGATTCCCTTGGCTATTGCCTCAGAAACCCTCCTAATTATTAACATTGTTAGCATCTTCATCTACATCATCCACGCTTCTATCCTGAGATCCCATAGCTTCCACCTTTTTAATCTTGCCTGATAGAAAGTGCTTGGTTAGTAAGTCCATCGATGTTTTAAGGTGAGCCATGTCTTGGTCATTATCCTCTTCTCTTTTGTGTTGTTATACAGTAATACCTACATAAGCAGTGGGACTAGCCACCACAGAGTCTCTAGTATGCCATGCCCGACTCTGTTTGGTTATTTTGTCTAGCATCTCTGAAGCCTCTGGGAATGTAAGATCAACAAATGAACGACCAGCAACATTGTCTACAATTGTCTTTGTAAAAGAGTTAAGATCCCTGTACAAAGTCTCCATCAAATATATGTATGTCATGTTGTTGTTCGGATACTGTGTCTGCTTTATCTTGAATCCTTCCCAGGTTTCATGCAAGGCTTCAGTCTGGAGCTGCCTAAAGTTGCTGATCTCATCCCTCAACTGTACCCTCCAGGAAGACGGAAAGAACTTTTTAATGAAAGCTCCTTTCAGCTGCCTCCAGTTAGTTATAGAATTGGGTGTCAACTCACTTAGCCATAATGTTACCTCCCCAGACAGAGACAACGAAAACAATCTCAACCAGATAGTATTCTGGCCCACTCCTGGGTTATCAAAAGATTTGCAGATGGTGATAAAATTCACCAGATGCAAGTTCAGTTCATCCCCAGGAAGGCCACCAAATAATCCCTTTAGATTTAGGAGTTGAATCATAGTACTCGTAATGTTAAATTTTCCCCAGGTTCCAACGGTGGAGGAATAATTGCACCCGTTGAACCTTTTTCGTCCATTCCATCACCATCATCATTAAGATTATATTGGATCATCTTGTACTCTTGACTTTCTCTGAACGGACGGTTACTGTTAACATTATGTCGTACTGGTGCAGATATTTGATCTACATGCCTTGGGTAACCAGGATTTAGCAACTCCTCATCTCCTAAATATTCGTCCTCAGGATTTAGATGTAATACTTGTTGCCCGACATTTTGCACATTCACCTGAGCTCTAGATAAGGCTGCCAATCTGTCATCCTATTTCTTTTCTGCCATTCTTCTAATTCATTACGGTTTCAGATTAGGTGGCAATAATGGTTCTCCCAAACTTTTGGTTCTTGGCATACACTATATAGATCCTGCAAATTAACCAAAACATTAAATAAACGTAAAACTAGGAAACTTGACTAACAGTCAATTAGCGCATACAAACTTTATTTTTCAACCGAATTCCCTGGCAACAACGTCATTTTTTGATAACCAACAAACTAAACCTCTCAACAAGAATTTAAGAGATCATTGTCAATATAAAACCTAACTAGGTTGGGGTCATATCTTATAGGGAAAATGGTGTGACGGTAAGTCATCTGAGATTTAATTAACTGATAGTTGGATGTTTCCAGAAACAGAGGGGTTTTAGTTATCAAGTAATTGTTTGTCACTTTAGTTTAAATATTTGTAATCAAAAGTTTATGAAAAACCTGAATTATGTTCACTGGGGGATACGGTACTTGACAGATGCTACAAGTGGTTCAAGATTCTCACGATAGGTACGACAAAAAGTTATCTTTACCAAAGTTATGCTTAAATATCTCTCGACCTACTAAAGCATTTAATTACCTAATCCTCTTGTACTTAGGGAATTTATATTCACTATCCAGATTTTACCTCAGGTTAACCATCCTTCTTACAACACTCAATATTAAATGAAAGTTTAGTGTTTCTAAGTCCCTGTTGATTATTCACTTCACACTATATTTGATTTCTTTCTCAAGAAAATCAAAGTAGGTGTTATCTATCGTTTGCAACCAATAGACAATAATTAAAAAATCAGAATTATTAAGAAGTCCTACCACCTTTTAAATCTTGAACATGCAACACTTTATCAAGACCTACCCCTAGATCCCATAATTCAGGTTAAAGGAATTTAACTACTCATGACCTAATAATCGAAGAAACTAGATGAATTCATGCTTTGAAAGATGAACTTACCAAAATATGAATAGAAACTAGAGATTCTTAGATTAAATCAGCTAAGAAAATTCCAAAATAATGATGATAGTCTCTTTAAAGTAATTGCTTTCTCAAGCCAAAAGAAGAGGGAGAAAAATATCAAAGTATCGTGTCACAAAACTCAAAGTTTGGAACTCTTAATAAAACCCTAAACAAGGCATTAAATAGTTCACCTTAATTATGGAAACAAAATAATAAAATTTAGAAATTCCTCGGATTAGGTGACGCCATTTGTGATAGCCTATCAAGAGGCTGACGAGTTATCACAAATGTCGTCAGCTTCATTTATGCTTTTGTTACTCGCTTCATAATGCTAATGACAAAAGGTGATGCCCTATCATCTCCTTGATGACCTATCAAAAATGTCATCAAGGTTTTTCCTTAGCTCTTATCAGCTCCTTGACGTCTTATCACAAACTGTCGTCACAACTTTCAAGTTAGGACAATTCTCTATCTACTGCTGATGATGAAGCTGATAGCTTATCAAAGGGCTGACGACTAATCAAAAATGTCGTCATCCATACTTTGCCTTTATTTACTTCTGATTTCAGCTCATTTGCTTCCATTCTTGTTGGTTCTCTTGCATCTTAGCTTTTACTGCAAAATCAAACATAAATCAACCAAAAACAACAAAATTTACTTAAGACTTTGGAATTATTCTTAGTTAAAAGCCTTAAATGTGTTAGCATTAGCTCACACATCAACACCCTCAACTTAAAACAATTTCTTTTCCTCTAGCAATTCAGCACAACTAAGAGAATACAAAGAACATTTGGCAGTCAATCATCCATATCATCTCAAAACACTTTCACCATCTATAAAATCAATTAATTTAAGTTAAATGAAGAACACCAATGCAACACATAGGAATAAATATATGGCATCAATTTACCTATAACAACCATGCCTAAACCAGTATTACACTACCCGAATAAGTTAGTAACTAGTAATGTAACCGGTATGCCCTTACAATAAAAAAATCCTCCTCATCTCGTATCAGGAATTATATATGTAACCATCGGGACAATCGAAACACACTCTCAGAACAAAGTTCCAATCAGTGTATGCCAAGTACCATAGGCTTTCCCTTATTTTAATTACCCAGATCTTCAGATAGGTCAGCTAAGATCACTATAGGACTTCTCTTAGGCATGTAATGTAGGCTAGGGGATGGTATGATACTTGATGGTATTTAATGTTACTAAGCCTCCTTGATACTACACTAGCTTTTTTGGGTTTCACTCATTATGTTTTTCCTCTCTTCTCTTTTCTTGATCACATTTATTTAGGATGGGTGCAGTCTTTTCTCAATTACTTATTCTTTTTCACAATTTTTCTATTTTTTTCTCTTTTCTTCTGCACCTAATTTTTTATTCTTTCCTTTTATGCTACCTTTCTTCATAGTCATTCTATATAATGTACCCCTAAGATAGCCACCCTCAACTTAGGTCATTTGCCTAAGTTAAGGTGCACAGTGTCCAAGGAGGACCAAGGCCAAAACATGTTCATTATGATCTAGATGAGAAGCTAACAGGTGTCATACAAAGAAATAGGCTAATTAGTCTCAGAACAGGGATCTACGGATATGATACACATCGGGAAGGTTATTTAGGCTAAAGTGAGCTAATAGTAAAATGGCCTATGATCCTTTCCTAACCCCTATCTTTCAACCTAGGTAAGACTAATCGGACAAGATCTGGTTTCAACATACAGAGGGAGCTGAGTAATATCTCACACACACAATTGGCGCATAGGTATATTGCACTCGACTACTCATTCAGTTTGTGTAGCTATTTAGCAATGATTATTATGCTACTAGAACTAATGCCATAAAATGTTGCACGATGGTCACACTTAAATACAAATCACATAATTTAAAGTAGTAGACCATTTGAAGAGGTGTACAAAAATCACAAAAACAATTCAACTTCCTTAAGTACAAGTGTTTCTCCTAGTTTACAATAAAATTCTACAACAACAAATTTCCCTGGACCCTCAACTTTCAAGTAAAGAAAATCTAAAATAAGGGTTAAAACTTACCTAGAATAGATCAACTCGGGGGTCATGGGTTCCTGACCCTGCTACTGCATCTCCATTAGGAGCCTCGCACTATTCTGGAGCAGCTGTTCTATCTGTGTTTGAAGGCTTACTATTATAAGCACTTGTGGATCTCGCTCAGATAACTTCTTCCCATCTCTCATTGTCCACTAAGGACTCAATTCTCACCTTTTTTATCTCCTTCTTTCCATACTTCTTTCTTGCCCTTTTTTCTTCTTTTCTTTCTTCATCATTGTCGGTCCTCTCTCTTTTCTTTTCCTTTCTTCTCACCTTTCTTCTTCTTTTTCTTCACTGGCTCCTCCATGAGATTAAGCATCGAGATTTCACCCTCAGACTCCTCAACTACTGGATCTATTGACACTATAAAGTGGTGCTTCTATAGCTTTCCAACCTCCGCCTTTAATTTGTCTAGGTCTAATCTAAATAATGCCATCTCTGGAGCTAACCTGTCTCTCGACTATGCATTAAAACGGTTCTCTAATTCATCAATTTGGCCTGGTAAAACCTTGTAAGGCTCAAGTGCAGCCTTAACTCTTTTGTCAAAAAAAGCTGTGAATTGCTTGGCAAAGAGTTTAACATGATTCTCTCACCAATAAGACTGCTTTGCTACTCTCCTGAAATTCATAGGGTTGAAGGAAAATTATGTTATAGGCACTGCAGTTGGAGGAATTGTCTCAGTTCTGGGAACTACTGATTCTGCCATTGTTGTAGATATTGGAGGTACAACTTCAGAATCAGGCACCTTTGCAT
This sequence comes from Capsicum baccatum var. pendulum, assembly GCA_030864225.1. Taxonomy (NCBI): domain Eukaryota; kingdom Viridiplantae; phylum Streptophyta; class Magnoliopsida; order Solanales; family Solanaceae; genus Capsicum; species Capsicum baccatum. The sequence continues at coordinate 115,244,470 of CM061560.1, forward strand.
TAGGTGCTGAACTAGTACCTATAACCAGTGGATTAGTAGGAAGCTCTGTGCCCCTGTCAAGCATTAGCCTTGGCTAATTTTCCTCATTTTGGATCGGATGATGGGTCTTCCTGGCAAAGAGTTCTTTTTCTAACCCTACAATCGTCGGTACATTTGCTGACCTACATAACCTTGTAATTAAAGAAGGAAAGAGGTGTACTGTATCAGATCACGAGATCCAAATTTTTATCTCTTCGGTGATAATCTCTCCAAAATTCAATGTAAGGTTAGCCACAAAGCTTGCAATTAATATTGCTTTGTCATCCCTGAGGATATTATCAACATCAGCTGTTTTCTCTCTTTCTCTACATATGTTTTCTAAGTGACCTTAGTAGTTTTTATAGACCTCCCCAACTAGTGTAGGGAAAAATGAATTTCCTCCTTGTGTACTCCATCCCAAATCATAGCCATAAAATTTCTGCTCCACCTCCGGGTACCTGCTCAACCCCTTAGTGATAATTCTCTTCTTCTCAAAGATTGGCCTCTTGATAGATCTTCAATTGGTTTTGTGAAGACCATCAAAAATGATTTTCGGAGCTTTGGGAATCTGCCATCTAGTGCCATATCTGACTTCAGGATTCTTGCATTTGGCCATAGTTCCTTGAATCGGAGAGTCTTCATTATCTTGTGGCTCAGCAGAAGGGGAGTCAGTTAATGGTCCCTTAGACTCATGCCCCTCGGAATCAAGATGATCTAAATCATTCTCTTCAGATTCAGCATGTTCAACCTCTTGTTGCTTAGAGATCGTCTGCTCAGAAGTTGTATGGTCCGATATTGTTAGCTCAGTGTAACTTTCTTCACTCTCCTCCACTTCAACTAGTGGGGGTGGTGGAGTATTTTTAGTGATTTGCTTCTTCTTTTGCTTCCTGAGCAGAGGCTCTTCCTCTTCATAGTAAGAATCTTCATTGAAGAGTCTCTGAGGTACACTTCCCTTGGTTACTTTCTTTGTGGATTTTGAATTCTTTCCTTTGGGTGCCATTTTAAGACCGATGGGAGCCTTCAATGTGGTTACACGAGCAAAAGGAAATAAAGAGAGTTTCTTGATTTTTATCGCAAACCCATACGTACAAGGAACCTTTCTTTTTTTTAGTTGGAGAGACTTTGAAAAGGGAAGAAAATAAACCAACAATGGAAAGAGAATAACTTAAAGGAAATGAAAACTAAGTCGCAAGGTGGAAAGGCCAAGCTGTGGGTTAGGTTGGGTCTTTTTAATTTGGCCCATAGTATAACCTAATGTTGGGCTTTTTGTGATGACATTACTGATAAGCCGTCACAATTTTGATAGCTTATCACAAATGTCATCGGCCTTAACAGAAATTGCCTCAAAGCTTCCATTTCTGACAACAAAGTTGACGGCTTATCACAATTGTGATAGCCCATCAAAAATGTCATTAGGAGCACTTGGTTGGATAGATCGATCCCACCTTCTTTGAACTAGAACCTAACAACAAAAATAAATAATTTTTTGGAATATAAAAATTTTGGGTTGCCTCCCAATAGCTCCTAATTTACTATCGTGGCACGACTTGGTTATCTAGAATACTCAGACTTCGCCAAGACAACCTATTGATACCCCTTTACCATCTTTATAGAATACGTCCACGATTGAGAAAACACTCAACTCTCCTTCTAGTGTCATGGATTAGTGTATATTGAATCTTGCTTCTATGTCATTGAACCTTAACTTCATCTTATTTAGTTCCATATCCCAAAAAGGTTTACCCAAAATGATGGGCACTTCAAAGTCCACGTCACGGTTCAGGACTATAAAATTAGCAAGCAGAATAAAGTCGGACACTATTACCAATACATCATGTAATATACCCATTGGCCACTATACAAACCTATCTACCATAACCAATCGCATGTTCGTCGGGATAGGATCCTCCAAACCCAGTTTCTTGTACACAGTGAGTAGCATTAGGTTTATACTGGCTCCCAAATCGCATAGTGCTTTTGTGAAATTTAGGGACCTAATAGTAAAAGGGATGGTAAACGCTCCTGGATATGCCTTTTTTTGCACTGAAGACCTTGTAAAGTTAGTTCCATAATGAAAGAGATTGTCCTTCAGCTCACGGATAACCTTTATTTTCTTAGTATCAAGGTCTTTCATGAACTTCGCGTATCCTGGCATTTTCTCAGGTGCCTCAACCATAGGCACATTTATTGTTAATTGCTTGAGCATTGCCATGAATTTACTGAATTTTGAATCATCAAACTTTTTCTTCAACTGCTGAGGAAATAGAGGTGGTGGTCTTAGGATAGTTTCCAGCACTACCTCCTTCTTCTTCTCTTTGTCTTTATTCTGAGCATCATCAGAATTATCCATCTTCTCAGACTCCACTGAACCACTTTTTCCCAGTTCAATATCAACTACATCATCAACTACAGGTTTTTCCATAGAAGGTCCAGGTAATATCTTGCCACTTCTAGTGTTAATAGCCATGCATTAGCCATCATTCCATGGATTTGGGACCGTATCACTTGGTAATATTCTACTCTTTCTCTGGTTTAATGCTTCAGAGAGTTAGCTCATCTTCTGCTCTAACTATTTAATTGTGGTAGAGTGCGAGTGCACCAACTGACTGATGAATGTCAGATCAGTCTTTATGGTGGTCACACTAGAGTTGGTATCTTCCACTTCCTTCAACAACTTAGCCATTATGTCCTCCATGGACATCTTTTTAGAACTTATTGAAGCAGCCTCACGATTTCCAGGAGGAACATATAGCCCGCTCCTGTCATTGTTATTCCTACAATTTCCTTGGTCCCTATCTGTATAACCAAGATTATCATAGTAAGTCCGACCTTGATTCCCTTGGCTAATGTCTTAGAAACCCCCTGATTATTGACATAGTTAGCCTCTTTATCTACATCAGCCTCACTTCTATCCTGAGATCCCATAACTTTCACCTTTTTAATCTTTCCTGATAGCAAGTGCTTGTTTAGTAAGTCCATCTTTGTTTTAAGGTGACCCATGTCTTGGTCATGCTTCTCTTGTCTTTTGCGTTGTTCTGTAGTAATACCTACAGAAACAGTGGGGATGGCCACCACAGAGTCTCTAGTATGCTATGCTTGACTCTGTTTGGTCATTTTGTCCGGCATCTCTGAATCCTCTAGAAATTTAAGATCAACAATCAAACCACCACCAGCATTTTCTATAATTGGATTTGTAATGGAGTTAAGATCCCTGTACAAAGTCTCTATCAAAAGTGTGTCTGTCATGTTGTGGTTTGGATACTGTGTTAGCTTTTTCTTAAATCTTTCCTAGGTTTCATGCAAGGCATCAGTTGGGAGCTACCTAAAGTTTCTAATCTCGTCCCTCAACTATACCCTCCTAGACGGCTAAAAGAACCTTTCTTGGAAAGCTCCTTTCAACTACCTCCACTTAGTTACAAAATCGGGTGTCAGCTCATTTAGCCACATTGTTACCTCCCTAAATAGAGACAACAAAAACAATATCAACTGGAAAGAATTCTAGACCAATCCTGGGTTATCAAAAGATTTGCAGATGGTGATAAAATTCACCAGATGCAAGTTCGGGTCATCCCCAGGAAGGCCAACTAACAACCTCTTCAGATTTAGGAGTTGAACTATAGTACTCATAATGTTGAATTTTTCCCTAGGTTCCAACGATGGAGGAATAATTGGACCCGTTGCATCTTCTTCATCCATTCCATCATCATTATTATTAATATCAAACTGGACTAGCTGGTACTCTTGCCTTTCTCAGAACGAATGGTTCCTGTTAACATTATGTCGTACTGGTGCAGCTATTTACTCTACACACCTTGGGTTACCAGGATTCAGTAAATCTTTGTCTCCCAAATCTTCATTCTCAGGATTTGGATGTCGTGCTTATTTCCCAACATTTTGCATATTCACCTGAGCTCTAGCTAAGGATGCCAATCTGTCAGCCTCTTATTGTTCTACAATTCTTTCAATTTGTTACAGTTCTGTATTAGGTGATAATAATGGTACTCCAGAACTTATGGTTCTTGGCATAAACTATAAATATCCTACAAATAAACAAAAATAACAAATAAACGTAAAACTAGGAAACTTGACTAATAGTCAATTAGCGCACACAAACTTCAGTTTTCAACCATATTCCCCGACAATGGCAACATTTTTGATAATGCTCAAACTACACCTCTCAGTGAGAATGTAAGAGATCACTATCAATATAAAACCCAACTAGGTTAGGGTCGAATCCCACAGGGAATATGGTATAAAAATAAGTCGTTTGCGATTTAATAAACTGATAGTTGGATGTTTCCTGAAACAGGGGGTTTTAGTTAACAAGTAATTGTTGGTCACTTTAGTTTAAATATTTGTAATCAAGAGTTAATGAAAAAACAGAATTATGTTCTCTAGGGGTTTTGGTACATGACAGATTCTATTAGTGGTTCAAGATTCTCACGGTAGGTAGGACAACAAGTTATCTTTATCGAAGTAATGCATAAATGTCTCTCGACCTACTTAAGCATTTAATTACCTAATCCTCTCGGACCTAGGGAATTTATATTCACTGCCCAGATTTTACCTCAGGATAACCAACCTTGTTATAGCGCTGAATATTAATTGGAAGTTTAGTATTTCCAAGTCCCTGTTGATAATTTACTTCTAACTATATTTAATTTCTTTCTCAAGCAAATCAAAGAAGGTGTTATCTATCATTTGGAAACAACAAACAATAATTAAAACATCTGAATTATTAAGGAGTCCTATGACCTTTCGAATCTTAAACACTCAACACCTTATTAAGACCTACCCCTAGATCCCATAATTCAGGTTAAAGAAATTTAGCTGCTCATGACATAATAATTGAAGCAACTTGATGAATTAATTCTTTGAAAAATGAACTTACCAAAAGATGTATAGAAACTAGAGATTCTCAAATTAAATCACCCAAGAAAATTCAAAAATAATGATGATAGTCTCTTTAAAGTAATTATTTTCTCAAGATAAAAGAAGAGGGAGAAAAATATCAAAGTACCGTGTCTCAAAACTCAAGGTTCAAAACACTTAAGGAAACCCTAAACAAGGCTTTAAATAGTTCACCCTAATTATGGAAACAAAATAATAAAATTCAGAAATTCCTCGGATTAAGTGATGCCATTTGTGATAGCCTATTAGAAGGCTGATGACTTATCACAAATGATGCAGCTTCCTTTATACTTTTTGTACTCACTGCCTAATGCTGACAACAATGGGTGATGCCCTATCAGCTTCTTAATGACCTATCACAAATGTCATCAAGGCTTTTTCTCAACTATCATGTTTTGCCTTAGGCTGACGTCAATCTTGATGACTTGTCGCTCCTTGATTTCCTATCACAAAATGTCGTCACAGCTTTTAACCTAGGATAATTCTTTGTCTACTACTGATGATGAAGATGATAGCTTATCACAAGGCTAACGACTTATCACAAATGTCGTCAGCCACACTTTGCCTTTATTTACTTCAAATTTTAGCTCATTTTCTTCAATTCTTGATGGTTCTCTAGCATCTTAGCTTCTACTGCAAAATAAAACATAAAGAAATCAAAAATGCTAAAAATTTCTTAATACTTCACTATTATTCTTAGTTAAAAGCCTCAAATGTGTTAGCATTAGCTCACACATCAAAGTCCATTCTAGTTAAAGCAAATCTGGTGCACCAAGTCATTGGTGTGACCACTTAAGAAATAATATGATCATTTACGTGGTAATCGCTTATGGGACTATTTATTCCTTTTGACACACTAGATATCTGGTCAATGTTGACATACGCGATGCTTTGTTCTCTTAAGACAGCATGGCATAAGCGATATGTGGTTCACGTAGGCGATACCTAGCTCTGCTGACAGGTCACATAAGCAATAGCTGAGTCACTTAAACAACTATATCATATATGACACGGTGATCTCTTAAGCGACACCTTGAACTATTTAACCCTCATCCTCCACCCAATTTTCTATCATTTATTCCATATTTTTTACACAAAATTGAGATCTTAATGAGAGGATAAAGTAGAAATCATCCATAAAGTTGAGGTAAGTTAACCTAACTCTTCATGGTAATTTCCCATTAATTTTTCCTTTAATTTCTATCATGATTATAGGTAAAATACTTAGAAATTAGGGCTTGAATCACTAAATTTGTAAGGTTCGTTTGAGAAAGGCATCATACTACATTTGTGCTAAACTTTTGAGTACAACATCCTTGTACTTCAAGCAACATCATGATACGTTAAATTTTAGTTTCCATTTGTAGGCCCTGCGGACTAGTTCTAAACTCAAAATTTGAACCTATCCTTTATATAACAATATAGGTCTAATTTGACTCCTAATGACATGTAGATTATGATTTTGATAGAATGATGTTATTTTGGGATTGTGAAATAATGAGGAACAATTTATGGATGATTTAAGGGTTTTGATTCATTGTCGAGGTAGGCTTCTATCTACTCTTCTCATGAGATACTATTTGTATATGCTTCATGTTAGATGGGGATGTTAGGTTGTGATTGAGGGTAAAACACCATGACTTACCCTAAATTGTGATTTTAGGGGCTAGAAGTGTATTGGACAATCAAGTTGAAATACTTATTACACTTCAGTAGTCTTATTACCTTCTTTATAGATAGAGTTAATTTATAGTACAATTATGATATTATTCAAGATATGGGATGGGATTTAGGTATTGGCAGCATGATTAGTATGATTGGTCTTATTTGGTCCATTTAGGAGATTGTGAAATTGTTAATTAGGAGTAATTAGCTTAGTTGGTTATGTTTTAAGTGAATTTGGCTTCGTGTATCATAGTTGGAATTGAGAGGACTTATGTTAGGATTAAATTGCTCTTATTTGCATAAGTTAAGGAAAATTGTCGTAGCTAGTATTATTTTATATGGGATTAACTTAGTTGCTCGTGATTGGGAAGAACTACTATCTTAAGGTAATTATAACCTATTCAACATCAAGAAGTGAATTTAGATACCTTAGCCTAGACCGGTATAGAAGCTTGTCCAAATGGATTTTAAGGATTAGAAGAGAGCTCCTCTGGCGCACCTTAGGCCATGGCATTGGTTAGCTTTTGTAGACTTATTTATGCATGTTTGACATATCTAAGACTAATGAGCCTTTAATAGAAGGTTACTTTGTTAGTTCATATATTATGATGGTTTTACTCAGATTATTATGTTATGGTTATTAGGGATATGTATTATTAGTCCTAATGCCATGATTATGTTATAGTTATGTCGGATAAGCATAATTAGGCCTAAGGCTGTGATTATATTATGATTATTCTAGATATGTATTATTCGTCTAAAGGCCTTGGTTATATTATGGTTATATTGGATATGACATTATGGTTTATATCTTGGAATTCATTATTGCATACACATTGCCTATCACTAGTATATGTTATATCTATTAGCCTTATAGAGGTTGCATAGGTTTAGGTATGAGTATTTCTTGCAGTATATTGTGTGGAGCCTGTATATATTACCCTTATGGGGGTTGAATAGGATTAGGCTTAGACTACTATTTTTGGGTGTTGATTGAACCTTCTGAACCTATGAAAATGGCTGTTTATGAAAAGCCTAGTTAGGTGTACTTTATGTTATTATCTTTGTTATGGTCAGCTCGTGACAAGATGATCATTGGACTTGTAATAATATTTGATGTATGATTTTTATTCTTTTATCTTATAGTTAAATTATTAGACATGATTATTCATTTGTTAGGCATTATAGCTTTAGACCAAGATATTCTGATTCCCCTATTTACTATTACTCCTTTATGATAATTATCTCATGTTTAGACATATAGATTAGGGACCCTGATTATAAATTATATTTAGCAGTACTTCCTACCATGATTACGAGGCCTAGAGATGCTAGTCTGATTACTTAGCCTGTACCCTTGAGTAAGCTTTTTTATATATATGTATCTATTTAATAGCTATGGTATTACCATATATCCCTCCCTTCTTTCACATATTCATATCGTATATCTATTCCATGGCCTTGTATACTACTATATATATCCTTATTCTATTCTTTATTCGTGTATTGGCCAGTGATATATAGTTTACTACTTCATTTTTTAATCTTATTACATTAGAAGATCTTGTCTTTATTCCACCAGGTTTTGGGACTATCTTGTGTATTTTAGTCTTTTATTTTATTTATTCCTCATTCTTCCACTCTTTTTTTATAGTCCGCTACTAGCAATTTTGACATACGAGTTGAGTTTGCTAATGGTGGTTTATTGTAGGCTCCATCATGACCTCAAAAATTGGGTTATTATAACTTTCCTATAGCTACCCAGAGTCATTTATGACTTGCAGGAGCTGACAGTTCAGTTACCCAGCAGTTCATTTTCTTTTTAGTGCTAATTTCATATTTTGAAGTATATGCTAGTTAGAATTGGCTCTCGGGTACAACTTCAGTCAGTCGACCATGTATGTCAATTCTAATAGTTCCAATAGCTCCAAAACATCAATTTTAGTCTTTGTCAAACTTTGGTTCTTGTCCTAAGGCTTCTAAACTCATTATAAGATATTGGCTAGAACATAAGAAAAATGACACTCGTGTGTGGGACCTACTTTTTCAAAATGAAATCGAATGGAAATTTTTACTTTGCCATTGAGTCTGAAATGTCGAACTTGATACGGTAGCATAGTTTTATTACATATATGGTATTTCAAATAAATCCTGTGGGGGCCGTGGTGACAAAAATTTCCAAGTCTCTAGCTAGTTCTCTCAGCTAGTACACTTTCTTAAGCACCCTTTGGATCGCTTAAGTGCAAGGGCACTAAAGAGGCTATCTGGTCACTTAAGTGACCAGCCTAACCTAGAAGAGGGCTTCATAATTGGATGCCTCACATCTTTAAGTATTGGCCCCTTAAGTGGAAAGAGGACCGCTTAAGAGGTATGCTTGCAGAAAGTGGGTACCGCTAAAATGACACTTGGTCACAAAAGCGGTGACTGCTTTAGCAGCCTAGTGTTTGCTTAAGCTATACCTGGTCACCTATTAAATGTTCTATTCACCCAATTTTCACTCATTTCCACACACATTAAAGAGTGAAAAATCCAAGAACGTGTGAGAACTTGGGAGAAACATTGATTGGAGATTTTGGGGGTATTCATAACCTTAAATTACTCATTTCTTTTTTAAATTCTTTGTAAGTTTTTATCAATTCGATGGTAAATATATCATAATATCCCCAAAATACCAAGAATATTGGTGTGGTGATTGTAGAATCGTTTAATCTTGGAATTTACCAACTCTTGAGGGTAAATGTTCGTTGAGCATAAAGGGACATATTGTCAGTTTTGAAAGTGCAAATTTAGAAGGGGGCTCCACATGAAACTTTTACATAATTTTGGATTCGAAGCATAAAAGTGAAATATGGATATCATTGTTTTTGTATTGATGAGTAGATTATGATTTTATAGCGTAACATCTTGCAAAAGCTTTTGAGAAGGGAAAATCGATAATTTTGCATATTTCTTTGAGCTTTTCTTAGGCATCCATATAGGCTAGGTTTCCTCTTATATTGAGCTAATTCATAGTATATTTATGATATTGTTCTAGAGAGGGGTTGGGAACTAGGACTTGGAGATATATTTAGTATTATTTGTCTTGTTTAGTCTATTTTGTAAACATAAATTCGGTGTAATTGTCTTAGTTACTCATGTGTTAGGGAAAATTACAATCTTATGGTTAAATATGGGTTGTTTAACATCTAGAAGTAAATTTAGACACCTTGGCCTAGTAAAGGGTAGGTTTTGCCTTATAATAGATTTCAGGGATTAGAGGAGGGCTCTTCTAGACAACTTTTTTGTAGACATATTGGGTGTATTATATCCTTAAATTGCATATTTAGAGTTTGAATAGATTAGATTCTTGATTATTATGCTAGTTTGGTAATTATGAGATGATATGAGTTCCAGTTCAAGTCCAGTGATTAATTGATAATGAGTTCCAGTTCAAGTTCGGTAATTGGTGATATGAGTTTTTGTTCAAGTCTGACAAATGATGATGATATTGAGTTTGGGTTTGAGTTCAGCATTTAGAGTTTATACATGGTATGTTATGGTAAGGATGAATTCCCTGCTATGGCTTGAGATATGGTAATGAAATTATATTTATTTAGTTTCTTAATTGCACCCTCCGTCTGATGGGGCCATGCATTTGGTTATATGTTTTTGTACATTTAATGCTTATGGGTCCATTCTTATAGTATTAATTATGGTTTCTTCCATATTATATCTATTTCAATTGTTTACTTAAAGTGTTGGAGCATTATTCCAAGTTTGACCTCTTAACTTGACTTAGCTTATTATCGTACATTCTTATTGTACTTATAGTATGATTTAGCTTAGTCGACTGAAGATGCCTACTTAGTACCCATGGGTTTGGTACTCATACTACACTTCTATACATGTTTGTTGCAGATCCAAGTACTTGTGGTCATTGATGATGTAATAATTGTGTTGTTTAGAGTTAAGAGGTAGAGTGAGCTCTCGCAGTTGAAGTTGCCCTTTTCTTCTTCTTTTATCGTTGCTTACTCTTTCATTATTTGAGACTAGTGTATATTGACTAGTAGAGTATTTATGTTGTTTTTTCTAGTGGCTCTTGTATAGACATTTCTATGTTGTTTATGTTATTTTCATCTTATCTAACTTTTAAACTATTATTATTACTTGAATTATTATTGTAAGTATTTACTTGCAAATATCCGGATTTTATTCCCTTTTCCACCAAATTAATCTATTTTTTGTAGCTTCGAGCTACGGTTTTGCTTGCCTACTGGTGAGATAACCCAGGTGCCATCATGACTCATAAACCGGGTAGTGATACTCCCTAACCATATTATATTCATTGTATCAAATTAATACATTCTCTCTGGATACAATACGATATACTAAATTTATAAGTGAACGTAAAATCATAAGGCAATTTGATCAAGTTTGATTTTCAATAATTATTCATACAAATTTCAATAATTCAAATATCATAAAATTCAAGTATCTTCAGAGACGAATCAACAAGAATCCTACATACATACAACTTAAATGAGTCTAAACTTTAATTAAATTATAACCTTCTCAAATACCATATTTTGGATTCAAACATCACCACCTATAACTATAATATTCAAACATATCATTACCTTCTACCTCTTTTCATATAATGCAATACTCACAATGACTAAAGTCATCTATCCCTTATATATTACCATGCTCATCAATATTCAACCCTAGCATAATTATTCTCATCAGATTACTGCATTATACATATAACTTAATCTCATTATAACTCAACTATGTTTATCACTAGAACAACTAAGAAGCAACATATCCACATACTTTATTTACAACAATACCATTTTGGACACATAACTAATAATATCATAAATATCACATAATCAATCAATAACATAGTTATCAAGAATAAAGTAAAGTACTTATGTCTTTATCCACCTTAACTCCATGCCCACAAACCTAGATATCCTTTCTCTCATCAATTATAAATGATGAAAATATGAAATAACACAGTCTACTAATTAACCTAGACTACCTAGACACCAAGTATTAGGAAAAAGCAAGCTGCAACAAGAATACCCTTTCCTTTCCTTCAAGTATTGGAATAATCAACCATCTAATAATCAAGCAATTATAAAAGTAAATAAACAATTACTCTACAAACCAATGTCTTGGGATTCAATCCCACTAATTCTATACTTATTTCAAGTTCTATCTAATTCTCCAAGGTCAATCAACCACTAACTAATTCTTTCAAGCTTAACACATCATAATTAATGGAGTGTTAATGTTAAAGGTCTTATCTTTATCGAATTCAAGATTCCTAACCATAAAAATTCATAATGATGTTTACGGAATAAATGTAATAAATCTTTAATTAATAATATATTATCAAATCTATGTGATATTAAGAACACACATAAGTTTTCCCTAAGAAATCCTCAATTAAATGTCCTTCTAATGATTCTAGGATATTAAAGGATAAGAAAACGAAGAAGATGATGTAAGAACATACCTCAACGAAGGTCTTTCACCCTAAACATTGAAAAATTACCTCTCTAGGGTCGGGAAATAAAGTTTGGGGGTTTTAGACAAGAAAGAAAGCTGAAATTGATTTAAATAACACAATAATTCTTGCTACAACAAAATCCCATTTCAATTTGTATAGTGCTTAGTAAAACAGTCATAACTTTTTATTCATATTTCATATTCACTAACGGCTTGTTTCTTTGGAAAGAGGACTCAATGATAATTGATTTGGTTGGTATTGAGTAAAATTTTAACTATTTTATTTTTGACCCTCCCGTATACGTAATGTTGATTTTCGACTTGAATCATGAGTAGGGATGTTAAAAGGGAGTTTTCGGAGAGTTTTATATTTTTTTTGAAGGGATTAGGGGCAATTTTAGGATCTTTAGGCACGAAGCCTCTGTAATAGTAGCATGCCACAGAGTTACATCCACGATAAGGGTGTGGCACGGAGGCTCCTTTCCGCGACAGTGGCATGCCATGTTCCTAAGTTAATTTTGTCCAGGTTTTGTTTGTTCACTTGGCGTGAGAGGATTTTTGTATTTTTACCCCTCGGAAGACTTTTGAACACCCACTTGGACTTTTTCCTTACTTTATTAACGATAAAAAACCATCTTTTTCTCTCTCAAACTCTAAACCCAAGAAAGTTCAAGGGTTTTATACAGAAAATTCAATATCTGAAATCCAATCATTGATTTCTCTTCGAATTCCTTTATATTCTAACCATTTTTCTCTTTCCCTAACATTAATTTTACATTATGGAAAAAATTGAGGGGATATTTATGTGATTTAAATTGGGTGTTTGAAGTTGGGTTGAGGGATTTTGATGGTTATTACCTGAATTATTTTTCCTATTTTTTAAATTATTTTATTCATGCTTTAACTCGTGATTTGTGGGACTGAATAGACATTGATTTAATGGTTGGAATGGGGGATTTGATTTTACCAAATTAATGGAAATTATAGCTTGATTACTGCATTAAAATGAATCCACTTTTTAAACATGATTTTCAATATTGATATTGCATGGTTTAACTTATACTTTGAATCCATTCCATTGAATTAAAGGATAAATGGACAAGTGTGGTTTTTGGATAACCTTGGTGGCCACGACTTTGATTCAAAATAGAACTTGGAAGTTAGTTTGGTTATATGACTAGTTTGGCATAATTTAATTAGATTTAAAGGTTATTGGTTTGACAATACCAAATTGGTAAATGTCTTAATAAATCACTCCTGGGTTAATGGTTGGAGTATTTGTAAAGAGTTTTAATTTAGGGTTAAAGGGAATTCTTTAGCTAACTATGAAGGTATAGGTTCTGGGGGGATTAACATTGGAAACTAAGTTTGCCAATGTGTGATTACGGTAAATGAGAAGGGGAACAGACTAAATATAAGGCTACAAAAGAAACAGGCTAAGGCTCAACAGGGTTAACTAACATTATGAACAAGGGTAGATAAAAAAGGGTACAAAACATGGCTATCAAAAATATTCCAATGTCGTCTCCTAAACCCAGAATCTTTATGTCACTTTGAATACACACCACACAAGTTCTAGACATCCGCATGCATTAAGGAATACATAACAAAACCCTCACAACACATATGGAATATGCTAAAGTCAAATAGGATTATTATATACTTTAAACCAAGCAACATCATGGATTCAAAATTAAGCCAACATCACTCCAGACTTATAAACATGAGCCTAAGATTCTAAAAAGTTGCCATTCACCACAATCAACATGATTTTTACTATCAAAACCACTCGCCTCATGTAAAAACACCTAGTCACTATTATGAGCATCTCACTTACTTTTAACAAAAAGGTTTTAAAATTTACTCCTAAAATAAGAAAAGGAATTGGGTTCAAAGGGTACCCCCTTTGAAAAGAATTGAAAAGAACAACTAAGGGGTGGGTGAAGTGCACCTACTAGGCTGGAACAAACAAATGCTAAACAAATAAAAAAAATCTTCGTGTAAATTTTTCTCAAATTTACTTTAAAATAAAAAAAAACTAAGAATTAAACTCCTATAGTAGTATTTAACCATAAACCATGTGAATTTCCACCACTCCACACATAAATACATACTTTGTCCCTAAAGTATAATTTAATGTAAGGATAGAAATACTCCTTGAGGCCTTTAGGCGTAGATAGTAGCATCTTTAAACATCAATGAGGTCAGTTGGATCCCATACCCAGTTTGTGCCATGCTCCTTAGCTTGGGTCTCTAGTACTCACACTTTCCATCAACCTGTGACTCAAAAAACAATAACTATGTTAGATAAAAACTTAAATATAAAAATAAAATACCTACCTTATCTTATATTGCCTCTTAAGAAGCGCCTAATTTAGTGTTGCATCATGACCTACATTGCTACATCTCAACCATATTCCTTCATCTTTTACCTCCTACTCGGAGGCCATCCTCTCACTCATTTCTAACCTTTTGAGTTTGTACTCCTAAGGTCTTCATCTTTGTCAAAAATAGCCTTTTCAAGCTCCTTCTCAATTTTCACAACATTGGGTATAGTTAGTGGCTTAGGCAACTCTATGAACTATCCAAAGAGGTCATTGGTGATTTAGAATCTAGCACCGCACACTCATCCATTTCCATGGTTGTGATTATTCATTAGTTTTATAATATGAATGTGGATTGAGTGGTTTTTACACATTGAAGACCACCTCCTAACCATCTAATGTCATCTTTAAAGTGCCCTCTCTATCATTAATTAGTTCTCCTCCCGTTGCTAAAAATGGACGTCCTAAAATAATTGACACACATTCATCTTCCTCAAAATCAAGAACAATAAAATCAGCATGTGTAATAAACTCACCACCTTAATGATCACATCCTCAATAATTCCTTCAGGCTAAACTCTAGTTTTGTCGGTCATTTGGTGCACCATAGAACATGGCCTCAGCTTACCCAAACTAAGAGTATTTAATATTGATAGGTGAAGCAAGTTTATAATTGACCGTAAATAACTCAAGGCATGGACCACATCATTATCACCAACTGGTATGGGGAGGGTGAAACTCCCCATATCTTCAATTTCTTGGGCATCTTCTACACCACCAATAAACTACACTCCTTAGTAATGGACACCTTCTTAAAGTCCTGCAATTAGTATTATTAATCGCTCCATTATTTAAGTCCTTTTTGTACTTAGGTATACTCTACAAAATATGTAACAAATAAGCATTAATATAAAGTTCTTTGGTTGTGTCAGTGAACTTCTTAAAACATGCACCCTCCTTGGCCTTTTTGGGTGTTTATGGAAATAGCAGTACTAGTATTTCAGTTATTTGCTAAGAAAACTTTGTTTTTGGGAACTTAGGCTTCCTTGACCTTTCAGCATCCTCCACTTCATCTTGTTTCTTCTCTACATGTTGTGGCATTAACTCCGCTTACACTACCTTATTTTTCTTTGGAGGGCTATCTGTGAGATCTCTACCACTCCTCAAGGTGATTGCTACACTTTATTTGGATTCTCTATGTCACATGGCATTGCACCACCTAAGCTAGCTTCTAACTTTTTTTGAGCAAGGTGCGGATTTATAATTTTAGTGACCATTTCTTCTTGATTGACTAGTATCTTTTTCAATGTTTCCTCAATATTAATAGCATGTATGTAGTGTTGTTTTTGAAATTACTGATTCTGATTTTTTCCCTATGAAAAGTTTGGATGAGTCTGTGACTTCTGGTTGTAAGAATTTCCATAAGTCCGCTTCTATACATTGCCCAATAAGTTTATACACTCTAGATTTGCTCCACATAAATCTATTATGTGACAAGTGTTCCAAAAAATGTTACACCAAGATGGAGCCTACTGAACTATATTCACCAAAACTTGAGACTGATTGACATCTAATTTGGTAAAATGTATCATCATCTTATTTTGAAGAGCGGAAAATTGGGCAGCTAAGGTTGTGACACTATCAACTTAAATCATTCTTGCAAGATTTTCCATTACACTTCTAAATATATCACCATGCCAGTCAGGATTACCTTGTGTAATACAGTCTTACAAGGTATAGATCTTATCATAGGTTTTCTCCAATGCTTGACCACCTATAATTGAATCTAACAAAATCTTCAATTATGGTCAAGAGCTTCTACAAAAGTGTGGGACAATACCTGGTTGGGCTGCTAGTAATGTGGACAGTCTCTCTCATGCATGATACAAGTTCTCATACAAGTTTTACTTAAGGATCAAAATTAAACTACGTAGCCTTAAAGTCTTGTCTAAGAGAAGAAACGGATGAGGAACTTCCATTCCAAGTCATCCCATGTAATGATAGAACCTGTCGGCTAAGCATTTAACCGCTTCTTTGCTTCTCCAAAAAGTAAGAATAGGAAGATTGTTAATCTTACATAAATTATAGAGACTCTAGTAGGAATGAACGTGTCACTTATCTCCAAAAAAAATTTTCAAATAGATGTATGGATCCTCATGAGACAAAATAGTAAACTGCCCACTACTGTACAAAATTTGCACCATGCTCTATTTAAGCTTAAACATACCTCCTGGTTCTAGTCTATGGATGGAAGAGGTAAAATCTTCTGAGAATGGAAATTCACTTTGCTTACATTCCTACGACCTATTGGATCTCAAGCCATGGCTGCAGGAATAGCTTCCTCTTGTTGAATCTATGCAATTCGATAAAAAAGTATTGTTTCTCTTCTTAATTAGCATAAGAGTTGCTCAGTGTTGGGATATGGGTTAACCAACTCTTTTCCTATTGATATCTTACTTACTTTATAAAAATGTGCCTGCAAAGTTTATAAGCTATGATAAAGAAATTAGCACTTATGAAACCCCAAAGAAAAACTAAAACTAAGAAAGTTGCAAATTTTCAAGTCTCCAACAACAATGCAAAAAAACTTGTTAAGATCAAGCACACATGCAAGAGTACATTGGTCCACTAGGTAGTAAAATAGACTTAAGAAATCCATGTATCGATCACACAAGGACTTGTGTTAAGAAAGTATCCAATACTAGTACCCTATTAAGATTAATCAAGTGCTAAAGTAAACAAGAGTAATTCGGTGTTGGCAATTAAAAGTAAACTTAACATTGTTGTAATGTAAAGGTCTTGAACAATAATGGGGAGAAACCTATGGTTAAGGTACTATGAAAAATCTTACTTAGCCATATAATCTGGTTTGTTTAGGTAATTATCTTGTTTATTAGTTCACGAGGTTGATAACATGATTAGGGTCTTTCGAAACTCTAATCAAATATCTAACTTAGCCTTATATATACATCGTTGAGAAGGGATGCAAGTACTATGGTAAATGCATTTGTATTTATTCCTATATATGAACCAAATAGGTCTAATTAGGTATATTCCTATCCTAAATGCAAATTATAACTTTAATTTATTGAGTGATTATGACTCTATTCCATATAACCCACATTTTATTCTATCTTTCCTCCTTCCTTTCTTTAGATAGAATTATGCATTTATCCTAAGGTTGTGAATTTGTAGAATACCTAAAATACAGATACCTGAATAACTAATAACTAAAATAGCATAAACCAACTTAATGTAAAAACAAGCTTCAGTATATGTGTTCTTGGCCTTAACCCTCTAGATGAGGGTGTTAGCCTCTCATGGACTTACAAAGAATCATAATGATGGAATCCATGTGATAATACAAAAAATAACTTAAGTAATAGAATAAAAAGCCTAATTTATGCCTTCTCAAGTGTGTTCCAAACCCTATAAGTCATCCAACGGGTTTAAAAAAGAGTTGTAGTGTCCTATTTATAGTTGGACAAGAGTGCCCATTTTTGACAGACTAGCATGCCACGCTATGTCATAGGCATTATAAGGGAATGGGACACACTTATTAAGGATGATTAATGTATATTTCACATTGATATTTCTTACAAATGGAGTGGCACACCCTTAATACAGAGATCCAAGGGTGTGGCATGCCCTTGTGCTCAAATTTTCCAGATTTTGTCAAAGTAAGCTCTATGTATTTGGCCTTTGATCCCTTGTTTTGTGGTAGCTCTTCATCTTTATTTATATCTTGTTACTCATCCATTTATCAACTTTAACATCACACAAAGACTCCTATAACTTAAAATACCACGAATTAGATCCTATAACATGCTAGAATCAAACAAGACAAACTAGGATAGCACATAGCTCAAGCTAAGATGACTAGTATTCTCAGTCAAACTCTTAAGTGAACGTTTTTCTTCACTACTCTAATTAAAAACACCTTAAATATTATAAAATCATAACTTGACACTTAGATGATCATTTTATATAAAGGTTAACACATTATGCACTCTAGAAGAGCTCAAAACAAAGCAAATTATGGCTACATAACAACACTCAGGTGCATAAATCCAACTAAGATAAAATTCTTGAAGAATTTTTGGCATATATTACTTAATTGAGGAGGTATGCATTGATAATGCTCAACTTACACATTAGTTTAAGTACAAGGCGGTCATCATCAATATATTTACCCAACTTTGAAGTCAAAGTCAAATCCACGAGGAACAATGTAATTGGTGATTAAATTAAATTGAAATAATAGATACAATTTAAATTCAAACAAATGTTACAAGAAGATAAAATAGGGGAGATGACTACCTGTAATAATATTTCTTTTTGGGCTTTTCTAGTATAAATTCGGGGCTATGAATAATTAGGGTTTAAACAATTATGAAGGAATCTTAGGATTATGCATTACTAAGGGAGTGACATGTAGGAGTTAGTTATCAACGTCAATTTATTAAATCAAATATAGGTAGGCTTGGTTATAGATTTTGATGCTTGTTTTTCAACAAAACACCAAACTTTCACCCATTGATTCTTTTGAATACCTAATAGGTGTGTTCAATAATTGGTAACCACAACCTCAATCTAAGAATACCTATTTCAAGGATGATACCCATGGAATAGATAACCTCACATCCACCCTTATGTCTAAGATACTAAAAATTTAGCAAAATACCCACATAATTGTCTATCATTGCGTTGGTTCCTATATCCATCTCTTGAGGATGATATGGTTTCCTAAAGTTCATCCAAAAACCATATTTCGAAAATGGCCTTGAACTTTCTATAGCTTGGAGTTTTCATTCATCAAACCCATGTGGGTATTTGGAGATTTCACCCATCAAATCCTAACCAAACTAACCTAGCAAAAATAGAACCCACAAACATTAAATACTAAATAGATTCTAACAATAACAACCCACACACACTTTAACTCCAATTCACACATAATGTAATACCCCGTACTTCTACCTAGCTTGAAATCATCCCAAGAATATTAGAAACTTACTTTGAAATATGAATTCATTTTTTTACTCGTGAAATATGAATTAACTTTCCAATAATACCAATTTTATCCAAATTCGGTATTAGGGAAAATAGTTATGTGCGATTTACTCAGAGCTGTCAGAATAACCCAGGTGCAAAGGCTAGGTTAACAGACAGTCAATCTAGCGACGGAACATCACCTAGACCGTCATATCCAAGGCAGTGTGTCAACCTTCTGGATAAGATACGACAAACAGGTTGATGAACCGTCGTAGTTGAGATGGACCATCGCCCAAGCCGTTGCTATA
This sequence comes from Capsicum baccatum var. pendulum, assembly GCA_030864225.1. Classification (NCBI taxonomy): domain Eukaryota; kingdom Viridiplantae; phylum Streptophyta; class Magnoliopsida; order Solanales; family Solanaceae; genus Capsicum; species Capsicum baccatum. The sequence goes on from CM061560.1 coordinate 115,264,187, forward strand.
AAGCAGTGATTTTTTTTTGTCCACATACGACGGTCGAAATGATGGATCATCAAGCCAGCAATTGACTGTATCACGAGCCGTCATAGGTCCCGTTCAATGAATTTTAAGTTGTTTTTAAAGGATATTTAGGTCTTTTTCCACCCATTTTAACCCCTTATTTTATCAGACCAAGGCTCATAAGTTTATTATTCATCTCTAACATCAAATTAGGGTTTCTCTCAAAGATCAATTCCCAAGAACAAGAAAACCCTAGGTGTTTAATTCCAAGTCAAGATTTAAAGTTTCCCCCAATCAATTTTCAGGAAATCATCCACCCAGGTATGTCATGTGTTGATTCATGGGTCCCTTCCACCCATAAAGCTCAAGAATCTCTTATCAAAATCCAAGATTTGTGTATTTATGAATGTTCATGATTTAAATTAAATTAAAATTCATGTTCATGATGTTGTGCAGTTTTGATTCACGTTTAAAATTACATATTCCAATGATTGACCGTAGAATGTGGTGATTTGCATAATAATCATGATAAACCCCCTTTAATTTACAACTTGATTGATGTATCCATGATTATTAGATGTGTTGATGATTGTATAACCAAAGTATACTTCTCATGGGTTTGATTAAATGCCTGTATGAAGGAAAAATGTCATTCTAGTATGATAATATGAAATTCCCATTCATGTACAAGTTCATGCATGTTAAGTGTTTGATGAAATGTCTTAGTCAATAAATTATGGATATATATGTAACCATTATGGTGCTTTAGCACTTGTACTTCATGAAATCCACACCTTATTATATTATGGATTGTTGATGTTGGTCATGTATTTAAGAAACTCATGCTTTGTCAGTTTTCATGCTATCGAGTCCTGGTGTACTTATACCCTACAATTAGATGTGTGCCTAGATCCAGTGTCATATTTTCAAGATACTCTCAGTTGAGAAAAGTTCATAGAAATTCTATCAATCATGTGACTTAGGAAAATTCAGTAGTATTCCATCAGTCGACGAAACTCAGTTAACTCAGTCCAGTCAGTTTAGTTATATGAGGGTTCCCACCATTCTCACTTGAGTTACCTATTATACGAGGGCTAATCATATATTTTCCTTACCAGTGGTGCGGTATTGATACCGTTCTAATTGGGGTTATAGATTTGACCCCAACTCAGCCTTAATGGCATATTAGGGGTATGTCAGTTAGATGACTACTTCCCATAGTTTTAGTACATAATCAGGATTGTCAGATATAGTTATTCATCCTCAGTAATAGAACTCAGATTGTTCAATAGTATTCAAGACTGTCAGATACAATAAATTCAGAATAATACAGAACTCAGCTAGTTCTATTTAAAACTAGACTATCAAATATAGTCGCTCAGTATTAGTTATTTCCTTACACAGCTATCAGTACTCAGATTCAGTAATCATGTTATCACGAACTCAGTTGCAGTTATTATGTATTCATGCATATATTCTCATGCTCTTGTTAATCAGTCAGTTAGTATATTTCATAAATGTGAACCCTTTGCATTCACCCTACCTCACATGCGTACCAGTATATTCCAATAGACTGACGTATTTGTGCTATGGTGTTTTAAATCATAGGTTCAGAAGCACGACCTTCAGATCATCAGTAGCATTACAGTCTCAGCAGTTAGAGTTAGCAGTGAGTCCTCATCCTTCTTGGACATGATCATTACTTTATTATCTCATTAGTTAATTTATTTCAATAGTTGGGGTTAGTTGGGGACATGTCCCATCAACTTCTTATTCAGATAGTACAGTCAGTTAGAGGCTTTTCAGACTATCCTGTTTAGACAGTTTATTTTAGGTTTTGTTTTGGTATTGTGATACCAAATCATTCGGAGATTATTTTATCTATTTTAAACCTTATGGCATTATAGCCTTTATTTCAATATTTCTATAGTATATTATGCAGTGTTTAGGTACAGATATTAGTCATGGGTTAGCTTGTGGTCCTTCGGGGTCATGAGCACCGTGTAGTATTCTGGGTACCAGATTTAGGGCATTACTAGCTTGGTATTAGATCCTAAGGTTCAATAGTATCCTAGGAAGTCTAAAAGCCACATCTAGTAGAGTCTTGTACATGGGTGTGTTGCACGCTACATTTATGTATAGAAGGCTGTAAGATATTTTAGGAATAGTTTCCCTTCTTTCAGTATTCATATCATGTCAGTGAGCATAATCTTTAGTTAATCTCTCAATCTATTCTAATCTGTTTTGCCCTTTCTTCTATAGAACATGCCTCCTAAAAGAAAAAATAGGGATCAGCCAGCCCCTCAGCCTAAAGATCCTTTGGTAGAACATGTCTCTTATGTAGATTTCAATGCTACATTCACTACTCTTGCTCAATCAGTTGCTACTCAGAATGAATGACCAACTGTTGTTCTAGCCAACCCAGTGGCCAATTTAGCTGTAGCTAAGATTTGGGACTTCAATCGAATGAATCCTTCATCCTTTTTTGGGTCTAAGTCAAATAAAGAACCTCAGAAATTTCTTGATCAATTTTAAAAGGTTATGGATATTATGGGGGTTACTTTAAATTGTATATCAGTTGCAGTATATTGATCATACTTGGTACAAATAGTGGAAGTCAGAGAGGGCTGTAGATGCAGGGCCTATTGTGTGGGAGAAGTTTGCTACTACATTCTTAGAAAGATTCTTTCCCCTTGAGCTGAGAGAAGCTAAGGTGGTAGAATTTATCAACCTCAGGTAGGGAAACATCAATGAAAGAGTATTTTCTTAAGTTTACTCAATTATCAAGATATGCTCCTCATGTGGTTGCAGATAGTAAGGCTAAGATAATTAAGCTTTTTTCTGGGGTGAATGATAGTGTAGGCAATAAGTGCAGGTCTGTGATGTTGAATAGTGGCATAAGGATAGCCAGGCTTATGAACCATGCTCAGCAGATAGAAGAGCAAAAGATTAAGATAAGGGAGAAATAAAAAAAAGAGCAAGGATAGGTAGTTTCAACTTTACTCAGCCCAAATCAGAAGGAGGAAACTATTCTCAGTTTCATCCTAAGTCAGCATTTCCAGCTCCTTCTTCATCTAGTTCTCCAGCTCCTATGTTTAAGGATGGTAATAGAGATAAAGCGCTAGGCTCTAAGTCTCAGGTCAGTGTTAGCAGTGCCCGCACCTATCCTCTTTGCCAGACTTGTGGCAAGTACCATCAGGGTATTAGCAGAGCTAGCAGTGGTATTTGTTTTGGATGTGGCAAGCCAGGCCACAGAGTCAGAGAATCTCCTTAGCTAGGTCCTTAGGGTCAGCAAAACCATTACCTAGCTCAGTTCGGTTGCAAAAATTAGCAGGGTGCCACCTCCAGTACTACTAGAGGGCAACACCCAAATTGACTTTATGCTCTCCAGTTCCGGCAAAATGAGGAAAATTTTCCTGATTACTGGTATGGTACAGATCTTTTATGTGTATGTTTATGCTTTGCTAGATCTCAGAGCTTCATTGTATTTTGTCAATCCCTATATAGCAGTTGATTTTGGAGTCAGTCGCCCTTTTCAGTCTCTACCTCTATGGGTAAAACCATCATAGCCTGGCGAGTATACAGGAACTACCTAGATTTGATATTTTAGAAAGTCACTTCAGCAAACTTAGAAGAATTAGACATGACTAATTTTGATATATTTCTTGACATAGATTGGCTTTATTCCTTCTATTCCACATTCGACTATAAAAACAAAATAGTCCAGTTTCAATTTCCGAATGAACCTATCCTAGAGTGAAAGGGTATTACTTTAGCATTCACAGGTCAACTTGTTTCCTACATTTAGGTAAGGAAAATAATATCTAAAAGATGTGTCTATTATCTTGTTTGAGTTAAGGAAACTAGCTCTGAAACTCCTAGTCTCGAATCATTCCCAGTCATAAATGAATATTCAGATATCTTTCCCAAAAATCTTTAAGGAATTTCTCCCTAAAGGGAAATAGACTTCGACATCATTCTTCTTCCAAATATTTAGCCTATATCTATTCCGCCATACAGAATGGCACCATCAGAACTCAGAGAATTGAAAGAGTAGTTGAAAGATCTCGCAGATAAGGGATTCATCAGACCGAGCGTGTCCCCGTGAGGTGCACCAATTTTATTCATGCACAGTAAAGATGGTTCTCTCAGAATATGCATTGATTACCATCATCTTGATAAAGTCATGGTCAAGAACAATTATCCTCTTCACAGAATCGATGACGTATTCGACTAACTTTAGGGTACCAGCAATTTTTCTAAGATAGACCTCAAATTAGGCTATCATCAGCTCAGAGTCATAGAATGTGACATTCTAAAAACAACCTTTCGTACTCGGTATGGTCACTTCAAATTCTTAGTTATGTCCTTTGGTCTTACCAATGCCCCAATAGGTTTTATGAACTTGATGAACTGTGTGTTCAAGCAGTAATTAAACATGTTCGTCATGATCATGCATACCATCTCAGAATCGTACTTCAGACTCTCAGAGATCACAAGATGTTCTCTAAATTCAGTAAGTTTGAAATTTGTCTAAGGTCAGTAGCATTCCTTAGTGTATACACATTCTGAGAGAACCATCTTTTTTGCACACATATAATACTAGCGCGCCCTACGGGGAAACACTAGGCCTAATGAGTCCCTTATATAGGAGATACTTCAATTGTTCTTTCAATTCTCTGAGTTCTGTTAGTGCCATTCTATATGGAGGATAGAGATAGGCTCAGTATCTGGAAGAAGATCAATGCTTAACTCTATTTTTCTTTCGGGAGGAATTCCTGGAAGATCTTCGTAAAAGACATCTGAATATTCATTCATAACTAGAATAGATTTAATATTGGGAGTATCGGGACTAGAATCCTTAACATGAAAAAAATCATAGATACATCCCTTAAATATGATTTTCCTTGCCCGAAGGTAGGAAACAAGCTGACCTATGAAAGCGGATACACTACCATTTCACTCAAGGATGGGTTTATTTGGGAACTAAAGCTGGACTATCCTGTTTCTGTAGTTGACTATGGCATAGCAGGAATGAATCCAATCCATGCCAAGAATGATAACAAAATCAGTCATCTCTCATTCGACTAGATCTGTTAAAGTGACTTTCTAAAATATCATAATCGGGCACTTCCTGTATACTCACTGGGATATGATGTTTTTACCTACTAGGGTAGAGACTATAAAAATCACTGCTAGAATTTCAATATTGACTCTGAAATCAACTTCTATATAATGAGTAACAAAAGATAAGGAAGCACCAGGATCTAGCAAAGAATAAACATGCACCTGAAAGATCTATAACATACTAGTAACCACATCAGGAGAATTTTCCTGATCTTGCTGGGACTAGAGAGCATAGAATCTCTTTGGGCGGTGCCCACTATTAGCACTGGAGGTGGCACCCTGCTGTTTTAGGCAATTGAACTGAGCTTAGGGGTGAAGATAACTTTGATAACCTAATTGAGGTAAGTCTCTGACTCTGTGGCCTGGCTTGCCACAATCAAAACAAACATCGCTGCCAGATCTGCACATACCCTTGTGGTTCTTACCACAAGTCTGACAATAGGGATTAGTTCGGGCACTGCTAATACTACCCTAGAACTTATAACCTAGCACTCTATCTTTCTTACCCTCTCTGAACTTAGGAACTAGAGCACTGGTGGAAGAAAGAGCTAGAATTGTTGAGTTAGGATAAAATTGAGAACGTTTTCCTTCTTCTGATTTGGGCTGAGTAAATTTAAAACTACTTGTCCTTGCTCTTTTATTCTGGCTCTCCATCATCTTAATAGTTTGCTCCTCTATCTACTGAGCATGAGTCATGATCCTATATAAATTTATTTTACTATTCAACATGGCAGATCTGCACATATTAACCACGCTATCATTCACCCCTGAAATAAACTTACTCATCTTGGCCCGGCTATCTACAACCACATAAGGGGCATATCTGGCTAATAGAGTAAACTTAAGAGAGTACTCTTTCACCGTTATGTTGCCCTGCCTGAGGTTGATGAATAACACCTTAGCTTCTGTAAGCTCTAGGGGGAAGAATCTATCAAGAAAAGCAGAAACAAACTCCTCCCACTCAACAGGCCCTGCGTCATCTGTTCTTTCTGACTTCCACTATTTAAACCAAGTGTGAGCAACATCCTATAACTGATATGCAGCTAGATCAGCACTCTTACTAGAAGTAACCCCCATTATGTCTGTAAACTTCTGTAAGCTCTAGGGGGAAGAATCTATCAAGAAAAGCAGAAACAAACTTCTCCCACTCAACAGGCCCTGCGTCATCTGTTCTTTCTGACTTCCACTATTTAAACCAAGTGTGAGAAACATCCTATAACTGATATGCAGCTAGATCAGCACTCTTACTAGAAGTAACCCCCATTATGTCTGTAAACTTCTGCACCTGATCTAGGAATTCCTGAGGGTCCTCATCTGACTTAGACCCAAGAAAGGATGGAGGATTCATTTGGGTGAAATTTCAAATCCTGGATGCAGCTGAATTGGCCATTGGATTGGTCGGAACCATAGTTTGTTGTCCATTCTGAGAAGCAATTGAGTTAGCAAGAGTAATGAATATAGCTTGGAACTCTGCATGAGAAACATGTTCGCCAAAAGGTTCTTTGGGCTAAGAGGCTTACTGATTCCCGTTTCTTTTTTTAGGAGGCATGTTATGTAGAAGAAAGGGAGAAATAGATTAGATTGAGAAATTAACTTGATATTATGCTCACTGGCACAACATGAATACTGAAAGAGGGGAAACTATTCCTAAAACATCTTATAGCCTCCTGCACATAAATTTGGCGCACAACACAATCATGTAAAAAAACTCTACTAGATATGGCTTTTAGACTTTCTAGGACTCTATTGAACCTTAGGCTCTGATACCAAGTTTGTAACAACCCAAATCTGGTACCAAAAATGCTACACGGTGCTCATGACCCCGAAGGACCATAAGCTAACCCATGATTGATATTTGTACCTATATACTGCATACAATATTTTATAATGTGAAAACATGAACTAAATAGACATAAGGTTCAAAAGTGAGACATAGTATCGGATAAAAATATAACATTAGGGAGGTGTATGAAATACCCAAAATAACTAAAATAAGCTATATGAACATACTGTAGTCTAGAAATCCTCTAAAATATGACTGTCTGAATAAGGAGTTGATAGGATATGTCCCCAACTAACTCTAACTAATAAACTAATTGTTGAGATAATAAAATGATGATCATGTCCTCGAAAGATGAGAACTCATTACTAACTCTGACAGCTGAGACTGGAATCTACTGATGCTATAGAGCTTGTGTCTCTAAACCTATGATATAAGACACTATAGTGCAAATATGTCAGTACTTTGAATGTACTGGTATGCATGTGAGGTAGAATTAATGCATGGGTTTCATATATATGAATAATAACAATAGCAGACTGGCTATCATGAGCATGAGAATACATCTATGAGACATAATATCTAATGCTGATACCATGATAACATGATTACTGAATCTGAATACTGATAAGATAACATACTAATAACTGATATAACTGATAACATAAGTGACTGTATTTGACAGTCCTAAATCTAATAGAACTAGCTAAGTCAAGTATTGTATCTGAGTTGACTATATCTGATAGTCCTGAAATCTGAAGAACTATCAGAGTTCTTTTATTGAGACTGATATTGAAACTATGGGAAATAGTTATCTAACCGACATGCCCATAATTCGCCATTATGGATAAGTTGGGGTCCAATCTGTAACCCTAATTGGAAGGGTATCAATACCACGCCATAGGTAAAGAAAAGCTATGGGTGACCCTCGTCTGATAGTGTCCCCTAAATGAGAATGGTGAGACCCTAATCTGGCAGTGTTTACCCACCTCATCAACCCTCATAGGATAGTGTTGATGTCTCAACTATGCTTGCTACATAGTTTTTGAATGCAAGGATGACTTCTAAGAATCACACCCTCATCTGACATTGTGTGTTCCCATCCTTAGGTTTACTCGATGCTAATTTCTACTCCCGTCTGAAAAGACTCTAAACATGATTAACTAAACTGAACTGGGTTGAACTAAATGAGTTTCGTTGACTGAAGGAATGCTACAGATATTTGAAACTGACTGAAATTACTGAGATTATTGAGTTTTCCTGAGTCATGAGACTGACTGAATTCTAATGAACATGGCTTGACTGAGGATATCTTGGAAACATGACACTGATTCTAGGCACATAACTATATTTTTCAGGTACAAGTACCCCTAGAACTCGATAGAAGGAAACTTACAAAGCATGACGTTCTCACGTACAAGATACACATCAACAATACATAATCTAATAAGTTGTGGATTTCATGAAGTACATGGTTATCATACTACCAAACATGGACGAGAATATTGATAATCATATCATAATCTCATGTTCTAATATCATGGGAATTCTGACAATATATATATTTCACAATGATAGCATGGAGACCATTTAAACATAGGAGGATGAAGAACATGTCACATTTAGTTTATGTTTTGAGCTATAAGGCATAATTTCTACTCCTTCAAGAATTTTATCAACCACCTTGTATGCAAAATTTAGAGAATAGGTGAAATCATCAAATTACACATCATAAGCAACTATTTCATGGATTTTATCTTGAATATTAACATAATTTCATGAAAAACATACAAGGACTACAGTTTTGAAATCAATCAATGTCAACAACATGATTATAATAACCCACAACATAAATACCATGATTTATAGATAAAACAAGGTTCTTGAGCTTCATCGATGAAAGGAATCCATGAATGAACACAAAACATACCTTGGTTCATAAATACATGAAGATTGACGAAGGAAATTCTTGAATTTTGAATCTTCTATGGAAATTCCTAGGTTGTTCTTGAAAGGTATTTGAGAGAAAAGAGTGTATTTTGGGTGAAAAGTAGATGAATCATGTGTCAAAGGGCTTAAATAGGGGTGGTAAATTGACCCTTTTAACCCCACACATGTTTTGTAATTTCAGTAAAAAAAATTTGAATTGGACCCCTGGCGCAACGCAGCACTATTGCTCCGTGTCACTGGAATTTGACAATTAGGAAACTGAGGGATGGCTCGACGTAGAGCCATTGCACTGCCCCTTTTTTTGCGACTTGGAACTTTGGTGCGACACTGAGGAAATTGTGTTGAGATAATGGAAAAGGAAAATTACTATTTTAGTTTGTGGCGTGGCGCGCCACTGACCAATATGGTGCTGTTTTACGATGGGAACTTGAAATAGTCATAACTTCTTTCCTGGTTATCAGATTTAGGTAAATTTTATATTGATGGAAATCTTATTGAATTTTCCACATGAAAAAAAGTAAAAATCTTAAAAATACCACGTGTACGAAAGTAGATTAATCTTTCAAAGAAAGCTCCTAACATTTTTGAGTTGATTTCAAGCTAGAAAAAGGTACAGGGTATTACAGCTGACCAATTGACAAATTATTAAAGATCCCTTTAGACCAATTTAGCGGTAGTTTTACAATTTGACTAGGCTGCCTTAGAAGAAAAAGTGCCACTTTTTTTGGCATTGCTGAATTAAGACAAAAATTGAACTCATATGTTTATATGTTATCTGCTTGATTGTTGGTATGTTGTGATTCATTTAGTTTGGGAGTCCCTATTGTATTACATGATGAGAATCTCTGCAGGTACTACATTCTTAATAATGAATTGTATTTACTGTATTACCTTAGTTGGTATTATTGCTGGTAGATACCCTCATAATAGATTGTAGTTAATAACTCGTGTTTAAATAATTATTATTCGAATCCCACTTTGGGTATTTCGAACATGTATAGCGTCATCTAATATGATTATTGGGGTTTAGTAATCTCCAGGGGAAATTATGTTATTACTTAAATGATGGAATGATCAAGCCTTAGATAATAACTAGAGTATAAATAAGCTTGTATTGGTCGATGGGGCTTAATGTATTAACAAGCTACTTTTGGGTAGTTCCACAATATTTTGTTTTTGGAATTTGTATTTATTTTGTGTTTTTATGGGGAACTTATGTGAAATATATATGGACTTGTGTAATTAATTTGCTTCATATAAATGCATTGGGTTTTAATCGTCTATTATTATTGTTGTGACAACATATAGGGGCTCATATTACTATGGTTAGTCAGTTGAGATGATATTTTTTTCTCGTGTGGGAGATTTATTTAATTTTATTGGCCTTGTAAGTGCATTTTGTTCCTTGGTAGTTGAAGTAATGCCTCAGTAAGGGCTTAAAATAACATTAATGATGCCTTACATGTATGATTGTTCTAATGGTGCATTGATTACAATAAATCATAGGTAGTTGACCTATTGAGTGGATTTTGAGATAACGTGCATTTATATTGGTTGGTTATGAGATCCTAACTCTGGTTTGGTTGTGAGTATTACATCCTCATATCATATATAAAGTCATGAAACATTTTTGCTATGTGGAAATACTAATTTTTAATTGCAATATGATACAGTGAAAACCCTCTATCGTAGTCCACAAGCCAAAGAAGAGATATGGTTATTGAGATTGGGATTAGTTATTGAGATTGTATATGGGTTGTGAACCCCTCATGGGTCCTACCTTTGGAGCTTTTCTTGGTATGTGTATGTGGCGGTTATGTGAAAACCTCATGTTTATCACACCATTATCATAGTTATAATCACTACATTACATTGCATCATTTGCATTGCATTATTTTTCTTGGTATGGATAATACTATGTTAGTATTTACTCTTGCACTGTATTATCATGTTATAATTTTATTTGTTATATTGTTCTTTAAGCATCCATATAACTTCATTGCATTAATTTACATCATCTTAAATGGATTTTGGGTTGAGATATTTTGAGACAAGGGGTAAGGGTGACTTAATTTGAGAGATCGTTGGATTGCACCTTCTGTACCTTGTTATTGAATCATTCTATAATTTCTCCTTATTTGATACCATTTAATTTTAGGTTTTTTACTTTGGTTTTTCACTTCTTTATTCTGAAATTGTATTTTTGGGTCGATCTAGGTTTACCTGTACTAGAGGATGCGCAGGTGCCATCACGTGCCTATTTTGGATCGTGACATTATCACTAGATGCCCAACTCAAACTATAAATCTTTGTAACTTTACCCAACTATAAATTTAAAAACCAAATCACACCATAACTAATTCCAAAGTGATGTCGAATTTCACAATAAATGACAGAAAAAAGTAAATGCTGACCCTAAACAATTATTAAAAACATTAAATAACCATTCGTATAAAATAGTTAAAAAAGCAAGAATCCAAGGTTTAGCATGTTAATACCACATCCTAAGATTATAAATACTACATCATACTAAAATACTACTGAATCAAAATTTACTAGAACGGGGTCATAACCGGGTAAATAAGAAATGATATATATCAAAAGATAGACAAATTACAATTACCACCCAAAACTAGAATAATAGCACACAAGTACCGTATATAAGCTCAATTTAAAGATAGGGTAAGCCTAGCCTACTTGAATGCAGAAGATAAGAACCCCACTGAGAAGTCTCTGAATAGTGTCACACAAGATCCCGAGCTTGAATAAATTTACATGTAATTGATTTCCTTTTGGGGAATATGTTTGATATCAAAATATCATTGTAAAAAATCTTGTGCTAAACGTATTCACATATATTTGTACTTATTTTAGTGCTACCTTGATAAATAGAAGGAAAAGTTGATAATATATACATATAAATAATATTTATGTGTACATGTACATGCACAGGATCAAATGACATTGTTTGCCTAACCGACTAAGGGCTAAGTGTCATATTAATTGACACTAGGCTAGCTGAGTAGATACTTTAACGACTTATTTGACACCTAAGGACATACATGCCACGTAATTATTATCAAATATAATATTTAATCATGTTATATATATATGTATTTATTGTATAAGTTCATGGTGAAATAAATAACTTATTTTAAATATAACTTAATTATTAGAAATTTTTTTCTAATAAAACCTATATTATATAATACTAATATTTTACATATCTAGATTTACTATCTCCACTTAAAATATTAATAGATTATATGAGCTATTATAAAGTATAAATATCTAATAACAAACGAATTTTATCAATATCAAAAACTTTTTAGAAAGGTTATTAACTGTGTCATTGTCACAGCCAAAACTAGGGTTTGGCAGTAACACGTATCTTAAGTCCACCATGAACCAGAGATCACCCCCTTTTCCTCGTCAAAAAGAACAGGATACAACTAGCAGTGGATGAATTCCGATCATATAACAAGATAGAATAAGCAATAGTCAGAATGTGCTAAGAATCCATAATACCAACACCCAATACACAGTAATCCACAAATTCTCTTAGAAGACCAAAACAAATTTAAGTCGGTACATGCCCTTGCCGATAGCCAAAAAGGTAACCAAAGAAACAATCAATGACTAGATTATAAAGTAACAAACCATCCAGTAGAAGAAGGCTAACCACTTTAAGCTGACTCACGAACAATCTAAGAACCACCTATAATTGCATATAAAAAGTAGAAGTGTCTCTGTTCCCTACATAGTATGCAGATAAATTGTACGAAGATGGTTTATGGGTTGAGCGCTAGTATGTAACTCAGGTATAAGAGGATAAAACAGTGCCATGATTGACAATTCAAATTCATTCAGTACCAACACATACAGCCATATGGATATGCATATATATAACATGTCCGAATAGGGAACAAAGCTTAGCATGAAATTTACAACATTAGTCTGGGTTGTGTAGAGTAACCACCATTATAGTACCCACTGACTATATGCTCCCCAACTTTGATCCCCTGGTCAGGCCCTAGTGCAAATAGTTGCACGAACTAGAGAATAATCATAACATGTGTGAACAGAGGACTTGAACCTCTCGGTCATATGCTAAGGTGACATGAACACCCGATCAAAAGAAAGCGTAATTCGAACACCCGACCAATTAAACCCCCATGCTAGCAAAGTGGTTCAAGTATTAGTTCTCTCGGTACCTTAACTTTCATGACAAAATATAAAACCCCCTTTAAGCGTAATTAAAACATTTAGAACATATCACATTCATTTAATAAAGGAGTCATTCATTTAGGCAACATCAAGTGTTGTCGTCATACCAACTATAGATTGCAAGTGAATAGCATCATAACATATCAAATAGCCAATGGGACTCTAACCCACTAACCCATAAGAATCCAACCCTTCTAGCAAACTGGGACTCTAACCCATCACCCAATAAGGACTCAGTATGGCGCTGTTTTATGATGGGAATTTGAAATAGTCATAACTTCTTTCCAAATTATCAGATTTAGGCAAATTTTATATAGATGGACAGCTTATTGAATTTTCCACATGAGAAAGAGTAAAAATCTTAAAAATACCACGTGTACAAAAGAGGATTCATCTTTCAAAGACAGATTCTAACATTTTTTTAAATGATTTCAAGCTAGAAAAAGGTACAGGGTATTACGGCTGACCATTTGACAAATTACTAAAGATCCCTTTAGACAATTTTAGCGGTAGTTTTACAATTTTAATGGGCTGCCTTAGCGGAAAAAGTGCCACTTTTTTGGCATTGCTGAATTAAGACCAAATTTGAACTCATATGTTTATGTGTTATCTGCTTGATTATTGGTATGTTGTGATTCATTATTTAGGGAGTCCCTCTTATATTACGCGATGAGAATCTCCGCTATTACTAGAGTCTTAATAATGAATTGTATTTACTTTATTTCCTTAGTTAGTATTATTGTTGGTTGATAATTCGATTCCCACTTTGGGTATTTCGAACATGTATAGCGTCATCTAATATGATTATTGGTGTTTAGTAATCTCCAGGGGAAATTATGTTATTACTTAAATGATGGAATGATCAAGCCTTAGATAATTACTATAGTATAAATAAGCTTGTATTGGTCGATGGGGCTTAATGTATTAACGAGCTACTTTGGGTAGTTCCACAATATTTTGTTTTTGGAATTTGTATTTATTTTGTGTTTTTATGGGGAACTTATGTGAAATATATATGGACTTGGGTAATTAATTTGCTTCATGTAAATGCATTGGGGTTTAATCGTCCATTATTATTGTTGTGACAACATATGGGGTCTCATATTACTATGGTTAGTCAGTTGAGATGATATTTTTTTCTCGTGTGGGAGATTTATTTAATTTTATTGGCCTTGTAAGTGCATTTTGTTCCTTGGTAGTTGAAGTAATGCCTCAGTAAGGGCTTAAAATAACATTAATGATGCCTTACATGTATGATTGTTCTAATGGTGCATTGATTACAATAAATCAAAGGTAGTTGACCTATTGAGTGGATTTTGAGATAACGTGCATTTATATTGGTTGGTTATGAGATCCTCACTCTGGTTTGGTTATGAGTATTACATCCTCATATCATATATAAAGTCATGAAACATTGTTGCTATATGGAAATACTAATTTTTTATTGCAATATGATACAGTCAAAACTCTCTATCGTAGTCCACAAGCCAAAGAAGAGATATGGTTATTGAGATTGGGATTAGTTTTTGAGATTGTATATAGGTTGTGAACCCCTCATGGGTCCTACCTTTGGAGCTTTTCTTGGTATGTGTATGTGGCGGTTATGTGAAAACCTCATGTTTATCACACCATTATCATAATTATAATCACTACATTACATTGCATCATTTGCATTGCATTACTTTTCTTGGTATGGATAATACTATGTTAGTATTTACTCTTGCACTGTATTATCATGTTATAATTTTATTTGTTATATTGTTCTTTAAGCATCCATATAACTTCATTGCATTAATTTACATCATCGTAAATGGATTTTGGGTTGAGATATTTTGAGACAAGGGGTAAGGGTGACTTAATTTGAGAGATCGTTGGATTGCACCTTCTGTACCTTGTTATTGAATCATTCTATAATTTCTCCTTATTTGATACCATTTAATTTTAGGTTTTTTACTTTGGTTTTTCACTTCTTTATTCTGAAATTGTATTTTTGGGTCGATCTAGGTTTACCTGTACTAGAGGATGCGCAGGTGCCATCACGTGCCTATTTTGGATCGTGACATTATCACTAGATGCCCAACTCAAACTATAAATCTTTGTAACTTTACCCAACTGTAAATTTAAAAACCAAATCACACCATAACTAATTCCAAAGTGATGTCGAATTTCACAATAAATGACAGAAAAAAGTAAATGCTGACCCTAAACAATTATTAAAAACATTAAATAACCATTCGTATAAAATAGTTAAAAAAGCAAGAATCCAAGGTTTAGCATGTTAATACCACATCCTAAGATTATAAATACTACATCATACTAAAATACTACTGATTCAAAATTTACTAGAACGGGGTCATAACCGGGTAAATAAGAAATGATATATATCAAAAGACAGACAAATTACAATTACCACCCAAAACTAGAATAATAGCACACAAGTACCGTATATAAGCTCAATTTAAAGATAGGGTAAGCCTAGCCTACTTGAATGCAGAAGCTAAAAACCCCACTGAGAATTCTCTGAATAGTGTCACACAAGATCCCGAGCTTGAATAAATTTACATGTAATTGATTTCCTTTTGGGGAATATGTTTGATATCAAAATATCATTGTAAAAAATCTTGTGCTAAACGTATTCACATATATTTGTACTTATTTTAGTGCTACCTTGATAAATAAAAGGAAAAGTTGATAAGATATAGATATAAATAATATATATGTGTACATGTACATGCACAGGATCAAATGACATTGTTTGCCTAACCCACTAAGGGCTAAATGTCATATTAATTGACACTAGGCTAGCTGAGTAGATACTTTAATGACTTATTTGACACCTAAGGACATACATGCCACATATATATGCACTTAATTATTATCAAATATAATATTTAATCATGTTATATATATATACATTTATTGTATAAGTTCGTGGTGAAATAAATAACATATTTTAAATATACCTTAATTAATAGAATTTTTTTTCTAATAAAACCTATATTATATAATAATAATATTTTACATATCTAGATTTACTATCTTCACTTAAAATATTAACAGATTATATGAGCTATTATAAAGTATAAATATCTCAAAACAAAAGAATTTTATCAATATCAAAAACTTTTTAGAAAGGTTATTAACTGTGTCATTGTCACAACCAAAACTAGGGTTTGGCAGTAACACGTATCTCAAGTCCACCATGAACTGGTGATCACCCCCTTTTCCTCGTCAAATAGAACACAATATAACTAGCAGTGGATGAATTCTGAACATATAACAAGATAGAATAAGCAATAGTCAGAATGTGCTAAGAATCCATAAAACCAACACCGAATACACAGTAATCCACAGATCCTCTTAAAAGACTACAACAAATTTATGTCGGTGCATGCCCCTGCCGATAGCCAAAAAGGTAACCAAAGAAACAATCAATGACTGGATTATAAAGTAACAAACTATCTAGTAGAAGGAGGCTAACCACTTTAAGCAGACTCACGAACATTCTAAATACCACCTATAATTGCATACGAAAAGTAGAAGTATCTTCGTTCCCTACATCGTATGAAGATAAATTGTGTGAAGATGGTTTATGGGTTGAGCGCTAGCATGTAACTCGGGGATAAGAGGATAAAACAGTGCCATTATTGACAATTCTAATTCATTCAGTACCAACACACACAGTCATATAGATATACATATATATAACATGTCCGAATAGGGAACAAAGCTTAGCATGAAATTTACAACATTAGTCTGGGTTCTGTAGAGTAACCACCATTATAGTACCCACCGGCTATATGAGCCCCAACTCTAATCCCCTGGTCGGGACCTAGTTTAAATAGTTCCACAAACCAGAGAATAATCATAACATGTGTGAACAGAGGACTTGAACCTCTCGGTCATATACTAAGGTGACATGAACACCCGATCAAAAGAAAGCGTAATTCAAACACCCGACCAATTAGACCCCCATGCTACCAAAGTGGTTCAATTATTAGTTCTCTCAGTACCTTAACTTTCATGACAAAATATACAACCCACTTTAAGCGTAATTAAAAACATTTAGAACATATCACATTCATTAAATAAAGGAGCCATTCATTTAGGCAACATCAAGTGCTATCGTCATACCAACTATAGCTTGTAAGTGAATAGCATCATGACATATCAAATAGCCAATGGTACTCTAACCCACTACCCCATAAGAATCCAACCCTTCTAGAAAACTAGGACTCCAACCCATCACCCAATAAGGAGTTAAACCCATTTCCAAATCAATCCATGGCCCTAAAGGCCTTTCAAACCATTGATGCTTCATTAGCCTTTATATTCAATTGTCATAATTGATGAGATGTTCTATGTGGATATCCTCATATACAAAACCAATTTGATAAGGTTGGGTAGAGGTCATACCTATTACAATATGGAGCCTTCTAAAGTATGGAATCTCACCACTTTAAGTTAAAATTAGTTCTCCCTGAGTCCAATTACTGAGTAGGAAGTGTAAGAATGTGATCAACACCTGCATGGCGTAGGGACACAACATTGAAAGAGGTTAGCATTTAGAGCACTGGAATTTAACTAAAGTACAAGGATAAGCTAATGCCCATAGTTCAAATCTAATAAATCAATCTATATAACCAATGCAATATATACATATAAATATATGCCATTCCGGGGTAAGGAAAAATATTAGCATGAAATTTGAAATCATTAACCTAGGCTATGTAGCATCATCATAATAATACAAGGAACCCGCAGGCTATATAGGACCAGCTCTCCTCTTGCTGGAAGGGCCCCAATGCCTATAGCCATATGACCCAGAGAATATCCAAAACTGTATATGCCAATATGGGGAACTCAAACCTCTTGACATTATCAAGGTGATTTGAGAATCTATATTTGTATTATGGGTGACCTGAACCTCCCATTCATATATTTATTCGGGGGACTCAAACCACCAAGCTACAAAGACACCCGTACTGGCTAGTGTGGTTTCCAGTGTTAGTCCTTCAGACTCTACTTTCATAGTCTGGATACATATCCCACATTTAAAGCTCAATTTAAAATCACCATTAAACATAAAAAACCATTAAGACAATTACTTACCAAAGGCACTTCGTTGGTATCATCATACAACACCACTTGCAAGTGTACAACATGCCATTACTATTATAAATCAATCATTTATTCATTTTACTTTAGGACTTGAACTCATTGTCTAATAAAGAAACTTGTTCAATTCAAAGTTTAGGGACTCAAACCCATTGTATAGTAAAGACTTAAATCAATTTCATGTTTAGGGACTCAAACCCTTTTTAGCCAATTAAACATCAAGGTTACCATTTAAATAATTACATGTCTAACAAGGCTCTTACAAAACCATTTATCAACCGTTCATATTCATTAGGACAATGCCTTAGTTCTAAACACCATTAACGCATAACTAGTATATTCTCTTAGGAATTTTCACAAACACTTTGAGGGCATACCATTACCAAGACCAAAACTAAAGTAAAAACCAACAATTTTAGGTTTATCCTTGACCCATTTGATAAACCATAATTGCCAACCTCCCACATTTGCTAACCATCACCAAAAAATATATAAACATAATTTAAACAAAGAGTAGATAACACTCAACAATAGGTATCAAAACCCTTAACATTGGTTTTCAAGACCACCATTTATGAATAATTCAATGTTTAAAACACATTACATTTGAGAAATAACAATGAGGGAAGATTCACATACCTTATTCATAGAAACTTAACCTTTGAGGCCCTAGAAAAAGACTTGAAGGAAGCCCTAGCCCAATCTTTAAGAGCGAGTTTAGAGAGTGTCTTTGGAGTGTTTCATCTTTCAAAAGTATGATATGAGAGGCCATAACATGTTATAAGACATGGGGAGTTATGGGTTTTGGGATGGGAACTGTCCAGAATACCCTTATCTTAAAAGTTAAAAACTTGATCACAAAAGGGCACGACACACCACCCAAACTGTACCCTAACATACAAGTGGTACCCAACACTTATACCCTTGGCATTAGCATGGACTCTAACAAAGTCCAACATATAAGTTCTGAGACCACATTGTATCAAATTAGATGATTAGTACCCCAAACCATACACTTATAAGATGTCCACTCGTACCTTGGATAAATGCAACCAAAACCACATTAATCATTATATAAGTTGAGGAACCTAAATCATACCCATATTATATGACTAGTACCCATAAGTCATATGATTCTAGTGAGCTCAAAATCAGGAATTTTCTAAGGGTCAAAACTAGGGTGTTTTAATTCTCCCCCACTTAGATGATTCTTCCTCGAATGATGGGAAAAGGCAAGCACAAGCATGAGTTAACTCATTACTACACATCAAACCAAATTTTAACCAAGTTAGAAAATAGAGATATAAAATAAGGATATTATGAATAACGCATACCTCAAGCATGAATTTCCTAAACGAGGAACAAATGCGGTTACTTGGACTTTATATCTTCTTCTAATTCCAAAGTAGCTTTCTCAACCTTATAGTTCCTCCAAAGAACCTTTAATAAAGCCAAATGTTGTGTACAGTATAGGCGAACTTGATGATCTAATATCCCGACCAGGACTATCTCATAAGATATAGAATTCAAGATATCCAACCCTTTTAAAGGAACCATCAATGAAGGATCACCTACAAACTTTCTCAATATAGAGACTTAGAAAACTAGAAGAATGGAGCTAAAACTAGGAGGCAACTCCAACTCATAAGCAATATTCCCAACCCTCTTTAAAACTAAGTATAGGCTGACATATTGAATGCTTAACTTTCCTTCTTACGAAACCTCATTACTCCCTTCATGGAAGATACCTTCAAGAATATCCAATCGCAAATTGTGAAATCCGAATCCCTCCACCTCATATTTGAATAGGATTTTTTATGACTCTAAATGGCTTTCAATCTCTCACGAATTAGTTTTCCCTTCTCCAATGCTTGGTGAACCAAATTAGGGCCAAATAACTTATCCTCACTTACTTTGTACCACTAATATTAGAATGATATCTCCTACCATACAATACATCAAAAGAAGGCAAACCAATGCTAGTGGTAAGTAATATTATAAGAAAACTCTATAATAGGAAAATGGTCGAACCAACTACCACTATAGTCAATCACGCAAGCACAAAGAATATATTTCAATGTCTGATGGTCCTCTCCACTTATCCATCCGACTGTATGTGAAAATCGGTACAAAGGAACACCCTAGTTCCCAAGACTTTCTAAACCAACTTCAAAAAATATGATGAGAATAAAGTACCAAAATCCAAAATGATAGAAAAAGGAGCACCTTGAAACTTGACAATCTCTGCAAGATACAACATAGCATAATCCTTTGCTGAAGAACTAGTCCTCACTAGTAATAAGTGAACAGACTTGGTCATCCGATCCATAATAACAAAAATTAAATTACACTAATTTTGAGACCAAGAAGGACTGGTAAATCCATATTAATTACCTTCTACTTTAATTCGGGCAACTCAATATCTTGATACAAACCTCGGGTCTCATGTGCTTAACCCTCACTTGTTGACACTCCATACACTTAGCCATATAGTTAGCCATACACCGCTTTATTTAGTTTGACCAATAGAACTCCTTAAGGTCATGATACATTTTTGTATAACTAGGATGAATAGCATAACGGTATACATGTGCTTCATCCAAAATCCTTTCCCTCAACCAATTGATATCAAGAACACATAACATGACTTGGTACCTCAAGATACCATCACCACCTATCAAAAAGTCAACAAACTTTTACTGAGCCACATTCCTCTTTATTTTAAACAAATTAAAATTAAACATTTCTTTTTCTTTGATCTCAACAACAAGAGATGACTGTGACAATTGGTGCACAAATACACCACCATTCTAGGAGTTTATGATACGAACTCTAAGACTAGACAAATGATGAATGTCCTTCACCAACTTCCGCTTATCCTCATCCACATAAGCTAAAATACACATGGACAACCTGCTAAGAGCATCATCAACTATATTACCTTTACTTAGATGGTAGTGAAGACTCATATCATAGTCTTTTAGCAACTCAAGCCACCTCCTTTGCCTGAGATTTAACTCTTTCTAAGAAAATACATATTGCAGGATCTTATGATCATAAAAGATATTAACATAAACCTTATAGAGATAGTTATTCCAAATCTTTAATACAAATACCACAACCAATGATTTCAAATCATAAGTACCTTTCTCATGAACTAAATCACCCTAGTTTTTGGACATTAGAAAATTTCCTAAAATTGATAAATCTATACCCAATATGAATCATAGGTATGAGCCATATGTTAGGGTATGAATGGTATGGTTCAACCGTATACTAACCTGTGTTAGTTGATGGGATAAATTTTTGTTATTGGAATAGATACGACTTAGTGGTATGAGCCATATTGGTTGTTATGGGTTGTTTGGTTCCTTAATATAATCTTAGACTTGGTTACTTAGGTTGGATCTGATTACGAGTGGCCCACCATGATCTGTAAGCTAGGGTAAATATCTTACCAAGGACGTGAATGGTAAACATTATTCAATTCCTGAGGTATTTTATTCTGCTAGGGATACGGGTTATGGATACTAATCATATGCTATGGTTACGACTTGGTTTGATGAGTCATATATTGGATAGTATTTGATCCAAGAGTTAAGTCATAGATACGCATGGTTGATACCAACTATAAGCAGAGGGTATGACTCATGAAGGCCAGTCATATCCCTGTGATGATATTTTTGTGAAACTTAAGTAAGGGTATTTTGGACATTTCCTTACTTATCCCTACAAGGCCCCATAATTTCTAACCTACTTGTGAGGTTATTTACACTAATATTTTATTCATTAAAACTTAGAAACTTTGCCTAAAAACTTATTAATTCTCTCAAGAGCTATTGGGCAAGGGGAGATAATGTTTCAACTAAGGGATTAATTTGGGGATAATCTTGGTAATTTCTTTCTGTCATTATCTTAGTTTAAAGCATGTTTATATTTACTCATTGTTAATTTAATTAAATACATGGTTTATATGAATGTTTTCATGGTTTTTCTATTGCATAACTTTGGTTTTCAAATATGATTTGGGGTTTTTGATATTAATTGCTTGGTATGGTTTTCCATGGTTTTAATTATTCTTGGGTATACATTAATGGTGCTTTTGGATCATTGGATTGAATGGTAATGGTTTACTGGTAATTGGAATTGGTTTTGATTATACTATACCCCCTCCCAATGCATTTGATAAAATTCTTATAAAGATATGTTCATTGCATTAACTTCTTTGAATGGAACTCTTTCATATTTTAAACTTGGTAAAGAAATTATGCAAGGTTTAAATGGTTTCAAAAGGATAAATTCTAATTGGTTATGCATGCAGGGAACATGGAAATCTCCCAAGTGGTTTAGTATGGAAAATGGAAGGGAACATAAAAGTCCCCTTAAACTTGTATATGGTTTAATATGGTCAATACTTGCAAGTAAGGGTTGGTACGATGATACCAATAACAACGGGCTTTGATTAACAAATGTATTATGGTTTAGTTATTTTGAAAATTATTTTAATTGGGCAATAATGGAAGGATGTATAGAAAAGCCTTGGAAAGTAGAGGTCTCAAGGGCGACCAAAACTTAAAACTCATATTTGCTGATATAAGGTTGGTCTTGGTGATCATGTGGATGATGTCACACTTAATTTTAGGGATTTACTAGCCATTCCATAATATACTTCCCTAGTCGTGCAGCTAAACGCACTAGGGACCTTTCAGCAGGGGGAGCTGAACCCATATAGACCGTGGGTGGTTTAGGATGACAAAGCTACCTAGCCAAGGTAAAGGTTTTAAAAAAATTCTAAACTTGGTACCTTTTTCCAACATGGATATATATATTTATGTATGGTTGATTGAATATGGATAGTTTTACTTGGTTTTATAAATGACAATATTTTATCTTATCTTGAGATCATGCTAGTGGTCACTCACTAACCCCGTCTACTGGTGGCTGTATACCCACACTATGAAAGGACCAGTCGTTCTACTCCTCCTACATAGTGATTGATTTTGGGACAATATTTTGACTTAAGTGGCGAGCTTTCATCCTTTTGGAAGGCTCTATTTCATGTTATGCATATTTCTAGACACTTTGATTTTATTTTTATATTAATTTGTGCTATGGTTTGGGGCATGTCTCGACCCAATTTAATTACTATTTTGGATAAAGGCTTTGTGGTACTTCTATGGGTCAGAATGGGTGGGATTAGTATTGGAGTTGGCCTACGCATTGGAATAAGCTAGTGGGCAGACATCATTGGACGATATTGTTGGTTATCCCATCCTATTATATTTTGGGATTAATTATATTATATTTTTGAATGTCCTTAGTTATGGTCTTATTTATGTCCCTTGTTTTGGTATAGTTGGATTATTAGTATGGGATGATTGGACTCATTTGGGTTTTTCATGGTTGTAATCTTATCACAGAGTCTTTGTGTGAGCTATTACACTATTTTATTACATACTCAAAATTTAGCCAACTCAAGAGAAGGTGGCTAGAGGTTGGGTTAACTAATGGGGGTGGTCTATGGTCCTAGATAGACTTGGGACACCCATTACTGCAAGTCTTTTGGGCAGTTCATGTCAAGTTCTATAAGATCCTAGGTTCATGCGTAATTGGGAGTCTACAAAGCTATGTTGAGTAGAGTCACTTTTAGGGGGGTTTAGCGGACCACACTCATAAGCGCACCACACTCTCTTAGGTTGGGGATAAGGTTTTCCTCAAGGTATCTCCCATAAAGAAAGTAGTGTGGTTTGTTAAGAAGGGGAAGCTTAGTTTTGGGTATGTTGGTCCTAATGAGATTTTAACAAAAGTTGGTAATACTGCTTATAAGCTGAAGTTACCTTCTAGCTTGAGTTTGGTTCATCCAATCCTTTATGTTTCTATGCTGAGGAAGTGTATTGGTGATCCTTCTTTGGTTGTTCTTTTTGAATGATTGGGTCTCACGGATTTTTTATCCTATGAAGAAGTCCCAATTGAGATGTTGGACAAACAGGTTCATCAGTTGTGGACCAAGGATTTGTATTTTGTTAAGGTTCTATAGTGGAACCATAAGGTGGAAGATGCTACTTGAGAAGTGTAAGAAGACATAAAGTCAAAATATTTGCATTTATTATCATCTCTTGGGATTTGAGCAAAAGG
Source organism: Capsicum baccatum var. pendulum (assembly GCA_030864225.1). NCBI lineage: Eukaryota > Viridiplantae > Streptophyta > Magnoliopsida > Solanales > Solanaceae > Capsicum > Capsicum baccatum. The sequence goes on from CM061560.1 coordinate 115,288,521, forward strand.
TATGTGTCTTCAACACATCTTTCTGTTCAGAGTTTGTTAAAGTAAAGATTTATAACTTTGTCTCTTTTTTTCTAACTTTGTTAAATATTGGGAATATGTTTGATAATGCAAATGACTCTAGCGTGCGGTTACCCTTACCTTGTCCGTCATTCGGGGATGAAAATTCCTAGTAGGGGGAACTGAAACACCCTAGTTTCTAGACCTTAGAAAATTTCCTGGAATTTTGATCTTTAGATCTAATATGACTTATAGGTACGAGTCGTATGTTGGTGTATGGATGGTATGGTCCATTCGTATACTGACTAATGTTGGTTGGGGGCATGAATTTTAGGTTGCTAGAATGGATATAACTTAGGGGTGCAAGTCTTATTGATGGTTACAGGTCATTTTGTTCCTTAACTTAAGCTTAAAATTAGTTACTTAGGTTGGATCTGATTACGAGTGGCTCACCATGATCCAAAAGCTAGGGTACAAATAGTACCAGGGACTCATATGGTAAACTATGTTCAATTCCCCATGTATTTTATCCTACAAGCAATATGGATCATTGATAGAGATCGTATGTTGCGGTTACGAGTTGGTTGGATGAATCGTATATTGGATAGTGTTCCAAGGGTTGAGGCTTGGATACTAATGATGGATACCTACCATATAGGTAGGATACGACTCATGAAGGCAGTCGTATCCCTATGATAGTATTTTTGGGAAACTTAAGTGGGTGTATTCTGGATATTTTACTACTTATCTTAATAAGTCCCCACGATTAATAACCTACTTGGGAGGCTATTTACCCTGAAATTCTATTCATTAGCACTTAGAAACTCTTCCTAAACACTCCATAATTCTCTCAATAGCTATTGGCAAGGGGAGCTAAGAAATCAACAAAGGAATCATTTTGGGGCATATCTTAGTATTTTCCTTCCATCATCATCTTTTTAAGGCATGTTTCTTATCCCTCGTTATTAATTTAATTACTGGCATAGTTTATGTATATGTTTTCATGGTTTTAATATTGCATGATTTTGGCTTTCAAATCTGATTTAGGGGTTTTGATGTTAAGTGCTTGGTTATGGTTTCCCATGGTTTTAATTATGCCCTAATGTGATTGATAAAATTCTTATAAAGATATGATCATTGCATTGACTAATTTTAATGGAACTCTTGCATGTTCTAAACTTGGAAAAGGAATTATGCATGGTTTAAATGGTTTGAAAAGGCTAAAGTCTAATTCATTATGCTTGCGGGGAACACGAATGTCTCCTAAGTGGTTTAATATGGCAAATGAAATGGCACTTGAAAGTCCCCTTAAATATGTATATGGTTGGCTATGGATAATACTTGCAAGTAAGGATTGGTATGATGATACCAATATCAATGACCTTTATTAAAAAATGTATAATGGTTCTGTATTTTGGAAATTGGTTTTAACTAAGCAATAATGGCTGGATGTGTAGAAATTCATGGAAGGTGGAGGTCCTGGGGGACCAAAACTTGAAATTCATATTTGCCGATATGAGGTTGGTCTTAGTGACCATGTATATGATGTAATACTTTATTTTGGGGATGTACTAGTCATTCCATAGGATACTTCCCTGGTCATGCGGCTACATGCACTGGAGCCCTTTCAATAGGTAGAGTTGAACCCATATAGCCTATGGGTGGTTTAGGATAGCAAAGCTACACAACCCAAATTAATGATTTAAAGGCATGCTAAAATCGGTCCCTTTTAACGACATTGATATATACGTATGAATGGTTGTGGTCATATTGATAGATTTTACTTGGTTTTATAAATGCCATTATTTTGTGCTTATCTGGAGTTCATGCTAGCGATCACTCGCTAACCCCATCTATTGGCGGCTGTATACCCATGCTATGAAAGAACTAATCGTTGTACTACTTCTACATAGTGATTGATTTGGTTATAGCATTTAGACTGAAGTGATTTATCTTCCATCCTTTTGGAAGGCTCCATTTAATGTTATAGATATTTCTAGATACTTTAATCTTATGTTGGTTATTAGTTTTGTCTATGGTTGGGGGCTTGTCCTAACCGGATTTCATTACTCTTATGGATAGAGGCTTTGTGGTACTTCTATGGGTTGGAATTGGCGGGATCGATATTGGTAGAGGCCTTGGCATTGGAATAAGATGGTGGGCTGACATCATGAGATGATATTGTTGGTTCATCAATCCTATTACATTTTAAGATTAATTATATTATATTTTGGAATATCCTAGGTTATGTCCTGGTTTATGGCCCTTCTTTTGGTATGGTTAGATTATTGATCTTGATGAGGATGAGGACGACTTGTATGAAGCTAGTTCTATAAGAGCAATTATTCCACCTCCATTGGCACCTGGGGTGAAGTTTATCATAACCAACACCATGATACAACTTCTTAATCTCAAGGGGTTGTTTGGAGGACTTCCAGAGAATGACCCAAATATGCACCTGGTGAATTTCATCAACATTTGCAAATCCTTTGATAAATCTAGTGTTGGCCAAAATGCAATTTGTCTTGGTTATTCCCATTGTCTCTATCTGCAGAGGCAACAATATGGTTGAATGAGTTATCCCCCGAATCTATAACAAACTAGATGCAATTGAAAGGAGCTCTCCTAGATAGGTTCTTTCCACCCTCCAGTATGTTACAATTGAGGGATGAAATTAGCATCTTCTGACAATTACCAAATGAGGCACTACATGAAACTTAGATGGGATTCAAGAAAAAGTTGACACAGTGTCCTAACCACAAGATGACTAACGAGCATTTAATGGAGACTTTCTATAGAGCCTTGAACTCTATAACCAAACCAATAGTTGAAAATGTAGCAGGAGGGGCATTCATGGAGCTTGCATTCAATGAGGCTACAGATATGTTTTAGTGGTTGACTAATATAAGTAGATCTTGGCATACTAGGGATTTTGTGGTAGCAAACCCTACTATATCTAGTGGTATGTCGACAGAGCAATATCTGAAAGAGGAGGAATGTGACAAAAATATGGCACACATGAAAACATAGATGGATCTACTTACTAAACACTTATTATCTAGGAAGACTGAGAAGGTAAATGCTATTGGGTTTTAAGGAAGAACTGATTCTGATTCTGAGGAAGAGATGAACTATCTAAATAATCAAAGGGGTTTTTGAGGCAATAGCCAAGGGTATCAAGGTTGGAACTATTACGACAAGGATTGTTACAAAAATAGGGACCAAGGGAGTTGGAAGAATAAAAATAACAGGAGTGGACTATATGTACCTCCTGGAAATTAGAATAATACAGCTACCAGTTCAGGCAAGATTTCTATGGAGGACATGATGGAGAAACTATTAAAGGGAGTTAAGGCGACCAATGTTGGGGTGACGACGATGAAGAGTACTTATCTTCCATGATCTAGCTAGTAAATTCGCACTCAAATTTTATCAAGAAGTTGGAGCAGTAGATGAGCCAACTCTCGGCAGTATTTAATAAGAGAAAGAGTGGTACCTTGTTGAGCGATATAGTACAGAAACCTCAAAATGATAGCTCTTGTATGGCAGTTACCACTCAAAGTAGTAAAATATTACCTGGTCCTTCTATGGTAAAAGCTATGATTGAGGATGTGATTGAAGAATATGTAGAAGATGATAAAACCTATCCAGCAGAGTCTGAGAAGATGGATAGTAATGAGGGTATATGTAACTATCAGCAGGTTTATGAGTTAGAGGAAGAAAAGAAAAAGAAGGAGAAAGTAATTACTACTTTTCAAAACCACCATCGCCTTTCCCCCATCAATTGAAGAAGAAAGTTGATAACACAAAGTTCAATATATTTATGGTAATGTCAAAGCCACTAATGGTTAATATGCCTTTATTAGAGGCAATAGAGCAGATGTCAGGATACGCCAAGTTTATAGAGGATCCCATGTCAAAGAAGAGAAATAGTTAGATATAAACCAATGGTAATCTTCACCATTGTAGCACCATCTCGATAAGATCCTTGGTACGAAATAAAGATGACCTAGGAGTGTTCACCATCCCTTATACTATTGGGTCACTTGATTAGGCTAAATCCTTATATGATCTCAAAGAGAGTATTAACTTGATGCCATTTTCTATTTATAAGAGGTTAGGTTTGGGAGACCTAGCACCCTCAAATATATGATTGGTGATGGCGGACAGGTCTGTGAAGTGGCTAGTTGGGATATTGTATGATGTACTAGTAAAGGTATCCACCTTTATATTTCCTACAGACTTTGTTATTTTGGACTGCAAGGTTGATTTCTAGGTACCCATAATTTTGGGTAGACCTTTTCTCAAAATCTGGAGTATCTTTATTAATTTAAGGGCTAATGAGTTACTGTTTAGGATTAATGATGAGGTGGTTCACTTTGATGTGTGCCAATCTATGAATCAACCCAAGGAGATAAGTTTATTTTCCATTGTGAATATTTATTATAAAGATAAGCAAGAGGTTCAATTTGAGGAAAACTTTGCTATGGAAACTATGGTTGCAGTCTTGATGAATTTTGGCAGTGAAGGTATCGAGGAGTACGAATAGACAGTGTCTGATCTAATGTGAATGGGATCTTATTCATATGCTTCCAAGAAGCTGGACTTAGATCTGAAAAATTGACCAACACCTCCAGTTAATCCATCTATCGAAAAGCCACTGGTGTTGGATTTGAAGGAGTTGCCAGGACATTTGTGGTATGTGTTTTTAGGTAGTAGAAACACTGCTTGTGATTATTGCTGCTAATTTTGGTGAGAACCAGGTTGAGTCACTTATCTATGTGCTTAGACAATATAAAAGAGCAATAGGATGGACTATTGCTGATATCATTGGTAATCCTCCTGGTATTTGAACTCACAAGATTCAGCTTAAAGAATATTACACACTAACCATTGATCACTAATGTCGTCTGAACCTAATAATGCAAGAGGTGGTTAAGAAGGAGATCACTAAGTAGCTGGACGCAGGAGTTGTATGCCAAAACTTTTATAGTAAGTGGGTAAGCCCTGTTCAATGTGTGCCAAAAAAAGGAGGCATAACTGTTGTGGCAACTGAGAAAAATAAGTTGATTCTCCTATGGCCTATGACTGGGTAGAGAGTTTATATGGACTACCGTAATCTCAATTAATAAACTTTGAAGGACCACTTCCCAATGCTTTTTATGGATTAAATGCTTGATCGTCTAGCAGAAAGAGGTTAGTACTTTTTTCTTGGATGGGTATTCGAGTTACACCCAGATTTCTATTGCTCCAGAAGATCAGGAGAAGAGGACATTTACTAACCTGTATGGTACTTTTGCTTTTAAATGAATGTCATTTGTCTTATTTAATGCACCCACCACATTCTAATGGTGCATGATGTCTATATTCTCTGACATGGTGGAGGATACCTCGTAGGTGTTTATGGATGACTTCTTAGTAGTGGGTGATTGTTTTGAAATGTGTTTTGTGAATCTGAGTAGAGCATTATAGTGGTGCGAAGAATTTAATCTTGTGCTTAATTGCAAAAAATGTCACTTCATGGTGAAGGAGGGCATTGTTCTTGGTCCCAAAATTTATGCAAAAGGGATCGAAGTTGACAGGGCAAAAGTAGAAGTTATAGAGAAATTACCCCCTTCCATCTCTGTAAAAAGTGTATGTAGTTTCTTGGGTCATGCTGGATTCTACCACCAGTTTATGAAGGACTTCTCCAAGATCGCTAATCCGTTATGTAAATTGTTGGAGAAGGAAGGTAACTTTGTATTTGATGAGGAGTGCATGAAGTCATTTAAATGCCTTAAAGAGAAGCTTGTTGCTGCTCCTATTATGGTTACTTCAGACTGGTCTAAGCCTTTTGAAATCATGTACGACATAAGTGGAGTAGCACTGGGTCCTGTGCTTTTCCATAAAAAGGTAAAATTGCCACCCTATTTACTATGTGAGCAAGGCATTAAATGGGGCACAAAAGAATTACACTATTCTTGAGAAGGAATTTCTCGCTATTGTCTATGCTTTTAAGAAGTTTTGTGCTTACTTGTTGGGAACTAAGGTGGTGGTTCATACAGACCATGATTCCTTGAGATATTTGATGGCAATGACGGATGCAAAACCAAGGTTAATCACATAGGTGCTGCTTCTACAAGAGTTTGACTTCGAAGTCAATGATCGAAAAGGATGCAAAATTCAAGTTGCGGATTATCTATCCAGACTTGAGGGTTATCAAGTAGTCAAGAATGAGTTTGAAATTAATGATACATTTTCGGATAAGAAAGTCCTGGCTACTGTGCTTAAAAGAGTGCCTTGTATGCTAACTTTTCAAATTATATGGTAAGTGAAGTCATCTCAGAGAATCTATATTTTCATCAAAGGAAGAAGTTCCTGCATGATGTTACACACTATTTCTGCGATAATATGTATTTTTTGGAGGTGTGCAAATTATAATATCACACGGTGTATTACAGAGGTGGATATATTGAATATCTTGGGAACTTATCATGCTTCTCCGGTCAGGGGTCACCATGCAATTGTTCGTACTACGAGGAAACTGCTATAGAGCAGCTATTAATGGCCAACCTTATTCAAGGATGCCTATGCGTTTGTGTGAAGATGTGACCAATGCCAGAGACAAGGGTCAATCTCAAATCACCATGAGATACCTATAACAAAAATGATGGAAGTCAGTTGTTTAATGTATGGGGCATTGACTTCATGGGGCCCTTTGTGAGCTCTTATGGGTTGAAATACATATTAGTCGCCGTTGATTATGTGTTGAAATAGGTGGAAGTTGTCGCTTTGGCTGATAATGAATGAAAGAGAGTGGTTGCGTTCCTTAACCAAAATATCTTCTCTCGCTTTGGGGTACCACACACCATCATAAGTGATAGAGGATCACATTTTTGCAACCGAGTGTTTCGAGCTACTTTATTGAAATGTAGTGTGAAACAGCATAATTCTACTATGCCATATAACCCACAGACCAGTAGGCAAGTGGAAGTTTCAAACTAAAAGATAAAAGCATTTTTGGCTAAAATGGTGAATGCGAGCAGAAAAGACTGGTCTCGAAAGCTCGATGATGCCTTGTGGGCATATCGAACTTCTTTCAAGATGCCTATTGGGATGTCACCATATCTTCTGGTCTACAACAAAGCATGTCACATTCTGGTCGAACTAGAGCACAAGGTTTTGTGGGATCTTAAAAGACTGAACATTAACTAGAAAGAAACAACTGAGTTAAGGTTAGGAAAATTAAATTAGATGGGCGAATTCTATCTCGGAGCTTATAAAAGTGTTGATTTGTATAAAGAAAGAATGAAGAATTACCATGACCGAAGAAGAGAGAAGAGAGATTTTCAATCCGGTGATTGGGTGTGATTGTTCAACTCTCGACATTGGCTCTTTCTAGGAATATTGATATCTAGATGTTCTTGACCATTCAAGGTAAGTCAAGTGTTTCCATCAGGTGTGGTGGAACTTGAAGGTAAAGATGAAAGTCTATTCAAAGTTAATAGGCAAAGAGTGAAGACCTATGTTGGCCCAACCGGTGATGGAAATCTATTGTCCACTGTGAATCTTGATGAAGTCTAAGTATTCGAGGTAACCAAGTCATGCCACAACAATAAATCAGGCGCTAGGGGGAGGCAACCCATTAAGTGTTGTTATAACCATTGTTAGAGTTTATTTATTGTTTTTGTGCAATTTGATGTGTTTATGAAGTGTGGAGGACTGAGAAATGTAGAACGAAAGGAATTCTACAGTTGGCACGATGGATTTTCAGCGAAACCATTAAATCCATAGTTAAAAAATGGACATTATGGATAAGGCTTGATGGTCAAGTTGGTTGACTGTTGCTCTCCCGGCAGACCATCACTTCCTACGTCACACTGAGGCCAAATTATGAAATTTCTAGAATAAACTAATGGATAGTCTGATAGATCATCACATCACTGATAGACCATTGGATAAACCATCATAACAAGGCATGATTTACATGTTTCTGGTAAGCCTTGACGGTCAACCTGGAGGACCGTCGAACACCCGATGAACTATTAGGTCAACCATCAAACTAACCCTAGTCATACAGGTCGAGTCGAGTTAATTTTAAGGATTAGTTAATTTCTCATATTTTACCCAAAAGATTTTAAACTGATAAGAAGAAGCAGTTACATATGTTCCTACATGTACAAATCCTAAAATTGTTTAACTTTCTCTATATTCAAAGTATTTGGGATCAGTTATTCCCTTTTAGGACTCTCTTTCTTTCTTCTATCCCCTATTTAAATGAACCCATCCCTCTCTTCTTCTTATCATAACAAAAGTTAACAATGACTGAAAAAGGCTTTGAATTTTGTTTTATTCTAAATTTACATGTGATAAGACTGAAGTTACTACTCCATCAAGGTATGATCACAACTTTATTTTCCTTATTTGAATTGCTAAATATGGAGTAAGTAAGTTGTTTGTTGTTAAAGAAAACTCCCTCTTATTTTTGCTTGTTCTGATTATAATTTAAAAGTTGAACTCTAGTGTGCTTTCTTCTGGGTGAAGTTTGAGTAACCCATGTACTAAAAGTGAGAAAATTGTGCTTAAATATTAAGATCATGCAATTGTTATGTTAAGAAGTTAGAATACACACCAAGTTTCTGACAAAAGGTCAAAGTTAAGTCTGAAACTTAAAAATGATGTTGATGATCACCTTGGTGGACCATCGGACCTGCGACGGACCACCAGGTAATCTATCAAAAAGATGCCAAGATTGGTACTCAGTAGATAAGCTAAAATGGATGACTTGGTAGACCATTAGTAACCTGATGAACCGCCAGGTTGACCATCAGAAGGCTTTGAGATACAGGACACACTGGTTAAGTCCTGATGGTGAGTCGAGCAGACCGTCACAGTCTTGATGGACCGTCAAACCTTTAGTAAAGCAATATTTTCACTGTTTTCAATTTTTTTGAGTTGTAAACTAGTTCCTTGTTCCTTTCATAGGCAGTATGGCACAGAAGATACCCCTAAACAGAGGAGGTGTTTAGAGAACAAAGGTGAATAGGTATACCGGCTAGGAGAGAGAAGGCACCAACCTTTAATACTTGGAAATGAGATAGGGAAACCCACATAGTCTCCCAGTATGAAGAGGAGAGTGAGAGTATCACCAGTAGCACCTGTTCGAGCCCCAATAAAGAAGGGGTCAAAAATATCTAACCCCAACCTTGTTTAGGGAAAAATCAGCCCTGTTAATACAAAAACTGAAAAGGTTAATGTGGTTAAGAGCAAAAAAACTCAAATGAGGGGGAACTCAGGTGGAAAATTGAGGGATGAAGGGATAAGTTCCTCGATAGGCTGGAACTGACGGTGAGTAGGCCAATCAAGAGGCTAATCTTTGAAGAGTACCAAATAGTGAAAAATGAGTTGCATGAATATCTAGAACTAGAGTAGCAATTCAATAAGTATGAGTTGGCTTGGATGAGCAAGCCTCTTGGTTCATATCAATTAAATCTGGTAAGGGAATTTTTGCCAATTATTCGACACTGATAGAGAAAGATTGTCCTAAGGTCATGAAGATCTCAGACTTGCCGAACAAAGAGTCAATTCTGATGAAAGAAGTTAACATTAATATATCAACTCGAACAATCAACATGATGTTATTTGGGCCCAACTATGAGGCACCAGTTACGGTTTCTGATCTTGAGTATTGCCTGACTTCAGAATCCACTCAAAACCTTGGTTTTCTGGGCAACTTACTGATGATAGAAACCCCGTCTATCCAACCAACCCACAAGAGCGCATTACTAAATCCTCTCTTAGCTTTCAGGATAAGTTTTGGTGTGACATTGTTTGATTCAGATTGTTTCCAACAAGAGGTGATGTCAATTTGGATAGACACAGGGTTGTGCTGGTGGCTAGTTTGAATACAGGGCTGAAGATTAATTTTTTCCAAATACATGCTGATGAAATATTTGTGAGGGCTCACAAATTGGAAAGTGCACTACTGTTCCCATATTTAATCACAGAGTTATGCAGGTAGGCTAATATGTCTCTGATTCGAGATGTAGGATTAGAATCTATGTCGCCAATGGGTGGATAGATTATTTGGAGTACAGGTTGATAGAGGAAAATTTTGCCAAGTCAGTTAAGATACAAAAGAAGTTTAAGAAGCAGTTAGACACATAGGCTTCATAATTCAAGCCTTTTGTTGATCAAATTTTAGCTGAGGCAATCTATCCATTTTGAAACATTCAGATTAGGATGTACCATATGGAAGAGAGAATCAATAAAAGGCTCTATGCGATGTCCATTTCAGATCTTGCTAAGTTCAAGAAAGAATTTAAACAAGAATAGACAGACATAGCAGAGTTGAACAATGAGCATCCATAGTAGCCTATTTTTGACCCAACTCTCGTGATAAGCAATTAATATGAAGGTATTATTGAATTTATGGGAATGCTATTGAAAGACAAAATCAAAAAGGTAGATAAAATTATGGATCGAAAAGCTACCAGAAGAAGAAGGCTAGAAGCAATGCCACTAGGGGAGAAAGAAGAGTATGATATAAAGAAACTTGTAAAAAGATCAAGGAGAAATGAAGAGGAAAGGAATAAGAAGAAAGTAGATGAATCTGCACGAGTTTCTACCAGTTCTGCCCTACCAAGGGGGCCCAGTTCAGACCTAGCTTGAGTTGTGATACCTCCGATTTCAGAGGAAGAGATTGTGAGTACCCCTACCACCATAAGGGTCAATATTCCTACAGGTGAGGCCACTGGAGCCTTACCATATTTCACTGATGCCTCATCTGAATAAGAGCTTTACAAGTGTTCCCCTCCTCTGTATTTTACATATATGTATTGAGGACAATACATTTATTATATGTGGGGGTGGGTGTACTTGTACCACGAGGGTTTTTCTTGCCTGTGTTGTTTTCCTCCTGTGTGTTATTTAGTAGAATCGACATGTCTAGGATTGTATTTTTTCCTAAACAAGTGTGATGCAAATATCTGTTGGTACTGTTATTTATGAAAGTGTCTTTTCCTTTAGCATTATTTTGTATATATGGATGATGTATGACTATGGCATAAGACTGTGAACATATTTGTATGGCTATTTCCTCTTGTCAGTTAGCATATATTGAACAACCTTTGGTGATTCTATAATTAGCATTAACATGTAAAATATGTATGATCATGTGATGAAAATCCTAAGATTAGCAAAATAAGTATTACTTAGTTGTCTGTATGTGTGAGTATTTGTGTTAGTTCTTGTATTGTGTAACACCTAGAACTTGCCTATTTCATTGATTTTGTTTTTTGGTTGATTCAATAGGATAGGATAGCAGGCCTCCATTTAATTTTAGTCCACTTAGCCGAAATAACTTACCCACCAAAAAGATTTTTCCATTTTTGAACCCATTTTGATCTTATGTTAGTTTTCTTCATTCCCAATAACTCTAATTAACTCACTTTAGAGTGTTAACACCTAACTTTGACCCTGTTCTAATATTGGACATTGTGTACCTTAACTTAGGCAAAAGACCTAAGTTGAGCGTGGCTACTGTCAAGATGTTAGACATTTAACGAAAAGGTCATTTAGAGCTAAAATAAAGCATTTGGCCCTAACCTATTTAAGATATTGTGCACCTTAACTAACTGCTTCAGCAAAAGTTGAGGGTGGCTGATGCTTATATATATATAAAAAATGAGGGTTATGGCAAAGTATGAATGAATGGTGGAGATTGTAAGTAAGCTGGTAAAGCAGTAGCCTTGGTAAGTAGAATTCAAGGCAAAGAGAGTTAAGTCTGAATATTGAGTCACTTTTCCCAAAATTTGTCCTTACCTAGCCCCAAAGCCTCATTACAAGCCTAAAAAAAACCTACTTGATCTTTGTGAATCAACCATAATGGAGCGTTAGATGATAAGGTCAAGCCTATGGGTGTGTATTCTATGTTTGTAACTTCTTTGATGACTGTGAGAGTCTTGATTTTTGTCCACAATATATAATTAGTAGCGGATTTCATTGACTATGAGGGAAACTTGACTTACACTTAGTTTTGCTGATCTCTGTGGGATTTATTTCTATGTTTATGTGTGTGTTGAATTATAAACAATGCCGGTTGTAGATCCTAATATGTTAAGCTTATGTGAGTGAGATGACAAGTGAATAGTTGTGTGAAATCTAGTTCAACAATTGATTGCCTGCCATTGTGTTATTCATGTATGCAATCTTATGCTGAGTTGCTTGAGTACAAGCAATTATCTTAAGTTGAGGTTGCTTATGTTCTAGATTTTAACGAATCATTTTACATCATTTCCAAGGGATAATTTTATATTTTCAAGCAACTGATAATGTATTTAATACAAGATTTAGTGTTTTTAGGTCAAAGAGTTAGATGTAGAAGACACTTTAAAAAGTAGCAAAAAAAGCCACTGATGGGAGAACTGGCAAACCGTCAGTCATACGATAGACTGCTAGGGTAGCCATCAGAGTCAAATAGAAAGGAATAACTGAGTGTATCCTGCGACGATCCAAGTGATGGACCGTCGGATCCCCAATGGACTGCCAACTTGATCGTCTGGATGAAACAAAACTTTAAATTTTAGAGGACCAAGTAACAAACCATTTAACGAACCCCTAAGCTTGCGGCAGTCCTCCAACATGACCGTCATCCCTTATCAACAACATGATACTTTTGGTCCATCAGCAGCGATCTATGCGATGGACTGTCAGGCTTTCGATGGACCATCAAAGTGACTGTCAACTTGGATGCAACTTTTTTGAGTTTAAATTTTAAGTACTCTATACCTGGGAACATATAAATACCTAGTTTAGGTTTTATTTAGGTATATTTTATTATATTTTCCAGCTAAAAAATTCATTGTACGTATTATTCTCTGTGATTCAAGCAAGAATTGTGGATGTAGTTATCTTTATTCAAATTCTCATTGAGGATTGAAGAACAGTTATTGTAACCTTTGTAAATAATTCTTTGAATCCTTTTTTGAAGAACACAATAATTTCCTCTTCTTCTTCTTTTAAGATATGTGGCTAAATTCTCATAACTAGGGTTATGGCAGCCTTGATGTGAATAAATGATTGGGGTTGTGAGAATGCTTAATTTCCATATGTAATTGAGATTGTATAAAACCTTCTTAACTTTAATGACCCTTCTACATTACTTGTCCAAGAAGAAAAGTATATGTTGGGAAAAAAAGAGTTTACATAAATTCTAAAGGCCTTAACCTTTGGGATATAAGTTGATTCCTTAAACAAGGATTTACTCACATAAGATATTAATGGAATAATTTCATTTATTCTTTGATTTCCAAAGAATTAAAGGGTAAACTACCCATTTAGGTTGAGAAACAAAGGGTAAACTTCAGAATTCAATATCTCTTGCAATTGAAGTTGTAAATTAGGAATTTAAGAGAATGCACAACCCCATCTGTTTGAACATCTTGGTGAACTTGCATATTGTTTATTTGTTCTCGTTGAATTAGTACTTGCAATAAAATTCATTAGCTTGAATACTAGTTGTTACAACCATTTAAACATTATTACAAATTCAAAATCCTCCTTGCTCAGGAGCCTTCAATCAATAGTCTGTTCACAACTATAACACTTAGTTTGCACAATATTCCCTTTGCGATTTGACCCTAACCTAGTTGTGTTCTATATTTTATAGCAACCTCTGACACTTTCTAACAAGAGTTGTAAATTAGGCGTATCAAGGATTGATGGGATGTATCTGGTGTTTTATTTGCTGAGACTATAAGGGTTAGCTAATTTATGAAGATAGGTCCTTCAGTTTTTTCTGGAGTGAAAGTAGAGAAGGATCCAGAAGGCTTCTTAAATGAGATGGAAAAGATATTTTAAATAATGCAGGATACTTATGAGGTGGGGTGAACTTTGCAGCTTATCATCTTAAAGAAGTTCCATATCGTTGGTATGAAGAGTGGGATATGGATATAGGAGAAATAGAGTGATCATCCTTGTAGGATGCCTTCTCTGTTACTTTCCTGGATAATTTCTTTCCCTAAAACTTGAGTGAAGTAAATATTGAGGTATTTGTAAACCTCAAGAAGGGGAGGATGTCTATCAAGGAATATTCCTTGAAGTTTTACTAATTGTCACAGTATGCTCCTAATTTAGTGGCTGAAATGTGAGCTAGAATGAGGAAGTTTGATTTTGGGTTTTATCAAAATTTGATTTTTAAGAGAAAGACTGCCTTACTGATTAAAGATATGGACATCTCTGGGTTGACTGTTCATATGCAGTTAGTGGAGGATGAAAAGAGGAAGAAAGCAAAAATTAGGGATAAGCAAGGTAAGAGGAGCATAATTTCTTATTAAGGAGGTGCTCGGTCTCAGGGCGGTAGGGATGGTGGAAATGGTAGAAAAAAAGTGGGGAAGTTCTGGTTCCTACTTTTCTGCTAGTGCTCCTTACTAGTCAGGCGACAGGTATCATTATTACAGAGATAATTCTCGAGCATAGGGTACCCAATCTCATGTGAGCAAAGGTTAGTCAGTTTTTTCATGTCCTCCTTGTCAGTTCTGTTCTTTTCCTCATCGGGGTTAGTGCGATGAAGGAAAAGAAAAATGCTTCAAATGTGTCCAGGAAGGCCATTGGCTCATGGATTGTCCAGTTAATAAGGTTGCTATGGGGGAGAATAAGATTCGTATGGCTTCACCTTTTGCTCTTGCACCTAGTGGTGAGGCATCTGCTTCTATTACTGCTTTTGGATCTAGTGTTGGTTGGAATAGGTTTTATGCTTTGGAGTCCCGAAAAGAATTCGAGGCATTACTTGATATCATTACTAATACAACTTTTCTCTCCTGACATATATTATTTACTTTATTCGATATCTACTATTTCCTATGTGACTCCATATATGTCTATATCTTTTGGTTTCAATCCAGAAGCTATTTTGGTTCCTTTTTCTATTTGTACCACTGTAGGTGACTCGGTTATTTCTAAGAGAGTCTATAGGGGGTATGTGGTATCTTTTTGTGGAAGGCAGACCTTGGTGGATCTATTTGAATTGGATATGTGGATTTTGATATTATTTTGGGTATGGAGTGGTTATACTCTAATTACTCATCATTAAATTATAAAACCTATAGGGTTATCTTTAGGTTCCATGGTGAACTGATTATAGAGTGAGAGGGTGCTTTCTTAGGTCCTAGGGAGGAGATTTATTTCTCACCTTAGAGCTTGAAAGTTAATATCCAAAGGTTGTCTTTATCACTTGGTTTGGGTTAAGAATTCTAACTCAGAAGGTCCTACTTTTTAGTAAGTTTTGGTGGTTAATGAGTTTCCAAAGGTTTTTTTAAATGATCTTCCTAGTGTTCCTCTCGATAGGGAAATAGAGTTTGGTTTTGACCAAATTCTGAACACACATCTAATTTATACCCTCAATATAGAATGGCTCCAGTTGAGTTAAGGGAACTCAAGGAGAAACTTAAGGATCTTCTGGATAAGGGAGTTTATTTGTTCTAGTGTATCGATGTTGTTTATGCGCAAAAAGGGTGGTTCCCTTCGGATATGCTTTAACTATTGGTAGTTGAACAATATAACAATAAAGAATAAGTATCCTCTTCCAAGAATAGATGATCTATTTGACCAGTTGCAAGGTGCTAAGTTATTTTCTAAGATAGATCTTATGTTTGGGAACCATCAACTAAAGATTAGGTAAGTGGATATCCCTAAGATAGATTTTCATACTTGGTATGGGCACTTTGTGTTTTTGGTAATCTCATTTGGGTTGACTATTGTCCTACAACATTTATGGATCTGACGAATAGGGTATTATGGCAGTATTTGGATCTCTTCATTATTATGTCCATTAATGACATTTTGGTTTATTCAAAGAGTGAGCTGGATCATGATAATCGCCTTTGTATGGTGTTGCAGACCTCAACTGAATAACAACTATATGCCTAGATCTCTAAGTATGAGTTTTGGTTGAACATTGTGACTTTCTTAGGTAAGATTATTTCTAGTGAAGGGATCAAGGTGGATCTACAAAAGGTTAATATGGTGAAGTGGTGGCCTAGACCTATGACTCCATTCTATAGTTGGAGCTTCTTGGGTTTAGTCGGGTATTATAGGTAGTTTGTGGAATGATTTTCATCGATAGATGCTCCTTTGACTAAGTTGACTCAGATAAAGATCATGTTTTCTTGGTCAGATGCTTATGAAAGGAGTTTCAAGAAGTTGAATGATAAATTAACTTTGGCTCCAATTCTGACTTTGTCAGAATGCAATAATGGATTTATGGTTTATTGTGATGCATCAAGGTAAGGCCTGGTTGCTTATTTATACAACATGAGAAGGTGATTCCCTATTCTTCCAGGCAGTTGAAGGTACACTAGAAGAATTCTCCTACTCATGATTTGGAGCTACCGATTGTGCTTTCTTTAAAAATATGGCGCCATTATTTGTATGGTGATCAGGTGTATATCTTTTCTAATCATAAGATTCTACAATATGTCCTCACCCAGAAAGATTTTAATCTCAGGTAGAGGAGATAGCTTAAGCTTCTCAGGGATTATGATATGAGTCTTCACTACCACCCATGTAAGGCTAATGTGGTTGTTGATGGTATTAGTAGGTTATCCATCGGGAGTTTGGCTCATGTGGAGGAAGGAAAATTAGAATAGTTTAAGGCTATTCACCACTTGGCTAATTTTGGAGTTCATCTATTGGACTCCAAGGATAGTGGTGTGGTAGTGCAAAAAATAGTTCGATTATCTCTTGGTGTAAAGATTTGAGAAGAAGCAAGTGTTGGATACCATCTTAATGAAAAACAAGAGTGATGTTGGCGGGCAAAAGGTAGTGGTATTTGAGTTTAATGTTCATGGTACTTTACAGTACCAAGGGAGGTTGTGTGTTCCAGATATCGACAAATATCGACAAAGGATTTTAGGTGAGGTGCATGAGTTATGCTAAGTTGTTCATCTCGGTTTAACTAAGATGTATAATGATATCAAGGCAATTTATTACTGGAGCGGTATGAAGTGAGATGTGTTTAATTTTTTGGCCAATTCCATGGGGTGTCAACAAGTTAAGATTAAGTAATTGAGGACAGAAGGGTTGTATCAAGAAATTGATTTTCTCAAATAGATATGGGAAGCAATCAATACGAACTTCGTTATCGATCTTCCTCGGTCTCGAAGTCAATATGATTTGATTTGGGCCATCATGCATAGGATGACTATGCCTATGCATTTTTTGCCAGTGCAGATAACCTTTTTGATAGAGAATCATGCACTACTGTATGTTCAGGAGAATATTAAGTTGCATGGGGTGTCTGTTTCAATTATTTTTTATCATGGCACACAATTTACATCTCATTTCTGGCGGTTTTTTTTAAAGGCTTGGGGACTAAGGTGGGTTTGAGTACTTTTTTCTTCTGCAGACAGATGGACAAGTGGAGAGAACTATTCAGACATGGGAGGATATGTTTTGGGCTTGTGTGATGGATAATGGTGGCAAGTAGGTTGAGCATCTACCTCTACTGGAGTTTGCATACAACAATATCTATCATTGTAGTATTGGTAGGCCCCTTTTGAGGCATTGTATGGCAGGAGGTATAAATCTTCTATTGGTTGGTTTGATCTTGGTGAGAAGGACATATTTGGTCTTGACTTGGTTTACCAAGCTATGGAAAAGGTGAAGGTGATTTGGGATAGGCTTAATTTTGCCTAAAGTTGCCAAAAGTCCATTATGGATGTTAGGCATAAAGACTTGGAGTTTGAGTCAGGGATTAGGTTTTCCTCAAGGTATCTCCCCTTAAGGGAGTAGTGCATTTTGTCAAGAAGAGGAAGCTCATTCCCCGGTATATTGGTCCTTATGAGATTTTATGGAAAGTTGGTAGTGTTGCTTGTAAGCTGGAGTTGCCTTCTAGCTTGAGTTTTCTTCATCCGGTCTTACATATTTCCATGTTGAGGAAGTGCATTGGTGATCCTTCTTCAATTTTTCCTTTGGAAGAATTGGGTCTCGGAGATTCTTTATCCTATGAAAAAGTCCCAGTTAAGATCTTGGATAGGTTGGTTCATCGGTTACGAACCAAGGATGTGGTTTTGGTTAAGGTTCCTTGGCGAAACCATAAGGTGGAAGAAGATACTTAGGAATCGAAAGAGGACATGAAGTCAAAATATCCACATTTATTTTCTGCTCTTGGAATTCATGTAGAAGCTATGTGTCCTCAACACCTCTTTATTTTTAGAGTTTTTTAAAGAAAATATTTATAACTTTGCCTCTTTGTTTTTGAACTTTGTTAGAGATTGGGAATATGTTAGATAATGCAAATGAATCTAGTGTGTAGTTACCCCTACCTTGTCAATCATTCGGGTAAGAATGTTCCTAGTAGGGGAGACTGAAACACCCTAATTTCTATACCTTAGAAAATTTCCAGGAATTCTGATCTTAGGACCCAATATGACTCATTGGTACAAGCCATATTTTGGGGTACAGATGGTATAATCCGATCGTATACTGACCAGTGTTTGTTGGTGGGATGGATTTTGGAAACTGGAATGGATAAAATCTTGGGGTACGAGTCTTATTAGTGGTTACGAGTAGTTTGGTTCCTTAACCTAATCTTTAACTTGGTTACTTACGTTGGATCTAATTATGAGTGGATCATCATGAGATGTAAGACAAGGTACGAATCATACCAGAGACTTGTATGGTAATCTATTTTTAATTCCCCAGGTATTTTATTTTGCTAGGGATACTGGTTATGGATACGAATTGCCTGTTATGGTTATGACTTGGTTGGATGAGTCGTATACTAGAAAATATTTGATCCAAGGGTTGAGGCTTGGATATGAGTGGTGGATACCAACCGTATAGGAAGGATACGACTTATGAATGCCAGTCGTATCCCTGCAATGAGATTTTTGTACAAATTAAGTGGGTGTATTCTGGACATTTCCCTACTTATACTAATAAGGCCTCACTTCTTCTAACCTACTTAGGAGGTTATTTACCCTAATATTCTATTCATTAATAGTCAGAAACTCTTCATAAACACTCCATAATTCACTAAAGAACTATTGGGCAAGGGGTGCAAGGGTTTCAACTAAGGGATCAAGTTGGGGCTTAACTTGGTGATTTCTTTCCGACATCGTCTTGGTTTAAGGTATGTTTCTCTTTCCTTGTTTTTATTTTAATTGAAGACATGGTTTATATGAATGTTTTCATGGTTTTTGTGTTGCATAGCTATGGCTTTCAAATATGATTTTGGGATTTTCATATTAATTGCTTGGTTATGGTTTCCCATGGTTTTAATTATGCTTTTATATGCATTAATGGTAGTTTTGAAAAATTAGATTGAATTGGAATCATTTATTTGTAAATAGAATTGGTTTTGTTTATATTATGTCCCAATGTGTTTTATAAAATGTTTATAAAGATACGTTCATTGCATTGACTTTTTTTAATTGAACTCTTGCATGTTTTGTACTTGATAAAGGAATTATGCATGGTTTAAATGGTTTGAAAATGCTAAAGTTTAATTTGTTATGCTGGCGGGGAACATGGAAGTCTCCCAAGTTGTTTAATATGGTAAATAGAAGGGAATTTAAAAGTCACCTTAAACCTGTATATGGTTGGCTATGTATAATACTTGCAACTAACGGTGGGTATGACGATACCAATATCAATGGCCTTGGATAATAAATGGATAATGGTTTGGTTATTTGAAAATTGATTTTAATTGGGCAATAATGGTGGGATGTGTATCAAAGTCGTGGAAGGTGGAGGTCCCGAGGACCAAAATTGAAAACTCATATTTGCCAATACGAGGTTTGTCTTGGTGACCGTGTGCTTGATGTCACACTTTATTTTAAGGATGTAATAGTCATCCCATAGAATACTTCCCTAGTCGTGCGGCTACATGCACTAGGCTCTTTCAGCAGGGGGAGCTGAACCCATATAGCCTGTGGGAAGTTTAGGATGGCAAAGCTACACAACCAAGGTAAAGGTTTTAAAGGCTTTCTAAATTTGGTCCCTTTTTTTGTCATGTCTATATATATACACATGTATGGTTGTATGCATATGGATAGTTTTTACTTGGTTTTATAAATGACACTATTTTATCCTTATCTAAAGATCATACTAACAGTCACTAGCTACCCCATCAACTTATAGATGTATACCCATGCAATGTAGGAATCAATCGTTCTACTCCTTCTATGTTGTAATTATTCTGGGGACAATATTTGGACTAAAGTAGTGAGCTCCATCCTTTTGAAAGGATCTATTTCATATTATGGATATTTCTAGACACTTTGATTTTATTTTAGATATTGGTTTTTGCTATTGTTAGGGGCATGTTTGTATTCGCAACTTATCCAGTCAAAGAAGTTACATATTAGTAGTATGAAGAGTGGAATTGGGAAAGAGGAGATATGGAGAAGTCATTCGTATGGGATACCTTCTTTGGTACTTTTATGGATTATTTATTTCCCCAAGAGTTGAGGAAAGCAAAGATGGAGGAGTTTGTGAACCATATGCAGTGTAGGTTGTATACCTTGGAACATGCCTTGAAGTTTCTCCAATTTTCAAGGTATTCTCCTGATTTAGTCGCTGACACGCGGGATAGAATAAGGAAATTTTCTTCTGGGTTAAATCGAGATCTGATTTTTTAGAGCAAGATTGCCTTGCTTATTAAAGATATGGACATCTCTAGGTTGACTGTTCGTATGGAGTAAGTGGAGGATGAAAAGAGAAAGTAGGTGGAGTTTACCCCCAACATAGGAAAGAGTCCCACATCGAGAAAAACATTGAAGGGATATTGGGTATATAAGTAAGAAAGCATTACTCCCTAGTGAGGTGTTTTAAAGCTGTGAGGGCCTGGGCCTAGAGCGGACAATATCACTAGTGGGTTCAGAAGTTCAGGGGTATCTCAGACCTTGATAGTTCAGAATGTCTATTACGGCTAAGGCCCCAAATCAAGTCATGATAGGTATTGATAGTGGCGAATGGCAGAAAAAAAAGTGGGTGAGTTCTAGTTCCTACTCTTCTGTTAGGGCTCCTTACCAGTTCGGTGATGGGTATCATCATGGTGGTGATAATTCTCGGGCACAGGGTGCTCTGATGATAGGCGAAATTACGCGCCTATATCAATATATTTTGCCCATATTTTAGCCTAGTTTTGAGAATAAACTATATATTTCATGCACTTTTAGTCCTTTTTCCTATAAATGAGCTAACGAACATGATTAGTAAAGTTTCAGGTATAAATGATGCAAAATACAGCATTTTATGGCTTACTTGACGCAAAAGAAAGCTCACGAACGAAGGAGAAGGAAGTGGGACGCCTAAAGGACCAAAACTGCTGCATGGAAAATCTGTCCCGGGCTAAAACAGCATTTCTGAAGACTTTGGGGACTTACAGACACAAAGCTGGATTTGGACAATGATACATTAACCTAGTACAATTGGGTTATGTATTTCATTAGTTTATTTGGATTATGATAATGATACATTAACCTAGTACATTTGGGTTAAGTATTACATTAGCCTAGTAGGATTTGGTTATTTATTTCATTAGCTTAGTAGGAGTAGGATATAGGTATTATAAATACCCTATCATGCTAGAGATTTTTATTCAACTCCTCCCTTAGTGGAGAGATACATTCATCCCTCACCACAATACATTCTTCCATCCCTCTCTTCTTCCACCACAACAATTCTACAACTCTTCTAATCTTCCCATTAATTCTATTTTTCTTCTTCTATTCATCTATTCAATTCTTAATTTCCGCAACAAGAGAAATGTTACTTTGCTAAGGAATTCACGCCTAACGCCTATCACTTGATCTACACGCCATTACTCAATATTGTGATATAAAAACAATGTCAATCGTTATCTCCTTCGCATTCATGGGTAACTAAACCTCTCTGTTGGGGTTATGGAAGCCGAATGAGATACTATCTATTGCTGTGAGTTTGTGAGTTCATGACACGTATATTGCTTATATCATTATTCTCTTCATCTTAATCTACAATCTTTGCGGTTGCAAACGCAAGAATACGCCAGTCTAACATTTAACTTGTTCGAGAGAAAGGTTATTTGTCTGGAAAAGAGATAATGTCAAGGTAGTAGGACACCCTTTCCTATTAAAAAGCTAGTGCCGTAACTGGACTAACCTCTTGGAGAATTCGTACCGTTAGACATGCTTTAAGCTCGAGAGAGTTAAAGTGAAATAGTCCTTGTTTAGGTCGAGAGACGCTTGGATTTACCATAGAATACAATTCTCTATAAGCACATGCATGTCACAATTCTACACACTCATAGCCAATAGAGACGTATACCTCAGAAGGTGGACATAACCCCAATGCTTCAATTCTCATTGTTTACAACTTACGTAACAATCTTTCTCTCTTTACTTTGCGATTTTTAGCTTTTACATTATTGTTTTCGTTACACATTACAATCCCCCCTTTTACGAGACTTGCACCAAAAGTTTTGTAATTTTGCTTACTTGTTGGCCAAGCTATTCCCTGTGGGATCGACACCCAACCCAGGTTGGGTTCTATATTTGCTATCGACCGCTTTACACTCACGAGAGCTGTAGATTGAGCATTATCAAAAAATTGGCGCCGTTGCCGGGGAATACGAGTGTCAATCAAGTTCGTGATAATTACTAGACCCTTTGGTCAAAGATTCTCGTACTTTTACTTTTAGTTGTTGTTTTTTTTTAGGTTTATTCAGTGCATCAATGGAGGCACAACGTGAAATTGAAAGGAAGGCTGCTCAAGTGCATCAACAGAATATTGATAACCGTAGGCGAGCAACAAATCCTGACGATGAGGATCTGGGTGATGAAGAGCTACTAAACCCACGGCATACTGCTGAAATGGCGGCACCCATGCAAAGGAGAGATCGTCAAGAGCGATTTAGGCCCGAACGCCGAGCTGTGCACATACCGTTTGATGATGATGATGATGATCTTGATGGAGCTGGTGCCACAGGAGCTATTATTCTTCCGCCATTGGCACCGGGAGCAAAGTTCAATATCACTAGCGCCATGATTCATCTTTTGCAACTCAAGGGATTATTTGGTGGACTAGCAGGCGATTATCCGAATATGCATCTGATCAACATTATTTCTACATGCAAGTCATTCGACAATCCTGGCGTTGGACAGAATGCAATTCGATTACGTCTATTTCCATTGTCTCTGTCTGGGGAGGCAACTCTATGGTTGAATGGGCTGACTCCTGATTCTATTACTAATTGGAGGCAATTGAAAGACGCTTTCCTAGAAAGATTCTTTCCGCCATCCAAAAGAGCACAGTTGAGAGATGAGATCATAAATTTTTGACAGCTTCCCTCTGAAGCTCTTCATGAAACATGGGAGAGGTTCAAGACAAAGCTAGCGAGATGCCCAAACCATCACATGAATAATGTTCACCTCATGGAGATCTTGTATAGAGCCTTGAATTCAATAACTAAACCAGTGGTGGACAACGCAGCTGGAGGTTCTTTCATGGACCTCACCTTTGGTCAAGCAAGCAATATGCTAGATTGTATGACGAAACAAAGTAGAGCTTGGCATACCAGGGATTCTGAGGTAGCAAGCCCCACTTTATCTATTGGCATGACTGCAGACCAACGAAGAAGAGAAGAAGAACGTGATCAAGATATGGCGCACATGAAAACCCAAATGGATCTTCTTACAAAGCATCTATTAGGGAAGAATGAAAAAGTGAAAGCGATTGCGTCAAAAGGAAGAGACGAATCTGATTCGGAAGAGGAGGCCAACTACTTGAACAATCAGGGGGGTTTCCGAGGGAATACCCAAGGAAACCAAGGTCGGAACTATTATGATAAATCTGGAAACAAAGACCAAGGTAGTTGTAAGAACAAGAATGAAAAGAGTGGTTTGTACGTTCCCCCTGGCAGACGTGATACCACCATATCTAATTCTGGAAGTATGGAAGACATGATGGCTAAATTATTGAAAGGAGTGGAAGCAACGAGCACGGGAGTTACGGAGGTAATTAATGATTTGTCCGCCATGAAACAATTAGTAGATTCACATTCCACTTCAATTAGACAACTAGAGCAGAAATTCAGTCAACTTTCAGCAGCACTCAACTAAAGAAAGGCCGACACTTTACCTAGCGATACTGTGCAAAACCCAAGGAATGATGGGTCATGCATGGCCATCACTACCAGAAGTGGTAAGGTGCTGGAAACTTCAGAAAAAGGCTAGCAAGTGATTGACAAAGTTGCGGACATGGATGACAACGCAAAAGGAGAAGATGCCGCAGCTACTACTCCTGACGTCAACAACGCCACATCCAGCACTGTGCAGCCTGAAAAATTAGGAAAATGGAAGCAAGAGGAGAAGAAAACCGCGGAGAGAACACTTCCATACCCACCACCACCTTTTCCCCAAAGATTGAAGAAGGTGGCGGATGACACTAAGTTCAGCAAATTTATGACTATGCTCAAGCAGCTGACCATTAATGTTCCATTGGTGGAGGCACTTGAACAAATGCCTGGATATGCGAAGTTTATGAAGGACCTATTGATAAAGAAGCGGGCAGCAAGTTATGAGTTGGCAGATAATGTTCATCATTGTAGTGCAATCGCTACAAGGTCGTTAGTTCAAAAGAAGGCAGATCCTGGAGCTTTCACTATTCCTTGCACAATTGGATCGTTGGATTTTGCCAAGGCGTTGTGCGATCTAGGTGCTAGCATCAATTTGATGCCACTATCCATCAACAAGAAGTTGGGGCAAGGTGATCCGACACCAACCAATATGAGGCTCGTGATGGCTGATAGGTCGGTAAAACGACCTGTGGGTATCTTGAATGATGTGTTGGTGAAAGTTTCTTCATTTATCTTTCCTGTAGACTTCGTTATTCTGGATTGTAAGGAGGATTCTGAAGTTCCCATCATCTTGGGACGTCCCTTCCTTGCAACTGGAAGTGTGCTTATTGACATAAAAGATAATGAGCTTTTGTTTCGAATTAATGACGAAGTGGTACGGTTTGATATATGCAAAACAATGAAGCAGCCCAGCGATATGAATGAGTTATCTGTAGCTGATGTTCATCATGAGGATACGAAAGCATTATCTATAGAGAAACAGCCTACTGTTGAGCCATTGTCTGTTGTGCCACTGAATGTTGAGCATGAGGATAATGAAGATTATGAAGAACTTATGAGTGCTCTAACAGAAATAGAGCCTTATACTCCTAAGCAACCAGATTGTGATCTCAAGAATCAACCAAAAGCGAAGACTCCCTTTGACGAGCCACCAATGCTAGAATCGCAAGAGCTTCCCGATTATCTAAGGTATGTTTTCTTGGCGGAAGAGTTAAGTGAACAGCATGTAGAGGCTCTCATCTCTGCTCTAAAGAGATATAAGAGAGCTATGGGCTGGACTATTGATGATATAATTGGTGACTCTCCGGGGAGATGTATGAGCCCTCTCGACAAAGATCGCATGCCCACAGGTAAGCCTCATTGTCGTCTAAATCCTTTCAGAAAATGATCCATCACTTATCTCGACGAAGTCTAAGTACTCGAGATTACTATGTCGAGCCACGACAATAAATAAGGCGCTAGATGGGAGGCAACCCATCATTTTATTGTTTTATCATTTCATCGTTTTATCGTTTTATCTTTTTTATACTTGTTTTGTTTTTGATAAATGAAAAAACCAAAAATAAGAGTCGTGCCATGACCAAAACTAAGGCACTTGGTGGGAGGCAACCCATCGTACTAATCGTTTTCGTTTGGTTTTGAGCAAAAATAGGTGCAAGAAGTATTCAACGAGGAGATTGATTTCAATTGACGATTTGGACGCATTGTATGGTAAAGTTGGTAAGTTAGGAATGGTGATGCATAAGGCTATGGATTGAGCATTTCTCATGCCAAAATAGGCATCGAGAAAGGCTAGGCCTTGGTAAAACTAGGCCACGAACGATGCACAACCTATCCTATAGCCTAAGGTCTCGGAATCTAGTGTGCTATACACTATGCTCCGCCTATTCCTAGGTATGCTTTTGACTATGCGCCTCCTATGCTATGGCATTTGGTCTAAGTATCTTATATGCCATAGACTATGCGGCGCATATGTCTACAAATGCCATAGACTATGCGGCGCATATGACCCATTATGCTATAGACAATGCGCCGCATATGTCATGACTATGTCAAGCATTATGCGCCGCATATGTAGCATTTTTGTCTCCAAAACCGATTGTAAATGGGTCAAAACCCAACCCATTCTCTTCCTATATAAAGGGGACTTAGTTTTACAACACAACCACACTAAAAATTGACCTAAGGGCGCCGCATATACATCCAAATCCTCTCAAAATTTTCTTTTTTTGCTCTTCCAATTCACAAAACCATCTCCACAAGCTTCAAGCAAGTAAGTACTCTCTTATTATTCATTTATTTCTCGTAAGTACTACGTTGCTATGTCTATTATGAATTGCTAAAACGTATAAGATTGTTGGTGATGTTCATGTGTTTGGATTGTTGATACAAATCATGTGAGTGAACATGTACGTAGGAAAATCTTGACTTGTTTCCGACTTGAAATTGGTTTTAATAGCATTGTCATACTATTTACGGAATTACTATGGCTATGAATAGTGCTTAAAATTGTTGTTTGGATACTTACATGTTAGACTATCCTGGCCATCGGGATAAGACTTATAGTGCCTACCGACATAAGAGGTTGTGATTGTTGTAAGAATAAC
This sequence comes from Capsicum baccatum var. pendulum, assembly GCA_030864225.1. Classification (NCBI taxonomy): domain Eukaryota; kingdom Viridiplantae; phylum Streptophyta; class Magnoliopsida; order Solanales; family Solanaceae; genus Capsicum; species Capsicum baccatum. The sequence continues at coordinate 115,315,224 of CM061560.1, forward strand.
TATTCCATGTGGTAACCCCTATGTAGTAGTGTTGCTATATCTACCATGAAAGTAGTCCAATGGCTGCAAGTAAGTGATGCATTGCTGATTTTCTTGTCGGAATACAATCCTAAAACGTATGTCGACGAAATCTGAGTAATCGACCACTTTCGCTTCACTGATTTGTGTTAACAAAACTAAGTGTGGGGTGGTACCCCTACTGCTTATGTATAGATTGTATCCATTGAGATTGTGCTACCATTAACACTATTTCAAGTCTCAGGTACAATGGCACCTAAAGAGAGACAAGGCAAGGAGAAGGCTACCACTTCCCAAAAGGGCAAGAAAAGAGGCCGCAAGGAGCAAGGAGAACCCTCCCCGCTGCAAACACCTTGACTCACTCTTGGAATTAAGTGGGATACTTATGAGTAACTTCTAAGGATGACGACTCTGATGATGATTCCAATGCAAGGGGTATGACCCCAGACATAGAGGATAAGTCCGACCAACCAGGTTCCTCGTATTTATTTTCCACTGAGGACAGTGTCCCGACTAAGTGTGGGGTGGTGGTATTGCATGCTATACTTCTATATTCGCATCTATGTTTGTTTGCTTTTGTTTCATTTTTGTTTCATTTTGTTTCGTTTTATTTTTTTTAGTAGTTAAAATTTTTTTTAGCTTCGCATGAAATTATTTTGATAGGCAGCATGAGATTATAACAAGAGTATGTGCTACAATTGTGACTATTGAGACGTTTAGGCTATAGTTGTGACTCATTATGTGATATTGTGTGGTTCAATTCCTTCACTTGTTGGGTCGAGAGTCTATATTACTTCCAAACAAGTCGACCATGTGCCTTGTGTGTGTGAGATTAATAGTATCTTCTATGTATGTGGCTGATGCTAGAACTTGCCTGGTATGTATGCAAAGCGAAAATAAGGAGTGTAAGTTAGGATATGATTTAGGCATTTCTTTGGCAACCTATATTTGTTTACATTCAGTTTTACCTACCCATGAACATCATCCTAGTTAAAACCCTTTTGAGCCTTTTGCCTATTTCTTTGACAACCTTGTATGTAAGCCTAATCCATTTTTTTCAAGACCGTAATTTGATTCAAATTCCTAAGTTCTTTAAATTAAAAAAGTCATGTGACAACATAAGAGGAAATTGGGTAAGTATGATGCTTTAAATTGTAAATGGTGCTTGAAGGTGTTATGGAAAAGAAAGTGCTATCATAAGAGGTATGTTGTGAAAAGAAAAAGGAAAAGAAAACTGAAAAGTGAGTTGTTCTTAAAATTGAAAAACAAAAGAGGAGAACAAGGGTGGTAGAATAAAAGAAAGAAGAAAGGTTGAAAGAAAAAAGTGTCAATGATACAATGTGATGTATTAAAGCGCTTAGGAGCTTAGTCACTATTCCTGGCCAAAATAGTCCTACTCGTCCCTTATCCTACATTACAACCATCAAAAGACCTACTTGATCCTAATCTTAACATTCTGACATTTAGTGGAGTACTACACTAAGGGCAAGCCTATGGTCATCAGTTGCTACATATGAATTCTTTGTGAGAGCGAGAGCAAGGATATTGTTGATACCCATATTTGAAAAATATGCTATACTTGTGAGTGATTATGGGTAATATATTGTGAGACACACATGGTTGATGAGTTTTGGGTAGTTATATATGATTCCTTGTACCTTAACATTTGCATGCGAGTTGACCACCATCACGAGTCTATGCTAGAGGTTAAACTATTTCTACTTATAATCGGGAAGTACTCTTTGTTGATAATCGTTGTGCTTATCTTGACGAATGTTTTGTGTTGTTACTGTGAAAACCCTAAGTTGATGTTTAGAAGGACATGATATGTTGTTCGAGGACGAACAAAGCTGCAAGTGTGGGGTGTTGATGATAGGCGAAATTACGCGCCTATATCAATATATTTTGCCCATATTTTAGCCTAGTTTTGAGAACAAACTATATATTTCATGCACTTTTAGTCCTTTTTCCTATAAATGAGCTAACGAACATGATTAGTAAAGTTTCAGGTATAAATGATGCAAAATACAGCATTTTATGGCTTACTTGATGCAAAAGAAAGCTCACGAACGAAGGAGAAGGAAGTGGGACGCCTAAAGGACCAAAACTGCTGCATAGAAAATCTGTCCCGGGCTAAAACAACATTTCTGAAGACTTTGGGGAATTACAAACACAAAGCTGGATTTGGACAATGATACATTAACCTAGTACAATTGGGTTATGTATTTCATTAGTTTATTTGGATTATGATAATGTTACATTAACCTAGTACATTTGGGTTAAGTATTACATTAGCCTAGTAGGATTTGGTTATTTATTTTATTAGCTTAGTAGGAGTAGGATATAGGTATTATAAATACCCTATCATGCTAGAGATTTTTATTCAACTCCTCCCTTAGTGGAGAGATACATTCATCCCTCACCACAATACATTCTTCCATCCCTCTCTTCTTCCACCACAACAATTCTACAACTCTTCTAATCTTTCCATTAATTCTATTTTTCTTCTTCTATTTATCTATTCAATTCTTAATTTCCGCAACAAGAGAAACGTTACTTTGCTAAGGAATTCACGCCTAACGCCTATCACTTGATCTACACGCCATTACTCAATATTGTGATATAAAAACAATGTCAATCGTGATCTCCTTCGCATTCATGGGTAACTAAACCTCTCTGTTGGGGTTATGGAAGCCGAATGAGATACTATATATTGCTGTGAGTTTGTGAGTTCATGACACGTATATTGCTTATATCATTATTCTCTTCATCTTAATCTACATTCTTTGCGGTTGCAAACGTAAGAATACGCCAGTCTAACATTTAACTTGTTCGAGAGAAAGGTTATTTGTCTGGAAAAGAGATAATGTCAAGGTAGTAGGACACCCTTTCCTATTAAAAAGCTAGTGCCGTAACTGGACTAACCTCTTGGAGAATTCGTACCGTTAGACACGCTTTAAGCTCGAGAGAGTTAAAGTGAAATAGTCCTTGTTTAGGTCGAGAGACGCTTGGATTTACCATAGAATACAATTCTCTATAAGCACATGCATGTCACAATTCTACACACTCATAGCCAATAGAGACGTATACCTCAGAAGGTGGACATAACCCCAACGCTTCAATTCTCATTGTTTACAACTTATGTAACAATCTTTCTCTCTTTACTTTGCAATTTTCAGCTTTTACTTTATTGTTTTCGTTACACATTACAATCCCCCCTTTTACGAGACTTGCACCAAAAGTTTTGTAATTTTGCTTACTTGTTGGCCAAGCTATTCCCTTTGGGATCGATACCCAACCCAGGTTGGGTTCTATATTTGCTATCGACCGCTTTACACTCACGAGAGCTATAGATTGAGCGTTATCATGCCCCATCTTAGACGAGTGATGGTCAGTCAATTTCTTCAGGTCCTCCTTGTAATTTCTGTGGTAGACCAATGGGGTTATTGTGATGAATGAAAGGACAAATGATTCAAGTATGGTTAGAAAAACAATCGGCTCAGGTATTATCCAATTAATAATGTTGCTACGAGGTCTAATAAGATTCCTGTAGCTTCACCTTCTACTCCTACACCTGGTGGTGTGGCATCTTCTTCTTTTACTGCTCCTGGTTCTAGTATTGGTTGGAATATGTTTTACACTTTGGCATCCTAATAGGAATTTGAGGAATCACCTGATATCGTTACAGGTACAACTTATCTCTCGTGACATATATTTTTTGCTTCATGCGGGGTCTACTATATCATATGTAACTCCTTATGTGGCTGTATCTTTTGGTATTAATCCAGAAGTTATTTCAAATCCTTTTATTATTTCTACCCTAGTAGGTGACTCTGTTATTACGAAGAGAGTCATTAGGGATGTGTGTATTTATTTATGGCAGGCAGACCTTGGTGGATCTGTTTGAGTTAGATATAGTGGATTTTGATGTTATTCTAGGTATGGAATAGTTACACTCTCGTGACACGTCCTTGGATTGTCGGACCCGTAGGGTTATCTTTAGGTTTCCTCATGAACCGGTTATAGAGCTGGAGGATGTTTTCTTAGCACCTAGTGGGAGCTTGTATTCTTATCTTAGAGCTCAGAGGTTAATCTACAAAGGTTGTCTTTATCACTAGGTTTAGGTTAAAGATTCTAACTTGGAAGGTCCTTCTTTTCAGTCAGTTTTAGTGGTTAATGAGTTACTAGAGGTCTTTTCGAATGATCTTCCTAATGTTCCTCCGAATACAGAAATAGAGTCTGGTATTAATGGAATTTCGGACACTCATCAAATTTCTATTCCTCCATATAGAATTGCTCCGATTGAGTTAAGGGATCTTAAGGAGAAACTTAAGGATCTTCTGTATAAAGGGATTTATTCATACTAGTGTATCTCCTTGTGGTGCATGGATGTTGTTTATGTGCATGAAGGATTGTTCCTTTCAGATGTGTATTGACTATAGGCAGCTAAGTAAGGTGACTGTTAAGAACAAGTATCCTTTTCCAAGGATAGATAATCTGTTTGACCAGTTGCAAGGTGCCAAATTCTTTTCTAAGATAGATCTTTGGTTTGGGTACCATCATCTAAAGATTAGGGAAGTTGATATCCCAAAGATGGCTTTTCGTATATGGTATGGGCACTCTGAATTTCTAGTGATGTATTTGGATTAACTAATGCTCCGGCAGCATTTATGGATCTGATGAATAGAGTATTCAGGTAGTATTTGGATCTATTTATCATTGTGTTCATTTATGACATTCTAGTTTATTCAAAGAGTGAGGTGAATCATGTTAATCTCCTCCGTGTGGTGTTACAGACCTTAAAGGAAGAATAGTTGTATGCCATGTTCTCTAAGTGTGAGTTTTGGTTGAACTCTATGACTTTATTGGGTCATATTATTTTTAGTGAAGGGATCATGGTGGATCTACTCAAGGTTTCTAAGGTAAAGAGGTGGGCTAGACCTACGACTCCATCTAGTATTTGGAGCTTCTTTGATTTAGAAGGGCATTATAGGTGGTTTTTTTATAGCCTTTTGTTGATAGCTACTTCTTTGACTAAGTTGACTCAGAAGAAGGTTAAGTTTTCTTGGTCAGATTCTTTTGAAGGGATTTTCGAGAATCTGAATGATCGGTTAAATTCGGCAATAATTTTTACTTTGCCGGATGATGGGTTCGTGGTTTATTGTGATGTATCTTGAGTAGGGCTTGGTTATGTATTGATCCAGCATGGGAAGTTAATTGCCTGTGCTTCTAGGCAGTTGAAGGTACATGAGATAAAATATCCTACTCATTATTTGGAGCTGTTGGAGGTTGTGTTTGCTTTTAAAATATGGCGGCATTATTTGTATGGTGTTCACGTTGATATCTTTTCTGATCATAAGAGTTTACAGTATGTGTTCACTGAGAAAGAGCTTAATCTCAGGTAAATGAGAGGGCTTGAGCTTCTCAAGGATTATGATATGGTTCTTTACTACCACTCTGTAGCTTACCATGAGCCGTAAGCCAGGGTACGAATCGTACCCTTGAATCGTATGGTAAACTATGTTCAATTCCCTAGGTATTTTATTCTGCCATGAATAAAGGTCATGGATACAGATCGTATGTTATAGTTACAACTTGGTTGGATGAGTCATATATTGGTTAGTGTTTGATCGAAGGGTTGCATCTTGGATATGAGTAGTGGATACCAACCATATGGGGAGGGTACGATTCATGAACGACAGTAGTAACCCTGTGAAAGAATTTTTGTGCAACTTAAGTGGGAGTATTCAGGATATTTTCCTACTTATATTAATAAGGCCCCACAATATCTAACCCACTTGGGAGTTTATTTACCTTATATTCTAATCATCAACACTTAGAAACTCTTCCTAAACACTCATTAATTCTCTCAAGACCTATTGGGCAAGGGGAGCTAGAGTTTCAACTAAGGTATCAATTTGCGGCTTATCATGGTGATTTCTTTCTATCATAGTCTTGGTTTAAGGCATGTTTCTCATCTCTCATTGATAATTTAACTAAAGGAATGGTTTATATGAATGTTTTCATGGTTTTACTATTGCATGACTTTTGCTTTCAAATATGATTTGGGAGTTTTGATGTAATTGCTTGGTTATGGTTTCTCATGGTTTTAATTATTCTTTAATATGCATTAATGGTTGTTTTGGATAATAGAATTGAATGGATATGGTTTATTGGTAACTGGAATTGCTTTTAGTTATATTATGCCCCCAGTGTGTTAGATAAAATGTTTATAAAGATATGTTAATTGTATTGACTTCTTTTAATGGAACACTTGCATGTTTTATGCTTGCTAAAGGAATTATGCATGTTTTAAATGGTTTGAAAAGGCTAAAGGATAATTGGCTATGCTTTTGGGGAACATGGAAGTCTCCTAAGTCGTTTAGTATGGTAAATGGAAGGGCACTTGAAAGTCCCCTTAAACCTGTATATGGTTGAATATGAATAATAATTGTAAGTAAGGGTTGGTATACCGATACCAATAACAAAGGGATTTGATTAATAAATGGATAATGGTTTAGTTATTTTAAAATTTGTTTCAATTGGGAAATAATGGTGGGATGTGTAGCAAAGCCTTGGAAGGTGGAGGTCTCAAGGGGGACCAAAACTTAAAACTCATATTTGTCGATATGAGGTTGGTTTTGGTGATTGTATGCATGATGTCACTCTTTATTTGGGGGATGTACTAGTATTCCCATGGGATACTTCCCTGGTCAAGTAGCTACAAGTATGGTGCCCTTTCAGCTAGGGGAGCTAAACCCATATAGTCCGTGGGTGGTTTAGGATGGCAAAGCTACACAGCCTAGGTAAATGTTTTAAAGGTAATCTAAACTCGGTCCCTTTTCCAGTCATGAATGTATATATATATTTATATATATATACATGTATGTATGGTTGTGTCCATATGGATAGTTTTTACTTGGTTTTATAATTGGCATTATTTTATCCTTATCCTGAGATCATGCTAGTGGTCACTCGCTAACCCCATCTACTAGCAGTTGTATACCATGCTACGCAGGAACCGTCCGTTCTATTTCTCCTACATAATGATTGATTTGGGGACAACATTTGTACTAAAGTGGTTAGCTTCCATCCGTTTGGAAGTCTCCATTACATATTATGGATATTTCTAGACACTTTAATTTATTTTGGATATTGGTTTTGTCTATGATTGAGGGCATGTCCCATCATGATTTAATTACTTTTTTGGATAGAGGCTTTGTGGTACTTCTTTGGGTTAGAATGGGCGGGATTGGTACTGGTGTCGGCCTTGGCATTGGAATAAGCTGGTGGGCTGACATCATTGGATGATATTGTTGGTGGTTCCATCCTCTAACATTTTTGGATTAATTATATTATGTTTTGGAACGGCCTTGGTTATGGCTTTGTTTATGGACCTTATTTTGGTATGGTTGGATTATTGGTATGGGATGGTTGGACTCAGTTGGGTCGATCTTGGTTGTGATCTCATCCTAAGTCTTTGTGTAGGTTGTTAAACTATTTTGTTACATGCTAGAAATTTATCCAACTGGGGGCAGGGGGCTGGAGGTTGGGTTGGGTAACAAAGGCAATCTCTGGTGCTAAAAGGAATTGGGACGCCCATTACGATAGCGTCCCAGGGCGGGTTGTGTCATGAACTTCCAACTGCCTAGAAGCATAGGAAACAACCCTACCATGCTGCATCAACACACAACCCAAGCCAACCCGTGACACATCACAATATACCACCAAACCCTCAGTACTCTCAGGTAGAGTCAAAACTAGAGATGAAGTCAACTTATCCTTTAACTTCTCCAAACTACCCTCACACGCATCTGGCCACAAGAACTTCACCTTCTTCTGGTTCAATCTAGTCCATGAGGAAACTATAGTCAAAAACATTCCACATATCTCCTATAGTCACCGACTAAATCCAAGAAGCTCCAAATATTGGTCGGTGTCACGGGTCTAGGCCACTTCTTAACCACTGCAACGTTTTGCGAATCTACCATGATCCACTCACTAGAGATAATATGCCTAAGATAAGTCACTGCCTTCAACCGAAACTAACATTTAGAGAACTTGGCATACAAATGTTGATCCTTCAAGGTTTGCAACACAGCACAAAGGTGATCGACATGATCCGCCTCACTCTTAGAGTATACCAAGATATCATCAATTAAAACAATGACAAACAGATCCAGAAACTAACGGAAGACCCTATTCAAAAAATACATAAATGATGTCAGAGTATCGGTCAACCGAAAACACATAACTCGGAACTCATAGTGACCACACCAGGTCCTGAAGGTAGTCATAGGGATATCCACTTCCCTAATCTTAAGCAGATGATAACCCGACCTAAGATCAATCTTGGAGAATCACTTCACAACTTGGAGTTGAACAAACAAGTCTTTGATTCTTGGAAGAGGATATTATTCCTTATAGTCACCTTATTCAGCTGAGGATAATCAATACACATCTAAAGGGAACCATTCTTCTTACAAACGAACAATATAGGAGCCCTCCAAGGGGACATACTAGGATGAATAAACCTTTTATCTAAGAGATCCATTAATTTCTCCTTTAACTCAGCCAGAGCCATACTATAAGGAGGGATAGAGATAGGACGAGTGTCTTAAATAAGATCAATTCAAAAATCAATTTCCCTATCATGAGGAACACCAGGAACATTATCGGGGAAAACCTCGGGAAACTTATATACAAAAGGAACGGATTCTAGAGAAGGACCTTCTGAGTTTAAATCTTTAACTCGGATCAAATAATACAAAGTCCCTTCGAAAATCAACTTTACGGCTCTAATATACGGATTAACATCCCCTTAGGCATTAAAGAACCCTCTTTCCATACAATGACCAGCTCATTACGGAATTTAAACATGACCTTCTAGGTCCAACAATATAAGGAATCATAACACGAATGCAACCAATCCATCACCAATACGACATCAAAGTCAACCATATCTAACTCTATCAAATCCACAAGAGTTTCTGTTCCACTAATAGATTCAACTCACCCCCTATAAAATCTTTTAGCAATGGCAGAGTTATCAACCTGGATAGATACAGAAAAAGGATCAGAAAAAGACTTAGGACAAAAACCAAATCGCACAACCACAAACGGGGTTACATAAGAAAGAGTGGATACTAGATCAAGGAAAAAATATACATCACGAGAGAAAAGTTTAAACATACTCTTAATTTCATTGGGAGATGCCTCTGAATCCTGGAAAGATGCAAGAGCATATAATCGATTCCAGCCAATGCCGATACTAGAAGAAGAAACAGGTGCAGAAGCAGCATCCTTTGGTGCAAGAGCAGATAAAGTGCAACCAGGATATTGTTAGCCATAGAAGACAATGTAACACGGCAGTCACGTTTCATGTGACCAATCTTTCCACAATAAAAACATTTGTTCATTCCTTCCTCACATAACCCATGGTGGAACCGCCTATAAAATTTTTGAGGAGGGTGGGATGGAGCCGACTGAGCCCCACTAGTCTGAAATTTTACACATTGTACTTGGGACCCACCATTATGCTGAGACCGACGATTACCCGACAACTTTGGGTAAGGAGTACTATTAGTGGAGAAAGAACCAGAACTCCCCCACTTCTTCTTTGGCCACTTACTACCATCTCTACCACCTTGCTAAGAAGGCCTAAATTTCTTCCCATGCCTCTCACTAAATTCAGCCTGCTTTTCTTTCTCTTTCTCCACTTTTTGCATGTACACCACCAACCTAGAGATGTCCATGTTCTTGATCAATAAAGTAGCCTTACTCTCAAGGATCAACTTATGAGATAGTCCCAAAGCAAACATACACATTTTATCCTTCATGGTATAGACCAACTCAGGAGCATACCTAGACAACTAATGAAATTTAAAGGCATACTCCTTGACAAACATCCTACCTTGCCTCAAATTAACAAACTCTTCTGCTCTTGCTTCCCTAATTCTTAAGGAAAGAAATGATCTACAAACATACTAGAGAAGTCTTCCCACAAGGCAGAACCAACATCCTCTCCCCTCGATTATTCCCACTCTTTGTATCACTGGTATGCCATATCTTTCAATTGGTAGGTAGAAAACTTATCACCTTTTATCTCAAAATCATGTATAATCCAAAAGATGTTCTCCGTTTCATTAATAAAACTTTAAGGATCCTCCTCAACCCTTATATCATTAAACATAGAAGGATGCAACCTAATAAATTTGCCAACCCTTGTGGCCTCAGAAGATGGAGTAACAGGAATACCCCGCTCAGTCTAATAAGATACCAACTGAGTCAATAGAGTAATGCAGTGAAGGAACTCAGTATTAGTATCCTCCCCTTGATGTGACTGAGTATGAGTATCACCTGCAGGAGTAGGGCCAGTGGGGATAGGTGGAATCCCATGAGAACAATCAGATGCAGCGACCCTTGACCGATTCTAGACTTTAGAGGTAGAGTATATCCCATCAACATTGTCCCCAGTTGGAACAGAAGTGCTTGTATAAACATCACATCTTCTTGGAGGCATGAATTGAAAAAAAAAATCAAACAAAAATTAGAAGAATCCAAGACCTTAGATCCTATGGATCGAAATAAGACAACAAGAAAGTGAAACCTTCCTTAATGTCTCATGGCCTCTCTTTTATAAGTATGACATGCTATACACCCATGAAAGAGACTACTTAACACCAATTTATGGACTCCTTATTGACCATGAACCTAGGCTTTGATACCAACTTGACACAACTCAAACTAGGTCTTTGTCGTAATGAGCATCTCAAGCCCAATAAGGACCAAAAATCACTCCGCTACCCAATCCAACCAACAAACATGTACCCTGAGTTGGATTGGTTCTAAACATATAACAACATAAGGTGATTAACAACACAAAGACTTTAGGATAAAGTCCATGGCCAACCTAAATAAGTCTAATCGTTCAATTCCCAACCAACAACTATAACAAGACAAAAATAATAACCAAGTCCATATACATACCATAACTTACCCAAGTCCACAATTTGTCCATAAAAAGCCTCTAAAATAAATCCAAGAATATCCAGTCAGGACATGCCCCCAACCATAGCCAAAACCAATGTCAAAGCCTAAACCCATAAGGACATAAGAAAACTCAAAAAAAGAAATAGAGCCTTCCAAAGTATGGAAGCTCACCACTTCAAGTCAATACAAGTAGTCCCTGAGTCCAATCACTGAGTAGCAGACATAAGAATATGACCAAAACCTACATCATACAAGGATACAGTGTAAAAGGCGATTAGCGGTTGGATCACTAGTATGTAACTCATGGATAAGGGTAAAATAATTCAAACAGTTCAAATCCAATTAACTAATGCATATGACAAAAAATATATACATATACATGTATATCAAAACGGGGTAGAGAACAAGACTAGAATGAACTTTGAAATCATTAACCTAGGTTGTGTAGAATAGCCATCGTAAAACAAGGCACCGATGGGGCATATGGGCCCAGCTCTCCCCTAGTAGAAGGGCCTAGTGCGTGTAACCTCACGAATCAAAGAATATCAAAAATTATATATCCCTACATGAGGGACTCAAACCTCTCGACATAATAAAGGTGACTTAAGCACCAATACATGTATTCTGCGGCACTCGAACTTCCAATTCACATATTCATTTGGCGGACTCAAACCATTCAATCACAAAGACATTCGTACTAACAAGCGTGGTTTCCGGTGTTAGTCTTTCAGACTCAACTTTCATGGCTCTGCTCCACATCATTCTTTTAAAGACCAATTTAAGACCATCATTTCACATACACAACCATTAAGCTAATTACTTACAAAAGGCACTTCGTTGGTATCGTCTTACAAACACCACTTGCAAGCGTACAATATTCCATTACCATTATCAATTAACCAATAACTTATTTGACTTTGGGACTCAAACATACTTTATAAAAAACACACTTGTTTAATCCAAGGTTTAGGAACTCGAACCCATTGTATAATAAAGACATAAATCATTTTTATGTTTAGGGACTCAAACCCCTTTTAGCCAATTAAACCACTAAGGTTACAATTTAAATTATGACATGGACAACAAGGAATTTACAAAACCATTTACCAATAATTCATATTTATTAGGCGAATGCTTTAGTTCAAAACACCATTCACACAAGACTATTTCTCTCCTAGGCATTTCCACAAACACTTTGAGGGCATAACATTACCAAGAACAAAACCAAAGTAAAAACCATCAAGTTTAGGGTTACCCATGACCCATTTTTTAAACCATACCACACATCCACATGTGCAACCCATTACCAAAAAAGATGTATAAACATAGTTTAAACCAAGAGTAAATAATAGTCAACATTTTGTATAAAAACCCTTAATTTTTGTTTTTCAAAACTGCCATTTATGAATCATATTCAATGTTTAAAACATATAATATTTGAGAGATAACAATGAGGGATGAGTCACATGCCTTATTCACTAATATTCACAGAAGAAACTTGACCCTTGATCCCCTAGATATAAACTTGAAGAAAACCCTAGCTCAATCTTCAAGAGAGAGTTTAGAGAGTGTTGTTCTAGTGTTTGATCTTTCAAAAGTATGTTATGAGAGGCCACAACATGTGATAATACAAAGAGGCTTAAGTGTTTTGGGGTGGGAAATGTCCTTAATACCCTTAATTTAAAAGCTGAAAACATAATTACAGAAGGGTACCACCCCACCACCCAAATCATACCTCAACATACAAGTGTTACCTACCATTCGTACCCTAGGTATCAACTTGGACTCCAACACAGTCAAACATACTAGTTCCTAGACTAAATCGCATCCAATTATATGATTGGTACCCCCAAACCGTACCCTAGGAAGAATCCTCTAGGCTAGACATAGGACATCATACAATCTAGTACTATACCTCTAGTACCCTAGCTTATGACTATTAAGATTTCCACTCGTACCTTGGACGGAATGAAACCCAAACAACACTAATCATCATATGAGTTAAGGATCCTAAATCATACCCAGATCATTTGACTAGTACCCACAAGCGTATGATGTCCAGCTAGCTCGAAATCAATAATTTCATAGGGTCAAAACTAGGGTATTTCAATTTGATTCCCTATTGGGAGGAATACAAGGAAAATCATCTGGAAACACATCAAAAAACTTATTGACTACTGGGAAAATTTAAAAAAAAGGGCCTAATGAATTTAAATCCTTAACCCGAACTAGATGATATAAAAAAACCCTTGGAAATCAATTTTCTAGGTCTAAGATACAAAATAAAACGTCTGCAGGTACTAGGGAAATACCTTCCCACTCAATAAGTGGTTTATCCAGGAATTGGAAACTGACTCCTTGGGTCTTAAAATCAAGATATGAATAGCATAAATGGAGTCAATCCATCCCCAAAATAACTTCAAAGTCAAACATATCCATCTCTATCAAATCCACCAATGTCTCCCTAACACAGATAGATACCATAAAATCCATATAGAATTTTCAATCCATAATAGATTCACTAACTGGGGTTGACACAGAAAAAGGGTCAGAAATACACTCAGGACCAAAACTAAAATAAATAGCCACATAAGAGATCACATAAAAAAGTGTAAAGCCAAAATCAAGTAATTAATAAACTTCATGAGAGAAGAGTTGTAATGTACCAATGACAACAACAGGAGATGGCTAGTATTCCTGACGGATGGAAAGAGCATAAAAATGGTTTCGACAAGTGCTAGAGCTAGAGGTAACACTCTTTGGTAGATGAGCTTATTTAGTAGCAACCTAGAACTTATTTTCTACTATAGAAACCCTAGGCGAAGAAAAATCCCACTGCATATGACATAGCTGACCCTACCTAAAATATTAATTGCTCCTCTTATCACACAATCTATGATGTACCTTCCCATAAAATCTTCAAGGATAGTATGATGGAGTGTACTTAGCTCTGCTGACCTGAGATAGGGAACCTTGTGCCTTGAACCCACTGTTAAACTGAAAGAAAAGTTCATCAAATAGCTTTGGATATGGAGCACTATTCATAGAATAAGAAATAAAAATTTCCTACTACTTTATAGACCATTGCCTTCCATCTCTACCATTATTCTGCTAGCCTCCACCCTGCTCAGAATATCTGAACTTCTTGTTCTACCTCTCTCCAATTTTGGCCTTCTTTTTCTCATACTCCACCTATTGCGTGTACACCACAAATATAGAGATATCTGTGTCATTATTCAAAAGATTGGCCATGCACTCCAACATCAAGTTTGAAGATAAGCCTAAAGCAAACTTCCTTATCATATCCCTCATACTAGGTAATAGATCGGGAGCATAGAGAGACAACTAATGAAATTTTAGGGTGTACTTCTTCACACTCATCTTTTCTTGTTTCAGATTCACAAACTCCTATTCTATCGCCTTCGTCAACTCCTAAGAAAAAAGCAATCTATTAAAGAACTGGAGAAGTCATTCCACATAGCTGTCTCAACATCATCCCCTCTCATCTTTTCCCACTCTTCATACAACTGATATGCCATATCCTTTAACTGATATGCAGCGAACTCCACACCCTCAAAGTCAGAATCATGCATCACCCTAAATATATTCTCTATCTCAACAACAACACCTTGAGGATCCTCCTTAACCTTTAAGCCATTAAAGGTTAGGGGATTCAACCTCATGAACTGGACAACTCCTGTGTCCTCAGAAGATAGAACAACAAAACCAACACAATCAGGCTAATGAGTTTGATAAGTGACTAAGTAATTTAGTAGATGAATAGACTAATGAAACTCAGTATTAGAGATGTATCCTTAGGTCAGTGGGGCATGATCATCATCAGCTAAAGAATCCCAGATAGGACTGGTAGGGACCAGTGGAACTGCACAAGGGGCAGTACAATTAGGAAGTGGGAGCCTAAACTTGGTCTACCTCCATAAGCAAGATAAGCTTTGAACACATTGTCCTTAGATGGGACAGAAGGGATTCCATGAGCATAAAATCTTTTACGATCACAAGAAAGGGAAACATTATTAAATTCCTCGTAGCCTCTCCCTTATAAGTGTGGCATGCTACACACTCATAAAAAAGACTTTACTTGATACAACTTTGTGGACACCAAATTTACTATAAACCTAGACTCTGATACCAACTTATAATGACCCAAACTAGGGCCTGGCCATGATGGGTATCTCAAGTTGATATGGACTGAAGACCACCCCCTTTTCCTAGTCAAACAAAACATAATACAACTAGTAGTGGATGAATTCTGAACGTATAACTTGATATATTAAGTAACAATAAGAATGTGCTAAAAATCCAGAATATAAACTCCCAATCCACTGTAATCTATAAAGCCTCGAAATAAACCAAAACAAATCTAAGTTGGGACATACCCTCAAAAATAGCCAAAAAACAAACTAAAGAAATAATCTACAAAAAAAAAAATTATGAAGTAATAGGCCATCCGAAAGAATGAAGCCAAAAAATTCAAGATGACTCAAGAACAATCCAAGAACCACCAATCACTACATAGGAAAAGTAGAAGTGTCTCTGTTCCATACAATATGTGGGGATTAAGCCTCTGAAGATGGTTAGCAGGTTGAGTGCTACCATGTTACTCAGGGATAAGGGGATAAAATAGTGCCATGATTGATAGTTCAAATTCATTCAATGCAACCACACAGAGTCATATGCATACACATATATATAAAATGTCGGGATAGGGAACAAGGCTTAGCATGAACTTTACAAACTTAGCTTGGGTTGTATAGCATAACCCTCATAATAGTACCCACGGGCTATATGGGCCCCAACTCTCATCCCCTGGTTGGGCCTCAATATGTGTTGCCGCACATAACCCATTCCTTAAATTAAGGAGTCATTCATACCGACTATAGCTTGAAAGCAAATCTCATCATGCCAAATCAAATAGCCAATGGGACTCTAACCCACTAACTAATAGGACTTTGACATATTTAGCCAAATGGGTCTTTAAATCACCAACTAATAGGATTTAAAAATATTTAGCCAATTAGAACTCAAACCTATTTCCAAATCAATCCATGTCCATAAAGGCCTTTCAAACCATTCATGTTTTATTATCCTTGTTATGCAATTGCCATAATTCAAAAGTAGTTCAATATTCATATACTTATATTCAAAACTAATTTCACAAAGTGGGGTTGAGGTCACACCTATTACAAAATTCAAAACCATCAATTTAGGAAATCCATAATCCCCATTCCAATTAACCATATCTATTCACCCTAAATAGTTCAAAACCATCAATTTAAATCATGAATCATTCATAAAAGCTATGGGGAAAATATTTAAACAATTATTATCCAAAACCCTTCACTCATTATTCAAAACCCATATAAAAATTATGTGAATACCAAATCAATTTATGCCATAATTTCAAATAGAAGTTTAGGGAGAGAGATACATGCCTTTGTAACCTTGTAATTTTTAGAAGAAACCACCCTTGAGCCCTTAAAGTCCAAACTTTTTAAACCCTAGCTTTGTCTTTGAATGGGGACTTTTAGAGAAGAGGGGAGAGCAATTGTTTGAGTAATGAGAATTTATGGGGTCCTTTAGGGTATTTTAGATTATGGGTCCCTATTTGGGAAAGAGAAAATTATCCAAATCTCCCTTAATTCAAAGATGAAAATTTATTTCAAGTGATGATAGGTCACTCTACGACTCATGAGGGCATGTTATGACTCATCACCATGAGTCATAGTTTGGACAATGACCAAGGGTGTACAAACTAGTCTAGCTTTGATTAGAGTCATACGACTTGTATAGACACCTCATGACTCATATGGATGACTCGTGGTCTTAGAAATAAATCAAAGACCCCTCACTAATGACCCTACGATTAGAACCTTACGACTTGTATAGATTCTTGATAACTTATTAAGTCTAGTCATACTCAGAACAAACTTTTTGGGAAACCTTACTAATCACCAAATGATTAGGGTCTTATGACTCGTATGGTGACCTTATGACACATACATAAATCATATGTTGGGAAGTGAGTACAAAAACACAACAAATTTTAGGATAAAAAACTAGGGTGTTACAGTCATCTTACAAAATTCTAATTTAATTTAAATGCTTCACAACTACTTAAGTATTATTAAAATTCTCAGAGGAGCAGCCTAAAATCAGAATTATTAGTCCCAGCAAGTCATAAATAACTTTGGACAGTTATAGAAAAGCTCTAATCATTAAGAAATCATGAAAATAAGGGAAATAATTTGGAGTGTTATCACAACATTCAATACTAGACGGACTTTCATCTACAAAAGTAAAGGGTAAGGAGGTACCTGAGCGCTTCAAAAGGCAGTGATACTGGGTCGACATCTCTCGCTCTATCTTCCAAGTTGCCTCCTCTACTAGACAGTGTCACCACTAAACCTTAACTACTAGAATGTCCCTTGAGTGCAACGATTTGACATTTGTGGCAAAAATTGACACAAGCTACTCTAAAAATGCCAATGCCCAATCCAACTAAACAGAGTCCCACCAAAGAACTTGTGACACATATGGAATATTCTTACGCAACATAGATACACGAAATATCGGATGAATAGCAGAGAAGGAAGTAAGTAATGCAAATATATATTCTATCTCTTGAACTATTTGAAAAATATGAAAGGGCCTAGTATACCTAGGACTGAGCTTGCCTCTCCTCCAAAACCTTATTATGCCATTCATAGGTGATACTCACAAGAATACCATATCTAGAACTCTAAACCTCAATGGATGACATCAGCTATCAACATAAGTCCTATGCCTACTCTGAGCTACTTATATCTTGTCTTGAATCACAAACTTAGTCCAATGACTCACGAGGAAAAATAGGGACATGAGGACTAGCCTCAGAAGTCTTGAACCAACCAATAAAATACCGACATTACCTACCATACAATGACTCAAATTAAATTATGTGAATGCTAGAATGGAAAATAATATTTTATGCAAACACTGCTAAAGGTAGAAACTAGTCCCACTAACCCTAAAATACAACACAAAAGCATGGAGCATATCCTCCAAGACTTTGATAGTATGCTTCTAATGCTAATGGTGTTCTCAGGATAACCTAGGTACAAAACTTTGCCTGAAATGTCCTTTAGAAGCTAAACGTGAACTAAAAGAGTCAGTCTGAAATCGTTGCCCCATTTGCCCTTTGTTAGTAAACTACTTCCTGAATATAAAAACGGGCTAACCTTTCAACTGAAGAAAACTTAAACAATGATAAAATAGGAAAACTTGGTCAATTTATCCACCATGAAAAAAATACTATCAAAACCATGGGAAGAGCCAGGTAATCCACCAATGAAATCCTTCATAACTTGCTCCCATTTCCACTGAAGAATGGGTATTTATTGTAGCAATCCACAATAAATCTAATGCTTCGACTTTACCTACTAACAACAAGTGCATTGAGCCGTTAACCCTGCTAAATATCTGTACATACCACTCCACCAGTAGCACTACCATAAATCCATATACATCTTAGTTTTCAAGGATAAATGTATTACCTAGAGTTATAATCCTTACAAGGATCAACACAATCAAATCTCCAAACCTTGGAATACTAATATGACCGTCAAATATTAGAACACCCTCAGAATCTAAGGTAGCCCTTCTGCACTCACCTTTTAACACTGATCATCAAATGCTATAAAGCCTACTATCCTTAAACTGACTATAATGAATCTGCTCCAACAAGGTAGATCTAGCCTCAACATTAGCAATAACCCTCCTAGGATCAGAAATATCCAAACGAACCATCAAGTTATCTAAGGACTAGAGGTCTAAAACCAACATCCACTAAGTAACTAAAAATAATGGCTATGATAACTCCACTCATTGAATTTCAGCTCAAGGAATATGCTACTACATTAGTGCTTCTCTAATGGTATAGAATAGAGATAGCATAATCATTCAACAACTCAATCCATTTATGCTACTTTAAATTAATCTTTTGTCATATTATATTGAAGATTGTAATGACTAGTAAGGATCTAATAATGAACCCTATACAAATAATGCCTCCAAATCCTAAATGCAAAAACTAATTCTACCCACTCCATGTCATGAGTAGGGTATCTGCCGTCATACATCTTTAGTTACCTTAATGTGTATACAATAACACGGCGCATCTACATTACAACACACCCTAAACCATTACCAGATGCATCACATTAGATAGTAAAACCCTCACCCTCAACTAGAAGAGTTAGAATAAAATCTAAAAAAAAATTCCTTGAGCTTTAGAAATCTTGCCTTACAACTCATAAACAACTGAAACTAAACCACCTTCCTAGTCAATCAAGTCATAAGAGATGCAATAAATGAAACACCCTCAATAAAACACCTATAGTAACCTCCCAACATAATGAAACTACAAACCTTAGTAGGATACATAGACTTAACCCAACTATAAATAGCCTCTATCTTCATTTGGTCCACCATAATACCATCCTTTGTCACTACTTGCCCAAAGAAAGCTACAAACTCAAGCTAGAACACTCACTTTAAAAATATGGCATAAAACCAAGGATCTCTTAAATTGTGGAACACGATTGTCAAATACTACTCATGCTCTTTCTTACTTCTTGAATATACTAAAATATCATGAATAAACACTATCATGATAAAGTCAAATTACAACTAGAACACACACTAATTTATATCCATAAAAGTTTCTTGGGCATTAGCCAATACAAAAGACATCTCCAGGAACACATAATTCTTAACGAGTCCTGAAGGGTGTCTTAGGGATTTCCACAACCCTAACTCTCAATTAATGGTATCTAGACCTTAAATCTTTCATAAAAAAACAATGTTGCACCTTAAAGTTGGTCAAACAAATCATTGATATAAGGAATGGGATATTAATTCTTCACTATGGCATTATTCAATTGCCTATAGTCAATATTAGAGGCATCATTATTTTTCACAAACAAAACTAGAGAACACCATGGGGAAAGAATTTCTCTAATAAATCCCTCACCCAAAATATCCCGAAGCCTACTATTTAAGACTTTTAGATCAGTAGTAGCCATATAATAATTGGACATACAAAAAATTTAGGCTCCTAGCTCAATGTCAATACTAAACTATATATCATGCATAGTAGAAAGACCAAGTCGTCTGATCAAAAACATATTAGGAAACTCATGAAAATGAAAATAGAGTTAAGCGATGGATTCTCAACTTTAAGATCAGGAACATAAGTAAGAAATTACTCACAACCCCGTGATATTACTCTCCTAGCCCAAATGTAAGAAATAATCCTCATCAGCACGCAGCTAGCAGAAACCTGTTACACAACTAAAGGTACTCTAGGGATGGTTAAGGTAATGGTCCTAGTTAAATAATCCTTGATTGCATGGTAAGGTGATAACTAGTCAATGCCTACAATCACATCAAAAACTACCGTATCCAGCATAATGGTATCAATTTAAGTATCAAACTCTTTGAACAGTCACTAGACAAGATCTATATACATAATTCATAACTAAAGAATCACCCACATGGTTAGCTAGATGGAACAATCAAATAGTCCAAACACAAATCCAGTCGTAATGAAAAATAAGCAAAAATATATGAAAATATGGAACTAGGATAAAATAAAGTAGAAACTAGTTTATGGCATATTAAAATCATATATGTGATCATAACTATTGAAGCCCCAGACTCTGGTCTACCTGTTACATCATACAAATGACCCTATCCATTACTAGATTGGGTGACTGTCCGACCACCTATCCTACTATTCGACAGTCCAACTCTAGAACTCTGGGTACCACTCCCGCAACCATGTACACCACTCTTGGTAAGAGACAGTACTAATCTGAGCAGTTGTGCAGTTTGAACTGAAGGATTAATCATCCATGCTTGGGACACTTAAAGGCAAAGTGAACAACAACCTTGAAGTTGTAACATTCCTCGGGCACCCTGCTTTATCTAAAAGGTGTAATGGATATGAAATGACTACCTTGACTCAATGATCCTGACTGACCACTCTTTTGAGATTGACTGCTAGTCTGATTATTAATACCACTATAATTGATCTAACCTCTACATGATATCTGAAATGATGCATAAACTATCCTACTAGGTTGACCATGATGATAATAAGGCTACTACTGGGGTACCTATCATTTAACAATCATACTTTAAATTGTAAGCTATTATTGCTCACACTATAATTTCCCTAATAACATGGTCTTTTACTATTTTCCATTTGGGCCTCAAAAACCATCTCCTTTATACAATAAACATGCTTAGTAATATTAGTATAAAACTTCTTAAAAGTAGCAATACTTTGTGTAGCCCTACGAAGTGGTAATCTCAATCCCCTAACAAAGAATAAAATCCACTCATGCTCCATATGCAAAATCATTATGGCATGCCTTGATAACTCATGAAATATTTCTCATACTCAGCCAAAGATATAGAACCCTGTCTCAAAGAAGAAAACTTATCCAGAAGATGCTCGCTCATGCTGTGAGGCATATACTTTCCCAAAAAAGCTTCTCAAAATTGAGTCCAAGTAATTGATAAAGATCCAGATGGCCTGGAATCAAGATAACCTCTCTACCACCTCATCTTCACTTTAGTGTCTAGCTAATAAGCGAAAAATTATACTCCAAGTGATTTGATCAATCCTAAATTCCATAGACTCTCCTAAAAAATTAATAGGAACTCATAAATATCCTCTCTTGGGGTGCCAGTAAACCTATATTGAGGCAATCTCAGAAACTAGCATAGTATTTTCTACTCTTCCATAGACATTAGTTGTTGGGGCTGCAATTGATTGTGGGACTACTGCTGATGGAAGAACTAATGCCCTAGGCATTGTTGTTGTAGGATGTACCCCCAAATTAACACCACCCTATGTTGTTAGGTAAGCTCCCTCGATTCACAGACCACCAACTAACCCTAAAAACTGTATCAATATATCCCAAACAACCTAATAAGATATAAAATAGTGGAGCCTAGTGTGAATCCTATCCCACATAATTCTATGGTAGAGGAATACTTGGAGGTGTTTTAGGATCAAGAGCTTCAATAGAATTAGGTGATGGATCCCTAACATAATATCAAATTGGGTTGCTGTTCTATCTAGCCTACAACTTCTAGGTCGACATCAATACTTAACTATAACTCTAGCAGTAGGATAGAGGTTTTGATTCACGGCTACCATACCTTGCTTCCAAGACATCCACATAAAGAGAGAATCAATAAAGGTTAAAAACTAGCTCAGACCTAATTTATAAAAAATAGATCAAGAAAATAAGATTGTTTTTCTAGAATTCTCCATAACTTCTTGATAATAGGATATAAATGTTTACATACTGATCCACAGTACTCTAAAAAAACATTGGCTCTAGTACTAATAGTACCAATCAAACCTTTAGACGTCTATGTACAAGTTGAAGTTTAATGATCAATAAAAGATTCTCAAAAAGTCAATTTCTTTTTAAAAAAGAGTTATGAAGTTGGAAAATAAATTATATATAAAAGTTGAAGTTGTGTTTGAACATTCATTTTAATTTTTTTAAAAAATTAAATTTTATTAGTGTATAAATTTAAAAGGCAAAACTATTTTATCCAACTTTAAACTCATCTTTTAACTTATACTTAAAAATTAAACATAAATATTTGTGAAGTGTGGGGCAATGAGCATGCACAATGCTAAAAGTGATGTAGAACAACATATATTTCAGTCATAAGAGACAATGGAAATAGCTAATAAAGTCGTCCTTCTCCAGTTATTTTTCCTTCTTCCCATACTATAAAAGCTAACCAAAATCACTCGAAAGACTTGTTTAATACTCTTCCTTATATTTTTTACAGCCTCCAATATAGAGTGAATCTCCACAGTGACAAACAAAGAAAAGGTGAATAGCCCATACCTATTTTAACAATTCCTAAAAATCGAAAGAGAAAATAAAAGTTAACACTGATCAACCACCCTACTGGACGAACAGCATCGTGAAGTTGTTGCTGCTGAACCTCCGAGAACCATATCCTATTCACTTTTCAACTCCAAATAGAAAATAAGCAAAAATTGGCAAAATACTCACGTGGAGTAACTTTGAATAGTCATGTCACAATCCCAAATCTACAAAATTCAAGAAACTTGAAACAATAAGAGGTCATGAAAAATAATGTGCAAATAATGGATATAATCTTTCCCCGATCATCAATTGAAGAAGCACCTTAAACTAAATTATTCGATCCAATTTTTTCAATATAAAAGAGGCATAAATTTTCTTAAAAACTTAACTGATGAGAAAAGGAAAAAAAAACTAACCCATTCAAAGATTCCACCAATGTTGAAGAAAGACCACTTTGGCACAAAGGAATGCATCAATTTGGTCAAGAAAAAAATTAAATAGTGAGTGTAAAGAAAAAGAACTTAAATAGAAGAAAGACGTCTAAAGATAGATGAATCAGTATTTGTCAAAAGTTTCATTTGACGTCTAAAGGTTTGATTGGTACTATGTGATGTTGATGGCCTAAAAATACATATGAATAATTGTATTGTGTTGTTGGAATGCCTATTATGGTACCATTGGTCTATTGTGTATTATTCATAATTTATTGGCATATGACTTATATGGGAACTTATGAATGGTTAGAAATTATGAGTGGATTATTTTCTCAAATAATTGGTGTATTGGTTGGTTGTGGAAATACGCAATTTGGCTAGTTGTGAACATTGCATCATCATCCTCATGGCATCACACGAATAATTTCACTTGGTAGTTGAATGCTTTATATATAATTATTTTTGTTTAATGTGTACTTGAATTGTGTCTTATGTTATATATGTGAACTAGAAATATTGGAAATACTGGGAAATACTGGAAAGGGTGGACTCTAGAAACACTGGGAATATTAGATTTTATAGAACTTCTCTGAGGGAGGTGCCAAAGAGGAGTCATGGAAATTAGTATCAGATATTGGATTTTATAGGCCTTCTCTAAAGTTTATACTGGAGAAGATTTATGGATATTTGTTTTATACGGGTTGACGACCCTTTCATGTGTCCTACTTCAGGAGGCTTGACTCTGTAGATGTATGCGGAAGTTCTGCAACAACCTCGGGCATCATCGTTATCATTACCATCATCATCATCATCATCATCTTATACATTGCACTTACCTTATTGTGTTTATGTTGTGGTTGAAATTACCATATTGACTTGTTATGCCTTTATTTCTTCTATATTCCGTTCATTGTACTTTTCTATCATGTATATACATGCGCTTCCTTATTTCAAAGTGTATGTGATATAATGTGTACTTGTGTTCTACCTAGCTGTGTGGTTTCAATATATGTTATATGATATATTAAAACTGTAAGTGCAAGCTGTCAGCTATCGCTATGGGATATTTTTTATTATAGGTGACGTGCCCTTACTGTGCATTTTCTACGTCTTGTTTCATACTTTTCTCGGTCATCCTATAATACGTACTGAGTACAAGTGGACAATATTTATTCCTACTATAAACTTTTGGTGTAGTTTCAGGTTTTGGTGCCCCCACATTGTTTGATTGGAGCGATTATTGGAACTTTCAAGGTAGTAGATGATTTTCAGGCATCTGAATATCATCTACTATCTTCGCTATCATTAGACTATGTCTTTACAAGTTTTTAGAGATAGATTTGTATCTATTAGATTACTCATGTACTTCATTTGGATTCAAGTTGTACTAGATACGCTCTTATACTATTGACACCAGGTTTTGGGAGTTATGATTGCATTTTTTACTATATTCTTTCTGTATTTATTATACTTACATGGTTTGTATTCACTATAGAATCCTTAATTTATGGTTATTTTTGTATTTTCCCCTTTTATGTATTGGTTTGGGTGACAATCTTACTTGTCAAGGTTCGCTGATCTGAGGTTGATTTATGCACCTTAGTATTGTTATCCTAGCTTATTTAGCCTTATTTTGAGGACTTCTTGCGTTATATATGAGTGAATGATGATATAATTGAGCATAAAAGTGTTCAAGTACTTGGTTACAATGTTTAAGGTGTATTTCAAACAAGTTTGTACTTAATTTGATCATTTAGAGTTCATATGAGAAAACTAGTGTTACTAGCCTGAGAAAGGTGTTGTTCTAATTGCTCGTGATGTACTCTAATGTTTATAATGAGTTCCCAATGGTACGATTGAATAATTATATGCATAATAATTTTTTTATAGTGTTTTAAGTACAGTTGAATCAAGCCAAGAGTCAAAACTAAGTGAAAGATCAAAAGGGGCAAAACTAGTATTCTTAGCTTAAGTTTCTAGTTTGTCATCTTGGATGTTGTGATGTTTTGAGATCTAGTTTGTTTTGTTTAATGCAATATTTTTCTAGTTTAGTTTATTATTATTATATGAGAAGGATATAAAAGCTTCAAATCAAGTGGAAACAACACAAAAAGGCTTGGAATGGACCAACGAAAACACAAGACACAACTTGACATGAATTAGACACCTTGGATGTCAAAGGAGTGCCGCAGACCAAAGAGAGGGCCCAATAGTGTGTTCCATACACCAGAAGCTTCCTAATAAACCCAAAATAGTAGGTATCTATGATAAGGTCACGTCTCAAAGCTAGACACATAAAATTAACACTGCAATGTTGCCAAGTGCAAAAATCGGCAGTTTTGTCCTCCTATAAATAGGACACTTGTACTTGATGTTAGACAACTTGGACGGCTTTAAAACTTGGAGGGGGGCTGGAAAACACTTCAAATAGGGTTTTTATTCATTTACTTTAGATTTTGAATGAATTTTATTCTGTATTTAATTATCTTGATTACGACTATGTCCATGAGTGGATAAAATCACTATTCTAGGGTTAAGGCAAAGAACATAATTACTATTGCTTAGAATTGATTTTTTTTGATTGATTATCATATTTTGTTTTTTATTTATCCTTTTTATAACTATTTTAACGTATATCTACCCTAATGGTACGTCTATTGTCGACTTTGTGAGCCTGGGAGGGGGAATAAGAAGATAGAATATGGGGATAGAAATAACAAGGTTATTATTCTTTTATAAAATAAGGAATTTGAATTAGCGACTAGGATAAGGATATACATAGAATCCTTGTTTGGTTCACATGTTAGAATGATATCTTCATGCATCTAATTGGATTATTGGATCCCTGCTCAACCTTGTAGTTGTAATGTCCAAGTTAGGTAGACGGTTAGAGGTCGGGAGACCATGATCATGCAATAAACCCTATGTATCATCAACCAAGATAAGTAATCCAATGAATGAAGTTCAATAGTGTACTATAATTGTTCATAGTTATTTAACCCTGAGTTTCTATCCAACACGAAATGAAACTTATAGTAATAATGCCCAAATATAAAACTAAAACCAAAACCATACTGTAACCTATGCCAAGTGGTGCCAAATTTCATAATCAATGGCATAAATAAAGTACATTCTGACAGTAAATTATAATTAAAATACATATAAATAACCATGCATGTAACTTTGTTGAAAAGGGATGTATTCAACATTTTGCAAATTAGTATCGCATCTTAGGGTCATAAATATCATATCATAGTAAAAATATTAAAACTAAAATTTACTATAATAAGATCCTAATCAAAATAATAATGCATGATTTACATATCAAATGATACGCAGGTTATAACTGCCTACCCAAAACTAGCATAATAGTACACATTTTTGTAAATAAGCTCAATCTATAGATTGGGTAAGCCTAGCCTACCTAAATGTCAAAGCTAAAAACCTCTCAGAGAAGCCTCTGAATAGTGCCTCACTAGAATTCAATCTTGTATAATTGATGTGGATGTTTATTTTCCTTTTAGGAAACGAGTTTCATATCAAAATATACTCGTCCAAAATCATATTTTTTAACACATTAATAAGTAAATTGTACTAATTTTAATATTATTTTCATATAAGAAGGGAAAATCCATAAGAAACATGTATTTGAAAAATATATATAGGTCCACATATATTCCTAGGTAATATATGACCATTCTTCCTAATCCACTAAGGCTAAATGACACTTTACTTGACACTAGTCACACAAAGAGGCTATCTTAATCCATTACATGACACCTAAGAATACAAAGGTCATGTTGATATACACTAATATATATAAACTATCAAATTTAATCTAGATATTTATATTCTCGGGTATTGTATAATTTCATGGTAAAATAAATATTATATTTTGAATATGTCATAATTAATAAAAAGTTATTTCGAAAAAAACCTGTGTTATATGACAATAATATTTTCACATATCTATTTTTACTATCTTCGCTTAAAATACAAATATGTTATAAAACTGCCTATAAAGTAACATAGATATATCATAACTAAAGAATTTTATACAAATTAAAAATATTTTAGTAGGGTAATAAATTATATTTCTACCGAATGCTAATTTTGATTAAATACTCCATAATATATTTGGTATCACTAAAATTCTCAAACGAACTCTTTCAAAATTAAACTATTAGTCCTAACAAGTCACAAATGACTTGGGAATGTTAAAGAAAATCTATAGACACCAAAAATTTATCAAAACAAGTGAACTGATTGTGACAGTCATTACATATGGGTTCTCTTAATGTTAAGGGAATGCTAGGTTTTAGAAGAGCTAGAAATTCCACCATAACTGAATACCTATTTCCTAACATTCTATCTCCTTTGTTAAAGGGTATTTAAATATTCTCTTTTGGTCAAATAGGTTGAAATAAATTCCATAAAGGTCTTATTCCTGGCATTCCAGGTCTCATTAATTTCCTATAGATATCCTCTTGTATAAAATTTAAGAGAGAATTATTTTTTCCCTTTATAAACTTCTACTTAAAAATAAAAGTTTTGAATATCATTTGTAAAATAATTATTGGCTACTTTGCAGTATATTCTTTAAAAATATTCTTTGTTGGTTAAAATATTTTGAAATTTGTAACTCATATACTATAGTCAAAATTATTGTTCAATGGTACCTTGATTAGTCTTTGCTAATCCCTATGTGATTGAATTTTTCTTTAATTGCTGATAAAGAGGATTATAAATCTCTTTAGTAATACGAATATAAAAGCTACAACATGCTGGGATTTCCAAGAAACATTTGGGTCAGAGTTTCCTTGGAACAAACCTCTTATTGTATGACCTTTTATAGATTTTTAATTTTAGCTCTTTCTACCTAAGCTTTTAAAGAGGATTATATCCTTTTAATTTTTATCAAATTCTTTAAAAGGTCTACCTATTGCGAATATTACTATTGGTAATGAATTTGAATATTACAAGTGCAAATGGCACTGCCACATTTACAATGGTCAATTGATTCACTACTGTCTGAACTGCTTGCTACATTAAGCTAGTCATCATCGCTAAGACTTTCTTCTAAAGAAGAGAAACTTTCATTTTCATCAAGAATATAATATAATTTATTTTTAACTTCTTTCCTAAGCTCTAACATATTTTTCTTGGCTTTCTTTACTTTATGACTCGATAATCTCTCACCCCAAATCCTTTTTTTCGCAGTTTGAACATGTATCATCGTGGTTTTATGTGATTTAGATAACCTTTATTAGTTGTTTGTTTATATTTTTTAAATCATCTTTTATAATAATGAGATTTTTCAAATTTATCCTTACAATTTTTATGTCGTTTTAAAATTTTCTTGGAATCTTCTTTTGAAGGGGCCAATTAGTTAATATATCCTATGTATTGACAAAATCTTCCTAACCCATTTCATGATATTTTTTTCATCTCTTTTCAGTTGATTTTTATGTTTAATATATGTGTAGATATTAAACATAACCAAAACTTTTCAATAGTTTTTAAATAAAATCGATTAGTGGTTAGTGCTAACATGATTAAATTATTTCAAACCTCTATTAGATTTGTTTGTCATGATTTGTACCAAAGAACCTATAAACCTATTTGTAGAGATATAGACTTCTCATTAAAGTTTCCTGACATATTAATTGATAAACTTCAACATCAAAGATTTTTTGGAAGTCTCAACTATGTTGTAGATTTTATTTCTCGTTGTAGATAGGTTTATAAGCCTCTTTATCTGCTTCTTAAGAAGAATCTTGTTCCATGGGAAATATAGCACATTAATACAATCCAAATGTCACAATCCAAACCAGGGCCTAGATGTAATGGGCATTCCAAGGTTAACCAGGATCGGGGACTGTCCCCTATTACCCAACCCAACCACATATATCCAATCTTAGATGGGCTGAATTTCGAGCATATAAAAAGATAGCGTGATTTCTCTGATGAAGACTCTTGGATAGGGTTACAACCATGACCGATCCAACTAAGTTTAAATGTACCAAACAAACCATCAACACATCCAACAATACGAAACCAAACCAAAGGCCATCACTAAGGAGAATACTGAAACATAATATGATAATCAATCCCAAAATGTAATATGATGGAATAGTGAGAAATCAGGTGTGATGATGCCAGCCTCCCAGCTTATTCCAATGCCAGGGGCGACACCAATACCAATCCGGCCCATACCAACCCCGATAAGTACAACATATCCTCCATCCGAAAGAGTAAAAATATTCAGTTGGGACATGCCCCCAACCATGGACGTAACCAATATCCAAAATAAAATTAAAATGTCTAAAAATATCCATAACATAAAATGGATTCTTCCTAAATGATAGAATCTCACCACTTCAGTCCAAATGATGATACCAAATCTGCGTGCTAGACAGGGGGAGTAGAATGGACGGTTCTTACATAGAGTGGGTATACAGATTCCAGTAGATATATTATCAAGCGATCTCTTCCATGAACTCAGGATAAGGATAAAATAGTGCCATTTATAAAACCAAGTAAAACCATCCATAATTCATACAACCATACAAATATATATATATGTATATATATATATATATATATAAGTCCCGAGAAGGGGAATCCAGGCTTAGCATGCATTTAAAATATTTACCTAGGCTTTATAGCTTTGTCTTCCTAAAGCACTCATAGGTAATATGGGTTTAGATCCCTTTGTTGAAAAGGCCCCAACGCGTGTAGCCGCACGACCAGAGATATATCCCTTTGGGATGACTAGTACATCCCCCAATATAAGGTGTGACATCATGCACACGGTCCACTAAGAGTAACCTCACGCCGGCAAAAAGTTTTTGACCCCCCGGAACCTCTACCTTCCATGGCTTAGCTACACCTCCCTCTTTAATACCAAATTAAAAAACCATTTCCAAATAATTTATTTAACATTTATTATACAAGGCCATTTAGTGGTGGTATCGTCATTCCAACCATACTTACAAGTACTAATTATGTCCAATCACATTTAGGTATAGGGGACCTTAGGTGCCATTCCAATTACCCTATTAAATCCACTTGGGGAAATCCATACCCCACAAGTGTAACCTTTTAGCCACTTACATTTCCACATCATTTAATCTATGCATAAATCCTTTACAAAGTTTAAAACAAGCAAGAGTTTCATTTAAAAGAAGCCAATGCAATGAACATACATTTATAAACATTTTGTCAAACACATTGGGGGCATAATATATATCCAAAACCAACAACCCATATAATCCGATTATCCAAAACCACCACTAATGTATAAAAAAGCATAGTTAAAACCATGGGAAACCATAACCAATCATTCATAAACAAAGCCCTCAAATAATATTTGAAAACCCAAAAGCATTCAACAATAAAATCATACAAACCAATAGTAAAATCATGCCTTTAGCTGGAACTAACAATTAGGGAAGACAACATGCCTTATACCCAAGAATTGATGGAAAGAAATAACCAAAGAAAGCCCCAAATTAGTCCTAAAGATGAAACCCTAGCTTTCTTGCCCCAAAGCTTTTGAGAGGATTTTAGGTTGTTTAGGAGTAGTTTCTAAGGGTTAATGAGAGAAATAATAAAGTAAATAACCTCCCAAATAGGCTAGAAGTCATGGAATCCTATTAGGCTAAGTAGGAAAATGTCTAGATTACCCCTGCTTAAGTTGCATAAAATCTTGCCACAGGGATATGACTGACCCATACGAGTCGTACCTTTTTGATATGAGTAGTACTCGTCATTCGTATCCTACCCCAACCCCTGGACCCAATAATGTCCAACATACGACTCATCCAACCATGACCTATCAAAAGCATATGATCTGCACCTTCTATCCTTATCCCTGTTAGAATACAATACCAAGAGGACTGAACACTATTTCTTATACGAGTACTAGATACGAATTATACCCAACCATACAATAATTATCCCCCAAGTTGTATCCATTCTAATAACCCATCCATCCCACCAACCAATATTAGTCAGCATACGATAGGACCATACCACTTGTACCCCAACATATAGCTCATACCCTGGAGTCATATTGCGTCTGGATAATGGAATTCAAAGAAAAATTCTAAGGGCCAAAACCCAAGATGTAATATTCTCCCCTCTAGGAACATTCATCCTAGAATGACAGACAAGGTAGGGGTAACCACACACAGACTGTTTTGAATTATCAAACATATTCCCAATCTTCATCAAAGTTCAAAAACAAAGAGATAAAGATTTTAACCTTTCCTTCAACAAAAACAAAAAATAAATATATATTCAAAAACACATACCTTCTGCATGAATCTCGGGAGCAAAAAACAAGAGTGGATATTTTGACTTATGTCCTCCTCCGCTTCCCAATTAGCTTCTTCCACATTATGTTTTCACCAAATAAACTTATTCGAAGACACATCCTTGGTACGCAACCAATGAACCTGCCTATCCAATATCTCAATCTGGGCCTCTTTATAAGATAGAGAATCTGAAATAGCCAATCCTTCTAAAGTAACAATCAAAGAAGGATCACCAATACACTTCCTCAACATGGAAACATGAAAGACCGAATGAACGAAACCCAAACTAAAAAGCAACTCTAGTTCATAAGTAACATTGGTAACTCGCTGCAAAATCACCTAAGGACCAATAAATCGAGGACTGAGTTTCCCATTCTTGCCAAACCGTACTACTCCTTTCATAGGAGAACCTTTAGGAATACCTTATCCCCAACCTCAAACTCCAAGTCTCTATGCCTAATATCCACATAAGAATTTTGGTGACTCTGGGTAGCCTTAAGCCTATCCCGAATCACCTTCACCTTTTACATAGCTTGATAGACCAAATCCAAACCAAACACATCAGCATCACAAAGCTCAAACCAACCAATAGGAGATCTATACCTTTTACCATACAACACCTCAAAAGGGGACATGCCAATACTTGAATGATAGCTATTGTTTTAAGAAAACTCCACCAAAGGTAGATGCTCAACCTAATTACCACCATAGTAAATGACACAGAACCGAAGCATATCTTCTAATGTCTGAATAGTTCTCCCTTCTTACCTATCAAGCTGCAGATAAAAAGCAGTACTCAAACTGACCTTAGTCCCTAACCCTTTCTGGAAGGACCGCTAGAAATGAGACGTAAATTGCATACAACAATTAGAAATAATAGAGATAGGTACCCCATGCACCTTCACAATCACCTGAAAATACAACTTCATATAGTTCTCTGCCAAAAAGGTAGTACTCACCGGTAAAAATTACGCAGACCTCGTCATCCTATCTATAATGACCCAAATCAAATCAAATTTGTTCCAAGATTGAGAAACACTGGTAACAAAAACCATATTGATCATCTCCTATTTCTATTCTGGAAACCTTAATTTTTTATTCAATCCACCAGGCCTTATGTGCTAAACCATAACATGTTGACACACCATGTACTAGGCCATGAAATCAACTGCATCTCTCTTTATATTATTCCATATATAGATCTTCTTGAGAAAATGATACATTTTTGTCAAGCCTGTATGAAAAACATAGCGCGGCGTATGCGCCTCAACCAAAATACTTTGCTATAAACCGTCGACATCAGGAACACAAACCTCCCATATTACTGCAAAGTACCATCACCACCAATCTCAAATACCTCCACCTTTTGCTCGCCAATATCTCTCTTGATTTTTATCTAGACAGGATCCAGCACTTGTTTCTCCTTAATCTCTGCACCAAGAGACGATCGAACCACTTCTTGCACCATCATACCACTATCCTTAGAGTCTAAGATTCCCATTTTCCTTCTTCCAAATAACCCAAACTTCCCATAGACAACCTGCTAAGAGCATCACAAACCATTTTAACCTTACCTGGGTGGTACTGAAGACTAATATTATAGTCCTTAAGAAGCTCAAGCCACCTCCTTTGCCTGAGATTAAGCTCCTTCTATGTGAACACATACTATAGACTTTTATGAATAAAAAAGATATCCAAGTGAACACCATATAGATAATGCTTCCATATTTTCAAAGAAAACACAACCTCCAACAGCTCTAAATCATGACAAGGATAATTTCTCTCATACACCTTCAACTACCTGGAAGCATAGGCAATTACATTAACATGCTGCATCAAAACACAACTAAGTTGTACCCAAAATACATCACAATAAACAATAAACCCATTATTGCCTTCCGACAAAGTCAAGATTAAAGCCAAAGTTAGCTTATTCTTTAAATTCTCAAAACTTCCCTCACAAGAATCCAACCAAGAAAACTTAGCCTTTTTCTGTGTCAACTTAGTCAAAGGAGTGGCTATCAATGAGAAGCTTTCCATAAACTGCTTATACTATCGGGCTAAACCCAAAAAGCTCCAAAAGTTGGATGGAGTCATGGGCCAAGGCCACCCCTTCACGGTAGAAACCTTTTGAGGATCAACTATTATCCCCTCACTAGAAATAATATGACCCAAGAAATTCATGGCGTTCAACTAAATCTCACACTTAGAGAACTTGGCATACAACCGTTGTTCTTTCAACGTCTGCAACACCACACAGAGATGATCAACATAATCACCTCACTCTTCTAATAAACTCAAATGCCATCAATAAAAAAAATGATGAAGAGATCCAAATATTTCCTAAAAACTGTATTCATTAGATCTATAAATGTTGTTAGGGCATTGGTCGATCCAAATGACATCAAAAAGAACTCGAAATACCTATACCAAGTATGAAAAATTATTTTAGGGATATCCATCTACCTAATATTAATATGGTGGTACCTCAACCAAAGATCTATCTTAGAAAAGAAGTTGGCACCCTGTAACTGATCAAAAAGATCACCTATCTTTGGGAAAGGATATAGCTGTAGTCAATGCACATCCGAAGTGAACCATTCTTCTTGCGCACAAACAACACCAGTGCACCACATGGAGAAATTCTAGGATAAATAAATCTCTTATCTTAGAGATCCTTAACTTTCTCTTTGAGTTCCCTCAACTCAAACAGAGCCATTCTATATAGAGGAATAGCTATTGGACAAGTGCCTCAAAACAAATCAATACCAATCTTTATTTTCTTATCCAAAGAAATAGATCATCCAAAAAGATCAATGGAAACTCATTGACCATAGGAATTAACTGTAAAGAAGGACATTCCAAGTTAGAATCTTTAACCCGGACTCCTCTTCTTTTCAAACCTCTTCACCCCTTTCATGGGTGAAATTTTTGAATACACTAAGTCACCAATATTAAACTCAAGACCTCTTTTTCTCATATCTACATAAGATTTTTATAGGATATGGGCTATCTTCAGCCTATCGTGGATCAACTAAATTTTCTACATCGCTGGAAACACTACATCTAGACCTATCAAAGCACCCTCACCTGCTTCAAACCAAACAATAAGGGACCTACATCTCCTTCTATAAAGAGCCTCAAAAGAATCCATATACCTACTAGAGTGATAATTTTTGTTATAGGAGAACTCAATCAAAGGTTAGTGGGTCAATAACGCACACCCTCAACGTGTCCTTTAATGTTTAAATGGTCCTCTCTGCCTGACCATCTATCTGAGGATGAAAAACTGTGATGAGATAAACTTGGGTACCAAGACCTTTATGAAAAGCTTTTCAAAAGTAAGAGGTAAACTGAATACCGCTCTCTGAAATAATGGTCAATAGAACCCCATGAAATCTTACCAACACTCTGAAATATAGTCTAGTATATTACTCAACTAAATATCAAGTATGAACTGGTACAGAATGGGTTGACATGGTCAGTCTATCTATAATGACCCAAATCAAATTGTGCTGACAACGTGTACAAAACAAACCTATTACAAAGTCTACATTCACTACCTCCTACTTCCAAGTGGGGATGCTAAACTCTTGGAGCATACCACTAGGCCTTTGGTTCTCAACCTTAACCGGCTGACAGTTTAAACAATTTACCATAAACTCTGAAATATCTTTATTCATATTACTCCACCAATAGATTCACATAAATCACAATACATCGTAGTGGCTCCTGGGTGAATAGAGTATCGCATACCATGCATCTCAACCAAAATTCACTATCTCAGACCATCAACATATAAAACACATAGTCTGCCTTAACAATGAAGAATGCCATCTCCTCCTTAGGAGAAAACTTCCACCTTCTGATCTCTAATAATCTCTTTCAAATTGACCAAACTTGGACCCCTGTCTTTTTTTTTTTTACATCGGAAACCAATGAAGATTTTGAACCATTCTAAACCTCTATGCTACCTTTGGTTGAATTAACTAACTAAACTCCTAGCCTTGAAAGCTGATGAATTTCTTGGATCAACTCCTTATTATATTCTACATGAGCAACACTACCCATAGATAATCTACTAAGGGAATTCACCACTACATTAGCCTTGCCTAGATGGTACAACATACTTATATCATAATCTTTTAACAATTCAAGCCATCTTCTCTAATAAATATTTAGATCTTTCTGCGCGAATACATACTGTAAACTCTTGCGATCCATGAACACGTGAACATGAAACCCATAAAAATAATGCCTCCAAATTTGTAAGGAAAAAATAATAGCTACCAACTTAAGGTCATGGGTTGGATAATTCTTCTCATGGGGCAAAGATATCAGGAGGAGTAGGTTATAACCTTACCTCTCCATATTAATACAGAACTGAGACCAACTATAGAAGAATCATAATACACTACAAACTTATTTGTGCCTCTAGGAGCGCCAAGACTGGAGCAAAAGTGAGTTGAGTCTTCAACTCCAGAAAATTCTTCTCAAAGGAATCCAACCACAGAAATTTGAATTTCTTCTGGGTTAGTCTGGACATAGGAGAAGCAATAGAAGAAAATATTTCAGCAAACCATCTATAATAAACAACTAAACTCAAGAAACTCTAGATATCTAATGAAGGATGGGTCTAGTCCAGTTTCTTACTGCTTTGGTCTTTTGAGGATCAACTTAGATTCTATCACTAGAAACTATGTAACCAAGGAAAGCTACCGATCTCAACCAAAATTTGCATTTGCTGAACTTAGCAAATAACTGGTGGTCCGTAAGGGTCTGTAATACAACCCTCAAATAGCCTTCATGATCACTCTCGCTACGGGAATAGACAAGTATGTCATCAATGAAGACTATAACGAAACTACTTGAACACCCTGTTCGTCAAGTCGATAAAAGTTGTAGGAGCATTCGTTAGTCTAAAAGACATTAAATAGGAATTCAAAGTGACCATATCGAGTTTTAAAGGTTGTCTTTGGAATGTCATATTCTTTAACTCTAAGATGATAATATCCAGATCTGACGTATATCTTAAAGAAATAACTTGCACCCTGAAGTTGGTCGAACAAGTCATTAATCCTGGAAAGAGAGAACTTAATCTTGATAGTGACTTTGTTCAACTGATGGTAGTCGATGCACATTCTGAGAGAACCATTTTTCTCGCACATGAAAAGGATTGGAATGCCACAAAGGGAAATACTAGGCCTAAAAAAACCCTTATCTAAGAGATTTTTTAACTGTTCTTTCAATTCTTTGAGATCAGCTAGAGCCATTGTGTAAGGTGGAATTAAGATAGGCTGGGTATTTGGAAAGAAATCTATTTTGAAGTTAATTTCCCTTTTGGAAGAAACTCCAGGAAGATCTTTTGGGAACACATCAAGAAATTCATTTACTATCAGAACTGACTCAAGACTCAAATTTTCTGAACTTAAGTCTCTAACCCGAACGAAATGGTAAATGCACCCCTTAGATGTCATTTTTCTCGCCTAAAGATATGAAACAAACTGACCCTTAAGCACTGAAGTACTACACCTCCATTCAATAAATGGTTCATTAGGGAATTGGCACTAAAAAATTCTATTTCTTCAATCAACCAAGGAATAATATGAGTGAATCCAATACATGCTGAGAATGATATCAAAATTCGTCATCTCTAACTCCACAAGATCAACTAAGGTAACTCTCTAAGACACAGTGACAAGGCAATTTCTGTATACCCGTCTGGCTACAATAAAGTTAACTACTGTGGTAGACACTAAGAAAGGTTCTACTAATATTTTGAGACTGATACCAAATTCTACAACTATGTAAGGAGTAACAAAATAAAGTAAAGTTCCGAGGTCTAACAATGCATAAACATAAAGATAAAAATTCTGTAACGTACCTAAAACCACATCAGGAGGACTGTCCTAATCATGCATGGTCTGAAGAGCATACAGTCTGTTCTGGTGGTGACCAGTAGAAGTAGCACCCTGCTATATTGGGTAACCTTCTAGAGCTAATGAAAAGTTGGTCTGACCCAGCTGACGAACATCCTTACACTTCTGACTAACCGCTAGGCAATCCCTGATCCTGTGGCCTGGCCTGCCATACCCCAAATATCCAATACTACTTGCTCTGTACTTTTCTTAATAATTTTTACTATAATTCCTACAAAGTGGATTGGTACGAACATTGTTCACATTACCCTGAGTCTGAGAGCCTGACACCCTATCCCGATTGCCTTTCCTAAACTTAGGCACTGGGGGGCTGGCCGAAGATATGGTTGGAGATAAAAAAATTTGATGATCCTGAGAATGCTTACCACCTTCTAAACTTGGTTGATAAAAGTTAAAACTGTCTTCTCTGGCCTTCTTATTCTTTCTTTTCTTCTATTTGAGCTTCTCTTTATCAATCTGTTGAGCATGGTCCATCAATCTAGAAAGATCCATATCCTTAACGAACATAGTTGTCCTATACTATTTCACGATATTCTTTGAAACTCTTGACACAAATTTACTCATTCTAGCCTTATAATCAACCACTATAGTAGGTGCATACCTTTCCAACAGAAATCTCCTATTCAATATTTTTCTCTAAGTTTATCAAACTTAAGTTGTCTAGACAATTTTAACTCTTTACACAGGTTTAACCCTTCTTGTGTACAAGCTTCTATCAAATGACCATAGGTATACTTTTCCCAAGGAATTTCACCAAAGGAGCCCGAAAGAGTTTTTAAACCCTTTCAACAAATAATGGAGGAAGTTTGTCTATAAACTTGGCCTTCCAATGTGCATATCTATTTTTGGTTAATTCCTTGACCCGACTTAAAAAGATGTACTTATACCACCTAAATTCTCCTAAGGTCTTACATCTAAGCCAATTCAATAAAGTAGAATGTTTTTGTACTGATTGGTGAATCTACTATTAAAATATTCTAAAACAATATCTTCCCTATTTGCAACTAGGGCTCTTCCTAGGTTATCAACCCCTGGAGCAGTAGCTACAATATTAAAAATTGACTCTCTTTGCTCATGAGTCATAAAATTATCCTACCAGCCATGAAGTTGGCCAGTAAAACCAACAAATATCATTTTACAGACAACTTTATCAGTTTTATTTTCTCTATTACCAGTGGCATTACACACCGTTGAATACATCATAATGCGGTGTACGAGGAATGTTATTTGCCTCTCATTTAAGCCATCAAGGATTCATTCATAAATATCATCTCCGAGTTTAATTCCAATCTCTTTCCTCTATTAGAACATCTTGAGGAGTGTGTCGTGTATAGTAATAAATTTGCATGTAGGGTAAATCGACATATTTGATATTATTACCTGGCTATTTTCTTATCATTCCTTTAAGCTTATTAAGCTCTGATTTGGTCGAATTTTTTAAATTAGGAGTGGATTCAAGGCTATCAAAAAAGGCATTATACAAATCAATATGTCTACTATTTAAACTAGAAAGCTTTTTATCAAGAAACTTTTCTAAATTATGCAAAATCAATTTAAGTTGAAATCCTTCAATATCAGAGGGCCTTTGAATACTGGTTTTAGTCATCAAATCTTCTATCTTAATCTCTAAAGAAGAAGCAATATTAGAAGATTTTGGACTAATACTCAATTTTTTTATCAAATCAGTTAACTCATCGAGCTTTATATCAATAGAAGAAATATGTTCTCCTAAAAATTTTACATATAAGATCAAATAATTATTTTGGGAAATCAAATTATTAATTTCTATAATAGTTACCTTAGAGACTTCATTATCAATGAATTTTTGAAATGTAGAAAAGGTAATACCAGTATTATTTAGTAAAATAAAAGGAGATTGGGGAGGGTAAATAGTTCTAACAATGTTACCACTATTATCTTGATATGATCTTTCAAGCACCTTAACATACAACAGTAAGTATATGGTTGTAAACCAAGGCACAAAATACTTAATTTGATTATGCAATGCACACGTTTCATAATATTCTTCAGAAATATTATTCATCTCATCAGGACTATAAGTCAAAAAAAATCAAGTTCTAAACGGGTTCTATTTTTTATCAAAAAATTCTTTATTAATATAATTTCTTGCCTGGGACCAGGACTTAAATTGATTTTATGTGGAATCATTAAATATCATTTGGATCAAAGTTCATTTCAGAAGCAGTAGGAATATCTCTATAAATAATATTGTCATTATCTTGAACAATATTTGTTCAAGGATTGACTTAAACTTTCTCTACAAATCTTGTAGAAGCTGAATCAATTGTGTGCAAAGAAGTTGCATGACTTCTAGCTGGACCATATAATGGTTCTATAGGAGAAATATGATGCATAGCAGGTAATAATTTATGCAAGGAGAATGAATGTCTATTATAAATAGCAAACCTTTCATCGAATTAAATACAAATCCTACCATCCAGATTTTGAGTCACATGTGATAATTCGTTATTAGTTAAATCATCTGTGACTTGATTTGGAGATATAACCAAATTTAAGGCCCTAGTAGTGGGAAAATCAATCTTATCCCATTTAATAGGTCTCCTTGTGGTAACCTTTGACCTTGAAAAATTAGTCTTGACTAATATAGTCTAATCTAATGTATCGTATAACTTACATCAAGAATTTAAAGTAGTTAATAATCTATAATAGATTCTGTATGACAGACAAATAAGTTCTGATCCAGGTACATAATTATAACCATGCATTTTTTAAAGCATAAAGTATATTTGTGTCAGTCAAAGATAATTGTAAATTTGGATGAGTATTGAATTAAAATGAACCATAGGCCACAGTAGATTTAATCAAACCCATTAGAGACTGTCTGAAATTTAGATTTCTAGCATCTCTAAGAGCCGCTAAAAATGTCTCTGGTAACCCTTCAAGAGTTAAAGGTTTAAAGGTAATTTGAACCAATCCAATATGCATAAAATTATAATGATTCTTATGTAAATTAATGTCTCGCTTATTTAACAAACGAATCATTTGTTCACAAGAATTTAATGCTAAAGACTGTTCAGTTGTCTTTATTATTTATTTAGAAAACACCTTATCAAACCAACCATAATCATAAATGGTTTTTATATCAACTTTTGGAATAGTCCACTTATTTAACAAGTCAAGATTTTGATGTATACCTCTTCAAGTCGAGTACTCTTAATACTCACATCTCCTATTTCCATGAGTAATTTTTTTTATATCTGTGTTGAGTTGTTTAGATCTATTACATAATAACCATAAAATTTCCTTGGCTCTGATACCAAGTATAGGATCTATCAGAGCTGGCGGTAATCCACGTGGCCATCCAGACCTATAAGTTAATATTGGAAAAAACCAATCGATACCAGGTTACAAGATATGAGGGCTGGCGATAATCTGCACAACCGTCCAGATCTATAAGTAAATATTGGAAAATTGAAGTGGAAATCCAACTGAAATATATAAAAATTTCATATAGCTTATTGACTATATGGAAATTTTACCCAAAAAAAGGGTCTGTCAGAATTGAATACATACTTGAGTTGAACCCATGTGTCTAGCAGTTTTAACCATGAAAAAGGACACCCTTTTCCTCAAATTTAATGGGCTTACAGATTCACAACTCGCTATACGTAGAACTAATACAAAGCCAACAAAAGTAATACCAACTTAGACTGTACCACTATTTTGGAACCAAGTCAACAAACTACAAAAAAATTCCTTTATATTTTGATAGACTTTAGATTTTTCATGGATATTATACAAGATAATTTAGATCTTCAAAAATAGATTTGGCAATATCTAAATGGTTGGACCATGATAGGACCACCATTTTATAAACCAATTTGGAATTAGTTCTGCAAAGGTCTATGCACATACTTTTATAAATCAAGTATGCTTATGTCTATCATTATTATAATAAAGGACTTTATCAAAAGCCTAAATGTAGTCCTAATAAGTGAAATTTATTTTGAAACCTTTGAGTAATATCTGCTTTTCTGTCAGAGTGGTCATTCCCCAATATTCTACGGATATAATCTATTTAATAACAATTTTAGAGAAGTTATAAACTTCTCTTCATAGTTATAACTGGAGAAATGTTCCCATTCTGCACTACCTGTGGTACTGAGAATGATTTCATAATAAGTTTAAGTTTTGTATGACTCACCCAAAAAATATAAATTATTCATCAAATATTTACTGTATCTTCCACAGTTCATTTTGCCTCTGAATCTCTGAGTTTTCAATAAGAAATATCATTTCTTTGTTTTCTAGCATTTCATAAGGTTTGATATCATCATTATCCTTTGCAATTAAAGCAAATGTATCACTTTGCTTTTGAGCTGCTAAATAAGCTTGCATTTGTTCGTATAATAGTCTATCTTCCAAAATATCATCCAGATGGATAGAAGTAGATGATGAAGATTTGCATTTCTGCAATACCTTGGAGTTTATCAAACTCCTATTTCCCATTTGTATAATAGTGGAATTAGATGAGGATCCATATGACAATCCTTGAAAATATGATCTATTTTGGGATCATCTTCCCCTTCTACCGGAGGCTAATCTTCCTACTGATCTGCCCTGTCTTTTTCCTCTACCCATCTGCCACGGAGGGTAAGCATACTTCAAATA
This sequence comes from Capsicum baccatum var. pendulum, assembly GCA_030864225.1. Classification (NCBI taxonomy): domain Eukaryota; kingdom Viridiplantae; phylum Streptophyta; class Magnoliopsida; order Solanales; family Solanaceae; genus Capsicum; species Capsicum baccatum. Next base: position 115,357,508 of record CM061560.1, read on the forward strand.
TCACAATCAATCAGATATTTCCAAATCATACCAGTCAATATCTCTAATTTCTTCATAATTAAAGACAGAAAATTCTTTTTCAACCATATCATGGATGACTTTATCAATTATGATATTTTGAATGTCTATGTATAATGGAATCACCTTGAAAATGGTAATAAAAGTTTTTCAATAAGAAACTATGTATAAAAACTTATTTTAACTACAATATTCCCTAGATAAAAAATTAGGGAGGGAATTATCCATTCCTTTTTTATACTGAATATCAAAAACAAAAGGGGCTAATTGGGCTTGCCACCTTGAAAATATTAACTTTGAAGTAACATGTTTAAAATATTTATGAAACATATACTTCATAGATTTACCATCAATTTTTATCAAAAAATTTTGATTATAAATATCATCCTGGAATTTTAGAATGCATTTAACAATGGTTACCATTTCATGAGCTACCATAGCATATTTTTTCTGACTATCAGTCCATTTATATAACACCCTAACTTTCTGAGCCGGAATGCTACACGGTGCTCTTGACCCCGAAGGACCACAAGCTAACCCATGACTGATATCTATATCTGTATACTGCATAATATATATAAAATATGGAAACATAGACATGAAAGGCCATAAGGTTCGAACTGAATAAACGTCTGATAACAAAATATCTGAAAAAGGTATAACAATACCAAAACAAGTCATAAATACTAAAAACAATGAGATTTAAATGTCTAATCTGATATCTAGTCTGAAAACCTCTAACTGAACTAAATAAGGAGTTGAAGGAACATTTCTTCAACTAACTCTATTTAGCTACTGAATAGTAAATATAGCAATAATCATATCATTCTCGAATAAGAAGGACTCACTGCAAACTCTGAACACTAGAATGTTACTGCTGAACTGGAGCTCGTGCCTTTGAACCTATGGTGTAACATAAGAGAAAGCACCATAGTACAAATGCATCAGTACGTCTGAATGTACTGAGTATACGAGTGAGGTAGGCTAAATGCAAAGGGTTATATGCATGAACAATACTAACTAATATGAACGTGAGAATACATATATGCATAAACAACTATAACTAAACTCGTGATGATGTTGACTACTGAGTCTGAATGTTGACGACATGACTTTACAGTTACTGAGGTACTGAATAGATTATTGACTATTTCTAACTGTTCAAATTATGAAGAACTAGTTTGGATGATTGTGTCTAGCATTCCTAAAACTAAATACTGGTAACGTGAGCTATGACAACTGATATAGCTGATATAACTGTAATGATTGGACTAATCGATATAACCAATACTGAGCGACTGTATCTGATAGTCTAAGTTCTGATGGAACTATCTGAGTTCCATTCTACTTGGAGTAACTAAATTTGAGATCAGTCCTATCTAGTGGGTGATCATGAGTATACTGATAATAAGAATGATTTGACTTAGTCAGATATTAGTCCTATCTAGCGGGTGATCATTAAATCTAATGATTCTGATACTGATTAATCATAGTTGAGATCAATCCTATCTAATAGGTGATCTTGAAGTCTATTTACAATAATAAGCATTGACTGTACCTAACAGTACTGAATCTGTCTACTAAGCTGAGTTGACTATGTATGAAAGCCCTAATTCTGTAACTTAAACTGTGGGATGTGTTCATCTAATTGACATGGCCCAAGCTAAGCTGACTGGGGTCCAATCTCTGCCCTGACTGGAAGGGTGTCAGTACCGCGCCACTAGTAAAGACATCTGTTATGGAGTCAGTCCTGATCTAGTGGGTGACTCCTTGGATCAGTCCTATACATATAAATATGCTAACGGGTGACCCCTGAGTATGTCAGTCCTATCTAATGGGTGACATTTCGTACCTACACTAGAAACATAGTTCTAGAACTTAGGGATTGCTTCTAGGTATCTCAGTCCTATTCTAGTGGGTGAGTCCCCATCCCTAGGCTCACTCGGTGCTAAATCCTACTCCCATCTGAAATACACTAAATTGAATAACAGAGATGAACAGAATAAATGAACTGAACTGATTAGCTGAACTGACACTAATTGTATTATTTAGCAGAGCTAAATTGAGTTTACTGAATTTCGATGACTAACAAAATAAGCTGAGTTCTGAGGGCTGATTAAGAGTACTGAAGTTTCTGAGATTGATTGTGAATACTGAAGTTATAGATTGAGTACTGAGATCACTGAGAATACTAAACTACTGAGATTATTGAGTTTTCCTGAGTTACATGACTGACTTATTTCTATAGATCATGGCTTAACTGAGAGTATCATGAAAACATGACATGTCTTTAGGCACACAGTTATATTTTTCGGGTACAAGTACCCCCAGGACTCGATGGAAGGAAACTGACACACATAACTGACTTGATCATAAGAGTAGAGTCCATAATCCATAATATCATAAATAAGGGATTTCATACTAAGCATGGTTCTCAACAATCTATTTCATGGAAGAGAATTTCATACAACATGTACATACTTGCATAGCTTTCAATATCATGCTCATTACATATTACAACCACAATCCATAATATCATAACTTGGGGAGTTTCATGAAGTACATGGGTATTCTACATCTTGTACATGAGTGGGTTTTGCAAGTAAGCATCGCATAATTCCATAAGACTAGTTCATGAGTAATCCAATAGTGTTCACAAGACATATTATCCACATGGATGACATTGAATCATAGAGACCTATCATAAATCCTTCCCTTAGTCACAATTTAGCTATAATCCATGATTTCTAGTCTCTTAGGTATTTTATCAAACACCTTACATGCACAACTTAGGCATAGATGTAAATCATACAATTACTCATCATAAATAATCAAACATGCATGTTTTCAACTCATATGATGTCATAGATTCATAATAATACATAAAGATTCTATATTGGCATCATTCAACACATAAACATGATCAACAATCCACTCATAACATAGAAACCATAATGTATAGTTTTAGAAATGGGTTCTTAAACTTCATAGACGAAAGGAGTCCATGAATGAACACACACATACCTTAGAAAGGAAACCTTGATGATTTGCTGGAAAGTTCTTGGATTGGGAAACTTAATTCTTGATTATCTTGGAAAAAGGCTTGAATCTTTCTTTTGAGAGATGAGTTTAATGGAAACCCTAATCTTGTGGTTGAGAGTATAAAAGAGGGTTTTTGAGATTCTTAACTGAAGAAAAATAGGAAAAATTACTCCTCTTTAGCATTATAAGTCATGGAAGGTAAAGGAATAGATCAAAATACCCTTATGAAATAATTTCCCAGCTGAAAAATCATAGGTGACGACCTTTGTGATAGGGCATCACAAATGTGATAAGCTATCACGAATGTCCTCACTTAGGGGCTGGTTTCTGCCTAAGGCTGATGACCTTTATGATAGGGTGTCACCAATGTGATAAGCTATCATGAATGTCATCACTTAGGAGATGGTTTCTACCTAAGGCTAACGACCTTCGTGATAGGGCGTCAGAAATGTGATAAGCTATCACGAATGTCGTCATACTGTTTCCAGCCTGACATACTGGAGTAAAATAGGCATAACTCTTTGCTCCAATATTGGATTTAGGAAAAATTGATATCGTTGGAAATATAATTCAATTATATATCTTTTGATAGGTCATGAGCTCAAAATTTCCAAGTATAATGAGATATATGCTCATTTAAAGTTGACTATACCAATATCCTTCTCAAAAATTCAATCGGTAAGGAATATTTTGATTCGTCTGATAGCTGAGAGTTATTTGAAGCCTTAATATACATCTAAATTACTCATAAAACTATCAAATAACCATGATGTACTATGCATAAGCTTGGTACATGGCTCTAATATTGGTTTGGATTTTTTGGGGTATTACAATATCTCCCCCTTGGAAACATTTGTCCTCGAATGATGACTGCTTGAGAGGGGAGAAAAGATAAAATAAAGCATATATAGCATGAATGAATGATCATGATTTCATAGCTGACATGACTAAAAACTAAGCATATCATACTGTATATGCATATCTGATGCATGGGTAGCTTATTTATGAATGTAGGACTGAGTGTTTCGATAAACTGAGAACGCATATCTGATGCTTAACTAATATGTTGAATCCATGCATATCTGATGCATGATTCTAAGACTGACATGATACGTGATTGCATGACTGAAAGTACTGATAAGCTGACCACACATATCGGATGTGTGAATACATGACTGAACTAACTCACGAACATGCGACTAAACATGCAATGGTAAAGGCACTAAGATTGAACTGAAACATGAGAACATGACTAATTCTGCTACATAACATATGGACTGAACATCATGAACTGAACTGAACCTCTGAATACTTGACTCACAGCTGAGGTCTAACTTGAAGGTCAACTTTTGAGTACCCTCTATTCTAGACTAAATTGTTTATGCAATGAGAAACTGAAGGATCTAAGGCATGTGAGTGTTAAGAGAAAGTGGTGTATCTCACCCTTAGGACGCTATATCCCTCTAAGAATGCTTACCTTACGGAGATACTGGGTGATGCACAGGGCATCTACGAACTAGATTATAACTAAACTTTGGGAGTCTGAAACAAATGTATGATGCATGAGATAAACTAAACTTGAAACTACTAGGAGGTTCTACCTTAAAATAGTTACATTCTCTGAGATTTTGGATACCATGAATAGATGCAAGGATGAGAAAACAAGGTACACAAATCTGACTGCTCACTGTCACGATATGAATACTGAAAGAAGGGAAACTATTCCTAAAACATCTCATAGATGTAGTGCATAACACACGCATGTACAAGACTTTAATAGATGTAGCTTTCAGACTTCCTAGGACTATATTGAACCTTATACTCTGATACCAAGTTTGTAACACCCTGATTTTTTGAACCAAAATGTTACACGGTGCTCATAACCCCGAAGAACCACAAGCTAACCCATGACTGATATTTGTACCTGTACTGCATAATATATATAAAATGTGGAAACATGAACATGAAAGGCGATAAGGTTCGAACTGAATAAATAACTGATAATAAATGTCTAAAAAAGGTATAACAATACCAAAACAAGTCATAAATACTGAAAATAATAAGACCTGAATATCTAATCTGCCATTTAGTATGAAAGCCTCTAACTGAACTGAATAAGGAGTTGAAGGAACATATCTTCAACTAACTCCATCTATCAATAGAATAGTAAATATAGCAATAATCATATCGTTCTCTAATGAGAAGGACTCACTACAAACTCTGAACACTGGAATGCTACTGTTGATCCGGAGCTCATACCTCTGAACCTATAGTGTAACATAAGAGAAAGCACCATAGCACAAATACATTAGTACATCTGAATGTACTGAGTATATGCGTGAGGTAGGCTAAATGCAAAGGGTTATATGCATGAACAATGCTAACTAATATGAACGTGAGAATACATACATGCATAAACAACTATAACTTAACTCGTGATGATGTTGACTATTGAGTCTAAATGGTGACGACATGACTTTACTATTACTGAGGTACTGAATAGATTATTGGCTATTTTTGACAGTTCAAATTATGAAGAACTGGTTTGGATGACTGTGTCTAATAGTCCTAAAATAAAATACTTGTAACGTGAGCTATGACAACTAATATAGCTGATATAACTGTAATGATTGGCTAATCGATATAATGGATACTAAGTGACTGTATCTGACAGTCTAAGTTCTGATGAAACTATTTGAGTTTCATTCTACTTAGAGTAACTAAATCTGAGATCAGTCCTATCTAGTGGGTGATCATGAGTATATTGATAATAAGGATGATTTGACTTAGTCTAAGATCAGTCCTATCTAGCGGGTGATCTTTAAATATAATGATTCTGATACTAATTAATCATAGTTGAGATCAATCCTAGCTAATGAGTGATCTTGAAGTCTATTTACAATGATAAGCATTGACTATATCTAACAGTACTAAATCTGTCTACTAAGCTGAGTTGACTGTGTCTGAAAGCCCTGATTCTATAACTTAAACTATGGGATGTGTTCATCTAACTAACATGCCCCAAGCTAAGATGACTGGGGTCCAATATCTGCCCTAACTGGAAGAGTGTTAGTACCGCACCACCAGTAAATACATCTACTGTAGAGTCAGTCCTAATCTAGCGGTGACTTCTGAGATCAGTCCTATACATATAAATATGCTAACGGGTGACCCCTGAGTATATCAGTCCTATCTAACAGGTGACATTTCATACCTATACTAGCAATGTAGTTTGGAAACTTAGGGATTGCTTCTAGGGATTCAGTCCTATTCTAGTGGATAAGTCCCCATCCCTAGGCTCACTCGGTGCTGAATCCTACTCTCATCTGAAATACACTAAACTGAATAACAAAGATAAACTGAATAACTGAACTAAACTGATTACTTAAACTGATACTAGTCATATTGTTTAGCGGAGCTAAACTGAGTTTACTGAATTTCAATGACTAACAAAATATACTGAGTTCTGAGGACTGATTGAGAGCACTGAAGTTACTGAGATTGACTGTGAATACTAAAGTTACAGACTGAGTACTGAGATCACTGAGAATACTAAACTACTAAGATTACTGAGTTTTACTGAGTTACATGACTGACTGATTTCTATAGATCATGCCTTTACTGAGAGTATCGTGAAAACATGACATGGCTCAAGGCACACAGTTATATTTTTCGGGTATAAGTACCCCCAGGAATCAATGGAAGGAAATTGACACACATGACTGACTTGATCATAAGAGTAGAGTCCATAATCCACAATATCATAAATAAGGGATTCCATACTAAGCATGGTTCTCAATAATCTATTCCATGGAAGGAAATTTCATACAATATGTATATACTTTCATAGCTTTCAATATCATGCTCATTACATATTACAACCACAATCCATAATATCATAACTTGGGGAATTTTAAGAAGTACATGGGTATTCTACATCTTGTACATGAGTGGATTTTTCAAGTAAGCATAGCATAATTCCATAAGACTAGTTCATGAGTAATCCAACAGTGTTCACAAGACACATTATCAACCTGGATGACATTGAATCATAGAGGCCTATCATGAATCCTTCCCTTAGTCACAATTTAGCTATAATGCATGATTTCTAGTATCTTATGTATTTTATCAAACACCTTACATGCACAACTTAGGCATAGGTATAAATCATACAATTACTCATCATAAATAATCAAACTTGCATGTTTTCAACTCATATGATGTCACAGATTCATAATAACCTATAAAGATTCTATCTTGGTATCATTCAACACATAAACATGATCAACAACCCATTCATAACATGAAAACCGCAATATATAATTTTAGAAAAGGGTTCTTAAACTTCATGAATGAAAGGAGTCCATGAATGAACACACGCATACCTTAGAAAGGAAACCTTGATGATTTGCTGGAAAGTTCTTAGATTAGGAAACTTAATTCTTGATTATCTTGGAAAAAGGCTTGAATCTTGCTTTTGTGAGATAAGTTTGATGAAAACCCTAATCTTGTGGTTGAGAGTATAAGAGAGGGTTTTTGAGATGCTTAACTGAAGAAAAATGGGAAAAATTACACCTCTTTAGCGTTATAAGTCGTGGAAGGTGAAGGAAAAGACCAAAATACCCTTATAAAATAATTCTCCAGTTGCTGAAAAATCATAGCTGACGACCTTCGTGATAGGGCGTCCCAAATATGATAAGCTATCACGACTGTCCTCACTTAGGGGTTGGTTTCGGCCTAAGGCTGACGACCTTCGTGATAGGGCGTCACAAATGTGATAAGCTATCACAAATTTCGTCACTTAGGAGCTAGTTTCTTCCTAAGGATGACAACCTTCATTATAGGGCATCACAAATGTGATAAGCTATCACTAATGTCATCACACTATTTCCATCCTGACATGCTATAGTAAAATAGGGATAACTCTTTGCTCCAAAATCGGATTTAGGTGCAATTGGTATAGTTGAAAAAATAATTCAATTATCTATCTGTTGATAGGTCATAATATTAAAAATTCCAAGTATAATGAGAGATATGCTCATTTGAAGTTGACTATACCAATATCCTTCTCAAGAATTCAATCGGTAAGGAATGTTTTGATTCGTCTGATAGCTGGGAGTTATTTGAAGCCTTAATATATATCTAACTTACTCATAAAACTATAAAATAACCATGATGTACTATGCATGAGCTTGGTACATGGCTCTAATATTGGTTTGGATTTTTTGGGGTATTACAATTTACCTGAATGAAATCGTATCAAGTATTCATTTTTGTTATGGTGATTAACTTGTTTCATTATTCCACTATAACCAATATTAGATGCATCCGTCTCAATGATTTTTTTTCAAGCAGTATTGGCTAAAGTTAAACAGGGTAAAGTTTTAACACTTTGTTTAATACGTTTAATAAGATTTGTATGACTATCCATCCCTGATCCTTTATAATTATTTTTAGTCTATCATATAACGGGGATAAATCATGAGATAAATTCTTACAAAAAGGGAAAATATAATTTAAGCTACCCAAAAATCTCTATAATTGAGTCCTGTCAATTATTATATCAGGAAATTTAGAAGCAAAATCAATGAATCTCAGAATGGGAGTAATCTTCCCTTGACAGGTATTGTGTCCTAAGAATATAACATCTGTTTGAAATAAACTCATTTTTGGCTTAGATATCTCCAAACCATTTTGTATTACAATTTTCTTAAAAATATAAAGATTTTTGATATACAATTCAAATGTTTTAGTAAACACAAGAATGTCATCAATATAAACAAGGATAAATCCATATAAAGATTAAATATATCATTCATTATCTTCTAAAATTTTGATAGGGCATTTTTCAAACCAAACGGCATGACATTCCATTCATATTGCCCAAAAGTAACATTAAAAGCAGTTCTATAAGTATGCACTTTAAATATTTGAATCTGCCAATATCCCGATTTCAAATCAAACTTTAAAAATATATTGGCGTCGTATAAATGAGATAATCAATCCCTTTTATTTGGAATAGATACCTAATCAATTTTAAATATTTATTCAAAGATTTATAATTTATCACTAACCTGGGAATACCATGTTCCTTTTCTAGAGTGTTATTAACATAAAAAATAGTACAAGACCAAGAGGATTTTGAAGGCTTTATCAAACCCTTTTGTAACAGACTATCAATCTCCTTTTTTCAGAATTCAACTAATTCAACATTCATTTGACAAGATCGTGATTCGTTGGGATATCATCCTCGCAAAAATTATCTTCATAATGTTGAGTAATAATATTCCTTTTGCGATTCCAAAAAGAACTGGGGTGATCAACACAAATATCAATAGCCAGTTCAAAAATTAACTTAATTTTTTCCTATACCTTAGCAGATTTCATTGTATCACAAATATTCATGCTAAGTAATTCAAGTTGCAAAAAGTTAACATGTTTTTACTTCATATCAATTAAAGCATTAATAACTCTAGTTATGGGGTCTGTAACAAAATAATAAGATATCTCTTTATTTTTGTAAGTAGCAGTAAATCTTTTTGCATCAATACGAGTACACGGATAAATAACATTTATAAAAGGAGTTCCAAGTATAATTGGAGGGTATAACTGATTTTTTTACCAAAAATAAGAAATGCGGTATGAATATTTTATTCCTTAAAATATGAGTGTTTGAATTTATACTCTATATAAAGACCATGTCCAGATGTAGATTTAACGACATAAGTGGTTTTATGAAAGAATTTTATATGGAATAACCCTTCTTGTATGCAACTAACCTCTACTCCACTATTAATCATAGCAATATTAGTTGCTAAAAAATATTTAGCAATCAAAAGAGTACATTTAATATACCATTTATGAGCAGTAACAATTTGCATCATTCCCAAAAAATAATCATTTTTTAAATCAAGAGAATTTTGAATATCATTCGTATCACTTTCTTTGGAAATTTTTTCTTTTCCCTTGGAAATCTATGTGGGAGAAATATCTTTCTCAATTTATGAAATTCTGTGATCACAAATCATTTTATTTTATTTAAGATACTTAATCTTTTTTTTCAAGTTTTCAAATTCAATTTTTAAATCCTCAAAAGAAGTATCTTTACCAGGAGCATAACTCACAGCAAGACGTCTATTAACCTCTGATATTAAATAAGGCATAAAATAATTGCTATCAGTAGTTTTAGGAGTAAAGGTATGGTTATCAACAGTTTTAAAAGTATTTGGTTTTGAACTAGTAGACAAATTAATAATCTTTTCCCGTAGTTTCTCGTTCAAAAGTTCTAACACATTATCAGAAGTAATGGTTTGAATATTTAAATCTTCAAAATAGGATTGAAAATTATAAAATGCATCATCACAAGTGCAGATATCACCTTGGAAATTAGAACAACCATTAGCATTACGAATATCAGATAAATCAGGCAACTCAAGATCATTTTTTTATTTAGATTTAGCATTATAATCAAATTCCAAACCTAAGGTGTATAACAAACCATAAAATTGACCAAGCACATCATCAGCAAGACCTAAAGATTTAAGCTTTTGAAGATTACAATTTGGTGCAATATGCCCAAAGTTATCACATCTGTAACACTTAATCTTAGCAAGATATCACTTAGACCTATTTTTGATAAATCTAGTAGATTTCCTATAAGTTTTTCTATTTTCACATTCTTCTTTGACCTATATCTAGATCTTTTATTTCTATAAGGCTGCTCACTTTTTGAAATTTATGTTTGTTTTTCCTAGAGGTGGAGGCTGGTTTAGGTATACCAAACTAATTACAGAAATCTCCTATCTGAGATTTTTCTCTAAGTTTATCAAACTTATGCTGTCTAAACAATTTTAACTCATTACACAAGTTTAACCTTTTTTGTGTACAAACTGCTATTAAATGACCATAGGTATACTTTTCCCAAGGAATTTCACCAAAGGAGCCTCTAAGAGTTTTTCTAACCCTTTCAGGAAATAATGACGGAAGTCTATCTACAACTAGGCCTTCCGATGTGGATATCTATTTTTGGTTAATTCCATGACCCGAATTAAGAATGTGTTCTTATACAACCTAAATTCTCCTAGGGTATTACATCTAAGACCAATCAAGTGAGTATGAATGTTTTCATACTAATTGGTGAATCTACCATTAAAATGTTCTAATATTGTAAGAATGAGTATATAAACAGAATCTTCCCTATTTACAACTAGGGCTCTTCCTAGGTTATTAACCCCTAGAGCAGTAGCTATAACATTAAAAATTAACTCTCTTTGCTCGTGAGCCAGAAAATTATCCCACCAGCCATAAAGTTGGACAGTAAAACCAACAACTATCATTTTACAAATAACTTTATCTGTTCTATTTTCTCTATTACCAGTGGCTTTGCACTTTATTTAATACATCGTAATACGGTGAAGGAGGTTTAGTAATTGCCTCTCAATTAAGCCATCAAGTTTTCATTCATAAATATTGTCTCTACTATAAGATGTATTAGTCTGATTCCAATCCCTTTCCTCTATTAGAACATCTTGAGGAGTGGGTTGCAAATAGTAATAAGCTTGCATACAGTGTAAATTGGCATATCTGGGATTTTTACCCACCTGTTTTCTAATCATTCCTTTAAGCTTAGTAAGCTCTGATTTGGTCTAATTTTTCAAATCAGCTGTGGATTCTAGGATACCATCAAAGGCATTAGAAGTATCAATAGGTCTAATATTTAAACTAGAAAGCTTTTCACAATGAATCTGTTCTAAATCATGCAAAGGCAATTTAAGTTTAAATCCTTCAATATCAGGGGGCTTTTGAATACTGGTTTTAGCCACCAAATCTTCTATCTTACTTTTTGAAAAAGAAGCAATATTTGTAGATTTGGATTAATACTTAATTTTTTTTATCAAATCAGTTAACTCATCAAGCTTTTTATCAAGAGAAGAAATATGTTCTCGTAGAACTTTCACATATAAGCTCAAATAATTATTTTGGGAAATCAAATTATTAATTTCTGCAACAGTTACCTATAATTCTCTACAAAATTTTAAGCTTAACTCAGCCCATTAAAGCTTGAAAAGAGGTCTGAAACTTAGAAATTTCAGCTAAGTGTTTATACTTAGAATTAATTTTAGCCTTCATAAGTTGGCAATCCTATTTTACAGCCCTTTTGACCTTAAAACGTCAATCCTTGGCTTGAATCATGATCAGGTGGGTTAATAGGTCACTCCGGGTGAGTTTTAGATTTTTTAGACCTCATTTAAATCTTATTCAGGTGACCAAAATAGTAGGTCGATGCAATCTCAACACGTCTGTCGCCCATCACATCGACAAATAATTTTTCTCCAACTTTCAGTGCAATTCTTGTGAGCCAACACGAACTCAACGCAACGCGTTAGTCATCGTGTTGATACCATTTTTGCAGCACTTTGGTATGCATATCACTGGGCACACTTCTTAGTCATTAAAATCTTATATCCAGAGGGGTATTATTGAGAAGTGTACAAGATCTCAATATTAGGGGTATCACTGGACACACTTCTCAGTCATTAAAATCCTGTAATTGTCGACTCCAAACTAAGTACTAAGATGTGAGTGTGGTATTAGTAGCCTATGAAGAAATTAAAGTAGATAATGTGTTTAGTGAGATAAGTAGGTGTTGAAAAGAGTGTATGTATATGATAATAACTGAAGATATTAAGGAAATACACGAGTTGTATTCCAAGAAGTAGCATTGGTATTGAATTTATATTTTTAGGTGTAGTCTTTCTGGATGAATTAAGTTATCATTTTGTGCACCGTTGTGCCTCAGACTCTAGAGTACATTGATTGTAGTTCATTTTGAGGTTTAGCCAAGTGTTCAAAAGTGTCTGACGATGACTTAAAGTTGAGAGGAGGATCATAGAGAAAGTGACAAATCAGGCCCTCAAAATCTGGTAGTGGTGCCAGTAGGTATGGAAAAGCAGTAAAGGGAGACAGTTCCAGACCCATTCTTATTTCAGTGAAATATGTCTAGAGGGACCTTGGGTCCCAAGGGGGAGATACCCCATAATGTTATAATAATTTGCATGTCCATGCTCTTTATATGATGTTAAACTCATCGTTCGTTGCATTTCTAGTTATGCTTTCAAGAATTTGGTATATTAGGTATATTCGTATTTAATATGCATATTCAATAGAAAGGAACTCGAATTGTGGGAATGTTTGAACATGTATTGAAGAGATTGGTTGGGTTATGATTCTGTGCATTTGAGATTCATGTGTGTTGTGAAAATTTACCCATGAGTGGGTTGTTGAATGTTTTATGCGATAGATGTGCATGACTAGTGAACGTACGCAGAGTATTAGTTGCTTCAGCCATGTGGTTATGTTTTGAGATGTATTGTTGTCTTGAATAAAACCAGTTGATTAGTGTTCTTGATCTGGCCTTCACATTCGACGACGACTGTTTCCAAGAGGGAGATGATGTAATACCCAAAAAAAAATTTCTTTGAAATTTTATGCGTAAACGTATTAGATCCTATCTTCGAGAATGATTTATAATTTTTTTGTGTGTTATTTCTTGAATTTTGACTCACCATTTCGTAGATCATCGAATAAGATTTCCAACGATATGTGGATCACCCAAAACGGACACTCGAGCGATGAGTTACAACTATTCCGATCAAACTACGATCATTTCGATCGAACTATGAACAGTAAAATGTGCAGAAAAAAAATACTGCAGCCAGGCAATTTTTTTGGTCAACTTCAAACTATCATAACTCCTTGTACATAATGAAATGTGTGAGCTGCTATATATCAACGGAAAGCCCTGCGAGTCTTATTTCCAATGAAATTGGTTTCATCCAATTTGGACATCGGAGTAAAAGGTTATGGCCAATTTACTTCAGCCTATCGTATAGATCACTGAAGGAAAAATTTGACATTAATTGATTTTTAAAGGTATTTTGGTCATTTCCCATTATGGTAACCCTCTATATACACCCCTTTGAGTTGAGAATTGTCATTCATTTTCTCTCATTTCTCTTATATATTTCTCTCTCAAAATATATGCATATATATATAGAAGAAGAGGAGTTAGGGTTAGGGTTCTAATTGGGGGAAAAATCAATTCAAGGCTTCGCTTTGCAAATTGCTTCCGCCAATCTCTTCGGCTACGAAATCTAAGATATGCAAGTGTTTATCTATGGGCTCCTTTCGTCCATAGAGCCCACAAATCCTTTTTCAAAGGCTTAAGATTCATGTGTATATATTTATATATATGATTATACTTTCTAAATTTTTATTGTGTATGTATGTAGTATTCACATAGTGATTGAGATATATGTGTGGGATGATTATGTGTGTTGGTTGAAGCATATGTGTGTAGTATTTGTGTGATGTTTGGTGATTATGTTGTTGAAGTTGATGATATCCAAGAAGGGATCTTTGTATGTTTGTGGAAATTATGATGGTGTGTGATGTATAAATATATGAAATGGGTGATTGAATACTTGTAATCTTGATGAATCCACCTATGACTAAAAAGTGCATGTAAGGTGTTTGTGAAAATACCTAACAAACTAGAGATTTTGTTTTTATAACATAATAGGTCCAAAATTAATTGATTATTAATATATGATGATTTAAATTGTTAAGCCTTGATTTATACTATTATTCCATTATTTCCTTGTTATGACTTGATAATTTTTATTGGGAATTATATATCCCTACTATTGATTGATATGTCAAATATTTTCTAAATGTGAGTTGGATTGTGAATTGAGAAATGTGGATGTTGAAGTTGAAGGATGATAGTGTTGTGGTGCATGCAAGATGATTGCTAAAATGCCTATGTGAAGAAGAATTTAAGTATTTGACATGTTTGTTATCCAAATTATGATTTCATGCCATATCCATTTGCTTAACTTATGTCTACCATATGTTTGACAAAATATTTAAGAGAATAGGAAACTATGCATTGTGGTTCATTAGGTCTTAAAAGATAAATTCATGCTTTGTTCCTATGGATAGTTGATTTCCTTGAATTTGTGGTGTGTTGTGGGTGTATGATGGAATGCCATGATGAACTGTTGAGGTAACTATGATGTTTGTGCATAGTATTTGTTGTGGACCCAAAGCATGCTCCCCACGTGTTCGATTGGATGCTTATATGGAGAAATAAGGCCATTTGATTTGCTAAGTGTGAAGTTCTTAATTATGTGTTGCGTATGATAGACTATAGGCATGTTGTGTATGAGTTATCTATCATGTGTTAATTTATTCTATTGTATGCTGGGGATACGTGTGCCTGAAATAGTCTGCTGGTCTAGAGCCGAGTCAGTTTCACGGTAATCTCAATCAAGTGATGAACAATGAACTCCTGGTTAGTTTCAAAACTTAGGGAAAACTCAGTAATCTTGGAAATCATTCTTTATTAAATAATCGGGCCACGAAGCTCTGAAATCTTACATATCAATTCATTCCGTTACAGACCTTTGTACATTTTGTGAGATTGTAAGCTTATCTTAAAAGTAAGTGGTAATTAGAAATACTCCGTCAGAGAATGGAATCAAGCAAAATCTGTCATATTGATAAAGTATCATAATGTGAGAACAGATTCAGTTCAGTTAAGTATAGTTAAGAACCGATTAAGTGTCTTTCAGTTGGGAGTAGGATTCAGCACCGAGCGAGCTAAGGATGGGAACATTCCTGCAAGTAGCAGGTTTGATTCCTGGTAGCAATCCTTATGCTCCAGAACTACGTCGCCAGCGTAGGTTGAGACATCTATCCTGCGAGTAGAGGGTTAGATAAGGTGGTTGTCCTACGAGTAGAGGGTACCAGCGTTCTCATTTGAGGTCCTAATAGTAGAGGGTCCTATGCAATTGTCTTCACTGGTGGCGCAGTATTGACACCTTTCCAGCTGGGGTACAGGTTGGATCCCACCTATGGTAAGTGGGGAATGTCAGTTAAATGATCACTCCCACAGTTTCAGTAACAGTCTCAGAAAAGAACTCAGTTAATATGTAGAAGTTGAGGCTGTCAGATACAGGCCTCCTAGTATTGTATCATTATCATTGAGTAGAGAGACTTCCTGCGAGATGAGGGTTGCTCTCGAACTTATTTACCCATTATCATTATCGTTGAGTATAGAGACTTCCTACTAGATGAGAATTGATCTCAGATTTAGTTGTTCAGTGTTCTAGACACTTCCTACTAGATGAGGGTTAATCTCAGATTCAGTTGTTCAGTGTTCTAGAGACTTCCTGCAAGATGAGGGTTGATCTCAGATTCAGTTGTTCAGTGTTCCAAAGTTGGTGAATTTGAATATCAAATATCAGTAATATCAGTTATCTGATTTCTCAATATGGATAAGTACAGATGTCAGCTCTAGTAGCTTCAGATACTCAGTATCTTATTGTCAGTATTATTATTTTTGGGTGTCAGCGTTCAAAATGTGACATTCGGTGTCATGATAATTTCAGTTGTACTTTATGCATCCATGGGTGTATTGTTGATTAGACATGTTTCAAAATTGGTGACTGCAGAGTTTCTATATATATGTATTCCAGCGAATACATATTATTCAGATGGTTATGTTTGTGCATAATCCTTATATTTCACCTTACTCTATCCTTTCATAATCGGTACATTCTTTGTATTGACGCATTCGCGATATGGTGTTCTTTTATTTTGGGGCACCATAGGTTCAGAGGAGTGAAACTTGGAGCATCTTAGAAGTCACTTGTATAGCAGCAGTGAGTCCTCATCATTCGAGGATATTCTATTTTAGTGTTTTGATGATTTTAGTAGCCGGAGTTAGTTGGGGAATTGTCCCTTCAGCTCCACAGTTCAAACAGTGTAGAGGCTTTTTAGACAGATGTATTGATATTTAGTTTTCAGTACTTTATATTCAGATGTTTGAACCTTATGTCTAGATTTAGCCAATTTCTGCATTTATCGTATTATATTATGCAGTGAACATATATGGATATTAGTGAAGGGTTAGCTTGTGGTTCCTTGGGGTCACGAGCACCGTGTGGTATTCCGGTTCATGGAATCGGGGCGTTACACTTACCCTCCTAGTTGTCCACTTTGTCAATTCAACAGAAGGTAGTGTGTGGGTGAAGAATAGTTCAGAATCATATCTGGTTTCTGAAGTGAAGAAAAAGTAGGATAGAGATCCTAGTTTAGTCAAGTTGAAAGAGTCAGTCAGAGATCATAGAGTAAATGTTTTCTCCTAGGGGGAGATGGTGTGTTGCGTTGCTAGGTTCAGCTATGCATGCCAGGTGTAGATGACTTGAGACAACAAATTCTAGCAAAATTGCATGGTGCACGTTACTCTATTCATCCAGGGGCACTAAGATGTATTGTGATTTTTGGGAGATCGATTGGTGGAGTGCGATGAAGAAGGATATTGCAGAGTTTGTATCTAAGTGCTCTATGTGTCAGCAGGTTAAGATTATGCATTAAAAGCCCAGTGGATCTATGCAGGAGTTCAACATTCCCAAATGGAAGTGGGGAGAAGTGAACATGGACTTTGTGATGGGTTTCCCCATACTCATCATCTGCACGATTCCATTTGGATCATTGTAGATAGGATGACCAAATCAGCTCACTTCTTGATAGTTCATACTTCCTATTCAGATGAGGACTATGCCAAACTCCATGTTAGAGAGTTGGTCAGGTTACACGGAGTCCCAGTATCCATTATCTACCTGTTTACCTCTTATTTCTGGAAATCCTTACAAAAGAGTCTTGGTACCTATGTTCACCTCAGTACACTCTTTCATCCTCAAACAGAAGGTCAAGAAGAAAGAACCATCCAAACTCTAGAATATATGTTACGGGCATGTTCCATTGACTTTAAGGGTAGTTGGGATGACCACTTGACCTTGATTGAGTTTACATATAATAACAGTTATCATTCAGTATTCAGATGGCTCCGTTTGAGGCACTCTATAGAAGCAAATGTCGATCTTCCATTGGTTAGTTTGAAGTGGGTGAGGCCGCAGTGGTAGGGTCTGACTTGGTATTTGATGCCTTAGAAAAAGTTTAGTTGATCAGGAAACGGATCAAGATAGCTTAGAGCTGACAAAAATTGTATGCAGATGTGCGAAGAAAGGATATCGAGTTTGAGATTGGTGACTATATGTATTTGAAAATATCTCCTATGAAAGGATTGAAGAGATTTGGAAAGAAAGGAAAACTTAGTCCCTGACATGTCGGTCCTTACCGAATTCTCATCTGTTTTGGAAAGGTAGATTACGAGCTTGAGTTTCCTTCAAACTTAGCTTCAGTGCACCCAATGTTTCATGTCGCCTTGCTAAAGAAGTGCATAGGTGACCCAGTAGTTGTAGTCCCAATAGAGGGCATTGATGTCCAGAACAGACCCTCTTATGAGGAAATTCCAATCGAAATTCTCGATTTTCAAGTTCACAGACTAAGGAACAAAGAGGTTCCTCTAGTCAAAGTTCTTCGGCGAAATCAGTCTGTTGAGGGAGCTACTTGGGAAGAAGAAGCAGATATGCAGACCAAGTATCCTCACCTCTTCTTTGTGAACTCAGACTCAACTCAAGGTAACAGTTTTCCTTGAATTCATTCAGTTCCATGCTAAGATTACCTTTACAACTCTATATCAGTTTTAGTTGAACAATATTCTCATATCATGCATACTTTCATGAAATAGCTCAATCATGTGTCATGTTTTTAGAACTCAGTCATGCTTCAGTTATACATGTCTGTATTATAACTCAATATATCAGTACTTTCATCCATATAATCATACTTCCATTGTTCATGTTCAGTATATATAAACTCAGTCTATCAGTTATCTCAACTTAGCCAGTCTTATTCGAGGATGAATGTTCCCAAGGGGGAGATATTATAAGACCCCAAAAAATTTTAAGCCTAACTCAGCCTGTTAAAGATTTAAAGAGGTCCCAGACTTATAAATTTCAGCCAAGTGTTTATACTTAGAATTATTTTTAGCCTTCATAAGTTGGTGATCCTATTTTATGACCCTTCTGACCTTAAAACATCGATCCATGGATTGAATCATGATCAGGTTGGTCAATAGGTCACTCTGAGCGAGTTTTGGATTTTTTGAACCTCGTTTGAATCTTATTCAGGTGACAAAAATAGTTGGTTGATGCAATCTCGATACGTTGTGTTGCCTATCGTGTCGACAGATAATATTTCCCTAGCTTTTAGTGCAATTACAGTGAACCAATGCAAATTCGATGCGGCATGTTGGTTATTGTTTTGATGCCATTGACACAGTGTGTCGGTAAGCATGTCGCTGGGTACATTTTTTAGTCATTAAAAGCCCACGTCTAGAAGGGTAATTAGGTCATTTTCCACCCGTATTTAGCCCCAAAAAATGAGATTAAATCATTCCTAGGGGAAAAACACTCACTTTCTCTCAAATTTCTCTTAAGAACAAACCTTAGGGCTTTTGATTTCAAATTCAAACTTCAAGAACTCATCATCAATCTTTATGAATTCAAGCAACAAGGTATGTTAGGTGTTCATCCAAGGGTTTCATTCCACCCTTGGAGTTCAAGAATTATTTTTAAATTACAAGTTGATTTCTTTCATGAATTTCATATTAAATTTGATTGTATTCATGATTATGATGTAGTTGGATTTATAATCCATGATTAATTGCAAGTTTCTTGAGAAACAAATAGCACGTGTGTGTTGTTATATGGTTTCATGTTAAAAGCCCTTGAATTTGTGAGTTTGGGATTTTGATCATGATGCTTGTATGTTATATTATTGTCATATGTATAAATTGCGCTCCTCAAGTGTTTAATGAACTATTCATGTGAGTTGAGTAATGAATCATATCATGTTAGTATGTATACAAGTTCATGCCACGCAAGTGTTTGCTAAAATGCCTTAATGAATGAATTGTTATAAAGTGTCTGGCCATTATACTTTTAAGATTGTGCTATGTTTTACAATTTATGCAATCGAGTCCTGGGGTATCTAATGCCTAATAATCTAGTTGTTTACCTAGATTTACACTAGTTTTAAAATAGTCTCAATGATGTCACATCCTGTAGTACTCAGATAGATAATAAAACTCGCTTTATTCAGCCAGTTAACAGAACTCAGAGTATTCAGTCAGTTATCAAAACTCAGTGAACTTAGTTCAGTTCAGATAGATAGCACGATTAGTAACAGTTGAATCAAGCCTAGTACAGTATATAAATCAGTTCAGTGTCTAGTCAATTGGGAGTAGGAATCAACATCGAGAGAACCAAGGGATGGGGGCATTCCCACCAGTAGAGAGTTTGACCCTTAGTAGAAATCCCTATGTTACAGAACTACATAGCCAGCATAGGTTGAGATATCTTCCTACTAGTCTAGGGTTGATATATCTCGTACGATTTTTTCTACTAGAGAGGGTTGACAAAAGGGCTTACTGTTAGAGAAAGTTAACTCATAGTCATTGTTAGTATCCCTTGGCAAGGTGCTAACACCCTTCCAACTGGGGTCACAGGTTGGACCCCAACTCAGTTAATAATTGGGGTATGTCAGCTAGATGAGCACTCTTACAGTTTTAGTTTCAGACTCAGTATAAAGCCTCAGTTAAGTTTCAAAATTAGGACTGTCAGATACAGTCACCGAGCTCAGTATAGAACTCAGTTCAGTTCTATAGAATCAGGACTGTCAGAAAAAGTCTCTCAGTTAACAGTAATATAATATCAGTAAACTCAGATATCAATCATTCAGTTTTCAAAACTTATTATGCAGTGTTAATGAAATCTCAGTTACAGTATACATAGTTATGAGCATAGCATTGCATAATTAGTATCCCTAGCAGTTTCAAATATATATGTACTCTCATTTAGTTATATTCATGCCATTCAATCAGTTATAGTTCATACATATGAACCCATGCATTCAGCCTTACCTCACCTAGCATACCAGTACATTCAAAGTACTGATGCATACCTTTCTTTTGCACTATGATGTCTTATATCATAGGTTCAGATGAATGGGCTCCTGACCATACTTAGCAGCCTATACTTTCAGTAGTAGATTTAGTGGTGAGTCTTCATAGTTCGAGGATAAAGTATTATTTCAATTTGTTAGTGCTTCAATAGTCGCAGTTAGTTGGGGGCTTTTTCCATCAACTCCATATACATATAGTTCAGTTAGAGGCTTTTCAGACTAGACTATTCCAGACAGATTTTCAGTCTTTATTACTTACATGTCAGTATTTGATTTATTTTTGAACCTTATGGCATTTTTCCGACTAATTTTGGCATTATACAGTATTGTTATTCTGTGATTGCAGTAGGTACCTGTCATGGGTTAGATTGTGATCCTTCAGGATTATGAGTACTGTGTGATGTTCGGGGTACAGACTCGGGGCGTTACATTACCTTAGTGACTTCATTATCAATGATTTTTTGAAATTCAAAAAAGTTATTACCAGTATTATTTGGAAAAATAAAAGGAGCTTAGTGGGGGTAAACAGTTCTAACAATGTTACCACTATTATCTTGATATGATGTTTCAAGTACCTTAACATACAATGGCAAGTATGTGGTTATAAAAGAAGGCACAAAATACATAATTTGGTTATGCCATGCACACGTTTCAAAGAATTCTTGAGAAATATTATTTATCTCATCAGGACTATAAGTCTCAAAAAACCAAGTTCTAAACTGGTTCTATTTTTTATCAAAAAATTCCTTTTTAATATAATTTCTTGACAGGGATCCAAGACTAAAATTGATTTAGTGTGGAATCATGAAATATCATTTGGATGAAAGTTCATTTCAGAAGCAGTAGGACTATCTCTATCAGAAATATTGGCATTATCTTGAACAATATTTGTTCGAGGATTGACTTTAACTTTCTCTACAAATCTTATAGAAGCTGAGTCAATTATGTGCAAAGAAGATGCACGACTTCTAGATGGACCATATAATGGTTCTACCGATAAATATGATGCATGGCACGTAATAATTTAGTCATGGAGAATGAATGTCTATTATAAACAGTAGACCTTTCATCGAATTGAATATAAATTCTACCATCCGGATTTTGAGTCAATGCAATAATTCACTATTAGTTAAATCATTAGTGACTTTATTCGAAGATATAACCGAATTTAAGGTCCAAGTAATGGAAAAATCAAACTCAACTGTTTTAATAGGTCTCCTTGTGGTGACCTTAGACCTTGCAAAATTAGTTTTGACTAATATAGTTTGATCTGATGTATCATATAACTTACATCGAGGATTTAAAGTAGTTAATAATCTGTAATAAATTTTGTATGACAGACAAATAAGTTCAGATTCAGGCGTATAATTATAACCATGCGTTTTCACATTTAATGTTAAAGCATCAAGTATATTTGCGTCAGTCAAAGATAATTGTAAATTTGGCTTAGTATTAAAATAAATTAGACCATAGGCCACAGTGGATTCTATCGAACCCATTAGAGACTGTCGGAAATTTAGATTTGTAGAATCTCTAAGAGCTGCTAAACATATCTCTAGTAACCCTAAAGTGTCTGGCCATCATACTTTTAAGATTGTGCTATGTTTTACAATTTATGCAATCGAGTCCTGGGGTATCTAATGCCTAATAATATAGTTGTTTACCTAGATTTACACTAGTTTCAAAATAGTCTCAGTGATGTCACATCCTGTAGTACTCAGATAGATAATAAAACTCGCTTTATTCAGCCAGTTAACAGAACTCAGAGTATTCAGTCAGTTATCAAAACTCAGTGAACTTAGTTCAGTTCAGATAGATAGCACGATTAGTAATAGTTGAATCAAGCCTAGTACAGTCTATAAATCAGTTCAGTGTCTAGTCAATTGGGAGTAGGAATCAACATCGAGAGAGCCAAGGGATGGGGGCATTCCCGCCAGTAGAGAGTTTGACCCTTAGTAGAAATCCCTATGTTACAGAACTACATAGCCAGCATAGGTTGAGATATCTTTCTACTAGTCTAGGGTTGATATATCTCGTACGATTTTTTCTACTAGCGAGGGTTGACAAAAGGGCTTCCTGTTAGAGAGAGTTAACTCATAGTCATTGTTAGTATCCCTTGGCAAGGTGCTAACACCCTTCCAACTGGGGTCACAGGTTGGACCCCAACTCAGTTAATAATTGGGGTATGTCAGCTAGATGAGCACTCTTACAGTTTTAGTTTCAGACTCAGTATAAAGCCTCAGTTAAGTTTCAGAATTAGGACTGTCAGATACAGTCACCGAGCTCAGTATAGAACTCAGTTCAGTTCTATAGAATCAGGACTGTCAGAAAAAGTCTCTCAGTTAACAGTAATATAATATCAGTAAACTCAGATATCAATCATTCAGTTTTCAAAACTTATTATGCAGTGTTAATGAAATCCCAGTTACAGTATACATAGTTATGAGCATAGCATTGCATAATTAGTATCCCTAGCAGTTTCAAATATATATGTACTCTCATTTAGTTATATTCATGCCATTCAATCAGTTATAGTTCATACATATGAACCCATGCATTCAGCCTTACCTCACCTAGCATACCAGTACATTCAAAGTACTGATGCATACCTTTCTTTTGCACTATGATGTCTTATATCATAGGTTCGGAGGAATGGGCTCCTGACCATACTTAGTAGCCTAGACTTTCAGTAGTAGATTTAGTGGTGAGTCTTCATAGTTCGAGGATAAAGTATTATTTCAATTTGTTAGTGCTTCAATAGTCGCAGTTAGTTGGGGGCTTTTCCCATCAACTCCATATACATATAGTTCAGTTAGAGGCTTTTCAGACTAGACTATTCCAGATAGATTTTCAGTCTTTATTACTTACATGTCAGTATTTGATTTATTTTTGAACCTTATGGCATTTTTCCGACTAATTTTGGCATTATACAGTATTGTTATTCTGTGATTGCAGTAGGTACCTGTCATGGGTTAGATTGTGATCCTTCAGGATTATGAGTACTGTGTGATGTTCGGGGTACAGACTCGGGGCGTTACATTACCTTAGTGACTTCATTATCAATGATTTTTTGAAATTCAAAAAAGTTATTACCAGTATTATTTGGAAAAATAAAAGGAGCTTAGTGGGGGTAAAAAGTTCTAACAATGTTACCACTATTATCTTGATATGATGTTTCAAGTACCTTAACATACAATGGCAAGTATGTGGTTATAAAAGAAGGCACAAAATACATAATTTGGTTATGCCATGCACACGTTTCATAGAATTCTTGAGAAATATTATTCATCTCATCAGGACTATAAGTCTCAAAAAACCAAGTTCTAAACTGGTTCTATTTTTTATCAAAAAATTCCTTTTTAATATAATTTCTTGCCAGGGATCCAAGACTAAAATTGATTTAGTGTGGAATCATTAAATATAATTTGGATGAAAGTTCATTTCAGAAGCAGTAGGACTATCTCTATCAGAAATATTGGCATTATCTTGTACAATATTTGTTCGAGGATTGACTTTAACTTTCTCTACAAATCTTATAGAAGCTGAGTCAATTTTGTGCAAAGAAGATGCACGACTTCTAGATGGACCATATAATGGTTCTACCGATAAATATGATGCATGGCAGGTAATAATTTAGGCATGGAGAATGAATGTCTATTATAAACAGTAGACCTTTCATCGAATTGAATATAAATTCTACCATCCGGATTTTGAGTCAATGCAATAATTCACTATTAGTTAAATCATTAGTGACTTTATTCGAAGATATAACCGAATTTAAGGTCCAAGTAATGGAAAAATCAATCTCATCTGTTTTAATAGGTCTCCTTGTGGTGACCTTAGACCTTGCAAAATTAGTTTTGACTAATATAGTTTGAGCTGATGTATCATATAACATACATCGAGGATTTAAAGTAGTTAATAATCTGTAATAAATTTTGTATGACAGAAAAATAAGTTCAGATTCAGGCGTATAATTATAACCATGCGTTTTCACATTTAATGTTAAAGCATCAAGTATATTTGCGTCAGTCAAAGATAATTGTAAATTTGGCTGAGTATTAAAATAAATTGGACCATAGGCCACAGTGGATTCAATCGAACCCATTAGAGACTGTCGGAAATTTAGATTTGTAGAATCTCTAAGAGCTGCTAAACATATCTCTAGTAACCCTTTAAGAGTTAAAGGCTTAAAGGCAATTTGAACCTATCCAATGTGCATAAAATTATAATGATTATTATGCAAATTAATGTCTCTCTTATTTAATAAATGAATCATTTGTTCATAAGAATTTAATGCCAAAGACTATTCAGTTGTCTTTATCATTACTTAGAGAAACTTTATCAAACCAACCATACTAATAAATGATTTTTATATCAACTTTTGGAATAGTCCACTTGTTTAAAAAGTCAAGATTTTGAGGTATATCTACCTCTTCAAGTCGAGTACTCTTAGTACTCACATCTCTCATTTTCATGAGTAGAAAAATTTCATATTTATGCTGAATAGTTCAGATCTATTACACAATAACCATGAAAGTTCCTTGCCTTTAAGCCCTTAACTCTTAAAGGGTTACTAGAGATATTTTTAGCAGCTCTTAGAGATGTTAAAAATTTGAATTTCATACACTCTCTAATGGGTTCGATTGAATCCACTGTGGCCTATGGTCCAGTTTATTTCAACACCCAGCCAAATTTACAATTATATTTGACTGACACAAATATACTTCATGCCTTAACATTAAATATTAAAACGTATAGTTATAATTATGCGCCTGGATCTGAACTTATTTGTCTATTATACAAAATTTGTTACAAATTATTAACTACTTTAAATCCTTGATGTAAGTTATACGATACATTGGATTAGACTATATTAGTTGAAACTAATTTTGCAAGGTCTAAGGTCACCACAAAGAGACCTATTAAATCAGATGAGATTGATTTTCCCACTACTTAGACCTTAAATTTAGTTATATCTCCGAATCAAGTCACTGATGATTTAACTAATAGTGAATTATTGCATGAGAATCAAAATCCATATGGTCAAATTTGTATTCAATTCGATGAAAGGTCTACTGTTTATAACAATCATTCATTCTCTAAGCCTAAATTATTACCTTCTATGCATCATTTTCTCCTGTAGAACGATTATATGGTCCAGCTAGAAGTCGTGGAGCTTCTTTGCACACAATTGACTCAGCTTCTACAAGATTTGTAGAGAAAGTTAAAGTATATCCTCAAACAAATATTGTTCAAGATAATGACAATATTTCTTAAAGAGAGATTTCTACTGATTCTGAAATGAACTTTGATCCAAATGATATTTAATGATTCCACACCAAATCAATTTTAGTCTTGAATTCCAAGCAAGAAATTATATTTAAAAAGAATTTTTTGATAAAAAAATGGAACCAGCTTAGAACTTGGCTTTTTGAGACATATAGTCCTGATAAGATGAATAATATTTCTCTAGAATTCTATGAAACGTGTGCATTGCATAACAAAATTATGAATTTTTTGCCTTGTTTTATAACTAAATACTTGCCATTGTATGTTAAGGTACTTGAAAGATCATATCAAGATAATAGAGGTAACATTATTAGAATTGTTTCCCCTCCCAAAGCTCCTTTTATTTTGCCAAATAATACTGGTATTACCTTTTCTGCATTTCAAAAATTCATTGATAATGAAGTCACTAAAGTATCTATTGCAAAAATTAATAATTTAATTTCCCAAATAATTACTTGAGCTTATATGTGAAAGTTTTAGGAGAAGATATTTCTTCACTCGATAAAAAGCTCGATGAGTGAACAGATTTGATAAAAAAACTAACTATTAGTCCAAACTCTACTAATACTGCTTCTTCTTTAAAAAGTAAGATAGAAGATTTGATGACTAAAACTAGTATTCAAAGGCCCCCTAATGTTGAAGGATTTCAACTTAACTCGCCTTTGTATGATTTAGAACAGCTTCATGATAAAAGTTTTCTAGTTTAAATATTAGACCTTTCGATTTGTCTAATGCCTTTGCTGATAGCCTAGAATCCACTCCTGATTTGAAAAATCAAACCAAATCAGAGCATAATTGTAACACCCCGCATCGTTCATGCATTAGCTCGTGGTAATATGATCTTAGAGTTAAAGATTTCTTTTAGTGTCAGAGAGACTTAGTCTCATTTTTTTTACTTCCAAAGTGAGTATAGTTTAAACCATTTATATAATCTTCCTAATTTTGACTTTTCATCACATGGAAAATTTTATAACCTTTTCGCCAATTTAAGATTCACCCAAATCCGATACCCGGGCAAGAAATTATGGCTAATTTAAGTCCTAGTTGAAAAACACCGTCATTTTAATGCTTGGCACGTCATGGATGGGGGTATATTTAACAATTGTAAAATTTCAGTAGCCTAGCATGATTTTGGTGGGTTACGCTGAATTTTCAGGTCCAAACTAGTGGGACAACGCGATGCCTCCGCGTCGCGGTGACCCTAAGAATCCCATTCGTCAATTTCCAGTGAACCACCGCGATTGTGGCACATCACGGTGGCCCATAAAATCGGTCTCCCAATTATATTTTATTCCATCTCATTAAGAGTATATTAGGTATTCCGCTGCCTCCTTATCAGCTTAAACACGAGATTATACTCCCAAGTGACCACATTATTCATGCATTCTTCAAAAGTTCACAAGAACATTCTCTAGGGTTTCAAACTAAAAACCCAATTAACTCAAGATTCAATCATGGGTTTTTCAAACTGATTGAAGATTTGGAATCACTAAATCGTAGGCTTCAAAAATCAACCATCAAATTTCTAAATTGAGGTACGTGGGGTTTATCCTAAATACTACATGGGCTTGTAAATGCTAGAACATGATTTGAAGTTTATCAAGCATGAATTTTAAAGGGGTTTTAAACTTATGCTTTGAATTTTTCATTATGGATGCTTGGATAATATTATCGTTTTGGTCTTTAGGCCTTTCCCCCTTAAATTGATTTAAGCCTATACAAATATGTATGATGTTGAGGATTTGATTGAGAGCATTTTTATTGAAATCCCTCTCTTTGATGATTTAGAGTTGATGAACTTGTTGGGAATGATTTAAGATTCGCGTTTAATATTTCGAAGGGGATATTTTCAATAATTAAGTATTTAATATGATTTTGATGATGATGAGAGGAAGTTTCTTGATATGATTTCGTTCTTGTATTAAAAAGAAAGAATTTCATGTGATGGATATCTTTGACATGAACACCTTGTGTATTTAAAATATTAAAAAAAAGAGTTTCTTGAATATGTTTACATGAGTTTTAAATAAAGAGTTCTTTGAAATAATTTATTGATATGGTGGTCTCAAATTTATATTTTGGAAACAGAGATTGTAATATGCCAATAATGGCTCAGAGATGTGACTTGCAAGTCAATGGTTTGACGATACCATAAGTATGTATGCCATAACAGAGTATGTTTTTCAAAGTTTGATTTCAGAGAATGCATGTTTTAAAGTGTTAAAATTGGGCTTAAAGAGGGTTAGGTGGTTACCCGAAGAAGGTTGGATTTCAAGTAACTCTTAACCTAAAATGAAGATTTTCCGATCCGGGTATATTATTTTACACTGACAACGATCATGTAGTGTAGAAAAGTTAGAGACTCCAACCTTTGCGGCACACTTGGGTTGGGGGCTTCCCCGCTGAGTCAATGGCGGATTCTATATAGCCCGTGGAATTTCAGAGTTGTAGGGTATACCACCTACCGCAGAAGTAAAACAAAGAGTGTAACAGAGTTCATATGATTTTACAGAGTCTTTCAGAAATGCCCATGAGATTTCTTACTATATGATATGTTTATAAAAACTTTTAAATTGCTCTCATATATGTTGAATATAAATTATTATTTTGGATTTGCTCTGCGTACCAGTACAATTGTATTGACCCCCTACCTCCTAGGTTCGGAGGTTCAACCTAGGGGTTCGGCTAATCAGTAGAGTATTCCAAAGAGAAAGGATCCGTGCAGTGGTGAGCCTTCTTTGTTCCAGAAGGCCTATTATTTCAGATTATGTTATTCCATTGTCTTGGTCTACTAGGGGCCTTGTCCCAGTTTTCAAAATGGTTTTGAGATGTAGTAGAAATTTTGCAGACTGAGTCAGATCTTATTCAGATGTTTTGAATTGCAATTTTATTCTTATGTCTTAAAACTCAGAGTTAATGACCATGTTTCCATATCAGATTTTATTTCCGTATTTTTTATTATTATATGAATGTTTTGCATGACTTTTAAATAGAGTAGGACGTCCGGGCATTCATGGTTCGGGATGTCCATCACGGCCAGGCCCTAGTTTGGGTCATGATAAACTTTGTATCATAGCACTATTCATGGTCCCAGGCTATTTGCAAAATTGCGTCTAGTAGAATCTTATTTATGGTTGTGTAGCGGGCCACTCTTATAAACAGAAGGCTACTAACTATTTAGGAATTTTTCTCTTCTTTGTGGTTTAGTTCGTTCTTCTGAGTCTGAATTATCCCTTAATCAATGGTCTCTTGTGTTTCAAAAAAACAATCATGCCTCCTCGTCATACTATCGATCAGAATAAACAGATAGATGAAGTCTGTCCCACTCATGGGATGAGAACCCAAAATAGAGCTCAGACTCCGAAGATTGATGCTACTTCGGAAGTCCCACCTATTTAGACCAGCCCACCTGGGTCACCCAGAGTTCTCCGAATGGGGACTAACCGCACTCAGTCTCATGAGAGAGAGATATCTAATGTAGAATTCAGACAGTTTATTCATATGCTTGCACAGTTGGTAGCCACACAGATTCAATGGTTGAAAGATATTGGGCATGCATATTTTACATTCGAGCCTACAAGAGTGGGCCAGTTTATGAGAATGAACCCACCCAAGTTTACTGGTACCAAGGTAGAAGAGGATCTACAGGAGTTTGTGGACGAGATGGAGAAGATCTTTAAGGTGATACTAGTAGATAAGGTAGAGAGGGTTGAGTTAGCAGCTTACCATTTAAGGATATAGCAAACTAATGGTATAATCAGTGGGAAGATTCAAAGGGTGAGAGTGCTAAACCCACAGTTTAGGCCGATTTTGTGGAAGCCTTCCTTGATTAGTTCTTTCCTCTCGAGCTGAGAGAGGCCAAAGCTAAAGAGTTTATGAATCTAAAGTAGGGAAAGATAAGTGTCCAGGAGTACACTATGAGGTTTAACCAACT
Organism: Capsicum baccatum var. pendulum; assembly: GCA_030864225.1. Lineage (NCBI taxonomy): Eukaryota > Viridiplantae > Streptophyta > Magnoliopsida > Solanales > Solanaceae > Capsicum > Capsicum baccatum. Next base: position 115,387,728 of record CM061560.1, read on the forward strand.
AGCTCGTTATGCTCCAGAGATGACTAGTAATATGAGAGCCCGAATAAGAAAATTTGTATTCGGCCTTTCAGATGACTTAGTGCTTGAATGTCAGGGAGCAATGTTGAATTTGGACATGGATTTTGCTAGACCATCAATCCATATGCAGCAAGTTAAGGAAAAGAAAAAGAAAATTATTAAATCTAGAGAGAAGGACGGGCAAGCAAAGTGAGCTAAGATAGCAGACCAGAGCCATAATAAGCAGCAGAGTGGGAATTGGGGTAATAAATTGCAAAAGAAGAAGTTTTTGGGTAATGCACAGTCTGCAGCTAGTGCTTCGATGTCCATAGCCCCAGTCGAACAGTGCCCCCATGATTTTCAGTCTAGACAGGGGCTGAGAATATAGGATTTACAATCTCAAGGAAGTGTAGCTCAGACCTCTCAAACATATCCGCTCTGTGAGAGATATGGGAGGAATCATCCAGGGAGATGTCAGTTTAGCACTATGGTATGTTATTCATGTGGCTAGCCAGGCCATATCCAAAGAGACTGTCCAGCAGCAAAGGGTAATATTGGTAGAGCCAAGTCACAGGCTAATTCTTTTGCACCACCACCGCCTCAGAAGGGGGTCACTTTAGCCGCTAAAAGCGGCCACAATCAGTTGTATGCCTTGACTAACCCCCAGGAGGTAGAGGCCTCACCATATGTAGTTACTAGTATGTTGTAAATCTTTTCTCGTGATGTATATGTGTTACTTGATCTTGGGTCTACCCTATCTTACGTGACCCCTTATGTGGCTATTAGTTTTGGGTTTGAGCCCGATGTTATTGTCGAACCTTTTTCTATTTCTACTCTGGTAGGAGATTCTATTTTGGCTAAGAGGGTGTATATAAATTGTATGGTGACTGTTTATGGGCAGGATACTATGGCAGACCTTATAGACTTAGACATGGTTGATTTCGATGCTATCGTAGGAATGGATTGGCTTCATTCATGCTATGCCATACTAAATTATAGAACCTGATAGGTTACTTTTTCCTTCCCGAATGAACCAGTAATAGAATGGGAGGGACATTCCTTAGCACCTAGAAGGGACTTTATATCTTACCTCAAAGCCCATAAACTCATTTCTAAGGGTTGCTTGTATCATCTTATTTGGGTTAAAGATTTGAATATCAAAATCCTTTTTCTTCAGTCTATCCGTGTAGTGAATGAGTTCTCAGAAGTTTTTTCCTGATTATCTCCCAGGTATACTACCTAATAAGGAGATAGATTTTGGTATTAATTTATTGCCCGATACCCGTCCCATCTCTATTCTTCCATATAGAATGGCTCCTGCAGAGTTTAGAGAGTTGAAAGAGTAGCTAGCAGATCTTCTATATAAAGGTTTTATCCGTCCTAGAGTTTCTCCCAAGGGTGCACCTGTACTCTTCGTGTGAAAGAAAGATGGTTTCATCCGTATGTGTATAGATTATCGACAGTTGAACAAGGTCACTATTAAAAATAAATATCCTCTTCCTAGAATTGATGATCTTTTTTACCAGCTTCGAGGTGCTAGATTTTTTTTTCAAAGATAGACCTTCGTTCAGGTTACTATCAGTTGAAAATTAGAGAGTCAGACATTCCCAAAATAGCTTTCCAAACTAGATATGGTGATTATGAATTATAAGTTATGTCCTTTGGGTTGACTAATTCCCTTGCAGCCTTCATGGATCTTATGAACAGGGTGTTCCATCAGTTTTTGGATTTGTGTGTCATAGTTTTTATTTATGATATCTTGATTTATTCTAAGAGTGAGGAGAATCATGCCAATCACCTCCGAATCATCCTTCAGACTCTCAAAGATCACAGGTTGTATGCAAAGTTTTCTAAGTGTGAATTCTGGCTTAATGCTATTTCTTTCTTAGGGAATATTGTGTCTAGTGACGGGATTAAGGTTGATCCCCAAAAGGTTGGCCCAGACCCACGACTCCAACCAACATTTAGAGCTTCTTGGGTTTAGCAGGGTATTACAGAAGGTTCGTAGAGAGTTTCTCTTCCATAGCTGCACTACTCACTAAGTTGACGCAGAAAAAAGTGAAGTTTGTGTGGTCTGACTTCTATGAGAATAGTTGTAACACACCAATTTGCTGAACCAGAATACTACACGGTGCTCATGACCCCGAGGGACCGCAAGCTAACCCATGACTGATATCTGTACCTGTATACTGCAAATCATAATATAATAATGGGGAATACATGGAACTGTAAGGCCATAAGGTTCAACTAAATACAATCATGTGAGAGAAAATACCCAAAACAACTAAATCTGAACGTAAATCGGAAAGTAGATCCGAAAGACTTTAAATTGTTTGAATAAGGAGTTAAAGGAACATGTCTCCAACAAACTCCATAAAATTAAATTGAAGAATAAATAAATGAATCAAATCATACTGTCCTCAAATCAATGAGGACTCACTAAGTCTCTGCGACTGGAATGCTACGGCTACTGCTGGGCTGGAGCTCGTGTCTCGGAACCTATGGTGTAACATGAAAAGAAAGCACCATAACGTAAATGCGTTGGTATAACTGGAGTACTGAGTATACGAGGAAGGTAGGCTAAACATAAAGGGTTCCATGTATGAACAACACTGACTGACTAATATGAACGTGGAAGGGCAAACACACATATATAGAAACTAGGACAGTGAATACGTGAAAGCATGACTTGCAAGCTAATACATGGTTTACTGATAACTGTCCTAACTTATACTAAAACTGATAAAATGAATGACTGTATTTGACAGTCCTGTATATACTGAAATCTAAAGAACTATTTGAGTTCTTTTACTGAGACTGATACTAAAACTGTGGGAATTAGTGTTTAACCGACATGCCCCATGTATACAGTTATGGCTAAGTTGGGGTCCAATCTCTGCCCCGACTAAAGGGGTGTCAATACCGCGCCACTGGTATGGACAACTGTCAGAACCCTATATTGGTAGGTACTCAATAAGAATGGTGGAAACCCTAAACTGACGGGTTAAGCCACCTCATCAACCCTAAGCTGACGAGTTAAGCCACCTCATCAACCCTAAGTTGATGGGTTAAGATGTCTCAACCTACGCTGGCTACGTAGTTCTGGAGCACAAGGATTGCTTCAAAATCATAAACATCAAGATTTCATAATAATCGTCATAAGATATGGGTTCATCCTTCAAATTCATACAAAAATCAAATAAAAATCATGCCTTTGTAAAGAAAATTACTTTGGGCACAAGAACGAAAGAGACTTCTTGTTGAAAAACCCCACATACCTTGAATGATGAACTTTAGATCGATACTCATTTTTGAGATGTTAATCGTGCCTTTGAATGATGGTTCTTGGAGTTCTTGAACTAGGAACCTGGAATCTTGAATAATTTGTAGAATTAATGGTGAACTTTGGAGGTTCTTGAAGTTGGATATAGGAGCTTAGGGTTTTCTTTATGAGGGAGTTTGATGAAATATAACATATAATGCTTCTAATAGGCTTTAATATAGGGTTTGAATGGATTTTAGGTTAGGGGGAATGACCAAAACGCCCCTAAAAATCAAAAAAAAATCTCGAATCTGTCCTTTGGTGGACTGTTTGATAGTCTGAAGTAGATCAACCATAACGTTTTACTCCAAAATTCAAATTGGATGAAACCAATTTCATTAGAAAGAGGACTCTCATATCTTTTCGTTGATATATAGTATCTCACCCAGATCATTGTGTATGAGGACTTATGATCGTTTGAAGTTGACCCAAAAATTTACTTTTGATAGGCGGAAGTAGATCAACCATAACTTTTTGCTCCGATAGACAAATTGGATGAAACTAATTTCATTGGAAAGAGGACTCGCAGATCTTTCCGTTGATATATAGTAGATCATCCAGATCATTATGTACAAGGAATTATGATCATTTAAAGTTGGATCAAAAATACTTCATGCCTCAGTACTTTTTCCTGCACGTTTTACTGTTCACTACTATTCACTATTCGATCGGAATGTTCATAACTCGTCGCTCGGTTGTCCAGATGATAAACATATTTTTGGACAGCTTATTCGATACTCTACGCAATGGTGGGTCATAATCTAAGATATTTCACATGAAAAATTTATAATTCATTCTAGAAGATAGAACCCAACACATTTACGCACAAAATTTCAACGAAAAAATTCCCGAGGTATTACAATGTAGCGGTGAGCTTTCTTTGTTCCAGAAGGCCTGATATTTCAGATTAAGTTATTATGTTGTTTTAGTCTACTGAGGTCCTTATCCCGGCTTTCAGAACAGTTTTGAGATATAGTAGAGACTTTGCAGATTGAGTCAGATCTTATTATGATATTTTGAATTGCAGCTTTCATTCTTATGTCTTAAAACTCATAGTTAATGACCATGTTTTCGTATCAGATTGTATTTCTGCGTCTTCTCTTATTATATGAATGTTGTGTATGACTTCCAGATAGAGTAGGACATTCGGGCCTTCATGGTTCGGGATGTCCGTCATGGCCAGGCCCTAGTTCGGGTTGTGACATTAATAAGCTTAAAGGAATGACTAGAAAATAGCCGGGTAAAAATCCCATATATGTGGATTTACCCTGCATGCAAACTTATTACTATCCGCGACCCACTCCTTAAGATATTCTAATAGAGAAAAGAGATTGGAATTAGACTAATACATCTTATAGCAGAGACGATATTTATGAATGGAACCTTGATATCTTAATTGAGAGGCAATTAAGAATTCTCTTTCACCGCATTATGATGTATTCAACGGTGTGCAAAGTCACTGGTAATAGAGAAAATAGAATAGATAAAATTTTCTGTAAAATGATTGTTGTTTGTTTTACCTCCTAACTTCATGGCTGGTGGGACAATTTTTGACTCTTGAGCAAAGAGAGTCAATTTTTAATGTTGTAGCTACTACTCCAGGGGTTGATAACCTAGGAAGAGCCCTAGTTGCAAATAAGAAAGATGTTGTCTATACACTCGTTCATACAATTTTAAAATATTTTAATGGTAGATTCACCAATCAGTATGAAAACATTTGTACTTTCTTGAATGGGATTAGATGTGTTACCCTGGGAGAATTTAGGTGGTATAAGGACACCTTATTAAGTCAGGTCATGGAATTACCCGAAAATGGATATACACATTGGAAATCCAAGTTTATAGACGAACTTCCTCCATTATTTGCTAAAAAGTTTAGAAAAACTCTTAGATGCTCATTTAGTGAAATTCCTTGGGAGAGGTATACCTATGGACATTTGATAGCAGCATGTACACAAGAAGGGTTAAACATGTGTAACGAGTTAAAATTGTCTAGACAACTTAAGCTTGATAAACTTAGAGAAAAATCTCAGATAGAAGATTTATGTAATCAGTTTGGTATACCTGAACCAACTTCCACCTCTAGGAAAAAAGAACATAAATATTCCAAAAGTGAGCATCCTTATCGAAAAAAGAGATCTAGATATAGGTCCAAAGAAAAATGTGAAACTAGAAAAGCTAATAGGAAATCTACTAGATTTTACCAAAAATAGGTCTAAGAGAGATCTTGCTAAGATTAAGTGTTACAAATGTGGTAACTTTAGGCATATTTCTTTAAACTATCAGCTTCGAAAGATTAAATCTTTAGGTCTTGCTGATGATGTCCATGATCAAGTTTATGGTTTGTTATACACCTCAGGTTCAAATTTTGATTATAATGCTGAGTCTGAATCAGAAAATAATCTAGAGTTACCTGATTTATCTGATAGTGATAATGTTAATGTTTGTTCTGATTTCCAAGGTGATACCTGCCCTTGTGATGATGCATTTTATAATTTGCAATCCCAGTTTGAAGATTTAAATATTCAAACCGTTACTTCTGATAATGTGTTAGAACTTTTGAAAGAAATTTCAAATGAGAAATTATGGGGAAAAGATTATTAATTTGTCTACTAGTTCAAAACCCAGTACTTCTAAAACTGTTGATAACCATACTTTTACTTCTAAAACTGCTGATAGGAATTATTTTATGCCTTATTCAATATCAGAGGTTAATAGACGTCTTGCTATGAGTTACAATCCATAAACTTGATCATGCATACCATCTCTCCCTCTCCCCCCCTCCCTCTTTCCCTAAAACTGGTCAACTCTCTTATCAGCGTTTGGGTTATCATTTCCACTCTAGCGACAGGGTATAATCAAAGAGAATCAAAAAAAAAAAAGACCAGATCTGACCCAACAATTTTTCGATGACATTTTGGGGACGTTATTCCAGCGACTAATTTTTACCCCAATTTGTCATATTTCAGTGCAGCAAGCAGGAGCTGAATACTTGTCTACGTATCCCGATGACTTCTAACCTCAAAATTTTATTTTAATGCATTCTCTTGCATTGCGCCTTTTTATATTATCTCCACTGTTTAAATTTTGTGTGGGTTATTTTGCTATGGGCTACCTAGTTATTTCTAAGTTATCTGGTTGTCTTTACTGATTATTTCTAGCATCAGTTCTTGAAATTTTGTTGCATTGTGTGCTTTGCATTTACCTTTTATAGTTATTGTTGTTTTTAGCATTCTCTGTGCTTTTTGTGAGTGGTGGTTTGGGGGGATAATGGTGGAGAAGGGTCATATTCTAGGGGGTTAGGGGTGGGGTCAGGGTTTGGGGTTGAGTTAGGTTGGAAATACAGAGTGCGAAGTATTAAGGGAAGTGATAAGAGAGATGATACGTTGAGGGTAGGGTTGTGGAACATAGGGACCCTTCAGGGTAAGTCGATAGAACTGGTAAAGATTCTTAGAAAGAGAAGGATTAATATTGTCTATGTCCAGGAGACCAAGTGGGTAGGTTCTAAGGCTAGGGATGTAGATGGGTACATGTTGTGGTACTTTGGTAGTGGATAAAGAACTTAGGGGAAAGGTAGTAGAGGTTAAAAGGGTTAATGATAGGGTGATTTCCATCAAATTAATTATTGGGGGCCTTCTATGAACATCTGTAGTACGTACGTGCCACGAGCGGGCCTGGACGAGAAAGAGAAGAAGAGATTTTGGGAGGTTTTGGATGAGGTGGTAAGAGGTGTGCCCAGTTCAGAGATGATTTTCATAGGAGGGGATTCTAATGGACACATCAGGTCTCTGACGATGGGTTATGATGATGTACATGGAGGTTTTGGGTTCAGGGATAGAAATGTTGAGGGAGCTACTCTTTTAGATTTTGCGAGGCCCTTGGGGTTAGTGGTAGTGAATTCCAGCTTTCCAAAGAAGGAGGAGCATCTAGTTACTTTTCGTAGTAGGATAGCCAAGACTCAAATTGACTCTTTGCTGCTTAGGAAGGGGGATAGAGCAATGTGTAAGGATTGTAAGGTTATACCGAGTGAGAATCTTGTGACCCAGCATAGACTTCTAGTGATGGACTTGGGTATCAAGAAGGGCAAGAAGAGACTGGGTATGGAGGGCCATCCTAGAGTTAAGTGGGGTGGACTGACTCCAACTAGTGCCCTGGATATAGGGGCAAAGTTGAAAGAGATGACGGTTTAGGAGGATAGAGGGGATATGGATAGTATGTGGGATAGGGTTACGGGATGCATCAAAGAGTCGGTTAGAGAGGTGTTGGGTGTCTCAAGGGGCTGGTCGGGCTGATATCGAGGGGATTGATGGTGGAATGAAGATGTTAAGAAGAAGGTGGAGATGAAGAAGGTGGCTTATGTTAAGTTTGTGGAGAGTGAGGATGAAGAGGAAAAGTGGGTTAGTAGGGAGGAGTATAAGTTAGCTAAGAAGAAGGCTAAGTTAGCAGTTACAAATGCTAAGATAACATCTTTTGAGAGTTTATATAAGGGGTTAGAGGAGAAAGGCAGGGAAAAGAGGTTGTTTAGGATTTTCAAGGCTAGAGAGAGGAAGGGTCGGGATTTGGATCAAGTGAAGTACATTAAAGGGGAAGATGGCAAAGTATTGGTGGAGGACACGCTCATTAAGAAAAGATACCAGTCGTATTTTCATAAACTCTTGAATAATGAGGGGGACAGAGGTATTGTTCTAGGGGAGCTGGAGCACACTGGGGAGTGTCGCAATTTTGGCTATTGTTGGAATTTTAAAGTAGAGGAGGTCTGCAAGGCTATTCGTAAGATGCGACGAGGCCCGATAAGATTCCGGTGGATTTTTGAAAGTTTTCTAGCGTGGCTAGGGTGAGGTGGTTGACCAACCTGTTTAACAACATTTTCAAGTCCGCAAAGATGCCTGAGGCATGGAGGCATAGAGATGGACCACGATGATTCCATTATATAAGAACAAGGATGACATTCAGAATTGCCACAACTACCGGGGTATTAAGTTGTTGAGTCACACGATAAAGATTTGAGAGAGGGTAGTAAAGCGGAGGTTGAGAAATATTATGTCTATTTTTGAGAATCAATTTGGATTTATTCCTGGTCGCTTGACGATTGAGGCAATTCACCTATTGCAGAGACTGGACGTGCTCTTGATATTGAGTATAAATTTCCAAACACTCATATTTGCCAAAATAAAATATGCATGCTGCATTTCCTCTTTTTGGTAAAAAAAATTAGTTATACCCTTCAATTATACTTGGAACTTCTTTTGTAAATGTTATTTATCCTTATACTCATGTTGATGCAAAAGGATTTACTGCTACTTACAAAAATAAAGAGATATCTTATCTTTTGTTACAAACCCCATAACTAGAGATATTAATGCTTTAATTGATATGAAGTTAAAACATGTTAATTTTTTATAGCTTGAATTACTTAGCATGAATATTTGTGATACAGTGAAATCTACTAAGGTACAGGAACAAATTAAGTTAATTTCGAACAACTGACTGTTGATATTTATGTCGATCACCCCAGTACTTTTTGGAATCGTAAAAGACATATTGTTACACTTCCTTATGAAGATAATTTCTTTGAGGATGATATCCCAATGAAATCATGACCTTGTCAAATAAATGTTGAATTAGTTGAATTCTGCAAAAAAGATATTGATAATCTGTTACAAAAGGGCTTGATAAAGCTTTCTAAATTCTTGTGGTCATGTACTACTTTTTATGGAAATACGCAGCAGAAAAGGAACATGGTGTTCCCAGGTTAGTAATAAATTATAAACCTTTGAATAAACATTTAAAATGGATTAGGTATCCTATTCCAAATAAAAGGGATTTACTATCTCGTTTATACGACGCCAATATATTTTCAAAGTTTGATTTGAAATTGGGATATTGGCAGATTCAAATATTTAAAGAGCATACTTATAAGACTTCTTTTAATGTTTCTTTTGGGAAATACGAATGGAATGTCATGCCGTTTGGTTTGAAAAATGATCCATCAAAATTTTAGAAGATAATGAATGATATATTTAATCCTTATATGGATTTCATCATCGTTTATATTGATGACATTCTTGTGTTTTCTAAAACATTTGAATTGCATATCAAGCATCTTGATACTTGTAAGAAAATTGTAATACAGAATGGTTTGGTGATATCTAAGCAAAAAATGAGTTTATTTCAAACAGATGTTAGATTCTTAAGACATAATATCTGTCAAGGGAAGATTACTCCCATTCAGAGATTCATTTATTTTGCTTCTAAATTTCCTGATATTATAACTGACAGGACTCAATTGCAGAGATTTTTGGGAAGATTGAATTATATTTCCCCTTTTTATGAGAATCTATCTCGTGATTTAGCCCCGTTATATGATAGGCTAAAAAAAGGATTATAAAGGATCGTGAGCGGATAGTCATACAAATCTTATTAAACATATAAACAGTGTTAAAACTTTACCCTGTTTAACTTTAGCCAATCTTGCTTGGCAAAAAATCATTGAGAGAGATGCATCAAATATTAGTTATGGTGGAATATTGAAACAAAATGATAAGAATGAAAAGATCTTATACAACTGGTATTAATACTTTAGCCTTTCCATAATATTTAAAGAAAACATATTATATAGATCCCCATCCTGTGCTTAGAATTCTTGTGACAAACTTCAAGATTATTTAGTAAGGTGTAAAGACATTAAAATGATAGTGAATATTATATTATAACTACTATTCAAGTATGGGTACCCAAAAGAATTGAAATATGGGAAATTTACTATTCATTAAGGTAAATGGATTGAGAGTCAGAGAAAATATGCTATGGTAGCTCAAGAAATGCTAACGATTGTAAAATGCGTTCTAAAATTCCAGGATGATCTTTATAATCAAAAGTTTTTGATAAAAACTGATGCTCAATCTGTGAAGTATATGTTTGATAAAGAATTTAAACATGATGCTTCAAAGTTAATATTTGCTAGGTGGAAAGCCCAATTAGCCCCTTTTGATTTTGATATTCAGTATAAAAAATGAGTTGATAATTCCCTTTCTGATTTCTTATCTAGGGAATATCTCAGTTAAAATGAATTTTTATACATCATTTCTTACTGAAAAAAAACTTTAATTATCATTTTAAAGGTGATTCCATTATGCGGAGACATTCAAAATCTCATAATTGATAAAGTCATCCATAATATGGTTGAAGAAGAATTTTCTGTCTTTAATTATGAAGAAATTAAAGATATGGACTGGTATGATTTGGAAATATCTAATTGATTGTGCTATTTGTAGTATGGTTACTGACCCTCAATGGCAGATGGCCAAATGAAAAGGATAGGGCAGATCAGGTGGAAGACCAGCCTCTGGTGGAAAGAGAAGATCATCCCCAAACAGATCATATTCTCAGGGATCATTATATGGATCCTCATCTAATTCCCCCTCTATAAAAATGAGAAATAGGAGTTTGATAAACTCCAAGGTATCGCAGAAAGACAAATCTTCATTATCTAATTCTATCCATCCGGATGATATTCTGGAAGATAGTCCGTTATACGGACAACTACAAGCTAATTTAGCTGCTCAAAAGCAAAGTGATACAATTGATTCAATTGAAAAGGATAATAATGATATCAAATATTATGTGTAACGCCCCGTAAAAGTCATGCATGTATTAGACTGTAATTTCTGAGCTTTAGACTTAAGTTTTAAAATTTTTCGAAGTGTTGAAATGACTTAGACTCATTCTTAGCTGGCAACCTTTGGGATACAACTTCTCGACCTTCCCGACCTTCATTTTTAGATTTTCAAGTTGCGTTACAATCTAGAAATCTCATAGTACATCTCGGATAAGTTTTGGAATTTTTCGGAATGCATAAGGCTGCGTTTGGATTTCAAAACAGTAGCAAAACGCATGGCCTATTGCCCAGTTTTTTTCAGCATTTCAGGGTCAACTTCAAACGATCAAAACTCCCTGTATATAATGAACTATAATATATCAAACGAAATATCTTTGTGTCCTCTTTCAAATGCAGTTGGTTTCATCCAATTTAAATATATGAGTAAAAAGTTATAATCGATTTACTCCAGCCTATCAAACTGTCAACTGAGGGACAGATTTGACCTTAATTGTTCCTTAGGGGTATTTTGGTCATCCTCCACCCCTATATATACCACCAACACGGGATTTAATCCCTCAAACACCATAATACACATGCTTTCCTCAAAATTGCTCGAAAATTCTCCTTAGGGTTTCAAAATAAAAACCCAAATAGTTCAAGATTCGACCGTAAGTTTTCAAAGATAATTACATATTCGGAATCACCAATCCGCAAGCTTCAAGAAACATCTATTATCCTTGGAAATAGAGGTACGCGGGGTTTTTCCTAAAATCTCATGGGCATAGAAATCATGTTTTAAGTATCGGGTTTTCGAATTCATGTGCATACTCATGTTTTAGAAGCTTTAATGATATTGTTTTGGCCTTTTGGCTTTCCCCCAAAGTGGTTTGAAAATTATATATATATGTATATATGTGTTTGTCCTGAAATATATGAATTTAAAGCATGATTTTCATGGAACCCCTCTCTTAATGTAAATTCTTCCATGTTTCACGTAATATAAATTGTTTTGAAAGACATCTTGAAGAAAAGAAATTATGATATGAAGTGCTTTGACTTTTACTATGTTTGGAATACGATTCTTGAACACGAAAGAGAGGGTTGTGAATGTTGAATATGCATGTAATGAAAGAATGCATGGTTTTGCCAAAATGCACATGACCACCATATGTTTGATGAAATTTCTGCATGAATTGAACTTTATGTTCGGAATATGAAATCTTTTACATCAGTTGCATGCTTTGGGTGGTCTAAACTATGTTTTGAATGAAAGCTTTTGCTTAGTACCTTATGGCTCAGAAAAATCATGACTTGCAAGGTCTTGGTATGACGATACCAATTCAGACTAATGCCATATCAGACTCAGACTAACAGACATTTCAGACTTTCATTATTTAGAAATTTCAGAATGATGCATGTTCAGAAAAGGTTAAAAATGGGTATACAGAGATGTTAGGTGGTTCCCCGAAGAGGGCTTGAGTTCAAGCGACTCATTGCCTAAAACCGTGGTTTGCTGACCTGGGTATATTATTATGCGCTGACTTAAATGTCCCGTGGCGTATCAGACTCAGAGACTCCAACCCTTGCAGCACACTTGGGTTGGGGGCTTCCCCGCCGAGTCAATGGCGGATTCCATACAGCCCGTGGAATATCAGACTTGTAGGGGAATACCACCTAACTCAGAAGTAAAACACAAATCACGATTTGAAATAAACAGATAGGTTGCATGTTTTCAGAAAGTGCCCATGTATTTTTCAGAAATAGTTTTATACAGGATGTCTTGATGAAAAAAATTGCTTTCACTTATATATATGTATGTATGTTCCATTATACTATTTTTGGATTGCTTCGCGTGCCAGTACTTTTGTGCTGACCCCCCCCCTCCTTCCAGGTTCTGAGGCACAGTCTAGGGGTCCAGTTACTCAGTAGATATTCTCGGATTTCCAGACTTGATCTCATAGTGGTGATCCTTCTATTATTCGGAAGGCCTAATTATGTCAGACATTATATTATTTATTATATTTTTGGTTCACTGGGGGCCTTGTCCCAGTTTCTTTTCAGATAGATGTTTGTGTTCTTAGTAGAGATTTTCGCAGACTAATGTCAGATAGTATTATTCAGAAATATTGCTGGACTTGACCATGTTTTCCGTACTCATTTTAAATTCCGCATTTTATTATGATTATAAATGTTGTGCATGATAACCAGATAGAGAATGGGTGTTCCGGGCCTTCATGGTTCGGGATGCTCGTCATGGCCAGGGCCTAGGCTCAGGTCATGACAAACTTGGTATCAGAGCACGGTTCATGGTCCCAGGGTGTCTGTGAAATCGCGTCGGGTAGAGTCTTATTTATGGGTGTGTAGCGCGCCACACTTATAAACAGGAGGCTACTAGGCGTTTAGGAATGTTTCCCTTCTTTGTGATTTAGTTCGTGCTTCAGAGTCTAAACTGTCCCCTAATCAATGATCTCTTGTATTTCAGAAACACGACTATGCCTCCCCGTCACAACATCGATCAGAGTGCTCAGGCAGATGTGGTCCGTCCCACCCATGGGATGCGGACCCATAATAGAGCTTCCACGCCGAAACCTGTCCCTACTCTGGGAGTCCCTCCAGTCCCAATCAGTCCTCCTCGGGCTCCGCGGACTAATGTCAACCGTCCACCAACTGCTCAGAGAGATATCTCAAATGCAGAGTTCAGACGGTCTATCCATATGCTGACACAGCTGGTAGCTAACCAGGCTCAACGATTGGAAGATGTTGGGTCTGCATCCGTTACGTCTGAGGCTAGTAGAGTCGGGCATTTCATGAAGATGAATCCACCTAAGTTCACTAGTACAAAGGTGGAGGAAGATCCACAGGAGTTCGTGGATGAGATGGAGAAGATCTTTAAGGTAATGCATGTAGATGAGATTGAAGGAGTGGAATTGGCAACTTATTAGCTTAAGGATGTTGCAAATCAGTGGTATGCAGACTAGGAAAATGCAAAAGGTGAGAGTGCTGAGCCTACAGTTTGGGGTGAGTTCGTAGAAGCTTTCCTTGACAGATTCTTTCCTCTGGAGTTGAGGGAGGCCAAAGCAGAAGAGTTCATGAATCAGAAGCAGGGCAGTATGAGAGTACAGGAGTACACTTTGAAGTTTGATCAACTAGCCCGCTATGCACCAGAATTGACTAGCAATATGAGAGCCCGGATGAGGAAATTTACATCCGGCCTTGCTGATAACCTAATACTTGAGTGCCAGGGGGCAATGTTGAATAGGGAGTTAGACTTTGCTAGACTGACAGTCCACATGCAGCAGGTGGAAGAGAGGAAGAGTAAGATTGCTGAATCTAGAGAGAAGAACAGACAGGCCAAGAGAGTCAAATCTGCGGACCAGCACCAGAGTCAGCCGCAGAGTGGTAACTGGGGAAATAGGTGGTCAAAGAAGACGTGATTTTGGAATAATACACAGTCAGCAGCCAGCGCCCAGACCCCCTGCAGACAGACAGACTCAGAGCTTTCAGACTCCTCATGGATCTAGAGCACCAGATACTCAGTCGCAGGGTAGCGTGGCTCAGCAGCATCGCACTTACCCGCGATGTGAAAAGTGTGGTAAGAATCATCCGGGGAAATGTCAGTTGGGCACACATGTATGTTATTCATGTGGTCAGCCAGGCCACTTCCAGAGGGACTGTCTATCTACTAGGAGGAGTGCTGCTGGTGCGAAGTTTCAGGGAAATTCCACAGCGCCACCCCCATCTCAGAAGGGCGCCACATCAGCTGTCGGGAACAGTCGCAACCGGTTATATGCCTTGACCAACTGCCAAGAGGCGGAAGCTTCCCCAGATATTGTTACTAGTACGTTACAAATCTTTTCCCGTGATGTCTGTGTGTTACTTGATCCCGGATCTACCTTATCCTATGTAACCCCTTATGTGGCTGTTGGTTTTGGGTTTGAGTCCAGTGTGATTTCTGAACCCTTCGCTGTTTCTACCCCGGTGGGGGATTCTGTTGTTGCTAGAAAGGTATATAGGGGTTGTGTGGTGACTGTTGGTAGTCGGGATACGGTGGCAGACCTTATAGAATTGGACATGGTTGCATTTGATGCTATCTTAGGGATGGATTGGCTCCATTCATGCTATGCCATATTGGATTGTAGGACCCATAGAGTTACCTTTTCTTTCCCGAATGAACCAATGATAGAATGGGAACGGCATTCTTTAGCACCCAAAGGGCACTTTATGTCTTATCTCAGAGCCCGAAAACTCATTTCTAAGGGTTGCTTGTATCACCTTATTCGAGTCAAGGACTCTAAAGTTGAAAATCCTCCTCTTCAGTCTATCCCTGTGGTGAATGAATTTCCAGAAGTCTTTCCCGAAGATCTCCCAGGGATACCCCCTGATAGAGAGATAGAGTTTGGTATTGATGTGTTGCCAGATACCTGTCCCATTTCTATTCCGCCATATAAAATGGATCTCGTGGAGCTAAAAGAGTTGAAAGAGTAGCTAGCAGACCTCCTAGATAAGGGATTTATACGCCCCAGTGTATCTCCTTAGGGTGAACCTGTACTTTTCATGCGTAAGAAAGACGGTTCCCTTCGTATGTGCATAGATTACCGTTAGTTGAATAAGGTCACAATTAAAAACAAATATCCTCTTCCTAGGATTGATGATCTTTTTTACCAGCTTCAGGGTGCTAGATGTTTTTCAAAAATAGACCTTCGTTCGGGCTATCATCAGTTGAAAGTTAGGGAGTCAGACATTCCCAAAACAGCTTTCCGAACCCGATATAGTCACTATGAGTTTATTGTTATGTCCTTCGGGTTAACTAATGCCCCTGCAGCCTTCATGGATCTTATGAACAGAGTTTTCCGTCAGTTTCTTCACTCGTTTGTCATTGTATTTATTGATGATATTCTGATTTATTCTAAGAGTAAGGAGGATCATGCCGATCACCTTCGAATCATTCTTCAGACACTTAAGGACCATCGGTTGTATGCCAAATTTCCCAAGTGTGAGTTCTGTCTAGATGCTATTGCCTTCTTAGGGCATATTGTGTCCAGTGATGGGATTAGAGTGGACCCCTAGAAAGTTGAGGCAGTGAGAAAATGGCCCAGACCCACGACTCCAACCGATATTTGGAGCTTCTTGGGTTTGGCAGGTTATTACAGAAGATTCGTAGAGGGTTTTTCATCCATAGCGGCTCCACTCACTAAACTGACTCAGAAAAAGGTAAAGTTTGTGTGGTCTGATTTATGTGAAAATAGTTTTGAGAAGTTGAAAGATAGACTGACCACTGCGCCTGTTTTGACTCTTCCCAAGGGTGTTGATGGTTTTGTGGTTTACTGTGATGCGTCCTGTGTGGGACTTGGCTACGTTTTGATGCAACATGGTAAGGTGGTAGCTTATGCATCTAGGCAGTTGAAGGTGCACGAGCGGAACTACCCTACTCATGATTTGGAGTTAGCGGCTGTGGTGTTTGCCCTTAAGATTTGGCGGCACTACTTGTACGGTGTTCATGTTGATATCTTCACTGATCACAAGAGTCTGCAGTATGTTTTCTCGCAGAAAGAATTGAATCTCAGGCAGAGGCGGTGGTTGGAACTTCTAAAAGACTATGATATGAGCCTGCATTACCATCCGGGCAAGACAAATGTGGTAGCCGACGCCCTCAGCAGGTTGTCTATGGGCAGCCTTTCTCATGTAGAAGAAGAAAAGAAAGAGATGGTGAAGGATATTCACCGCCTTGCAAATCTGGGAGTGCGACTGTTAGATTCCGAAGACGGAGGGGTGATTTTTCATGAGTTAGCGAAGTCATCCCTTTGTGCTGAAGTGAAGGAGAAGCAGGTTGAAGATCCCATCCTGATGCAAATCAAGAAAGATGTGGGTCAACAGAAGGTGATGTCTTTTGAAGTTGGTGGTGATGGCATTTTGAGGTTCCAGGGTAGATTATGTGTTTCGAATGTCGATGGGCTTCGAGAAAGAATTCTTGATGAAGCTCACACCTCGAGGTATGTTTTTCATCCTGGTTCTACTAAGATGTACCATGATTTGAAATCTATGTTTTGGTGGAATAATATGAAGCGAGATGTGCCAAACTTTGTTTCTAAGTGCTTGAATTGCCAACAAGTGAAAGTAGAACATTTGAGGCCAGGAGGTACTTCCCAAGAAATAGCGTTGCCCTTGTGGAAGTGGGAAATGATCAATATGGACTTTATTATAGGACTTCCGAAGTCCCGAAATCAGTATGACTCTATATGGGTGATTGCAGATAGGCTGACCAAGTCAGCTCACTTTCTGCCTGTCAGGACTAACTATTCGGGGGAAGATTATGCCAAGCTGTTCATTGCAGAAATTGTCCGTTTGCATGGAGCGCCTGTTTCCATTATATCCGACCGAGGTACGCAGTTTTCTTCTAAGTTTTGGAGATCGTTTCAGAAAGGTTTAGGTACCCAGATGAACTTAAGTACAGCATTCCACCCTTAGACTGATGGGCAAGATGAACGCACCATCCAGACCCTGGAAGACCTGTTGAGGGCCTGTGTGATTGACTTTAAAGGTTGTTGGGTTGATCACTTGCCATTGATAGAGTTTGCCTATAACAACAGCTTCCACTCTAGTATTAAGATGGCACCTTTTGAGTCATTATATGGTAGGAGATGCAGGTCTCCAATAGGCTGGTATGAAGTAGGTGAGATGCAGATGTATGGCCCTGACCTTGTTCATCAGGCAATAGAGGATGTGAAACTCATTAGGGAACAACTTAAGACAGCTCAGAGTCGTCAGAAATCCTATGCCGACGTTAGAAGAAGAGAGTTAGAGTTTGAGATTGGAGATTGGGTTTTCCTTAAAGTTTCTCCCATAAAGGGAGTTATGCGTTTCGGGAAGAGGGTTAAGCTAAGTCCTCGCTATATAGGCCCGTATCAGATTGTAAGAAGAATAGGTGGAGTTGCGTATGAATTAGAATTGCCTGCAAGTTTGGGTTCTGTTCATCCAGTATTCCACATATCTATGTTGAAGAATTGCATCGGAGATCACTCCTTGGTGGTGCCCATTGATGAGATCAAGGTGGGTGATTCCTTGTCTTACGAGGAAAAGCCCGTGGAAATCCTAGATCGGCAAGTGAGAAAATTGAGGAGTAAAGAGATAGTCTCAGTTAAAGTGTTATGGAGAAATCAGAAAGTTGAAGAAACAACTTGGGAGTCGGAGCATGACATGAAAGTGAGATACCCAAGCCTATTTGAACCAGCAAATAATGAATTGGAAGGTACAATTCTTCCTTTATGTTTCCTTCTATGTATGAATCTGCTTGAAATCGTGCGTGACTATTCCCGCGTCATCATTCGGGGACGAATGATCCCAAGGTGGGGATAATGTAACGCCCCGTAAAAGTCATGCATGTATTAGACTGTAATTTCTGAGCTTTAGACTTAAGTTTTAAAATTTTTCTAAGTGTTGAAATGACTTAGACTCATTCTTAGCTGGCAACCTTTGGGATACAACTTCTCGACCTTCCCGACCTTCATTTTTAGATTTTCAAGTTGCGTTACGATCGGTCAATCTCATAGTACATCTCGGATAAGTTTTGGAATTTTTCGAAATGCATAAGGCGGCGTTTGGATTTCAAAACAGTAGCAAAACGCATGGCCTATTGCCCAGTTTTTTTCAGCATTTCAGGGTCAACTTCAAACGATCATAACTCCCTGTATATAATGAACTGTGTGAGCTATAATATATCAAACGAAATATCTTTGAGTCCTATTTCAAATGCAGTTGGTTTCATCCAATTTGAATATATGAGTAAAACGGTATAATCGATTTACTCCAGCCTATCAAACTGTCAACTGAGGGACAGATTTGACCTTAATTGTTCCTTAGGGGTATTTTGGTCATCCTCCACCCCTATATATACCACCAACACGGGATTTAATCCCTCAAACACCATAATACACATGCTTTCCTAAAAATTGCTCAAGAATTCTCCTTAGGGTTTCAAAATAAAAACCCAAATAATTCAAGATTCGACCATAAGTTTTCAAAGATAATTACATATTCGGAATCACCAATCCGCAAGCTTCAAGAAACATCTATTATCCTTGGAAATAGAGGTACGCGGGGTTTTCCCTAAAATCTCATGGGCATAGAAATCATGTTTTAAGTATCGGGTTTTCGAATTCATGTGCATACTCATGTTTTAGAATCTTTAATGATATTGTTTTGGCCTTTTGGCTTTCCCCCAAAGTGGTTTGAAAATTATATATATATGTATATATGTGTTTGTCCTGAAATATATGAATTTAAAGCATGATTTTCATGGAACCCCTCTCTTAATGTAAATTCTTCCATGTTTCACGTAATATAAATTGTTTTGAAAGACATCTTGAAGAAAAGAAATTATGATATGAAGTGCTTTGACTTTTACTATGTTTGGAATACGATTCTTGAACACGAAAGAGAGGGTTGTGAATGTTGAATATGCATGTAATGAAAGAATGCATGGTTTTGCCAAAATGCACATGACCACCATATGTTTGATGAAATTTCTGCATGAATTGAACGTTAAGTTCGGAATATGAAATCTTTTACATCAGTTGCATGTTTTGGGTGGTCTAAACTATGTTTTGAATGAAAGTTTTTGCTTAGTACCTTATGGCTCAGAAAAATCATGACTTGCAAGGTTTTGGTATGACGATACCAATTCAAACTAATGCCATATCAGACTCAGACTAACAGACATTTCAGACTTTCATGATTTTGAAATTTCAGAATGATGCATGTTCAGAAAAGGTTAAAAATGGGTATACAGAGATGTTAGGTGGTTCCCCGAAGAGGGCTTGAGTTCAAGCGACTCATTGCCTAAAACCGTGGTTTGCCGACCCGGGTATATTATTATGTGCTGACTTAAATGTCCCGTGGCGTATCAGACTCAGAGACTCCAACCCTTGCGGCACACTTGGGTTGGGGGCTTCCCCGCCGAGTCAATGGCGGATTCCATACAGCCCGTGGAATATCATACTTGTAGGGGAATACCACCTAACTCAAAAGTAAAACACAGATCATGATATAAAATGAATAGACAGGTTGCATATTTTCAGAAAGTCCCTATGTATTTTTCAGAAATAATTTTATACAGGATGTCTTGATGAAAAAAATTGCTTTCACTTATATATATGTATGTATGTTCCATTATACTATTTTTGGATTGCTTCGCGTGCCAGTACTTTTGTGCTGACCCCCCCCCCTCCTTCCAGGTTCTGAGGCACAGTCTAAGGGTCCAGCTACTCAGTAGATATTCTCGGATTTACAGACTTGATCTCATAGTGGTGAGCCTTCTATTATTCAGAAGGCCTAATTATGTCAGACATTATATTATTTATTATATTTTTGGTTCATTGGGGTCCTTGTCCCAGTTTCTTTTCAGACAGATGTTTGTGTTCTTAGTAGAGATTTTCGCAGACTGATGTCAGATAGTATTATTCAGAAATATTGCAGGATTTGACCATGTTTTCCGTACTCAGTTTAAATTCCGTGTTTTATTATGATTATAAATGTTGTGCATGATAACCAGATAGAGAATGGGTGTTCTAGGCCTTCATGGTTCGGGATGCTCGTCACGGCCAGGGCCTAGGCTCGGGTCGTGACATTATGAAAGGCTATAAAACAAAGAAAATGATAATTCATATTGAAAACTCTGAGATTCAGAGGAGAAATAAACCATGGAAGATACTCCACAAATATTTAATGAATAATTTATATTTTCTGGGTAAGTCATACAAGACCCACACTTCTTATGAAACCATTCTCAGTACCACAGGTAGTGCAGAATGCAAAAATTTCTTTAGGTATAACTATGAAGTAAATGTTTATAACTTCTCTAAATTTGTTATTAAATAGATTACATCCGTGGAAGAATGGGGAATGACCACTATGATAGAAAAGCAGATATTGCTCAAAGGTTCCACAATAAATTTCACTTATTGGTACTACATTCAGGCCTTTGATAAAGTCCTTTATTATAATAATGATAAACATAAGCATACTTGGTTTATAAAAGTATGCGCAAAGACCTTTGCAGAATCAATTCCAAATTCATTTTTTAAATTGTGGTCCTATCATGGTTCAACCCTTCAGATATTGCCAAATCCATTTTTGAAGTTATACAAAGAATGGGCCAAAATCTTTCCTAAGTTAAACAAATTATATCATACAGATCATATTTGTAATCTGGATAAAATTGATCAAATGTATTTCTTCCTTGAATTCTCTATTCCTTGGATTTATAAATGGGCTCCGAAATTCGGATTCACAGGAGAACAAATCCCATGTTTATATAAGGTATTTTATAATAATTTTTGGGACAAATTAATTAAAAGGATCCCAAAACAAAAATATTGCATGGATAGGAACTCTTGGACTCTATTCAAAATAAGGTTCAAGAATATTCAGTAGCCCCTCGACAAAATATTATCGAGGAAAATTCACTAAAACATATTACAAGGAGAATCGATGTACATGACGGTGACAGAATTGACATGATAGAAAACTATTTGGAAGAAGTCCGAAAAAATCTGATGAAATCGGGTGATAGTCATGACAAATCAAACACTTCAATGAAAAGTATAACCAGCGATGTTATAACCGAAGAAGATATTGAAGATCATAACCTATCCCTTCATATAAACCTCTGTCAGAAGATGCCATTACAAGAATGGAGGAATTTCTTAAAAAAAGAAAAGGGAAGAATAAAGTATGGTATACTATTCACAGATGCCTGCTTATTAAATTCACTATGCATGGGACCCGGATGTGGGACCCTTAGTACTATTGGCAGATTCCTACACAGTAGATCCACTATGCATGGGACCGAATGTGGGACCCATTTTAGTATTTGTAGATTCTTTTCTTTTCTATAAATAGGTTCCTTCATTTGTTAGGAGAGGCAGAAGGTTTTCATTTTTTTCTTTTCTCTCTTGAAAGCTCTCTCTCTCTGTTGTTCTTCATCTCTCTTATATAATATTCTCAAGTTTGGATAAAAGCCTGCCATTAATTACTATTCAGGCCTTACATCCGGCTAATTAAGGTAGTTATTTCTTCTTTTAATTTGAGTTCTTTAATACTCTGTCTCCCTCTTCATCCGTGACTATGTTCAGATAAGTAATTTTCATATCTATGTTGAAGATCTAACTTCTCTTATATAATAGCCATGAAATATCAAGACTCTATCAAGATATAAAGGAATTTCTTTGTAGTTTGTTGACTTGGTTCCAAAATGGCAGTACAGTCGAAGTTGGTACTGCTTTTGTTGGATTTTTCTTAGTGACTACGTCTAGCGAGCCGTGAATCTTTCAGCCCGTTAAAATTGAGGAAAAGGGCATCTTTCTTCACTGTTAGAACTGCTAGACACATGGGCTCAACTCAAGTATGTATTAAGTTTTGATAGGCCCTTTGTTTGGGTAAAACTCCCATACATTCAATAAGCTATATGAAATTCTTATATATTTTGATTGGATTTCCATTTTGATTTTTCGATATTAACTTATAGGTCTGAATTTCAGTGTGGATTATCGCCAGCCCTCAGATCCTATAATCTTGTATAACTTATAGGTCTGGATATCTGTACGGATTACCGCCAGCCTCAGATCCTGTAACCTGGTATCATAGCAAAGGAACTTTCATGGTTATTATGTAATAGATCTAAACTATTAAGCATAGATATAAAAATTTTCTACTCATGTAAACACATAAGTTTAATGATAAGAATCATTATGGCTGAGTATAATGATAAGAATCATGGTTTAACTAACTTATCACTTGGAAATCTGAAACATGTGTAAACACATAAGTATTGGGTATTCATAACCCACCAGCATTGAATGATACTTTAAAATATGATAACATCATCTAAGACATTAGTAGTAAATCACGATTTGGGGGACCCAAAACATAATGAATTTAAATAACTGATTATCTCATGAATTACACTATAGGGATAAGTTAAGCTTGAGAGAATATCATGTATACATGATTAAATACATGAATTTGAAAACTTGACATGGTATTGACCAAACATGACATGTGAGTTTGGATTTTAAGTCATATAGAATCATAATTCACATAGAAAATCTAATAGCATTGCTTGAATGTAAAATTAATGAGGAAACATAGATAAATTTTATGATTTACACTGAATTAAATCATAGTAAAGAGTAACACTCATACTTAAACCAAATAGTGGTTTTTTGGGACTCAATGGGTGGAAGGAACCCATTGATAAATACCCCACATACCTCAATGGTTAGGCTCTTGAAGAAATCTTGAACTTGAAAACTTTAACACTTGAATTCTCTGGTGGAGAAGCTTGAATTCCTCGCTTTAGGGAAGAGAAAGGGTTTCTACGAGAGTTATTATGATAATAATAGGCAAATAATACCCTTTTAGGTGTTATAAGTCGTGCTTTGAATGTTAGGGTTGAGAAGAAAGAACCAAATTACCCTTGGCCTCTTTAATTCATGAAGCTGGAAATACAATACCTCCGCATCGCGGACTTAATCACGAGGCATAGCCTTCACGACGTGGACCCTAATATGGGGCATAGCCTCCGCGATACGGAACCTATCGCGTGGCATAGCCTCCGAGACACGGCTTTATCGTGGAGGCTCACTGCCTCCGTGCTCCAACCATGCTCTAATTTCTCGTCTAAAAATTCCAAAACTCTTTTGAGATACACCTTTAATATCCCCAAACATGTTTCAACTCAAAAATCAACATCTCGGGTTTGGGAAGGCCAAATATAAAATTCGTAAAATCTTGGGATCTTAAAAATAACTAAGTTCTCAATACTTATTGATAATTTCAAGCTTGTACTCCTTGAACATGCAACTAGAAGCTAAATCGAGCTTAGAATCTTACAGGGTATTACAATATCTCCCCCTTGGGACTATTCATCCTCAAATAAAACTAGTTAAGCTGAGATACTAGGGAGACTGAGAGTGTATACTAAATATTGATAAGCTGAAACATGATTAAATAACTGGGTCTAAAACATAATACATGATATATGGACTGAACTGATTTTATGAATGCATGTTGTGACATAAGAAGGGTTATATAGATGAAACCAAGAACAGAAATGGTCAACATAAGGAAAATCATTACCTTAAGCTAAGTCTGAATTTGTGGAGAAAAGATGAGGATATTGGGCTTGCATATCTGCTTTTGCTTCCCAAGTAGCTTCCTCAACGGATTGATTTCTCCATAGAACCTTAACCAAAGGAATTTCCTTATTCCTCAACCTATGAACCTGATGGTCAAGGATCTCAACTGGGACTTCTTCAAAGGAAATACTATCCTTCACATTCACACTCTCTAAAGGAATAACAGAAATTGAATCACCAATGCATTTATTTATCAAATATACATGGAACACCAAATGTACTGATGCCAAATCCGCAGGTAACTCTAACTCATAATCTACTTTCCTAAAGCGACTCAAAATTCTATATAGGCTAACATAGCAAGGAGTGAGCCTCCTTTTCTTTTAAAACCTCTTCACCCCTTTCATGGGTGAAATTTTTTAATACACTAAGTCACCAATATCAAACTCAAGACCTCTATTACTCATGTCTGCATAAGATTTCTGTAGGCTCTGGGCTGTCTTTAGCCTATTGTGGATCAGCTAAAATTTCTCCATCGCTGCAAACACTGAATCTGGACCTATCAAAACACCCTCACCTACTTCAAACCATTTAATAGGGGACCTACATCTCCTCCCATAAAAAGCCTCAAAAGGAGCCATATGCATACTAGAATGATAACTGTTGTTATAGTCAAACTCAATCAAAGGTCAGTCGTCATCCCAGCTACCCTTAAAGTAAATAACGCACACCCTCAACATGTCTTCTAATGTTTGAATGGTCCTCTCGGCCTGAACATCTGTCAGAAGATAAAAAGTTGTGCTGAGATGAACTTGGGTACCGACCCTGGTTAAAATCTTTTGAAAAGTGAGAGGTAAACTGAGTACCACTGTCTGTAATGATGGTCAATGGAACTCCATGCAATCTTACAAAATCTCTAAGATAGATTCTAGTATATTCCTCAGTTGAATATGAAGTATGAACTATTAAAAATGGGTTGACATGGTCAGTCTACCTATAATGACCTAAATCAAATCGTACTGACAGCATGTGCGAGGCAAACCTGTTTTAAAGTCTATGTTCACCACTCCCCACTTCTAGGTGGGACTGCTGAACTCCTGGAGCATACCACTAGGCCTTTTGTTCTCAACCATAACCTGCTAACAGTTCAAACACTTTGCCACAAGCTCTGCAATATCTTTCTTCATACCACTCCACCAATAGATTTCTCATAAATCATGATATATCTTAGTGGCTCCTGGGTGAATGGAGTATCTCGCACCATGCGCCTCAACCAAAATTCATTGTCTCAGACCATTAACATATAAAACACATAGTCTACCTTGACAATGAAGCATGCTATCTTCTTCTTGGGAAAAAACTTCCACCTTTTGATCTCTAATAATCTCTTTCAACTTGACCAAACTTGGACCCCTGTCTTGCTTTTCTTTTACTTCGGCAACCAATGAAGATTTTGAACCATTTTGAACCCCTACGCTACCTTTGGATGAATCAACCAACTGAACTCCTAGCCTTGAAAACTGATGAATTTATTGGATCAACTCCTTTTTATAATATTCTACATGAGCAACACTACTCATAGAAAATCTACTAAGGGCATTCACCACTACATTGGCCTTGCCTAGATGGTACAATATACTTATATCATAATCTTTCAACAACTCAAGCCATCTTCTCTAATGAAGATTCAGATCTTTCTGCGTGAACTCATACTGTAAACTCTTGTGATCCATGAAAACATCAACATGAACCCCATAAATATTATGCCTTCAAATATATAAGGCAAAAACAACAGCTGCCAACTCAAGGTCATGGGTTAGATAATTCTTCTCATGGGGCTAAGATGTTTAGAGAAGTAGGCTATGACCTTACCTCTCTATATTAATATAGAACTGAGACCAACTCTAGAAGTATCACAATACACTACAAACCTATTTGTGTCTCTAGTAAAGTCAAGACTGAAGCAAAAGTGAGTCGAGTCTTCAACTTCAGAAAACTTTTCTCGTAGGAATCCAACCACAGAAATTTGACTTTCTTCTGGGTTAGTCTGGATATGGGAGAATCAATAGAAGAAAACATTTCAAAAAACCATCTGTAATAGCTAACTAAACTTAAGAAACTCCTGATATCTGATGGAGGATGGGTCTAGGACAATTTCTTACTGCTTCAGTCTTTTGAGAATCAACTCAGATGCTATCACCAGAAACTATGTGACCAAAAAAAGCTACCGATCTCAACAAAAATTCACATTTGTTGAACTTAGAAAATAACTGATGGTCCTTAAGGGTCTTCAAAACAACCCTCAAATGGCCTGCATAGTCACTCTCACTACAGGAATAGACAAGGATGTCATTAATGAAGACTATGATGAACATGTCCAAGTACTACTTGAACATCCTAAACATCAAGATCATAAAAGCTGCAGGAGCATTAGTTAGTCCAAAAGATATAACTAGGAATTCAAAGTGACTATACCGAGTTTAAAAGGTTGTCTTTGGAATGTCACATTCTTTAACTCTAAGCTATGATATCTGGATCTAAGGTCTATCTTAGAGAAATAACTTACACCTCGAAGATGGTCGAATAAGTCATCAATCCTGGGGAGAGGGAACTTTTTCTTGATGGTGACTTTGTTTAACTAACGGTAGTCAATATACATTCTGAGAGAACCACTTTTTTTGCACACAAAAAGGACTGGAATGCCACAAAGGGAAATACTAGGCCTAATAAAACCCTTATCTAAGATATCTTTTAACTGTTCTTTCAATTATTTAAGCTCAGCTAGAGCCATTATGTAAGGTGTAATTGAGATAGGCTAGGTATCTAGAAGCAGATCTATTTCAAAGTTAATTTATCTTTCGAGAGAAACTCCAGGAAGATCTTCTGGGAACACATCAGGAAATTTATTTACTATTAGAACTGACTCAACAATCGAATTTTTGAATGTGAGTCTATGACCCAGACGAGATGGAAAATGCACCCCTTACATATCATTTTTCTCGCCTTAAGATATGAAACAAACTGACCCTTAAGCACTAAAGTAATAACCCTCCATTCAATAACTGGTTCATTAGGGAATTGGAACTAACAAATTCTATTTCTGCAATCAACTAAGGAATAACATAAGTGGAGCCAATAAATGTTGAGAATGATATCAAAATTAGTCATCTCTAACTCCATAAGATCAACTGAGGTAACTTTCTGAGACAACATAATTTTTGTATACCCGCCTAGCTACAATAGACTTAACCACTGGGTAGACACTAACAAACGTTCTGCTAATGTTTTGAGACTAACACCGAAGTCTACAACTATGTAAGGAGTAACAAAAGAAAGTGAAGTTCCGAGGTCTAACAATGCATAAACATGAAGATGGAAAATTTGTAATGTACCCGTAACCACATCAGGAGGACTATCTTGATCATGCCAAGTCTGAAGAGCACCCTGCTATATTGGGCAATGTAATACCCCGAGTTTTCATGTCATAAACCTCTCATCCTTTCTCATAAGATCAGATCCAGTGCAAAGTAATGGTTACTCATAAGTTGACACTCTCATTTCTATCTTATCCATATAGTTATTTTTCTTAAGAATTCATGGACTTGCAGACCAGTTCAGTAGCTCATTATTCTTGAGATCCAGTGTTCAGTTCTATCAGTTACACATGATAGATTAAAGACTAATATTCCTCTTTGTTTTAGGTTAATTATCCACATTCGAGGACGAATGTTCCCAATGGGGAGATAATGTAATACCCTGTATTTTCATTCTAGAATTCTAACCGTCGTTCCTGCACGTCTAAGATATAATCCAAGTGATTCTCACGTGAATACAAGATTCATGATCATTATCCTAGTCTATGGAGTAGTTTAGAGGTGGAAAATATTTATAGCAATGACATAGAACAAGGTTGAGCTAAGACCAATTGATTCATCCAAAGTTTGACATTCGATTCTACAAGGGTCAACTTCAAACATGAATATATCTTAATATACATGGAAGTTTTCATCCCAAGACCTATAAAATTATAGATAATTGAATTATATTTCCAACAATACCAATTTTGCAAAAATCTGATACCCGAGCGAAGAGTTATGCCTATTTTTATGAGAGGCAGTAAGGGTGTGCGATGGGCAATGCATCGCCCAATCAAATGTGTGTTATTAGGAGTGTGAGGCACACTTAAATGTCTACCATAAGGTGTGCGACGCACACCTTAAGGTCTTCTATGGGTTGTGCACCGCATACCTTACTTCCAACTGCCAAAAACACCCCTATATATGTCTATAACACGGGATTAAACTCCCACAACATCAAAATAAGTTTAATTTCTCTCAAAATCACCAAGAACAACCTTTAGGGTTTCAACATAAAAACCCCAATAGCTAGAGATTAAACCATGAGAATTCTATAATTTTTACATATTTGAAATCCCCGTTACAAAGACTACGAGTAACACCCAAAAGTTCGTGAATAGCATTACGTTATTCAAAAAGTCATTCAAAGCTTCAAGTTTAAGGTATGTGGGGTTTTTCAACAAGAACACCCTTTCGTTCTTGTGCCTAAAAACACTTTCTTTTATGAAGTTATAGATTTTATATGTTTTACTATAATTTTGAAGCATGAATTTATATCCTATATTGATTATCATTAGATTATGATGTTTTTGATATTTTAGAAGTGAAATTATATGAGAATGATGATATTTTGTGCCTTATGGCTAAATTTTTAGATTTTGAAGGAATTTATATATGTTTATGATGTAAAGCTTGAACCTTGATAAATTTTCGTATGATGTTGAGACATGATTTTTGAACTCTAATTGAGATTATCATTTTTTTAGAAATCATGTGTTATAAACACTTTGCGTTTGATGAATTGAGATGATAATGGAGCTTTGACCTTTTGGTCGTAAAAAGGGGTTGATTTGAACCCGAGATGAGAAAAGAAATCCACTTTTAATAATTATTATAAAAAGGGTAGCATGATGGCTCCTGTTGTGAATTTTTGAATTATTTATTTGTGAATTTTCTTTTGAAAAGATCTGAGCTAAGTACGGGAGTAGTCTTTAGAACCGAGCGGGATGTATAGAAGGATTGGTACTTCCCTAGAACTATGTGCCCCCATAGGTTATGATCCTGAGGCTGATTTATAAAGTGATCACTAGTGTTTGGATTGATGATTTAAGGTCCTACTCCGATGGCAAGGATAGGACAGCTCTCCCCAACGTGGGTTAGACGTTGGACTCCATGTAGCTCACATGGTTTATGTCGGTTGTAAGAGACTCCCAATGTGTGTGTGTGTATTCTTCTATCGAATATGAAAAGTCTTATTCTTCTATCTGAGATGAAAACGTATTTGTTTGAAAGACTGAGTTTGAGAAAGTCATTGTTTTCGAAAGATTTAATAAACATATATTCCAAAGAGAATTGTTATGAGATTTGATTGCTTTGATGATTTGGAATCGAGATGTAAGTGAATTAAGATTTATTATGATGAATCACATGTTTCACCCAATATATTTTACTCTCTTATGATTATGATGATTTTAATTCGAGCTAAGTGAGTCATTAATATCAGCATGCATAATTTTATAAACTATGATGATATTAAGATATTATTTTATATATACATTGCACCCCCATATGCTCGGTACGTTTCCATAGTACTGACCCACATATTCGTATGTGGGCTACATTTTCTCGGAATGTAGGTACAAGGTATAGTGTACATCTTCAGATCTAGTCAGTTTGCGGTATCCAGTCAGCAGGTGATGAGTCCTTTTGATTCAAGGGCTTGAGTTAGTTATACAATTCGAGAAGTGTTGTATTTTGTTTATTCAATTGTATTGAGTTGGGTTAGTCGAGAGTCATGACCCAGCTACCTACAGTTAGTACTAGTAGAGGCTTCATAGACAGTCAGTAGAAGTTAATGTATTCCGTTTCACTTTTGGTTATAAAAGCAGAGTTGTAATCTTGTAAATTTAGTTTTGTATCTATCATATTCATAAGAGAGTTATTTTCTGTAGATTTGTATAGATTTATACTTTTTGTTCAGTTGCTTATGAGTTATGCCAGTAGAAGGGTTAGCTTGGGGTCACTTGTGATCCTAAGCACCGTGTGACATCTCGAGAACCGATTTTAGGGCGTTACAGGCAACCTGCTAGAGCTGATGAAAAGTTGGTTTGACCCTGCTACTGAACATCCTTACTCTTCTGACTAACTGCTAGGCAATCCCTGATTCTATGGCCTTGCCTACCACACCCAAAACATCCAATACTGTTTGCTCTACACTCTTCCTAATAATTTTTACTATATTTCCAACAAAACCGATTGGTACAAACATTGTTCACACTACCCTGAGTCTGAGAGCCTGACGCCCTATCCCGATTGCCTTTCCTGAACTTAGGCACTGGGGCGCTG
Source organism: Capsicum baccatum var. pendulum (assembly GCA_030864225.1). Taxonomy (NCBI): domain Eukaryota; kingdom Viridiplantae; phylum Streptophyta; class Magnoliopsida; order Solanales; family Solanaceae; genus Capsicum; species Capsicum baccatum. The sequence continues at coordinate 115,418,202 of CM061560.1, forward strand.
GTCGAAGATGGGGTTGGAGATGAAATTTTTTAACAAAACTGAGAACAATTAACACCTTCTGACCTTGGTTGAGAAAAGTTGAAACTGCCTGCTCTGGCCTTCTTATTCTTTCTTTTATTCTTTTTAAGTTTCTCTTTCTCAATTTGCTGATCATGGACTATCAATCTAGAAAGATCCATCTCCTTGACCAACATAGTTGTCCTACACTCTTTTACCATATCATTCAAAACTCTTGACATAAATTTACTCATTCTGGCCTTATAATCAACCACCATAGTAGAAGCATACCTTTCTAACTGCGTAAACTTAAGTGATTATTCTCTTACACTCATGTTACCCTACATCAGTCTTATACACTCCTGAACCTTGGCCTCCCTCAACTCCAACGGAAAGAACCTATCCAAAAAATTCATGAAAAACTCCTCCCACTCTGTCGGCCTTGGTTCAACACCCCTATCCTCCTTTTACTGCTTGACCTATGTATGAGCCATTCCCTACAACTGGTAAGCATCTAAGTATATACTTTCACTGTAGGTTACACCAATGATGTCATTCACTTTCTGCACAGCATCTAAAAACTCTCATAGATCCTCCTTAGACTTGGATCCAGAAAAGAAAGGGGGATTCATCCAAGTGAAATCTCGGATTCTGGCTACAACTTTATTTTCCACTAGATTGGCTGAGACAACAACCCGATGGTTATTTGGGGCAACTACCGAGTGAGCCAAAATGGTGAAAGTGGCTCTGAATTCGGCATGGGAAACATGCTCGTTCAGGGGATCTTCCTAAACAGGTGGTGCAGGCTGACCCCTATTCTTTCTTCCATTGTTTTTTCTGGGAGACATATTCTACAAATGGAATGAAGGACAAATTAGAAGAGAAAGATCAAAAGATCTCATGCTCTTTTGCATGACATAGATACTAAAATAAGGGAAATTTTTTCTAAAACATCTCATAGCCTCTTGTCCATAAATGTGGCGCGCTTCACACTCATGCTTAAGACTCTACTCGATGCAACTCTCAGATACCCCATAACACTTTAAAACCTTAGGCTCTGATACCGAGTTTTGTCATGACCTGAATCTACCCCCTAGTTGAAACAAGGTGCCTACAACCACAAGTGACCCTAAGCTAATCTAGGATCTAGTGCCTACTATGAGCACTGGATAATTCAATATTGAAATAACATATGTGAAAGATATACTGATAAAATATGGTCTAAAATAGAATATTACTAAAACATAACTGTCAATTCTAAAAAAATAACTAATAACATCTGGAAGTTAAACTGACTGTTTGAACATCTGAAAGCCTCCAAAATATAAGGAACCGATGGAACAGGCCCCCAACTAAATCCAACTGACTGATATGAATGAAAGTATTGTAAATAGATAAAATTGTAGTATCCTCTATGAATGAGGAATTAATACTACTACTGCTGAGATGGGTACCGAGATGGATAAGAGTGGTTGTGAAACTGTACGTCTGAACCTATGTTATAAGGCAACATAGCACAAGAGAAAAAATACGGTCAGTACTTTAAATGTACTGGTATGGAGGGCAGAGACTAATTAGAATCATGTAAGTACTGACATGAGTGCATGAACATGTAAAGATAAATGCAATAAAAATAAGCATAGACATGTTCTGAACTAATCTGATTAACTGAATGACTAAATGTCTATATGGCTGAATGACTGAAATCCGAGTCAATGGACAACTGATGTTTGTATACTGAGTAACTGATATTTGAATACTAATTAACTGATAACTAAATACTGGATAACTGATAACTGAATACTGATTAACTGATATTTGTATACTTGATCATGTAAAACTAAACTATACTTAGTCTGAATATGTCTCCGATAAACCAGCCCCACACCGGTGAACCTCTCCCAACCATGCCGCATTCTTTTGCCGCAAACTAATCGCCAGCCAGGCCATTTAAACCACCGGTTAACACCGACGCCGATAGTCCCGCTCTATTCAGCATTTCCACTGGCGACCTCTTTCACTCTACTAACAACTAAATCAAAGCGGTCCCCCACCCCTTCACCAAAACAGCAGCTACCCTCGTTGAAATAACCCTCATAACATCCGATGTTGACCATCACTGCTATTTCTGAACAAATATCATCAGAAATTATCAAATACATGATGGATCTATGAAATTCATCTCGGGTTTATTTTCTCATTTAAATTTTCATCTTAATCTTTTTTTTACCTTTCTCCATTTCTTAAGAATAATCTCAAACGATGACGGTTAGTTCTTAACTTTGACTCGATTGAATTGCTCATTTACTTATCTGGATTAGTACAACAACAAAAAACAACAACAAACCCAGTGTATTCCCACCAAGTGGGGTCTGGGGAGGGTGTAATGTATGCAATTCATACCGCTACTTTCGAAGAGGTAGAGAGGTTGTTTCCGATAAGACCCTGGCTCAAGATAATGAATAGTCAACAAGGTCATAGTAATATATGACATAGAATGGGTGGCATAACTGAAATAAGAAATGAGAAATAATAATAGTAGAGGTAAGCGAGCCATGACAAAGAGCAATACAAAAATTTTTAAAAATAGAAAATGAGAAATAAAAAAAGGGAACGAAGAGAAAAGGAGAAAAGGGAGCCCCCTAGTAGTAGCATATACTAGTGGCTCCTACTAATGTACAAAGTCGTAGGCTTACTAACCCGGCTACATCGGAGCTCCCTAAATACTAGTTACAACCCACCCACACACTAGCCTTCTGCCCTTATTCGCGACATCCACACATTTCTATCTAGGGTCATGTCCTCAGACAGCTGTAACAACTCCATGTCCTATTGAATCACTTCTATCCAGTACTTTTTCAGCCTACCTCTACCTCTCCTGACACCATCCAAAGCTAGTCGTTCGCACCTACACACTAGGGCATCTGTTCCCCTCCTCACCATATGCCAAAACTATCTTAGCCTTCCTTTCCGCATCTTCTCTTCCACCGAAGCCACTCTCACCTTATCTTGAATAATCTCATTCCTAACTCTATCTCCTTTAGTATGTCCACACATCTAACGCAACATTCTCATTTTCACTACCTTCAATTTTTTAATATGGGAGTTCTTAACTGGCTAACACTCTGCACCATACAACATAGTCGGATGGACTGCCACAATGTAGAACTTGCCTTTAAGCTTTAAGGGTACCTTCTTACCACACAACACTCTCGAGGCAAGCCTTCACTTCATCCAACCTGCTCTAATATGTTTAGAGACATCTTCATCAATCTCGCCATTCTCCTGAATCATAGACCCGAGATACTTAAAATAGTTCCTCTGACAAACATCCTGCGAATCCAACCTCACCACCACTCCGTCCACCTGCTTTGATTCACTAAAATTGCATTCCAAATACTCCATCTTGGATCTACTCAACCTAAACTTTGATTAGTATATATGAAAATCCCAAATTGGGACAAGTTTCATTCTAATTTTTAATTTGATATTCACGTTTGTATGTATGCTTTGTATGAGTTTGTTTGACCCTAAATGAGCACTGATTCGTGATTCATGAACTGTTATTTTTAAATGTGACTGTTTAAATTAATTTAAAATCTTGACTTTCATGCATGGATATTTTTGATATTTTTGAGTTGTTCTTGATTATTTTGGTAATATTGAGTTTTGATTGTGTGCAAAATTAGGGCATTTCAAATCTAGAGATATTTTGTATATTTAATTGCTCTTTCACCTCTTGGTGCATGTGGAAAGTGACTAATTTATTCATAGTCTGAATATTTTTTTTATCAAAATATGTTATTTACACATTTATAGAAAATACAATCCCTATCATATTTCTTAAATATTTATTTATGGTAAAATTGACTAATTTTAAGCCTAATTAATATTAATTGATTTTTATTTACTATTTAATTGATTTTCCTACCCTGTTTTAATTAAGACAACTTTATCATCATTTTTATTTTTGGTAGTCTTCATAATTTGGGATATTAGTTGATTCTTTTGATTGATTAAAAGATTTTGGAAATATTCTTCTTCCCTTTTATCATTGTGATCCCCTCGCTATATAAGGTCACCTTTTATTTGTATTTAGACATCTCTGACTTTCTGTCATACTCTCTATACAAAATTTTCCCCCACTTCTACAATCTTCTACACTGCACGTGAGTGATAAATTTTATTTTCTTTGGGATTATTGATTCTTGGTTGTTCATATGGCTGTTGAAAATCAAATATTCTTTTTGTATTGTTAATTGGTTAGTTCTCTTGAATGATGCATTAAGTTTCTTTTATGTTATTTTACATGACTACGACCTTACTTTGAATATTTGATGACTTGAGTCTTCTATTCATTTTTTGTGCAATTATTTCGTGACTTATTAGGGTGATCCTGTTATTTGCCTTTGTTAATATAACATGTTTTATTCCATTGTTAAATATTTTCCCTACTAGAATGTTTGTTGTTTGTGAATCTGAAAAAATCTCTATGCATCATATAAGCTCTTTGGCGTGAGCCTACCTAGGATCCCGGAGATCCTTAGGATCTCAACAACGTCAAGGGTTGGTTTTATGTCTTCAAAGAGATATTTTGAATTCAGGATCTATTTTTGGTGTTTTTGTTGTGCTCACAGATTAAAGACAAGCGGTTAGACAAGACAGAGTTGCCATGAATTTGAGGGTCGCCAAGGGCTATCCAATCTAGCCCCTTAGGCTTTCTTTTAATTCATTCATTGTTGGTCTGTAATAATTTGTGGTACGAACATTGACACATAGTGAAAATTGGGGACTGCTTGGGGTAGGGTTTTATGTGTTTTAGGTGCTACATGAATCACTTAGGCAAAAAAATCTAGGATTTGTTAATTAATTGGTTGTTTAGGCAAATCTAATTTAGGACTTATTTTAATCACCTAGAGATCATGTTTTAGGATTTTTAATTAACGTTCTCTTTATTAAATTACGTTTAAATATGTCTATTTAATTTAAGACATGTTTATTTACTTTTGACTTGTTTAGCAAAGCTTTGACATATTACATAAAAAATAAGATTTGAACACTTTAAATGACATTCCCAATATGAAATTTTCTGCGATATGCCTCATTTCAATCTTTATTTTTTTTCTACTTTGTCTATCGGAAACAACCTCTCTACTTCTTCGGAGGTAGCGGTATGGACTGCGTACATTTTACCCTCCCCAGACCTCACTGTGTGGGAATATACTGGGTTGTTGTTGTTGTTGTTGTTGTTGTTGTCGTACTTTGTTTATGCAAGCATTTTAAAAATACAGCATTAACTGTTAACTTTTTTGTCAAAAATCATTGTTTAATTCTTTTTTTTCTTTTTTTGCAACTTGAATAGGACAATGTCCTTTTAAAATTATTAATGACATAAATACTATCTCCCAACCTATAGTTAGTGGGAAAGTAAAGAGGAATTAAAAGGTCTAATTCCTATGTTTTAAATAAAGCCGACACATTCTCGGGAATATCACCCTCCAAAGTTTTTTTGAAGAACATGTGTATCTATACATATATAAATATTTGTGTTTTATCAAACTTTCTCTTGTTTTTAAAAATTATATTACTATTATTTTAACTTAAGACCGACCTCCAATCAAAATTGTTGCTAAGGTAAAAGGTTGCGATCAGTAATATCGTGACATCTTTCCTATAAAAGCGACAATCATTTTCTTCAAACAACTTTATTCAAATTGAAAATGATTTACTTTATTAACTCAATTAATATTTTTTTAGAATATTTTATGTCTCTTAATTTAATATAAATATTTTGTTATAATCATGTCGCTTCTTCTTCTTGCTCGTCTCCTCATGTTTTTGATTGATTTTTATCACTTAGATAATCAACAATTAGAAATAACAAAAATAACATGTGTTTGTTTATTAATTATTTCATCACTTAGTTAACAATTAAGTTAAAAATAAGCGACCTTTATTTGATCACATAGAATCCCCACGTAAAATACGTATTAGGCCGGGAACCACCTTTGTGGACCTCAAAAGGTGCTTAACACCTTTCTTTTGAGGTAATTTGAACTCTTACCCGAATCTCTGGTGAACTAAGAAAAAGTAAGAAAATAGGGTCGTAGTTAGCCTAGGCCAGTGTCCTAACGCATCTTAATTTGTTAGGTGGTGACTCTTTACACTCTACCCTTCAAAACAAACCCATAAAGTGTGGTCATGTTGAATCTCGCTTTCCGCGAGGAAAATGGGGCACGATAGAATAACGACTCTGCTGGGGATCTTAGGTTCTAACCACTACGGGGTTGTGTTTTATGTGGGATTCTTTTGTTTGCCTAAATTTTATTTTGATTGTGATTTTTCATGATTATTGTTTATTTTGACATCTTGATTTATTTTTTCATATGTTAGCCCTTTCCCTTCCCTTATTATGCATTTTTCATATTTCTCCATGCCTATATCTTCCCCTCTTCTCCCTTTTATTGGCTAGATATTTTGATATTTACTTGTTTTTATGTTTCAAAGCATGTTATTGTATTTTGCTATGTGCTACGTGTTACTACTTTATATAACTGGCATTCTGCTCATACTTTCCTCCACCTGGAACCTCCTTTATTTTCTTTTAATGAACGATTGCGTGGTTGCACGGACCTTCTTTCCTAAAACACCCTTCGAGAAATGCCTTGTGGATCGATAGATCAATGGTGCGTTGACAGCCACAAGTTTTCCCACTCTCGAGTTGTCCACTCGAGGGAACCATGTCATAAACCCACTTTTGCCCTTTAGGTCTTGGCTATATATTTCTTTCATTAAGGAATATGTGTCCCATTCAACGTAGGATGCCGTAGCATCCTTGACGCGTTGAATGTTAGTCTCATTCAAACTCCAAAGAGGTTCACGACCTCAAAGGGATTCTCAATTATTTGTTATGTGTTGCATTTCTATGTATGTATTGATATCTTGTCTATCTTGTTATTTTCGTTCTTGCCTTAGTCACTCCTTACATTTAGTGTTCCTCACTTTAGAGTTTTACTATTAAAATTCTAATCATGTTAGGACCCTACAATAAACTCTAAGAGCCTATGCAAAATCATCTAATTCATCCCCACGTGCTATTCAACTTCTATAACTCTCAAAATTTTGAACTACATTTAACCTGATTGTTGTTCCAACAAGATACGTAGGAAATCTTTTATAAGGATGTGGTCTTCTTTTTCCCTTTCTTTTACAAAACATCCTAATATTTGAAAATGTGAAACAAACTTTCTCATTCAAATAGTTTTTCTGCCAAAACATATTCTCTAATTCTTTCACCTTTCGATAATGTCATAAGGGTGAAACTTAAAAGATTTTCTCTGGATTATTCCAACAAATTTTCACAAATTTTCAAACTCTCAAACATTTCAAACTAAATACTTCAAAATGTTTAAAACTTTGTCGATCTTCAATTCTTCCATTTATTCAAAACAATTTCTTTAAACATTATATCTCTACAATATCTTATCATTATTCACTTGTTCACTTAATCAGCATCAAGTATGAATTTAATATCTAAGTCTTTGTTAGAATCTATCTTCCATCTTGTGATATCAATTCATTTTTCAAGTTTCAGTTCTAGCCTACCCATTCGTCCTAAAGTCCTCGTTAACACAATGACTCATATTGACATACTATCTTTTTTCGCATTGAGTACGTTGATACTTATTTGCTTAGTTTTCTATTTATTACTTAAAGGTTATCTAGCATTTGAACATCGACTCAATTGAAAATCTACAATGTGATAAATATGCTCAATATCAGAAAGATTACATCCCTCTTTTCTCTTACTCAAGGCGAAATATTGTTTAGACCGAACCTTCTTATTATCGCGTTATTCATGTACCCTCTCAATAATTTTCTTCAACACTCACCACTCTTGAAAATGGGAGACGACGTTAGTCTTCATTTATCCGCCTTATGACTAAATAATATTTTTTGTCTTATCTACCTTTCTTTTTACTCATGAACTACATTCGACCTGACTTCCATTCGGAGGCAGCCCACTCAAGGTCCGGTCTTAATCTAATAAAACATTTTCTTTTCTCTTTCAAATTCCTACAATTCCAAAAATGTCAGGCTAATAGGCCAAACTCTTGAGCATATAAAGACAGATTACAATTGAGGTTACGATATTCAAATGTAGGACAACCATTTCTTTTGGACTAATATTTTCTTTGAGTGGTATAGGGATATAAGACTCCATAGACAAAACTGAGGCAGAATTTTTGAGGTTTCAAGAAAACCTCAAAAAATTTCATAAGTAAATAATATATCAATTCACAATGATGTGCGAAAGACGCCACTCATTCTAAACTGAGGCAGAATTTTTTTAGAATTTCTCAAAAATTTCACCATGATGAAGTACCAGTCCCAACAGTCCATGAAGCAGAGACAATAACCAAGGAGTAAAATCGAGCAAGGTACGAATTGACATTTCTTTTCAACTGATGCTTTTTCTTTGAGTGCAGACAATATGCACTAAACGCAATAACGATGTTGTGATATCATCAAAGAGGCCAGGATTACATCCCCAATAAGGTAAATTAGTTAAGTTATTCTATTTTTTAACTTTGACAATATTTAATTTGACATTACTTTGTTAAATAATCTTGAGTTCCTGTAGAACCTTAAATTAAACAATCTTGGGTTCCTGTAGAACCTTATTCCACAATATTGGGTTCATGTAGAACTTTATCAAATAATCTTAGGCTCTTGTAGAACCTTAATTGAACAATCTTGGATTCTTGTAGAACCTTATTCAACAAAATTGGGTTCCTGTATAACCTTAATCAACAATATCGGGTTCCTGTATAACCTTAATCAGTAATATCGGGTTCCTGTAGAATCTTGGGTTCCTGTAGAGCCTTATTCGACAATGTTAGGTTTTTGTAGAACCTTACTCCACAATCTTGGGTTCTTGTAGAACCTTAATTGAACAATCTTGGGTTCCTGTAGAACCTTATTCAATAAAATTGGGTTCCTGTTGAACCTTAATCAATAACATGGGTTCCTGAAGAACCTTATTCAATGATATTGGGTTCCTGTAGAACCTTAATCAACAAAATTGGCTTTTTGTAGAACCTTAATCAATAATAATGGGTTTCTGTAGAATCTTAATAAACAACATGGGTTCCTATAGAACCTTATTCAATGATATTGGATTCCTGTAGAACCTTATTCAATAATATTGGGTTCCTATAGAACCTTATACAACAATATTGGATTCCTGTAGAACCTTATTAAACAATCTTGGGTTCCTGTAGAACCTTATCCATAATATTGAGTTTCTGTAGAACCTTATCTACAATATTGGGTCCATGTAGGACCTTAATAAACAATATTGGGTTCTTGCAACCTATGTTTTTCATGTGCTTATCGTATTCACATTCCACGTTTCAAAATCTCTCTAACCTTGTCTATTCGTGCTATCACTATTCAAATCCTACCTTTGTTCTTACACCTATCAACTCATTGTTATTACAAGTGCTATTTGCCTCAATCACAACAACCCACGGTATTATTGTTGACGCCCCTATCCTCTATTATTAACATTCTTTAGGAATATTGTTCGTTCCTAAATCTAGAACTACAAACGACCTGATTCTCGTAAAACCAGAGATATGTAGGCGACTTAAGACCAAAGTCTCGGCGACACTATTTTTAACCACCTCTTGTTACTTTAATTCCAACGAATCTTTCTTGGTCGGATAAAATTAGCTACCACTTCAACTTTCATTGCTTAACAATTCTTTCATCATTCTCAAGCAATGAAGGGGAACATGTTGACACCCAATTTTGACCTCCCGATATCTCTTTTAGGCTGTTATTTTATCAAAATTATTTAATTTTAAATGTTAATATTTTTTACGCATTATTCTTGTATCATATAAATAATGACGCACCACATTTATGATTTTTTTTTAAATGGACAAATTATTGTATTTCTTTTATTATCATTTTTTTTAAGATTTATTAATTCAAATATAATATCTTATACAATTTTATTATTTTTTCATAAATATGCATACTCATAATTTACAAATGCATTGTCTAGTTTAATTTTTATTATTACAAAATGTAAGTTTCTCTCAATAAGACGTCTTACTATTATTATTATTATTATTATTATTATTACATTTCTTAAATTAGCAGCCATTTTTTTTATTTCAATTTTCCCTTATTTAATTTATAGCCACTTTTTAACTCTTTTTAATATTATTTTTACCATGTCTTATCTCAGCCGTTGATCAAAGACGATCCAACGGTTGAGATCAAATCCCCCACTCTTCCCTTTTTAACCCTTTACAACAAAACCGTAATGCCATTTTGCTAAAGAACAGTCAACATGACTTTCTTTCTCTCTATCTCCCTCATCTCTCTAAAGGCTCCACCAATACCGCTGTGAGGTAGTCACTCCTGCCGCCTCCCACCAGAGAACAACGACGTCCAGCCAAGTGATCCCCCGACCACCGATTCGCCGGAGAATCCTCTCCAACGCCACACTTTTCTTGTTGCTCCTCACGCTCGCTATGCCCGCCGCCGGTGAACGGCTCTTTTCTTTCTCGCCGCCAGTATCCAAACCGACCATCACCGGCCACTACCGTGGCTTTCGCTCCGCTCTCCCACCTCCGACGAACCAGACCCACACCGGTGAACCTCGCCCAGCCATGCCGCCTTCTTTTTCCACGAACCAGTCACCAGTCAATCCACCTAAACCGCCGGGTAAAACTGGCGCCAATAGTCCCGCTCCGTTCAGCTTTCTCCACCGGCGACCTCTTTCACTCTACCAGCAACTAAATCAACGCGGTCCCCCGCCCCTTCACCAAAACAGCTGCTTCCCCTGATGAAATAACCCTCACAACATCCGATGTTGACCATTACTGCTATTTCCGAACAAAAATCGTGAGAAATTATCAAATACACGACGGATCTACGGAATCCGTCTCGGGTTTGTTTTCTCTTTTAAATTCTCGTCTTAATCTTTTTTTTCATACCCTTCTCCGTTTCTTAAGAATAATCTAAATCGATGACGGTTAGCTGAATTTTGACTCGATTGCATTGCTTATTTGCTTATCTGGATTAGTATATATAAAAATCCCCAAATTGGGACAAGTTTCGTTCTAATTTTTAATTTGATGTTCACGTCTGTATGCATGCTTCGTATGATTTTGTTTGACCCAAAATGAACACTGATTCGTGATTCATGAACTGTTATTTTTAAATGTGATTGTTTAAATTAATTCAAAATCTTGACTTTCATGCATGGATAATTTTGAAATATTTGAGTTGTTCATGATTATTTTGGTAATATTGAGTTCTGATTGTGTGCAAAATTAGGGCATTTCAAATCTAGAGATATTTTGTATATTTAATTGCTCTTTCACCTCTTGATGCATGTGGCAAGTGACTAATTTATTCATAGTCTGAATATTTATTTTTTTCAATCAAAATATGTGATTTACACATTTATAGAAAGTACAATCCCTATCATATTTCTTACATATTTATTTATGGCAAAATTGACTAATTTTAAGCCTAATTGATATTAATTGATTTTTTCTTTACCATTTAATTGATTTTCCTACCCTGTTTTAATTAGGACAACTTTATCATCATTTTTATTTTTGGTAGTCTTCATAATTTGGGATATTAGTTGATTCTCTTGATTGATTAAAAGATTTTGGAAATATTCTTCTTCCCTTTTATCATTGTGATCCCCTAACTATATAAGGTCACACTTCATTTGTATTCAGACATCTATGGTTTTCTTGTCATACTCTCTATACAAAACTTTTCCCCACTTCTACACTCTTCTACACTACACGTGAGTGATAAATTTTATTTGCTTTGGGATTGCTGATTCTTGGTTGTTCATACGGCTGTTGAAAATCCAACATTCTTTTTGTTCTGTTAATCGGTTAGTTCTCTTGAACGATGCATCAAGTTTCTCTTATGTTATTTTACACGACTACGAGCTCACTTTGAATGTTTGATGATATGAGTCTTCTATTCATTTTTTGTGCAATTATTTCGTGACTTATTGGGGTGGTCATGTTATTTGATTTTGTTAATATAACATGTTTTCTCCCGTTGTTAAATGTTTTCCCCAATAGAATGTTTGTTGTTCGTGAATCTGAAATAATCTCTATGCGTCACATAACCTCTTTGGCGTGAGCCTACCTAGGATCCTCGAGATTAGGATCTCGACAACGTCAAGGGTTCGTTTTGTGTCGCCAAAGAGATATTTCGAATTCGGGATGTGTTTTTGGTGTTTTCCTTGTGCTCACAGATTAAAGACGAGCTGTTAGACAAGACAGAGTTGCCATGAATTTGAGGGTCGCCGAGGGCTATCCAATCTAGCCCCTTAGTCTTGCTTTTAATTTTCATTGTTGGTCTGTAATAATTTGTTGTACGAACATTGACACAGTGTGAAAATTGGGGACTGCTTGGGGTGCTGTTTTATGTGTTTTAGGTGCTACATGAATCACTCAGGCAAACAAACTTAGGATTCGTTAATTAATTAGTTGTTTAGGCAAATCTAATTTAGGACTTATTTTAATCACCTAGAGACCATGTTTTAGGAGTTTAATTAACGTTTGATTTATTAAATTACGTTTGAATACGTCAATTAAATTTAAGACATGTTTATTTACTTTTGACTTGTTTATCAAAGCTTTGACATATTACAAAAAATGAGATTTTAACACTTTAAATGACATTCCCAAGATGAAATTATCTGCGATATACCTCATTTCAATCTTTATTTTTTTCTACTTTGTTTATGGAAACATTTTTAAAACACAGCATTAATTGTTAACATTTTTGTCAAAAATCATGGTTTAATTTATTTTTTTTTTCGTTTTTGCAACTTGAATAGGACATTGTCTTTTTAAAATTATTAATTACATAAATACTATCTCCTAACTTATAGTTGGTGGGAAAGTAAAGAGGAATTAAAAGGTCTAATTCCTATGTTTTAAACTAAGCAGACACGTTCCCCGGAATATCACACACCAAAGTTTTGTTGAAGATCATGTGTATCTATACATATATAAATCTATTCATATATAAATATTTGTGTGTTATCAAACTTTCACTTGTCTTTAAAATTATGTTACTATTATTTTAACGTAAGACTGACCTCCAATCATAGTTGTTGCTAAGGTAAAAGGGCGCTAGTATCGTGGCATCTTTCCTATAAAAGTGATAAACATTTTCTTCAAACAACTTTATTCAAATTGAAAATGGTTTAATTTATTAACTCAATTAATATTGTTTTAAAATATTTTGTCTCTTAATTTAATATAAATATTCTGTTATAACCATGTTGCTTCTCTCTTCTTGGTCGTCTCTCTCATGTGTTTGATTGGGTTTTATCACTTAGATAATCAACAATTAGAAATAACAAAATTAACATGTGTTTGTTTATTAATTACGTCATCACTTAGTTAACAAGTAAGTTAAAAATAAGTGACCTTCATTTGATCACATAGGATCCCCACGTAAAATTTGAATTCGGACAGGAACCACCTTTGTGGACCTCAAAAGGTGCCTAACACCTTCCTTTTGAGGTAATTTGAACCCTTACTCGAATCTCTGATGAACTAGGATTAAATAACAAAATAGGTTCATAGTTAGCCTAGACATGTGCCTTAACGCACCTTAATTCGTTAGGTGGTGACTCTTCATACTGTACCTTTCAAAACAATTCCAAAAAGAGTGGTCAAGTTGAATCTTGCTTTTCGCGAGGAAAATGGGGTGCGACAATTACTGAACACTATTTCAATTTTATTAAATTTTTAAATAAACTTATAGTTAAAATTTTAACTTATATATACCTAACACTATTGTTAGTGTCACAACTCGAAGCTACCCTCTAGTCGTAACAATGATGCTTATGGTCACAAGTGGCCATAAGTTAACTCATGAGTTAGTATCTTCTGTGAGCACTGAATAAATATGAACATAACACCTGTGCGGAAGATGAGCTGAGAAGGAAATATAAATTAGAATACTTAAATACCAGATCAATTATAAGTTTGAAACATTTGATAAACACTGAAAGTAACTGACTTATTATCTAACTAACTGTTTGAACGTTTGAAAGCCTCTAAACTGACTTAGGAGTTGATGAGATAGATTCCCAACTAACTTCGACTGACTAAATGAAATTTAATATTGAAATAACTGAATAAACATAATATGTCCTCGATGGATGAGGACTTACCACTACGGCTATTGGATTACGCTGAGTTGTCTAATTGTGGTCGAAAAATGTGCATTTGAACCTATGGTATAAGACATTATAGCGTAAAAAGAATATGCGATCAGTACTTCGAATGTACTCGTATATGAGATGAGGTTAGGTTGATATACATGGGGTACTGTGCAAATGAAATAAGGACTAACTGAATAACATGAGATTACTGAACATGAATGTATGAAAATTATAACATTTGAGAATGTAAGACCAAGTATAAACATATATTTGAAATAATCTGTAATCTAAAAGATTGAAATCTGATAACTGCATAATTGGGAATTTGTATGTTTTGGTCAGGCAAACCTGAACTGAAACTATACTGAATACTATAGTGAGACCATGTGAGGTATCATCTAACCGATATTCCCCAATCTGAGTTAATCGGTATTCAACCTGTAATCGTAGTTGAAAGAGTGTCAGTACCGTGCTACGGGTACTAACACTGGTTGTGTGGATCCACTAAATTGGTGTCCTGAAAAACTAAGGAGTCACCCTCAACTGGAAAGTATTCTAATGAGACATATGTTACCCTCAACTGGCAGGTAAACACTTTATCAACCTTTAATTGGCAGGTAGATATCTCTAACCTACGCTAGCTACGTAGTTTTGTAACTCAGAAATTGTTACTAAGGGTTACACCTTCTACTGTCAGGTGAGCCCTCATCCCTGGATTTGCTCGGTGTTAAATTTTATTTCTTAAACTGACACTGGTACTGGAATAGACTGAACATTATTACATATCTGATAGTGCTCATCATGATTATAAACATGAAAGTATATTGATAAGAGTCATGGATTAACTGTCTAAGTACTTGAAAAGCTGAATTCATGTAAACCACATAGGTATTGAGTGTTTATAACCCATCAGCACTGAATGGAATTAGTAATAATGCTATATAAAAACTTTAACATCATAGTTGGGGATCATTGTTTAAAACCTAACACTTAGGCAGTTCATTAAACACATGAGAGTCATGAACTTAGGCATGGAAATGGGTAAAGCATGCGAGAATAACATTATTACAAGATTAAAATCATAACTTAGGGATTTAATGTGAAGATTACAACATTTAAAACATGTAATGGCTCATCCCACTTGAAAAACACTTATAAACAAAACTTGTAATTGAATTCACAAAAGATTCATGGAGATATTTCAATTTAAATATGAAAAACTCATAATTTAAAATCAAAAAGGGATTCTTGGACTCCATGGGTGAAAGGAACCCATGGATGAACACCACACATGCCTCACTAGATGGATTCCTGAAAATTCTTGGGAATTTCTTAAGGTTTGAAGCTTGAATTCCTTGAGAATGGGTTAGGATTTATTCTTGAGGTGAGAGATGGGTTTCTTGAGAGATTTTATGAATAAAGGGAAAAATAATGCTTCTTGGGGACCTAAATTTTGTGTTATGGATGAGATTGGGTGAGGGATATTGACCCAAATGCCCTTAAATGATGAGGAATAAAATCTGGACAAAAAGGGAAGGGGGAGCCGCGGGCTCTAGACCAGCGGGCTAAACCCCGCATCGCGGGCTCCAGCCCGATAGGATCGAAAGTATAGCGAAGAGTAAAGTTAAACCATTTCTAATAGTACATGGATATATTTGTTTCTTCTCCATTCATTCCATATCGTGTTAAATTTGTTCACAAATTATGATGTATTAACAAAATTTGTTTATATTGTTTACAACATTTTTCTCTAATTTATAAAGAGTCATTCTTATAATCAACAAAATAATATTCGACACATTTTAAATCAAAAATATATTTTGCTAAACTAATGTAAGAGAGAAATAATTTACTTTAATCATGATTAATTTACAGATAATGTAACTCAATCATACAACTGAAAAGTCATACTCAATAGGTAAATTACACTATCTTCAATCTCAATAACTTATTGAAATGTCTCAAACTCCTGCCTCATATGTAAAACTAACTTACGAAAACATTACAAACAAAACTTATGTTAATGGCAAGTAAAGTCATTTTCTGAAAAAGTTTAGTAAGCGACGATAGAAGATCAAGACTATTCTTGTGGTATCTTATTTCTGTATTTTTCTCCAAACACGAAAAATTTCACTCATTTCACTGTGAAGTTTCATTAATGCAAAAGGAAACTACAACATGATCTGTTAATGATAATGATATGAATGGTTCAAACACATAACAAATAAATTAATCAATTTATATATGGTCAAATTTGATCATTTTATGTTAAACAATCAAATAATCTGAAAGATAATTATAAAAACAACTGAAATTTGAAAAATAAACAACCTACTATAATAAGTCATTATGGTGATAATGTTAATATATATATATATTATCATCAATATAAATAAGTGAAAATTTTATTTTAATAGGAAATAATAAGGGAAGCAGTGGAAATTCTTGGGCATATCTATGTGTTCAATTACTTCATTTTATCCATATTTACGCCTTATTTTGAGGATAAATTCACCCATATTCTTAAATATTATTTACTATTGTGTTGGTTCGCTACTATATGTGATTGGATTTGCTTCCAGGCATAATGTGAAAAAAATAGATTCAAAAGTGTAATAGATTCAAGTCCTTATGGGTATGATGTTTGGACTCTATATCCTATATTACTTGACTGATCGCGTACACCTGCGTGTGTGCTTAAACGCACCAAGTTTCTTGTGCCATTGTCGGGAACTTATAAAATAATTGTTTATCTAGATTAGGCTTTTTTTAAAAAAAATTATTTAAATTTCTCTCTCTCTCTCTCTCTCTCTATATATATATATATATATATATACAAATTTTGTATAAATATTTCTTTTTTTGATTAAAATTTTTACTATTCTTCTTGATATGACATCTTTGCAAGAGAAAGTGTCGAGTGATAGGCATTCTTGTTTTATTGATCCTTGTTTTTACTATAGGGGATCCCATTTTTTACAACATTTTTAATATATTCTCGAGGGGTGAGTTTTGTTCACTATCCCAATCTTGTGATTTTTGTGATCGTCATTGGATAGCTTGTCCCAAGTATTGTTATCCTACCCTAAGTCCTTATAATGAAAATGTTAATAATGCTTGTGTTTTCGTTAGTATGAATCCTTCTAGAAAATATTAGATCAATTTGGGGGTCTCCATGGGAAAATGTCATATTGAACGGGACACTCGATAGTAAGGGTGGGTATGGTATGCCATATATAGAATCATCATACGAATCAAAATTTTTGATACCATGGTTTTGATATTGTGATCTTTGATATGGTATGTGGTACACATATTAATTTTTTGGGTATTCAGTACGGTATTTGGTATTTATAAATAACATAATAAATACCATAACAAACCATAGAGTTACATAAATTATTTATATATCTCATTAAATACTATCAAAATACAACCTAATTTTAGAATAAAAGCAAATGTTTATACATGGGAACTTTGACTTCTCTATCTTGATTGAAATATTTGTTTTATGTAACTGATTATTAAAAGGAGTTGTTTGCACTTTCTTTTGAATATGTATCTCTACATGGTAATATGTTAGTATGATACAATTAAGATATTTTTTAAAAAGTCAAAATCATATACTATATTATATGAGTATATATTATTAAAGTTGAATAAACTATGATTATTGATTTACAATGCTATAAAATATCAAAATTAAATTTTAAAATACTGAACCATACTGAATCAAATTGAGATGATAATGGCATAGTACTTTTAAAAACTGAATATCAAAATAACCATACTAAAATTTCAAATATCGTATCGCACCATACCATGCCCACCCTTACTTGATAGAAGGATGAGTGGAGCCTATCAAGAAATTGACAGGTTTGACTTAGATATTTACAACTTAGAAAAGAAGTTGAGTTCAACTGTCGATGCATTTAACAAATAGCATGTTATTTATGAGTTGTGTGAGCTTGAAAAGGTACTTAAAAGTCAAATTAAGGAGCTAAAATTTGAGGACCAACTACTCGACCATACTTTTATTGATGTTGCCACTATTGAAAAGATTACTCTAGAGTCATGTAAGGAAGTAGAGAGTATGATTTTAAATACTCAAGCGTGTGTGAATATAAGGATGTAAATTGTAATATAATTCATTAGTTAGGGAACATTTGGTCTAATTTCAATTATTTTTTCATATTTTGTCCAGATAGGCGGATAATAATTGAGCTATCCGAGTCTACTAAGGAGTCTAAATATGAGAAATAATGTGTCTATATTCTTAATTTTATTGCACTAGAATCAGAGAATTGCAATTCCCATTTATGAAATGAAAAGTACAAGATGCAATTTAATTGTTTGAGCCAATAGCTAGAAAAGAAGTTAGGAGGTAAAATTAATATATTTAAAGAGGAAAAAAAATGGTGAACTTGAGGACATCATGTCATGACGTTAAATCAAGAACTTATTGATAGGCAACCCTGTTCGTAGTAGTGTAGCTTTTTATTTTTATTTTTATAGAGTTATATTTTTATTTGTGCAGATTACGAAAAATCTGAGTACCTGAAATTGATGTTAAAAAGCATATTGAGGTTAAGCGGCGGGTCATGTGACCTTGAAGAGAAATATGTGAACACATGCTGCTAGCTAGGCCTTAAAGAGACTCATAGAGTATTTCTTACCCTTGTTTTTAACTGATGGTATAAATGTTTTAAGGAAAAAACTTGACTGAAACTACAGGGTGGAGAGTATTCTCATATGAAAGCATTAATAAAGGGTATATTAACCAACTAAAACTTCTCTGACCTATCTCATCCTAAGACCCTAAACTAGCATTGAATAACACCTTTTCATGGCCATTTCGATGGTTGGTCAGTATTTACAGACATTTCTTGACCAATTTATAGATATCTAAAGCCAAAGAACCCTTTTAAAACCCCAAAATCCCCAAATAAATCCTTCCCAATGGAATCATTAAAACCTATAGAAAGTTTGCCGATTGAGCTTACCAGTTTGCCTAAAAAGATGACAACTA
This sequence comes from Capsicum baccatum var. pendulum, assembly GCA_030864225.1. NCBI lineage: Eukaryota > Viridiplantae > Streptophyta > Magnoliopsida > Solanales > Solanaceae > Capsicum > Capsicum baccatum. The sequence continues at coordinate 115,437,467 of CM061560.1, forward strand.
ATAAACTTGACTAAAATGGTAAATAAAATATTAGTAATGTAATGAACATTTTATTCATTACGTATAAGCCTCTCGTTTAAAATTTTATGCTAAAACTCTTCATAGATTTGAAGTTATAAAATTCAAGTTAGGCTAGGTTCGGATGAAATATGAGTGAGGAGATATCTAGGGCAATTTGAGAATTAATTAGGTTAGTATGGTGGTGTTTTATTTTATTCCTAGTTATCTAATATGATAAGGAACTCTAAGGATTTTACAAAATTAAATTTGGGTAAGTAGATCTCCTGAAATTAATCTTAGCATAAAGAGTATTACTTGAACTGCCTTGGAATTAAGGTATGTTGTGAAAAAGGGAAATTCAGGGTGAAACCAAGCATTCTGCCTCACCCATGTTACTATAGAGACATGCCCAAAAATGGAAAAATTTCTTCTATAGCACGCAGTCAATGCAATCAATGCCACTATAGCGGTGAAAATCACTGTTTTATTTTTAAAATCCTCCAAAATGGTTTTTTTTTCTAAAACATGTTTTAGGGCAAGGGAGATGAGATTTTGGGTGAAAATCATCAACTAATCATTGTTTTTCTTCTTTAAAGGTAATCTCTTTTAACTATTAAATCGATAATCTAGCCGTAGAATTGCGAGTTTGCATCATTCTGGATGGGTTAAGGGCTGATTTTATTGGTTTTCTAGTGCAAGGGAGTAATTTAGGTATAAAATCAATGGATTTTGGTTAACAATTGTTAATTTAACCTTGCATATCATTAACTCACAATGATTCATGGAATGGGTAGTTTAGGTGAATTAAGGTAGAAAAACCCTAGAACAGAGAGAAAATGATCATGAATTTGGCTATAGGGCTGAGTGACAACGCCCAAGCGCATACGTAAGTGTACATGGTCTTATCAAGTAGTAAAGTGGCTTCAAGGAAGCCCAATTATCGATCTTCCAGGGACTTGCGTTCTCCGCCTATCCAATTCTAGTTTAACCAATTAAGAAGAGGAGCCAATAGAGTTTTAAAGTTATAAATTAAAGCTAGACTAAACTAAGGCAAAAACAATAATAACTTAGAACAATCTATGGATAGTAGCCCAGAGTTAAGGCTTACGAACAATCATACTACGTTATTGAACTTCATTCGTTAAATTGCTTATCTTGGTTGTTGATTCATAGGGTTAATTGTATGATTATGGTCTCCCAACCTCTAATCCTTTACCTAAGTTGAACCTTACAACTATATCACTGAGCGGGGATGTAATAGTTCGCTTGAGATTTTTACAAATATCATCGTACATATGAATTAAGTAAGGCATCTAAGTACATCCCTGTCCTTGATACTAATTCAAGTTTTTTATTTTATAAATAATCAAGAACCATACTTTGCTTATTCCCGTGTTCTATCGCCCTATTCCCTCTCCTGAATTCACAAGTTTGACAATTGATGTATTCTAAGGGTAGATAATCCTTAAAATAGTTAAAAAAATAATAAACAAACAACCAATAATGATAAGCAAAATTAACGAACTTAATTTAAAATGAAAGTAGTCATGATTTTGGCCTTAACCCTGGAAAGGAGTTTTAGCCTTCAATGGAAATATTCATCATCCAATTCCTTAGATTGATGATACAAACTATGAAAAAACTAAATTAAATAATTATAAAACCTAAAAAGAAGTTTTGGTAGCCTCCAACGCTCCAAGATGTCCAAAAGTATGTAAACAATGTGATATAGCATGTATTTATAGTATAAGAGCAAGCCCAATCCGTGTTAGAGTTGAAAACCTTCAGTTATTAAGCCCGAGAGTGGGTCCTATTATGAATCCATTGGAGATTTTCAAAAGTAAATTGGACACTCCTAAAATCTACACTCGCCCTAGATATTCCAGGGGTCCAAAAGTGCGTCAATATGCAAATTGTGCATTTGTTGAGCCATTCTGAGCCTTTTTGAGCTGTTCCCACTTGATTTGAAGCATGTATATCCTTCATATATCATCATAATCCATTATAAAAGAATCCTATAGAATTAAACACAACAATTTCTTGCTAAAAAAAACACAACATCCAGCACAACGAAATAGAAACAAGAACTAAGCATAGGCAAATTTCACTTTAATCTTTAACTCAAGTTTCAACTCTTCCCTTGACTCATGTGCACTATGTACATTCCCAAAACTTAGTTCAACATATATTAACACATTTAAAACCATAATAAACACATAGAACATAATAGAATCCAACAAGAGAGGCTAGACAAGCAACTAGCTCACGCTAGAAAGACTAGTTTTCTCTATTGAACTCCATTGATTCTTTTAAGTAAAAAATTTCTTGGAATTCACCTTGAACCATATAAAAACATGTTTTAAAAAATTTATCTCATTATTAACCATTATATGTTAGAATCATCCTAAAAACAAGACTAAAAAGGCTAGAATAATGATGCTAGAATGCATAAATACGCCCAACATCACTAAGGTGTTAGTTATAATCTATAATGTGGTAGATCATTTCATCAATTATGTTTTTGTATATATTTTCTATACCGATATAAATCAAAAATTTTATAGAAGGGAAAGGCTCTGGCTTAGTGGAGTTGTGCAAGCTTGGTTTAGTGCAGGTGATGGTATTGTAGTTTAATCCAATTTGTACTGTATGTGCATTTTAAATAATTCTTAGTATAGATCGTTAGTACATGTTGTTTTGTGTGGTCAATTAAATGAATTTATATTGCTATATAATTTTGACCTACCATATTGTTAAATGAGGAATGTCTCAATATTTGAACATTCTCTCGACTTATTGGTGGAATAAGGTTGGAAGACACTTGTGTCTGGGGTTTTGGTATGTAGATTGAATTTATCCCCTATAGGTCATGATTAGAGGTGGTTATGATACCTATAGCGTGTATGTATGATCTTCATATGAGTTTGATGATTCCATGAGTGAATCATGAAATATATTTTTGTGTTGATAATTGCTTTACTTGTCTTGACTTGTTTTGACCTGGCGTAACTTACTTGACTTGGTTGTAAATGGCTTTACTTGTTTCTTGTAATCCTAAGTTTCTTAAATTATACTTGTCATGCTAGGTTTAGGTTTGAATTATAAATTATAAGTGATCACATTCTCATCTTGGGTTGGCCAAATGGACCTACCAATACACTATTGTTCTTGTGTGTTGATACTACACATACTCTTACTATTACTGAGTACAATGTATATTCTAGCATCTCCTGCAAGACCTCACTTATGACTCTCTCATGTGATATCGATTTCGAGGATGGTCAGCTTATTTGGGATGCCATGGAATACATCGCCCTTTGTTTGGACTTTATGAACATTCCTTTGGTTTTTGGGGTTGCATTCCTTCTTGACATTCTTAGTATGTTTTGGTACACTGACATTCAGATTCTAGGGGTGTTTTGGTTTTATCGCTTATTTCTGCTTTTCTTAGTTGTTTAGATTGGGTAATCTTTGAACTATTAATGAGATAGTTTTTCGTTCATTTTTATCTAAGTATTAGTTAATGCTTTCGGGGTTATTGGTTATCCCATCAGAGAATAGGGTGAGTGTCACTCATATACAGTTGAGTCATGATAAATTTGGTATCAAAGAGTCATAGATTGGTGCAAAGATGTCTATATTTTTTTAGACCTATAGGACTCTACGAAATTTGTCATTCTTGCTTCCTTCAAGATGTAACTTGATTCCAATTGGTATTTGGCGACCCAAATTGATGTCTAATTTTATTTACTTTTTTTTATGCACATGGTGATTACTAGGTCAAAAAGAATTTGAGTAACCTCCTCAACGACTGCTCCATTGCAAAGCTAGCCGTAAGGGAAAGATGCGAGCGAGAGGGAAAGGTAAGGGAAAAAGAGGACGATCCACACCCATCAAGGGTAGAGCTCAAGCAGCTGTTTCCCAGGATCATGAAAGGTCAGTATCACCTCCCCCACCTCAATATCATTTGGAGGAGATGGAGAAAGTAGAAGAAGGTAACAAAGTCTGAGGTGGTACTATCAGCTGGGGTTGCAACCTTACCTCCTATATTTGCTGAGGCTGTTAAACATGTCTTAGATTTTCTAAGTGGTTTGACTGGTACCAAAGCCACACCTACTGTGGTGAGTGTTCAGGCTCGAGGAGATTATCCTACTATTGTTATGGTTCCTAGGATGGATAAGGCTTTAGGTACTGATGCTTTTCCTCATCCGATTTTGGGTTCTGTGATGACTGGTACTGAACATGATCTGCTGATCAAATTTTTGAAGATGAAACCTTTGACATTCCAAGGTATTGAGTTTGAGAAGACTTTTGAGTTCACAATTGATTGTTATGAGTGGTTACACAAGATGGGTACTATGCAGCAACACGGAGTTGAGTTCGTGACCTTTTTATTAAAAAAGGATGCCAAAAAATAGTGGAGGGCATATGTTGAATATTAGTCACTAATTTTACCTCTAATGACTTGGGAGCAATTTGATGCTTTGTTCTTAGAGAAGTCTATGCCTTGGGCCCTGACCCTCTGTGATCGTAAGAAAGATGAGGTTTTTGCAATGGAATGGGGTGATATGCTAGTTGCGACCTGTGAAGCTAAGTTCCATGCTTATCTTGCTATTCTACTCAGTTGTTGGCTACTGAGGAGGAGAGAATTTGACACTATGTCAATGTCATGACCAAGTTTCTCAGGTCATGATGACACCTACTATGACCCACCAGTAGGTAAGTCAACCCATAGTGCGGAATAACTAGTAACGAACTATTAAAATAAATGGAAGTAAACAACGAAATAAATACGGTAAAAGGATTAATATATATCACACAATCCCAAAACCTAGTGAAATCAGTACAAGAACTAATACCATAAGAGTCCAAGTGAAACATAAAGTGAGTATAAGTAAAATCCATCACTGAATACAAAATAGGGATCAGTCTTGTCCAGAAGACAAGGTCAAGACCACTATAGGAGAATGAACTAAGAAAATCATGATAACGAAGTCCCAATTGGCCAAATGAAGAAGCGGCTATAGAAAAGGATCACCTATTTCCACCACCCTTATCTCAGCTGGAACAAGAACCACATAATGACAAGACCAAAGTATCTAACTCCATACCAATAATCGAATAAAACTATCACCAGGAGGCAAACCCAACAAACTAAAAAGGTAAACTTAAGACCTTTTGACATTATCTTTAAGACCATTGTCGGACGGTGAACTAGATGAATCAAAAGAATGGGTCCTAAACTGGTCAACCTCATAAACAAGGTATAGACAAATTTAGCCAATGCTAGAATTCCCAACAACTAAAAGGTAAATCCTAGAATCTTAATCTAAAAAATAGGCAATATAACTAAATCGCCAATTCTAGAAACATAACAGAACTATGAAGGCTAACCTACCTTCTCTTTAATAACCTATTCAACAACTGATCTAACCTTACCAATGGAAGAGAAAAATGACCAGCCTTACCTCACTAAAAAAGAGAAAACCATCTATCCGAGCTACCCACCTAGGCCAAGAGACAAGAATCATGAGGAAGGGAATTCTAACTAGATAATACTAGTCTAGCCATTAATAATGTATGAATCAATCAACGTCAAAACAATGAAAATAATAACTACAATAATAAAAACACCAGCATAAGGTGTAGGTGGTACCAATAATGCAAATCAATGACAAGTACCACTCTAGGGCCATAAGAAGTCAAATATGCCACTGAAAATGAGACTCGAACCCAAATACTACACCTCTAGGAAAATATTAATACCGATCCACTCTATCCACTACTACAATAAATCATCTACGGGGGTAGTAACATAATCATGAACTCTACACCAATGCATACAACAACCAATAGAAACTTACCAAGGCACATAATCATCGATGGATATGAAAACCCTAATTAATCCAAATAGAAAGGTAAAGGCAGGAAATATAAGGCAAACATATGGAAACTTAAAATCACAAGATTGGTGTTCCTGAAGGAGTATGAATCTGGCAGGTCCAAACATGGACTGATTATCTGAATCACCAATTGAGGTGCTAAGTGCACTACCATCAATTAAAGGTTCCATATCCCTATAAAATAAATCTAGATGAGTAAAATGGCTAATAATCCTATTTTGGAGACACTCTTTGGAATAATGATTTGTCTCTCTACAATCTTGACAAACCCTTAAAGCCTTAACCTGGCGAGAAACACGAGTTGACCCCCAACTGGTTAACCAACTAATGCTAAAGACACTCTCAACTAAAATGACCATCCTTCCCATAATCATAACATACCTCAGGGGTTCTCGACTGGAGAGGAACATAATTTGACCCTATTTGAACAACTAACTCACATCTGGGGTACTCCCTAGACCAGTGATTAATCTCGCAATAAAGCAGGCTTTTAGAATACTCTAAGGTACTGCACCCACTAATCCAAAAGAACCGTCATGACTTAAAAATCATATCGAATACTTTACAAGGTTTGATCAGAACTCAACCCGCTATGACCAGCATGATTGATCTAAGAGCCACTGATTGTTGAAGATGCTACCTGAGCAAAACTGATAATTGTAAGTAAAGTGGATTCCTGCTAAGGGGTTGCTACTGTCATGACCCAAACAAGGGCCTAGCTATGATGGGCATTTCAAGTCCATTGTTGACCAGAGACCACCACCTTTGCCTAGTCAAATAGAACATAATACACTAACAGTGGTTGAATTCCAATCATATAACAAGATGGATAAAGGTAACCTCAAGAAGTCTAAGATACATCAACAACCAACACCCAGTCCACAGTAATCCACAAAGCCACTATGATAAAACCAAATCTAACTAATGTCAGGACATGCCCCCAGTGATAGCCAAAATAAGTCCAAAGAGAAGTCTATAATAAAGATAAACCAAAAAGAACGGCCTTCCAGAAGAAGAAAGTACAACACTTCAAGCTGACTGCTGATAACTTAAAATCCTATCACTGTGTAGAAAAAGTAGAAGTGTCTCCGATTCTTAGTTGCATGGGCATACAATGTCTAGAGATGGTTAGGGGGTTGAGAGCTAATGTGTAACTTAGGGTGGGATAAAATAATGCCATGATCAACAATTTAAAATCATCCAAATCCAATATACACAATCATATGCACACACACATATATATATATCATGCCATGGTAAGGAACAAGGCTTAGCATGAACCTTAAAACATTTGCCTGGACTGTGTAGCTCACTCGTTATAGAAACACACCCACGGGCTATATGGGCTTAGCTCTCCTTGCTAAAAGGATCCCAGTGCTTGTAGTCTTCACTATGAGTTATAGTCTAGACAGTAGCTGAGATAACCTCTTAGGTAACCCTATAACTTACACCACAGGACTCGCCAAAAGACGCTACAACTTATTAGGTCCTAGTCGTAACCAGGACCAAAATATTTGGGGTACACACTAGTCACCCTATGATTTGGACTCCATGACTCATAATGAGTCTTTACAACTCAGGACCTGTAGTTGTAATCAAGATAGTTGCATAGATACTACTCACTAGTCAGATGATGATTTGGATTTTATGGCTCGTAGGACATATTACAACTCATAAGGTGAGTCGTAGGTTGGGCAGTGAGTTCAAAAAATTCTCCCCTCCTAGAATCATTCATCCCTGAATTGAGACAAGGCATCCATTAGCATGATTTAACATGGAACACAACCACACTTACCGTTAACAAGGATAGAAAACAAAGATATTAAGAAATATACATGCCTTTAGCATGATTATCCCAAGAAGAAAATAGGAATGGATATTTGGGGTTTATGTCCTCTTCTTCTTCCCAAGTGGCTTCTTCAACCTTTTGGTTTCTCTATAGAACCTTCACTAAAGTCACATCCTTGGTCAGTAACAAGCGGACTTGAAGATCCAAAATCTCAATCAGGACTTTCTCATAAGATAAGGATAAAAAATGCCAACACTCTCTAAAGGGATAACCAAAGAAGAATCATCCACGCACTTCTTCAACAGTGAAACATGGAACACTAGATGGACAGAACCAAAACTCAAAGGCAACTCTAATTCATAAGCAATGTTACCCACTCTTCTCAAAATAAAGTATGGACCAATGTATCAGGGACTAAGCTTCCCCTTCTTTCCAAATCTCATTACTCCCTTCATGGGAGATACCTTTAGGAATACCCAATCGCAATATTAAAATCCAACTCTCTTTGACTCACATTCGTATAGGACTTTTGGAGACTTTGAGTGGTCTTAAGCCTATCCCTAATCACCTTCACCTTCTCCATAGCCTGATAAATAAAATCAGGACCAAATAACCTCATCTCACAAACCTCAAACCATCCAAGAGGAGACTGATATCTTCTACCATATAAAGCCTCAAACAGAGCCATCTGAATACTCAAGTAAGAGCTGTTATTATACATTAACTCTGTTAGAGGTAAATGATCGACCCAATTACCATCGAAGTCAATCATACAAGACCTTAGTATATCCTTCAAGGTCTGAATGGTCCTCTCCATTTGTCAATCAATTTGAGGGTGGAAAGTGCTGCTAATGTTCACCGTAGTTCCTAAAACCTCTTCGAAAAGAATGCCAAAAGTGCGACGAGAACTGCATAACTCAATCAAATATAATGAAAAATAGAGCACCATACAACATGATGATTTCCTAAATAAAAAGCTTAGCATAGTCCTCTATGGAAAATTTAGTCCTCATAGGCAAGAAATAAGCAGACTTGGTCATCCTATCCACAATGACCCAAATCGAATCAAACTAACTACAAGACCGCGGAAGATCGATAACAAAATCCATATTAATCATTTCCCATTTCCATCCAGGATATTCAATCTCTTAAGACAATCCACCAGCCTCAAGTTCTTAAATTTTTCTTGCTGACAAATTATACACTTAGACATGAAATTTTCCACATCTCTCTTCATGTTATTCCACCAATAAATCTCCTTCAAGTCATGATACATCTTTATCAAACCAGGATGAACAATATACCTCAAATCATGTTCCTTAGCCAAAATCTTTTCCCGAAACCCATTGTCATCGGAAACGCATAATCTACCTTGGTACCTCAGGATACCATCACCACCAATCTCAAAAGCCAAGACTTTCTGCTAACCCATCTCATCCTTAATTTGCATCAAGGTAGGATCCAAAACCTTCCTTTCCTTTACTTTAGTATTGAGAGATGGCTTTTCCACTACTGAACAATCACCCCACCATTCTCAAATTCCAAAAGACAAACTCCAATGTTAGCTAACTAGTGAATATCCTTTACCAAAACTCACTTCTCCTCATAAACATGAGATAAGATTCCCATGGATAACCTGCTAAGAGCATCAACAACCATATTAACTTTACCTGGTTAATAGTGAAAACTCATATCAATGTCCTTGAGTAACTCAAGCCATCTCCTTTGCTTAAGATTCAACTTCTTCTTAGTGAACACGTACTGCAAACTCTTATGATAAGAGTATATATCAACATGAACTCCATATAAGTAATGGTGCCAAATATTCAAAGCAAAAAACACAGCCAATAACTCTAAATCATGATTTAGATAATTCTTCTCATACACCTTAAGCTGTCTAGAAGCATACTCCACTATCTTACTATTTTGTATAAAAACACAACCAAGTCCTACACGAAACACATCACAATATACAATGAAACCATTAGTACCCTCTGGTAGGGACAAAATCAAAGACAAAGTCAACTTATTCTTTAACTTCTTAAAACTACCCATATAAGCATTGGACCTCAGGAACTTCACCTTCTTCTAAGTCAACTTAGTTAATGGGTAAGCAATCAAAGAGAAACTCTCTATGTAATACCCCACATTTTGGACTAGAATAGAAATTAATCATTCATATGCGTAGATATTACAAAATCCTCAAAACCTATGTAATTTAGTGTGTTAAGTAATTATGTAGTGTGGAAATATATTTGAGCATGAATTAAGATCATAGAGGTCCCCTAACTCAAGGACGAGTTGAAAGCTTTCCTATCATTCAGGTTTTAGTGAGTCTCAAAACTTAGGTCAACTTGAATCGACCATAACTCTTTATATATATCAAATTAGAGGACATACTATATGTCAAATGAAAACTCTTTGAATTATCTTTCCAACTATACAAATTTCATCAAAAACCAATATCGGAGCAAGGAGTTATACCTATTTTAGTCCAGCATGCCAGGCTAGAAAACTAAATGACGATATTCGTGATAAGCTATCACGAACGTGATGACCTATCACCGATGTTGTCATCCCTGGGAAGATTTCTACCCCCAGTGATGACATTTTGTGATAAGCCATCACGCCCGTGATGGCCTATCACCAATGTCGTCAACCTTAACAAGAAAATCAAAATTTTACCCTTTTGTGACGACATTTCGTGATAACTTATCACCAGCTTGACGGCTTGTCATGGTTGTCGTTAGCTATTTTTTTCTAGCAATTTAAGGATGTTTTTGCAGGAGTATTTTGGTCTTTTCCCATCTTTTGGAGGTTTCTATAAATATGAGAAACCCTGTCCAAACCCTAATTTCATAATTTACTCTTCCAATTCCCTTAAGAGAAAATATCTAGGGTTTATTCAAGAACCCTAATCTTCCAAAAATCATCCATAAATTCTTCAAGATTTCTTCAAGAATCAAGTTCCTCATAATGTGGGCTTCGAGAATGATTTATTACAAGTGCAAATAAAGTCTTAAGCATTAGAATTCATCCAATTTCAAAGATTAAGGTATGTAGATGTTGATTCTTGTGTCCCTTTCATCCACGAAGCTCAAGAACCCTTTTTAAAATATGAAGATTTTATGTTTGTGAGATTCCATGATTTGTATAAGTTGAAATTGATGTTACATGTGTTGTTGAGTTTTTGATTCATGTTTGTTTACAAGATTCATGAGCTTTGACCCGAGTAGGTGGAATCCATGTGGTATTTGTGATGAATCTTCCTTATGTTGCTTTCTATCTGATGTGTTCATGACTTTTGGGTGTAGAAATGGTTGAATAATTGAAGCCTGTCCCCCATAGGTTTGATAAAGAGCTTAGGTGAAGCATAATGGCCATTATAGTATGTTGAATAGGAAACTCCAAATTATGAGTTAGTTTATGCATGCCTAGTGTTTGATAAAATGCCCAAGTAAATGAATTATTCCATGGTAGTAAGAAATTCCTAAATAAGTATGAACCCGTGCATGTCTAGTATTTTGTTGAAGGACCTTAGTTAACAAGTGGAGATTTGAGAGTAGTAAATTCCCCAATTATGTGCTCTTGATATATTCTAAGTTTTAAATACATGCCAAGTGGTTAGCAAGTAAGTTATGACATGATAGTATGAAGTTTTCCCAAGCCATGTGATATCCAAACACATGTCAAAACTGATATAGGTATGAAATAGTTGAGGTAAAACCTGGTTGAATGGAGTACGATCTAGTAGCATGTTTCTCCTACATTATTATATGATTATGATTTTGAGATAATTAAAGTGATCCCTTGGCAACTGTGATGATGAATAGACGTTTGTGATCCTTAAATGCTTGAGGTGATATCTTAATGATTGGGGGAATGAACATATGGCATGATTCCTAATTACTTGAAGAGATGCTTTAATGATTGTGAAGATGCTTTAATGATTGTGGAGATGCTTTAATGATTGTGATGATGAATAAATGCTTGTGATGATGAATGAATGCTTGTAATGATGAATGAATGATTGTAGTTATGACTAGTCAAGAATGATTATGCTTTACTTTTATGCTATCAAGTCCTGGGGGTATTTATACCTGACTATAGAGCTATTATCTAGAGCCCGTGTCAGTTTCTTTGAGCCATGATTCTCAGAACTCAGTGAACTATAGAACTATATATCCTCAGACAAGTGTAGAATTTAAGAAAGCTCAGCAATCTTAGTTATCCCTGTAATCTCGGTATCACTAGTAATCTAGCCTCAGTCCTTTAATCAGCTCAGATCTAATAGTATTCAAGTGATTCAATTCTAATCTCAAAAGCGATTCGAGTAATCTATTCAAGCTCTGTATCATCAGTAAGATACCTTGATTCAATACCCATTCCATCAAATATAGAACTAAGTGATTTCATCGTAACTCAGTCAGATCTTTTGAGAAACATGATCAGTATCAAATTCAGTTTAGTTGTATTCATTTGAAAATTTAGTTTAGAGTCTTTTAGTTAGGAGTAGAAACTAGCATCAAGCGAAGGAAGGGATGGCGGCTCTTCCCATCAGAAAGAGAGGGCAAAGTCATTAGTAGCAATCTCTAAACTCTAGAACTGCGTAGCCAGTGTAGGATACATGAGTCACCATCAGTAAAGGCTGTCACCTCTAGAGATAGAGTATTTGACTATTATGTTACCTTAGGTCGACTTCCTGGTAAGGGTCATCTGTCAGAGAGGATTGAACAGAGAGAGGTCTTTACCCATAGAACAGTATTGACACCCTTCCAACTGGGGTTACAGGTTGGACCCCACCCGTGGTAGGTTGGGGCATGTCGGTTAAGTAACTACTTCCTATAATTACAGTTTTAATTTTAGATTCAATCTCAGTTTCAGTATCGATCTTCAGAAATTAGGACTGTCAGTTATAGTCATCTATCTTTATGAGGAACTCAGATAGTTCCATTGATTCATGGTCCATCCCATCAGATAGGATTGGTCTTATTTACAGTTATTTGATATCATATTCAAAGATATACCACCAGACAGGCATGATCACAGTATTAGATTTCTATTGATTATTCTTGTTGTCAGATTCAGATATAATTATACTTCTTATCTTTGATAATCACTTTCGGAATAATCTGTTAGAAAAGTTAATCTCTAATCCTGTCAGTCGAAAGAAGTAAGCTTAGAATTCAGTCCTTGATATAAGTACATCCAGACTTTCAGTTATCAGTATCAGATGAGTCAGTGATTCAGTATCTCAGCTTCAGTAGTGATTTTAGTCTACAGTAAAGTGGTATCCGAGTTTCAGTATCTAGAGTTGCGATGATTGTGGTTATGGTATGTGGATTTATGTATGTATTCTATTGCAATATTTCTATGATTATTCAGTTTAGATATTGTGCATGCATGAGTCCTTGCATTAGCTTACTTCGTCTACATACTTGGTACATTCCTGTACTTATGCATTTGTGCTATGGTGTTTTATTTGACACCATAGGTTCAGAGGCACAGAATCTAGAGTATCCTCAACATTTCAGTCCTAATCAGCAGTAGTAGTAGTGAGTCCTCTTCTTTTGGGGACGAATCTCAGTTTACTATTATTGCCTCAGACTTTGTTTATTTTTAATTGACGGAGTTAGTTGGGACCTATACCATCAACTCCATTGTTCAGAAATTTTAGAGGATTTTCAGACGGATGTATTAGTCTTTAGTTTTCTATATTTTGAGTATTCATAGATGTGTTGAACCTTGTGTCTAGTTTCCATATTTATTTTTGATAATATGCATTGTACAGGTATAGATATCAGTAAAGGATTAGCTTGTGGTCCTTCGGGGTCATAAGCATCGTGTGACTTCTCGAGATAGAATCTCGGGGTGTTACAAACTTGGTATCTGAGCCTTAGGTTCAAAAATGTCCTAGGGAGTCTAAAAAGCCACATCTAGTAGAGTTTTGTGCATGGGTACGTAGCGCACCATATTTATGTATAAGAGGCTATAGGATGTTCTTAGGAGCAATTCCTCTTCTTTTAGTGATCATTTCGTATGAGTGAGCATGAGATCAAGTTGGTTCTTAGTCTAATCCACTTTTTTCTTCCAATTATAGAGTATGCCTCCTTGTAGAGATTTTATCCGCGGGGTTGATGATAGCCCCCTCAGCCAGTAGATCCTGAGAATGAGAGTGTGTCACATGCAAAGTTTCAGGAAACTTTCCAGGTGCTAGCCCAAGCTGTGACTAATGTTCAGGGCAATCATCAGGCTGTAGCCCCACCTCAGTAAGATAGAAATTCTGCCACAGCCAGGGTTAGGAATTTCATGAAAATAAACCCTCTAGAATTCTTTGGGTCAGTAGTAGGTGAGGATCCACAGCTTTATCTAGAGAAGGTGAAGAAGATCACCCAGATTATGCATATTTTTGAGGAGGAGAGTGTTGAGTTAGCATCTGATAGGCTGAAAGATATTGCTCATAATTGGGTAGTAATGTGGGAGAAGAGTAGAGGGGAGAATGCAACTACCGGGACTTGGCCAGAGTTTTAGAGTGCCTTTATTGATAGGTTTTTCCCACTAGAGATGATAGAATCTATGGTACAAGAGTTCATCAACCTAAGGCAAGGTTCCATGACTGTGAAAGAGTATTGTCTTAAGTTTATCCAATTTGCTAAGTATGCTCCCGACTTTGTAGCTGACCCTAGAGCGAGTATGAGTAAGTTTTTGTCTGGGGTGTCGAGTTATGTGTTGAAAGAGTGTTGAGATACTATGTTCAATAGAGATATGGACCTTTTTAGGCTAATGATGCATGCACAATAGATTGAGGTATATAAGATGAAAGAGAGAGAGAGAGTGAGTAAGAGAGCCAAGACAGGTAGTCATGATTTCTCGTAGTCAATAGTCAAGGTGGTAGTAGTTCTCAGTGATGATATTTTGTGATAAGCCGTCATGCCCATGATATCCTATCACCAATGTCATTAATCTTAACTAGAAAATCAAAATTTTACCCTTTTGTGATGACATTTTGTGATAACTTATCACCAGCTTGACGGCTTGTCATGGATGTCATTAGCTAAATTCAATATTACTAGTACGATTATTCAACTCTTTCATCTTAAAGGGTTATTCGATGGTCTTCTCGAAGATGATCCAAATATGCATTTGGTGAACTTTATCACCATTTGCAAGTCTTTCAATAAACCAAAAGTGGGTTAGAATGCTATCCGACTGCATTTATTTCCATTATCTCTATCTTGGGGGGCAACACTGTGGCTCAATGGTCTGACTCCCGACTCTATCACCAACTGAAGGCAGTTGAAAGAGGCTTTCCTAGAAAAGTTCTTTCCACCTTCCAGGAGGGTACAGTTGAGGGATGAAATTAGTAACTTCCAATAGCTTCCCACTGAAGCTCTTCATGAGATCTAGGAGAGGTTTAAAAAGAAGCTGATACAATACCCGAACCATAACATGATAAATATTTATTTAATGGAGACTGTTTATCGGGCTTTGAACTCTATTACAAAGCCATTCATGGATAATGCTGTTGGAGGGTAATTTGTTGACCTTAATTTTCCAGAGGATTTAGAGATACTTGGTAAGATGACCAAACAGAGTAGAGCTTGGCATACCAGGGATTATGTGGTAGCAAGCCCTATTGTATCTGGTAGTATGACTGCAGAGCAACGCAAGAAGAAGGAAGAACATTACCGGGACATGGCACACTTGAAGACACAGATGGATTTGCTGACTAAGCATCTATTGTCTAGAAAAATAGAGAAGGTAAAATATGTTGCATACCAGGGAAGAGCTGATTTTGATTTGGAAGAAGAGGCAAACTATCTAAATAATCAGGGGGTTTCCGAGATAATAGCCAAGGAGGTCAAGGTCGGAACTGTTATGATAAGGCTGGTTACAAGGATAGAGATCAAGGGAACTGAAAGAGTAAGAATGATAAGAGTGGATTATATGTACCTCCCAAAATCAAAGATAATGCTGCAAGTAGCTTGGGTAAGATGTCTATGGAGGACATGATAGAGAAATTATTAAAAGGAGTTGAGACTACCAACTCTGGGGTGACTACTATGAAGAGTAATTGATATTCCATGAGTCAACTGGTAAACTCACACTTTACTTCTATCAAATAGTTGGAGAAGCAAATAAGCCAACTCTCATCAGCATTGAATCAGAGAAAGAGTGGAACTTTACCAACTAATGCAGTTCAGAATCCTCAAAATGATAGCTTTTATATGGTAATTACCACAAGGAGTGGTAGGGTATTACCAGACCCTTCTGTGGGCAAAACTGTTATTGAAGAGGTGATCGAAGAAGATGTCGAGCTTAAAGAAAGTAATCCAGTGGC
The DNA here is from genome assembly GCA_030864225.1 of Capsicum baccatum var. pendulum. Classification (NCBI taxonomy): domain Eukaryota; kingdom Viridiplantae; phylum Streptophyta; class Magnoliopsida; order Solanales; family Solanaceae; genus Capsicum; species Capsicum baccatum. The sequence continues at coordinate 115,453,500 of CM061560.1, forward strand.
ATCTGAGAAACTGGATGAGTTTATTGATGATACACCATCAAATCATTAACAAGTTGATGAGTTGGAGAAGAGCAAGGGAAAGAGGCTGAATTGGTGGTTACCACTTAGGAAAATCCCACATCGGTAGTGAAGGGGAATGAAGTATGCCTTATAGGTGCATGGATACCTTCCACATATGTGATGCGTTTTAAAACCGTGAGGGGCCGAGGCTCCAAAGAGAACAATTTCACATGCACCGGTGGGCTGGGCTGGGCTGTTACAGTTGGTATCAGAGCCAGCACTAGTGCCGGTGGTGGGACAAACCTCAGCGAGGACGCTGAGTCCTTACGGAGGGTGAGTGTAGGGACGGCGATACGTAATGCCTGCATTCACTTAGGCAAATCCCACATCGGTAGTGAAGGGGAACGAAGTGTGCCTTATAGGTGCATGGATACCTTCCACATATGTGACATGTTTTAAAACGGTGAGGGCCTGAGGCTCCAAAGCAGACAATTTCGTATGTGCCGGTGGGCTGGGCTGTTACAATGGTGAAATCAGTGAAAGAGCTTTTAATATCATAAGAGTACCAGTGAAATACCGAGTAAATATAAGTACAAGTAGTATCTAAATACAACATATTGATCAGTTTAATCAAGAAGATGAAAAGTAGTAACATTTCGACCACCTGGAACTCACCCCAAATCTCCGAACCATAGCTACTCCACATAATGTGCACAACAACAATGAGAAATCATGCTATGATTTGTAGGCTACAGAAGTGTAGTATGAGTACCAAACACATGGTACTCAGTAAAAATCTATCGACTAAGCTCCAATGATAATTCAGGCATAAATAACATGTAAAGCAGGATTATAATTTATAAAAAACAATCCAAGGAACTAAAAATTATAAAACTAGGGGAGCAATAATGAAAAAAATATCATGTCTTAATAGTAACCAGAGTCTAAAGTACAATACCGTATATCACTAGTCAATATGCAAAGAAGAGTAAAGAAAAGTCATATAATGGTATACAAGGCCAATGATACATATACAATAAGAATAGACTAGGAAGAAAGGGATATACAATGATACTATATATATAAATAGGACTACTCAAGGTAATGACCTAAAGTAACCAACCTAACATCTCAAGGCATCTTAACCAAAAAGTATAGCTACCACTAGCATAATCAGCTTCCCTAACCATAATGTCTAATAATGAGGTAAGTATCAATAATTAATTCTCCATAGAAATGAAAGGGATCACAATCATACCAACAACCTCAAGTACCAGTATATAATGATACTGTCACAAACTAACAATAATTATAATAAAGTAACTGACCAGTCCAAACAACTCATACCTAACTAGGTTCGTATAAGCTCAAAACGTTCAGTCAACACTTATCAAACAACAATCATAGTGTATACCTATACAACCCTCATATGGCCAATAGTTATGATTACCAAACAATATACTGATAATAGGAAATGCATATAAATTAATGAACGTGAGGTAAATTCATAGTACCATAACTAATCTAAGTGCCATAATGTACTAAGTGTATGCACCTCCTTCAAATCAACAACTTACAATAAAAAAATCTATGACGACCTCTTTTCTCTGACATTGTGGCTCACAGATGTAGGGGACTCTAAGGGATTCAGGAATACTGTATATACTACTTGATCCAGATCCAGAATTTTTAATCATCACCATCAACAATCTACTTTATCTAATACCAAAGAAATATATGTACAATAAGTGTACAAACTCAAACCATGACTAAAAAAGTATAAGTCTATAAATCTATTGCTCGAGATCAACTCCAGGATTAAGTCAACATAACAGTGTAGAAAGGAGTTGAATCTCTCTTGAACAAAGTAAATGGAAGTAGTAAAAGCAATCAATCTTGGTATAATTTCCAAAATATGATATTTAGTTCCAAAAACTCATAAACCATAAATAATATGGTATGATTCCCTTTATAAAAGAATCTGCTTTAAAAGTGAAAAGTGGGAATAAATCCCATTTTAGAAAAGAATAGTAAAATCATGGTTTTGGTTGGAATTTTACCACTACTAAGTGAGCATGAACGCACATAAAATTATGCATGCCATCACTAATATCCAAACAATACAACAATAACCTCCTAAGCTTCCATAAACTAAATTTATGCCTTTTTAAGGGTAGAATACTTACTGGAGTCCACAAGTATCGTAACTACGTCCTTGACCCAAATAATATATAACTAGATTAATGATAATACTATAATATGAGAAAACTATGATCCAATCCCCCATGGCAAATAGTAAACCTTATACTTAAGAATCCTTATATCGAACTATCATAAACACGCTTATAACCTAGGGTGATAGAATTCTAAAGCTAAAACAAGTATTTTATCTTAAGGGTCAATTCACCCTTCCATCCCTAAACTCATAGATTAGGCAAAGTAACAATAAACTTATCATAAGTGTATCTTATTATGTATTATTATAAGTAAATATAGGTAACTCTCTTGGTATGAGGGAACATGTTTGATAACTGCGAATGATTTGCATGATGTCTTCTATTGATTAATAAGAGTGAGTTTGCTACATGTATAGTCTATTCTTGAGGCTAGGATATTTTGGAGTAGTGTTCTTGAAATTATCAATTGTGTACATAACATGCTTAGTGTAGAAACTTGCATTCTGTGTAGTCATTATAGTATTAACTTGAGAGTCTTGTAGTAGTAGAAGTGTAGAATCACCTTATCTTATGATGCTTAGAGTTAAGAGTTGTTCAAGGATGAACAAGGCTTTAAGTGTGGGGTGGTGATGTTGGGTATATTTATGCATTCTAGCGTTGTTGTGCTAGCTTATTAATCCTTGTTTAGAGAATAATTTGTGTGATTTATGTTTGATGATGTTATAAATAAGCATATAAGTGTTCAAGTATGTGATTACATTGTTTAAAATTGTTTTCAAACAAGTGTGGGTTCAAATTGTTCATTTAGAGTCTAGAAGACAAAAACTAGTTTTACTAGCTTGAGTTAGGTGATGTTCTAGTCTATCGTGTTGGATTCTAATGTGTTGATTGAGTTCCTATTGGTTTATAGTGAAATTATGAGTGGAACAACTTATTTTTATGTGCAAAGTAATTGAGTCAAGTCGAGAGACAAAGCAAAAGGTTAAATATTAAACGAGCAAGCCTAGTCTAAGCTCATGTTTCTTGGTCATCATTACGGAAGTTGTGATGTGTTAAACTCTAATACATGGTGTTTGATCATGTAGGGTTCTTGAGGGATTAAATTTTATGATAAATTGATGGGGAATAAGTTGGATAGTTGGCGAAAACAAGTCCCCGTGGGATCGATATTCGGCTTTATTAAAGGCCACTATATTACTTGGTAGACCACATACACTTATGTGTGTGCTTTCAGTAACTTTAGGTACCAAGGTAGATTATGTGTTTCCGATGTTGATAAATTATGAGGCAGAATTTTGGATGAAGCTCACGAGTTGCATTATACTATTCATCTTGGTTTGATAAAAATATATCATGATCTTAAGGAGATTTATTGGTGGAATAATATAAAGAGGGATGTGGCCAATCTTATGGCTAAGTGCATGGCATGCCATCAAGTAAAGGTGGGAGCACTTGAGGCCCGGTGGGTTGACCCAAGAGATTAAGCTACCAGTGTGGAAATGAAAGATAATTAATATGGATTTTGTTACCATTTTTTTGTGGTCTTGCCAACAATTTGATTCAATTTGGATCATCGTGGATAGGATGAATAGGTCTGCTCACTTCTTGCGAGTAAGGACTAATTTCTATTCTTAGGATTATGACAAGTTGTTCATTGAGGAGATCGTGAAGATGCTTGGTACTCCAGTTTCTATCTTATCTGATCAGGGTACTCATTTCTCATAGAACTTTTAGAGGTTATTTTAGAGAGTTTTAGGGACTAAGGTAACCCTTAGTACCTCTTTCCACCTGTAGACGGATGGGCAAACAAAAAGGATAATTTAGACCTTGGAAGATATTCTTTGGTCTTGTGTATGTGATTGTTGTGGAATTTGGGTTGACCACTTGCCTTTCATAGAATTTGCCTACTAAAATAATTATCACTCTTACATTGGTATGGCCTCATTTGAGGCCTTATATAGTAGGAGGTGTAGGTATCCTATTGGGTGGTTTGAGGTTGGTAAAAATAAGTTTTTTGTCCCTAATTTGGTTCACCAAGCCATGGAGTAAGTGAAGGTAATTTGGGATAGACTTAAGGCCACCTAGAGTCGCTAAAAGTCCTATGCAGATGTGAGGTGAAGGGAGTTATAGTACAATATTGGTGATTGGGTGTTCTTGAAAGTTTCTCTCATAAAGGGATGATGCAGTTTGGTAAGAAGGAGAAGCTTAATCCCTGTTATATTGGCCAGTACTTTATTTTTAAGAGGGTTGGTAATGTTGCATATGAATTAGAGTTGCCTTCTAGTTTGAGCTCTATTCATTCGGTGTTTCATATTGTGATGTTGAGAAAGTGTGTGGGTGATACTTCGATGATTATTCTCTTGGAGAAGGTGGGTATTTCAGATTCCTTATCCTATGAGAAAGTATTGATCGAGATTTTGTATAGTTACCGTAGTCACTAACAACTAAATATTAGTTTTAAATTGTCGGCACTTTGAACAATTCCCTCCTTACCTAATTAAAATCCCATGTTCATAAGGCACATAAGATGGGTTATTTCTCATTCATAACGTACTCAAACACTTCCAAAGCTCTCTCAAGTCTCTTAAGCAACCATACTTAGGATTTCCAAAAAGTAGGTCATTCAAGAGCTCAAAGGGTTGAAGTCTTTCCATGAAACTTGGTATTTCAGGTATGTTACTCTTTCCCTAAATGTTAATTTTCTAGAAGCACAAGTTTTAAAGTGTTGTTCATATGGTATTGATGTTGGTTTTGAAAACATGGTTTGAGGGTTTTGGAATAACTGTTGTTTATGTGATGTTTCATATTTGTCTCTACATGGATTATGTTTAAATGGTGGTTTTAAAATCAAATTGATACATGGGAATGCTGAATAAATTAAGGGATTATGATTTCCCTAAACTTGTGACTTTTGAAGTGGTTATAACCTGACATCAACTCCCTATTGTGGAATATAAAAAATATGCACATTGAACTACTCTTGAACTATTGTATAATGTGAAAGGTTAATGAATCATAATGACTTTTAATTGAACCTTATGGGGTTGTGTAATTCTCCAAGATAATGTATAATTGAACCAAAGGAGATTGTGATTACCCCCAAGTGATGGTAATAGGTGTGGCATGTTGATGTTACTTTGCAAGTGCAGATGGTATGATGATACCAGCAATGTATCACCGAATGAGAATGTGTGATAAATAATTTAATTGGGCTTAATGAGGGTTTTTTAGCTGAGTCATGAAAGTTGAGGTCCCGAGGGACCAATACGGCAAATCACGATTGCCGATGCGGGGGTCTATATGATTGGATAGTTCGAGTCCCCCTTATTATTATCACATGATTGGGAGGTTTGAGTCCTTCATATTATATTACATAATTTGGTGATCGTGTTACCCTGATATGTCGGGAGGTTTATGTCCCCCATAGTGCATAGTATGCCCTCTATTTTGTGCGACCACATGCACTAGGGCCCTACCAGCTGGGGGAGTGCTGAGCCCATATAGCCTATGGGTGCCTACTTATATGATGATGGCTGAGCTACACAATTCGTGCTAAAGTTTTAAAGTTTATGTTAAGCCTTGTTTCCCTATCTCAACATGTGATATGTATATATATGTGTGTGTGTGTGTGTGTGTATGTGTGTGTATGTATATGCATTTGATCATGAGCATTGATTTTAAATGATTTTGAATTTTTGATCACGATATTATGTTATCCTTATACCTGAGTTAAATACTAGTGTTCACCCCACTAACCGTCTCTAGATGCTGTATCCCTACGTGATACAGGTACTGGAGATTCACCTTACTAACCGTCTTTAGATGCTGTATCCCCACATGATGCAGGTACCTAAGATACCATTACTTTTCCTGTGCAGAGTTAAATGAATTGGCTCGGTTCGTCAGTTCATTGTGTTAAAGTGGTGAGTTTTCATTCTCCGCATGACTTGGACATTTCATCCGTCATTATCCTATATTAGAATTAAGAGTTTTTATTATCATTAACATTATCATTTTTATTGTCATCTTTCAGAGTCGAAGACATGTTCTGACCAAGATTGAATTTTGATTCAGTTATTACAAGGCTTTGTTGGATTACTGTGGACTTGGTGATTGTTGGTTGGTTGTTTTGGCCAGTTACTGGTTATCGGTCATAGACTTATCTTATATTCTTTAATATTACCTTGTGCTATCTTGTTATATGTTTAGATTTCATCCGATGTTGGGGATGTTGTGTTCACTTGGTTAGGTGTAGAGGGTGGTATCCTGCCCATATGGGACTTGAGATATCTGTAACATCCAGGCCCTGGTTCGGGTCGTGACACATTCCCTTCTTGACATTCTTAATGTGTTTTGGTACACAAAATTTTTGGTTCTAGGGGTGTTTTTGTTTTAATACTTATGTCTATTTTTCTTAGTTGTCTAGATCGGGTAATCTTTATACTATTAATGAGATAGTTTTATTTTTTTTCCTCTAAGTATTGGTTAATGCTTTTGAGGTTATTTGTTCTCCCTTTGGAAAATAGGGTGTCTGTCGCTAACGTCCAATTGGATCGTGACAAGTAACCTGAACTATACAAATATTCTTAATCTTCAGACTGGGAAATTACTTCAAATTAGAAAGGATCCATAGGTTTCTATCCCCATAATGCCTTTGGCATTCCATAATGTTGTTCCAAGGGCTACGTGAACTGAATATGAAGTTAACATGTTGAACATATGGGAAGAACTGTAACTTTCCATTTTAGGAAAGTTCTCCTATGGATGGCCAAAATTAGATGAATTAAGAATACAAATCCCTAAACAATGCATATCAAAGGGGATTGCAAGATTGGCTATCTAAGGAATAAATATGTTTTGATAAGGTTAAACCTCATGGAGGATTTTTTTAATATACAGCCGAAGAGTGCCTACTATATTTCATTGAGGGATGGCAATTCATACCAAATACTGATGTGTGAGCTAATGCTAACACATTTGAGGCTTTTAACTAAGAATAATTGTGAAGTTTAAGCAACTTTTATCATTTTTGATTGGTTTATGTTTGATTTTGCAGTAGAAGCTAATATGTTAGAGAACTAACAAGAATGGAAGCAAATGATTTGTAATCAGAAGTAGATAGAGGCAAAAGTGTGGCTGACGACATTTCCGGTAAGTCGTCAGCCTTGTGATAAGATATTAGATTCAACGTCATCCATAGATAGAGAATTAGCCTAAGATTGAAAGTTGTGATGACATTTTGTGATAGGTCATCAAGGATCTGATAAGCCGTCAAGAATGCCGTCAACCTGAGGTAGCACATGATAACTGAAGAAGAGACTTGACAATATTTTGTGATAGGTCATCAAAGAGCTGATAGGGCATCACTTTTTGTCATTAGCGGTAGGCAGCAAGTACTAAAAGCATAAAGGAAGATGAGGACATTTGTGATAAGTTGTCAGCCTCCTAATAGGCTATCACAAATGGCATCACCTAATTCGAAGAATTTCTGAATTTTATCATTTTATTTCCATAATTAGGGGGAACTATTTAAAGCCTTGTTTAGGGTTTTCTTGAGAGTTCCAAACATGGAGTTTGGAGATACGATACTTTGCTATTTTCTCTCTATAACTTCTTGGCTTGAAAAAGCAATTACTTTGAAAAGAATTTAATTATTATTTTGGGATTTCCTTTGTGATTTAATCAGAGAATCTCTAGTTTCTATTCATCTTGTGGTAAGTTTTTATTTCGAAGCATGAATTCATCTAGTTGCTTTGATTATTACGTCATGAGCGGATAAATTCCTTTAACCTAAATTATGGGATTTTGGGTTAGGTCTTGATAAGGTGCTGAGTGTTCAGGATTCAAAAGATGGTAGGACTTCTCGATAATTCTGATGTTTTAATTATTGTCTGTTGGTTGCAAATGATAGATTACACCTGCTTTGATTTTCTTGAGAAAGAAATCAAATATAGTGGGAAGTAAATTATCAACATGGACTTGGAAACACTAAACTTCCGTTTAATAATTAGCGTTGTAACAAGGTTTGTTAACCTGAGGTAAAATCTGGGCAGTGAATATAAATTCCCTAAGTCCGAGAGGATTAGGTAATTTAATGCTTAAGTAGGTTGAGAGACATTTAAGAATAACTTCGATAAAGATAACTTGTTGTCCTACCTACCATGAGAATCTTGAACCACTAGTAGCATCTGCCAAGTACCAAAATCCCTAGTGAACATAATTCTGGTTTTTCCATAAACTCTTGATTACAAGCTGAAACTAAGGTGACCAAAAATTATTTGGTAATCTCCAAAACCCCCATATTATCTTTTCATGCCAATTGTTTGAATTCAACTTGTCGCAATATTTTCAAATTAGTTTAATCGCCACCCACATTGTTCCCTATGGATTCAACCCTGACTTCAAAGTTGGATAAATATATTGATGATGACTGCCTTGCACTAAATTGATGTGTAAGTTGAGCGTTATCAAATACTTCCTTTAATCTTTAATGCAAAGCTCAATGCGAATGAAGAAACAACTCAAGCAATGGTGTGGATTTCTTTCTTGGATCTATTACCTACTATTTTTTGAAGGAGTCTATTTTCTCTATAGTAGCATCTATTGGAAGCCTATACATCTAGACATGGCAACTATTAACAAAATGCGGTCGAGTTGTGAAAGGGTGAAAGTACAAGTAAACTTAGTAGACCAATTACCAGATTTTGTATGGATTAAGGTTTTTAGTAGAAATAAAAGTGAGGCTACAGTTGAAAAGATCAAGATTTAGTATTTTCAAACATACAAATTGCATGGACACATTAAAGAGAAATTCATAAATATCCATCCAGAATTGAAAAAAAAATAACTGCTAGTTAAAAATTTAAAGAAAATATAGGCAAGGGCACAAAGCAAGGATTTGAGAAGGTGGATTCCTACACACAGAAGATTGAAAGAGAGCCAGATTAAGTACTATCTAGTGAAGATTTTTCACCTCAAGTTAAAGGGATAGACACAAAAAATATTTTTGAAGCTCTAGTAAATGAAGAACATTGAGATGAAAAGGAAGAGAAACTGACAGTAATGTCTAACATGTTTGAGTATACAAATACAATCAAAAAGTTACAAACATGCATAGTACATAACTGGAGAAAAAATTTAATACAATAACAACAAAGGAGTGATAATTGTTGCCTTCCAAATATTTATAATACACAATTGGATAAAAGTCACGGGACAAGGAAGAAGTCAACAGAAATTAGTTTGGAAATAAACTTGCATTCAATAGAGAATGTCTTGCAAAGTAATCAATGTTATACACCAAGAAATGAGAAGGAAACAGATATGAACAATATTAATGGGGAGAATCAACAACTTGTTAAAAATTAGCTAGGAGAACATGCAAAATGTTAATTTAATGGATAAAGAAGAAGCATCTTTAGACCTGGCTAATGTTTAATTTTTGGAAACTTTGAATGTAGACAATACCAATGCCTTTGAGACAACATTAGATAACCTAGAAAGCTTTCCACCTACAATGCAGAAGAAGTTATTAGAGGTGACTGAGCCACCTAATAAACTACAAAGATCTACCTTATCACAAGCTATTACTAAAAATTTACTAATGAGAAAGTTTCATGATATTATATCTCATCAAATCTAAGATACACAGGTACATAGAACAATTATGAATACTACTAAAGATAGGGTGGAGGAAAAATAGGAATAAGATAATTAATAAAATCTAGAAAAGGTTCTAAAAAAAGCTGGCCTACAAGTGTGAAAGGAAATAAGAATAGAGATAAAGCATAATCATAAAAGCATACACAGGTGAGACCTAAAAGAGGTATAAAACTAATTTTTAGATAATATTGAAAGCCTTATTCTGGAATATCAGATTTGCAAGAACTCAACATTCATTTTGTAGAATACAATTGTTACATAGACACCATCAATTTAGTATTCTTTCTTTGATGGAGCCTTTTCAAAATGCAAGTCAATTGCATAGAAATAAATGGAAGTTAGGGATGTCCTATGCTAACTTCAATCAAAATGATAAGATATGAAATTTTGTGCAAGAAAATATTTTGGTGGAAGTGTTAGAAAACTCTAAGCAACAGATTTCTTTAGAGATTTGATTTCAAGGTAGTAGTTATTTAGTGATTGTTGCAACTATTTATGCTAAGTGTGAAGCTGAAAATGGACTGAACTTATAGGTTAATATTTATTCTCTAGTTATAATAAGAGAGTACCTTACTTAGTTGGGGATTTTGATGTAATCATGATGCAAAGAAGAAGATTAAGGATTACCTATTTATCCTCAAGAATATGAAGATTTTGCATTTTGCATTATTTCCTGCCAAATTTTTGAGATTAATATTACGAGTAGTCTTTTACTTGGTGGAAGGGAAGGGCTGATGAAGAGTGTATCTTCAAATGACTAGACAAATATCTAGTCAACTAAGACTTACTTGGTTTTATGATAATGTAAACATGGAGAATCTTTCTAGAACTAGGTCAGACTATATACTTCTTTTGTTATTAGATCTTTTATATTTTTAAAGTTTTAGGTGGAGAAAGATGATTTTAAAATATGGTGAAAAAGGCTTGGGATTCCATTCATGATGACGATGATTTCATAAACCTGAAGCTAAAAATGAATATGACCAATATTACCTTATCAGGGTGGAGTAACGATATATTTGGATATATTTTTAAGAATCTGATCATCAAAGAGGACATTGTTAGAATTACGTCATCTCATTTTTAAGAATTGCCTTCTGTAGAAAAATAAGGATGTATTTAAGAAGGTCAAAACTGAGCTAATTAAGTATCTGAAGTATGAAAAGGAATATTGGAGGTAAAAGACTGGGATTTAGTGGTTCCTAAGGGGCACAAAAATATTAGATTTTTTCGAAGTACAACAAAAGATAGAAGAAAAAGATTGACTATGAATATTATAAAAAATAGTGGTGAATGGAAGAAGGCAGTCAATAAGTTGCAGATGAAGCAATCTCTTTCTTTCAGAGACAATTTACTAAAGATATTAATAAAATGTATTTATCTTTGCTGAAACATGTTCCTACACCAATCACTAATAAAGAGAACATATTTCATAACAACAAGTGTTTCACTGATAAAGTTAGAGATGTTGTTTTTACTCCTAATAAGGATAATGCTTGTGGTCCTAATGATTTTAATTGTGCTTTCTTTCAAAATTGTTGGAGAATTATTGAAAAATATGTGCGTAGGGCAGTGAATGCTTTTTTGAGGGAAAAATTCTCCCTAAGTCAGTCATACATACCAATTTAGTTTTACTTCCAAAGAAGGAGGTAATGCAGTCATTTTCAGATATGAGGTCAATTATCCTAAGTAATTTTCTCAATAACGGTACTTCTAGGCTTCAATATTACAAAATTAAAGGTTTGTTGCCTTACTTAATCTCCCAAAATTAATATGATTTGTGAAAGGCAGAAATATTTTGTAAAATATATTGTTAGCTTAGGATATTATATCAAACTTAAGAAAAAGAGGTAAGTCTACAAATATGGTGATTAAACTAGATACAATTAAAACTTATAATAAAGTGTATTGGACTGTATAAATTTATGTTTTAGAAAGGATAGGTTTTTGTGATCAGGTAGTTAATGAAATACAGATGTTGGTTGAAAATAATTATTATTCTATTCTTATTAATAGGTAGCCTCATGGATTTTTCCATTCTACTAGAGGAATAAAACAAGGAGATCCTTTATTTTCTATTTTATTTATCTTGTTTATTAAGGTTTTATCTTCCTTTAAATGCTTTATTTCTAAGGACTTTAAGATTTATGGATTGCCTAAGTGGAGTGAGAACATCAATCATCTTGCATATGCAGATGATACCATCACTTTTGCTTCTTTTGAAAAAAAGTGCACAGTTAATTGTGGAGATACTTTGGGAGTATGAGAAACAACCTGGTCTAAAATTTAAAATGGAGAAAAGTTTTTTCTATGTATATCAAAAGACTGTTGGGTCTATTGTTCAAGAAATGAAAGAATACATAGGCTTCAATAGAGGTAAATTCCCTTTTAAAAATTTAGGGTGTCCTATTGTTCATGCAAGAAAAAACATATTTTTCTGACTTGAGAAAGAAGTTTAAGAACAAGCTTCAAGCTTAGAAAGGGAATTTATTACCATTTGATGAAAAATATGTTTATAAATAGTGTGTTTTAAACCATACCTGTTTATTTAATATCTATTGCTAACCATCCTAAATGTCTGACTCATGATCTACATAGATTATTTGTCAGATTTTTGTGAAATTTCAAGGGGTGGGAAGACGTAAACATTAAGTTGCATGGCAAGATATTTGCTCACCAAAAAAAGAAGGTTTGGGCATTAGATCTCTATTTGATGTGTTAAAAGATCTTCATGATAAACTATGGTGAATTTTCAGAACCAGAAAGTCTATGTGGACTATTATATATGGAATAAATCTTGTAAGAGATATAGACCACAAATAGAGAAATAGAAAGGAGGTTCTCAAACTTAGAATTTCATGGTGGAAGCTAGCGGTAATGTTGATCAAGAAATTTGAGAAGACTAAAAATGGTCATGCTAGCATATGCTTTGATAATTGGACCTAACTGGGTGCTATACAATATGTATTACCCACAACTAGTACATACAATTACAATCTTGAGAAGGTAAATCAATTAAGAATAGATGGGAAGTAAAATAAGGAGTTACTGAGACAACTATTTCTTGAAAAAGTATGAAATCATATCCTTGATAATATAAAGGATAGGTAAGATTCTAAAGATTTTGATTCTCCTTAATGGGTGGGTAACCATTCAGGTAAATTCACTATAAGGTATGGTTGGACATGATCAGATAAAGAGGAGAAGTACAAAAGGAATTTAAACATATATGGATTAAGGGATTGCTATTTAAATTTTTTTGGGAGATTGTATAAACAGAGATTACCCATTGGAGAAGTGAGTAGAATCATGGGTGTTTCAGATATAAGATTCTGTTGTTGCTGTGATAAAGAGGTACCTAAATCTTGGGATAATTTATTCATACGATGACCCTTGACTGTTAGAATGTGAAACTTTTTTTCTAATGCTACAGGTATTCATGGAATTTTTTATACTTAAAATATTCTATTTATAAATGGTGGAACACTGATGGTCCATCAAAGTTGAAGTTTTTATTTAAAGCTGTCTTTCTATTCATTATTTGGAAAATTTGAAAAAGGAGGAGCAATATTTGACATGGTGGAAAGATGTCATATTGAATCATGATTATGGACATCAAAAAAAATATTAATTCTTTTTCTAAGATTAGTTACCCCTGGTTGTTGAACATTTATCTACTTGGCCACAATTAGTTCATTTCTTTGAACTATATGTTATACTATAAAAATCCTAATGTAGGATATTTTAAGTATAGTTCATATGGATTCACAAAAGGATATCATGGACAAAGTTTAAGAGGTTTTTGTATAAGAGACAGTAAGGGTGAATTCATATATGCAGAGGAAAAAAGGTTACAAGATAGTTACAGTATGCAATCAACAACAACACATATAGAATGAGGTTAGAGTACTATTTAAGTAATGACTTGTTATCATTGGTAATGGTGACAAATTATTTAATATTAAAAAGGTGTTGAATGGTATAAAGTGGTCCCATGATTAATTTTAGTGGAAGTTAGGAAGATTCATTTTTTGAAAACCAATGTTACAGTGGTAATGGAATACACTCTCAGATAGTAAAATTAGTTGGTGGTTTATTACTAACCAAATTTTATGTTTTTCAGATGTACAATCACAAATTTATAACACTAAGTAGGAATTATCAAGGCAAAAAAAAGTCATCTTAGAGATGGATATGTCGAAGTTACCAAGTCTAAGAATTAGAAAGCTACAAAACAGGAATTTCAGAGAGCAACAATTATTCACAACGTCTAAACAATCCAACATCCACAATCATATATAGGAAAACATAAGTATGTCATAGATCAACATAAACAAATTAACTTATTTATTGATTTCCTCACAGTGGTATTAGCCTTTTGGCTCAATCTGTAGGGAAAAAGAGATAATTTAAGTCAGCAATGTATATATGAAATCACTAAGGGATGATTAATTCTAGTTGTAATATTCCTAATATATCAATGAGCCAAATGAGTTTCAGAAATAATGAATTAACTTGGAATACTCAAGCCTTATTTTGATGGTTCTGAGGGAGTCAATGTGATAGCAACGTAGTACTTACGAGGAACAACTGATGAGTGCAAGAATTCTTCAAAGGGTAGATTACATGGTACTTGTGAGAGCTTTTTGAGTGTCTTCAATGAATTTAAACACACTCAATCGATGTAGGGCTTAGAAATACTACTTTTTTTCTCTCAAATGGGTTCCTCCATACCATCAACTCCCCTTTTTACCGTTGTTTCCATGGATGAACTTAGATGAAGATAGAGAGGTGGAGGAGTTTCTTTTCTAATTAGATCTTTGTAGATATTTCTTGTCTTTGTTTTTTAGGTTCTTGTTTTCTTTTCTTATTATTTGTTTTTATGTTGCTAGTTTTTGACTATTGTTGGGCTATCACTCAGATACTCAACTTTTCCCTTTTGGTTTTGAATAAAATGGCCTATGGCCAGCTTTAAGTAAAAAAAATATTTTAACCAAATAAAAAGAGAATCTTTCCATATATGTGAGGTTGAGGATGAGTATGCCATAGGATTTTCTCTTCTAAAAAAAGATTTTGTGTTGTGTATTTATTTTTATTTTTCTTAAGCGACATATCTCATCCACTTCTTAACCTTAATTTTTTTTAAAGGTAGGAACTTTAATCTGGGTAATACTTTTTCCTTAATTATAAGTATTGACTTTTCACGATGATTGACAGATGACGTCTATCTTGAGGAAAAATTAGTCATAGTTTGAATTTAGAGTAAAACCCATCACTTTTTGAATGTTTGGTACTCCGCCTAAGTATACACTAGACATCATGGATAATTCATTCACAATAAGCATATTTAGAGATGGATAAACTCTTTAAATTGACTCTAAGATATGAAGATGGCTTTAATAACATTTTTCATTCAATTTAATTGTATTGTTAATATGTAGTCTTAGGAAGTCATTTTTCAACTATTTAGCCATGTGTGATGAATAATCTATTTGTTTTGTATATCTTGATATCTAGAACTTGCCCCATATGTGTGCAAAATAAAATATTGTGTTGAAAAGGCTATGATCAAGGAATTTTTTTCTAAACCAACTTTTAATATTATTATTTTTTTAACCCTATTCATTATCCATAGTTAATCCTTTTAGAATCTTTTTAGCACATTTCTTTGATTAGCCACTAGTTAGCTTTTTCCCTTTTATTGATTTACCATGTGTTAATTTGGTCCAAAAGTTTATAATGCACTTAATAGTTGGAAGATTTAGAGAGAAAAAGTAACAAGTGGAGAAAGGGTGAAAGAGAGAGAGGTTAGTATGATGATAGTGACAATAAAAATATAGAAACAATGTATGTTGACAACCAATTCCAACCTTCATGTGCCCTATTCAGGCCGCTATTTGACTAGTTAATATCTTTTCAAATAAATTTTCTATACATAATTATTTATTAGTTTGATCAATTAGTCATGTATTTTATTATTATTGATACTCCTAATTGCACCATTTACGAGTGTATCAATCACTATTGTTATTAATTTTGTGTATACTTTATATACTATATATCATTGTCTTAACCTCTAATATATATACATATTCATAGAATATATATATTCTAGTTAAATATCATCTCATTTCGAACAGAACTCTTTACAGCTTGTGTACTTTATTTACATTTTAATGTCGAAAAAATAATATTTTATAAAATATTATTATTAAGTATATTATACTATATATATATTAAATTATATATATGTATGATATTTTACTAAAAAATATCAGCCTAATACAATCTTCTTCTCAAATTATTTAAATTCTTGCCCTTTTGACCTAATTTATGTAAATTTTAGCTAATTGAATCTAATTTGGCCCGATCTTAATTTCCAATTCCAATTCCTAATTAAATTCAAATCCGAATGACCCATTTTTGACCTAATACCCAGTTCATTTATATCAGTTGATCACAACTGTTTATCCCCTTCGATCCAACATGACTTGATCAATATTCATTTCTCCTCTTTTAATCATCCAACTCTCAAACACTCTTATTTTTTTCTCTCGCTCTAGCTGCCACATCTTTCTTTCTTCTTTTCTCCTCTCACCGCACCATCATATGCCACCCCTATTTTAGTGAGTCTCTGTCTAGCCATCAACACCAAACTCTTATGATTCAAGTCTTCACCATGAAATTAATAAAAAACTTGAAGCCCTTAAGTGAAACCTTGGCAAAACATATCTAAACATAGTACGAGAAAAGAAAGCGAACGTTGTAAGCTAAATACCACAACTGTGTTATGAATTTAAATGAAATAAGTTCAACAAAAGTTAACAATAATGTCTGAAAGCCTCTAAAACTAAGAAAAATAATATATCGGGACAAGGTCCCTAGTTACCCATAAATTAACTCTAAAATAAGAAAAAACTAACTAAACTATGTCCCCCAATTAGGAGGAATCACCAACTGCTAGAATATAGGTTCCTACTATTTAGCCACGAGCCTGAGAATGATCATCTATATCTACATCAACAAAAAATATAGTGCATAAGAGGTATGTGATCAGTACAAGATGGTACTGAGTATGTAAGGTCAAACTAAATAACAAAAATTCATATCTATATCATAATGTGAGAAAAAGACTAAATGAGACTTTCATAGATATAAATATCAAACTGGCAGTAAATGCAGTTAAACATCATAAATAAGATTTTCTGAAACATGCATATCTGAAATCATACTATTTGAACCTATGTAGTGATTATATCAAGTAAACTATCACGAGAGAGTAAAATTTTTAGGTCGTAGTCTCTTATAACTGACTAAAAACTTTGAGCTCATGATGCCCAGTGTCATATGCCCATACTGAAAAAAGTTATTCTAATTTACCAAAGTGTTGAGCTATAACGTAAGGATCCTTAAATTGTATCTCAAAGGGGATAAGGCCTATGATAACCATCTAGTTATGGAACTTTGGTTATTTAAACCCTTGTTCTCTCCGTGCCAGATAATCCTCCCAAAACATACCAGTGCTTTATTTCATAACCAAATCATGGATTTGAGGTTGTAATCAACATATCTATAAAATTGTATTGCTGTAGGCCTAAGCCCTGTATTGTATCATAAATCATATATTGAAAATCATGTATCTGAATATGCATTGTAAATCATACTTATTGCATAAATTATAGAAAACTTAAAGCATGCACAACTTTATAGAATCTAAAAATAGAGTTTGTAATTCATAATGTCATAAGACCCTAAAATCATGCTTTGAATTATAAGCTTTAAGAAACAATTCATAATATCATATAAAAAAATTAATAGGGCAACAAGGAAACTTTGCTAGGCTTAAGAAGGAAATCAATATATAGAAAATCCATAATGATAGGTAAAGACTCTAAGAAAATCTTGTAATTTACTAATTAAAAAAAGAAATTTAGAAATAGGTTTATAAGTCCTAGCTATGAACGTAAAATCAATAAAAATCATAGATTTGGATAGGATTGATAGAAAATCCTTATTTTGGCTCTACAATCCTGAACTAGAAGAATCCGAGGAGAGAATGTTAAACTTGGAACCCTTAAGATTTGGAATAGCGGAAACCCTTCTATAGCGTTCTTGATATTTCAGTGAGAGGTGAATAGAAGGAATAGTGAGATTTGTAAAGTTTTGGATGAATTAAAAGGGAAAATTTAGGTATGGGGGTTATTTAGGGGTAAAAGGACCAAAATACCCCTATTAAAATAGAAGAAAATTGAAGCATTTAACGTCTAAGCAGGGTCGGGTGTGTCCCATTCTAGAAGTGCCAGACAGTTGCCATATGACACTACTATACACGTTAAACAACGATCATGACACATTACTAGGTACGTCAACTTGTTAGTATGACAAGCTTTTTGCGCATATGTTCACGAAAATGGTTCCTGCAAATGTTACCTCTGAAATGTGTCCAAAATTTCAACACTTAAGATCTAAAGTGAGATACAAACGTGGCTTTCTAATGTCCAAAACTCTTATCAAAGTACCATAACAATACCCAAATGATTCTCAACCCTTTAAGGATCAATTAAATTCAATTAACAGTTATAAACTCACGAGAAACTACTAGGATCATGAAAGAACTTTGGGAGATATTACACAAACTTATGTCACCTCTATCTCCTCTCCTCATTTCTTCTTATCTCATTTATTATCACCTCTCTCTGTCTCTTCATATGTGGTAGATCACTAGAAATTATCAAGCCAAAGTTCCATCAATTAAGGGACACTCATGTCCCCCATTCCAACCATTTATACCAGTATCAATTAAGTCAGAAAAACATCAATTTAAAGCATGAATAATCAATTTAGAATATGGGATAAATAATTCAATTAGTAATAACAAAAATACCTCAACCTAATTTCAAAATCCATAATTAAATCACATAAAAATAAATTCAATTAATGCCAGAATTTAAAATTAAAGTTAGGAAAAGAGAAGCATGCCTAAAATACAAAAGGAATTGAAAACAATTCGGAGTTCAGGGTTTGAATAGTGAATACCTTGTGAAACCCTTGGAATTTCTTAGTTTAAGTTAAAAAGAGAAAGAAAATGGTCTTTGATCCTTAAAACTAATGGAAAAAAGGTGTATTTTTTGTTTAAAGGTCGTACAAGGGGTAAAAAGACCAAAAGCCACTCACCTAAGCAAGAAAATAAATACTGGACGAATTTAAAATAGTGTAATGGCACATCAATATCGCAGAGGTTAGCCTCCGTGCCACGCTAATATCGCTCAGGTTAGTACCTATGACATAACCTTATCGCGGAGGATTACTTCCTTGGGGTCCCAAAATGACCTCAAACCCCTTTCAAAAAATCCAAAGCTTTCCCAGTACACCCATTTAACATCCCTAAACACAATTCTAGTCAAACTTAGACATTATGCATGTGGAAGGGTCAAAAATAAAATGATAAAAATTTTAAGAGGGTCTTACATTATCCCTCCTTAGGGTCTTTCATCCCCGAATGATGAGTTCGAACATTGTTAGCATGAGAATAGCAAGAATACATTAGAACCAAATTACAAATTTGAATTGCAACAAGAGGGAAACGAAACTCATACCTTAAAAACTCTCATCCAACGAAGGAAACAAGAATGAATACTTTGCCTTCATATCTTCCTCAGTTTCCCATGTAGCCTCTCTACCTTTTGATTTCTCCGAAGAACCTTCACCGAGGCTACATCCTTGGTCCTCAACCTGTGAACATGACTATACAATAGTTCAATGGGTTTCCTCATAAGACAAGGAATCCGTAACGCCAACATCCTCAACAGGCACTATCAAGGAAGGATCACCCACACACATTTTCAGCATGGGCATATGAAAAATGAGATGAATTGAAGCTAAACTTGCAGGTAAATCTAACTCATACGTGATATTTCTAATCCTTATCAAAATCTAACATGGACCAACGTAATAGGGACTAAGCCACCATTTCTTTCCAACCTCATGACACCTTTCATAGGTGACAGTTTCAAGATACCCAATCATTTACTTCAAACTCAAAATCCCTCCATATTACATCCACATAAGACTTTTGGCGACTTTGAGCAGTCTTATGTCTTTCTATATTCACATTCACCTTTTCCATGGATTGGTGAACCAAGTTAGGAAAAAAAAACTAGTTTCACCTACTTCAAATCACCCAATAGGAGACGCACATCTTCTACCATAAAGATCCTTAAAAGGAGGCATTTGCATTCTAGAATAGTAACTATTGTTGTAAAGAACTAAATAAGAGATAAATGATCAACCTACCTCCCTTAAAATCAATCACACAGGCCCTTAGCATATCCTTGAAAATATGTATAGTACGCTCCACTTGCCCATCTATTTGAGGATGGAAAATGGTAATAAGGTTCACTTGTGTACCCAAACCTTTCTAAAACGAATGCCAAAATTGAGAGAAGAACTACATCGCTCAGTTCAAAATAATGGAGACCGACACACTACATAACTTCACAATTTCTTAAGTGAATAACTTCACATAATCCTCACCTGAGTAGTTAGTCCTTACAGGTAAGAAGTGAGCAGACTTAGTCATTCTATCCATAATGACCCTAATAGAACCATACTAATTTCGAGACCACAGAAGACCCGTAATGAAATCCATATTGATCATCTCCGACTTCTACATAGGAAACTCTATCTCTTGAGACATACTACTAGGCCTCAAATGCTCAACCTAGACTTGCTGAGAAACTATACATTTGGAAACAAAATTTGCTACTTCCCTCTTCATATTTTTCAACTTGTAGATTTCCTTTAAGTTATGATACATCTTAGTTTAACCTATTGTATATTTTTACTTATAAGCTTTAGTCAAAATCCTTTCTTGCAGCCCATTAACATTAGGAACACATAATCTACCTTGATACCTCAAGAGGTCATCTCTCCCAATCTCAAAAGACATAGTCTTTTGTTGGCCCACCTCATCCTTAATCATTATAAGTATTGGATACAAAGCCTGCTTCTCCTTCACCTCAGCACCAAAAGATGAATTGACCACCTCTTAAACAATGGCTACCCCATTCTCGGAGTCCAACAGATAGACTCCCAAGTTAGCCAATCCATGAATATCATAAATTAATCCTCTTTTCTCCTTATCCATATAAGATAAGCTTCCTATAGATAACCTATTAAAAGTATCAACAACCATATTAGCTTTAACTAGATAGTAGTGAAGGATCATTTCATAATTCTTAAGCAATTCAAGCCATTGTCTCTGCCTAAGGTTCAATCTTTTCTACATAAACATATACCAAGCTATTATGATCTGAATAAATATCTACATGTACTCCATATAGATAGTGGCACTAGATCTTCAAGGAAAAGACCATAGCCGTCAACTCTAGATTGGGAGCCGGGTAATTCCTCTTATAAACCTTAAGCTGCCTGGAAGCATAGGCTATGACATTACTATGCTGCATCAAAACATAGCCCAATACCATACGAGAAGCATCACAAAACACAACAAAACCATTAGTACCCTCGGGCTGGGTTAGAATTAGCACAGAAGTCAACTTATCCTTCAATTTATAAAAACTAACTTTATAAGCATCTAAAAATGAAAACGTAAATTTTTTATGGGTCAACCTTGTCAGTGTATCTAATATCACTTTGAGTCATGGGTCTAGGCTATCTTTTAACTGCCTCAACTTTCTATGGATCCACCTTGATCCCTTCACTAGAAGCAACATAACCAAAGAAAGGTCACAACACTTAGACAAAATTCACACTTAGAAAATTTTTTATTTAACTTTTGCATCTTAAGAGTCTTCAATATAATTTTGAGGTGATTGGCATAATCCTCCTCGCTCCTAGAGTACACCATGATATCATCAATAAAGAATATAACAAAAAAATCTAGAAACTACCTAAAAACCCAATTTATAATATCTATGAAGGTAGGCAGAGAATTAGTCAACCTAAAGGACATAACCAATAATTTGTAGTGACCATACTGAGTTTGGAAAGTAGTCTTGGGAATGTTAACCTCCCAAATTTTCAAATAATGATAGCCTAAATAAAGATCAATCTTAGAGAAACATCTAGCACCCTAAAGTTGTTAGAAAAGAACATCAATTGTAGAAAGAGGATGCTTATTGTTCACTGTAACCTTATTCAGCTGACGATGCACATCTGAAGAGAACTATTTAAAATAATCCAAACTAGGGCCTGGCCGTGTTGGGTATCTCAAGTCTAACTAGGATAGGAGACTAACCCCAATACACAAACCATTAACCACTTTACACCCCATATAGGATGAATTTCGAACATATAACAAGATAAGGGAATATTAATTTAGAGATATTATGATAAGTCTATAACCAAAACCAACCACCAATAACCAAACAACCAAATAATATCGCCCATGTCCACAGTAGTCAAATAAAGCCTCTAATGAAAATGAAGAATATCCAGCCGGGATATTTACTCGATTATAGCAAAAACCAAGACCAAAAAAAATTGTAAGGACATGAAGAAATCCATAGCATAAAAAAGGGTATTCCAAAGTATGAAAGCTCACCACTTTAGTCTAACTCAAAAGTTGTCCCCGATTCACCTAGTCACTATGCAGGAGGAGTAAAAGTATGGCCGGTTCCTGCATTGCATGGGGATACATCGTCCAAAGATAGTTAACGAGGTGAATACTAGCATGCAACTTAGGGATAATGATAAAGTAATTCCATCAAACCAAAACCAAGTTAAATCAATGCACATAACTATATGTAAATACATATATATATATATATACATACCATGTCAGGATAGGGAACAAGGCTTAACATAAACTTTCAATCCTTAACTTGGGTAGTGAAGCGTTACCATCATAATCCACCCACGGGATATATGGATCTATTGTTACCCCCTGAAAGGGCCTAGTGCATGTAACCGGATGAATCAAAGATATCATAGAAGGCCAAGGATTCTATTGTAACCTTCGCCCTTTATGATACATGTGTACGTATATATACTTGGAGGATTTCCTTGTACCCCACAAGTACATGGTCATCAAGTCCAATGCTTATGTCAGTAAATATAAGTTTCCACTGTCAACCTTTTAGACTCACACCTTCACGGCTAGCTATCAAAACCTTAATTATTTCTTAATTAGAACATTTAAAACATAACCAAACCACCAATTCCAAGGGTCAATTATTAAGGTATTATTAATTGATATCGTCTTACCGACTATAACTTACAAGCAATGTTATTAACCAACACTTAGGGTATTAACTTGTACCTCATAGACTCCATTATTAAAATCACTTAGGGGATTCCTATGTACCCCATAAGGTTTTTATTATATAATCACTTAGGGGATTATCCTGTACCCCATAAGGTTTTCAAAGCCTCCCTTAAGTTTTTGACCATTTAAACCATGCATTAGTTTTAATAAATAATTCAAACCAAGCACTTTAGGGTCATAGGCACTTAAAAAGTCACAAGTTTAGAGAAATTTACCATTATGAAGTTCCACCACCAAGCCCATGCACCAACATGTTCAAAACCAAAATTAAAACATTGAAAACTATAATTATACCATGGGAAAACATCATTCAACATCAAGAATTAAAAGACCACCAAGCTTTACTTCAAAACCATAGCAATACCATGAAAACCATTAATTAAATATACTACCTTAAATTTTCTTTATGTTGAGTTTCACCATTAAGAAGAGTAAGGGCTGACTTCCCAAGTGAGAAATGTTTTAACCATGTATAATTATCCTAATATCAAGTTTTTTTCATGTAGAGAATTGAATTAGCTTTTGAACGATACCAATTTTGTTTAAATCTGGTAGCGAGGTGAGAAGTTATGGTCATTTTACTGAGAGTTGTTAGAATTGCCGCCCAGGTGCGATGGACAAGTTGACGGCCATCGAGTTTGTGATGGACCATCGCTCAGACTATTGCAACCAAGGAAATACTCCCTCTTCTAGCCCATGTGCGACGGCCAAGACGATAGACTATCAAGTTAGCGACGGACCATCGTAACTAAGGTAGTGTGGCCTTTTTTTGACCAACATACGATGGACGATCCGATGGACCGTCAGACTAGTGACGGACCATCACTCCAACCGTTGTAAATCCCATTCATTATTTTTAAGTTTTTTTAACTGGATCTTTTGGGTCTTTTCCCTTTTAATACTCTGATATATTCAAAACTAAGCATATGACTTCATTATCTGCCAAAATATCCAAGAGCTAGGGTTTCTCCCTCAAGAGAAAATCCAAAACCCTTCTCCAAGAAATTTAAACAATCACCATAGATTCTACAAATTGAGTTGAGATTTGAGTTCCCCAAGTCCAAGGCTTCAAGAACCCTCTCTCAAAGAGTAATATAAAGAGTTTCAAGCAATCTTGTTTATCTAGTTACACAATATAAGGTATATGGGGTTTCAAAAAGGATAATCCTTTCGTCCTTGTGCCCAAAACTTATTTTAAATTACAAAGATATATGACTTTGTGAGTTCTCCTATGAATTTGAAGTTTGGGTTCATACCCAATATTACTATGCATGAGATTTTGAGATTTGCCAATGTTTTAGAAATTGAAGTACATGAGCATGTTGAGATTTTAAGACAAATTGCTGAACATTACAAATTTCTATATGATTTGTGTATCCTTATGACATCTAGTATGCATTTTGATGTGTCTTAACTTGAGATTTGATCAGGGGTCATTAAACCCTACTTAAGATTTCAGTTTTTTATGAACATTTGTGCTATAAGCACCCATGATTAGAGTACTTTGAGATTATTGAGAAAGTTTTGACCTTAATGGTCATAGTATCTTGAAATCCACTTTAACAAATAAGACTACAGATTTTATAGTTTGATTCTTATGAACAATAAGATTATTTTAAAGTGGATTTCACTGAGATGAGCGTAGCTAACTATAGGGAGTAGTATTTAGCACCGAGATGGTTAAGTTACTATATTTTCATACCTCAGAACTACGTGCCATCGTAGGACTAAGATTTATGGTCCCGAGGTCGAGATAAGTGATCACTGAGTTGAGGTTATACTCCCTGGAAAGAGTATGATGCCTCTACCCAATTTAAGGTTTCTTTCTTAGGAGGACAAGATGCTGGAATCCATGTAGCTTGCATGATTTATGTTTGTTAAGAGAACCTTCCTTGAGATAGAATATTTTCCCTAAAGCTTTGAGATAAGTGATTTTCCCTAATAGTAAGATTTTCAAAATAGTTTCTTAAAGTAAAATTTTCCCAAGAAGAAAGTAGTTTTCTCTACTAGTAAGAGTTATAAAATTTCGAGTTCCAAGTGTCTTAAGTTTAAAAGAGTTCTAAGTTCTTGAGCATTAAAGAAGTTTTACTCTCCATAAGATATATGCATGAGTTAGAAAGTATTGTTTAAAGCTTTGTTTAGTCTTTGAGTAATGAGAATAAGAGAAGAGTTAAGATTTTAAAGCTAAAGTATAATGACTCACGAGATTTGTGTTACATGCTTCATTCTACATGATTTATGAGCTTATTATATTAGACCTATTCAAGCTATGTGAGTCATTCATATTTGCATGCATGATTTGATTAAAAAGGATGGATATTATTTTCTGTAAATGCATGCACCCACATATACTCATTACATTCCCAAGTGCTGATCTATATATACGTCTATGTGCTATATTTCTCATAATGTAGGTTCAGGTGCTCAGTCTCAGTCTTATCAGTGATTTTCAAGTACCTTTGTCTACATCTTAATAGTAGTGAGTCTTCATGGTTTGAGGACCTATCTTCAAACATTTTAGTGTTTATATTAGACATATTATTGCTTTCAGTACAGTTTGAGTCAGTTAGGGACATATCCCAATGGCTCTCTAGTAGATTTAAGTAGTAGAGGCTTTGTCAGACTAGTTATCAGATTGTTAGTATGTTGAGATTTCTAGTATTGTGGTCGTTTGGACCAAGTATTTTCTTTGTATTTTCTATTTTTTATATGATAGTTCTAGTTTTTTGTTTATTTCATCTCGAATTGAGTTATTATATGCAATAATAGGCTCAAAGGGTTAGCTTGGGGCTACTTATAGCCTTAAGCATCGTGTTATATTTTGGGAGGAGATTTCGGGGCATTACAAACTTGGTATCAAAGCTTATGGTTTAAGGAGACCTAGGGAGTTTGACAAGCTGTGTTCAGTAGAGTCTTGATCATCGTTGTGTAGCATGCCACATCTATGAGAAAGAGGCTACGAGAATTTTTAGGAAAAAATTATTTCTTTCATTTAGATTATATCATGCCTATAGTTTTCCATCTCATCTAGTAATTCGTGCTCTCCTATTTTAGAAAATGCCCTTCGAAGAGCGGGTACCCATAGAAATGATAATGAGCAACCCCAGCCTGTTGATCCCTTGAATGAGATAGTGTGTCATGCTGAGTTTCGGGGTGGCCTTTCAGGCGTTAGCCCAAGCAGTCACCGCTAATATTTAGGCCAATAACCAGGCCACAGTTGTAAATTAGCAGTGAGGTGATTTAGCTGCTTCTAGGATTTTTGATTTCATGTGGATGAATCCGCCAGAGTTTTATGGGCCCAAGGCTGGTGAGGACCCCCAGTTATACCTTGAGGAGGTAAGAAAGATCACACAAGTGATACATGTTTCTAAGGAAGAAAGTGTTGAGATATCATCTTACAGGTTGAAGGATATTGCTTACGACTAGGTTGTATCATAGAAGAAGAGTATGGGTAAGGGTGTTGCGCCTATGTCTTGGCAGGTGTTCCAAGATGTATTCTTAGACAAGTTCTTTCCACTTAAGAAGAGGAAAACAAATATTGAGGAGTTTTTGAACTTAATACAGTGCTCCATGATCGTTAAGGAGTACGTTTTGAAGTTCAACCAGTTGGCCAAGTATGCTTCTAATTTGATTTCTGACACCTGAGCTAGTATGAGCAAGTTCGTGATAGGTGTTTCTGGCTTGGTACTAAAAGAGTGTAGGATGGTGATGCTGAATAGAGATATAGATCTATCTAGGTTAATAATGTATGCGCAACAGATAGAGGTGGATAAGATAAATGAGAGAGATAGAGTGAGGGGCAACAAGAGGGCTAGATCTGAGCAGCATAAGTATGGTCAGGCTACGTCCTATGGAGGGAACTGCCCATATTTCTTGAGCCTTTTATCTATGCCATCACTTTCATCAGCTAGTGCTCCCGAGCCTAGAGGCAGGCAGGAGTAAGGGAAGAGGTCTTCTATGTCTAGGTCGCAGAACAATATAAGTAATAGATCCCGCTATCCTCCTTATATTAAGTGTGGTAGGGATCATCCTGGTAAGTGTTTAGTGAATTAGAGGGGTTGTTTGGGTTGTGGAAAGCTGGACCACAGACTTAGAGATTTTTCGTATGCTAGCCAAGGGAACAGAGATTCTCGACATTAGGCACATACTACTAGTGCACCAGCTCCTATACCTCATTTTCCCCCTGTTCAGATTTCTTCATCTAGCACTGCTAGTGATCAGCGCTAGAATAGATTCTATGCCTTACCATCCCATCAGGAGAAGGAGCACTCTCCCGACGTTGTTATTGGTATGCTCAGTGTCTTTTGCTTTGATGTTTATGTGTTGTTGGACCCTGGGTTAAGTTTCTCTTATGTGACCCCATGAGTCACTGTGAATTTTGAAATGAGTCTCAAAAAGATTCTTGAGCCTTTCCTAGTTTCCACACTAGTAGGGGAGTCAGTGGTTGCTAAGCAAGTGTACAAAAATTATCCTGTTACTATTTTTATAGAGTCATATTTGCTGATTTGATAGAGTTTGACACGGTGGATTTTGACCTTATTCTGGGTATGGATTGTCTTCATTCTTGTTATGCATCTATAGACTGTCGTACCCGTGTGGTCAAGTTTCAGTTCCCTGATGATCCAATTTTTGAGTGGTTCGAGAGTTCGGTATCTCCCAAGAGTCATTTGATCTCCTATCTCAAAGCCAAAATGCTAATATCTAAAGGTTGCATCTATCACCTAGTTAGAGTTAAAGACACTAAGTCCGAGGCTCCAGCTATTCAAGCAGTCAACATTGTTCATGAGTTTCCTGATATTTTTTGAAAAGATCTCCTAGCGGTACCTCCCGATAGAGAGATAGAATTTAGGATTGACTTTCTTCCTAACACTCAGCCTATTTCTATCCCACCTTATCATATGGCACCTGTATATCTTAAGGAGTTGAAAGAGCAACTCAAAGATATTTTAGATAAAGGTTTCATAAGGCACAATATTTCTCTTTGGGGCACGCCTGTTAAATAAAAAGTATCCTCTTTCAATAATTGATGACCTGTTTGATTAGTTGCACGGTGCGAGTTATATCTCTAAGATAAACCTTAGATCTGACTATCATCAGCTTAAAGTGAGAAAATATGATATTCCAAAGATATCCTTTCGAACCCGTTATGGTCACTTTGAGTTTCTAGTTATGTCTTTTGGGATAACCAATGCCCCAACAGCCTTTATGGACTTCAATAATTGAGTGTTTAAGCAATATCTTGATATGTTTGTCATTATTTTCATAGATGACATCCTTGTGTACTCCCGTTCTGAGAACGACCATGCAGATTACCTTAGAATTGTCTTGTAAACTCTTAGAGATCACCAGTTGTTCACCAAATTTAGTAAGTGTGGATTTTGGCTAAGATCAGTAGCTTTTGTGGGTCATATTATTTCAGACAAAGGCATTAGAGTTGATCCCCAAAAGACAGAAGCTATAAGAAATTAGGCTAGACCTATTTCCCCGCCTGACATTAGAAGTTTCTTGGGTCTAGCTGGATACTATTAACTTTTTTGTGAAGGTTTCTCTTCTATTGCATCTCCCATTACCTGTATGATCCAAAAGAAAGTTAAGTTCTAGTGGTCAGATTCCTCTGAGAATAGTTTTCAGAAGTTGAAGAATCGACTTAACTTAGCCCCTATATTGACTTTGCCTGATGGTACAGATGGTTTTGTGGTGTATTGTGATGCCTTTAGAGTTGCTTTGGGTTATGTGTTGATGCAAGGAGGTAAGGTTATAGCCTATGCTTCTATAGAGTTAAAGCCGCATGAAAAGAACTACCCAACCCATGATCTTAAATTAGCTGATGTGGTCTTTGCTTTAAAAATCTAAAGACACTATCTTTATGGTGTCCATGTTGATGTGCTTACTGATCATAAGAGACTGCAGTATGTGTTTACCTTGAGGGAGTTGAATATTAGGTCAAGAAGGTGGTTAGAGTTGTTAAAGACTATGATATGAGTGTGTTGTATCACCCGAGCAAGGCCAATGTAGTAGAAGATGCCCTTAACAGGTTGTATATGGGTAGTGTTTCTCACGTAAAGGAAGGTAAGAAAGAGTTAGCTCATGATTTGCATTTTCTGGCTAGATTAGGTGTTAGATTTCTCGATTCAGCTGAGGGTAGTACTTTGGTGCAGAGTATTTCTGAATCCTCTTTAGTTTCGGAAGTGAAGGAGAAGCAAGATCGAGATCCTAGTTTTGTCAGACTAAAGGAGTCATATAAGGACCAAAAGGTAGAGGTTTTCTCCCAAGGGGGAGATGGCGTGTTGAGGTTGAAGGGTAGGTTGTGTATTCCGTGTGTTGATGATTTGAGGTAGAGGATTATGGATGAAGCGCATGGTGCGAGGTAATCCATTCATCTCGGTGCTACCAAGATATACCGTGACATGCGGGAAATCTATTGGTGAAGTGGTATGAAGAAGAATATAGCTAAGTTTGTAGAAAAGTGTGCAACATGCCAACATGTTAAGGTAGAATACCAAAGAATTAGTGGTATGATGCTAGAGTTTGGTATACCCATTAACAAGTGGAAAGAGGTGAATATGGAATTCATGATTGGTTTACCTTTTTTGCGTCATCATTATGATTCTATTTATGTTGTTGTAGACAGGCTGACTAAGTTCGCACATTTCTTGCCCATGCATATATCCTATACAACTGAGGATTATGCTAGATTGTATATCCGAGAGCTAGTCAGGATGCATGGAGTTCCCTTGTCTATCATTTAGTATAGGGGTACTTAGTTCACTTTTCAGTTTTGGAAAGCATTTCAGTAGGGTCTTGGTAGCCAAGTTCATCTGAGTTTCTCTTTTCATACACAGACAGATGGTCAGGCTGAGAGGACCATTCAGACTCTAGAAGATATGTTGAGGGCATGTGTTCTTTACTCCAAAGGTAGTTGGAATGAGCATTTTCCATTGATAGAGTTTTCTTATAACAATAGTTACCATGCTAGCATCAAGATGGCACCATTTGAGTCTTTGTATGGTATAAGATGTAGATCACCCATAGGTTGGTTTGAAGTGGGTGAGGCTATAGGTCTCGAGGCTATGGAAAAGGTGAAGTTAATTAGAGAAAGGTTGAAGACAGCTTAGAGTCGTCAAAAGTTATATGCCAATATGGAGAACGGATCTTGAGTTTGAGGTAGGTGATTTAGTGTACTTAAAGATTTCAACCATGAAAGGGGTGAAGAGGTTTAGTAAAAAGAGGAAGCTTAGTCCCCATTATGTGGGACCTTAGAGAGTCTTGAGTCGTGTTGGTAAAGTAGCCTATGAAGTTGATTTGCCCAATGAGTTATCAGCCGGTCATCCTATTTTTCATGTCTTCATACTTAAGAAGCATATTGGTGATTCCGTTATAGTGGATCCTTCGGAGAGTGTTGATATTCAGAACAGTCTTTCATTCGATGAGATTCCTATTGAGATGCTAGATTTTCAGATCCGTAGACTGAGGAACGAAGAGGTTCCCTTGGTCAAAGTTTTATGGCAGAACCATTCAGTTGAGGGCGCTACTTGGGAGGCAGAATCATACATGCGAGCCAAGTACCCACACCTCTTTTCCGTGAGTTCAGATCAAGCCGAAGGTATTATTCTTCCTTAATTTAGCCCTTTTAAATATAAAGTTCATCTATATATCTATTCTTGCATGAGTTCTTGCAATTTTTGAAGTATTCAATAGTTTAGAAAGATTTTGAGCCGTTAGCAAATTGCTTCAGCTATGTGTACTTAGTTTTTCCTGTGTTCTTGGTCTAACAAGCAAAATTCGAGGATGAATATTCCCAAGGGGTAGAAATTGTAATACCCCATATTTTCTTTAAGTCGAGTTTCTTCTTTAAGAAGAGTAAGGGCTGACTTCTCAAGTGAGAAATATTTTAACCATATATAATTTCCCTAATATCGACTTTTTGTCATGTAGAGAATTGAATTATCTTTCCAACGATACCAATTTTATCCAAATCTGATATCGGGGTGAGAAGTTATGGCCATTTTACTGAGAGTTGTTGGAGCCGCCCAGGTGCGACGGACAGGTTGATGGACCGTCGAGTTTACGACGGACCCTCGGTCGGACCGTTGCAACCAAGTTAGTGACTCCTTCTTCTAGACCAAGTGTGACAGCCAAGATAATGGACCATCATGATAGCGATGGACCGTCGCATCTAAGGCAGTGTTGCCTTTTTCTGACCAACGTGCGACGGACGATTCGACGGACCGTCAAACTAAGCATATGACTTCATTATCTCCCAAAACATCCAAGAGCTAGGGTTTCTCCCTCACGAGTAAATCCAAAACCCTTCTCCAAGAAATTCAAGAACTCACCATAGATTCTATAAATTGAGTTGATATTTGAGTTCCCCAAGTTGAAGGATTCAAGAATCCTCTCTCAAAGAGTAAGAATAAGAGTTTCAAGCAAGCTTGTTCATCTAGTTACACAATCTAAGGTATGTGGGGTTTCAACAAGGACAATCCTTTCGTCCTTGTGCCCAAAACTTGTTTTAAATTACAAATATGTATGACTTTATGAGTTCTCTTATGAATTTAAAGTGTAGGTTCATACCTAATATTACTATGCATGAGATTTTGAGATTTTCCAATGTTCTAGAAATTGTAGTACATGAGTATGTTGAGATTTTAAGACAAATTTCTGAATATTCTAGATTTCTAAATGATTTGTGTATCCTTATGACATCTAGTATGCATTTTGATGAGTCTTAACTTGATATTTTATTATGGGTCATCAAATCCTACTTAAGATTTCAGTTCTTATGAACTGTATGCTATAAGCACCCATGATTTGAGTACTTTTAGATTATTGAGAAAGTTTTGACCTTAATGGTCATTGTAGCTTTGAAATCCACTTTACCAAATGAGTTTGTCGATTTTATAGTTTGGTTCTTATGAACCATGCGATTATTTTAAAGTAGATTTCATCGAGATGAGCGTAGATAACTAAAGGGAGTATTATTTAGTACCAAAATGGGTAAGTTACTGCGATTTTATACCTTAGAACTGCGTGCCATCGTAGGACTGAGATTTATGGGCCTGAGGCCGAGATAAGTGATCACTGAGTTGATGTTATACTCCCTGGCAAGAGTGTGACACCTCTACCCAATGTGAGGTTTCTTTCTTAGGAGGACAAGATGTTGGACTCCATGTAGCTCGCATGGTTTATGTCAGTTAAGAGAACCTCACTTGAGATAGAATATTTTCCCTAAAGCTTTGAGATAAGTGATTTTCCCTAATAGTAAGATTTTCAAAATAGTTTCTTGAAGTAAAATTTTCCCAAGAAGAAAGTAGTTTTCTCTACTGGTAAGAGTTATAGAATTCTGAGTTCCAAGTGTCTTGAGTTTAAAAGAGTTCTAAGTTCTTGAGAATTAAAGAAGTTTTACTCTCCATGAGATATATGCATGAGTGGGAAAGTATTGTTTAAAGCTTTCTTTAGTCTTCGAGTAATGAGAATAAGAGAAGAGTTCAGATTTTAAAGCTAAAGTATAATGACTCACTAGATTTGTGTTACATGTTTCATTCTACATGATTTATGAGCTTATTATATTAGACTTATTCAAGCTATGTGAGTCATTCATATTTGCATGCATGATTTGATTAAAGTGGATGGATATTATTTTCTGTAAATGCATACACCCCCTCATATACTCAGTACATTCCCAAGTGCTGATCCACATATACGTCTATGTTCTACATTATCTTATAATGTAGGTTCAGGTGCTCAGTCCAGCCTCGTCATTGATTTTCTAGTACCTCTGTCTACATTTATACAGTGGTGAGTCCTCATGGTTCCAGGACCTTTCTTCAGACATTTTAGCATTTTTAGTAGACATATTATTTCTTTCAGTTCAGTTTGAGTCAGTTGGGGACCTGTCCCAATGGCTCTCTAGTAGATTTAAGTAGTAGAGGCTTTGTCAGACTAGTTATCAAATTTTTGTATGTTGAGATTTCCAGTATTGTGGTCGTTTGGACCAAGTATTTTCTTCGTATTTTCTATCATTTGATATAACAGTGCCAGACATTTGTTTATTTCACCTCGAATTGAGTTAATATATGTAGTAATAGGCTCAAAGGGTTAGCTTGGGGCAACTTGTACCATTAAGCACCGTGTGACGTTCCAGGATGAGATTTTGGAGAGTTACATTAAATCATGTGGTTTAAGTAAAATAACAATGAGGTAGGAGTGACATGCCTAAAATACCAAGAAATTTAGAAGAGATTGCACCCCTAGAACTCTAGATGACCACTTCCTTTGAAACCCTAGCCTTCGCTTGAACAAAGAGCTTGAGAGAGAATTTGGGAGTGTTTTATTGGGAATGATGTGTTAATGAAGTCCAAAGGAAGGTTTTAATTCATGGTATCAAAGGGACTTAAAGTGGGAAATATTTAGAATAACCTCATCTTAAAAGCTGTAAAAAGTCATCTTTGGTTACGGGTCGACCCTCTGACTCATCACCACATCATACGACTCGTAGCCTTGAGTCATATGCTAGACAGTGAGTTTAACACCCATAAACCATCCACCTTATGACTCCATGATTCCACTTATAACCAGACCCTATGACTCGAGGATCTAGTCGTAACCAACACAGTACCCAAATGGGTCAAACACAGGACAACCTACGACTTTACCTTACGACTCAAAACCTATCTTCTCAGCTCCTAGAGATCCACTCGTACTCAGAGCATAGTAAACCCAATAAGTTTCTGAGTTGGTTAAGGTTCTTCCTAACGATTCTTCACCACCCATAACGACTTGTATTACTAAGTAGTAACCAAGATAGAAACCTAACCACCATCCACTGGACACCTTACAACTAGAGTCACCTATCCCGTCAAGATACCGTATGACTTGTAAGATAAGTCATTACTAGGACAGTGAGCTCAAAGGTTAAGAAATTTCTAAGGGCCAAAATTTGGGTTGTTTAACCATCTTTATTTCATACAAAAAGTACAGGAACACCCCATAGAGAGACACTAGGATGAATGAATCCTTTATTAAGAAAATCTTTTAATTGCTTCTTTTTCTACCTTAATTCATCCAAAGTCATTCTTTAATGAGGAATGGAAATAGGATGAGTATCCGACATAAATATCAAACCCAAAATCTATTTCCCTATCGGGAGGAATTCCAAGAAGGTTATCGGGGAATGCTTCCGGAAATTCATTCATCACAGGGACAGATTACAAAGAAGGACTTTCAGAGTCAGAATCCTTAACCTAAACTAGATGATACAGACACCCTTTTGAAATCTTTTTTTGGGCTCTAAGAATGGAAATAAACCTTTGTTTGGGAACTAAGGTACTCCTCTCCCATTCTAATTCCACTTTATTAGGAAAGTGAAAACTGACCTTTTGGCTCCTTCAATCTAGAAAAGTATAGCACAAATGAAGCCAATCCATCCACAAGATAACATCAAAATCTACCATATCCGACTCTATCAAATCCACAATGTCTCCCTAAGAAAGATGGACACCACACGACCCTTATAGATTTTTTGAGAAAATATAAAATTACCCACCAGAGGAGAAATAAAGAAGGGGTTGAAAAATACTTTCAGGACCAAAAACAATGTGTACAGTGACATATGGAGTCACATAAGATAGGGTAGAACTCAGATCAAACAAATAATAAATATAACGGGTAAAGAGTTGTAACATACCAGTAACAATATCTAGGGATGCCTCAGATTCTTAATGAGTGGCAAGTGCATAGAGGCAATTCCGACCAGTGCCGGTACCAGCAGTAGCACCCTTAGGAGTAGGAGCCAAAGAAGTGGCAACTGAAACCTTATTAGTTCTAGTGGCAACCTTGGCTGAAGGATAATCTCGTTGTATATTTCTAAGACAACCATAATTATATCCCCAATTTCTCCCTTTCCCACAATATCTATAGCGAAGCTTTCCAAAAAAATGACCAGAAGGATATGGTGGGGCTAACTGAGCTCCACTAGCACCAGACTGGCCACCATGTGTCTTAGGACCACTGCTAGCCTGAAAACGATGATCACCTGAAGGCTTAGGATAAAGAGGACTGGCAGACAAATACAAATTTCCCAAATTCTTCTTCTTAGTCCACTATCTAACATATCTCCTACTTTTCTGCTGACCTTCACCCTACTTTGAATATCTAAACTTCTTATTCTGCCTCTCCCTAATCTTTACCTGCTTCTTCTCTTTATCCTCCACCTACTATATTTAAACCACTAGCCTGGAGATGTCCATATCATTGTTCAAAATCATAGCCTTACAATCTAATACCAACTCATGGGACAACCCCAAAGTAAACTTCCTTATTTTGGATCTTATGTTATCTACTAACTCCGGAGCATAACGGGACAACTGCTGAAATTTTAGAGCATATCTTTCACACTCATATTCCCCTACTTTAAGTTTACAAATTATTCTATCTTAGCTTCCCTCAACTATTAAGGAAAGAAGTGAACAAAAAAGGACCCTAAAAAGTCATCCCAACTAGCTTGCTCAATATCATCACTCCTCATAGCTTTCCATTCCTCATACCACTAATAAGCTATATCCTTTAATTGATAGAAAACAAAATCCAACCCCTCTAAATCATTAGCATGCATCACCCTAAAGATTTCTCCATCTCATTAATGAACCTCTACGGATCATCATCAACCTTAGATCTTGTAAAATTTAGGGGATTCAACTCATAAACTGGAAAATTTGGGTGGCCTCTGATAAATGATAAGTAGAACCAACACGATTAGACTAGCAAGACTATAATGCCACAAACTGAATAAGCATATGAATGGACTGACAGAACTCCACATTAGAGATATCTCCCGAGGAGACTGAGCATAAGAATCTCTAGCCTAGGAATCCTTAGGAGGACTAATAGGGACCAATAAAACTCCACGTGAAGCAGTATAGTCAGGAGTAGGGACCCTAGATTGAGTCTGCATCGCATAACTAGGGCGAATTCCCTCCACATTCTCCTCAAGTGGGATAGAAGGTCCAACAGGTTTCTACAATCATCAGATCTTTGGGGAGGCATGATCGGAAATACAAGTAAGCTACGAGTTTAAGAAGTTTCATAACACTATACTCTATAGCCTAAAATAGAACAAAAAAAAGGGAAACATTCCTAAATGTCTTGGAGCCTCCCCTTTATAAGTGTGGCATGTTATACACTCATAAAAAGGACTCTACTTGACACGGCTTCATAGACACCCAACGACCCTAAACCTAGCTCTGATACCAAGCATATTATGACCCAAACCAAGGCCTAGTCGGGATGGGTATCTTAATCCCACCATGGACAGAAAAACACACCTTAGCCTAACCTCAAGAGCATAATAATCATAAAAATAAAGAAAAAGCCAACTAAACAAATAATGATAGTAATAGGAATAGATAAATCAAAAGAATCACAGAATTCAAATAAAAATCCACCACACTTGTCCATGAAAGCCTCTAAAGCCTGAATAATATCTAAGTTGGGACATACCCCTGACAATGACCAAAAAGAATCCAAAAGTACTATGATAATAAAGAAAGACCTTCCAAAGAATGGAGGATCACCACTTCACAGCAACCCAATAGACGTTGTCAACCACCTAACACTGCACAGGATCAACAGGAAACACTTTGGACCCTACATTATAAAATAATGTAGCTTCTAGGTATGGCTAGTGGGATAAGAATGGACATGTAACTCCGGGAATAAGGATAAAATAATGCAATTACCAAAATCTAGTGATAAACCATATGCACCACATTCATATATATATATATATATAGTATGTCGAGATTGGGAAAAGGGTCATGAACATGAGAGTTTAAAGATTTAACCTGAACTGTGTAGCTCAATTCGTCCTAAAGGCACCCATGGGCTAATGGGTCTAGCTCTCCTTACTGGAAGGGCTCTAGTGGCTGTTAGACACATGAATTGAGAAAAAACCGAGGGAAAACTAATGTAACCTGGGAAATAGCCATATAACGTCACCTGGGCAATAGCCATATATATATATAGCCCAAATTAAAATAATTTGAACATAAAACCAACCAGTAACCTAGGAGTCATTTATTAAGGCCTTTACCACTTGGTATCGTCATACCAATGTGATTGCAAACTAATATATTTATGCCTAACCAATCCACATAACCAAATTAGACTCTAAATTTCCGTTTAAATCCAAAACCAGGGCCATCCAAAACTAATTTCATTCATTTATACTTTAATGCAATGCATTGGGTTCAAAAATAAGTTAAACCATGCAATTTTCTTATTCAAAATCAAGTTTACAAGGTGGGTTGAGGTTAATGCAATTATCCAGACAAAATTTCATCAATTTGGGGAAACCCATGTCCCCTATTCCAACCATTTGTATCACGCAATAATTCAGTCCAAAAAGTATCAATTTAAAGCATGAATAATAAATTTAGAATATAGGACAAGTAATTCAATTATTAACAACCAAAATCCCCCAACCCAATTTCAAAACACATAATTAAATCAAATGAAAATCCATTTAATTAATTCCACAATGTAAAATTAAAGTTAGAGAAACATGCCAAAAAATCCATAAGGAATTAAAAATAGTTCGGAGTTCAATGCTTGAATGGTGAATCCTTTGTGAAACCCTTGGAGTTTCTTGGTTTAAGTGTTATAGAGGAAGAGAATGGTCTTTGATTCTTAAAACTGATGGAAAATTGTGTATTTTATTTATAAATAAAGGGGTAAGAATACCAAAAGACTGTCACCCTAAGTAAAAAAAACAAAAGTTGGATAAATTTAAAACAGCTGCGTGGAACGCCAATATTGTGAGGTTAGACTCCATTCCATGCCAATATTGCATAGGTTAACCTCTATAACACATAATTATAGCGGAGGTTTACTGCCTCAGGATCCTAAAATGACCCCGAACCCCTTTCAAAAATCCAAAACTTTCCCCAAAAACCCTTTTAATACCCCTAAACATAATTAAAGTCAAAAATCAAAATTATGTAGTGGGAGGATAAAAAATAAAATAATAAAATTGTAAAGGGTCTTACAGTCTTATTTTACTTCTTATGACCTATAGATTGCAATTTTTATAGTATGGTAGTATTTTAGGATTGTGGAGAAAATATGGATAATTTATGGACATTTTATGAACTTGTAATTCAACATCGAGGTAGGCTTCTATATTCTCTTCTTCACGAGATAGTGTATTATGCATGTTATATGTTAGATAGGAATGTTAGGATTTGACTATGTGTAGGGGATTAGAAGGGTGAATCGACCCTTAAGGTGAAATGCATATTATGATTCTAGAATCCTATTACCCTAGGTTGCTAATATGTTTAGACATAGTTGAGATTAATAGACCTTAGCATAAGGTTTACTACTTTATGCGGTGATTATGATGGTTTCTCGGATGATGATATGGTTATGCTGATTATATATTATTGGGACCAAGTCCGTGATTATGATTTTCGTTGAATTTGAGGCGAGTAATTTATCCTTTTAAGGGACGTGGTTTAATTTATTGATCTTTAGACACTTGTAGCTATATTGTTTGAATACTAGAGATGTTATTTCATAGATTTGATACCTTCATGCTCACTTAATGGTACAATTCCAACAAAAAATATGGTTTTACTATTGTTTTCCTAAAAAGGGATTTATTTCCAGTTTTCAGTTTTAAAATAGATTATTTCATTATAGGAATTTTACCACCTTATTGAATGAGTTTTGAGTTTTTGGGACTAAAATAAATGTTTTAGATATTTTATCCAATGGTTTTTGATCTATGGTTTTACTACTACTATTTACTATTTGTGAGATATCGAGTAGGAGAAGGTGTACACACTAGGTTCCAATATAGTACTTGGATCAGTTATGGTATTATGAATTTACTTTGCATTTATTCTTGCATGCGCATTGCCTATCACCAGTATGCGCTATATCTATCAGCCTATGAAGGGTTGCATAAGTATAGCTGATGCGTGTTACTTGACCTACATTATGTGCTGATTAGATCTTCAGGGTTATGGGGTGGCCCAATTTAGGTATTGTTTGTCCGGACTAACCAATTACTTTATTGTTATTGTTATTATTATAGTTAGTTTATAATAGTCTATTTAAGGAATGATACTGAGGTTGGGGATATATTTCTGATCCTTTCTCTTTTATCGTTAATTTATTAAGAATAATTATCTCATGTTTAGACATATGGATTAGGGATCCTAGTAATGTTAGCACTAGTTTATTCTTTGATTGCGAGGCCTTAAGATACTAGTATGACTACTTTTGGTCGTACCTTTGAGTTAGTATTATTTGTATATATATATATATATATATATATATATATGGTATTACCATATATCCCTTTCTTCCTTATGATACGACCCGAACCAGGTCCTTGTTGTAATGGGCATCCCAAGTCCATCTAGGACCAGGGAATGCCCTTGATGGGCTAAATTTTGAACATATAACAAGATAGTGTAAATGTTCACATGAAGACTCTGGGATAAGGTCACAACCGTGACCGACCCAATCGAGTCCAACCATCCTATACCAATCGCCCAACCGTACCAACCATACCAAAGGCCATAAACTAGGCTATCACCAAATAATTTCAAAAACATAATATGATTAATCCTAAAATATAATGTAAGGGAACAACCAACAATCTTATTGACCAGTGTCAGCCCCAAGGCCAATACCAATACCAAGGCCGACACTAATATTGATCCCACCCATACCAACCCATAGTAGTACACAAAGCCTCTAACCAGAATAGTAATAAAATCTAGTTGGGACATGCCCCCAACCATAGCCAAAACCAATATCCAAAATAAAATGAAAGTGTCTAGAATTATCCATAACATGAAATGGAGCCTTCCAAAATGAATGGATGCTCACCATTTCAATCTAAATACTGATCTCCAAGTCAATCACTATGTAGGAGAAGTAAACTGATTGGTTCCTGCGCAGCGTCTGTATATAACCGCCAGTAGACAGGTTAGTAGGTGAACATTGGCATGATCTTAGGATAAGGTTAAAATAATACCTTTTATAAAACTAAATAAAACCACCCATAATGTATAAAACCATACATATATAGATATACCCATGCCGGTAAAGAGAGTCGGGTTTAGCATGCATTTAAAACCTTTAGCAGTGCTGTGTAGCTTTGCTTTCCTAACCCACCTATGGGCTATATGGGTTCAGCTCCCCTGCTAAAAGGGCCCCAGTGCATGTAGCCGCATGACTAGGGAAGAAAACCTGGGATGACAAGTAAATCCCCCAAATATAAAGTGTGGCGTCACACACACAATCACCAATACCAAACCTCATATTGCTAAATATGAGTTTCCAGTTTTGGTCCCCCCGGGACCTCCACCTTCTATGGATTTGCTATAAATCCCACTATTATTTACCAATTAAAACCATTACCAAACAATTAACCAATCCATTTACTATTTATTAACCAAGTCCATTTAGTGGTGGTATCTTCTTACCGACCATACTTGCAAGTACTATCAATAGACAACCATATATAGGTTTAAGAGGACTTCCAAATGCCCTTCCATTTACCATATTAAACTACTTAAGGGATTCCATGTACCCCACAAGTTTAACCAATTATCCATTTACCTTTCAAAGCAATTTAAACCATGCATAATTCCTTAACTAAGTTTAAACAAGCAAGAGTTCCATTAAAAGTACTCAATGGAATGAAAAAAATTATTATAGGCATTTTGTCAAACACATTGAGGGCATAATATAACCAAAACCAATTCTAATTACAATTAAACCATTCCCATGAAATCTAGTTATCCAAAACCACCATTAATGTATATAAAAGTATAATTCAAACCATGGGAAACCATAACCAATCATTTAATATCAAAATCCCCAAATCATATTTGAAAACCAAAATCATACAATCAATGAAATCATGAAAACATTTATAAAAACCATGTTTCTAGTTAGAATAAAAAATGATGGAAGGCAACATGCCTTAAACCAAGATGATAATGGAAAGAAATCACCAAGACAAGCCCCAAATCAATCCTTTAGTTGAAACCCTAGCTTTCCTTGCCCAAAAGTTTTTGAGAGAATTATAAAGAATTTTAGAAGAGCTTCTAAGTGTTAAGTAATGAAATAATAGGGTAAATAACTTCCAACATTGGTTATAAGTCATGGGACCTTATTATGTTAAGTAGGGAGATGTCCAGAATACCCCCACTTAAGTTACACAGAAACTCTATCATAGGGATACGATTGACCCTTACGAGTCATACTCTCTGATACGATTTGTACCCTCCTCTCATATCCAAGCCTCAACCTTTGGATCTAATAATATCTAGCATATGACTCATCTAACTAAGTCATATCCAAAGCATACAATTTGTACCCTGTATCCATACCCCCGACATAATAAACCCCAGGAAGATTTAGACACTGTCCACCATATGAGTACATGGTATGACTCGTACCCTAGCTTATGGCTTACTGTGAGCCACTCATACTCAAATTCAACCTAAGAAATGAATTCTAAGATTAAGTTAAGGAACTAATTATCCATACTCACAAATACGACTCATACCCCTAAGTCATATCCATTCCAGGAACCAAAATCCATCCCATTAACTAAAATTGGTCAGCATACGATAGGTCTATACTATTCTTACCCTATTATACAACTTATTCCCATGAGTCATATTAGGTCCAGAGACCAGAATTCTAGGAAATTTTCTAAGGGTCAAAACCCAGGGTGTTATACCTTTTTTAATTTGAGTTGTACGTCTATTCCTTAGTCTTGTACACTACTATATACCCTTTATATACTCTTTATTTGTATATTGGTTTGTGATATTTGATATAATGCTTAGGCTCTTGAGTAGGGATAGGATAACAAATTAATTTTTATTGCCTATTTAGCTAATTATGTTAGTTTCTTGGATATATGGGCATAAATTACAATCCTGCTTATATGTTATATATATTTTCATTATCTTTGGAGATATATTGGTAGTTTCCTATTAAGTACCGCGTGTTGGTACTCATACTACACTACTTCATCCTGCAAATTATAGTATGGGTTTTCACCATTGTTATGTGCATTATGTAGAGCAACAATGGTTTGGAAATTTAGGGTGATCTCCTGGCAATCGAAGTGTTACTATTCTCCATTTTGTATACTATAATAATCTCTATATTATATTTAGAGATGGGTTGTACTAGTATATACACTTAGTACTTTATTTGTAATCTTATTATTACATTAGAAGCTCTTTGACACACCCCAAACTTGTAATCTTATTATTATATTAGAAATTCTTTGACACATCCTAAACTTTAGCCCTTGCCAAATTTCTTGAGTGTTGAACCCTCTGTGCATCATACGACTGACACCATACTATCATATGGTATGGATAAGGATGTAGGATCCTAGTCATATGTTGGTTAGTGTCACATTAGCCAAGTTCTATTCTGGGTATGAGAATATTCCATATGAATCGTATGTACATGATATGAGAAGTAGGGTCCCAAACCTATGTTTCTAATTTCTAGCCTAGATATTTATGTGTGGGGTATGACTTGAATGGTACTTGTTGTATGGTGATGGTACAAGTTGGGTGAGGGAGTCGTATGTTGGAAAGAATGTGGTGTTCAATTTTCTAATAAAGGTACAAGTTGAAGGTACCACTTGTATGATGTGGGTACTAGAGGAGGGGTCCAATCATACCCTTCTGCTAGTCTTCTACAACTTTTAAGCTGAGAGTATTTTAGACATCCCACCCCAAGAGCTTAAGACCCCATATCTTATAACACTTTTTGTCCTTTCATGACTTAGTTTAGAAGATCAAAACAATATTAAAACTGTCTATAAACCTCTTTAGGAAATTGGGCTAGGGTTTTATCAAGGTGGTCATCTAGAGGTTTAAGGATCGAAATCTCTTTATGAATCTTCATAACTCAAGCATGTTACTCTTCCT
The DNA here is from genome assembly GCA_030864225.1 of Capsicum baccatum var. pendulum. Taxonomy (NCBI): domain Eukaryota; kingdom Viridiplantae; phylum Streptophyta; class Magnoliopsida; order Solanales; family Solanaceae; genus Capsicum; species Capsicum baccatum. The sequence goes on from CM061560.1 coordinate 115,496,609, forward strand.
TCATTTTTAGTTCACAAAAATCATGTGTTTTAAACATTTTTTCATGGTTCATACATGGTGGTTTTAAAATGCATGGTTGAGAGTTGAATTCATATTGTGGAGTATTGTCCTTTCATGATTTACCTTGTGTTCATACATGTTTTAATAATTGTTTTGCATATTTGGGTGCCTAGAAATTGTGATTTAAACTAAGGGGGTCATCGTTAACCCTAACTTGATAGTTTATGGCTTGAATAATTATTTTTTAATTTTATTCCCTTAAGCTATTTGTGAAAATGCCAATGAGAAGAATCTTGTAATGTATGAATTATGTTTAGAACAAAAACTTGGCATAAGAATGTTAATGAAGGATAAATGGTTTATAAAGGTCTTGATGACCATAAATTTAATTATGATTTGAACTAATTCATTGGCCCAATAATGTAGATAGTTGGTAAATGGTTTCATGAAAACCCTGTGGGTCATACATTGATTTGAACTGTAACCTTGGTGGTTTAATTGGCTAAATGGGTTCTAGTTCTTAGAGATTAAATTTAATTAATTTCTTTGTATAGATAATGGATTTGAGTCCCAAAGTTGAATGATAATAGTTAATGACGTGTTAAACACTTACAAGTGCGGTTGGTATGACAATACCAACGGGATGCCATTTGTAAGTAATTTTATTAATGATTGTGCATATGTGTAAAGAATGTTTTAATTGGGATTTAAAGTGGGATGTGTAGCTGGGCCATGAAAGTGAAGTCCAAAGGACTAACACAGAAAATTGTGTTAGCGGGTGCGGGTGTCTATATGATCGGGGGGTTTAAGTCCCTCAAATAGATATATAAATGGTAGGTTTGAATACTTCATATTATTTACATTGGTGCTTAAGTTACCTTTATTTTTTTGGTGGTTTGAGTCACCCATAATGGCATATATGGCTATGGATAGTTTTTGGTTTATGCAGCTACACGTATTGGGGCCTTCTGGCTAGGGGAGAGGTAGTTGTGTATAGACCATGAGTGCCTTGTTATATGAGAATTATGCTATACAGTCCAGGTTAATGTCTTCAAAGTTCATGCCAAGCCTTGTTCCCTATCCTGATATTATATCTATGTATACATGTGAATGCATATCATGATTTAACTTGGTTTTGAATGATGGGATTATTTTATTCCTCTATCTTTGAGTTATATTCTTGCGTTCTAACTGCTAACCATATTTGAATGCTATATCCCTATTCGTACAGGGTCTGAATCTTCTTCTACCTTTCCGGCATAGTGATCAGATTTTGAGTTGGTTCGTGAGTTGACATTGAAGTGGTGAGCTTCCATACTTCAAAATTCTTTATTTTATATTATTTATATCTATGTTTCATACTTTTTTTAGACCTAGTTCTGGCTATGGTCAGGGCATGTACCGATCGAACACTCTTTAGAGTTTATCATATAATTTGTCAGACTACTATTAATATGGGCAGTGTTGGTAATGGTATTTGATTTTGTATTGGTATTGGCATTGATGTTGATAGCTGATAGTATTGGTTATGTTTATACTTCATGTCCTTACCTAATTAAACTTATATCTTTTTATATGTTCAAAATACATCCAACTCTGAGATGTGTTGTATTGGATTGATTGGATTAAGGGAAGAACTCTGGTCCATGTGGGATTTGGGATTTGGGATGCCTGTCATATCCAAGCCCTAGTTTGGGTTGTGAAAAAGTTAGTATTAGAGCCACTCCTATGTCAGGCCTATGGATGTAGGCTAGAGTTCAAACTAAGTTTAGGAAAATCCCAGTAAGGTGGGGAAATCCTTAGTTTGATCCTAGGTAAATCCTATTTGATAGGGTGAATCTCAATGAGGATGCTATGTCCATTAGGAGGGTGTATGTAACACCCCATCTTGGGATAAGAAGTTCCATATTAGTAAAATACAAGAGGGATATTGGGTATATAAGTAATAAAGGCTTTCTCTCTAGTGATGCATTTTAAAGTTGTATGGGACTTGGCTTAAAGAAAATAATATCACTAGTAGGTTGGGCCGTTATAGGGGTCTCTCTGGCCTTAATAGTACGAGATGCCCATCGCGAACAGGTCCTTAGCTTAGGTCATAACAATACAGAAGGGATGTTGGTTATATAAGTAAACAAGCCTTACTTCATAGTGATGGATTTTAAAGACGTGCAGGCCTGGGCCCAAAGCGAATAATATAACTAGTGGGTTAGGCCATTACAGAGGTCTCTCTAGCCTTGATGGTTTGAGATCCCCATCACGGCTAGGGCCCCATCTCAGGTCATGATAAGGATAGTAACTGAGCCTAGATTTGGTCTCATTAGGTGTCTGGAAAAGCCATGTCAAGTATAGTCTCTTTTATGGGTGTGTAGCACACTATACTTATAAGAGAGAGGCTATGAGAGATTTAGGAATGTTTCCCTTTCTTGTTGTCTTAATTTTGAGCTATAGGGTCTAAGGTCTTGGATTCTTCTGATTTCTATTTTCTCGTCTTTCAGATCATGACTCCAAGAAGATCTGATATCCCTGCAATCTCTTTTCTCCCATTTGGGGATAATTTGGATGGAGATCATCTTTCTAGGGTGTATACCCCATCAAGGGTCACTATATCTGATTGTCCTTATGGGGTCCCACCTGTCCCTACTAATCATACTCCTAAAGGTGATACTAATACTCAGTCGCCTCTCAGGGAGCTTACTAATTTTGAGTTCTACTACTCTATTACCCAACTAGCTCAGTTGGTAACATCTCAGTCCTAATAGTCGGGTGTTGTCGCTGCTGCTATGGTTTGTCTGAGGCTACTAAAGTTGCAAATTTATGAGGCTGTATCCTCCAATGTTTATTGGTACAAAGGTTAAAGAGTATCCTCAAAGCTTTATTGATAAAATAGAGAAAATCTTTCAGGTTATGCATGCTTCAAAGGTTGAAGGTGTGGAGTTTCCTGCCTACCAATTAAAAGATATGACATACCAGTAGTACGAAGAATAGGAAAAGTTTAGAGGTAAGGATGAGGGTTCTATCTTGTGGGATAATTTCTCTAGTGCATTTTTGGACTCTTCTTTCCTTAGGAATTGAGGGAATCTAAGGCATAAGATTTTTTTAACTTAAAGCAAGAAAGGATAATAGCCAAGGATTATGCTTTAAAATTCCATCAGTTGTCCCAATATGCTTCAAAATTAGTATCTAATATGAGGGCCCAGACAAGATAGTTTGGTTTAAGATTATCTCATGAGTTCATTCTTGAGATTAAGGCCACTTTATTGATCAGGTACATAAATATCTCTAAATCGGTTGTGTATATGTGAAGGTCGAAGAGGAGAAAAAGTAGGCTGAAATTAGTGAGAGATAGAGTAAGAGGTCTCAATTTGCAGAATAGAGTGAGGGCCAATAACAGAGTGGGAAGTGTCCTAAGAGGAAGAGTTTGGGGATTCCTAATTCCTATTCGATGTCTAGTGCTCCCAATCAACATCGTCCTACCCTTCTTAAAAATTTTATGGTCAGCATCATCATGGTTAGTGTGAGAAGGAAAAGAATCGATGATTTATGTGTGGTCGGATTGAGCATATACAGTGGGATTGTCCTTCTAGAGTTTTTTTTGGGGCAAATAAGGTTCCTGTTGGCTCTTCTTCCACTCCTACACCAAAGGGTGCCACTTTTGGCTCTGGCACTAGTCAAAACCATCTTTATGCTCTCAGTACTCATCAGGAGTCTGATGTATCTCAGGTTGTTATTACTGGTATGTTAAAAACTCTTTTCCCATGATGTGTACTATTTACTTGATCTGGGGTCCTCTCTCTCTTATATGACCCCATTTGTGGCTGTGTATTTTGTTTTTGGTCCTGAGTATTTGTCAGACCTTTTTTCTATTTCTATCCCAGTAGGAGACTCTGTAGTTGTCAGAAGAGTCTATAGGGTGTGTGTGGTAGCTGTTGGTAGTAGAGAAACTCTGGTGGACTTGATAGAGTTAGAAATGGTTGATTTTGATGTTATTCAAGGAATAGATAGGCTGCACTCGTGCTATGCATCTTTAGACTGTCATAAGAGTAAGGTCATATTTAAATTCCTAAATGAGCCAGTTATTAAGTGGGAGGGTTGTTCCTTAGCTTCTAAGAGAAAATTCATATCATATCTTAGAGATCAAAGATTAATCTCCAAGGGTGTCTCTGTCATCTAGGTTGGGTTAAAGATTTTAACTTAAAGGGTCCTTCTTTGCATTCTATCCCGATGGTGAATGAGTTTCCTGAGATCTACCCTGATGACCTTCTCGATGTCCCTCCAAATAGGGCGATTGATTTTGGTATTGATGTTGTTCCAAACATTCTTCAAATTCTTACTCCCCCATATAGAATGGTTCGAGTTGAGTTGAAGGACCTTAAGAAGCAATTGAAATTTCTTTTAGACAAGGGTTTCATCTTTTCTAGTATGTCCCCATGGGGTTAAATTGTTTTGTTCATGCAAAAGAAGGATAGTTCTCTTAGGATGTGTATTGATTACCAATAATTAAATAAGGTAACAGTAAAGAATAAGTACCCTCTTATGAGAATTGATAATCTCTTTGATCAACTTCAGGGTGCCAAATACTTCTCTAAGATCGATCTTTGGTTCAAGTATAATCAATTAAAGATTAGGAAAGTGGATATCCCTAAGATAGTTTTTCATACCTAGTTTGGTCATCTTGAGTTCTTCGTGATCGTTTGGCTTAACTAATGCCCCTGTGACATTCATGGATTTGATTAATAGGGTCTTCCATAAGTTTTTGGACCTATTTATGATTGTCTTCATTGATGACATTTTAGTGTACTCTAAGAGTAAGGAGGATCATACCAATCACCTCCGTCTTGTGTTGCAGAGTTTGAAAGATCAGTAGTTGTATGCTAAGTTCTCTAAATGTGAATTCTTGTTGAATATCATAACTTTTATGGGTCATGTCATGTCTGGTGAGGGGATTATAGTGGATCCTCAGAAAGTTGTAGTTAAGAAGTGGCCTTGACCTAGGATTACAACTAATATTCAGAGCTTCTTAGCTTTAGTCGGGAATTATAGGAGGTTTGTGGAGAGGTTTTCTTCTATTGTTGCTCCATTAACTAAGTTGACTTAGAAGGAGTTAAAGTTTTTATAGTTTGATGCTTACGAGGGTACGTTTTAGAAGATAAAATATAAGTTGACTTCAGCTCCAGTTTTGACTCTACCTAAGGGTATCAAGGGTTTTAAGGTTTATTGTGATGCATCTAGAGTTGGTTTAGGTTGTGTTTTGATACAACATGGTAAGGTTGTTGCTTATGCCTCTAGACAATTAAAGGTTCATGAGAGAAACTATCTGACTCATGACTTGGAGTTGTTAGCCGTGGTGTTCACATTGAAAATTTGTCATCAGTATCTATATGGGGTCCATATTGATATTTTTTCTAATCATAAGAGCCTACAGTATGTGTTTACTCAAAAAAATATTAATCAAAGGAAAATGAGGTGGCTTGAGTTGCTTAAGAACTATGATATGAGTCTTTACTACCATCCAGGTTATGCTAATATGGTTGCTGATGTTCTTAGAAGGTTGTCTATGGGTAGCTTATCATATGTGGATAAGGATAGATAGGAATAGGTGAAGGATATTCTCCATTTGGCTAACCTCAGAGTTCCTCTCCTGGGCTCTGAGGATAGCGGTATGTTTGTGCAATAGGTGGCATGATCATCTCTTGGTTTAGAAATAAAGGAGAAACAGGTATTGGATCCTCTTTTGAAGAAGACCAAAGGTGTTGTGGGTAAGAAAAAGGTAATGACCTTTGAGATCGAAGGTGATGGTATCTTTAGGTACAAAGGGAGGGTGTGTGTTTTGGAAGTGGATGGGTTGAGAGGCAGGATTTTCGCCGAGGACCATAATATGTGTTATACGGTTCATCTTAATTCAACAATGATGTATCATGACCTCAAGGAGATGTATTGGTGGAACAGCATGAAATGGGATGTAGCCGACTTTGTGTCTAAGTGTATGGCATGTCAGCAAGTGAAGGTGGAGCATATGAGAGCCGGAGGGATACTTCAAGAGATTGAACTACCAGTGTGGAAATGGGAAATAATTAATATGGATTTTGTTGCTGGTCTTCTGTAGTCGCAGATTCAGTGTGACTCCATTTGGGTTATCGTGGATAGAATGACTAAGTTCGGTCACTTCTTACTATTGAGGACTACTTATTCTGTCAAGAATTATACTAAGTTGTTCCTTTAAGAAGTGGTAAAGTTGCATGGTGTGCCTATCTCAATTATTTTGGATTGTGGTACTCATTTCTCATTGCATTTTGGCGCTCTTTTTAGTGTGGTTTGGGGAGTAAAATGAGTCTTAGTATGCCTTTTCACCCATAGTCGTATGGGCAAGATAAAAGGACTATTTAGACTTTAGAGGATATGTTGCAAGCCTGTGCGATTGACTATGGTGGTACTTGGTTTGACCATTTTCCTTTGATTGAGTTTTCTTACAATAATAGTTGCCATCTAGCATCGGTATGGCCCTGTTTGAGGCATTATATGGTAGGAGGTGTAGGCTCCTATTGGGTGGTTCAAAATTAGTGAGGCATAGATGTTTGTCCCGGATTTGGTTCACCAAGCTATGGAGAAGGTAAGGTAATTCAGGAGAGGTTTAAGACCTCCCAAAGTCACAAAAAATCCTATCTGGACGTGAGGCAAAAGGACTTATAGTTTGAGGTTGGAGACTGGGTGTTCTTGAAGGTGTCTCCCGTGAAGGGAGTAATGCAGTTTCTAAAAAGAGGGAAGCTGAGTCCCCGATATGTTGGCCCATACTTGATTTTGAGAAGGGTTGGTAGTGTGGCGTATGGGTTAGAATTTCCCTCTAGCGTTAGTTCCATTCATTTGGTATTCCATGTGTTTAAATTGCAAAAATGTGTGGGTGATCATTCATTAGTTATTCCCTTGGAAACCATTGGTATTTTGGATTCTTTGTCCTATGCGGAGGTCTCGGTGAGGACTTGGATTGGCAAGTTCATTGGTTGTGAACGAAAGACATGGCCTTGGTGAAGGTTCTATGGCAGAACCAAAAGTCCAAGAAAACTACTTGAGAAAGATATAAAGTCCATGTATCCCTTCCTAGTCTGAATTTTTAAAAACCGTGCTTGAGGTATGTGTTGTTCTTAATATCTTGTTTTATATCTTTGTTGATGATAGATTATGAATTCCTTTGTATTTTATTTTCTGTCTTAAAGGTAAAAGTAGAGACGTTTAAGGGATTAATCGTGATTGTATTTCCTGTGCTATCATCTGAGGAGGACAAATGATCTTAATAGGGGAAGACTGAAACACCCCAAACTTTGTCCTTTGCCAAATTTCCTGAGTCTTGAACCGTATGTGCATCATACGACTCACACCACAATACTCATATAGTGTGGATATGGGTCTAGGACCCCATTCATATGGTTGTTAGTTTCACATTAGCCAAGTTTTGTTCTTGGTATAAGAACACTTCATACGAGTCGTAAGTACATGATATGAGAAGTAAGGTCCCAACCGTAGTTGTCCAGTGTCTAGCCTGGATGGTTTTTCTTAGGGTATAACATAAAGGTTACTGGTCGTATGGTGATGGTACAAGTTGGGTGAAGGAGTCGGACGTTGGACAAAATATGGTTTCCAACTTTCTGATCAAGGTACGAGTGAAGGTACCACTCGTATGATGTGGGTATGAGTAGCGGGTTCCAATCATACCCTCCTGTAAGTCATCTACAACTTTTAAGCTGAGGGTATTTTAGATATTTTCCACCCCAAGCCCTTAAGACCCGATGTCTTATAACATTTTTTGAACTTTCATTCCTCACTTTAGATGATCAAAACACTCTCAAAACTCTCTAAAAACCTCTCTAGGAGATTAGGCTAGGGTTTCATCAAGGTGGCCATCTAGAGGCTTAAGGATCAAAATATCTTCATGAATCTCTGTAACTCAGGAATGTGACTCTTCCTTCATTGTTAGTTCTAAAAAATTATATGTTTTAAAAATTGGTCATGGTTCATAAATGGTGGTTTTGAAATCCATGGTTGAGAGTTGAATACATATTGTTGAGTATTGTTCTCTCATGAATGAACTTGTGTTCATGCATATTTTAATAATGGTTTTGCACATGTGGGTGCTAGGAATTGTGATTTAAACTAAGGGGGTCATGGTTAACGCTAACTTGATGGTTTATGGCTTGAATAATTATTTGTTAATGGAATTCCCTCACCGGTTTGTGAAAATGTCAATGAGAAGAATCTTGTCAAATATGAATTGTGTTTTGAACAAATACTTGGCATAAGAATTTTAATAAAGGATGAATGGTTTATAAAGGTCTTGATGACCATAAATTGAATTGAATTATGATTTTAACTAAGACATTGGCCCAATAATGTAAATGGTTGGTAAATGGTTTCATGAAGACCTTGTGGGTCATAAATTAATTTGAATTGTAACCTTGGTGGTTTAATTGGCTAAATGGGTTTGAGTCCCTAAACATTGAATTGAATTGATGTCTTTGTATAGACAATGGGTTTGAGTCCTAATGTTGAATAATAATGGTTAATGGCATGTTGAACGCTTGCAAGTGGGGTTTGTATGACGATACGAAAGGGATGACGTTTGTAAGTAATTGGATTAATGATTGTGCATATGTGTAAATAATGTTTTAATTGGGATTTAAAGAGTGACGAGCAGTTAGGCCATGAAAGCAGAGTTTGAAGAACTAACACTGGAAATTTCTCTAGACGGTGCGAGCATCTATATGACCAGGAGGTTCGAGTCCCCTGAATGTATATATTAATGGGAGGTTCTAGTACCCCATATTATATACATTGGTGCTTAAGTCGGCTTCATTATGCTGAGAGGTTCGAGTCCCCTATAATGGCATATATGGTTATGGATATTCTCTGGTTCGTGCAGCTACACGCACTGGAGCCCTTCTAGCTAGGGGAGAGATGGGCCCAATAGCCCGTGGGTGCCTTTTATGATAATTATGCTACACAACTAGGTTAATGTCTTCAAATTTCATTCTAAGCCTTTTTCCCTATTCCAGTACTATATATATATATATGTATATATATATATGCATACATGTCATTTCATATGATGATTTGACTTGGTTTTGAATTATGACATTATTTTATTCCTCTATCCTTGAGTTATATGCTAGCGTTCCAATCGCTAACCATGTTTGGGTGCTGTATCCCCATTTAATACATGGACCAGAGCTTCTTCTACCTTTTCTATGAAGTTATCAGGTGTTCGAGTTGGTTAGTGAGTTGACATTGAAGTGGTGATCTTCCATTTTTGGCGGCGTTGTCGGGGAGTACAGTGTTGAGTTGTGAATCAAAGTTGTTGCAGTTTATGGGACTTTTTGTTTTGGTTCTTAGTTAGGTGTAAACCAATGTATGCCTAGCGCATAGAGTAGAGGCTATCCTTTACGTCTACATAATCTAAATCCATAGAGGATCTTACAGACACCTAGTAGGATGACAGAGCTGAAAAGAAATGAAATTCCTAAAGGGGTTCGTGATGATGCAAACCAGGTGCCTCCCCCTCCCCTTGAAGGAGTTTAGGATATTATTGACTAGAAAATAGAGGTGTTGTTAGCACATGATTCTAATTAGAGGATGGAAGAATATGCTCAACACATAGCTTGGAAGGCAGAGTTAGTTGTGCTGAGGTAGGAATTAGATCATCGAGAAGCACTCGGTAGTAATCAGAATAGAATTAGAGTCTTCCATGCTAAATTTATCCTAACATATCAATATTTCCATCCCTTTGAGGATGATAAAGAGGATATAGGGTACATTGATCCAGCATAGACTGGAGCTATTATTCCTTCTAGCCCCCCAAGCATTAAGTTTAATACCTTTAGTTCTATGATCCAGCTCTTATACTCGAAGGGCATTTTTTCAAGGTTGCTTACAGACGATACAAATATGCATCTGGCAAATTTTATTAGAATTCACACTTTTTATACAAATCCAGGGGTGAATCAGTAGACACTTATATTGGCATTGTTTCTTTTCTCACTTACAGGAAAAACATCTTACGAGTTGGGGGAACTTCTAAGAGGATCTATCACTATATGGAATGAGTTTCACAAGCAATTCATGAACTGTTTATTTCCCTAATCCACGATGTTTTAGCTTTAGTTTGAGATTTATAATTTTAGGAATCTGCAGTCAGAATCTATCTACGAGGCTTAGTTCAGGTTCAAGAAGAAGTCAAGTATGGTGCCCAACCATTGGATTTCAGGGACGAGCTTATTGGAGATATCTACAGAGCCCTGACCATTAGTTCCTGAGCCATCGAAGACACCATCTCTGGAGGAGCTTTTATGAGGCTATGCTGGGGCATAGCTTTGGATATTTTAGATCAGATCTCGCTTACTAACCAAGGGTGGTAAACTTAGGAGGCTGATAGAGGATTGATAACGTATGCTATTTGTGTCTTCTATGACTAGAAAGTAGCTGATGATTCAGTAGTGCAAGAAATTATGATGCTATGAACTGACCTTCTGTTATTGGTAAAGCAGTTTGCCGCAGCAAGTTCTAATAAAGTGAACGTAGTAGGAGCACAAGGTTTAGTTTCCAAAGCATATGAGTCAGAGTTAGAGGAGAAAGAAAAATATCTAGATTATCAGTTGGCAGGTTTCCAAACCCAAGATCAAGAAAACCAAGGTCAAAACTATTATGACAAATACAGAGAGAATAGTAGAGATAGAGATGGTGACTGAAGATGGAGAGATGATTATATGGAGAAGAAAGACAGGTACATTCTACCTAGCAGACAAGATATGAAATCAAGAATGGAAGAAATATTGACCAAACCGGAAAAGGGGAAAGAAAGTTTGGAGGCTAGCCTTAAGAAGATCAAGGTTGATACTTCAGGTTTGAACAAGAAGGTTAAGTCTCATGCAATGACTACCAGGTAGTTAGAGCATAAGTTTCAGAAAATGTCTAACACTTTGCATCAAATATAGCCAGGAGCCCTCTAGAGTAGCACGGTGTAAAATCCTTAAACACCATTCTTTGTATAGATATCACCACTAATTATTGTAACACTACTGATTATCCCCCTATATCTACTATTAAGAAGTTTAACATTGATACCACTGAGAGAGATGAGACACATGATGAGAGTCTGAGAAGTCAATATGAGGTTATGATGATTTTGAGTATGATCGTTGTGAGGATTGGATCATAGTGTCCAAAGATTATGTGCACCCTTATAGTGTTACCCCTTCCTTATCGTTAGTAGAAAAGAAGGAGGATCCCAAAGAAATCACCATTTCTTGTTCTATTAGGCCTTTTAATGTCAAGAAGTCTTTAAGTGACTTGGGATCAGGAGTAAATGTGATGTCACTTGTTATGTACAAGTTATTAAGGATAGGGGAACTCAAACCTACATCTATAAAGTTATTGATGCCTGACTCATTTTTGAGCAAACTGGTGGGTGTTTTCTATAACATATGGGGCCATATGTACCACAAATCACTTGTCTAAATATTATATGTTTCATAGACTATATACCTATATGTCAACATACTTAATAGTCTAGTTGTTTAAGAATTACATGCCCCATAGTTTAAACACGCGTCAATGTGACATATGCTCACTTGCTCATATTTTCTAAATATACTTATTCACATGATAGTCTACTTATGCATGTATATTACACCTATCCATGTGATTCACATTTTACTTTATTATAGGACCACATATCTAGCCCACTTGCTAATATGTACTATGCATCCATAGAATTAGTGGTCACATGTTGGGGAGTGCTCACATCTACTCTATTTTCTCAATTTTTTTGTACTACATGCTCATATACTAATGTTTTGTAATACATATTCCCAGGTTGTATGTGTTATTATATTTTTTAATATGCTACCTAGTTTATATGCTCACATATTATCGACTTTTATAATTTAATTACATATAGATCATATGTTCATATAGCATAAACACCTATGTATCATATGTCTTTTATGTGCACTATTTATATGCTAAATACTCTTTCTTGTAGCTTACTATTTATATATTATGTCATCTTTGTGCAACTAGCTATGTGTCATAGGCTCTATTAATTTATTTGTCCATGTGGTATATGCCCCCATTGTTCTTGTTTACCTAAGAATTGAATAAATTAGGATAAAGTTCGTTGTTTCATAGTGAAGTTGGGATCTTTCTAGGGAAAATTTTGACAAATACATAAATTTTATCACAAACTGCACCTGTAGATGGATGGTAAGCATGGTATCCTATCTAGATGCATGGAAGAAAAAAAAATTAAAATTCAATTGGAAATTATGTATTTTTACAGGATTCATTATTAAATGCCTCATGAGATTTGGAAAGAAAAAGAGTTGAACCCTTGATAAGTTGGGCCTTTATGTACACAGAATTGATTAGGAGGTTTAAGATAGAGTTGCCTCTAAAGTTACATTTGCTATACCTAGTATTTCACATGTCTATGTAGTGTTAATGTCTATGAGACCAATAATGTATTATAACCACCTAGGGTATTGAATTTATAAAAGGCTAGTGAAACACCCTGGATTTTTCGCTTGAAAGTTCCTTGAGCTTTGAGCTTACTTCCTTGGTAATGACTCACCCTATGAGTCATAGGGTATCCGGACTAGTCATTGGGATGAGTTGTAGCCAAGCCAGTAAGTTTGTGACTAGAATCAGTATAAGTGGCTTACTGAGATCCATAAAGATATATTATGAGTCGTTACATGTAAAAATAGGATGTCCAGTGTAGGTTCCAATTTTGGTTCTGTGTTAACTACGACTTGACCCTATGAGTCATAGGTTCCTATTACAATTCATATGGCTGAGTCGTAAGGATAGTAGTGTATGTTTCCTTAGTGGTACTACATTGGTTATGACTTAAGGTGACAAGTCGTGAGGAGTGGCTAAGAGTCACGGGTTGACTCATAGTCAAAGATGACCTTTTTCAGATTTTAAGTTAAGGGTATTCTACACATTTTCCTTCCTACCCAACTTGAAACTGACATCTTACAACCCCTTTAAGGTATTATTAGCCCTCATAAACATATAAAAATAACTTCTTAGCACTCTAAAATTCCTCAAGGTCAAGAACACTTGGGGTTTTCAAGAGGTTGATCAATTAGGGCTCTCGTGGGTGATTTCTAACGTACATCTTACTATTTCAGGCATGTGACTCTTCCCTCATTGTTAATTTGTTAAAAAGCATATGTGTTAAAGTATTAATCACATGGAATTGTTCTAGTTTTGAAAACAAGGGTTGTGGGTTTTGTATGCTTATTGTTGAAAAATGTTTTCCCATGATTTAATTATGATTATTTATGCTTTAACTATGGATTTGAATTTGTAGGTGTATGGATATGGTGGATGAATTAGGGAATTATGATTTTCATAAACTTGAGACCTTTGAAATATTTTTGACCCCAACCCATATTGTGAAATTTGTTTTGAGTTATGAGAAAGGTGGGAATTTGTAAAATTGAACTTGTCTTGAACTATAGCATGATATTGATGAGTGGTGAATTTACTGATCATTTACACTCAACTTTCATGTACATTGCCAAGATTTAAATGTATAAATGAGACATATGTGTGATTAAATGCACTAGTATCCACAATTTGCAGGCATTCAAGTTATGAGATGAAAAGATGTAAACTTGAACTGAAAACTATCAAAAGAGAGAAAAGAAGTATAGCTAGTAGAATTTTTGTGAGAGAGCCGAATTTTGTAGAATTTTTCCACCATCTAATTTCCAATTTTTGGAAGACAACTATTGTACTAGTTTCGGGTGTAGAATACATTATAGTAGCTTTCAAGTAAAGGATTGACAATTTCCATTGAAGATTTTTTTTAACCCTAAAGCTTACAATTTGCATTCTCTTTATCTTTCAATAAATCAAATTCATAGAGATTTGTGGGTATATCTTGCTTATTAATCTTATGTGTAGCTAGTTCTTCCTATTGGGATTATGTTAGAATAGGGTGAAATTATGTGTGCGTTGTGATTTATTTGTGCATTTGCTAGTTTGTTGATGGATTCTACTATTGCTTGATTAAATTGGTTGGAATTTGTGGGTGAAAGCCCCAAATACCCACATGGTTTTGTGGGTGAAAATTCCAAACTCTTGAAAACTCAACCTATCCTTGAAAGAGGGGTTTGGGAGAACTGTGGGAACCCATGTCATCCTTGAAAGAGTAATGTAGGAACCAAGGCAACAATAAATAATTTATGGGCATAGTTTGCTAATTTTTACTATCTTAGACACAAGGGTTATTATGAAGTTGATTATACCTTGGGTATCATTCTAGAAATAACTATACCCAATTGAGGTGTTGGATGGCTTTAATAGGCATACTCGTTAGGTACTCAAAAGGGTCAATGAGTGACATCTTTAAGGATTTGTTGACAAACTACCCTCAACAACTTTCAACCTAGGCTACCATATCACTAAGGACTAGAATTTGCATTGAATCATTATGCTCCCGTGAATAAGTTTCCCATAGGATAGCATAATCCCAAGATCCATTTCTAAATAATTATACTCTAATTATTCATAGCCTAGAGTTAGTCCTTTGGAAGTCTAAAAATAATCATACCCTTGAAAACGTTCAAGTCCCCCAAATCTTTGTATCCTAGGTTTGAATTTGTGAACCAACTTAGATTTCAAACTTATTTAATCGCCACTCACATTATTCCTCGTTAATTCTACTCCAACTCAAAGTTGGGTAATTATATTGACAACGAACACCATGCACTTAAATTGATGTTTAAGTTGAGTGTTATAAAAAATGACGCTATTGTCGGGGAACAATTTGGTGTATTGAGTTAGTCTTGATTTTAGCATACTTACTTTGATTCAAACTTTTAAAGATTTGTTTGTTATTTTATTTCGTTTCTTGTGCTAAGTAGATCTTTATTTTTGTTTACTTGTCACTATGGCATCTTGGGACAAATATGATTTTGGTAGTTGGAAATCCTATCTTGATGATCCATGTCCATATTGTGATAGATCCCACTTTCGACAAGATTGTAGATATGCTCCACGAAGAGAGATGAAGGCACCATATCAATCCTATTAGGAGTATGATTGTTCTTTATAGTGTGGTTGATATGGACATTGGAGTGATTGTATAAATTCTCTCTCCCCTTGTTATTCTAACCCAAATGCTATATCTTCTTATGAGTTTGATAGGTCTCACGATGAAATAAAGGAATAACAACATATCGGGTACAATAGTTTTGAAGAAATTCTTCAAAATATTCTCAAATGGACAACTATTTTAGGGGAGGAAATGTATGAATTGTATCAATATAATGAGGCATTCATAAGGGAAATGGAAAATATTAAAGAAATAGGAAGGAGGCCAATCGGAAGTACCATGAACATTCTCATTCATTAAAATGAGCTTGAAATTGAAGAGTCATCTGTGATTTCCCAACCAACCGAACCTAATATCATTGAAATTTACAAAATTGAGGAGTTGGTGCTAGTGTCAGAATAAAAATCCTTCATGGTGAGGATGCTAATAGGGATGCAATCCAAAGTTAAGGGATAGACCTCATTCGAACCATTTTTCAACATTATGCTTAGTGGAAGTAATTAGAGTCCACCCACCTACGCAAATAATGTATTTTGGGTAGAAGGAGCACCATCCCTACATTTTGGAGTTTGACATTCCAAAAGGGCACATGAGATCCCCGCACTCGAAGGCCAAGGAGCTCAACTTCCGATGTTCCACTAGTGGCATATTGATGTTCCCACCATTACCTAAGGAGCCGAATAGTAAATTTTATGTGAAATTAGGTAAAAGGTTCAAGTATTAAAAGTGGCGAGATAGAAGCCATATATCCATTTCTTCATTTCTATCACTTTTCATCTTTTAAGATTAGAATCTTCTGTGCCTCTGTTACTCAATGCATAGGTAGTGAAAGTTGGGATGGAGATTCAAATCTTATAAGTGGAAACAAAAATGATAGTTGGAGGGGTTTCTTGCCATAAAAGATGGGAAGGAACCCATCATGCCATGAAACTGACACGTATTCTTTAATTTCTGCAAGATAGAGTAGATCTTACTTTTGTTTATGTATAATCCATGCATTTGTGGCACTTTAGAGTGTACATAATGAATTAAAATAAAAAAATGTGTGATGTTTGCATGGTGGAATAAATAGGGAAAAACAAAGGAGCATAAGTGTACTCCGTTCCGTGATCATAGGCTCTAAGATGCAATCACGATTATCTGCATATCCGCAATCACAGAACTCTTACCACGATCGTTGTCTGATCAAATTTAAAAGACCATCAGTCTTTCATTCCTCCCAAACTTCCCCTCCAATTCCTCTAATAAATTGCAACTATTTGTGGATATATTTTCAACATATCAAAGGCATTTTTGCATCCACTCTGCATCACTAGTCCGGTAAATGCTTCAAGCTCATGTTTTAATTGTTATCAGTAGGCCTTAGGGTGCATGAACTATGTGGGGTCTAATATTTTGTTTTTCATTACTAAATGATTGATAAATCATGCTTGTGTGGTAATTAGTTATTAGATATGGAGTGCACAAATGTGGGAAAGTCTTCAGTACCCAAAATTGTGTGAAACTAAGTAAAATATTGGGTGCACACCATGTGGTCGGTCAATTGCCAAAATGAGTCAATAACTAGTTATTTCCATATTGTGAGGGAATCATCGAACACTTAGAATGCCTGTTTCATTTTATTAATGATTGATTCCTTTTTTGGAACACATTTTGGCCTCAAAAATATATTTTTGAACTAAATAGTTACGTCTCAGGTATCACGATCACGGACTTCGGGACCGAGATCTCAGCACATGCAATCACGATCTTATAACTGCAACCGCAGCAATTGCAATCGCAGAAGAGATACTTTGATTGATATAACCTAGACTGAATATCATCTTGGGTTAAAATTTTAGTTGTTAAATTTTTTGTTCAAACACGACCAAGTACCCATCCTATGAAATTTAGTTGACAATATAGTGTAGTATAATCATGAAAATGTTGGTGATGAATGATTTTGTATTGTTCTCATATTTTGTAGGCTTCAATTCTTGAGAACTTCGACCAAATCCGGTTCATGACTCCCGAATGCCACAACCAATATTACGATGAGTTCCCAAGAACTAAGTTTCTCACAGAAAAAGGGTATATGCTTGAAGAGAGTGCCAAAAACTCTTTTGGCATGATATGCTAGACTCGTGGCCACTATATGGAGCTATTTTGCCTTGGACCCTTGTAGGTCAAATGAGCAGTGGGTGCTAGAGTACTACGCCAATCTTAGCATAGTGTCATTTGGAAACCCAATTATCAAGATCCGAGGGGTGGATGTAAATTTTTAAGTGAAGTGAATCAATGATCTATATGGGATCCCAGATGCAAACATGGTTGCTTTTGAGGACAAGGGGTGTAAATCGGGAAACTGGATGGAAAAGAAGCTTTTCCATAGCAAGGAGGTTCTGTGGGCGGCGACAAAAAGAGGCATCTCCATGAATGACTTCACAGTTGAAGCCTAGATAATGCTGAACATTATTTTCAGCCGGATATCTCCTTGCACACATATGACTACAGTTATAGATGTGTGTCTGCTTGGTTGCCTGTATACTGGACAACATTCCTTTGAAAGTTGGTCGTCTGGTTATATCTGATATAAAGTTCTATAGGAACCAAGGTGGTACATATTTCTTAATCTCTTTTCTTATTACTAAGTTGTGCAGGAGAGCAGGGGTGGTGGAATAATTGGATAAAAATTAGGTGCACCCCAGAACCCCTACTTACCCACTAAAGAGCAGGGGTGAGGGTGCACCTAGTAAGAACAAAAAGAGAAAGATCAGCATGGGTAAGTCGACCGTTGAGAAGTCAGAGTTGTGTAGACCATCCACTGCTAGGCCACTAGGTAATATTGGTGTTGATGGGTTATCAAGGAGCTGATATCAAGATTATTTTAGGGGTCAGGTGAGCCCTCCACCAGACATCATTCTTATATCTACTGCTCAAATTATGGAAAGAATAAGAAGGAGGAGCAAACGTAGAGAGCCACTATTGTTAGGCTAGTGAGGGAATATTCATCACTGATGGAGTCTTACAGGGAGATTTGGGACACCCATAAGAAGATGAAAAAAAGGGAGATAAAGAGAGACAAGTTCTTCAGCAAGATATTGAAGGGGTGAAGGGCCTATGAAAGGTTTTGAAACCTAGAGATAGATTACCTTCTCCCAGAGTAGAGATTGATAATGAGGCTCATGCCAAGTTGTCAGGTTTAGATGTAAGTGGTGATAGTTTAGAGTGAGAAGGAGAGAGAAGATCTTAATATAGTTTCTGGGAGAACCCTTTTCTCTTTACTGTGGTATATTGATTATGCAGTGAGGACACTATTTTCCATTCAATTGGGGGTGTTTGTCCCTGGAATTGTATTGTTTAGATATTTTTTGATATTTCAATTACTGTCTTTGGATGTTGTTTTTGATGATGTTCTGCATGTTTTTTATTTTCTATTTCTGGGTTGCTACATTTGGGCTCTCTGATGGTGTCCACGTTTCATGGATTAGTTATTTTGTTTGTTTTTAGATTTTATATTTTACTTTATCTTTATTTTAGTTGTGATGATATTGGATGAGCTTTTCCCTATGATAGATTGAGTGATGATATTCTTAAGGAAAAACCATCGTGCTTAGGTTTTGAGCCATGGATGTAGGGAAAGTCTGAGTATCCATGGTATCGAGTTCACAAATGCAAGGGAAATTTGAGCACCTATGGCATTTTGGATTTGGTATCACATTCATACTAATGGCGAAAATTGAGTAGCCATATGGTTGGTTTGCCAGTATGAAAGCCACAATGTGAGACAAAGGCTTAGGTTGTTTCCACGGGTATCAAGTTGTGCATAGTGCAAATGTAAAACAAACACCCTCCCTCTGTCCAAAGTTTTTTTTAAAAAAATCAAGGGTGTGAATGTAAGTAGCCTTGTACAAATACTTTTTCTCTACTGGGAGGGGTAATTGAGCATCCTTGGAAAATTTGCATTCCATGTGGGGTGATATCATTTTTCCAAATCTTATATGTACTTGTACCATTTAGAATTTTACACATTATTCTCTCAAAGATAATTTTGATTGTACTAGGTTGGTGAGATGATCTTAGGCCATTTTTGTGACATTAGAAGTCTACATTATCCTGAAAAACCTACCCTTGCATAGATGTTGTCCCTAGTCACCCAATTTGAGCCTTTAGACCTTGCTTTTTCAAACACATTACAAGCCATGATCCTTTCAATTTTTGTCCCACTTTTGAACCCTACCCTCCTTGGACTTAAAATTCCAACTTGAGACTAAAAGCCTAAGTTGGGGATATTGATAATTAGAAGAGGTAATTTTGGGCCATAAAGTTGTAAGAGAGTTCCTGTGGGATTAAGCATTGAGAACAATTGAATAATAAAAAGAAAGGATCCATCAATGGGAAGAGAAGCACAAACAGTGCAAGAAAACAAAATGGGTGAACCAAGGAAATAAATGTAGGCACATGTGTAAAAAGTGAAAACAAAAAGAAGTGGCCCATGATCAAAAGTTAGATAGAATAGTGTGATGTAGATATTCAATAATGGTATAGCTATGTTGTTCCTAAAAGATATCCTACCCTACCCTAAACCTACGTTACAATCTCAAAATGCCATTCGTGATTTCCAACCAAGTACTTTTATTATACTGGCAATTGAAATAGGGGCAAGCTATGGCATGGTAATCGTTACCATAGAGAGTTATTAAGTGAGAGAGTGTTTTGCACTTACATTCATTATTTCATATTTGATAACTTGTTGTGTGCAATTATCCTTCTTGTGAGGAGGCATGTAACCAAGTTGAGTTGTGTGATTTTTTCATCTTTCGGAAAAATAAGGCTAAAGGAGTATGATGTTATTGAGGTCAAATTCGTGTCACTTCTAGAGTATTAGTAATTGTTACATGGTTTCTCTTTGAAGTCTTTTGAATCCTTGGATATTGTATATAATGTTAAGGGGTGTCAGGAAAATAACTTTGCCAATGTTTGAAGAGCTACTTGTGGTAGTAACTAAGCATGTAGTCATTGTAATCATTGGGTCATTAAATTTGGGCATAAATTTAGATTGTCTCATGGTAAGAGGTAATGTTTCTTGAGGACAGGCAAA
Organism: Capsicum baccatum var. pendulum; assembly: GCA_030864225.1. Lineage (NCBI taxonomy): Eukaryota > Viridiplantae > Streptophyta > Magnoliopsida > Solanales > Solanaceae > Capsicum > Capsicum baccatum. Next base: position 115,516,801 of record CM061560.1, read on the forward strand.
GCTTTAAGTTAGAGGTGTTGATGAATGGTGAATTCATGGCTCATTTGCACTTTCGTGCACATTATCGAGATTTAAATGTATAAATAAGACATATGTGTGATTAAATGCCCTAATATCCACATTTTGTATGAATACAGGTTATGAGATGGAATGATATGGACTTGAACTAAAAAGGATCAAAAGAGAGAAAAGAAATGCAGTTAGAAGACCTAGAGCAGAAAGAGGCCTTAGTTACCCAATCGTGGTCTGAGGGCTACGATCGTATCTAGTCAAGAGAAGTCAACATACCACGATCATGAGTTTTGATAGTGATCGCGGTATCCTTGATCGTAGATGTGTTACCAAGATTCTGGCTTAGCAGAATTACAGCCTAGGGGAAAAGATGTAATTGCACACAGTTGATTCCCAAATTCCGTTAAGAATCTCAACCCTATCTTTTTGTGTGTGAGAGAGATGACTTTTGTGGAATTTCTTCACCATTTAGTTTCCATTTTGGAAAGACAACTATTGTACTAATTTTTGGGTGAATAATACATTTGGAGTAGATTTGAAATAGAGGATTGGGAATTTCCATTGAAGATTTGGTGAACCCTATAGCTTGCATTTGGATTCTATTCTTCTTTCAATAAATCAAATTGATGGAGATTTATGGGTATATCTTGCTTATTAATTTGATGTGTAGCTAGTTCTTCCACTTGGGATTATGTTTGAATAGGGTGCAATTGTGTATGGGTTGTGATTCATTTGTGCATTTGCTAGTTTGTTGATGATGGGTTCTACTATAGCTTGATTAAATTTGTTGGGATCAGTGGGTGAAAGCCCCAAATACCCACATGGGTTTGTGGGTTCAATTTCCAAACTCTTGAAAGCTGAAACCATCCTTGAAAGAGGGGTTTGTGAGAACTTTAAGAACCCATATCATCCTTGAAAGAGGGATGTAGGGGTCTAGGCAATAGTAGACAATTTATGGGCATAGTTTTCACACATTCGTATTTACATATATAGGATGCCAAGATAGGGTAAAGGATCATAAAACTGAGAGTTTTAAAACTATTAACCTGGATTGTGTAGTTCACTCTGTCCTAAAGGCACCCATAGGCTATATGGGTTCAACTCGTCTAACTGAAAGGGCCCTAGTGTGTGTTTGTCACAGAAATCGAGGAAAAACGAGGAAAAACTAAAGCCACCATGGGAAATAGCCGTCCTAAATATATTTAAAAAGTGTGTCTCAAGCACACGGTCATATAGACCTCCAATGCCGGAAAATGTGTCTTCTAGTGTTCAGCCCCTCGGGACTTACAACTCCACAGTGAGCTACACAACCCCATTTAAGCCCAAATTAAAATCACTTTGCACATAATTCCGACCATTAACCTAGGAGTCATTCATTAAGGCATTTACCACTTGGTATCGTCATACGAATGCGCTTGCAACATAAATAAAACATGTCAAACCAATCCACATAACCATATTAAATCCCAAGTTCCATTTAAATTAAAAACCAAGTCCATCCAAAACTATTTATATATCTATTCATCAATTTATTCAAAGGATTGGGTTCAAAAACAAGTTAAACAATGCAATTGCCCATAATGAAAATCAAATTTACAAGGTGGGTTGAGGTTAATCCCATTCCCAGGCAATATTCATCCAATTTGGGGGAACTCATGTCCCCCATTCCAATCATTTAAATAATGTTCCAATTCAGTCCCAAAATTACCAATTGAAAGCATTAATAATCAATTCTAAACATTGGACAAGTAATTCTATTAGTAACAACCTAAACCCCTCAACCCAATTTAAAAACCCATAATTTAAATCACATGAAAATCCATTCAATTCATGCAATAATGTAAAATTAAAGTATGGGGAAGAGAAACATGCCTGAAATACGCAAGAATTTGAAGTCAATTTAAAATATGGAGCCCGACTGATGAATACACTTTAAAAACCTTGAATGTTCTTGGGTTTTGAGTTTGAGAGAGAATGGATGGATTTCATCTTTGAAAACTTAATGAAAGAGGACTATTTTATGTTTGAAGGTCATAAAAGGGGTAACCAAAAACCCCTCACCCCAAGTGAAATAAAGAAAACTGGATGAAATTAATGCACTGGCATGGTATGCCGTTATCACATAAGTTATCCTCCTTGCCAAACCGATATCGCTGAGGATAACCTCTGTGAATCGACAATATCGCAGACCCTCCCTTCTTTGGGGTCCTAAAATGACCTGAAACCCCATCTAAAAATTCCAAAACTTTACCAAATTATCCTTTTATCATCCTTAAACATAACTCAAGTCAAAAATTGATGTTACGCATGCAGGAATGTCAAAAATAAAATGATTAAAGTTTTAAAGGGTCTCACATTATCTCCCCCTTCTTAAGATCATTCATCCCCGAATGATGGGTTAGGATACTTTTTGCATGAGAATAGTAAAAATACACCAGAATCAAATCACAAACTCAAAAAATGACAATAGGGAAATAAAACCCATACCTTAAGCACTTTTATCCATCCCAGGGAACAAAAATAGGTATTTGCCCTTCATATCGTCCTCTGCTTCCTATGTAGCCTCTTTTACCTTTTGGCATCTCCAAAATATCTTCACTAAAGCAACATTATTGGCCTTAATTTACAAACTTGTCTATCCAATATTTCAATTGGGACTTCCTCATAAGACAAGGAATCCATAACACCAACATCCTCAACAAGCACTACCAAGGACTGGTCACCCATACACTTATTCAGCATGGACTAATGAAACACGGGATGAATCAAATCCAAACTTGCTGGCAATTCTAACTCATAAGCAGCATTCCAATTGTCCTCACAATCTGATATGGACCAACATAACGAGGACTGATCTTTCTTTATTCCCAAACCTCATGACTCTTTTCATAGGAGATAACTTTAAGAATACTCAATCATTTACTTCAAACTCTAATTCTTTTTGCCTTACATTCGTATGAGACTTTTGGCGACTCTGAGTTATCTTAAGTCTTTCTCTAAGAACTTTCACTTCTCCATTTCTTGGTGGACAAAGTCAAGACCAAACAACCTAGTCTCACTAACCTCAAACCATCCAATAGGAGACATACACCTCCTACCATAAAGAGCCTTAAAAGGGTCTATCTGAATGATAGAATGATAACTATTATTCTATGAAAACTCAATAAGAAGTAAGTGATCCACAAAACACACTCCCAAAATCAATAACATCATCACTTAGCATATTCTCCAAAGTCTAAATTCTGAGCTCACACTGCTCATTTGTTTGATAGTGGAAAACGGTGTTAAGGTTCACATATGTACCCAAACCTTTCAAAAATAAATGCTAGAAGTGAAAAGAAATATGCATACCTAGATCTAAAATAATGAATAGTAGTGTACCTTTCATCTTGACAATCTCCTGAATGAATATCTTATCATAATCCTCTCCTGAGTAAGTAGTCCTCACAGGCAAGAAGTAAGCGAACTTAGTGTTTTTAACAACTCAAGTCATACTGATTGCGAGACCACGGAAAACTTGTAATGAAATGGATATTGATCATCTCCAAATTCCACATAGGCAACTCTAACTCTTAAGATTTGCCACCATGCCTCAAGTGTTCAACCTTGACTTGCTGACAAACCATACACTTAATAACAATATTTTCCACATCCATCTTCATATTATTCCACCAATAGATTTCATTTAAGTCATGATATATCTTAGTTGAAATCGAATGAACTATATATCTAGACTCATGATCCTCATTCAAAATTCTTTCTCGGAGCCCATCAACATCAGGAACACACAATCTACCTTGGTAGCTCAGGATACTATCCCCCCCAATATCGAAATCCATAACCTTTTGTTGACCCACTCATGCTTAATATTCATAAGTATGGGGTCCAAACTCTAATTCTCCTTCACCTTAACACCCAGAGATCATTTAACCACTTCTTGAACAATGACTTCTTATCCTTAAAGTCTAAAAGACGAACTTCCAAGTTAGTGAACCTATAAGTTTCCTTTGCTAATCCTCTGTTCTTTTTATCAACATGGGATAAACTCTCCATATATATCCTACTTAAAGCATTAGTGACAATATTAGCTTTACGTGGATAGTAGTGATGACTCATGTCATAATCCTCAAGAAATTTGAGCCATTGCCTCTACCTGAGATTCAACTCATTATGATTAAACACATACTGCAAGATATTATGATATAAATAGATATTGACATGCTCGCCATATATATAATGGCATAAAATTTTCAAAGAAAAACCCACAATCGGCTGCTTTAAATTGTGAGTTGGGTAATTCCTCTCATGAACCTTAAGTTTACGAAAAGCATAGGCCACAACCTTACTATGTTGAATCAAAACACAACCCAGTCCCATATGATACACATCACAAAACACAACAAAACAATCAGTACCATCGGGTGAGGTCAAAACAGTTACAAAAGTTATCTTATCCTTGAAATTCTTAAAACTACCCTCATAAGCATCGAATAACAAAAACTTAATATTCTTCAGATTAAACCTTATTAGCCGAGTGACAATAGATGAGAAACTCTCTATGAACCTCATATACTACCCAGAAAAACACAAGAAGCTCTTTGTGATAGTTTAAGTCATAGGTCTTGGCTATTCATTAACTGTCGCACCTTCTTATGGATCTATGTTAACACCTTCACTTGCAACAACATGCCTAAGATAAGTCACAACATTTAGACAAAACTAACACTTAGAAAATTTTTTGATAACTTCTGATCCTGAAGAGTTTGCAACATAATTCAGATTTGATTGACATGATCCTCCTGACTCTTAGAATACACTAAGATGTCATCAATGAAAATAATCATAAAAAATTCCAGAAACTACCTAAAAAGTAGATTCATAAGATCCATGAACATAATTGGAACATTTGTCAACCCAAATGAAAAACCAAAAACTCAGAGTGATCATACCGGGTTCGGAAAGTAGTCTTAGGAATATCAACCTCCCTAATTTTCAACTAATGATAACCCTACTGAAGATTGATCTTAGAAAAATATCTAGTTCCATGAATCTGATAAAAGGCTCATCAATTCTAGGAAGAGGGTACTTATTTTTCATTGTCACCTTATTCAACTGATGATAATCTATACATATTTGAAGAGACCATCTTTCTTTTGCACGAAAAGTATAGGAGCACCACATGAAGAAACACTAGGATGAATGGAACTCTTACCAAGGAAATCTTCCAATTTTCTCTTTAGCTCTTTTAATCAAGCCAGAGCTATTCCATAAGGATGAATGGAAATAGGACAAGTATCCAATTGAAGATCAATCTTAAAATCTATTTCCCTATCCAAGGGAATTTTAGGAAGATCATTGCAAAACACTTTAGGAAATTCATTAACCACAGGGATGGTTTGCAAAAAAGGTCTTTCATTTTTAGAATGCTTAATCCAAACTAGATGATATAGACACCCTTTTAAAATCATTTTATAAGCTTTAAGATAGAGAATAAACCTCTCTTTAGGTACTAAGGAACTCCCCTCCCATTCAATTATAGTTTAATTAGGAAAGTGAAAACAAACCCTTTGGGTCTTACTATCCATAGAAGCATATTACAAATAAAGTCAATCCATCCCCAAGATAACATCGAATTCACCATATCCAACCCTATCAAATCCACCAATATCTCCCTATGAAAGATGGACACCATATAACCCTTATATTTTTTTATAGCATGTATAGAATCATCCACCATAGTGGACACAGAAAAGGGTTTGAAAATACATTCAAGACCATAACCAAAATACACAGTCATATAAGGGGTCATATAAGATAGGGTAGAACCTAGATCAAGCACAAAATAAACATCACAGAAAAAGAGTTGTAACATACTAATGATAACATCTTGGGATTTTTTAGATTGCTTGTGGGTAGTGTTGTGACCCAATTTCTTAGGTTATGATGGTGCCTACTATAACCCACCAATAGGCAAGCCAATCCCATAGTTCAGTACTTTTAGTTATGGAATACTTAATAATATAAAGAAAGGAATATTGAATAAATGAATAAAGGTCAATACATAATAAAATCCTAAAACCTAGTGGTATTAGTACAAGAGCTTCTAATACAATAAGAGTACAAAAATTGAATAGTCAAAGTAAATTACACTAGTACAGTTTATCTCCGAATAGAACATAGAGACAAATCTAATACATAACAGAGAGGTAAGTAATACTCCAAGCATCAGGAGATCACTCTAAGTCTCAGAACCATGGATATTCCACACGATGCACACATTAAAGGTGATAACCCATACTATGATCTGCACACTGCAGAAGTGTAGTATGAGTACCAAATAAATAGTACTCAGTAGGCAACTTCCAATTGATCTCCAAAGATAAAGTAAATATATATAACATATAAAAAGAATATAAACTACACCTAAATGTCCAACAATCATATAAAAAAGCCAATGAGATAACAAGGAAAGCCTATTCTATTCATGTCCAAAAGACTAACATAATAGGACTAAGTATCAACAATGAACTATCATATTTTAGTCATACTCATAAATCTCAATACTATACTGTATATCCCTGACCATTATACAAACAAAGAGCAAAATAAGAATATACTATAATATACAAGGCCAAGGAATGAATATACAGTCTGAACAAATTAAGAAAGGGATATACTATAATACCATATCCATATATAGCTATATATATATATATATATACAAGGTCATGTTGAAGAATAACCTAGATCATCATATGTTCATTGTAAGTCCTCATTATAATCCTATTAGGATTTAGTACTAACATGCTCAAGGTTTCTAATCTATTTGTCTCATCGTGAATTAATCATGCATAATAGTAAAATTGCATAATAGAAAAGGCTAGAATCATACCTCAAATTTCGATAATAAATCATTGACCAATATCTCATAAGTTATCAATAATAATGATCATAACAATTATAATAACAATATCAATAGCAGCATAAGTAACCAGCTATTCAGGAAAACCAAATACCTTATCGAGCTTATCTGTTCCCCCATCGCCTTAGGCTCGGAAGACTCAATCAACATATAAGAACACAAGGCATAGTCATCGCTATATCTATGCAACTGCCCCATACCATCTGATAGACATAGGTACATACTGGTGATTATAAAGGTTCATGCAAGAATGAATGAAAGGTACACAATAAATATCACAATCTCATCATCATGACATTCTTTGGCCTTTTCGAGTATGAAACATCATTATCACAGTATCCTTCAGCCTTGTCGGGTATAACTATCATCATCGCAGTATCCTTCAACCTTATCGGGTATCAATATCATTATCACAATATCCTTCAGCCTTGTCGGGTATCAATATCATCATCATAGTATCCCCTGACCTTGTTGAGTATCATTATCATCATCATAATATCCTACGGACTTGTTGCATATGTATATCATCATCATAATATTCTACGATCTTGTTGGGTATTAATATCATCACAATGTCCTCCCTGACCTTATCGGGTACAAATATCACATAAAAATATCCTCTGTCCTTGATGGGTATATTAATATAAGAATAATCATCAACACATATATATATAGATATCTAATAGGTGCACAGACTCGAGCCATGAGTAAAAGGATTGTAAATTTATAAGTCCAATGCCCAGAGTGATCTTTGGGACTAAATCACTATAAAAGTATAAAAAGGGTTAGAATATCTCACGACCAAAGTAAATAATAAGGTTAAATCACGGACTGAAATCTACCGCGGTCAAATCTTTAAAACACCATTATTAACCTCATATATATGTATATGCATATATATAAGTTATCCATTTAGTTAGGCAATTATTGTTTAGAAATCCATTTTTAATAGTGAAAATTATGTTTTAACCCTTAATTAGGAAAATAGTAATAGTATCATATTTTATCTAGAATCATATCAATTACCAATATAATAACCATGAATGTACTAAATCTATGCATGTGATCACTAGTATTCATCAATGAAAGTGTAATCGTCCTATCGTATGTTCCTTTATCCAATACCAGCGAGATGTATATATAAACATATACATATATATATCTATATTCTACAATCGTATTCTTTACAAGAATAAACACTTACTAGATATCTAATCAATATAAAAAAATAGCCTTAGGCCTAATAATATGTCTTGTCTAATCATAACGTCAATATGAAATACCTCATGTTTGAACCCTAAGAAAATTTACTAGATTTTTTTATATTTGGTTAATATACGACTAGGAGATACAATTCGCATGTTGGGGTAAGGTTGGTATGGCTTTTTCATAAACTAAGCAGTGTTGATTGATCAGTTAGATTGGGTTTTGGAATGGGTACGACTTGGAGGATATGGGTCATATGGTTTGATATGTGTCGTATGGTTTGGATTTTTTCCTTTACTTAATTTGAGACTTAGTAACTTAAGTTGGATCTAAGTATGAGTGGCCTACCATAAGCTATAAGTTAAGAAATGAGCCATACCATTGACCTGTATGGTTGATAGTGTTCAAAATTCCTTTAGTTCTATTCTTCCAGTGATACGGTTTGAGGGTACTAATAATATGGTTTGGGTACAACTTGGTTTAGGCAAGTTGTATATTGGATAGTATTGATTCTAAAGGGGAGGCCTAAGGTACAAGTGATGGGTACCACTCTTATTGGTGTATACGACTGGTATGGGATGGTCATAACTAATGGCAGCGATTTTGTCTAGTTTAAGTGAGGGTAATATGGATATTTCACCATTTATCCACTTAAGGCCCCATGACTTTTAACATACTTGGGAGGTTACTTTCCCCGTTATTCTAATCTTAAAAACTTATAAACACTCTCTAATTTACTTTAAAGCTCTTGGGAAAAAAAAGGATAGGATTTCATCTAGAGGAGCAATTTGGAGCTTATTTGGGTAATTTCCTTCCATCATCCTCATAAACTAAGGCATGTAATCCTCCCTCATTATTAGTTCAAACTAAAGGAATGATTTATGCATTATTTTCATGTGATGATTATTGTATAGTTTTGGGGTTTTGAAATATAAGTTAGGGTTTTGGTATTAAATGTTTGGTTATGGTTTTCAAATGTTTTAATTATGGTTTTACATGCTTTAATGGTGGGTTGTATAATTGGTTGCACGGGAATGGTTAGTTGGTAGCTAGAATTGGTTTTTGAAAATACTATGCCCCCAATATGTTTGATAAAATGCCTATGAGAATGCTTTTACTATATTATGTATCTTTTATTAGAACTATTTGCATGGTATCTCTTGGTGATGGAACCATAAATGGCGTAAATAGTTTAAATGGTTTGGAATGGTTAAGTGGTAAGGAATTGTGGTCATGGTTGTGGTTAATTTAACATCCTTGTAGGATACAAGGGAATCCCTCAAGTAAACATATTAATGAGTAAATTGTGAGGTACATGAGATTCCCCAAAGCAAACTTAATAATGGAACACTTGTGGGGTACACAGGATTCCCCTAATTTAACATGATAACACAATCTATGGTTACATTGAATCCCATTACTTAAAAGGATTGGCTAAGGACATTTCTTGCAAGCTATAATCAGTATGACTATACCACTACTTATAGCCTTATCTTATAATAATAAAATAATGGTTTGGTTTGTTAGAAATGTTTTAATTCAGAAATAATGGCAGGGTGTGATAGCTAACCGTGAAGGTATGAGTCCAAGAAACAAACACTAGAAAATCATATTTTCTAATATGTAGGGTGGTCAAAGTGACCTTATATGATACTATGAGGTATATGGGAATCCTCTATGTACACTGTATAAATTTATCATGGAGAGCGAATGGTACTTGGAAATCCCTACTCTTATGGTGTCTCCAGTTGATTCAACTATATGCATCGAGGCCCCTTCAGGAAGGTTTAGGGGGTTACACTGGACCTTTATAGCCTATGGATAGTTCTAGGATGGTTAAGTTTCACATACCCAGGTTAATGGTTTTAAATGCATGCTAAACCTGGTTTCATCGCTCGGTATGGTTATATATATGAATTGTTGTGTGTATATAGTTGGTTTATTTGGTTTTACTGGATGGCATTATTTTATCCTTATCATGAGTTCATGCTAGCATTCAACCGCTAACCCATCTTTGAGTGGTTATATCCCCATGAGATACAACAACCAATAATTCTACTCCTTCTTTTTAGTAATTGGATTCGGGATCAGCTATTGGATTGAAGTGGTGAGCTTTCATATCCTGAAAGGCTCTATTTTATATAATGGGTATCCTTACATACTTGGTTTATTTTAAGGATATTGGTTATGGCTATGGTCAGGGGTATGTCCCAAATGGATATTGTTTTTCTTTTGGATAGAGGCTTGTATGAGTACTATGGGTTGGAATGGACAGGATCGGTATTGGTGTCAGCCTTAGTATTGGTATTGGTATTGGTATTGGAGCTGATATTATTAGACTGGATTTATGATTGCTCCATTCTCTTATATTATGTTATAGATAGTAACTTGGTTTTATATTGGTTTGGCTATGGTTGTTGACAGGTAATGGATGGTTGGACTTGTTTGGGTTGGTCACAATTGTAGACCTATCCCAGAGTCTGGGTATGTGCAAATATTCTCTCTTGTTATAATTTCAAAATACATCCGACTCAGGGTATGCATATTCGATGGTTGGGTTAGGTATTGGTGGTGGTCCTGAATCCAGGTTGGACTTGGAATGCCCATTATGACAAGGCCCCAAGTCGGGTCAAGTCAAATTGGTATTGGAGATTTAGGTTCATGGTCAATTGGGAGTCCATAAGTAATGTCGAGTGTAGTCTATTTTAAGGATGTGCAGTACGCCATACTCATAAGAGAGAGGCTACAAGGAATTTAGGAATGCTTCACTACTTGGTATTCTATTTTCAAGCTTGAAGTCTAAGTCCTAGATTCTTCTCTAATCCTAGTTTGTTCGCTTTTCAAATTATGCCTCAATGACTTAAGATGTGAGGTAACTCTATTGTCTCAACTGGGGATGATATTGAAGGAACACGCAGTACTTAGGGGATCCATACGCGGTTTAGGGGTCCTATCCCTGACATTTTAGGATTTTTATCGGTATCTACTAGTCTTCCTTTTGATGAGGTAACTAATGTAGAATTTTTTCATAATTCATGTTATTTCTTAGTTAGCTGCTGCTCGGGCTGAGCGGGATGCATCTGGTGCTTTATCTACTGAGGCTACTAGGGTTAGCTAGTTTATGAAGATATATCCTCCTAGTTTTACTGGTATGAAGGTGGTAGAGGATACTCGGGGTTTCTTGAATGAAATAGAGAAAATCTTTAGGGTGATGCAGGCCATAAATATGGAATGGGAGAATATTGCTGCTTACCAGCCTAAGGATGTGGTATACCAATGGTACGAGGAATGTGATAGGGTGAGAGGTGATGTTGAGGAGTCAACTTTATGAGAGAAGTTCTCTAATGCTTTTCTTTCTCAAGAGTTGAGGGAAGCAAAGGCAAAGATATTTCTCAATCTGAGACAAGGGAAAATATTAGTCACGGAATATGCCTTGAAATTTCATCAGCTGTCAAGGTATGCTTTGGAGTTAGTGTTTGATTGAAGGCAAAGATGAGAAAGTTTAATTCTGGATTGTCTCAAAATTTCATCATTGAAAGTAAGATTACGTTGCTAATTAAGTATATGGATATGTCTAGGTTGGTCATTCATATGCAATATGTAGAGAAAAAAGAGAAAGCGAGCTGAATTTAGGGAAAGACAGAGTAAGAAGTTCATATCTTTTAAACAAAGTGGTGGGAAATTGCAAGGTGGTCGGGATAGTGGCAAGTGGTTAAAGAAGAAGTGGTAGAGTTCTGGTTCTTTTTCTTTGGCTAGTGCTCCTTACCTAAAATAGTTAAGTGATTAGCATTAGTAGGGTAGTGATAATTTCTAGGCACATGGTTCCTAATATCATGCAAGTAAGGCTTAGTTTGCCTCATTATGCCCTCCTTGTTGATTCTGTGGTAGGTCGCATAGGGGTTTTTATGATGAGGGGAGGGACGAGTGTTTCAAATGTGGCTAACCAGACTATATGCTTAGAAATTATTCAGTTGGTAAGGGTGCTTTGCGAGCGAGTAAGGCTTCGATTGCTTCATCTGCTGCTCCTACACCAAATGGTCCTATTTATATATCTGTTTCTTCTTTTGGTACCAGCGCAGGTCAAAATAGGTTATATTCTCTTACTACTCGACAGGAATCTGAGGTACCACCTGATGTCGATACTGGTACATTACAACATTTTCTCATGATGTATATTGTTTACTTGATCTGGGGTCCACTCTCTTTTACGTTACCCTATTAATGACTGTGTATTTTGATTTTTATTCTGAGGTTATTTTGGATCCTTTTTATATTTCTACCCCGATAGGTGACTCTGTAATTACAAAAAGGGTCTATAGGGGGTGTCTGGTATCTAATTGTAGTAGGCAGACTTTGGTGGATTTTTTTAAACTAGATATGTGGGATTTTCATGTTATTCTAGGGATAGGTTTATTATACTCTTGTTAGGCGTCCTCTGATTCTCAGACTAGTAAGGTTTTCTTTAGGTTCCCTGGTGAACTGAATGTTGAGTGGGAGGGTGGTTCCGTAGCTTCTAGGGGGAGGTTTATTTCCTATCTTAAAGCTAGGAGGTTAATCTTAAAAGGGTGTCTCTATCATCTGGTTTGGGATAAAGATTCTAACTTAGAAAGTTTATCTTTAATTCGGTTCTGGTGGTAAATGAGTTTCTTGAGGTCTTTCTGGATGATCTTCCTAGTGTTCCTCCGGATAGGGAGATCGAGTTTAGTGTTGATTTGTTTTGAGACATTCATCTAATATTTATTCCACCTTATATAATATCTCCAGCTTAGTTGAAAGAACTCAAGGAGAAACTTAAGGATCTTCTTTAAAGGGTTTCATCCATTTTAGTGTGTCCTCGTGGTTCGCACTGGTGTTATTCATGTGAAAGAAGGATGGTTCACCTCGGATATGATTTGACTATTGGTAATTGAATAAGGTAACAGTTAAGAACAAATATCCTCTCCCAAGGATAAATAACTTATTTGATTAGTTGTAAGGTGCAAAATTCTTTTATAAGATAGATCTTCGATCTGGATATCATTAGTTTATGATTAGGGAAGAGGAAATCCCTAAGACAATTTTTCGTACTCGGTATGGGCACTTTTAGTTCCTGGTTATGTCATTCGGTTTGACTAATGCCCCAACGGCATTTATGGAATTGATGAATGGGGTTTTCAGGCAGTTCTTGGATTTTTTTGTCATTATGTTCATTGATGACATTCTGGTTTATTCAAAGAGTGAAGTAAATCATGTCGATCATCTCCGTATGTTGTTGCAGACCTTAAAGGAGCAACAACTTTATTCCAAATTCTCCAAGTGTGAGTTTTGGTTGAATATTGTAAATTTTCTTAGTCATATTATGTCTAGTAAGGGAATTATAGTGGATTTACAGAAGGTTGCAGTGGTTATAAAGTGGCCTAGACCAATGACTCCAATCGACATTTGGAGCTTCTTGGGTTTGGATGGGTATTATAAGTGGTTCATGGAAAGTTTCTAAATGATAACTTCCCCATTGACTAAGTTGACTCAAAAGAAGGTAAAGTTTTTATGGTGGGATGCTTGTGAGGGGATTTTCGACAAACTGAAGGACAAACTAACTTGAGCTGTAGTTTTTACATTGCCTGTGGGTAATGAGGGGTTTATGGTTTACTTTGATGTATCCCAAGTGAGACTTGGTTTAATTTTGATGAAGCATGTTAAAGTAATTGCCTATGCTTTGAGGAAGTTAGAGGAACATGAGAGGAATTATCCTACTCATGATTTGTAGCTTTTAGTGGTGGTTTTTCTTTGAAAATCTGGTGGTATTATTTGTATGGATTGCACGTAGACATATTTTCTGATCATAAAAGTCTATAGTATATGTTAACTTGGATGAGCTAAACCTCAGGCAGAGGAGATGGTTGGAGCTTCTCAAGGACTATTAATGAGTTTTCACTACCACCCAGGTAAAGTTGACATAGTTGCTGATGCTCTTAGCAGGTTTTCCATAGGGAGTTTATCTTACGTGGATAAGGAGAAGTGAGAATTGGGGAAGGATATTCACCACTAGGATAATCTTAGAGTTTATCTTTTGGACGCTAATGATGGTAGTGTGATAGTATAGGAAGTCATTGGTTCGACTGTTGGTGCGAAGATCAAGGAAAAGCAAATGCTAGATCCTATCTAGATGAAAATCAAGAGTGATGTGGTGGGCAAAGGATGATGGAGTTTGAGATCAGTGGTGATGGTACATTAAGGTACCAAGGAAGTTTGGCATTCTTGACATCGATGGTTTATGACAAAGGTTTTTGGCTAAGGCGCATGTATTGCTTTATTTTTTTATCCCGATTCAACCAAAATGTATTATTATCTCAAGGTGATGAATTGGTGGCATGGTATGAAGAAGGATGTGGCTGATTTGTGGCTATGTGTATGGTGTGCCAACAAGTAAAAATTGGGCACATGAGGCCTAGAGGGTTGTAATAGGAAATTGAATAGCCTAAATGGAAATGGGAGGCAGTCAATATACTTTCATGAACTATATTACTCGGTCTCAAAACCAATTTGATTTGTCTTGGGTCATCGCGGATAGGATGACAAAGTCTTCTCAATTCTTGTTGGTGTGGACTAACTTTTCGATAGAGGACTATGCAAGGTTGTATCTTCAGAAGAATGTAAAGTTGCATAGGGTACCTATTTCAATTATCTCTTATCGTGCTATGCAGTTTTTATCTTACTTCTGGTGGTCATTTTAGAAGGGGTTAGGTACTAAGGTTAGTCTGAGTACTACTTTTCATATGCAGATGGATAGGCAATAGAGAGGATTATTCAAATATTGAAGGACATACTTTGTACATGTGTGATTGATTATGGTGACAATTGGGCTGAGTATCTACCTTTGTTAGAGTTTGCTTTGCACAATAGCTATTATTCTAGCATTGGAATGGTCCCTTTTGAGGCATTGTATGAAAGGAGGTGTAGATCCTCTATTGGATGGTTTGAGCTCGGTGAGGTAGATAAGTTCGGTCTGCGTTTGGTTTATCGGGATATTGAAAAGGTAAAGGTGATTTGAGATAGGTTTAACGCTGCCTAAAGTCACCAAAAGTCCTATATAGATATGAGGTGTAGAGAGTTAGAGTTTATGGTTAGGGAGAGGGTGTTCCGGAAGGTATTTCCCTTGAATAGAGTAATGCAGTTTGGTAAAAAGAGAAAGTTCAGTCCCCAATATATTATTCCTTATGAGGTTTTGCGGAGGGTTGGTAACGTGGCGTATGAATTGGAGTTACCTTATAGTTTGAGCTACATTCATCCGGTATTCCATGTCTCTATGTTAAGAAAGAGTTTTGGCGATCCTTCTTCAGTGGTTCCTTTGGAAAGATTGGATATCTCGGGTTCTCTATCTTATGATAAGGTCTTGGTTGAGATATTGGATCGGCAGTTTCGCCGGTTATGGACCAAGGACATGCCCTCGGTTAAGGTTCTATGGAGGAACCACAAGGTGGAAGAGGTTACATAGGAAGCGAAAGTAGACATGAAGTCTAAATATCTGAATTAGTTTTCTGCTTTAGATATTCGTGCAGAAGGTATGTGTTCTTGAACACATATTTATTTTCTAACTTAGTTAAGGGTTAGAATAGATCCTTGCATCTTTATTTTCTAACATAGTTAAAGGTTGGATTGATATTTTATAATGCAAATGAATCATGATTGTATTTGACCTGCCTTGCCCATCATTCGGGGATGAATGATCCTAGTGGGGGAGACTGAAACACCCTGGGTTTGGACCTTTTGAAAATTTACTAGATTTTAGGGTTCTGGTTAAGATACGTCTAGGGGGTATAGGTCGTATGCTAGGGTATGGTTGGTAAGTCTTGGTTGTACACTAAAAAGTATTGGTTGGTGGGTTGGATCGGGTTCTTAAATGGGTAAGACTTGGAGGATATGGGTCATACGGTTTGATACAAGTTGTATGGTTTTGATTTTTCCTTTACTTAATCTGATACTTAGTAACTTTTGTTAGATCTGAATATAAGTGTCACACCATGAGCTATAAGATAGGGTACGAGTCACACCATTGACTTGTATGGTAGATGGTGTTCAAATTTCCTTTTGTTGTATTCTTCTAGGGATACAGTTTGGGGGTACTAATTGTATGGTTGGGGTACGACTTGGTTTAGGTAAGTCATATGTTGGAAAGTGTTGGGTCCAAGGGGGAGGCCTAGGGTACGAGTGGTGGGTACCACTTCTATTCGTCGATACAATCGGTATGTGATGGTTGTACCCAATGGCGCGATTTTGTGCAGTTTAAGTAGAGGTATTCTATACATTTCCCCAGTTAGACACTTAAGCCCACATTCTTTTAACACACTTGGGAGGTCACTTGCCCTATTATCCTAATCTCAAACACTTGGAAACACTCTAATTCTCTTTAAATCTCTTGGGTAAAGGAAGGCTAGGGTTTTATCTAGAGGAGCAATTTGGGGCTTGATTGGTTGATTTGTTTCCATCATCCTCATAAACAAAGGCGTACACTACTCCCTCATTTTTATTTCCAACTAAAGTCATAATTTATACAATGTTTTAATGAATAATTATTGTATAGTTTTGGGGTTTACAAATATATGTTGGGGTTTTGGTATTAAAAGTTTGTTTATGGTTTTCCCATGTTTTAATTATGTTTTTACCTTATTAATTGATGGTTTGGACGATTGGTTGCACAGGAATGGTTAGTTGGTAATTGGAAAATACTATGCCCCTAAGAGGTTTGATAAAATGCCTATGAGAATGCTTTTACTATACTATGGAACTTTTAATCGAACAATTTGCATGGTACGGATTGGTAATGGAACCCTAAATGGCATAAATGGTTTAAATTGTTTGAAATAGTTAAATGGTAAGATATAGTGGTCAAGGTGGTGGTTAATTAAACATCCTTGTGGGGTACAAGGGAATCCCCCAAGTAAACATGTTAATGAGCAACTTGTGGGGTACATAGGATTCCCCCAAGTAAACTTAATAATGGAACACTTGTGGAGTACACGGGATTTCCCCGAGTTAACTTGATAATTTAATCAATGGGTACATGGGAATATCTTTACTTAAAAAAGTTGGCTAAGTACATTTTTTACAAGATATAGTTGGTATGACGATACCACTACTCATAGCCTTGGCTAATAATAATCGAATAATAGTTTGGTTGGTTGGAAACAGTTTTAATTTGAAAATAATGGAGGGGTGGATAGCTAACTATAAAGGTGTGAGTCCAATAGACGAACACTAGAAACTATGTTTGCCGATATGAGAGGTGGTCATAGTGACCATATATGATACAATGAGGTACATACAAATCCTTTCAGTGCACTCACTGTACATATGTATCATGGTTAGCGAAGGGTATTAGGAATCCCCTACTCGTATGGTATCTTTGGTTCATGTGGCTACATACATTGGGACCCGTTCAGGGAGTTACAATGGATCCATATATCCCGTGGGTAGTTCTAGGATGTTAAAGCTTCATATACCAAGGTTAATGGTTTTAAATGTATGTTAAATCTGGTTCCCTTTCCCGGCATAATTATATATATATGTATGTATGGTTGTGTACATATGGTAGGTTTATTAGGTTTTATTGGATTTCATTATTTTATCCTTATCTTGAGTTCATGCTAGAATTCACCCGCCAACCCATCTTCGGATGGCTGTATCCCCAAGCAATATAGGAATCAACTATTCTACTCTTCTGCTTAGTAATCAGATTCGGGATCAGTTATTGGATTTGGTGACCTTCTGTATTTCGAAAGGCTCCATTTTATATCAGGGATGTCTTTGCATACCTGGTTTATTTTATTGATATTGGGTTTGGCTATGGTTGGGGTCATGTCCCAACCAGATATTGTTTTTCTTTTGGATAGAGCCTTGTGTGACTAGTATGGGTTAGAATGGGCGTGGTCGGTATTGGTGTCAGCCTTAGTATTGGCATTGGTATTGGGGATGATACCGTTGGACTAGATTAATGATTGTGCCATCCTCTTATATTATGTTATAGATAGGAACTTGGTTTTATATTGGTTTGGTTCTAGTTGTTGACTGGTAATGGATGGTTGGACTTTCTTGGGTTGGTCATGGTGATAGACCTATCCCAGAGTCTGGGTTAGTGAAACTACGCTATCTTATTATAAGTTCAAAATTATCCAACTTAAGGTATATGTATTTACTAGTTGTGTTGGGTATTGGGGGTGGTCCCCGATCCAGGTTGGACTTAGGATGCGTATTACAACAAGGCCCCGGGTCGGGTCGGGTCACAATATCATGGCCTTAGGCCCATATACCTATTCGAAACTCGTATAAATAACCATATCTATAAACCATCTCATATTTTTAAGTCTTAGCATATTCACGAGGCATGACATCTCTATAAACTATTATGTATATCTATTATCATCTCGCATATAGAAGGCATCTTACTTTTATGTGGAATATTGCATCAAGAAAGAATAACTTATAATTATGAAGCATGTCACATATATAAGACATCTCATATCTATATTCATATTTGATGACTATGAGGAATATCATCTATAAAGGCCATTTATCATATCTAAGATGAAATAGCATCTCTATGGGTCAAATATCAAGTCTAAGAGGAAATACCATCTCTATGCGCAAAATATTAAGTCTAAGAGGAAATAGCATATCTATAGGCCAAAAAACATATCTAGGAGGAATATCATCTCTAAAGGCCCAATATTATAACTAGGAGGAAATAACTTCTCTAAAGTACAAATATCACTTCCATAAGGAATATCATATCCATAACTCATAAGTCATAATTCCAGGGAAAGTCATCATAATTTACCAAGTCATGAGGTAAGCTTATTCTAAAGTCTCACTAGTCTCAACTAGGCCTAACATCCAAAACTAAGTCCACAATGGCTAACGTAAGTCTTGACCTAAATGGAACGGACGATCCCACTTCTAATCCTTAATTTCCATATTAGGCAAACATTGACCCAAATTAGGCTAAGGTATCTAGTTCAACTTCTAGATGTCAAGTAAGTCATAACCAATCCTAAGATAGGAACTTTGTCTAGAAATATGGGAATTCAAGTCAACTCCACGCAAATTACGGTTTCAAGACCACTAGACTAGTCCAACTAAGGTTAATCATACTAACTAGGATTCCAACACTTAAGCCACATCTTAAAATTAGCATCATATCATATTCATTCTACAAAATTAGTCGAATATAGGAAGAAGGCAATAGGATTCTAAAAGGTACTAAGCATTTTTCCTTGTAGGTCAAAAACCCTCATCTAATACTAAAGAAATTAGCAATAAAAACTAAGTTATTCTACTCATAATCAATCCTATCATTCATATTCACATGCCATATATAACACACATCATCTTTGAAGAAGAGTAGGTAGAATCGTACCTCAAAGCAAAACCGCAAAACCGAACATTATTCACCAATGACCATCTTCACTTCACAATCCCAAAATGCCATCACACTATCAAATCCATAATTTACTCATCAATAAGAGTGTAACAATACCCATATTACACTACTGTGATTTGGGTCAAAAAACTATTCACCAACGACTATCTTTACTTCACAATCCCAAAATACCATCACACTATCAAATCCATAATCTACTCATCAGTATGAGTATAACGATACCCATATTGCACTACTGTGCTTTAGGTCTAAAAATGGCACCAAGAACCCTAAGTGGGTCCCATTTAATGGAAAATATATTTCCGAGGTCAACCCAACATGATAAGCTCATGCAATCAAAACCCTCAAAATGGGTACAAACCAAACAAACTTAGGGCTAAAATCAAGCCCTAAGTAAATTTGGGGTTTTAGGTAAAAAACAAAGAAATTCATCAATTAAGTGGTGAAATCTTACCTTAATCTAGGTTAAAATTATGATAATAGATGTTTAGCCAGCTACCAAGTCAACCACAATAATCAATTTTGAGTTACTACACTCTCTTAGGTGATCTAGGTCTCAAAGATAGGTCAAAATGGCCAAAATACGGCCCTAAGAGTGCTTATATACCCATAACAGGTATGGCGTGGTCTCTATCACGTCCCTAGGGACCATGATTGCACTACCTCAATCGCTATAGGCCCTGCACCATTACGATGCACCAGTACCAACAAAGTCAAAAACTTTTTTTGACCTTCAAAACTCAGTTAGACTCTTTTTTTCACAAATGAACTATGTAACTCTACTAAATTTGACATTCCAATTGCATTGGTTAAGTTGGATTTTCCATCCAAGGTTATTTAAATCAATTGTGGGACCCACACCCATATCTATCAATTTTTTCACTTTCCAATCAATAGGTCGAAATGAGTTCTAGTTCATTAGGACCCAAACCAAAGGTCTACCTAGACTAAAGTCCATATTTCACATCTGCTAGCACAGTCGTAATTTGCATTTGAGATCGTTTTACAGAAGTTTTTTGCTCAGTGGCCATTTTGAACCATCAAAGACTTCATAGCAAGGAATAGGCTCTAAAAACCAAACAAACTACCGGTAACCAAACATTGGTCCCAGTAAGTCAGAAATGACTTAGGGCGGCTATAGCGAAGCTCTAACAATGAAGATAAATGGAAGTACAAATAATTACTCAAAGGGTTATTAAAGGTAGCAAGTGGAAAAAAACAAAATTGGATAAAATTAGCTCACTGGTGTGGTATGCCATTATTACGGTGGTTATCTTGTGTGCTATGCTGATATTATGAAGGGTAACCTCCATGACACGACAATCACGGACCCTCACTGCCTCGGGGTCCCAAAATAACCCCAAACCCCTTTTTAAAATTTTGAAACTTTCATAAATTACCCTTTTAAAACCCTTAAACATAATTCAAGTCAAAAGTCAATGTTGCACATGTGGAAAGGTAAAAAATAATATGATCAAAGTTTTAAAAGGTCTCACACAAGCCCCCCTTAGGATCATTTGTCCCCGAATCATGGGTTTGGATATTTTTGGTGAAAAAATACTTCAGAATGAAATGACAGATTAGGAAAATAACAAAAGAAAAAAAAAACTCATACCTTAAGCACTTTCATCAAACCCGGAGAAAAAATAGGTATTTGGCCTTTATATCTTCCTCTTATTCCTATGTAGCCTCTTCTACCTTTTGGTTTCTCCAAAGGACCTTCATTAAAGCTAGATCTTTGGTCCGCAATCTATGAACTTTATTATATAATATTTTAATCAGGACTTCCTCATAAGAAAAGGAATTTGTTACACCAACATCCTCAAAAGGAACTATCAAGCAAGGATCACCCACACACTTTTTCAACATAGACATATAAAACACAGGATGAATCAAACCTAAACTTGCTGGAAATTTTGACTCAAAAGCAATATTCTAAATTATCCTTACAATCTGATATGGACCAACATAATGAGGAATGAGCTTTCCCTTATTCATAAACCTTGTGAATCCTTTCTGAGGAGAAACCTTCAAGAATACACAATCACTATCTTCAAACTCCAACCCTCTTTCCCTCATGTTGGCGTAAGGTTTTTGGTGACTCTAAGAAATCTAAATGCTTTCTCTAATAACTTTCACCTTTTTCATGTCTTGGTGAACAAAGTTAGGACCACATACCCTAGTCTCATCAATCTCAAACCATCCAATAGGAGACCTACACCTCCTATCATAAAGAGCCTCAAAGGGGGCCATCTAAATGCTCGAATGATAACTATTATCATATGCAATCTCAATAAGAGGCAAATGATCCACCCAAAAACCTTCAAATTCAATCATATAGGACCTTAGTATGTCCTCCAAAGTTAGAATAGTATGATCAACTTGCCCATTCATTTGAGGGTGGAAAGCAGTGCTAAGGTTCACCTGTGTACCCAAACTTTTTAAAAATAAATGCTAGAAGTGAGAAGAAAACTGTGCTCCTCAATCTAAAATAACAGACACTAGCATACCATACAACTTACAAATCTCCTAAATAAACAGCTAAGCATGATCCTCTCTTGAGTAAGTAGTCCATATTGGTAAAAAGTGAACGGAATTACTCATTCTATCCGCAATAACCCAAATTTAATGATACTGATTGCAAGACTATGGAAGACCTATAATGAAATCCATATTGATTATCTCCCACTTCCACATGGTCAACTCTATCTCTTGATACATGCCACTAGGCCTCACTTAACCTTGACTTGTTGACAAACCATACACTTAACAATAAAATTTGCCATATCACTCTTCATATTGTTCCACCAATAGATTTTCTTCAAGTTATGATACATATTAGTTGAACTCAGATGAACTGTATATCTAGACTCATGATCCTTAGTCAAAATCCTTTCCTACAGTCCATCAACATTGGGAACACACAACCTACCTTGGTATCTCAGGACATCATCTCCCCAAATCTCAAAATCCAAAACTTTTTACTGACCCACATCATCCTCAATCTGTATAAGTACGGGGTCTAAAGCCTTCTTCTTCTTGACTTCAACACCTAGGGATGATTTAACCACTTTTTGAACAATGAATCTTCTATCCTTAGAGTCCAAAATATAAAATCCCAAGTTAGCCAACCTGTGAATGTCCTTTACTAATCCTCTTTTCTCTTTATCAACATGGGATAAGCTCCCCATAGATAACCTTTTAAGAGAACAATCAATAATATTAGCTTTACGTGGGTGGTAGTGAAGACTCACGTCATAATCCTAAGAAATTTGAGCCACCTCCTCTATATGAGATTTAAGTCCTTCTGAGTAAACACATACTACAATCTCTTATGATATGAATAGATATCCACACGCACCCTATAACGATAATGGCAGCAAATTTCAAAAAAAAAACCATAGCTGTCGCTTTAAATCATGAGTCAAGTAGTTCCTCTTATAAACCTTAAGCATCCTAAAAGCATTGTCCACAAACATACCATGATGTATTAAAACATAAACCATTCCTACACGAATGTATCAAAAATAAAACAAAATCATCAGTACCCCCAGTAGGGTCAAAACTTGTGAAGAAGTCAACTTATTCTTCAATTTCTTAAAACTACCCTCACAAGCATCAGACCATAAAAACTTAATCTTCTTCTTAGGAAACCTCATCACACTCTACCAACCTCCTTAATACCCAATCAAGCGCAAGAATATCCTAATATCAGTTGGAGTTATGGGTTAAGTCCATTTCTTAACTGCCTCAACTTTTCAAAAATTCAAAAACTTTCCCAAATTACCTTTTTAACAATTCTAATTATAATTCAAGCCAAAAATCAATGTTACTAATGTGAGAAGGTCAAAAATAAAATGATTGAAATTGTAAGGGGTCTCATAATATGGTATAATCAAGTTACCATCGGATTCTAAGTTAGTGAGTCTAAATTTTGAAGTGACAAAGTATATAAATGTTTAAGTTTAATTAAGGGGATCTAGATCTTCAAATGGAATAAAATATAAATGTCCTTCCATGACATACTTAATCAAGTAGGTGTATCACCTAATTTGACCTTTTAAGAAGCTTGAACTCCTTAAGTAGGTGCATCACCTACTTGGACCAATTTGACCAAATTATGGTCCAAAGTACAGCAAAATAGGCAGCCAAAATTTGACATTTATAAGACCAGCTTGATGGTCATTTTCTTCATTATTAAGTTAAAAAATTATATTTTCTCTCTCAAGTTATTTTCTCTTTCTCTCAAGGCTTAGTATAACCACCTAATTTTCTCCTAGGGTTCTTAAAGAAACCTGCCTTATTTCAAGCTAAGGTAAGTTAAAATAACTATGGTTTATCTTTAATTATATCATGGAAAGTTATGGAAATTAAGTTATTATTGTTTAAAGTGAAGGAGAACCCCTTTTTGACAAGCTTAGCAGTCTAATTCTCCTTAATCTCTAAGATATTTCTAGTAGTACTTGAATCAACTTGAAGGAAAACTTAGAGGCTTGATGAGTAAAATTTGAGAGAGAAAATTTCAAAAATAAAGGTAATGTTATTGCTCCTAATTTTTCTCTTTTTATGTATAGGTATTTATGGAAGATTGTAGGTATAATGTTGTTAAGAGCTCATGGGATGGCGATCAAAAGGCGTGAGGTCAATATGTTACATTGTATTGAAGAATTTTGGGATAGTTTAGGTGTTGTCCATATGTATTGTGGTTTAAGGTAGTAGGTGACCTTATAGAATGGTTAAGGTGAGTTTTATTAAAGTATAAAATAAGGGTGTGGTGATACACTAAGTGTTTAAGGGGATAGATCTTATTGCCCATCAAGTGTTTAGTTACTACTTCTTAAGGATTGCATTGTGAATAGTTACTAATTTATTTCCATTATATAATTATATTTTAGATTAATACCTTAAAGTAAAAAAGGTTAATTCATTCTAATATTAGGTTACACAACAAAGTATGTTAGGATATACTAGTTCAGAATTTGTGGCATGAAGTCTTATACTTGTGCACCAACAACGTAAGCTTCTTAAAAAAATTTCATGGTAAAAGAAACATTGTGATGGTGTATTTCCATTGTAGATAATGTCCCTTTTCTTTACTATAGTGGCCAAAAAAATGTGTCAAAGTGTCACATATTTCTCTTATATGAGTTAATAAGATCCCAATGGATATATTTTTAGGTGTAAGAACAGAGGTTATAATGCCTAGTATAGGCCAATCCCAATTGATGTATTTATGGCTAGAAGTCATAGGTTATGATACCTAGAATGGGTCGATCCCTATTTGTACATTTATGAGGACCATATCATATGGGTTAAAATGCCTAGCATGGGCAATCCTCTTCTACCACTTATGTAATGACCTGAATTTTGGTGATTTATGTGAAATATATATTTCTATATGATCTAACATTTCACCCTTCCTCATGGTTGTGTTATGGTATTTCTAGGGTGTTGGGATAATTGATATCATTTCCAATGCTTTTTTATGTTATTTGTGTGAGTTTGTGGTTTTTGGTGGCTTAAAAAGCCTCATAATTGACTTTAGTTAACATTTATTGGTCTGTACATCGAATGGAAAAATGAACTGTGCCAGTAGATCCACAATATTGATTTTAGGCTAGTAACATGGTTGGTAAGGTTTTATGACTTTTATATCTCATTTCGACCCTCGGTTCCAAAAATTGTGAAATTGGGCTTTAGGGGTCAACTCTATGAAAATGATGTCTTTTCAACAATATCTATCACCATTGAGTCTGGAGCATCAAATTTTATACAGTATCATAGTCTGTTTGTATTATTGAGAGTTTGGATTAATCACGAGGGGTCCACAAAGACTTGGAATTGTCCAAGTCTCTAACTAGTGCACTATTCAGCCAGTGCACCCGCTTAAATGACATTTTGGTTACTTAAGGAACCTTGCTGAGCATCTGAGATATTGCTTATGTGACTACTAATTTGTGTATGTGATCCTCTTTTAAGGGACAACCGTATTACTTATACCACACCCATAGACAATCAAAGTATCGTGTAAGCTACACCTAGTCAATTGAGTAAAAGTTGGTTAAGTTACTCGGTGATCACTTAAGCAATGTCTGGATCATTTATATACCTTATTTTCACAATTTTTACATTACTTTTGAGACTTAGAGCTTGGATATTGAGTTTGTGATCATTTTCTTCCATTTCAAGCTTGGATAAGCTCCCAAACTCCTATTTTAGCAACTTTTTCTGAATTCATCATTTAAATGTTGTTTAAATGTAGTTTAAAGGTAGAATTTGGCAATTTTGGCCTGAAAGACTCAAATTATTATTTCTTTTATTCAAACCCTAAATTCGTTTTATTTTCGCTTGGGTTTTCTCCTGTTAGTTCCTTTAATCCTGGAAAAAATATTTTTAGACTAAAATTCTGATTTTAGCCCTCTTTTTGAAAAACCATTTCAAGGATACATTTGACCCCAACTCGGGAGTGGAAAAATGGGTATCATTGGTTATCTTTTGATGCGGGAAAAGCTTTATAGTGAAGGCTTTTTGGACTAGTTTTTCGCCTTTGAGGTAGGTTATGGCTTAAATTTCTCAGATTGGTTTGGGTAGTTATTAATAATGTAAAAGTGTTCTATGGGTATGGTGTTGTATCATGGAAAATATATTTAAGTAATTTATGTGATCTTGTGGGGCCTATGGGGATAATATTTTGTGGTTTTGTGATATTATTTGTTTTGTGAGTGTCCGTACGAGGGTTTTATAAGATGTTGTTGGCCTGGTATTGATATGCGATTAATTTTTTATACTCTTTCTGGTGGGGAAAAAGCCTTGATTTTTGGATTTATAAGGTATCAATGCCCTTTTCTTGCATGTTTCACTTGATAGTTTTTCTGAATTAATTTGGATCATGGGTGGTTGGTTGATTTGAGTGGATTTTTGAATCACATGGATGGTATAGTAATTGGATATTGGATATTCTCATTTCGGTTGGATGTGAGCATTGTATCCTCATATCATATTCCGTTATAAAACAATGGTACCACGATGAAAATACTAGAAACACTGGCTTTTTCTGACAGAAAATGTGACATCTTTAAGAACGCTTTGTCTATGTATGTACCGGAAAGATTTTATGGATATTGGTATTGGATATTAGTTGTATACAGGTTGATAAGCCCCCATGAATCCTACATTTGTAGCTGAGTTCGGTAGGAGTGGGTTGATAAACCTCTCATGAGTCCTACATCCATAGCTTAGCTCCATGGGTATATATGGAGGTTGTGTGACAACCTCATGCATCAGATTATCATCATCATTATCAGTAAATATTATCATCATTATCTTTATTGCATTTTATATGTTGTGTTTATTCTGTAATTGTATCTCTGTTCTTGACTTGATATCTGCCTACTTGTCCTATCTTCTTGTACATGTACTTGTGTATTTGTATATTTGTTCTTCTTTCCCTACGTATTATTTTTGTTTTATGTGTATATAGTAGAACTATTAGTGGAGATGGTATAGTCTACCATTTGGGACATTTTCTGATTGCAAGTGAAATGCCCAAAGTTTCTGTCTATATGCATATTTTCTACTTTACTCAATCTGCCTATAATACATACTAAGTACAAATAGATCATACACATCCCTGCTACACGCTTTTAATGTAGATTGAGGTATAAGTGTACTTAATGGATAGCTGATTCAGGTAGCATTTAGAGTCTTTGAGGTAGCGGTTGACCTATGCATTCAGAGTTGGCTACTACCCCTTATTATATTGAACTATGTATTATTTGTAATTAGAGATAGACTTGTATTTTAGAGTTATCCGATGAATGTTTTGACTTCAAGTTGTATTAGTTCGTTCATACACTATGGGACCAGGTTTTGGGATTTGGTTTGGTATCCTAAATTATATTTCCACTATTATCATATTTATGTGACTCGGCTTCGCTCTAGAATCCTTGTCTTCGGTTTTGGCATTGTTTTCCCCTGTTATATCAGCTTGGCTGATAAGCTTACTTGTCAAGGCTTTCCGCTATAAGCGCCATCATGAACCTTGGTTATTGGTCGTGACATCTGATCATCTGGTCATTTGTATAACTTACTAAAAAAGTTAATAAAGAAAAGAAACACAGCTAAAGAAAAGAATGTGACGTATATTATTCCATAAGGATAAGCAAAGATGGCCTTATATCATTACCTATGTAACTAAACATGGCTTCATTTGAGCTAATGTTTTACATATGGTTACTTTATATCTTACATATTGAATTCATTCTTTCATACTGACATTCCTAATGAGGGATATTGTGTTTCATGCCATAGGTATAATCATTCCAGCTAATAGATCTCCTTAATATAAGCACAAGATACTCAGTGGCTTTCGGTAAGCTCCAGGTTGATTCAGAGCTTTATCGAGTCTATAACATGTATTTGATATTGTATTATAAATCAGGGTATAGCAGTGTAACGCCCCAAAATTGGGTCCCGAGACATCACACGGTTCTTAGGATCACAAGTGACCCCAAGCTAACCCTTCTACTGGCATAACTCATAAGTAACTGAACAAAAAGTATAAATCTATACAAATCTGCAGAAAATAACTCTTTTCTCAATATGATAGATACAAAACTAGATTTACAAGATTACAACTCTGCTTTTACAACCAAAACTGAAACAGAATACATCAACTTCTACTGACTGTCTATGAAGCCTCTACTAGTATTGACTGTAGGTAGACGGGTCATGAATCCCGACTAACCCAACTCAATACGACTGAATAAATAAAATACAAAACTTCTCGAACTGTATAACTAACTCAAGCCCTTGAATCAAAGGACACATCACCTGCTGACTGGATGACATGAACTGACTGGATCTAATGATGTACACTATACCTTGTACCTACATTCCGAGAAAATGTAACCCACATACGAATATGTGGGTCAGTACCATGGAAATGTACCGAGTACATGGGGGTTCATGAAATAAACATATATATATATATATATATATATATATTTAACGATCATGTCATAAGTTTTCTTTCCAAATCATGCAGGTCATTTGTAAATGGCTCATAAAGCTTAAAAGAAATCTAAAATCTGAAATCATACACAATGAATGGTAAAACATGCCAATATGGATATCATGAGCCATTACACTTAATCCAAATATCAAGATTTTTTTCTTATTCTCTCATCAAGCAATCTTAGTGAAATTTGGAATAATATATACATCATAAATCTGCATTTCAAATCTCTTTAAAATCAGTAAAATCAATCTAAGAATGAGGGACGACTCTTTGGGAGGTTCTTCTAATCAACATTTACACAATGTGAGCACCCATGAGGTCCCATGACTTGCCCCCATAAGGTTAGGGCTGTCCTACCCTTTCCATCGGTGTAGAACAATCTCATCTCAGTGATCACTATCTCAATTTTCCACATATAGTGAAAGTCAATGTCTCAACCTACGGTGGCACGTAGTTCTGGGGTATAAAACCGTAGTAACATACCCAACTCGGTGCTAAATACTACTCCCAATACTATGCTAAAAAATCTCAAGAAAATTCCACTTTAAGGGTAATCTCATATTTCTTAAGTTAAATAAATGATAAAATCGGTAACTTATTTTATAAAGTAGATTTTAACTCTGTTGCGACCAAAAGGTCAAATCTTTCTATACTTTATCAAAAATAGTCTAAAAATTGGTTCATGTAGCACATAAATTCGTAAAACAACAATCTCAATGTAGGTTAATGACCCTTATAGTGATACTTAATCAAAACATTTCAACATTTATGCTTTATATCACAAGCATGCGTAGTTTATAAGGAAATCTGAAAAATTTCAGCCTTTAATCATAACAATAATCTCAAACTCATGGAGTTTATTTTCTAAACATTCAAAATAATCATAGTATCTTGAACAACAACATAGGATAAGATTTATCACTTCAAACTCATGATAAAACATGTAAAAATCATGTATCTTTTCAAAATAATGCAAACTTTGGGCACAAGAACGAAAAGGTGTTCTTGTTCATAACCCCACATACCTTTATGGTAACGGATTCGACGAAAGATTGGACTCTCAATGTTGATTGTGTAAACCTAGTTGTTTTCTCCTTTAGTGATCTTGGATGATGAACTTAGACTGATAATAGGGTTATGATTTGTTCAGAATCTATTAAATTAGTAAGGTTAAGTTTAGGGGTGTGTAAGGAGTGCCAAAAGACTTAATTGCCCTCAAAATAATCCAAAAATGGAGCGTTTAAGTCACTTGAAACCATAAGATATGCGCCGTATATGATATCATATATATTTACATAGATGCCACATATGATATCGCCTATATTTACATAGGCGCTGCATATGATATCACCTATATTTACATAGGCACCGCATATGATATCGCCTATATTTACATAGGCACCGCATATGCTATCGCATATTCTTTCCAGGGGCTATGTGCGATTGGTTAGGCGATGCACTCTACTTCGTAAAGTCATAAAACCTAGATCGGGTGTCGGATTTTGGTGAAATTGGTTTGTTGGAAAGCTAATTCGATTCTCTATAATTTTGTGGTTAGAAATTTGTACAAATACCACATATTTATCAAGTTATGCTCATTCAAAGATGACCCTTCCGAATTCAAAAACTAAAACTTGATGGATTCCGAAAATTTTAGCTTGTACTACCTTACGTGACTCATATAACCATTCTTAACACATCATAAGCTCTCTTATAACTATGGCACTCTTGGTAATTTAGGTTCCCAAATATGGCTTACAAAATTGGGGTTTTCATATATACGAACAACGGTTCATTTTCTAGCATAGGAAAGTGCGGGGCATTAAAATATCTCCCCCTTGGGGACATTTGTCCACGAATGACGCTGGGTAATTAACCTGAAACACAGAGGAATATTAGTCTTCAATATATCATGTGTAACTTATAGAACTGAATCACTGGATCTCAAGAATAATGACCTACTGAACTTGTCTACAAGTGCATGAATCCTCAAGAAAAATAACTATATGGATAAGATAGAAACGAGAGTATCAATTTATGAGTAACCATTACTTTGCACTGGATCTGATCTCATGAGAAAGAATGAGAGGTTTATTACATGAAAACTCAGGGTATTACAACATCCCCCTCTTGGGATCGTTCGTCCCCGAATGATAATAATTTGATGAAAATACTAGGAAGAGACTGTGATACTACACAGGATACTTACGAACTGAATCATGACTTAATATCTAAAACTGAAACTGATGCATAAACTGAGCTGAATTAATAATTTAATTGGACACAAACACATTGCCTCTTGGAATGTACATACATATAAGACTTTGGATACTAAAACTAGCTGGAAAATTAAGAATCTATAGGAGCTTATCTCCTTGCTTGCTAAACTAGATTACAGGCTATATGGATTGGATTGTACTGACTACCTATACTCAAATGGAGTATTTCTTAAGCACTTTTCTACGAAATTCTATTGACATTAGGGATCAAGGAATTTTGGGCATGATCTAAACAAAACATCCGACTAAGGAATCACAACATTGATATAACTCTATACCATGGAATATAAATATATAACTCATAAACTAGGATAGGATTGCTAGGCCGCAGGCAACACAACTTCTTACTTTCAAGCTTAGCATCACTTCTCAAATTCTCTCTCAACTATACTATTTCCATTAAATACCATACTCATTTGATTCAACTTATAATTCTCACATAGGAACTGATAAATCTTTCTTCAAGGTCTAAAGTAAACTAAGTCCTCTCACCAAGGCCAAGACTAACTCAAAAATCATAAGATACAACATGCCACTCCACAATACTAGTCTAAACCATATGATTCAATATTCTGTATCTTCTTAGAGCTCACACCCTAAGCATAACATGCCTTACAACTTCAATGACTAATTTAAAACTATTGATATGGATTCACTAGTGCATATTGCATTCATCATCTTACACCCAACATGACATTCAAGCCTATCATTAAAACCACATATAACTTTAAGGAAAATACCCCTAAAGGCATACTCCACATATTCTCGATATTAAGCCATATTTTCATCATTCTAAGATCTACAAATAAATGCTAAACTCACAAAAATAAACTAATTTCAAACTTAACGGCTTCATTCTTGAACAACCCATCCATATGACATCCTTAATTCCTAGCTTCAATAATCATCATCAAAGACTTACACTCTCATTTGTAACCATATCTACATCTCTAATCACATAATCATAGCCTACCAAGATCACACTTCTATACTTATATTTTTCCCAAACCATGAGAATAAAATCATACTAAAAAGACTCAACATCTTCAATCATAACTCCTTAACTTAGCTATCAAGAACAACACAAATTATCTAACTAGCCTTTCTCCACCTAGCAGCTGAACGTTACTACTAACCACACAATATGTAATAATCCTCAAAAAAATAATACATCCCCATAGCACCTTGGGCACATCTCTACACCATACTTAATTACGAATACATGATCTTATACTCTTGCATACACTGTTCAGGCCTACTAGATCACCTCCATATAACTAGCATCAACAATCAAACCATCAACTATTAACAAGATTTATAACCCAATCTCACACACAATTTTCACTTCAAAACTATAGAACATAGCATTAAGAAAAACTAGTACACAATGACAATTGATCATAATCATATGGCCTATCTTATTAATAATTTGTTAACATTACTATTTACCCATCTTCAAACCTAAATTACTTTTATAGCTCTATAAATTTAAACTAAACTTCCTCTTGCAATCTCAGGAAAGCCTAAATTAACAATACTCAACCACCAAGTACTTCCATCAAATCCTATACTTTCCTTACACAATAAATACCATCAATAACTTTTTTCATACTTCAAGCAAACAACAATCCACCTTAACTAAAACTATCCTTCTCTAACTTCACTAAACTAACAAACAAGGGTATATCACTTCATTACTAATTCAATCATAAGCAAAAATTCAGCTATACATATTCAATAAATTGCCCTTACCACCATTCTTGCCACTACACTTCTAAACCCATAAGTTCAACTAACAAAAGACTTTCAACTAAACGTTACTACTTCTGTTACTACATAGAAATCCACACTTTCAACTAACACCAGAATAACAAGATAAACAACAAGTTGCTAGTGAATCAAAATAGGTCTCAAACGGCTTCACTAGACTTTGTTTTTGTATTTTGAAAAAGAAAATTAGATGAATAACAAAGAAACTATTCTAGTGAATCAAAATAGGCCTCACACGGCTTTACTGGACTTTGATTTTTGACAAACCCCTTCAGGAATTTCATCTCTTTTCTGCTCAGACATCCTACTAGGTGTTTGTAGGATCCTCTATGGATTTAGATTCAATGGGTGTAAGGTATATCCTATACTCCGTGTGCTAGGAATACAATGATATATACCTAAATAAGAACAAAAACTATTTTCTGTGACAATGACGCCAAAATTTTGATGACGTCTAAACTGCCCCTCCTCTCAGAAGATGTTATAGTTGCTGTCAAAACATAGTAACCCAACAAAGTTTAGGTTAAAATCCTAAGTGAACATGTGGAATCGTAGATCTTAACAGTTATAGTCAGCGGGCAAAACAAGAAAAGTAAATGGGAGGTTTTGAGTAGTAATCTGAAACAAGTAACTATATCAACTTTGGTTATAATCAATTGTAGGTGAACACTAGGATTATATTCCCTATCACTTCTTAACTCTGTAGGCCTATCTTTATTTGTTATACGAACCCGATACTTTGCATGTATAATCGATAAGTTTTTGTACCTTTTGCAGTCTTTTGGATGAGCAGAAGGAATTCACCCTTTACCTTTTGAGTATCAGGATGTATCCTTACTAACTCTTATCTTGATCCCATTTAAATATTACTTTTTGAATCTCTAGTTATTAGATAAAATCTAACCATATTACTTAGATAAAACCTAGAATTGTGGTTCGACAGTAAAACTACAAATTACTATTGTCTTTAACTTTTCCTAGTCACTACTCCTCTTATGGAGTTTGTAGCAATATCTAGGTGGGATCCTAATGTGTGCACCCATTAAGGAAACTATTATAATGAAGATAAAACAATTCACACATGGGTATCAATTTAGAACAACAACAAAACCCTACATAATACATTTTTAAAAATTTAGCTCATGAAATAAGTGCACATATGGGTCATAATTAGCAATTGGGCATATTAATACGCCCATGATCACCACCCCACAATTAGAGTCTTGTTTTCCATCAGACAAGTCTACGTTATTATTCTCAGCACACCAAGGTCACATATCACTATCTTAACAAAATACTTTTGTTGGACACAAACTGACTATTCATGACTGATTAATTTTTACTCCAAATATGTCATAACAGAGATTTTAAACTCTCTAATCTTAAGAATGAACTCTACGATATTGGGAAACTCATGAACATTATTCATCAAATAAATCATATAAGTCACCTAACCATCATCAACATGTGCCTTAACCACAAGAGTATTACCCATATTCACTCACTATATGAAATATATCATAAGAATAGGTAAAAATATCAAACTTCACTCACTCTTTCAAAGAATACACATATGACATAGGATGAACCATAATATTTTTATAACACCCTAGATTTTAACCTATAAAATTCCTGAGTCTTTAGCTTACTGCCTAGGCTACGACTGGCACTTCATGAGTTGTAAGGTATGGTAATGAGTCATAGGGTGTGACTCGTGACCAAACCAATAGAGTAGCCAAAGTTTTTATCCTTAGTACGACATAAACCTCATAAGTAATGGTGATACATAAAGGATTGTAAGGTGAGACTCATGGTCCCACCAGTAGGATGGTCTATTATTTCTACAATGATGATGACTATGACCCTACGAGTCATCAGGTCTGGTCACGAGTCATAAGGTATGAATTATGACCCAACCAGTAAGGGTGTATTGAGTCACTTCCCTGACTATGAGTCCAGGCAACGACACGTACTCAGTCTTCATGAGTTGTGACGTGACCCGTAATGACTGGTGACAATTTTTCTGTGTTTTAATAAAGGCATTTTGGTTATTTCCCTCTTTCTTGAATCATAACCAGCAACCTAAAATACCCTAAGGAACCCCATAAATCTCCATTTCTAAATCTTAAAATACTTTAAAAATCACTCAAATCCCCAAGGCAAGAACAACTAGGGTTTCTAAGGATTCTGTTTCTAAAGCTCCAATTGGTGATTTACCTCCATAATTCTCTATACTTTCAAGCATGTAATCTCTTCTCTAAAATTTTCTCTCTAAAGTCATGAGTTTCACTGTTATTCATTTGGATTTAAATGTGTAACTGATTTGGATTGAGGGTCTTGGAATGATGGTTATATGAATTGGATTTTCATGGCTATGATTCATTTGTGTAAGCTTTATTTATGCATTTTAAAACCCATTGGGTGCGTGGATATAGTAAATAGAATGGGCGTTGAGTCATTCCACTAAATTGATTTGATAATATATTAGGGGTCGTGGATTCTCCTAACTATACAAATTTTTGTAATTGAACTAGTAATAAACTCAGCCCATCTTACGAAATTGGCTTTATAATATGAATATAGGCATATTGAAATTACTTTTGGAACTATTGAATTACAAAAAATCTAATGAAATATAATTTTTTTAAAATTGAACCTAGGGGGTATAGATTCCCCTTTGTGGATGAATAATTAGAACTTGTAGGGTCATGGATTCCCCCAAGTGATGATAATTAAAATGGCATGAAAATTTTTAGTTGCAAGCATAATTGGTATAATGATACAAATAATATATGCCATAATTAATGATTTATGTTTAATGAACAAAATATGTACATATTTTAATTAGGCTTAAAGGGGGTTGTGTAGCTTGTTTTAGAACGTGGACGTCCAGGGGGGACCAATACTGGAAACCACATTTTCTGGCATGGGGGTCCTTCTAACTGTGAGCATAGTTCAAACTATTTATATATTTTGGATGGCTGGGTATGATGGATTCCTTGGCCCTTCCTTGGATTTTCCTGGTTCGTGCGGCTAACATACACTGGGGCCCAAGTAACAGAGATAGATCTAGACCCAACTAGTAGAGGGAGCTATACCCATAGAGCCCATAGGTATTAGATGGCGAGAAAACTACACAGTACAAGTTAATGTTTAAAATCTCTTGCTAAACCTTGTTCCCTAACGCAGCATATTATATATGTAAATTCATATTATTGTGTGCATTATTTTGGAATCATTTTGACTAATTTATCATGGCATTATTTTATCCTTTCCCTGAGTTACATTCAAGTGCTCACCCCACTAACTATCCTCAGATATTGTATCCCCATGTAATGCAGGGTCCAGAGATACTTATATTTTGTTACTTAGTGATAGGTGATTTCTAGATTATCCATGAGTTAGCTTGGAAGTGGTGAGTTTATATTCACCGGAAGGCCCTCATTACATGGTCTTACATTTACTTACATCCTAGACTATTTTGATTGGGTTTTTGGCTATGGCTGGCAGCATGTCCTGACTTTGGTTGATGTTTGGTTCTTAGAGGATTTCTGGATAGGATGTCGGTGGATTTGGTATTGTGTATTCTTAGATCTTTTTTAGTTGATTTATTTATCTTGATATATGTTTTAAACTCAACTCTATTATGTTATATGTTCATAACTCATCCACTAATAGTTGTATTATGTTCTGGTTGTCTAGGTTAATAGGGGCGGTCTCTAGTCCTTGAAATTCTTGAGATACCTGTAACGACAAGGCCTTGGTTTGAGTCATTACACTTTCCCTAAGTGTACTACTCTACTAATCTCAGAGTTTTAATGATTAGGATCAGGTTGGACTTTCTAAGGTGTAATGTAGACTACACGATAAGTAGGTACTATTCTGCGTAGTGTAGTGACTATTTTCCTTAAGTGTTTTAATACAACACACTTCATACAAAACTATTCTCCAATCACCCTATTCCACCAATTTTTATCACCCTATGCTTTTTTATATTTTTTAGCCCCATCTCTTTAAGCTAGCTCACAAATTCTATATAGGGAGTATTAGCTTCTTATAATACACATAGAATCATTGTTTTGTTTATTTCACTACTCCCTCCTGTCAATATATAAACTATACAACACGAAAAGCTAATTTTTTTGGGAATTACATTCACTCTTTTCCTCTTGTCTTGTACACTATCAAACAACTCTATTTTCCCATTAAAGCACTTAGGATTTTTGGGATCATATTGGGGCCAGTTGAAAGAAAAGGATAAAGCTACTTATAAGGCTACTAAAGAATAGGCTTAAGGATCAATCGGGTTGACTAGGGTCATTCAAAAAAGGTAGATAAAGAAGGTTCAAAATATATCATCTCCTAAACTAAATACTCTCTATTTCTCTTTATTAACACACTGGGAAAGTTCTAGACATCACAATACATATAAAATATATAAAAAATCTCACTGACACATGGTGCATTCTAATTTCAGGAAGGATCCCTATGAACTCTTGACCTAAAAATTGCACAAGTTAAAAATTAAGCCAATATTAGCAATGAGTCACATAGTAAAGCCTAGGTGTATCAGGAATAGTAATCCCCCTTTACAGATGGCCCAACAAAAAGTAATTTGTATTAGATTAGTGATTAGGTTCTACTACTTAGTCACTCCCTAAGACTAATTTCCTTAGGAAGGTCATCATCCATCCATCATTAATAAAGGCACCTAAGCTAAGACTGCATCTAAAAAACACAAAAAATTTACTCCTAAATCTGACATTAAGTCCTACTCGGTTCAATGGGACTGTCCTTAGTAAAAGAACCAAAAGAAAAATTTGAGGAACCCAAAATAAAAATAATTAAATCACAAAACTATTGGGAATAAAGACTAAACTATTACTAAGTATAACTAACTATTACAAACCGAATGTTAAATAAGTTTAATTATTCATTATTTCAATCTGGATATATATAAAATTACTTTCTAAGCCCAAATTAAAAAATCAAAATAAAAAAAAAGTGATAACAATCCAACCAGAATAAACAAAATAATAAAAAAATAATGAGAGTAATCTCCACCACCCTACTCTTAAAATGAAGCATTATCCGCACTTCTTGTAGAAATAAAACAAAACAAAGTAAGATAATGTAAGAACTCACTGGTCACTCCTCATCTATGCCACCATTAATATTTAGGCCCAAGTCTTCATCACCCAAGTCTGGTCCACATCATCCTCATCCTCATCCCATATGCATCTATCCTCATCAGTCGAGATGTCATCCTTTGCTGGTTTAACAAAATTTGGGTCAATCTACAATAAGGTCCTGGTATGATAACCTAGTAGTAATCAAGCTCCACCTCAAGTTTCTCTTCTGTAGTGGTTGCTCTATCTCCCAATTATGACTATAACATCTATAACCCATATATGCGGGCTGTGATATCATCATATCGAGCATACTTCTCGGGTAGTATCAACACTAGCCCATGAGAAATGTCAAGACCCTACATTTGGGTCACATTGTAAAAATCTAATTTTTGATAAAAGATGTAAATGTGTGTTTTTGTGTTATTTAACTATTTTATCCCTCCTCGTAGTTGCATTGTGGTATTTCTGGGGTGTAGGTTTATAGGCATAATTCTTAATGCATTTTGGTGCCATTTATGCGATATTGTTATTTTTGATGGCTTTGAAAATCTCCTAGTTAATTTCAGTTTTTATCATTTGATATATCCAACGAATGTCAAAACAAACTATGCCAATAGACCTAGAACATCAATTTTAGGGTTGTAATATTGTTGGTATGGTTTTATGGCTTTTCAATCTCATTTCAAGCCTTGGTTTGGAACGTTGTATTTTTGGGTTTTGAGGGTCATCTTTTTGAAAATGATGTCTTCTCAAAAATATAATACTGCCATTGAGTACGAGCATCAAATTGGATAGAGTAGCATTGTTTATTTGTATTAACGAGATTCCAAATGAATCATGAGGGCCTGTGGAGACTTAGTAAGAACTAAGACCCCAGCCGATGCACTACTCAGTTGGTAAACCCGCGATCGCAATGATCTTGTTGTAATCACGATACTTATTCTGTGATCTCAATACCCTTGACAAGCGAGGTACCTCGATCACGATCCTGGTTCGTAATCGTGAAACTAGGGAATACAAATACAGGGTTTCCACTATTTTCACCATTTTTGAGATTTAGAGTTTAGGGATTTGTAATTTTGAGCTATTTACTCTACTTCTAAGTTTGGATAAGCTCTAATACACTTATTTCATTTAACCTTTTTAATCACTAACATTAAATTCTTGTTTTAAACATGGATTAAAGTATGGAATTTGGAGATTTTGGCCCATAAGGACTAAAAATCATATTTGTCTAATTTATATCTTAATTTCACTCATTTTTCACTTGAATGGGTTTCTAATCATATGATTATCCATATTTCCTGAATTTCACCTTCAAAATAAAGTCGATTCTCTATTTTACATGGATTTCAAAGATTTTATCCAGTAAAGTTTAAAATGGTTTTTCTTTGATTTGGACCTCATTTTAGCTTATTTTTATTGGGTTTTCAACTACAAAATCCTAAAAATATGGGGAACATGTATTTGAACCAAATTTATAATTTAGCCCTTCATTTTCAAAAATCCAATTTAGGAGTCCATTTTGACCCCAACTCAAAATTAGGCAATATAAGTATCGTTGGCTTTCTTTTGATGTGTAAATTCTTTATATTGATGTTTTAGTTGATTCTAGATTTATTCGTGAGAATTAAGGTTGTGTATTAAAGTGTTACAGATTGATTTTGACCTTTGAGGTAGGTTATGGCTTAACATTTTATAGAATGGGATGAATAGGTAATCTTAATACAAAATACATGTTAAGGGTATAGGAACTAATCATAATATGACTATCTTACTGTGTTGTTCCCATGTGGGGGTCGATATATGGTGTTATGTAATGGTTTTGGAATATTAAGTGTTGTGTAATTGTGAGGGGTCCTATGTGATATTGATAGCCTTTTATGCATATTGATAATTATACCTTGTTTGATGAAAAATCATATTTTTCTACTGATTGTGTGTTGTGATGTATTCATACTCTATTTGCATATGAATCCTATTGGATTTCATGGATGGTTGGAAATAATAAGTGGATATTTGGCTTGCGAAGTAGTATATTAGTTAGTTTTGGAAATAGTCATTGTGGTTGGTTGTGGAAATACTCATTGTGGATAGTTGTGAGCATTACATCATCATACTCATTCATGAAATAATAGTACTATCGTGAAAATATTGTGAAACATTAACAAGACCTTTTTATGAAAAAAATGTTACATCTTATAAAACTCTCTACGAGGGATTTATCAAGGAAAAGATATGGATATATGGATCGTATATGGGTTGACGACCCCCCATGGGTCCTATGTCAAGAAGTATTGGCTCCATAGCTATATGCAGAGGTTGTGCCATATTCTTGGAGGTTGTGTAATGACCTTATACATTAAATCATCATCATCAACATTTTCATTTTATTTCCTTTACTATGCTTTATATATAATAGTATTTATATCTTGACTTGTTACTTATACATTTATTATATCGTCTATTACATGTACTTGATGTTCTTATCTATGTTGTCCTTTTATGCTCTACTTATATATGGTATAAATGTATACTTGTATTCTTTTCTGGTGCTTTACCATTTTATATATGGATATTATAGAACTATTAGTGCAAACAGTGTGGGCTACCAGTGTGTGATATTTTTTACTGGAGGTGTCATGCCTTTAGTGTGTATTTTTATGCGTTATTTTCTACTTTTCTTAGTTGGACTATGATACCGACTGAGTACAAATGGACCACACTCATCTCTACTATACCCTTTTGGTATAGATTCTAGTATAGGTGCGTCTTATATGGCTTTATTTTATGCGCCTTAAGAGTTGTTCAAGGTAGTCGTTGAAATTTCATGCATCTAGGTCCGCTTCTATCTTTCTATATTTACTTATATCTTTACTATTATTCGAAGATAGACATTGCTTCTATTGGATATTATGATTTATTTGACTCAGGGATTGTATTAGTAGTTCTTACACTATTGACACTAGGTTTTGGGAGTTATTTTAATATCTTTGGTTGTTTGTTTCCACTTTTATAATATATTATATGGTTTTCATTTTATTCTAGAAGCCATGCCTTAGGGTATTTCTATGTTCTTCCCTTTTGTATCTGTTTTGTGTGATAGGCTTATTTTTCAAGGTTCATCGCAATAAGTACCATCATGACCATTCTTTTTAGGTCATGAAAAATTGGTATCATAGCTAGTTCATTAGTTCAATGGTGTTAGAATGGAATGTCTAATAGAGTCTCTTCGATTGGTACGTAGATGTCCATATCTATCTTTGAGATGCTGTAAGATGTCTTAAGAAAATTTCCCTTATTTTATTCCTTATCATGTGAATTTCCTTCATACTTTGTGTTCTGAGTTATGCTTCACTCTTTCTGCATTGATAGTGTTGACTAGGTCTCATGAGGTTAGAGATGCAGAGGCTACTTCAAGAGAAAGATCCCAATCAAGAAGGCAAGCCTCGATCCATGGATAGGATCGAGGGAGTGGACAAGTATATCGACTTGTGCCATCAAGGATTAGTGCTAAGGGACTCTTCTATGAGCCTCATGTTAATCATGTTGGAGCTGTGGCTCCTACTTTGGTCCTATTGGGTTCTTCTATCCCAATATTGGAGGTTTGTTATTGCATTTGCTGACTTATTTAGAGGGTTTTTCTTTGGTAATGTCGACTGTTTCTCTAGTCCTAAGTGTGGATCCTCCAGTTGCACCTACTTTTATTGTGGGTACTCCTCAGACCCTGAGTATTATTTCTATTTCAGTGCTAGTATCTGATTGTTATGTTCCATGGTCGAGAGTTCAGTATTTATCTATGTTACCTCCTTAGGTGGGATCTTAGGCTACCAGATTTAGTATGTTTCCTTAAGAAGAGAGCACAGTTATATTTTCTGAGGATCAAAAGATGTTTAAGAGATCTACTTGTTTGTTTCTTCTAGATTCAGTGGTGCTATGGACCAAGATTTCTACGAGTTCTTGATTGACTATCAAGAGAAGTTGCATAATTTAGGTTTTCTTAAGCCGCATGGGGTTGCTTATACTACTTATCAGTTGACTAATGTTGCTAGAGATTGGTAAAGTTTGCTTGTTTGTTTAGACCTCTCAATTCTTCTAAGATGACTTAAATTAGTTTGTTGATGACTTCTTAGAGAGATATGCGCCTTACAGTCTGAGAGATTGGATGAGAGATAACCATGATCGCCTGGAGTAGGGCTCAATGACTATTGTAAAGTATAAGGAATGCTTTCACAACTTGTTTGGATATTCTTATGCCAGTATTTCCATTGAGTCTGATAATATTTAGAAGTTTGTAAAGGATTTGGATATCTCTCTTTAGTTGGCTATATCTCAAATGGTTGTATTTAGAGCATCCTCTTAGAGTATAGTCAATTATGCTAAAATGACTGAGAGTGTTCTTCGAGCATCTCAGGGTGGTGCCAAGAAGGTGCGCCTAGTGGTGAGTTTAGAGGTAAGGCTTCTTGAGGCACAGATTTCAGAGGTTCTCGTTATTATCATGGTAGACCAGTGTAGGCATCCTTGTGGAGTTCAGGTGGTGAGTTTTTTTGTCCAATAATTTAAGGTGGTTGTTTGTGTCAAGTGGTACCTTCATTTATTAATTTGGGTGATAGAGGTTTTTTTTTGTATGATAAGATTGTCCATTTAGCCAAGGACTATCCCCATTGTATTACTTAATCTACTTATATTTTAGTTGTGAGAGGTAGGGATTCTACTAAAGGTGCAACAAGACGGGGCAGTAGAACCCGTTGTGGTAGTTAAGGGGTCACTCAGCCAGTTGGTGGTTATGGACAATGCTATGCTATACCTGCCAGATGATAGGTTGAGGCTTCTGATATTATTATAATAGTTGTTGTACTCGTTTATTTTAGATATATATCTATGTTATTTGATCTTGGATCGACTTTCACCTATGTGTCTGCATATTTTACTTTAGGTTTTGATTCTGTTAGTGAGCCTCTTGCCATGTGTATTTGTTTTTCTACCAATTAGGAGATTATTTAGTGGTGGATCAGGTGTACCTATCTTGTATTATGATCTTTTCTAGGCATGGGACTTGGGTAGCTTTTTTTGACTTAGATATGGTCAATTTCGATGTCATCTTAGGTATAGATTGGTTAGCTCCTTACCATGTGTTTATAGATTATTATGTTAAGACTGTGACTTTTGCTTTTT
Source organism: Capsicum baccatum var. pendulum (assembly GCA_030864225.1). NCBI lineage: Eukaryota > Viridiplantae > Streptophyta > Magnoliopsida > Solanales > Solanaceae > Capsicum > Capsicum baccatum. Next base: position 115,559,732 of record CM061560.1, read on the forward strand.
TGGGTATAATGAGGATAGCTTTTAAGTATGCACTTTATTCATGTTCTATGAGGGTTATATCTTATGTTCAGGCTCATTGATTGGTTGAGAGAGGATTTTTGTCTTAGTTGGCTCATATTCGTGATAGTAGTGTTACTTTACCTCATTTTTTAGATTCTGTTCGTGTTGGCTATGAGTTCATGGATGTGTTCTCTATAGACTTTTGTTGTATGCCTTTGGATTATGATTTTGATTTTGCCATTATTGTTGATCTGGGCACTAAGCCTGTTTATATTCCTTCTTATAAGAGGGTTGTAGTTGAGTTGAATAAATTGAAGGATCAATTGCAGTAGTTATTGGATAAGGGATTTATTTGACTAGTATATCGCTTTGGTCTACGTCTGTCATATTTATGAAGAAGAAGGATGGGTCTATGCAGATGTGTATTGATTATTGCCAGTTTAAGATGGTGATGGTTAAGAATAAGTATCCTCTTCCTCGTATTGATGATTTGTTTGACCAACTTTAATGTTCCACGATGTTTTCAAAGATTGATTTAAGGCTCGAGTATCACCAGCTGAGGATTAGAGCTTTGGATATTCCAAAGATAACTCTTTAGACTAAATATAGTCATTATGAGTTCTTAGTCATGTCCTTTGGATTGAACAATGCCCTATCTGCACTCATGGAGTTGATAAACTAGGTGTTTGGACCATCTTACAACTCCTTTGTAATAGTATTTATAGATGATATCTTGGTTTATTCAAAGAGTGAGGCCGATCATAAAGAGTATTTATGAATTGTGCTTCAGAGATTGAGGGATGAGAAGTTGTATGCCATGTTCTCCAAGTATGAGTTTTAGTTGGAATCTATTTCTTTTTTGTTAATGTGATGACCAAGAATGGTATTATGGTTGATCATCCAAGTTTACAATGGTTTGTGATTGGACTAGACCTACTTTACCCATGGAGTTCAGAGTTTTGCTGGCCTAGAAGGTATTATCGATATTTTGTTAAATTTTTTTCATCTAGTACAACTCTATTAACCAAGCTGACTCAGAAGAAGATTTCCTTTCAGTGGTCTGATGCTTGTGAGGTGAGCTTCCAAAAGCTTAAGTATTTGTTGACTTTAGCTCCTATTTTGACTTTGCCCAAGGAGGACCTGTTGTGATATTTTAGGTGTTGGGTTTGGTGTTGTGTCAATGCAGGAGGGTAAGGTGATTATGTATGTTTTTGGTCAGTTGAAGCCCCATGGGTATCTTGGCGGATCTTTTAATGAGGAGAGGACTTTGGCCTTATAGGTTCAATCTGTAGATAACCAGATGGTTAGGCTTGATATTTCATCACCTAGGTGTATTTTGGCATTTATGAATGCTAGATCTTCTTTGATGGAGCAGATTCAAGCTCATCTGTTTGATAATATTGTGTTGAAATTGACTTGGTATAAGGTGTTGAGTAGCGAGGCTAAGGAAGCCTCACATGATTCTAATGGTGTTTTAAAGATTAGAGGCTGAGTTTGTGTGTCAGGAGTGGGTGACTAGATTAGATTGGATTTGGAGAAGGCCCATTGTTCTAGATTTTTATCCATCCAAGAGTGACTAAGATATATCGTGATTTGAGGAAACATTACTAGTGGGGTGATATGAGGAAGTATGTAGCGGAATTTCTAGCTCATTGTCTGTGTTTCCAGCAGTGAAGACCGAGCATTTGAGACCTGGTGGATTACTTCAGAGAATACCCATTCTCGGGTGGAAGTGGGAGTGGATCACTAAGGACTTCGTGGCTGAACTACCTTGTACTTCCTATGGATCCAATAGTGTTTGGTTCATCATGGATCAATTGACTAAATTTGTGCATTTCATTCCTATACAGGTCTTTTTCAGTGCTGAGAGGCTGGCCTGTATCTACATTTGGGAGATTGTACGACTACATGGTGTGCTGATGTCTATTATTTCATATTAAGGTTCTATGTTCACTTCTCTATTTTAAAAGACTTTTCAAGTTGAGTTGGATACTCGAGTTGACCTTAGCACAACTTTTCACCCCGATACTGATGATTAGTCAGAGCAAACTATCCAGGGTTTAAAGAATGTGCTCCGTGCTTGTGTGATGGATTTTGGATGCCAGTGGGAGTTGTATTTGTCTTTAGCGTAGTTTTCCTATACTAATAGCTACCATTCCAGTATCGATATGCCTCCTTTTAAGGCTTTGTATGGTGGGCGTTGTCACTCTCCAGTGGGTTGGTTTATGGTTTCTGAGGTTAGACCTCGAGGTACAGTCTAACTTCGTGCATATTTAGGTAAAGTTCTGATCATTTAAGATAGACTTTGAGCGGCTCAAAGTAGGCAGAAATATTATGCAGACCACAGACTTTGTGCCTTGAGATTTGGTGTTGGTGATCGTATTTTTCTTCAAGTTTCACCCATAAAGGGTGTGATGAGGTTTAGGAGGAGGGGCATGCTTGGCCCCAGGTATATTGGCCCATTTGAGATTCTTTGAACTGTTGGTGATATGGCTTATAAGTTTGCCTTGCCCCGAGTTTTATCATCTATTCATCCATTATTTCTTATTTTTATGCTTCGCCAATATATTTTGTATGAGTCTCCTTTCATTTGTTGGGAGTCGATTCAGTTAGATTACAGGTTGTCTTTTGATGAGAAGTCGGTCTCCATATTTTCTAGGGATGTTTAACAGTTGTGCTATAGAGTAATTCTTATGGTTAATGTCTAGTGGAGGCATCAACCTGTAGATGAGGCCGCATGGGAGGTCGAGTCTCATATGCGTGGTTCTTATCCCAATCTTTTGTTGCTTTTGGTATTTCTCTTTCCTTTAGTTTGAGGACGAACTACATTTTTAGTGCTGGATGATATAACGACCTGAATTTTGATGAAATATGTGAAATATGTATTTTTATATGATTTGACTATTTTACCCCTCCTCGGTATTATGGTATTTCTGGGGTGAAGGATTATGGGCACAGTTCCTAATGCATTTTGGTGTCATTTATGTAATATTTTGCAGTTTTTATGGCTTTGAGAGCCTTATAGTTGATTTCAGTCGTTATCTTTTGATCTAATAGATGGCAAAACGGACAATGCCATCAGGTTCAGAATGTTGATTTTAGGCTGGAAACCTGGTTAGTGTTGTTTTATCACTTTTAGATCTCATTTCGAACATAAATTTGAAAGTTGTATTTTTGGGTTTCAAGGGTCAACTTTGTGAAAATGATACTTTTTTCAAAAATTTGATATTGTCATTGATTTTGGAGCATCGAATTTGATAGGGTAGCATAGTTTGTTTGTGTTCACAGAATTCCGAATGTATCCTAATGGGCACTCGAAGACTCGGAATGCACCAAGTCCCCAGTTGGTGCACCTGTGATCACGATGCTCTTATCGGGATCACAGTTGGGGACTATAGACATATTTCAAAATCACAACACTAAGTCCGAGACCGTGATACCTTTGACAGGAAAGGTACCAAAATCGTGATCTTGGTCCGCGATCATGAAGTCTAGGTATATAAATACCTGGTTTTTGCCATTTTCACCATTTTTGAGGTTTGGAGCTTAGGATTTCGCAATTTTGAGACATTTTCTCCACTTCTAAGCTTGGGTAAGCTCCAATACACTTATTTTGATTAATTTCTACAATCTTTAACGTTAAATTCTTGTTTTAAACACAGATTAAAGAATGGAATTTGGGGATTTTTGCCCTTAAGGCCTAAAAATGGCATTTCTCTAATTTAAACCCCAATTTCACTCCTTTTTTACTTGAGTGAGTTTCTAATCCTATAAATTATTTATTTTTCCTCAATTTCACCTTCAAAACAATATCAATTCTCGATCTTAAATGGATTTCCAAGATTTTACCCGGTAAAGTTTTAAAATTGCTTTTCTTTGATTTGGAACTCTTTTTTTACTCAATTTTACTTGGGTTTTAATATGGAAAATTCTAAAAATATGGGGAACATATTTTTGAAACAAAGTTACAATTTTTTCCTTCTTTTTCAAAAACTCATTTTGGGGGTACATTTTGACCCCTACTTAAAATTAGGCAATATGAAGATTGTTGGCTTTCTTTTGATGCATAAATTTTATATTTGATGTTTTAGTTGATTCTTGGTTCGTTCTTGAGAAGGTTGTGGTTTGAAGTATTGTGGATTAGTTTTGATATTTGAGGTAGGTTATGGCTTAACTTCTTTCCGACTGGGTTGGGTAGGTAATGTTGCTACAAAAGGCATATTAAAGGTGTGGGAGCTAATCATGAAAATGGCTATCTTATTGTGTTGTGCCCGTGTGGAGGCATATATATGGTGTTAGCTGAACTGTCTGGAACATTATTTATTATGAGTGACTGTGTAAGCTCCTATGTGATATTGATAGCCATGTATACATGATGATAACGGTATCTTGTTTGATGAAAAAACATGTTGTGGTACCAATTGTGTATAGTATGTATTCATATTCTATTGGCATAAGAATAATGTTGGATTTCATGGACAGTTGGAAATAATGAGTGGATCTTTGAAGCACTTCATAGTATATTAGTTAGTTCTGGAAATACTCATTGTGGTTGGTTATGAGAATTACATCATCATACACAATCATGAAATAATGGTACCACTGTGGAAATACTGAGAAACATTGGAAACACCTTTTTATGACAAAAAATATGACATCTTATAAAACCATCCTTGAGGGATGTGCTGGGAAGGAGATGGATATATGGATTGTATATGGGTTGATGAAATCCCCATGGGTCCTATTTCGGGAAGCTTTAGCTCCGCAGGTGTATACAAAGGCTGTGTGATGTCTCAAAGGTTGTGCGATGACCTTGTTCATTATGTCTTCGTCATTATCATGATTTCATTGTATTTACTTTATTCAGATTGTATTTCTATCATGACTTTTTACTTATACATTTGTTATATCTTCCATTATTTGTACTTGACATTCTTATCTATGCTATCCTTTTGTTCTCTACTTATATGTGGTATAAATGTATAATTGTATCCCTTTCTGATGCTTTGTTGTATTATATGTGGATATTATAGAACAATTAGTGCAAGCAGTATGGGCTACCTTTATGGGATATAACTTGATTGCTAGTGACGTACCCTTAGTGTGTATTTTGTATGCTTTATTTTCTACTATGCTCGATCAACCTATGATACCTACTAAGTACAAGTACATAGTACTCATCCCTATTATGCCCTTTCAATGCAGATTTGGTGTGGGTGTGTCTCACGTGGCATGATTTTGGGCACCTACAGAGTTGTTCAAGGTAACAGTTGGACTTTCATGTGTCTATGGTCCACTTCTATCTTTCTGTATTAGTGTATGTACTTATTAGTATTCGGAGATAGACATTGTTCCTGTTGGATATTCTGATATATTTGACTCATGGATTGTATTAGTAGTTCATACACTATTGACACCAACTTTTGGTAGTTGGTTTAATACCTTTGATTGTATGTTTCTGCTTTCAAATTATATTATATGGTTTGGCTTCATTCTGGAAGACTTGCCCTGGGGTAATTCTGTCTTTTTTCCCTTTTGTATCAATTTTATGTGATAGGCTTAATAGTCAAGGTTTGCCGTGACAAGTGCCATCATGACCCTTATTTTTGGGGTATGACACATATCCACTGGACGTGTCTCCAGCAACTATTTGTAATCTAGGGCCTCTTCCTCAACCTCATGTCCTCTAGAAAACCTAGTAAGCAGACTCCCAAAGCCATAGCTAAATCCCTGATGAAAGCAAGACTTCTTCATTAATGATATAATCACTGTGCCTATGTTGATCACGAATCCCTTCTACATCTGTGCATAAATTAGATGAACCCGGTCCTAAGTAACCTCTGTAATGTGTTTTTCCGAATGAGACTGCGACAAATGATTTTCAGCCACACTCTTGCTTCAACATTCATTTGAGCATTGGGAAATATCAAATGATAACCTTCCTTTCGGTGGTGAATTCGTCTAGTTTTCAACCTATTAGCGCATAATAAGTGTCTGATGTTGGTATATGGTGGAGTGGTGTTCAGCGGCCTCAGCTAAAGTAAGTTTCCCTCAGGAGTACCTAATAGGGAATTCAGGTCATGTGCATTAATTGTCACCACTTGCCCATAAATATTAACTTCTGAATCGGGATCTATTGGGTCCCAATTGGCGTAGATTTCCCTGATCAAGTGCAGATTGTACTTAGCAGTCTACTCAAAAATAAAGTTCATCCACATCTCCTCAATTTTCTGAACCATGCCCGAGAACTCTCTCCTCAAACTTTCCCGGTCAATGAACTCTTCCAGGTCATATTTTGGTTATGTATGCTTTTTATACCATTTCTTTCCTTCCTCAACAACCTATCGAGACCTATATCTATGAGTCTAACCTCGTGGGGCTATCGCGGCTCTGGGTATGTAAGCAGCAGGACAAACTCTTTTCCTTAACTCACCTGATGGACCAGCAATATCCTTTTTTTTTGTTCCCTGCCTGACAAAGTGCATGTCAACCATAACACACTACATCCATGTCGATAGGACTCCTACAAAGCTAGCTAACACTAAGTGTTGGAGGCTTTAGGGGCCACTCCATACTTAGTTACTAGAGTAGGTGTACAAGTATGGACTCAGGGTACTCAGACTTCCCCTGTCCCAAGGTATAAGCACATGGTCACCACACTCATGAAAGGATTCAATTAGTTTTGGATTCATGCTACTAAAAAATCATAACTTGAGGTTACGATGCTCTACTCAAAGTTCAAGTGCGTACCTCACTTCTCACAATATAATATTCACCCAAATTTTATCACATCAGACAATATTCAGTTCACATTCTATATTTAATAAGATTTTATTTTCAACTCAAGCACATGTGCCACCAAACTCAAAGAGTATACAAGTGCAGGCAATATTTTTAAATTGCAGCTTACTACTACCTAGCAGGCTTAACGAACTAAAACCACATTATGCAATATTGTGTATGAAAGCAAAATAGCTACACAATTTACAAACTTAACAGGCACTGATTCCTATTTTTAGTTTGCATAATTTACAACAAAATCAATCACAACACATGTAACGTACATCCATTATAAAAATCTACCTGACTATGTAATTCTCACCATCCACTGTTAGGGGAACATGTTAACAATCACACTGAAAATTGGTAAAGTCACAGCAATATCTCAGAATGGTATCCATCACTTATGACCCACAAAATCATGAATTGAGTGATAGATAGAAAAAACAAATGAGATCTTACCTTGCTTTAAGTTGTAGAAAAGAAAGGAGAAAACTTGGTTTGGGTTGGCAGCGTGACACGCTTCTGAGGTTGAGAGAGTTAGGGAGGGTAGCATGCTATGTTTTGTTAAATGAAAATAATCTAGGGATTTTGGGTTTTAAGAAGGGGAGATCGGGTTTTAAAAGGGGTGAAATATGGTTAGGCCTGATAATTTAATTAAAATGGCTCATTTTAACAACCTTCATGCCATACCCTTATCCTAAAGTATAGGGAGTGTGCCATGCTCCTATCGCGGAGGTGATGAGTGATGATTTTACCACTCATTCGTACATAATATTAGTGCACATTACCTTGTTTTGAATGAATAAAGGAGTCATAATTCTGATCAAATGCACTAATATCAACTCTTTGCCGTCATAGAGTTAATAGGATAGAAAGATGGGGAATAGAGCTTAAAATGACCAAAAAGGCAACAAGTAAGTGAAGCTGAAGACCTTGAGCAGAAGTGCCTCAGTTACCATGGTCATGGTCTGCGGACCACGATCATGGCAGTCAAGCAGGGTCAATCAGTTGCGGTTGCGTAAGTCTTTTGCGGTTGCAACCAAGCTAGTGCGATCGTCGCTTAGCGAATGAATTCCGCCCAAGGGAAAATCTATAAATGCACGTGCTGATTCCAATTTTGACAAAAAGATTCAAACCCTAAGATTTATTCATTATATTCCATCTTCACTAATTTTTTAGGTTTTGATCTTGAATTCATAACGTCCATACTTGGAGAAGAAAATATTGTATAAATTTTTGGTGAAGAGTACATTGGAAACTTTCTAAGTGCAGGATTAGCTCACTTTCATTGTTGATTTGTGGGAGGGCCAAGTTTGAAGTAACATTCACTTAATCATTTAAAAATCACTTCTATGGAAATTTTGGGTATATATATGTTTATTTATCTCATGTGTAGCTATATCTCCCTCTTGGAGTTATGTGTGAATAGGGGTTGATAGTTGTGTGGGTTGTTATTGTTATCCTCTATTTGGTGGTTCCTACTTATGGGTTTTATCATTATGATGCAAACTTGGTTGGGATTTTTGGGTAAAAGCCCCAACTACCCACATGACTTTGATGAGTTAAAGCTCCAAATTCTAGAAATCTGAAGGACATCTTCAAAAGAAGGGTATTTGGTAAATTTTAGGAATCCACATCATCCTTGAAAGAGGGATGTGGAGACTAAAGCAATGATAGACAATTATGTGTGTAGCTTGCTAAATTTTCACTATCTTAGACATAAGGGTTATTGTGAAGTTAACTATACCATGGGTATCATCCTAGAAATAGGGATGCCTAGATTGAGGTTGAGATTACCAATTGTTAAACACACCTGTTAGGTATTCCAAGAATCAACGGGTGAAATTTTGGTGTTTTGTTGAAAGACTAGCATCAAAATCTATAACTGAACCTACCCATATTTAAGTTAGTAAATTGATGTTGATGGGTAACACTCATATGCCATTCCCTTAGTAATGTATAATTTCAAGATCCATGCTTAGTTGTCAAAACTGTAATTATTCATAGCCCCGAATTTATATTAGAAAACCCAAAAAGAAACATTAGTGTGGACTCCTATCTCCCCATTTTTATCTTCTTTTATTATTGGCTTGAATTTAACTTGTATCTATTATTCCGAATTAATTTGATCGTCACTCATGTTTTATCTCGTGGATTCGACCCCAATTTCAAATTTGGATAAATATATTGATGATGACTATCTTGCACTTAGATTGATGTAAAAGTTGAGCATTATAAAAAATGGCGCCGTTGTCGGGAAACAATTTGGTGTATTAAGTTATTTTGGAATTTTTGTTACATGCTTCAATCAAAGCTTGTATATATTTATTTGTACAAGGAAGAGCAACATACCGAGTCTGATAGCATTGACCCAAGGCTACTAGCTATTGCTCTTACCCAGTCTGATAGTGTTGACCCAAGGCTACTAGCTATTTTGGATCAGTTGGATATAATGGGGAAAAATCTTGAAGACATGAATCAAGAGGCATTAGGATGTAAAAGTGACAAGATGGGGGAAATGAGCAAAGAAGAAAATCTTGAAACTATCACCACCTTTCCCATTTCCTAAGAGGAGGTTCATAAAGAAGAGAAACCAAGCTATGATGATAAGCTTTATAGTGAAAACTCCTCTGTGACATCCAAATCTACTGAGTCATATGAGAAAGAAGAAGCGAAAATAAAATAAATGGTACTAGAGTCTAGAGAAGAATTAAGGAAAATCCTTTATGATGACTCTGGTTCATTTTGGGGTGAAGATGCTTCGGAGAAGGCTAATTCGGAATAGGGGTTGGGCCTCGTTCAAACAACTTTTCAACATTATGCTTAGAATATATGATGAAGATCCATCCCTCTAAACAAATGGAAACCCACCCACCAATGTCTAAAGAACTCAACTTCCGATGTACAAGGAATGGCCTATTGATATGCTCACTTTTACCTAAGGAGCCAAACCAAAAGTTCGATGTAAAATAGGGTAAAAGGTTCAAATCTTCAAATTGGTAAGATCAAAGCTTGCTTTCCATTTCATCACCTCTTCCAAGCCTCATATTAGAAGATCTGAATCTTCTATCCCTCTGCCTCTCATTTCATATTGAACGAAAGCTGGGACGGAGGTTCAAATCTTTTAAGTAGAAATACAAAAATAAGTGGTGAAAGCATAATGCCGTGACGTTAAACTAAGTGCTAGATGGGAGGTGACCCATGATGCCACAAAAAGTGGCACATATTCTTTTAAATTTAAACATAGTAGAGTAGATTTTTGTTTTGTTTATGCATGCATAATCTATGAAATATTGGTACTAAGAGGTATTTTGTTTGAATTTGAAAAAGAAACGTGTGAAATCGGAAAGTTTGGACTGAACAAGAAGTGTAGGAAACCTGGTCGTCTGGTCTCAGTTACCGCAACCACGGTTCGTGACACCTTGATTGCAAAGGATATGTGACCGTGACCAAGAAACTAAGACAACAATTGTGGTTAAAACAAATTACAAATACCATCCGAATGCCTTTTTCCCACCTGCCTTTTTTCAAATTTACTCAAATTCTCTCTAAATTTTTTCCTATGTGGAGTATCCAAGATTCAATTCATTCCTTGCATCATCTAATTTGGTAAGTCATCTCAATTTCCTTGGTTTTCATATAATTTCATGCTTAGAACTTGTAGTATAGAGAAAGGCCTAAACTAGTGTTTTCATTGCTGAATACATGCTTAGTAGTAATTATTGTTGTGGTTAGCTGTTGTAGTTGGTGTACAAGCTAATGGGGAAGTCTTGATTACCCAAACTTAATCTTTAAATGGTCGATGTGATCGTGTATACCATGTGTTTGATTTAATTCCCCAAGGAGTTTAATTTGTATTCTTTCAAGTTTGGGGGCTATAATCACACATTCTAGGCTTTAATTCATTATTAATAATGTTTCCATTCCTAGTTGAAACAAAAGTTTTGTTAAAATAGTGCTTGGACTGAAGTGCTAAAACTGTCAAACCTGGTCTCAGGTACCGCCATCGCGGTTCCAATGAGTAAGATAGCCACACCATGATCGCGGTCAACCCTGTACGATCGCCATACCTGAGGGCAATTTTTGTCAAAAATTAAAATTTTTGCACATCCTTCGTTGCCCCCAAAACATCCATAACACTACCACATGAGCTTATATGTTAGATCTAGAATGGTTTTTGTATGATAATACCACTGTTGGACTGAGTTACATTTCTTATAGGTTCTTATCCTCAAAGATTGGAGATTTTGACGACACTAGATTCATGGCTACGCAATGCCAACACTTTGGCTATGAGGATTTTCACAAGAGAAAGATACTCCCTAAAATATGTATCAACTTAGACAAGGTAGAGGAGAAGCTTCAAAAATTCCATGCCATACTCACTGCAACCTGGTAGATGTGCTTTTCCCCAGAACCCTACTATGCTAATGAGCAGTGGGTACATGAGTTTTATGTAAACCTCAGTATAGTTTCTTTAACAAACCCAGTGATGACAATTTGGTGTAACCAAGTGAACTTCAGAGCAGAGAAGATTAATGCGGTGCATGGGCTCCCAGATGCTGACATAGGGCAGTTTTAAGCCAAAGAATGCGAGCTAAGGACCTTGATGACTAATATTTTGTATTTTGGAAAAGCAGTTCCTTTGGTAACCATCGAAAGAGATATTCTGATAAATGACTTCAAGGCTGAAGCAAGGCTATGGCTAAACATCATCTATAGCAAAGTCTTTCCATGCACTAATATGACTATTGTCAAAGAGAAGCGAGCTCGGATGGTGGCGGGTATTCTATCTGGCATTTCTCTGAATGTGGGAGAGATTGTGATTTTAGAGTTGCGGTACTTCAAGACCCATGGAGGTACTTATCTTCTCTTTTTTTCCCTTATCACTTAGCTTTGTAAAAGGGCGGAAGTAGAGAAGTATGCTGCAGACACCTGGGCACGTCCAGGATCCCTCATCTACCCACTTAAATTTAGAGGTGAGAGTAACCCAAGTCAAAGTAAGAAGAGGATGATGGACACGAGCAAATAGTCCAAGAGGACACAAAATCTTTTAGACCCTCATCAGTCACTACTTTCGATGACATCTTTGTTCAGATGTAATGGCTGAGGGAACTATTGTACAAACTACCTCAGGGACTGAGATATCCCTCCACTATCCGTCATTCATATGTAGCACAGTCAGATTATGAGAAGTACATAGTAGAGCAGCAGATGTAGGGCACAATAGTAGCCAGCCTGGAGAGAGCCTATTAGGCCTTAGATTTTTCTCACAGGGACCTTAAGGATTCACATAAGAAGATGGTAAAAAGAGAGAAATGCAAATCCCCTTGTTGAAGGGGGTGAAAGGAATCTTCAAAGTGCTTAAACACAACCATTAACTATCTTCACCGAGGTTGGATAGTGAGGATGAGGCCCCTATAGATTGTTCAGTTGATAAAATTAGTGGTGGTGATACCGAGTCAGCAGGAGAAGATAGCTCTTGATGCAGATATAGGGAGATAATTTTACCCTTGCTTTCTTGCATATGCAGTGAGGACACTGCATTCCTTTTAGTTGGGGTTCCCCCTAATCTCTATTATTTTGGTAATGCGTTGCTGGATATCTCTTTTTATGTTATTTTAGGATGACACCATGGATATTATTCTATTTTATTTTTGGGATGCTATATTTATGGGCACTCTGATGGTGCCCACATTTTATGGATTATCATGTGGTTGTGGTTGCAGTATTTCTTCTTACTATAGTTATATCTTGATTTTGATGATACATAACTAGCTTTTCCCTATTATAGTTTGAGTGACGACATTCTTAAGGGTAAAGCGTCGTGATTGGGTTTTGAGACATAGGTGCAGGTCGATTCTAAGAACCCGTAGCTTAAATTTCCTGATTATAAGGGAAAGCTGAGTACCTATGGCATTGTAAATTGTAAATTTGGGATCATGCTATACACCGTAGGCGAAGTCTGAGTAGTCATAAGGGCGTTTCCCTATTTTGAACAAAAATATGAGGATAAGGCTTTGGTTATTGCCATAGTTTAGCAAATTGTGTGTGGTGGTAATGTAAAATTAACAATCCCCCTCCATCCGAACTTTTTCAAAATCAAATCAAGGGTATGGACGTGAGAAATTTTGTAACAAAACTTTTTCTCTTTTTATGGCTCCATAATTTTTTGACTTGTGAATAGAAGTAGATACTCTAAAATTGTCTTTAGCGGGAGGGACATTTGATCCCCCTTGGAGAGTTTTTGCATGCCATGTGTGGTGAGCACTTTGCATTTATCTCTTGTATATTTTTTTTTATCTAGCACTTGCCCCGTTAGTCTTTAAAGTTAATTTTGATTGTATTTTGTTTGAGAAATGATCTTAGGCTATATTTGTGATTTTGAAGCCCACTCTAGCCTAAAAAGCCTACCCATGCATAATTGTAATCCCTAGTTACCCACTTGGAGCCTTTGGACCATTTTATTGGCAAACTCATTACAAACCATGAACCATTCTTTTTATCCCTCTTTTGAACCATACTGAAGATACAACCTGAAGCTAAAAGCCTAAGTTAGGGCTGGTGAAAGTTAATGGAAAGAAGTTTGGGGCCACAAAGTATTAGTAAAATGCCTACTATGCCTACGTGTTGAAAGTAAAGGAATTTTAAAAGAAAGGAACCAATAAAGAAAGAGATTGCATAAAAAATGCAATAAATAAAAATAGAAAGAAAAAAGGAAAAAAAAGTAGGCATACGAAAAATGAGAAAACAAAAAAGAGTGGCCCATAGTCAAATAGGAGGATTGAAAAGTGTGATGCAGATGTTCAAGGAAGGGTGTAGCCATGTTGTTTCTGAATGATATCCCACCCTAAACCAAACCTACATTACAAACGTAGAAAGTCCTTCGAGATCTCCAACCATTTACTTTCTTTGTAGTTGCTATTAAAATAAGGGCCAAGCCTATGGTATGACACTTGTAGCATAGAGATTTATTTTGTGATGGAGAGAGTTTTTACACTTAAAATTCCTTGTTGCATATTTAGTAGTTTGGTGTGTGGAATTCTATTTCTTGGGAGGTTGGTATGTAAACAAGTTGAGGTGGGTGATTGTGTCACCTGTGAATCAATAAGGCAAATGGAGTATAGTGTAGTTGTGGTAAAAAAGAAGCCACTTATAGAAGTATTAGTTCTTGTTTCTTGGTTGATGTTTAAAATTCTTATGCATCCTTAGATATTGCAATTTTATAATTAGGGTTGTAGTAAAGCTAGCCTAGCATATGTACAATGAGCTACCGTTGGTGATGACTAAAGATGAGGTCTTTGTGATCTTTAAGGCATAATGTTTGGGTATAGGTGATTGTGTCCCATAGTAAGAGGTAGTGTTGGTTGAGCATAAGCAATAGCTTTAAGTTGGGGGTGTTGATGAGTGGTGATTTTACCACTCATTCGCACTCAATAATCATGCACATTACCTTGTTTTGAATGAATAAATGAGACATAATTGTGATTAAATGCACTAATATCCACTTTTTGCAGGCATAGAGTTGAGGGGATAGAAAAATGTGGATTGCAGCTTAAAATGACTAAAAAGGGAGAAAGAAAGTGCAGCTGAAGACCTGAAGTAAAAGGGCCTTAGTTATAACGGTCGTAAATTGCTGACTGCAATTGCGACAATAAAGTAGGGTCAATCAACCACGGTCACGTAAGTCTTTCTCAGTCGTAGAGGACACAGTCGCGGCCAAGAATTTGCGATCACAGCTTAGTAGAAGAATTCAGCCCAACGTCAAATCTGGAAATTCATGTGGCTGATCCCAATTTTGACAAAAATACTCAAACCCTAGCATTTATTCATCATATTCCATCTTCCCCAATTTTTTAGGTTTAGATCTTGAATTCATAGCCTTCATAGTTGGAGAAGAATATTTTGTATAAATTGTGGGTGAAGAATACATTGGAGACTTTCTAAGTGGATGATTATCTCACTTGCATTGTTCATTTATGGGAGTGTCAAGTTTGAAGTAACATTCACTTAATCATTAACAAGTCACTTCAATGGAGATTTTGGGTATATCTATGCCTATTTATCTCATATGTAGCTAGATTTCCCTCTTGGGGTTATCTATGAATAGGGGTTAATAGTGTGTATAGGTTGTTATTGTTAGCCTTTATTTGGTAGTTCCTACTTATGGGTTTTATCATTGCTATGCTGACTTGGTTGGGATTTTGGGTTAAGGACCTAAATACGCACATGGGTTTGATGAGTGAAAGCTTTAAATTTTAGAAAGCTCAAGGCCATCTCTGAAAGAAAGGTCTTGGATGAACTTTAGGAATCCACATCATCCTTGAAAGAGGGATGTGCAGACCAAAGAAATGATAGATAATTATGTGCGTCATTTGCTAAATGTTCACTATCTTAAACATAAGGGTGATTGTGAAATTAACTATACCTTGGTTATTATCCTAGAAATAGGGATGCCTAGATTGAGGTTGTGATTACCAATTGTTGAACACACCCGTTAGCTATTCAAAAGAATCAATGGGTGAAAGTTTGGTGTTTTGTTGAAAGACTAGCATCAAAATCTATAACCGAACCTACCCATATTTGCTTTAATGAATTGATGTTGATTGGTAACACCCACATGTCATTCCCTTAGTAATGCATAATCCCAAGATCCGTACCGAACTGTCAAAACTATAATTATTCATAGCCCCAAATTTATACTAAAAACCCCAAGGAGAAACATTAGTGTAGACTTCTATCTGCCCCATTTATCTTCTTGTACTATTGGTTTGAATTTAAATTGTATCTACTATTCTGAATTAATTTTATCATCCCTCACATTGTTCCTCGTGGATTCAACCCCAACTCAAAAGTTGGGTAAATATATTGACGATGACCTCCTTGCACTTAAATTGATGTGTTAATTGAGTATTATTAGGAGGCCCACTGGAATGGACATTTTGAATTTTGTTTATCTTATTAATTGAGTATTTCCATTATTAATTTCCATTGTTTATCTTCATTCCTTGGGGCATTTTCTTACCTGGTAGCTTCCCAAAAACTGATTTTACTCACTTTATTTTCCCCCATGTCATGATGTCCCTTAATCCTACAATTTTTATCAAAACAACAAAAAAAATTGAAAGGTTGGGTTGCCTCCCACCAAGAGTTGTAGTTTTGGTCGTGGCTCGACACATTTTTTTTGTGTTTTTGATCTTTTTCAATTTTTTTAAATAAAAGGAGAAACTACACAATTACATTACAGTCGTGGGTTGCCTCCCACATAGCACCTGATTTAAAGTCATAACACGGCCGAGCTCAACATCACTCTTCAACAAATGTGATAGACGTCTTTTTTCTATCCTCATGATCTACCCAATAGTGCTTCACCCTTTGTCCATATACCTAAGATGCAGCAATCTTGTCTTATCTCCATGATTTAACTGCCCTATGAGGGGTCATTCTAACCACTTCAAATGGCCTAAACCACTTGGACCTCACCTTACCTAGGAAAAACTTCAGTCTTAAGTTGAATGAAATTTTTTTTGGACAGGATCGAAAAATCGGGGTAGGATATTGTTGTCATGCCATCTCTAGGTCTTTTCCTTGTATAATTTCTCATTCTCATAAGCATACAAGTGGAACTCATCAAGATGAAGCAATTGAGACATCTTATTCTTCACCTGAAATCTCTAAGTCAGTATTCAACTCCCTCACTTCCCAATATTCTTGATGCTCAAGCTCCACAGGAAAGTGACACACTTTCCTATACACTAAATGATATGGAGAAGTCCCAAATGTGCATTTTATAGGTTGTTCTATATGCCCATAGTGCATATCCAGCTTCATCGACCAATCTTTATGCGAACCAATTACCATTTTCTAAGGAATTTATTTAATTTCATAGTTGGATACATCCACTTGGACACTCATTTGTCGATGATACAATGTATCCACCTTATGTCTGACCCTATACTTCGCTAGTATGTTGTTGAACCAAGGGCTCAAAAAAAGAGACCTACCATCACTAATGATTGCCCTAGGAGTTCCAAAATGAGAGAATATATTCTTCTTGAAAAACTTCATCACTCTTTTGCATCATTAGTCGGGCTTTTACCTACTTGGACCAATAATCAACTACCACCAAAATAAAAAGATTATCATACGATGGTAGAATTGGACCTATTAAATCTCACCCCTAAACATTGAAAACCTCTATCTCAAGAATATTATTTATAAGCATTTCTTGAATTCTAGAAATGGTTCCTATTCTCTGGCATTGGTCACATTTTTTTACAAAAGGAAAAACATCTTTGAATAGGGTAGGCCAAAAGAAACCAGATTGTAATACCTTCTGTGTCTTTCACTCTCCTCTATTTTGACCTCCATAAGGTGATGATTAGAAAATATCAAGAACTTTCTTGACTTGAAATTTAGGAATACACCTTTAATCCAGTCGATCAACACCCTACTTGAATAAATAAGGCTCATCCCACACATATGAGCGACAATCATAATATAAATTCTTCTTCTGCTAAATCATGGCATCAGGGGGATACACACCCCTTATCAAAAAGATCACTATATATGCATACTATGGGAGCTCTGCTACACTGAGTGCCATTGATTTCTCATTTGGGAACTCTTCTCGAATACAAACATCCTCAAGTAAGTAAGATCGATCTTTAAACCTTGATAAGTGGTCAGCCACTTGAGTTTTAGCTTCTTTTCTATCTAATACCTCTAGATAAAATTCTAGCAGTAGCAGGATCCATCTTATTAGCCTGGGCTATGCATTTTTCTTTTCTAATCGATATCTAATGGGCGCATTATCCGTATGAACTATCAACTTAGTGCCCACTAGATAGGCGCTAAATTGGTCAAACGCATATACTAAGGCCATTATGTTTTTCTCTGTTACAGTGTAATTGATTTGGGCAGCATCTAAGGTCTTGCTATAATAATAGATAGAGTGAATGACCTTCTACTTGCACTTCCCCGGCACTATACCTACACTACATCACTTGTGTCGCACATCATCTCAATAGAAAACTCCAGTTAGGAGGAACTAATATGGGGGCTTCTATTAATCTTTTCTTTAAGTCCTCAAAAAATTTCTTAAAATCAACCCCAAATTCAAATTCTACCTCTTTTTCAAGCAACTTACACATTAGACTTTTTATCTTTGAGAATTCCTTGATGAACCTTCTATAAAATAGCACATATTCGAGAAAACTATGTATACCTTTAATTGATACTGGGGTGGTAGCTTCTCTATAACTTCCATTTTTCTCTGTCGACCTCTATCTCCTTTTGTTACACTTTATGGCCAAGGACAATGCCTTCTTTGACTAAAAAGTGGCACTTTTTCTTGTTTAGCACCAATTTTGTATCTTTGCATCTAGCCAAGACTTGTCCAAATTCTGAAGACACATCAAATGAGATAACAAGAACAAAGAATTCAACCATAAATACCTTGACAAAATCTACCACCACATTTTAGAATATAACCATCATATACTTTTGGAAAGTGGTTAGTGCATTATACAATCCAAAGGGCATCCGTCTAAAAGCATAAGTCAAATATGGACCACAGAATACTGTATTCTCTTAGTCCTCTAGTGTTATGGCTATTTGATTACAGCTAGAATACCCATCAATAAAGCAATAGTAATCTTGCCTAGCAAGTCTGTCAAGCATCTCATCAATAAAAGGTATTGGATAATTATCCTTTTGGGTGGCCTCATTGAGGTTTATATAGTCCATATAGATTCTTCACACAATCACAGTATGAGTTAGGATCAACTCACTATTATCATTTATCACAATTGTCATATGTCCCTTCTTTGGGATGCACTAAATTGGACTGACCCATTTGTTGCCTTAAATGGGATAAACTATACCTTCGTTGAGCCACTTGATCACTTCTTTTCTAACTACCTCTTTCACAACTGGGTTTAATATTTGATAGTGTTGCACACTCAGCTTATGACCTTCTTCAAAAAATATGTTGTTCATACAGAAGACAGGATTAATTTCTTTGATATCTGACATTTGCCATCTGATAGCTTTCTTTATTCTTTTAAGCGCTACAAATGCCTCTTTTACCTATACATCAGATAAACCTGCAGAGAGAATCATGGGTAAAGTGTTGTTATCACCAAGAAAGTCATATTTAAGATGGGAATATAGAGCCTTAAGCTCTAATTTAGAGGCATCCTTAATGGAAGTCCTGGGATATGGACCAACGGGCCAATTCAAAGTCTCAAATGCAACCTTACAAAGGAAGACACCTGCTACTTCCAAGATATAAACCATCTCATGTGCTTATGCATCACAAAAATTATCATACCCCTCTAATTCTTTTTCCAAAAGGTCCTTGGATGTAATAAGTTGAAGCTCAGAGTTTGGGTCTATTATTGTGATGGCAATAAATTCCTTATATATTTTTGTTAGATTTATTTATTTCTACACATCAAATACCTCAACCATAGCATAATCTTTCATTGTCAACTACCCTTGAGATACATCGATCAATGCACATCTTATTACTAAGAAGGAACATCCTAAAATAAATAGGACTTCTGGATCAGCATCAAAATCTAAAATAATAAAGTTCACTAGAAATATGAAAGAACCCACTTGCAAAAACACATCTTCTACTATTCTATTTGGCCTGGTAAGTGAGCAGTCAACTAACTGTATGACCGTTCTGGTGGGCCTCGGGCTACCTAACCCCATCTTTTTGAACAATAATATAGGCATCAAGTTTATACTCTCCTCAAGATCATATAAGCCTTGAGCACTAACAAACTGCCTAATACTGATCAGAATAGTGAAAATTCCTAGATCTTTAAGCTACATAGGCAACCTATTTTGAATTCTTGAGATACACTCCTTAGTAAGTGGAACAGTGGCATATTCTGTCAACCAAATCTTGTTTGCCATAATCTCATTGATGTACTTAGCATATTTCAGGACACCCTATAGAACATCCATAGGAGAAAGGTGAATAAGCACCTGTTTTAACAAGTCAATAAATTTTGAATAGTATGCTTCCTCTTTCTTCTTCGTCAGCCTCTATGGTAATGATGGAGGTAGCTTAACACTTTCTACCTTATTCCCAATGCTCTCATTTTTTTCATTCTCAGACTTCTATTCATCTTTAGCAGTAGCTCTATGATTCACCTTACTCAGTTCTAACTCTTCTAGTTGCAACCCACTATAAGTAGAAACTATATTCACTTACTTTGGATTTAGATCATTATCACTCGGTAAAACTTCCTGAGGTCTAGTATTCTGTTCTCCTGTAAGCTAACCCAACTTAACCTCTAGTGTCTTAGTAGCCAACTATATATTATTTATATTGGCTGCCATCTGCACTTGATTAGCCATAATTAGTTTTAATATTTCCTCAATATTGCTTGACTGAGTATTGACCTGATTACCTTGAGCATGTTGTTGCTAGTTTTGAATTCCTAGCCCTCGGTACTGATTTACAGTTTTCCTCTAATTTCTACCTTATGAGAAGTTGGGGTGATTTCTATAGTTAGCATTATAAGTATTGCCAAAAAAATTATTCGCTTGGCATTGTGCATTACCCATATAATTAACAGATTCTAGAATTGATGCACAAGCATCTGTTGAATGGTCACTACTACTGAATTCCTCGCACCAAGTCTGAGTTTAATGTACTAAATTAGTTGTTAGTAAGTTCCCCAAACTCAAATTTTTAAACTATGTGTTCATCTATTTTTTTAGAGAAGCAATCTACATTCATCTAGTTTTGTAGAGAAGCAATATATGCTGCAATAGCAACCAAATGGTCAAATTCTAACACCCCTGTAACTTTCTTGTATTTCTCTTTGATATATCTTTATTTCAATTGGGATTATGTCATGACTCGAGGCAACCCCCTAATTATAACATGGTGCTTTGAGTTAGAAGTGACTCTAAGCTAACCCATGGCCTGAAATAACACAACAATTTTTGAAAGATAGGAAGCCACAATGAAAATAACTAATAAAATAAAAATAATGACGCACGGGACATCATCCAAATTTGGAAATAAGCATGTCTGACTCAAATAATACTTAAAATATAAACATTTGTCTGATTGCCAGAAAGCCTCTAAACATAGGGAGCTGATGGGATAAGTCCCCAACTAACTCTGACTATCTGAAATAAATGAAATACTAAAAATAAACAATTGATAACTTAACTAATGAGGAGTCACCAAGAATACAGCTTAGTGGCATGTGAATATGCTAAGAACAGTCTGGGTACTGAGCGTCTGAGCATGTATTATGAGATAATATTGCATAACAGAGTAAGAGATCAGTACTTTGAATGTATTAAGTAGACAGAATAGATAACAAACTGACATAATCTGAGCATGAACGCATGAAAGAATGATATCTGGATGCAAGACCAAGTATCATAACATGTACCAAATAAATATGTATAACTATATGCAAGGCCATTCAAAGTCTGAAATTCAAATATAAACTGAATCATATACTTAGGATCGTAGGAGCTAAAAATAGCTAACATAACCCAACCTAAGCATATCACGGTCTAACTTATAACCCCAGTTAGAAGGGTTTTAGTATCTTGCCATGGGTATCAACACTGGCTGGCGTGGATCCACTAAATTTATATCCCGAAGGGAAAATGTGTTGTGCCTCTACTGATGGGGAACCCCTTATGACTTACGGTGCTGCTATAGTTCTAGAACTTAGGGAATTCTACTAATGGTCTCATGCCTAACTTATTAGGGATCCTTCATCCCTACATTCACTCGGTTCTAAGTACTACTCCTTACTAAATGACACTAAAGTATAACTAAAATATTAACTACTAACTGATATTCTCAAGGCATGGTATCCTAAAGTAACAATACATTCATAAACTTTAATGCTCAAGAACATGTAAACTGATGTATATTTAAATTCCTAGGTATTGGGTGTTCATAACTTACCAGCTCTTACTAATGCAATCAAACATGATAACAATTACGTAACATAATAAGGAGATTTCATAATTTTAAAGCCAATGAACTCAACAACTTGGCATGGTGGGGAAATTTATGATTTTTACCATGGGCAATCACTAATCTCAGGGAAAGCACATATTCATGGTTAGATTACATACATAACCTGATAAGAGTAAGTAAACTCATATTTGACCTAGAACCCAATTTAAGGGAAAGGGAATTCGGCTTGAGAATATAAAGAGTTCTTAGGACTCAATGGGTGGAAGGGACCAATTGATGAACTCCCACATACCTAAAAGTAATATATTTGATAATTTCATGGAATTTATCTTGAACTTGTAGAACCCTAGTTGCCTTTGGGAGAAGAGAAAATCACCCCTTTTGATTCCTATGGATGAAATTATGATTAAATGGTGAATTTGGGGATTTTCATCTTTTATACTACTTCTAGATAGGCCTAAAAGATGTGTATTTAGGTTCGAAAGTGTGGGAACAAACTTAAAATCACTTTATAAAATCCTATAGGAATTTCTAGTTCCAGTTGCCATGGCTCATCTAATAACTCATTACGATTGGTCATGAGTCATGACCTAAGTTCTTGGGTACCTTCTCTTATGGTAACTATTACCCTAAAAATCACTCCTTAGGACTCATCACAATTCATTAGGACTAATCATGATCTGAGGCTCAATTTTTAAATTTCTTACTAGTGTGGCAACCATGCAATGACTCATTATGTCTCAAAATGAGTCATAAGTTGGACTCGTTACCACTGGGCCAAAATTTGAGACCCTCAATAGAGTGAAAATGAATCATACACAATGACTCATTAAATTTGGTAACTACATGTGGTCGGAGTCGTTGCCACTAAAGTTTGACATGCCATTTCTTAAATTTTCCATAACTTCTTGTCACGACATCTAATTAAGGCAAGTCTTATAGAATTGGAAAGCTAAATTAATGGCCTATATTTTGGTATGTCTAAAGCTTATAAATTATGTGGTATTATAATATCTCCCCCTTGGGACCATTCATCCCTGAATGAAACTAACTAAGCTGAAACATAAGGAGAAAAGTTGAGATTTTGCAGTAAATGCTTATGAGCTAAAACATGATTTAACACCTGAATCTGAGACTGATGCATGGACTGAACTAAACTCATGAATGAATTTTAAGACATGAACATAACTAGATGGGTGAGATAGAAATGAAAAAATTAATTAATTAAGGAAATTATTGCCTCAAGTTAGGGCTGGGTTCGAAGAGAAAAGATGGGGGTACTTGGCTTGCATATCTGCCTTTTCTTCCCAAGTTTCTCCCTTAATTGAATGGTTTCTCCATAGAACTTTCACTAAGGCAACTCTTTTATTCCTCAACCTATGAGTCTAACGATCGAGGATCTCAACTAGGTCTTCTTTGTAAGAGAGGTTATTTCTACGCCAACCATTTCTTAAGAAACTACTAATGCTGGGTCACCAATGCATTTCTTCAACGACGATACATAGAAACTAGATGCATTGATGTTAAATGTGCAGGCAACTCCAGATCAGAGGCTACCTTTCTATATTGACTCAAAATCTTATAGGACCCACATACGGGGGACTGAGTTTCCTTTTCTTAACAAACCTCTTCACCCTTTCAAGGGAAAAATTTTCAAGTAAATAATATCATCAACCTCAAAATCAAGATCCCTTCTCCTCATATTTGAATAGATATTTTGGCCACTTTAGCAGTTTTTGTCCTTTCTCTAATAGCTAAACTTTTTCCATAGCCTCATGCACCGAATCTAGCCCTATCAAAGTAGCTTCACCAACTTTAAGCCTACCAATAAGGCATCTACACCTCCTACCATAAAGAACCTCAAATGTAGCCATCTGAATATTGGAGTGATAGTTGTTATTATATGTGAACTCAATCAAGGGAAAGTGGTTATCCCAACTATATTTCAAATCAAGTACACATGCTCTCAATATGTCCTCTAAAGTCTAAATGACCCTCACTACTTGAATATCTGTTTAGGGTCAAAAAGCTATACTTAGATAAACTTGGGTACCAAGACCCTTCTGAAAAGTCTTCAAAACACTACAATATTTTTGGCCTAAGGCCACACTAAAAAATTTGGACAACACTTGTAAAGTGTTGCCTAAAATACTTTTGGGCATACTTTTAAAATGTAGCCTTAGTTTTAACTTTAAGTCACAATAATTTTGACAACACTTCTAAAGCGTGCTCTTTAATGATATATGCTCCATTTTATAAGTTTTGTCATATCATTATATAATTGGCAACGCATTTTACAAATATGATTACACTTTAAAATGTGCTATTTTTATTATTTTAAAACAACAATGTATAAGTGTTGCCATATAACTTTTCTAAAAATTATATAAAAATATGATATTCACTCCAATATTAAAACTAAAATATTAGATTTCCCTCTAGTTTTTAATTAACCCAAAAAATCTAAAACCCTATATGTTTAATTACACAAAATATCACATTTTACTATCGAATAATCAAAATTAATTACCCTACGATTGGAAGTCCACTGTCGAAGTCAACTGTCCGGCGAAGCAGACCCCGTCGACGAGGAAAGGAAACCACCGGCGAAGAGCGAGTAAGGGAAACCACTGACGTAGGGCGAGGAAAGGCAACCAAAAGGTAATTTCTTTCAATCTCCCTTTTTTGACCAAAAGGATTGTGGATACAATTAGTGTAGCAATGTTTCTAGCAGGTACATTTTCTTTAAAATTTCATCAGTAAATTTCTTTAAAAACTTCTATTCAGTCTCTCCCAAGTCTAGTGTAACCCTCACTTGTTCTCTGATAAAATTTACTGGTAATCAGTAAACCTCCTTCAGTTTTTGGTGAAATTTACTGGCACTTAAACCCTAATATTAATTATTCTAAAATTGTTTTATTTGAATTTTTTTATAAACTTTGTTTGATTTATAAACCCTTGTAGTTCGGTTTTTAGTCGAATCTCATTCATAGCGTAAGCTTTAGTGGACTAGGCTACTTTTTAATGTGTTTTGTAACAGTTTTGTTTGCTTAATGGGGCTTTATTTTTGATTTGTCATAGCTAATAGTAATTAGTTTTCCAATTTATTAGTATTTTTGCTAAAAAAATAAAAAAGGAAATGAATTTGTTGGTCCTAATAGAGACAAAAATACTAGGTGAATTCTTTGAATAGTTACCTAGTACTTGTTGTTTGTGGGAGGTGGGTGGTAACCCGTGGAATTAGTTAAGGTGTGGGCAAGCTGGACCGAACACCACAGTTATAGAAAAATTGGAAAACTATCTTTGCTGCCCTTTTGAGAGATTTATAAACTTGTAGAGTAAGCCCTAAGTTGTTGAATTTAAGTGTATATTCGGTCCGAATTATTATTTCTAAAAATATTTTGAGAATTTTTATGCAAAACTTAAGCTTTGGTTGGCAGCAAGAGTAAAGAGAATAGGGAAATTCAAATTGATATAGGGTATTTATCTTGTTAGTGTTCAGTGATGGAATTAAGATAGAGAAAGACCTTTATTGAAACTTAGGTTTATGGGATTGTTATAAGGTCCCATGCCCCCTCCCATTTGTTTAAGGTCAAGACAGGAGGGGATTCTAATTCGATGCTATACTGGAAGTGAAAATACTGTAAAAATAGTTATTTCTTGAGGTCTCATTTGTAAATACTCCCTGCTGTCAATAAACCATGGTTTTCCATTGCTGACCTCTATTTGACTCAGGGCATCTTGAACCTTCCTAGAGATTTATGAACTTGTAGAGTAGACCCTAAGCTGTTAAGATCTGGTTGGAAGCAAGAGTAAATGTCTTATTTCTTTGAGGTATATTTTGTAGATATTCCCAAATATTAGTAAACTATGGTTTATCATTGGGTGCTCTTCATCATAGGGACCCTTTAACATAAACCTTAAAATAAAATAAAGAAAGAAAAGATTGAAAAGGCAGAAAGGGAAGAGTACAACAGGGGTGAATTACTAGTGTAGTTTATGGTGCACATGAACACGTGGTGTTTTTGTAAGACTAGATATTTTGTATACGATTAGAATTGATCTAATATTACCTTCTGATTCTCATGCTATCAAAAGGTTTGGTGGTGCACTTGATTGAAACCCTAATTATTTACCTAGAGGTACAAGGATCAATTTCCACTTGATGCAGTATTTTTCTTGTACTCTTTATTATCTAGTTGTGTGCCACCCCTTGTTTATTGTTTGGTTTTATGTTTTTTTATTATATTTGTTATCCTTCCTGAGGTCTATCAAAGTATCCTCTCTACCTCATCTTAGGTAGTAGTATGGACTGTGTACACTCATTCCTCCATAGACCCCAATCTGTGGGGATACATTGATATGTTGTTATTGTTATTGTTTTTTTTAATCAGTATCCAGTATCATATTAAGGATCATTTATTCAGATTCGTATCAACACTTTTCATATTAAGGTAAATAGTTAGCCTCGTGAGGAGATACACAAACTTTTTACAGGCTCACATAAGCTGTATCATTATTTTGCAAAGGAGGTGCAAGGTTCTGTGTTATAGGAGCAAACTCCAAAATTTAGGATTTTGTGTTTACAGATTTTTTATTTCTGTTATATATGTTTGACAGTTATTATTTCTATGTGAGATCACTATTTTGGGTTTACATCATGTCCGCCAAATTTGTTTACAGATTTTGTGTTTACTATTTCTTATAGAAATTGACAAAAACCTGATGTCTTTCTATTATGTTATCGATGCTATATAGTATAGCAGTAATTATGTTGTTGCGTTAGGCCACTCAGAAGTATCTAGTGTCCAATTAGTCCCTACAAAGTTCTTCCATAATTTTCTTTTGTACTTTGGATGGGTTGCCTACGTTACTTATATGAGTGATAATTGTAAAACATATGTCTACCTGTTTCTTCTCTAAGTTATTTTTCGAGAATAGGAAACTTGGATTTGAGGATCCAGGTGAGTGGAGTTCGATTGCAGAGTCTGAGAAAAATAGATATCCTCACTAATATATCACTGTTACATATTCCATGTAGAAATTGAGTTCCCACATTTAGTTTTAGCTTTAGCAGCACCATTTTTCACACAGTCACACAGTCATCATTACTCAAATAACCTTCACAATAACCCAAATAACAACCAGTAAGCTGAATCCTAGCTGTAATACATTCCCCACATAGTTTCTGAGATATTTCAGGGATTTTAATATGGAACTTCTTCAGTTTGATGTTTAAAATAAGTTAGACACCATATTTTCTATGCTTTCTATGCCTTTTTTTAGGTGATATTGTAGTGGACTTTCAGCATATCCTTGTTAGCTGGGAAAACTTTGTCCATATTAACATAAAAAATTATGTTTGAAAATTTGATGACTTGTAAACCAGAAAAAACTAATTTACATGTATCTCTAAAATTGAAATACCAAATGTAGGCATATTTTCCTCATTTCCATGTACATCAACCTTAAGAGGTCAGGGATTTGAGAATTTGGGCCCCAAAACCTACACTGGAATAGTAGGAAACTATAATATTCATTTAGCAGTTTCAATTTCCCTATCTATCCTACTGTAGGTACGGTTATCTTGTGGTTGTCTTGTTTTTATTGTATTAGCTAGAAGAGTGTTATCCTTTTTTGTTGTGTGCTTTTGTGTTTGGTGTTAGTTATATTATTATATGTACTGAGTCGAGGGTCTATCAGAAACCACCTCTTTACTTCATTTAAGGTAGTGGTATGGTCTGCACACACATTACCCTCCCCAGACCTCACTATATGTGAATACACTAGGTATGTTATTGTTGTTGTTGTAATATGTTAACTCCTTGCAAATTGTCTTTGTTACTATCACTTATTAATTTTACTTAATTTTTGTCAGGACATTCAAAAAGATCTTAAGAGGTCGATTTAAACTTGGGTTTAGCTTAGCACAAGTGCCATAACTAGGTAACAAATTCTTATCATCAACCAACACACTTTTAGAATTTACTAGTAAGTAATTAATTCTTTTGTATGTTACGAGATCTAATTTTAATATTGACTTTCTTTTGGAATACAAATGTTCCATCCAAGGATTGGATAGATTTACCTACGTATAGTGATAAGTATGAAAAGGGTGTTAAATCTTTCTTGGATTTTTCTTACACTTATGCAGATCCTAATTGCCCATAGATTTTTTGATGGTTATAAAAGATGGATCAATCATGGGGAATGGGAAATTAATTTAAATGGTGTCGATCATATGAATTACTCGAATGATGATATTAAGGGGTTGTTGAATGATCAATTTAGACATGTTACATAAATGAAGGACATTATGAAGGTCCAGATGAAGATGCTAAGAGCTATATCCAAATTGTAAAGGATTCTCTAGATTATCATTCACAATTCATTTATATTTATTGAAGTATCTGCATGGATGGATTAATGAATAATTCACATCTCTTTTAGAATTATTAAAAGAGGTAATGCCAGAGTTGAACATTCCTCCATCCTACAATCAAGCCAATTTATGGTCAAGGATCTCGGCCTTGATTATGAGAAAATTCATGCTTATCCTAATGATTGTATCTTTTTTAGGACTGACCATAAGGATTATTAATCATGTCATGTTTGTGGAGCTTCTCGATATATTAAAACTCTTGAAGTAGATTGTGAGGTTGTTGAGCCTTCTATAAAACCTCATCGTGTTCCTGCAAAAGTTTTGAGATATTTTCCATTAGTTCCTATACTCAAAAGGCTATTTATGTGCTTAAAGAGAGTAGATTCATTGAGGTGTCATGACGAGGAGCATTCTAAAAATGGAAAGTTAAGTCACCCCACTGATGGAAAAGCATGGAAATAGTTTAATAGCTTGTATCCAGATTTTGCACTAGATTCTCCTAATCTGAGTCTTGGCTTATTAGCCGATGGATTCAATCCATTTTGAACCATGAGTATGTCTCATAGAATGTGGCTAGTTATGATGAAGGTGTATAAATGTTTACCTTAGATGAGCATGAAACCAGAGTATTCTATGCTTTCCTTACTCATTCCTGGGCCTCGTTCGCCTAGAAATGACATTGACACTTATTTACAACCATTGATTTATGAATTGAATTTATTATGGCAAATAGGTGTTGAAACATACGATGCTTCAAGAAATCTAACCTTCCAAATATGAGAAATTCTTATATGGACAATCAGTGACTTCCCTGCATATGTTATGTTATCTGGTTTGAGTATCAAAGGAATGCTGGCTTGCCCTTGTTGTAATTATGGAACTAATTCTTGCTATATTAAACATATTAGAAAGATGTGCTATAGGTATCATCCAGTTTTTCTACCTATGGATCATCCGTGGAGATCTAATAAAAGATCTTTCAATAGAAAAACTAAATTTAGACCTCCTCCATGTTTGTTAAAGGGAACTGATGTGCTTACCAACTTACAAAACATGAACAATGTGTTTATGAAGAAGAGAAAGAGAACAAATAATGGCCCTTGTGGAAAAAAGTTCAATCTTATTTGAATTTCCTTACTTGGAGCACAATCCATTACCCAACAATCTTGATGTGATGCACATAGAAAACAACATAGTTGATGCTATAATTGGAACTCTTTTTGATATTTCTAGAAAAATAAAAAATCATACAAAGGCTCGTTATGATTTGAAAGAGATGGGAATTATGAAGAGCCTTCATCCAAAAGATACCATGGATAGCAAGAGAATCAAGATTGCAAAAGCATGCTTCTCAATGCTAATGGAGAAAAATCCATTTTTTGTGGAGTTTTAAAGACAACAAAGCTACCTAATGGTAGTACCTCCAACATATCTAGGTTTATGCAACTAGATGAAAGAAAATTATCTGTCTGTAAGACTCATGGTGCTCATTTCATGTTAAATTACTTTCTTCCAATACCAATTAAAAGCATCTGATCATGTAGATATTACTTTGATTTGTTTGAGTTTCTTCTTTCATTTTTTTATGTCAAAAAGTTATCACAATAGAGAAAATAGATTTCTTAGAATTTGAGATCATAGAAATAATAAATCGGTTGGAGAAAAATTTTCCTCCTACATTTTTGTATATAATGATTCATTTCCCAATTCATTAGGCTAATAAGGTGAGATTAGGAGGTCTAGTTCAGAATCAATGTATGTATCCCTCGAAAAGAGATATGTGTACATTTAATTCTTATGTCTATAATAGAAATTGTTCAAAAGGACCTATAGCAAAGGCATATCTGGTTGAAGAGTGTTTAACTTTATGCTCTAGATATGTGCATGGTGGTGTACGTACTAGATTTAATAGAAGACCTCAAAATTATGATGAATATGGCTCTGGTGATGCACAAACATTTGGTTTGTTCCCTTGCAAAGGTTGTGCTTTAGAATAAAAGAAAAATATTGCTATTGTTTTATATAACAAGTCACTGAATCAGGCGCATGCATACTTATTGGCCAATTGTGATAAAGTTCAAGAGTATATTAGGTACTTTAATCACTTATATCATTTTCTTTTTACGAATAGTTTTTATCTTGTTGTATTTATGATTCTAATGCATGATAATACTTATTGTGTAGAGATCATGAACTTGAGCTTAATATATAGCCATGAAGCTCGAAATTGAGCAAGGTTAAGAATCATATTCAAAAATTCTCTGAATGGTTTGAAACTCATGCTTTGCAAGATGATGTGACTGATATGATAAAAGAATTTTCTAGAGGACCAAATACAGTTGCTAAAAGATATTTTGGATATCTCATAAAAGGATATATATTCCATATTAGGAAGTGTGATGTAAGGCGTAAAACACAAAATAGTGAAGTTACATTAGTTGCCTCTACAAACTTTGTAAGCTCAAAGGATAAAATTCCAGTTCATGCAGATTTGACTTATTATGGTAGAATAGTTAATATAGTAGGGTTAGACTATTATGGACATTTTAAGGTTGTTTTATTCAAGTGTGACTGGTATGAAGTTAAATAGATACTTATGGCCTTACTTACGTCTACTTCAACAAGAAGTGCTCTTTGGAAAAACCTTTTGTGCTAGCATCTCAAGTACACTAGTGCTTCTATGTGAAAGATCCATATGATCAAGATAGACATTATGTTATGAAAACTATTCTGAGAGACCTGTTTACCATAAGTGGCCATGTTGAGTCTAATACCTCCGAAAGTTATGAAAATGAGCCTTCTGAATACTTTATGGGGCCATCTATACAGGATGATAATAGTAAATTTATCTTACTAAGGAATTATGTTCCAAAAATAAGTATTCATGTGGATGCCGAAGGATTTCTTGTTGAAAACATGATGTTGAGCATGACAATAAGTCTAAAGATGAGTCTGCAGATGTGTATGAAGAAGAGAATGAAGAAGAGTTTGCAGATGAGTCTGAAGAAGATCCTGGAGACGATGTTGCTTTTGAGGATGAACCATGACTTTGTTATTTTGTTGGTGTCCCATAATGTTAGATTACTCTTTCTGTTGTTTGATTGTTTGCTGGTACAAAAACTTTTAAATATCTATTATGTAGAAACATTGAGGAGATTGACAATCTTTATTGATTTTTTTTAGCTTTTTATGGATATTTAATATAAAGACACATGATATTATGACAATCTTTATGTATCCTATTGGCTTCTTTCCTGAGCCTAGTTATTATTTTATTAATGACCCTATAGTTCTTGCTTACTCTTAGCATGATACAGTTATATATGTTAGTTAATGATAATTTTTGGTTGTACCCTGTACTGGTGTTTCCTAAATTCCTATTTTATTTTATTATTATCAAGTAGTGATCATTTGAAAGATAGTGGACCAATAAATTTTAAGGCAGCTCTATGATACTAAATAGGTATACCTTCATTTATTCTTCATTGTTTATCTCTGAAGGCTACTATGATACAATAACTGTGTTGAGTGTTGCTCGAATGTGAAATTTTAATTACTAATTTACCAATTATTTGTGTGTTGATTTGCAGATTTATATCTGTTGTGAGCCTATGATGCAGTGTATATGTATGTATTTACTGTTTAGTATATGACTATATGTGTATTTAGATTTTCAATGGGTTCGGTGTATTCTTAAAGTGTTCAAGTGAACATAATAAATGCTATTGATTGCTTAAATAGAATGAACTATGGCAATTGAACATTAGCAATAAAAACTGAGAACTTTTGTTGGGACAGCAGTGCATTGGTATAATTTTCTCTACTTCTTTGGTAATAGCTGCATTTTTTGTAGACAACTTTCTTTTGGAGCATCTAGCAACATCTAACAAACTGTGCTACTGGTGCGTTTGAGCTTTTGAAGCATCTTGTCTTTGGATGTTCTCTGCTTTTTCCTCACACTCACAAGCCACTTTCAGAATATAGTTACCAATTACTCCAACTTTGATATTTCAATCTAAGCACCTAATCATATCCTTTTCAATTGATAGGAAATCAAATGAATGTTGTGTGACAATTACGATGTAGCTGCTTGATGGAAATTGTACATTAGTTAGTGTTATGCAAATGATTTTTTCTCATATTTTTCCAATATAGTTAACTGGTATCGTCACTATTGCAGATATACTAAATTGTACTTTTCATCTATACTCTTGTTACTTTGAGCTTTCTGTAGTACTTTTCTTTTGGTACACCTATATAGTTTTTGTTTGTATAGACTATGGAGGATTGGGTATCTTTTTTAGTGAACCTTAGAAACACCCTCTATAGCTCCATGGATCGATACTCTTTTGTCCTAAGTATGCTTAAACTGCTTCAAAGACGCAATCTTTACATATATGCAAATGAATGTTGAAGTTGTTAGGGCTTAAAATTTTTGTTTTCCCTGTAGTTCTGAAAGCTGTTACTAGTCTTTAAGTCTTGAATCTTGGAAAACAGATACAGAAGGCTGTTGTAAAATTTGGGTATAATACGACATCAATCACCGTGGTGAATTTTGTTAACCATTTACTTTGTAGGTATGATGGAAGTATTCATTATATTTATAAAGTGTTTGACAGGAATAGTCAGAGATATCAAGTTTCTTAGAATGCTTTGATAAATGCTCTTTGTAAATTTGATGAGCGGGAGTTTATTAGTTCTTTTTAACAGAATGACCAGTATCAAGAGGTGTTAGACTAGCACTTTTCTCTTGTTTTTTTTAACTTGAGAAGAACTGTGTTGTTACTCCCATGATACATATAAATAGAGAGAAACCTAATGTTGTCCCACTGAGACATATATCTGTATTTTCTTTCTAAACCTCCCTGAGATATTCAGTGCGTCTATTTCGATCTAAGATAAACAATCTTTTAATTAGTTTTGATCATATTTCTCTTAGACATGTCATTTGGCTAATAAATGTTAATAATTTCATACTATAGTTTCGGTCTATATTTCTTAGACTATTTCCTACATTTCTTTATCTACCTCTGTCAAATAGGCCACATCCTTAAAACTGGTAGTAAACCTCCACTCTTTATTCTGTGTACTTATGTTGGTAAGGTTAAGTTTATATCATTTGTGTGAATCTAATATTCTTTGCCTCTATTTTCATTTAGTAAGAATGAAGCAGGCATCAACTCTAAAGAAAAAAGTTTTGAATCCAAACAAAGCTTAAAGTCCTCTGAAGATTATGAATTCTGATACTCAATACTATTCAAGTGCTGAACTAGTCAAGGAATATAAGATTAAGAGAGAACAACTTGCAAAAAATTGTAATGATAAAATTAGGAAAGCTCAGGCACCGATGACACATAAAAGAAAGAACCTTGAGGTGTCCATTGCACAACAAGGAAAGAGTATATTGCCTGTTCACAAGTTAATGAACCAATCATCCTCAAGGGAAAAGATTAATGCTTTACATATGATCACTGGAAAAGGACAAAACAAACAACAGTTATTTCAAACTCAATCTAGAGAGCCTATTAAAAAAAGAGGAGTCGAATCACCTATGCACAACTTCATGTTCCAAGGATTTTCAAAGGTTGATGTTAATACTACAGATATCATTGGAAGATCACAAATTGAACAAGAGAAACAATATGCTATTAAAGAGGTAGAAAACTGAAAACAGGTGAAGAAGAAGTCAGTCCTACCATCAAGTATTCTTGATCAGTTTCTAGAAAAACAAAGGATACATATAAGTGGTGAAAAATAACATGATATTCACATAACAGATGGTTTTAGGGATCTACCCACTGAAGATCTAGATGAAGATAATAAGTGATTGGATGATCCTGCGGAAAAAGAAGAAATTGGTGAGGATGGTTAGTTAAATAGTGATAAGGATATAAATATTAATTGTGATACAAATGGTATGTGTTGAATCCTATAATTTTATTATGCATTGTATTTGTTTCTTATTTCTTGGCTGTTATGTCAATCCAGGGGTGCCATAGAAGAAAAATATTTGAGGACCAACAACATGCAAGGAAATTCATACGAGAACTTTCGATGAAAGAGAGGTGGTGACATTTCATCTAGGACAAGAAGTGGGACCAATTGATAAGGCAGATTCTAATTTAACCAACTTCATAGGAATAGTTGCAAGGAATCCTAGATTTATCACCTTGATGTACACTAGTTGGCATGTTGTTCTAGATGAAAACTAAAAAATGTATGTGGGATTATGTCAACGTAAGAAAAATTAATATTTGAGATTGTACATATGTTATGTTTATTACTAACCGAAGCTTAATATATTTATTTAGCATAGTTAAAATTTATGATTCCAAAGGAAGGACAGAAGTGGGTGATACTGGTCTTTGTGATGCTTGGAGGTGACGCAAGTAAATAGAGATGTTTTGATAAAAGACTTACTGTTGAATAAATGCTAAAAAAACGTCCCGCTGACATTCCAGTTGTTCACTTACGTTAGTTTATCGAGTTTTGGAAGCTTCTAGAAGTTTAAGTGAGATTAAAATAATGCATATCTACTCTAGACATATTCTGTATATTTCATTTATGTTCTCTTTGTTAGACTTTCAGCAAGGTAAATTCTCAAAATAGGAAAAAACAAAAGTGGAGACATTGAATGGGACCGTTTAATTTTGGAAGAGTACGTGTGGCATTGGTAATATTTAGTAGATTCTTTTAAAAAAATTGTTTTTTATTTCCTTTTTACTTTATTATAACATATTTATATTGGTTTTTATTTTAATTTTGATATAATTGTAGGGTCGGATAAAAGAAAATAATGAGCAACCATCAAAGGCTAAAATATTTGTTACAACTCGTACAAAGATGGGAAAAGATGTTCAGGCATATACCCAAATTACAATAATAAGTAATTGGTTTCAATTGCAGCTAAGTTCATTTTTAATCCTTTATATGTAGATGTTTAAGCCTTTATATGTAGATGTTTAAGCCTGTATAGTAAAAAAATGTTATATTATTAAAGACATCTTATATATGGCATTCAGCTGTGTATGCATCTTGTTAAAAATGATTTTGTTGGCTTCTCTAGTTTATTTCTGATAAATTAGTTGATGTTAATATATAAAATATATTTTAGTAAACACACTTTGTATATTGTTTCTGGCTGGTACAATCCTAAATCTAAGGTTTTCTCTTCTCATAAATGAAAATTAAACCAACCATAGTGTAGCTCATCATCTTGTCAACCTGATCAAAAAAATAATATAGCTCTTAAATATTAGGGGTTCAGTAATATTTGCAAGAAGAGAGAATTTTGTTCTTGATTTTATCAATCACAACTAGGTGTTCCATTGATTCATCTGTGATAGTGAAGTTTCTTGTGTTGAAATAAAAAAAAAATTAAGTGTTCCCACTTTACTAGAAGTTGTATTCAATTTTGAACTCAAGAAAAAGAGATTTTTGTAATACAAAGTCCAGATCTTGATCATTCAAATTAATAGTTTGGGTCTGCTATTACTTTATGAAATACATATGCTTGTGATGACAAACAAAATGCTATGGGAACATTTTAGAACTAATATTATAAAGTGGATTGTAATACACAAGTCAAATTAACTTTGTAAAATCTATGCCTAGTAACTTAAACTAGGATGAATAGCATGTGAACTTTGGTGGTTCTGTAGTTTTCAATTACTAGAAAATTGATGCAACTTTTTTCTATAATTTCTTATTGGGTAGCCTGTAGCATTTCTCTCTTTATACAAAGATGTTGGTTCTTAGGTAGCTGACATTTTATTTGACCAGTTCTTTCAACCAAACTGAATATGTAAATAGATAGAAAAAAAGGTATTGACTGTAGGCTACAACACCACCTGCATTCTTGCTCTCTTGTATCTCATCCATGGTCTCTACCTTTTCATTCTTTGCTCTGTTATGAGAATGTCTTTTGTGCATCATAAAATATATAGGTTTTAGAATTAGCATCATTGTCATTTGCTATCCATCCTTGTTGTTACTTCAATTCCACTGGAGTTGTTTCACTGGATTCGTTGATGCAGTTGTATTGACGCATAGTGAATTCCTGAATCTGTCATGTTAAGGACCATTTCTATATTGGCAATGTGATATTCAAAGCTTTGTTCAGTGGTATTTATGGTCTTTTCTGGGACGTATGCTCCTATTTGGTAGAAAAAGACATGCTAGGGATGCAAATATTTTTCAGGGTTATTCCATCTGTATTATTGCTAAGAGAGAACCTTAACTTAGAAATAGGATAATACCATGGCTCTCTCTATTTTAGATTGTATTCCTCAGTCTTAATGAACTGAAATAATCTACTTTGGCTTTATGAGACTGATTTCATTGGAAGTTCATTATTTCTTCCCTAGGACTGAGGAACCTTCTTTAATTTTCTTTAAAATATATCTTACATATACTGCATTATTTCTTCTTCTGGAAGTTATTTTTTTACTTTTTTGATAGTCTGAACTAGAGAATCGTCAAATTGCTGGGAAAACACCAGATGATGCATTCACAACAGTAAAAAGGAGAAGCCTGGTCGAGTTACAGGCTATAGTAGATTAGTGACAACAAATTTTATGAAAAAAGATGAGGAAATGAACGATCTTAAACTAAACAATCCTTGATTGAATTTTCAAGATATACTAGGGAGTGACGGATCTAACATTCCTTCACCTAAAGCACAAACTATAAGAGGAAAAACTCTTTTAAATTCTTTCACCTCAGCTCATGCTTCGGTTCATGAAAATGCACTTTATCTTGGAAATTCTCAAAAAAGTTAAATCCTGAACTTTTAACTTGATTGAATGAATTAAAGAAACTTTGGATTCACATACTTCCTCATATCAAAGATTGAAAAAATATTTTTATATTTGTGAGCATAATTTTACTTCGTTTAATTCATTTTGAATGTGTAGGATCAATGCAGGCAATCAAATTTGAATGATGGGCACCACAACTCAACTTGATTGAGATTGAAATAAATGATGAAGAATTTTTGAAATATTTTGATATACGTTTATATACATTTGGTTTTGTGTGGAACTTGGTACAACTTTTTATTATATTATTTTCTAATTAGTATGTAAAAGACATGTTTTTCTAAAATAAAATCTATGTACTTCAATTATTTATTAGGTAATTCGTGCATGCGTTATATTATACATAAATAAGTATGTTTATGTAAGTGCTTAGCCATACATACATTTCAATCAAAATAATTATTTTTCAATTAGATATTATGTATGAACATTCTATATGCCTAATGTCATTTCTGTAAAATGTGGTTTGAACTATCAAATTTTAGGAAATATTCCTACACTTCAAAAGTGTGGCTAAAACATGCTTACACTTTACAAGTGTTGTCATAGAGAATGTATAAAAGGCTACATTTCTGAAGTGTGGCTAGTAATAAAGAAAAGGCCTAGTTTTTATAGTGTTGTTATAGAGGTGCTACAAAGGCTACACTTGTGAAACGTGCCCAATAGTAAAATAAAGCCAACATTTTTTGAGTGTTATTATAGAGGTGCTACAAAAGGCTACGCTTGTGAAGCGTGCTCAATAGTAAAACAAAGGCAACGTTTTTTAAGTGTTGTTATAGAGGTGCTACAAAAGGCTACACTTGTTAAACGTGGCCAATAGAAAAACAAAGACAACACTTTTAACTGTAGTTTTATCAAATAAATGTGTTACCAATGACAAGCTAAAAAGTGTTGACTTTAGACCTTAATGGCCACGCTTTTTAAATATAGCTAATATGGCAACACTTGAAAAGCATGGCGTTTGATCAAAGGTTACGCCTTTTTAGGCCAACCCCCAAAAGGGATTGCCAAAAGTCCAAAAGTGTAGCCTTTGATCAAAGACACACTTTCTACTATTTTAGGCCACACTTTACAAGAGTGTTCTTAGGACAAAATGTTATAGTGAAAAATGAAAGGTAAACTGGGTACCCCTGTCCTAAATAATGGTGAAAGGGACTCCATGCAGTTTCACTGATTCCCTGAGGAAGAGTTTTTCATAATCTTCTATTGAATCTAAAGTATTAACTGATAAGAAATGGGTTGACATAATCATTCAATCCGCTATAACCCAAATGAAATCATACTGACGGCGAGTACGAGACAATCCTATGATAAAGTCCATATTCACCAGTTCTCACCTCTAAGTAGGGATACTAAATTCCTGAAGCATACCACTCAGTCTATGGTGTTCAACCTTAACTTGCTGGCAATTTGTACACTTAGTGAGTGTTTAAATGAGCTTATTTTAAGTTTAAAATAGCTTTTAAGCTATTTTTAACTTTTTTTAAGTGTTTGGCAATTTAAAACTTGCTTAAAAAAAGATAAAATTTTCTTTTTATAAGTTACTTTTTAAAAGCACCTCATTAGGTATTTTTTTTTTTGGGGGGGGGGGCTTATAAGTCATTGTGTTTTAACCCACTAAAAGACATGTTTAACCCTCAATTTTTTTATTTTTATTTTAAATAAGACATTTTTATCCCTCAGTTATTTTTTATAGAGGAACTTGTGTGAGTACTTGTTATCATCTTTTCTTAGCATAAGAAAACATCATGACAAAATAGGATTTCTTTCGTTTGGCTTTAACTTATCACTTTTTGGCATGATACACTCATTTAAAAAATAATTATTATTTGAATATTTTACCTTACTATCTCTATTCATTGATGTTTAGGACCCGTTTGATCATAATTTTTAAATAATTTTTTGGAAAAAAATTGACAAATAATGTTTGGCCCTATAATTTGTCATTATTTGGTAACTATTTTTGGCAAATAATTCAAATTCTTAAATACTAGGAAAAAATAGTATTTGAACCAAATTTTATTTTTTGAGAATATTTACAAGTGAAATATGTTTCCTAAATGCTATGACCAAATACATGGTGAAACTATGGGAACGTTTACAAGTGAAATATATATATATATATATATATATATATATATATATATATATATATATATATATATATATATTGCTTGATGATTTGAACTCTTTTTTAAAAAAAGGTTTTTAAGTGCACAAATTAATAATCATTCAAGAAAATAGTTTTTATATATAAAAAAAATATTTTCTTGAATGACTATTAATTTGTGCGCTAAAAAACCTTTTGACATCAACTCTACATATATTAATAATCAACTCTACATACCTTTAACAACTTTAAGTTTATTTCAGACATTTTGACAAAAAATAAGTTCTTAAAAGCACTTGTTTACCAAACACATCAATAACTTTTTTTCAATTTTAGCACTTCTATCCAAATACGTAACTGCTTCTTTTTAAAATAAGTTCAACACTTTCAAAAGTACTTTTTAAAAGCCATTTTTTTCAGCCTATCCTAACGGGACTTTAGCCATTAATTTTGTAATATCTTTCTTCATGCCATTCTACCAATTAACTTCCTACAAATCATGGTACATATTAGTGGCTCCTGGGAGAAAATAATATCGAGAACCGTATGCTTCTACTAACATCCGTTGCCTCAAATCATCCACATCTGGAATACATAATTTGCCCTATAAGTGAAGAACACCATCTCCTCCTTCGGAGAAAACCTCAACTTTATGATTCTGAACTGCTACCTTCAACTTAAGTGAAATAGGATCTCTATCTTGATTTTTCTTCACCTCAGGAACCAAAGAAGATTTCAAATATTTCTAATTCTAAACACTACCTTCGGCTGAATCAACCAACGTAAACTTCCAACCTGGCAAGCTGGTGAACTTCTCTAACTAACTCCTTCTTATAATCTTTAACATAAGCAACGCTCCACAAAGATAATCTTCTAAGGGCGTCGAAAACAACATTGGCCTTACCTTTATGGTACAAAACACTCATAAAGATAAAGATAATACCTAAGGCAAAGACAATTATTGTGAACTCAAGATCTTGAGTTGGGTAGTTCTTCTGATAAGAATTGAGCTATGTAGAGGCATATGTTGTAAAATTACCTTTCTGTATTAAAATACAACCAAGGTCAACTCTTAAAGTTTCATAATAAACCACAAAACCATCTGAACCATTTAGTAGAGTTAAAACTGGAATAGAGATGAGTGGAGTTTTCAACTCCTGAAAACTTTTTTTGCAAGAATCAAACCACTAGAATTTGACTTTATACTCAGTAATTCTGGACATGGGGGAGGCAATAAAACAAAATCCTTTCACAAACTATCTATAGTAACTAGTTAAACCCAATAAAATCTTGATATCTGATAGAGAGATAGTCTAGGCCAATTCCTTACTTCTTCGATCTTTTGAGGAAAAACTCAGATGCCTTAATTGAAAATGATATGACCAAGGGAAGCTATTGATTTCAACAAGAATTCACACTTATTGACCTTACAAAATAATTGATGATCTTTGAGATTCCATAAAATAATCCTTAAATGGTCTGCATGCTCACCCTTACTACGAGAGTAAATGATGATGTCATCTATGAAAACTATGACAAACATGTCCAAGTACTGTTTGATCACCCTTTTCATCAAGCCTATAAAATCTACAAGAGAATCCATTAAACTAAAGGACATAACTATAATTTTAAAGTGACTATACCGAGTTCTGAAGGCTATCTTTGGGATACAACATTATCTGACTTTAAGCTGATATAGCTAAATTTACGTTCTATCTTAGAGAAGCATTGTGCACCCTAAAGTTGGTCAAAAAAGTCATCAATCCTGGGGATGAGATACTTATTATTGATTGTGTCTTTGTTCAATGATGGTATTCGATGCACATTTTGTGAGAACCATCTTTATTATGCATGAAGAGAACTTGAGCAGCCCATGGAGAGACACTAAGTCTGATAAAACCCTTATCTAGGAGATATTTCAATTATTATTTTAATTCCTTAAGCTCAGATAGAACCGCACTTTAAGGTGGAATTGAAATAGGTTGGGTAACTAGAAGGATATCTATTCCAAAATCAATTTCCCTCAGACGGAACTTTGGACAGATACAGATCTTTAGGAAACACTTCTAGGAACCCATTTAATATTGGAGCTGAAACAAAACTAAGGATTTGGAAACTTGAGTCCATGACTCAAATAAGATGAGAGATGTACACCTTGGAGATCATTTTTCTTGCTTCAAAAAGAAGAAAAATTGACCTATAGGCACTGAGGTACTACCTTTCCATTCAATGGATAGTTCGTTTGGCCACTAAAACTAAACTATATTATTTCGATAGTCAACTAAGGAATAGAAAGATTAGATCCAACGCATACCAAGAATGACATCAAAATAGGTCATCTCTAACTCTATAAGATTGACTTAAAAGACATTTTGAGATATCGGGACTGGGTAATTTTTGTATACCCATCTATCTATGAATGAATAATGTACTGGAGTAGAAACTTAGAAGGGTTCTATTAGGGTTTCAAGACTGAATCCAAAATCTACTGCTATATTTGGATGCATAAAGGAAAGTATGACTTAGTATATAATAATGCATGCACATAAAGGTGAGAAACTTATAATGGATCATTAACCACATCAGGAGAACCCTCATGATCTTAATAAATCCTATTTTAATGTTTCCCACTCGTTGCACTAGAAGAGACACCCTGTTGACTCGAGCAACCTACCGAAACTGAAGAGAACTTAGTCTGGCCATACTAATGATCATTTATTCCCCTCCACATACCTTTTAGGAAATCCCTTATCATATGGCCTAACTTGTCATACCTAAAGCACGTATCAGTGCCAGCCATGCACTCACCTTTGTGCTTTTTACCATATTTCTTATATATAAGGTTAGTGCGATCGTTATTCACACTACCTTGGGAATCAGATCCTGGTACTCTATAATAAGTATCCTATCAAAACTAAGGAACAAGAGCACTAATAGATAATGGTGCTAAATTTCTAGTAGAACTGAGAATGATTCCTATCATCTAATATCTGTTGAGATAAACCAAAATTGCTTATCTTGTAACTCTTATTTTCCATTTCCTTCTCGTTCATCTTTTCTTCCTTAATCTGTTGAGCATAAACCATCAACCTAGAGAGGTCTATCTCCTTAATCAACATAGCTATTCTGTATTCCTTGACTATATTCTCTGTAATGCCAATATGAACTTGCTTATTTGAGCCCTAGTATCAGCCACCATATTCAGAGTATACCTCACCAACTGAGTAAACTTGAGAAAATACTCCTCCATACTTATACTATCCTACTTTAGATTGATTAACTCCTACACCTTGGCTTCCCTCAACTCACGAGTAAAAAAACTAGCTAGAAATGTAGCAACAAATTCATCCCACTCTATAGGTCCTACATCAACACCCCTATCCTCTTTCCACTAATTAACCTCAGTGTGAGCCACACCTTACAATTGATAAGCAGCAAAGTCAGCACTCTCACTCGGAGTGACACCCATAATATCAGTCACCTTCTAAACATTATCCAAAAACTCTTATGGATCCTCCTTAGCTTTGGATCCAGAGAACATCATAGGATTTATCCGAGTAAAATCTAAAATTCTAGATATTGTCATACTCGTTGTGGGGTTGGATGGAGATATAACCTACCGATTATTATAAGCAACCATAGAGTGGGGTAATGCTATGAAAGCAGATCTGAATTAAGCAAAAGAGACCTAGTTATTTAGAGGGTTTCTAAACTGGCGATGGTGCTGGTTGATCCCCATTCCTCCTTACGTTATCTCTTCTAGAAGGCATTATTTATAATGGATACAGGATTGAGTTAAAGGAATAAGATACTTAAATATATTTCACACTATATCACGTGACATGAATCATGAAATATGTGGGATTTCCTAGTATCCTCTCGCCCATAAGTGTGGCACACCTTACACCCATGAATAAGACTCTACTTAATGCGATTTTTAGACTCCCTGGGCACTTTAAACCTTGTTCTATGAAACCAAGTTTGTCACGACACAAGTATAACCCCTATTAATAACATAGTGCTTCGAGTCACAAGTGGACCTAAGCTAACCCATGGCCTAGCATAACAACCATTTTCTGAAAGATAACTACACACTAGGCGGAAGCTGAAATTAAAATAACTAATGAAATAATAATAATAATAATAATAATAATAATAATAATAATAATAATAATAAAGCAAGAAACATCATCCAAAGCTTGAAAAAAGCCTGTCTAACTCAAAACAATACTAAAAATCGACACATCTGTCTAATTGTCTAAAAGCCTCTAAACATGGAGAGTTGATGGGATAAGTCCCCAACTAAGTTTGAGTATCTGAAATAAATAAAATACTAAAAACCAATAACTAATAACTAGTCCTCGACTAATGAGGATTCACCAAGACTACTGTTGAGTGTCACATGCATATGCCAAGTGTGGTCTAGATACTGAGCATTCAAACCTATATTATGAGACAATATAGCACAAAAAAGTATGCGATTAGTACTTTGAATGTACTGAGTACGAAAGATGGATAAATAACGAACATATGTTGAGCATGAATGCATGAAAAAATAATACCTAGATGCAAGACCAACTATCATAACATGTACTGAATAAGGTTGTATAACTATATGAAAGTCCTTGCAAAGTTTAAAATTAAATCATATATTGAGGACTGTGGGAGCTAACAATAACCGACATACCCTAACCTGACCAAATTAGGGTGCACCTTGTAACCCTAGTTGGAAGGGTGTTAGTGCCTTGCCAACTGTACTAACACTGGCTTATGTGAATTGTCTAAACTAATATCTCAAATGAAAAGGGTTTCATGCCTCTACTGATATGGGAACCCTTATGATGGTGGCATCTTAGTCCTTGAAATTAGGGACTGCTACAAACAGTCTCATGCCTAACTATTGGGGGATCAGTTATCCCTGTATTCACTCAGTGCTAAGTGTTACTCCAAACTGAATGGCACTAAAGTATAACTATAATATGAATTGATAGCTAATATACTCAAGTCATGGTATTATGAAAGTAAAAATGCAAGTATAAATTAGAATGCTCAAGAACATGTAAAATGATCTATCTTTAAACTCCTAGGTATTGGGTGTTCAAAACCCACTAGCTCTGACTAATGCAATCAAACATGATAATAATTAAGAAATATGATAAGGAGATTTAATAATTTTAAAGCCAATGAAC
This sequence comes from Capsicum baccatum var. pendulum, assembly GCA_030864225.1. Lineage (NCBI taxonomy): Eukaryota > Viridiplantae > Streptophyta > Magnoliopsida > Solanales > Solanaceae > Capsicum > Capsicum baccatum. The sequence continues at coordinate 115,603,992 of CM061560.1, forward strand.
TCAACAAATTGGCATGGTGGGAAAAAATAATGATTTTGAACATGGCGAATCACTAATCTCAAGGAAAGCACATCTTGATGGTTAGATTACACACATAATCTGATGAGAGCAAGGAAAATCATATTTGACCTAGAACCCAATATAAAGAAAAGGTAATTAAGCTTGAGAATTTAAGGATTTATTGGGACTCAATGGGCGAAAGAGACCCATTAATGAAATCCCACATACCTAGAAGTAAATCTCTTGGAGAATTCCTTAGAATTTAGCTTGAACTCTAAGAACCCTAGTTGGCTTTGGGAGAAGAGAAAAATCGCCCCTTTTGCTTTCTTTGGATGGAATTATGATTATATAGTGAAATTTGGGGCATCTTGATCTTTTATACCACTCCGGGAGAGGCCTAAATGATGTGGGTTTGGGTTTAAAAAAGTGGGAAAAGACTTAAAATCCCTTTAAAAAATTATGCAGGAATTGTTTGTTCAAGTCGCCATGGCTCACCCAAAGAGTCATTACGACGAGTCACGAGTCGTGGTCTGAGTTGTGAACTAAGGTCCTAAGGACTCGGGTCCTTTATGTTATAGTAATGACTACCCTCCTAAGGACTCTTTAGGACTCATCACAAGACATTAGGAGTAATTGTGGTCTGAGGCTTGTTTCTAAAAATTTTATAAGTGCAGCATTATGTCTATTCAATGACTCATTTTGCCTTATAACGAGTCGTGAGATGGACTCATTACCACTAGGCCAAAATCTGAGAACCTAAATATATTGAGAATGATCCATACGCAATGACTCATTATGTCTAATGACTCATGGCCAGAGTCGTTGCTACTGACAGTTTGATAGGCCCTTTAGAAAAGTTTCTATAACTTCTTGTCATCGGTTTATGGCAAGACTTGTGGATTTGGAAAGCTAACTAAATGGCCTATATTTTGATGGGTCTAGAGCTTAAAATTCTGGGCTATTACAGTTTAACCTTTGAAATCTAATTTAGAAGTGTGTACAGTTTATCATAATTCTTTTCTAATGCTTTTGCACCTACTGCTGAATCTAGGAGAATCTCTGTTGTAGTCTCATGTCCCTCAATATACGTATGCAGCAACACGTCATTGATCTAATGGTGAGGACAATCACAGAGCATAGACTTAAACCTTTCCCAAGCTTGGCATGGATTCTCTCTATCTTTCATCCTAAAACTCTGAATTTTACTTCTCAACTGTGTGATATTTCTAGATGAGAAGAATTAAATAAGAATCTCTTGTGACAAGTCTTCCCAAGAAGTGATAGAATTAGGTGGATTCATGTTTAACCACCTCTTTGCTTCACCTAATATAGAAAAGAAGAAGAGAGTAAGTCTAATATACTTGGTAGATACTCTAGTAGGAATATACATATCACTGATCTCAAGGTAGTTCTATAAATGTTGTTATGGATCCTCATGAGATAAACCAGTAAATTACCCACTCGTGTGCAAGAGTTGCACATATTTTTTTCATCTAAAATCGACCTCCCATAGTTGTTTTATGGATGCTATTAGTAACATTATTTTCGAGTGGGATTACAACTTCTCTAATGGGTCTAGCCGTTGGTACGTTAGCAAGAACAATGTCTGTTGAATCTTCCATATGTAGTTGTTGAATTGGTTATTAGAGTGCAGTTTCCCTCTGCCACAGATGAAATACTCACTCGGGTTCTAAATACGGCTCTACCAATTCCCTTTCTTATGCCAGTCTGAAGTATCAATTACACCTGCTAATGTCAAGCACAAAGAACAAGTTGTAAACACTAGAATATTATTAACAAAAGCAAAAATTCAGAAAATTACTGATTACTATAACAAAAGCAAAAATTCAGAAAATTACTGATTACTATTCCATAGTAACAATGATAAAAAGTTGTTGCGGCCTACCATACACGCAAGTGTACATGGCTGAACAAGTAATGTAGTGACTCTAAAGAGTAGGATGACGAACCCACAATGACTACTTGTGACGAACCCACAATGACTACTTGTCTAGAAATTCCTTAATTTAGTTTTCAAAAATGTTTCAATCAAGTGTTGTAAAGTATCCAAGAGTTGATAAAAGTGTAGTAACTAATAATAAGGAAAAGTAATAAAATATGACAATTAGAATGTCAGCAAAAATGTAATCAATACGAAAGGGAATTCTAGGGTTAAGGCACTCTTAGTTATATTGTAAATAGTTATCCTTCTTTTTGACCAGGTTGGTTATTGGGTTTTTGATCCACAAGGTTACTAATACGATTATGGTCTTCTGAACCTCTAATCATCTACCAAAAAGGGATATTGCAACTACATCATTGAGAGAGGATGCAATAGTCCAATTTATATGCTTTATGCTATCATCCTATAATAATACCAAACAAGGCGTTCTAAATATATTCATATCCTAGTCGTGAATCCAACCGTTTGTTATGTCTAAGATAAGAACTTGTTCCTTAAACCCTTCGATCTAGCCTAATGATTCTTCTTCCGGGTTCATAAAAGGAATAAATATGTATTTAAATGGTGGCCAATAATCAATATAGTAAGAACAAGGGATTAAGAACAACCCATATGATAAATCAACACTTAACCAACTAAAGAATAATGAAATAAAATCATGTGTTCGGCCTTAACCCCAAAACAAAGGAAATTAGCCACTCATGTTCATAATTAATATCCAAGAAATAAAAATATTCATCCCAAATTAAAACTAAAAGAGTTGATTGGAAGAATAAACCTAAGATAAAGCCCTCGTATGTTTATTTTCAAACCTAGACATATCAAAAAGATAACTCAAAATATTACAAGTGTTCTATTTATACTTGGGCTAGAATCCACAATTTTGACACACCAGCGTGACACACCCTTATGGCCGAGGTTAAGAAGCATGGCACATCACTATCATGCATGCTTACTCGACTCTACCACTCAGTTATTAAACCACCAATGTGCCATACCCTTATTGCAGAGGCTAAGGAGAGTGTCTCGTTGCTATGTTAAATTTTGTATTTCTAGCTTAATTGTACTCTTTCTTTTTTGGTCCTTGTCCCATGCTTTGTAGTCCTTTCTCCACTCTCTTTGTTCTCACCATGCTTCCCTTAATACATTCTATGATCCATAAGCTCGACTTTCATGAAAATCACATTCCATTTTATAAGATTCAAGTTTTGACACACTAATCATATCCATCATCTCGAGAACAAAATTTTAGCTCAAGCACAAGACATTTTATAAAATTTAGCTCATGAAATAAGTGCACATAAGGGTCATAATTTGCAATTAGATGTATAAATATGCCCAAAATCATTATGGTTAGGGGAACTATCTTGTGGTTCCATTACCAGTTGGAATGAGTTGAGGACACCATTCTTGGACTAATTTTTCCCTCCTTCTAGAATACTATAATTGAAAGATAAGATTTATAATTTCAGACAGTTACATTCAATGGCATTGTACGTGACATGTTTGAGACTCAAGAAAAAGTTAATAAATGTTCCCAATTATAGAATTTCTAGGTGGAATTTGCTAGAGATATTTTATAGAGACTTAAATGCAAAAACCAAGGTTGTGGTTGATAGTATTACTAGTAAGCCTTTCATGAGTCTTCATTGGGAGTAGACTATGGAAATCATATACTAGATCACTAAAAAAAATCAAGGATGGAATACTCAGGACATAGATAGAGGATCTGGTACTTATGCTATTAGTCCTTCCAATGAGTAGAGAGTAAAAGATGATACAGTGGCTCAAGAGGTAGAACAATTAAGGTCTAAGATTGGATAGCTTACTAAGAACTATGCATCCATCAGAGTAGAAAAGGTAAATGTAGTGGGAGCATGAGGAAATTTTTTCAGGCATGACGAGTTTGATTCTTAGAAAGAAGCAAAGTACTTGGAGAGAGAGATGGTGGGTTATCTAACAAAGGGCCAAAGGTTTAATCAGTACACTTGGAACTCAAGGCCAGGGAATCAATGTTGGAACTACAAAGGAGACAGGTATAAAGGAAGGAGCAAAGAATGTGATGGTGACTTGAGAAAAAAGGATTATTATAAAAAATAGTGGTCTTTACGTTCCATCGGGGAACCGTGATGCTGACTTTAAAATAGAAGAATTGTTTGGAAGATTATGGAGAGTTCATAGAGCCAAGAGAGTTTCCTTCAAAAGATTAAGGCAGACATATTGAGATTGATCCAAACAAAAGAATCGCATGCAATTTCTATTAAGTAGCTTGAGCAACAGTTTGGGTAGATGTCTATTATAATAACCCAGTGTAAACCAGGCACTCTTTCTAGCAACACAATTTAGAACTCAAAAAATGAAAATCATTATTTAGCTATCACTACTCAGAGTGGTAAGGCTACCATTGATCAACCCATGCTTGATTATTTGAATAACCTGGTGACCTACCAACTGTAGAAGCAGGATTTTTGGTAAGAAACAAGCACATAAATAATACAATACAAGTTTACTATCTTCTTTCTCAATTCGAGGAAAAGGTGTTGAAGGAAAAGAAAACAACGAAGGGATCTATATCGGACCTAAATAGGAATGACATAAAAAGTCTTTTTCAAAATTTAGAATTAAGGGTGTTACGATGATACACAAAAGAAATAGAGAAAAACTCTTGATTGGTGTAGAGGGGAAGATCTGTTTATGATATAGTATGATTTGAGGAATTACATTGTGGATATTGATGATAAGGACAAGGATGAAACTAAAAGGTTAGTAATGAATGATTAGGTGTCTTTAAGTGTACAATTGCAGAGAAAGGAGCTGAAAACAAAGAAAATTTTAAGGAGGTCACACCACCATTGAAGCATATTTTGCAATCTCCTCTATCATTTCCCTAAAGATTAAAGCAGAAAGCCAATGAAAGGCAGTATAAGAAGATTATTTCTATGCTGATTGGGTTGATTTTGAATATCCCTTTTCTTGAAGCTATAAAATATATACTAGGCTATGCAAAATTTATGACGAATTTGGTGACAAAGAAAAGAACGTATAGTTATGAGGATGTTGGTGGTCAGAATCATTGTAGTGCGATTACATCTTGATTTCTTTTGCAAAAAATAGGTGATCCTAGAGCTTTCACTATTCACGTACTATCAGATCATCTAGATTTGCAAGGGGATTGAGTAACTTGTGTGTAAGAATTAGTTTGATCCTGCAGGCAGTGTTCAAATAGTTGTCCTTGAGATCTCCTGAACCAACGGCGATACGGTTATTGATTCAGATCGTATGGTTAACAGGTTTGTGAGCATATCTTTTGATATTTTGGTCAAAGTGTACAACTTTATCTTTTTGGATGATTTTGTTGTCTTAGATTATGAGGTAAATTTTGAGATGTCCGTAATTTTGGGGAGGCCATTTTAGCCATGGGTATAGCATTGGTGGATATAGAAAGTGGTGAGATTTTTTTAGGATAAATAATGAGGAAGTCATATTCAATATTCGTAGAACTATGAAGGAAGCAACTGACATGAGGGTGGTTTTCGTAATAAACAGTCTTGAAGACCCTTGAGGCCAACCCTATGGCTATCTTGATGAAGTCTCGATGACCCTTGAGGCCAACCCTAAGGCTATCTTGATGAACCAAAGGTATTAAGGAAGACTACAGAATTCCCCGACCCTATATCAATCCCAGATACAATATGTATCAATAGCATGAACCATGCACACAGTTATCAAAACCAACCTTTACGTTGGTAAACGTGAGTTTTCGGTATAAGTCATTCGAGACCCACTCCTTCACGGCTTAGCTACATAACCCCATTAAGACTAATTAAAAGAAATTTCACATAACCCATGAATTAACCAATGAATTATACATTAAAACACATCTCAGATATAATCATACCATTTAGCTTGCAAATGCATAATTATGCCATTAAAATTCCACTAACGTGGGGCAAAGATTTGACCCCTTTTGTTCATTAAATAAAGTTGGAGGAATGACTCGACATCCTTTAGTTTAGAAAATAAATTGGGGGAATGCCTCGACGCCCTTTGTTCATTAAATCAAAACATAGCCAAAAAGGCCTTCAATAACCATGTTCATTGTCTAACTATTTAAGCAATTCAATAATATAGGTGAGCCAAACCCAGTGACAATTTCCATAATTTAAAGCCATTTACATAAGTGGGTAGAGGGAACACAATTATTCAAAACCAATTTAAAGTTTAACACATCAATTTGGGGCATTAACTCGACCCCCATTCCAATTCCCACACCCATGCTCCACTTTAATGTAAAAACATTTAATGTGAAGTATGAACAACTCATGAAAACCATGGGGAAATAATTCAAGAATCATTCATTCTAAAACCCTCAACCCCTGTCAAAACCCACATTCAAATCCATACAAACAAACTATTTAAACACACGTTTTTCGTAAAATAAGATTTGGGGAAGAGTAACATGCTTGAAAGTATCAGAACTATGGAGAGAAATCACCGTTGAGATCCCTAATTGACCAACTTCTTGGAAACCCTAAGTGTTTCTTACCTTGGGGATTTGAGAGAGGTTCAGAAGTTATTTTGATTTATTCCAGAGTGATAATAATACCCTAAAGGGGTTTTAAGACGTGGGTCACGATTAAAGAAGAGGGGAAATGTCCAATGTTCCCTTAATGAAACACTAAAAAACTATCGCCTAGTCGCTACAGGCGACCTTACGACTCATAGGGTCACCTAATTACTTATGACCTCCAGTCATAGTATGGACAGTATCCATGGGCACCTACACTATACTGGCTATGATTCATACTATACGACTTATTCTTGACCCTATGACTTATTTGGTTGCACCGTAGTCAAGGCAGGATCACTTTTTCACTACACTGGTTCGGCTATGGATGGGAATATATGACTCGTATAGAGTCTTTACCACTCGTTATTAGATAATTGTATTCATAATAGAAACTTGGACAATCTACACTAGTCATACTACGATTAGGATCCTACGACTTGTAGGGAGAGTCGTACTCAGAGCTGTAAGCCCATAGGACCAAAAATTTTCAAGGACCAAAATCTGGGGTGTTTCATTCCCCCCCCCCCCCCCAAGATCATTCATCCTCAAATTAAGGGTCAAAGCATTCATTAGAATGAAATTAACACAAAATACAACCACACTTACCTTTAACAAAAAGAAAAAACAAATATGTTAGGGAATACGCATACCTCAAGCATGATTATGCAAAGCAGAAAACAAGAAGGGATATATAGACTTCATGTCCTCTTTGGCTTCCCAAGTAGATTCTTCAACTTTATGATTCCTCCATAGGACCTTCACCATATCAACATCCTTAGTCCTTAGACGACGTACTTTCTTATCCAAAATCTTAACCAGGACTTTCTCATAAAACAAAGAATCCAAAATGCCAACATCTCCAAAGGAAAAAACAAGGAAGGATCACCCATGCACTTCTTCAACTTTGAAAATGAAACACCAGATTTATGGAACCTAACTGGACGAAAATTCCAACTTATAAGCCACATGTCCCACTTTTCTCAAAACACAAAATGGACCAACATACCAGGGACTGAGCTTCCTCTTCATTTCAAACCGCATCACTTCCTTCATGGGAGATATAGTTAAGAACACCAAATAATCAACATTAAACTCTAACTGCCTGTGCCTCACATCCACATAGGACTTTTGGTGACTTTGAGCAGCCTTAAGTCTAACCCAAATCACCTTTACCTTTTCCATTGATTGGTGAACTAAGTTGGGATGGAATAACTATTCTCACCAACCTCAAACCACCCAACAAGATACCTACACCTCTGATAATGAAGGGCCTCAAAAGGAGCCATCCCAATACTAGAGTGAAAACTACTATTATATGCAAACTCTGTTAGAGGCAAATGATCAACCCAACTACCACCAAAATGAAGCACACAAGATATTAGCATAAGTTCCAAGGTCTTAATCATTTTTTCTACTTGACGATCCATTTGAAGATGAAAAATGGTGCTAAGGTTTACCTTCATCCCTAAACCTCTCTGAAAAGAATGCTAAAAATTAGATGAGAACTATGTATTAGTATCAGATATAATAGAGATAGGTGCACCATGAAACTTGAAAATTTCCTGAAAGAAAAGCTTACCATAATCCTCTGCAGATTAAGTAGTTTTCCCTTGCAAGAAGTGAGTAAACTTAGTCATCCTATCGATGATGACCCAAATCGAATCAAACTGATCTTGAGATCATGGAAGACCGGTAACGTAATCCATATTTATCACTTCCCACTTCCAGATAGGCAACTTAATCTCTTGAGATAAACCGCCAGGCCTCAAGCTTTCAACCTTCACTTTTTAACACACCATGCACTTAGCCATAAAATTTGCCACATCTAGCTTCATGTATTCAACTAATAGATCTCTTTCAAATCATAGTACATCTTTATCAAACCTAGATGAGCAGTGTGCTTTAGCTATGATCCTCTCTCCCAGCTCGTCAACATGAAATACAAAATCTACCTTGGTACCTCAAGATACCGTCACCACTTATCTCAAATGCCATCTCCTTCTGGTGACCCATATCAACCTTGATTCTCATAAGAATAGCATCTAAAACCTGCTTCTTATTCACCTTGGCAACCAGAGAGGACTTTGCCACCTCTTGAAAAATCACATCACCACCCTTAGTATCTAAAAGATAAACTCTGAGATTAGCCAATAGGTAAATATCCTTTACCAACCCCTACTATCTTTATCAACATGAGATGAGCTCTCAGTAAATAACCTTCTAAGCGCATCACCAACCATGTTTGCTTGACTTGGATGATAATGTAGACTTATGTCATAGTCCTTGAGCAACTTAAGCCAACTTATTTGCCTGATATTTAACTCCTTCTGGGTGTACACATATTGCAACCCTTATGGTGAGAAGATGTCAACATAAACCCCATCAAATAATGATGCCAAATCTTTAGGGAGAAAACCACAGCTAATAACTCCAAATCATGAGTTGGATAATTATTCTCATGCAACTTAAGCTGCCAAGGAGCATATACCATAAACTTACAATGCTACATGAACACACAACTCAGTCCCACATAGGATACATCACAATAAACAACAAGCCATCAGTACCCTCGGGCAGGGTCAAAATTAGAGCATAAGTCAATTTATCTTACAGCTTTTCAAAACTACCCTCAAAAGTGTTGGACCATAGAAAATTCACCCTTTCCTTAGTCAACCTAATAAACAGAGCCGTAATAAAAGAAAAACTCTCCATACACCTCTAATAATAGCCGGCCAAACCCAAGAAGCTCTAAGTGTCGGTTGGAGTCGTGGGTCTAGGCCACTTCTTAACTACCATAACTTTCTGTGGATCTATAATGATCCCTTCACTAGAAATAACATGACCCAAAAAAGTAACATCATTAAACCAAAACACACACTTTGAAAACTTAGCATACAAAAGTTGACCCTTACGGGTCTGCATATAGAGGTGATCGACATAATCCACCTCACTCTTAGAATAAAATAGGATGTCATCAATAAACACAAAGATGAATAACTCTAGAAACTAATGGAAACCAGTTCATAAGATCCATAAACACTACTAAGGCATTTATCAATCCAAATGACATCACCAAAAGCTCAAAATGACCATACTAGATTCAGAAAGCAGTCTTAGGGATATCTACCTCCTTAATCTTTAACTGATGATAACCCGATCGAAGGTCAATCTTATAAATATATTTTACACCCTACGGATGGTCAAACAAGTCATCAATCCTAAGAAGAGGATGGTTATTCTTGATTATAACCTTATTCAAATAACGGTAATCTATACATATTCAAAGGGACCCAACCTTCTTACGCATAAAGAGTACTAGTGCGCCTTACGGAGAAATAATAAGGTGGATAAAACCCTGGTCAAGAAGATCTTTCAACTGCTTCTTAAGTTTTTTCAACTCAGCTGGATCCATTCTATAGGGTTGGATAGGCATAGGATGAGTGTCCAAAAAAAGATCGATCCCAAAATCAATTTTCCTATCGGTGGGGGGGGGGGACTAAGAAGATCATTAGGAAATACTTCCGAAAACTCACAAATCATAGGGTTAGATGACAAGAAAGAATCCATGGAATTAGAATCTTTAACATGCACAAGATGATAAGCACCCCTTGGAAACCAATTTTTGGGCTTTAAGATATGAAATGAACCCTCCCTTAGGCACTAAGGAACTCCTTTCCTACCCGATCACTGATTCATCTGGGAATTGAAAATTGACCCTTCGAGTCCTATATTCAAGACATGCATAGCATGAATGGAGACAATCCATCCCCAAGATAACATCAAAATCTAACATCTCCAACTCTATCAAATCCACTAATGTCTCACTATCACAGATAGATGCCACGTAACTCACTAGACTCTTCTAGCCATAATAGGTCACCCACAGGGCTAAACATAGAAAAAGGATCAGGAATACACTCAGGATCAAAACCAAAATAAATAGACACATAAGGGGTCACATATAAAAAGCTAGACCTAGGATTCTCCAAATAAAGCACATCACAAGACAAAAGTTTAAGCATACCAGTAACAACATTAGGAGATACCTCAAATTCTTGAAGGGTGGAAAAATCATACAAATGATTCTGACTAGTGCAGAGCCAGAAGTAGCACCCTTTGGTGTATGATCTGAAGATAAAGAATCTGATCCCTTATTAGTCCCATTAGGAACATAGCCAGAAGACAATTCCTTTAAATATGGTTAGGTTGGCCATATATATAACATTTTTTTCTCCCCTCACCATAAAAAGACCATTGCAACTGACCATAAAATATGCAAGAAGGATATGATAGAGCTGACTGGGATTCAACTGGCTTGAGATTAGGCACCTTGTGCTTTAAATCCACTATTACTCTAAAAGCAGTGATAAAGGGATAGATTAGGATGTGGAGCACTAGCTGTAGAATATGAACTTGATTTTCCAAACTTCTTCTTAGACCATGGCCTACCATCTCTACTACAATTGTGGTGGCCTCTACCCTGCTCAGAATACCTAGACCTTTTACTTTTCCTTTACTCTATTTTGACTTATTTCCTCTTTAAATCTTTAACCTATTGCATATACACCATAAGCCTAGAGATATCCATGTCACGATTCAACAAGGTGTCCTTGTACTCTAGTACCAAGTCTAAAGTCAAACTCAAAGCAAACTTAGTCATCCTAGCCCTCATGCTAGACACCAGCTCAGAAGCATAACAGGGCAACTGATGAAATTTTAGGGCATACTCTTTCATAAATATCCTACCCTATTTCTGATGCACAAACTCCTCAACTTTAGCCTTCCTAAACTCTAGAGGAGAGAATCAATCCCTGGAGGCACACAATAACTCATCCCATGTTGCCAACTCTCCATCATCACCCCAAGGCTAATATCACTCCTCGTTCCACTAATAGGACACATCCATTAACTAATATATAGAAAATTCCATGCCCTCAAAGTCAGAACCATGCATAACCTTGAATATCTTCTCTATCTCTGCTATAAAGCTTTGAGGATCCTCCTCAACTTTAGAGCCGATAAAGATTAGAGGATTAATCCTCAAAAACTAATCTACTTGAGTAACCTCAAAAGAATTCACAACAGTACCAGTAGGGCTCGAGTGACCAGACTAAAATATCATTAACTAGGTTAATAGATGAATAAATTAATGAAACTCAACATTAGAAATTTCTCCTTAGGGCGGTAGGTCATGATCATTATCTGCCTGAGAGAGACTGGTAAGGATCGGTGGAACTTCATGTGGGATAGTACAGTCAGGAGTTGGAGCCCTAGTTTAGGTCTGAACTCCATAAGTAGGACAAGTTCTGCTCATATGGTCCTTAGGTAGGACATAAGAAGTTCCACGAGCATTAAAAATTTGGGGAGGCATGATTTGAAATATGAACAAATCATGATTAAAGGAGTTTCAAGACCTTAGACTATATAACCCAAAAGTAGAATAAAACGAATGGAAAATATTTCTAAATGTCTCGTAACTCTCCCTCATAAATATGGCATGCTACACACCCATGAAAGATACTCTACTTGAAACAACTTTATGAATACCTAATTGACCATGATCCTGGGCTCTGATACTAACTTTGTTATGACCCAAACTAGGGCCTAGCCATAACGGGTATCTCAAGTCCACAAAAGATCTGAAACTACCTCCTTTGCCTAGACAAATAGAACATAACATACCTGCCAACGGCTGAATTCTAAACTTATATCAAGATAATAAGTCATAAGTTCAAAGACTTCTAAGAGTGTCAAACTTAATACCCAATCCAAGGTAATATACATAAAGACTCTATACTACAAAACAACCTACATCAGGATATGCCCCCGATCCCGGCAATAATAATGTTAATATAAAGTCTTTAATTCTAATTTATGGAAAAAATAAATGGAATGATCAAGTCTTCTGAAAAATGAAAGCTGACCACTTTACCACAATGACCCACTCTGGGATTGCCAATTACTATATAGGAAAAGTAGAAGTGCCTATAGACCCTACATCGCATAGGGATATAGCATCTGGAGATGATTAGTGGGGTGAGCGCTAGCAAGTAACTCAGAATAAGGGCAAAATAATGTCTGTCAAAAGTTTAATTTCCAACTCACTATACATGTTCGCATACATACATATATATATAAATTAGATTCTAGGGTATGGGATAAGGTTTTGCATAATAGTAAAACATTATCCTGGACTATGTATCTCAACTATTATAAACGGGCACCCTCGGGCTATATGGGTTCAGCTCGACCTACTGAAAAGTCCCAGTACATGTTAGCCGGATGAACCAGAGGTATCAAGAAATACTACAGAATTCCATGACCCCATGTCAATCCTAGATACAAATATATCAATAGAGTGAACCATGCACACATTCATCAAGACCAACCCTCACGTCAAATGTGATTTTCTAGTATAAGTAATTCGAGACCCACACCTTCACGGCTTAGCTATATAACCCCTATTAATCCCAATTAAAACAAGTTTCATATAACACATTCATTAACCAAGGAAATTTATATTAAGGACATTATAGGCAACGTCATACCATTTATCTTCAAGCACATAATTATACCATTATAATTCCATTAACTTTGGGGACTACCTCAACCCCCTTTTTCATTAAATTAAGTCAGGGGAATGTCTCAATATCTTTTAGTTTATCAAATCAAATTCTGGAATGCCTTGACCCTCTTTGTTCATTAGATCAAAACATGGCCAATAAGGCCTTCAAAAACCATGTTTATTTTTTAACCATTTAAGCAATACCATATTACAAGTGAGTAAGTCAAACCTAGTAATAATTTCCTTAATTCAAATCCATTTACATAAGTGGGTGGAGGGAACAAAATTATTCAAAACCAATTACAAGTTCAAAACATTAATTTAAGGGATTATCTTGATCCCCACTCAAATTCCCACAACCACGCACCCAACTAGTTTAAAAATATTCAATTTAAAGCATGAACAACTCATAAAAACTATGGAAAATCAATTCAAGAATCATCCATTCCAAAAACCTCAACCCATGGCAAAACCCACATTCAAATCCATACAAACAAACCATTTAAACATATTTTTTAGTAACTAATATTTGGAGAAGAGTAACATGACTAAAAGTATCAAAACTATGGAGAGAAATCACCCTTGAGAGCCCGAATTAGCCAACTTCTTAGAAACCCTTAATGTTCTTGAACTTGGGGATTTGAGAGAGGTTAAGAAGTTATTTTAATTTTTTTTAGAGTGATAATATCATCCTAAAGTGGTTTAATTCATGGTTCATGATTGGGAAAGGGGGGAAATATCTAAATATCTCTTAATGAATTATTGAAAAATTATTGCCCAATCGCTACGGGCGATCTTACGACTCGTAGGGTCACCTTACGACTTATGAACTCCAGTCATAGTCTGGACAGCCTCCATGGGTACCTACACTATTTTGGATATGAGTCGTACCATACGACTCCTACTGAGACTTTACGAATCGTTAATTTCAACCGTATTCACGGGAGAATCAATTGGGCACTAACCTGGTTCGACCATGGATGGGACTATACCACTCGTATGGAGTCTTTACCACTCATTTTGATCCAATCATAATAATAATAGAAACTAGGAAATCCACACTTTTCAATCTATGATTAGGGTCCTATGACTTGTATGACACCCTACGACCATAAGGCAAGTCGTAATCAGCGCAATAAGACCATATGTCAAGAAATTTTCATGTACCAAAAGATATGGTAGAAAATTTTGAAAAAGAAAAGAAAAATAAAAAATGATACAAATAAAAGAAAAAAAGAGTAGTGAATAAATAAAAAGAATGAAGGAAATCACACCTAAAATGAATAAGTAATAAATAAGTAAAAGGGAGAATAATGAAGTATGGTTGAGAAGCAGACCCAAAAATATAATCATAGCATCAAGAAGGGTGAGTCGCTATATACCAAATGTACCATACCTTTCCCCAAGCCTACATTACAAGCATAGAAAAGTTATATTGTGATCTTAGTCTAACTATCCTAAAAACTAAGGTTTAGAAAATAAGGGCATTCTTATGGTGTTTTATGCTCATTATTGGAAATTCTTTTATGAGCATGAGTGTCTTGATATAGTCCCTGTATTGACATGTATTATTATATTGTGAGAGTTAGGACTTTCTTGCTATGAGGGTATATGGGATGTATTATGAACTGCTTATCTGTTCAGGTAATATCAATTGCATATAAGCTTGGTTATTTGTTGCTAATGTAATGTCATCACTTGATTCTTTTATTTCATGTTGTTGTGATACATAGATCCACATAATCGTTTTGAAAGTTATAAATAGGAGCGGGTAAGAAATTTAAGCTAAATTGAGTTGACTATCGTAGGTGCCTTAGGTTTTTTTAGTTAAGCGTCATTTTTCTGCTATGTGTTAATTTCCTGAGGTCATGCAAATGTTCTAAGTTGTGGGTGTTGATGTGGCACGGTTTCATGGAACTTTTGATGCTTTAAATAAAGAAGTTATGCAAGTACTTAAATATTTCGGTCAGATAGGATGTGTTTTTGTGTTGGTTTAGTAGAAAAAATGAGTTCGGAGTAGATAAGGAATAAAAAGGGATGAAGTGAAGTTGGGAGGATACCTATGAGCCTACCTACGTGTTGTACATAATACCTACGGGCCGGAAGGTGGATCCATAGGTTGCAGCCTTGAATGTTCTAAAAGTGTGATGGTCCTCTAATTTCTATGAAGATTTCCTATGGTTTTGTAAGAACTATGAACGGCCCTGTAGGCGCCACCAATGGCCCATAGGTAATGGTCGTAGACAGGGGATCTAAATCATGAACTACGAGCCTAGTTATGCCCTGTAGGTACATAAGTGGGCTTGTAGGTGGTGCCAACTTTAATTTCCTACTTTGTTTAGGATAAGTTTTTCGATGTAACTATAAATACCCATTGGATGTTTCATTAAAAGTTTATGTACTTTTTAGACTTTTAACATTGTTTTGAGTTCTGAGATACATTTTTTATATTGGAAATATTTTTCTTGGTTATTAGGGTTTGATATTAATTTGAGATTTCATTTTCATTCTAATTATTCGTGAGATCATTCGAATGCTTTCATCCATGAATTATATGTGTGTTCTTTCAATCATAAGAAGATAAACCCCATAACTATGGTTATGGGGACCTAATGGATTAACGAAGCAGAGGAAGTGCAATGTCATTCTAAATTGGTGTTCTTGCATGTATTATGATTTCTTTCGTATTGGTTGTTTTCTTGATAGTTGTAAACATTAGGAACCTGTTTGTATTTGATACTAAATCAAAAGAGAGGTAGATATTAGGAAAAATAAATCACAATACTAATTTGAAGCTACCAACCATGATCTAATCAATTGACACCAAAAGGAGATAGTTAATCTGAGATCCAGAATAAGGGTTGGTAATGTGACACACTAAGATCTAGAGAAGATGAGTTAAATTCACCCAAACCAAAGTTGAGAGGTGGTTAGGTGATACATAACTTATTAGATTTTTCATGCAAATCACCAAGATAGTTTGACGAGAATGCTAAATTTTAAAAAACCCCTCATTTACTTTCTACACTTTCCACCTAGATCATCAAGCTCAAGACAGACTTCCATAATATTCTTTGTGGGGTCGGCGCCAAATTTTGTAGATTTTACATTTGACAAGCGACCACGTTATACTTTTTAGGAGGTGTAATTTTGGCGACATCAATAAACATACTTTATCTATTGGATAATTAAGAGAGGCTAAATTAGTGATAATGATGTTGTATTGAATTGTTCCAATGAGAGGTTTGTCTGATAATGATAACACGTTGAATTGATGCCATGAATGGCATGTTGATGACCAATGTAAATTATTAAAATAATGCCTCTGAGTGGACCAAAATGATGATAAATGAAAGTTCTTGATTGATAATGACAATGTGGTTACAAAAATACCTCGAGTAAAGAAGACTTGTGATATACTTTGATACAAGTTGAAAAGTGAAAGATGAATATTTACTAAGAATTGAAAAGTGGAATGATTGTTAGTAGCAATATAGACGACGGTAAATTCTTTCATTACTACTAAATTTAAATATTGCTAGCTTATTGATTTCTCAAGTAATGTGGCCGACGTTAAAATATGGTATTTTTGTATGACATGATTGGATTAGGTGCATAAGTAGGCATGGTAATAATAATCATCATCATCATCATCATCATAATAATAATAATAATAAAGTAGCTTATAATAAGGTGATATATAGAGATGAATCTAGTGAATAATCCCAAAGAAACGACCCCAAAGTTCAAATAATTGAATTAATCATTCTCCAAAGTATATATAAATTTTTCCAATGAGACTTGAGTTGTCACGACCCGACCCAAGGCCTAGCCGTGATGGGTATCTCAAGCCCACCGAGGGCCGGAGACCACCCCCATAGCCTATCAAGTCCAAACATTATCCAAACAATAACAAAGAGAAAGACAACCAGAAAACAAAAGTAAAATAGTTAATGTAACTCAAGATTAAGCTCTAAGAGTCAACAACACCATCCAAACCCACACATGTCCACAAAAGCCTCTAAACCAATCTGAATATCAAACTAGGTCGGAATATGCCCCCAACCATGACAGTGATAATGACTATGATAATGTGAACTCTTCAATTCTAATTATGCAAACCGATGGAATTGCCAAGCTTTCTAACAGATGGAAGCTCACTACTTCAACGCAAACTTGATAGATGACCCACCATCTAACACTGCACAAACAAATTGAAGAAATCCTTAGGATCCTACATCATAAAAGGTTGTAGCTTTTGGGGACGATTAGCGTGGTGAGCGCTAGCATGTAACTCAGGGAAGGGATAAAATAATGTCATTTCAAAATAAAATCAAACACAATATACATGTTCACATACGTCCAAATATACAAACATACATACATATATATATATACACACACATATATACATAATGTTGGGATAAGGAACAAGGTTTAAGCATGAACTTTAAAACCATTGACCTGGACAGTGTAGCTCTAACCGCCATAAGGGCACCAACGGACTATATGGGTTTATCTCTCCCAATTGAAAAGGTCCTAGTGCCTGTTAGCCGCACGAACTAGGAAAATCTAAGGATGGGCCAGAAAATTCCTCGACCCTAGCTAATATAATATATATATATATATATATGTGTGTGTGTGTGTGTGTGTGTGTGCGTGTGTGTGTGTGTGTGTGAACTATGCACAAGGCCATAAAGACCCCCACGCTGGCAAACATGGATTCAAGTATCGATCCTCCTGGGACCTTCACCTACCACGATGATCTACACAACCCTCTTTAAGCCCAATTAAAACATTTGCACATAACCTATCAATTTAACCAAGGAGTTATTTATTTAGGGAATTATCGTTTGGTATCGTCATACCAACTAAACTTGCAAGTCAATTTCCATTAGACCATTCCCCTTATCCATTATCTTAAGGGGATCCTGGACCCCCGAGTTCCAATTTAAAACCAATCCATGGCCAACGAAGCCTTTCAAAACCATTTATATTCCATTAACCTTTTATGAAATACAATAGTTTTGAAATGTTGGTTAAATCATGCATATTTCTATGTTCCAAAACCAAAATTACAAGTGGGTTGAGGTTAATGTGAATTCCAAGTCAAGTTTCATAAAATTAGAGGAATACCACGATCCCTTTCCTATTCACCAAACCCGTGCACACATTTAGTTCAACAACCATGAGATAAAGCATAAAAAATAATTCCAAAATCATGGGAAAACCAACCAAGTAACAATCATTCAAAACCCTCAACCCATCATTCATAACCTAAAATTAAATTTACATAAACCTTGGTTAAGCATGTTATTTCATATAAAACCAAGTTAGGTAAGAGATACATGTTTGAAACATCAAGGAATTTGGAAGAGAGCCTACAAATTGAGCCCTAGATGTTAAATCCCTAGAAATCCTAGTTTGTTCTTGACTTGGAAATTTGAGAGAGAAGAAAGTGTATTCGACTTGTTAAAATAATGACAAAATGACACTTAGGGTTTTTCATGGTCGTGTGTTATAATTGAGGATGGAAGGAAATAACCATAGTTCCCCTATTTAAAATGAAGGAAAATGGTCACCAATCGCTATAGTTAGGTAACAACTCATAGTCACTGGTCACGAGTTATCACCAAAACTCGTAGCTTGAGACCCCAAATCCTGACCCCTTACTGTTATGGTCACGAGTCACACCCTAAGACTTATGACCTCACCCTATGACTCGTAGTGTATAGTCATTTTACCAAAACAGTAACCTTGGGCTATCTCACTATTAAGGTCACGAGTCCCTCACCATGACTCGTTACACTACCTTACAACTCGTATTTACCCATTCATGACCATGACAAAAACTTAGGGAAACCTCATTATATAGATGTAATGAGTCTTTACAACTCATCACCTAAGTTGTGCCCTGAGCAGTAAGCACAATTACTAAGAAAGATTTAGAGTTTAAAACCTAGGGTATTACATTACCCTCCCCCTACCCTAGGATCATTCATCCCTGAATGAGGAGTTAAGGCACCCTTTCGCGTGAATATAAGATAGAAAGTAATCATAAACCATGAACAAAATTCAAAAAGCGATAAGAGAAAAAAAGAAACCCATATATCAAAAATTTTCAGTCAATCCAATAAAAAGGAATAGATACTCAGACTTGATGTCCTCTTTGGCCTCCTACATAGTTTCTTCAACCTTTTGATTCCTCCCAAGGACTTTTACCAAAGCCACATCCTTAATCCTCAAACTACGTACTTGTCTATCTAAAATCTCAACCAGTACTTCCTCATAAGACAAGGGATCATAAATACCAACATTCTCATTAGGCATAATCAAAGAATGATCACCCACACACTTTTTCAACATCAACACATGAAAAATCAAATGAATAGAACCCAAACTCGTAGGAAAACCTAATTCATAAGAAACAATCCATACTCTTCTAAGAATATAATACGGACTCACATACCAGGGACTAAGATTCCCCTTCTTTCAAAATTGCTACTTCTTTCATAGGAGAAACTTTCAAGAACACCCAATCACCTACATCAAACTTCCACTCTCCTCAATTCACATTTGTATATGACTTTCGGTGAATCTGAGCAGTCTTAAGCCTATCTATAATCACCTTCACCTTCACCTTCTCCATGTATTAGTAAACCAAGTTTGGACCAAACATTCGAGTCTCACAAAACCTCAAACCACCTGATAGGAGACCTACACCTCCTACCATAAGAGCGTTAAAAGGAGTCATCTGAATACTCAAATGATAACTATTATTTAAAAAAAAAACTCAATGAGAGTCAATTGATCCACCCAACTTTCCTTAAAGTCGATCACATAGGCCCTTATAATATCCTCCAAAGTTTGAATAGTCAATTTTTCTTGATCATCTGTGTGAGGGTGGAAAGCGGTGCTAAGGTTCACCGTAGTCCCCAAACCTTTCTGGAACAAATCCCAAACTGAGAAGAAAATTGCATACCTCAAATTAAAATAATAGAAATAGGAGCACCATTCCATATAACTATCACCTCAATGAGTATCTTGGCATAATCCTCTCCAGAGTAGGTTTTCCTCATAGGCAAGAAATGAGAAAACTTATTCATTCTATCCATAATGACGTAAATCAAATCAAACTGATTATGAGATCGCGGGGGTCCTATAATGAAATCCATATTAATCATCTCTTACTTCCACATAGGCAACTCTATATCTTGAGATATACAATCAGGCCTCAAGTGTTCTACCTTCAGTTGCTAACAAACCATACACTTAGCTATGAAATTGATCACATCCATTTTTATATTGTTCCACCAGTAAAGATCTTTCAAATCATGATACATCTTAGTTGAACCTGGATGAACCGTATATCTTGACTCATGAGATTTAGTCAAAATCCTATCCCACAGTCCATCGAAATCATAAATACACAATCTACCTTGGTACCTCAAGATACCATCACCACCAATCTTAAAAGCCATTACCTTTTGCCTACCCACATTATCCTTAGTCTACATAAAAATGGGATACAAAGTTGATTTTATCTTAACCTCAGTGCTAAGAGATGATTTAACCACTTCTTGAATAATCACCCCTCTATCCTCGGCGTCTAAAAGAAGAATACCCAAATTAACCAGACGATGAATATCCTTCACCAATTCTTTTTTCTCCTCTTCCACATAAAATAAGCTCCCCATAAACAACCTGTTAAGAGCATTAAACACCATATTATCTTTAAATGGATGATAGTGAAGACTCATGTCAAAATCCTTAAGCAATTCAAGCCATCACCTCTGTCGAAGATTCAACTCCTTCTGAGTATATACATACTACAAGCTCTTACGATTAGAAAAGATATCCACATGAACTCTATACAAATAATGGCACTAAATCTTTAAAGAAAAAACCATAGTGGCCAACTCTAAATCATGAGTTGGATAATTCTATTCATAAACCATAAGCTTCCTAGAAGCATAGGCCACATGCTTACCGTACTGCATCAAGATACAACCCATTCCAATACGGGATACATCACAATACACCACAAATCCATAAGTATTCTCGGAACAGGTCAAAACTGGTGCAGAAGTTAACTTATCCTTCCACTTCTCAAAGGTACCCTCACAAGCATTGAACCACAGAAACTTCACCTTTTTCTAAGTCAGCTTCATCAAGAATACAGAAATAGAAGAAAAACTCTCCACAAAAAATCTATAATACCCAGCCAAGCCCAAGAAGCTCCAAATGTTAAATGGAGTCATAGGTCTAGGCCACCTGTTGTCTGCCTCAACTTTTGGTTGATCTATCTTGATCTCATCACTAAAAATGACATGCTCGGGAAATATCACGGCTTTCAATAGGAAACTTTGTATATAATTTCTAATACTTAGTGTTAATTGATGTTATTTTGGTGTATTCTAAGAGTGAGAATGATCATGCCAATCACCTTCGAATTATATTGCAGACTCTTAACATGAAAAAATCTAAAAATTGCTTCAACGCCCAATTCATGAGATCCATAAAGTAGCCAAAGCATTAGTCAACCCAAATGACATAACTAAGAACTCATAGTGACCATACCAGGTTTGGAAAGCAGTCTTGGGAATATCATCCTCCCTAATTTTCAACTGATTGTAACCCGAATAAAGATCAATCTTAGAAAGACATCTAGCACCCGAAAGTAAGTCAAAAAGATCAACAATCCTAGGAAAATAAAACTTATTCTTCATGGTAAGCTTAGTCAACTGCTAATAGTCTATGCATATTTGAAGGGATCCATCTTTATTCCATATGAAAAGCACAAGACCACTCCACAGACAAATACTAGGATGGGTGAAACCCTTATTAAGAAGATCCTTTAACTTCTCTTTTATCTCTTTCAACTCAGCCAGAGCCATTGTATAAGGAGAAATTGAGATAGGATGGGTATCCGATAAAAGATCAATCCCAAAGTCTATTTCCATGTCGAGAGAAATACTAAAAAGATCATCGGAAAACACTTTGAGAAATTCATTGCCCACAGGGACAGATTGCAAAGAACGACCCTTAGAGCTAGAATCCTTAACCCAAACTAGATGATATAGACACCCTTTGGAAATCAAATTTTGACTCAATGATAGGAAATAAACCTCTATTTAGGTACTAAGGAACTACCCTCCCACTCTATTAGCGGTTTATTAGGAAACTTGAAGTTTATTGTATGAGTCCTACAATACAGTAAAGCATAGCACAAGAGGAGATAATCCATCCCTAAGATAACATTAAAATCCACCATATCAAACTCTATCGAATCTACTAAGGTCTCTCTCTGAAAGATGTACACCACACAACCTGTATTAACCTTTCTTTCCATAATAAAATCACCCATCAGAGTAAAAACAAAGAAGCAGTCAAAAATATTTTCAGGACCAAAACCAAAATGCACAACCACATAAGGGGTCACATTAGAGAGGGTATACTCCAGATCAGGTAAATAGTAACCCTCATGGGAGAAAATTTATATTGTACCGATGACAACATCAGGAGATGCCTTGAGTTCCTGATGGGTGAAAAGAGCATAAAGATGATTCCAGCCAGTGCCCATACCAGAAGTAGCACCCTTTGATAAAGAAGTCAATGAAGTAGTGATCGAAACTTTAGTATCTCCTATAGCTATCTTAGATGAAGAATAGTTCCTCTAAATATGACCAGGCTGACAATAATTAAAGCATAAGTTCCTCCCCTTGTTACAATAACCATGATGAAGCTGACCATAGAATCGATAAAAAAGATAGGTGGGGCTATTTTAGCTCCAGTATCTTGAGACTGGGTACTCTGTGCCTTAGGACCACTACTAGTCTGAAAGTGACAATCACTAGACCGCTTAGGGTAAGGACCACTAGCCATAGAATATGAATTAGAATTTCCCCAATTCTTCTTCTTAGATCATTGTATACTATCTATCTCAGTATTTTGTTGATTCACACTGTAATACTCCAGCAAAAAAATTTCGTAAAGATTTCATGAGAAACGTATCGAGTTCTATGCTTTAGAGCGATCCATAAATTTTTTGTGTAGTATTTCTAAGACGTTGATTTACCATTGCGTAGAGTATCAAATAATATTTCCAACGATATGTAGATAATCTAAAACGGACACTCGAGCGATGAGTTACGACCATTCCGATCAAACTGTGAACAGTAAAATGTGCAGGAATTAAAAATTACTGCAGCCAGGCGAATTTCAAGGTCAACTTCAAATGATCATAACTCCTTGTACATAATGATCTGGATGAGATACTATATATCAATGGAAAGCTCTAAGATTTCTCTTTCTAATGAAATTGGTTTCATCCTATTTGGCTGTCGGAGTAAAACGTTATGGTCAATCTACTTCATCCTATTAAAACAGTCCACCAAAGGATAGATTTGACATTATTTGTTTTCTTAAGAGCAATTTGGTTATTTCACACCCCCTCTTGGATGAAAATTTGTCCATTTAATCCATAATTGAACCTTCAAAATTCATTATCTCCATGAAACATTTGGGATAATGAAACCCTAGCCAAATTTTACCTTCAAATACCTTTCAATTTCACCATAGAAATCCAAAATTAATCCGATAAATGAACTCCTCATTTCAAGACCTTCGAGGAGCACCCATTATTTTTCCGAACAGGATTCCGTAATCAAGAAGTCAATTTCAAGGTATGTGGGATTTTGAACAAGAGCAATCTTCCGTTCTTGTGCCCAAAGCTTTAATTTTATTATTGTTTTACATGATTTTGCAAGTGAGATTATGTCTAAATAATTTGATTATGAGATTATGATGGTTGAAAGAATAAAATTTGATTTATATGATTATCTCAATGATATGATTTAATAATTATCATTGCGAATTACACACTTTTACCACGAGGTGGTATTTTGAATGATTTTGGGACGTATGTCGTGATGGTATTTTGGAATAATATTTTGAGATATGTGTCAAGCTTTATGCTTCCCAATGACGATTTGAATTATTGAATATATATTTGCGACATGAGATGTCTTAATATCTATAATTATAAATTTTATATTTTTATTTTGAATGATTTTGAGATATATATTGAAATAATATTCTGGAATGATTTTGAGATATATGATAAGCTTAAAGATTCTTTATGACGAAATTGAATCATTGAGCATATTGAGATATAACATTTGAGATGTTACCATGAGTCTTGATATTTTCTCAAAAATATTGATGTTGTCATGACTTGATAAATTGTTACATTTTGACATTTAAAAAGGTTGAGTTCTATTATTGAAATTTCATGATATTAAAAAATGAGTATACACTCAAATTACTTTATGAAGGATTTATAAGACTTTAAATTTTTTTTCCAATATAGATATACATGATTACTTCATTACTCTACTTCTTAAATTGAGAATTTATGCTATGAATTGCATACTACTACAATGAATTGATATTTTTAAAGACTTTCGAGATAAAAGTCGTGATTTGAGTTGTACTACGGGATATGTATTCTTATTATGAATTGAAGGTCTCAAGTGCTTTTCAAAAGTTGTTCTCATGATTTAATTGTCGAATTGAAAGAATAATCATTTGAGAACATTGACCTTGAACTCGCAGAGTCGAGATGATTTTGACTATGAGAAAAATTGATTTTGATATAGATGTTGAGATAAATTTTGATATTTTTTTTTTGGATGATTTTTATGAGTTGAATTGTTGAAAATATTACGTATTGAGTCTTCATATTCTTGTCCAAATGTCGAGTCGATTATGGTTCAATGCATTGATACCTTGTTGATGTTGAAAAAAATTGAAATGTTTTAAGTCAAAGTTAGGGTTAGGAATCCACAAATTGTTGATGAATTATAAATTGAGATATTTGTTTTGGTCTTTATGATAGACCCTTGTGATGATGATGGTGGATCTCCTTACGCATTCTGAGCTTGTGGGGGAGTAGTACTTAGCACCGAGAGGGAAATTTGGTATTTTCCCAAACCTATGTGCCACCGTATGGTTGTTTGATGATGATATTATTGGCAAGAGAGCTCAATTATGATTACTGCAGTTTTAAGGTCGTACTCCCTGACAAAGAGTATGACGCTCCCGCCAACTGGTATTTCAAACTTTGGTATTTCACGTAGCTCACATGGGATTGTCAGTTATAGGAAACTCCCCTATCCATAAAAGTCATGTTTCTTGAATTACCGAGTCACTCCAAGATTTGAGTCAAAGAGTTGAGATATTATGATGAATTATGATTACCTATGATGAATTTTGACGATATGATAATTTATTATGATTTATCATAATTTATGATTTTTGATGATTTACATGGATTATGAGATTTTACTATTTCAACTATTTATTATGAAAGTATGAAGAGTATGATTTGGTATAACTCAAGCCAAGTGAGTCATCATTGTCTGTATGCATGTTTTCATAAAATTGATGATGTTATTTAATGTGTTGCATGCACCCCTACATACTCAGTACATTCTCTTTGTGCTAACCCCCATTTACTATCTATTCAGTTGCAGCATTTGGTCAGCAGGTAAAGGAGTCTTTATAGTTTAAGGTCCTGTGTTGGTTATTTCAGTTTAGAGACACTGTCCTTCTTCTGTCGGCCATATTGAGTGGGATGGTTGGGAGTCATGACCCATTTATGTACAGCCAATACTAGTAGAGGCTTCATAGACAGTAGTAGTGGTTGATGTATTAAGTCTCCTTCTTGTATATGTATGTGTCAGTAGAATTGTCATCTTGTAATTCAAATATTATATTGAACAGAATTTGTATTGAGATATTTTCAATTTTATTCTCTTAAAATTATGTTTTAAATCCGCTGCTTTTGAGTTATACCTATGAAAGGGTTAGCTTGGGGTCACTTGTGTCCCTAAGCACCATGTGGCGTACCGGGACTCGATTTTTAGGGCGTTACAAACTTGGTATCAGAGCCCAGAGTTCAAGTGTCCTAGGGTGCCTATGAAGCCGTGTCTAGTAGAGTCTTACAGAATGGTATAGAGACGTCTGTACTTTTTTTTGAGAGGCTATAAGGCATTTAGGAAAGGTTGTTGTTCTTTCTAGTCTTGAATCGTGCAATAATTTTAAACTAGATAAGCTACCAAATTTTTTTCAGGATCTATAAGTGATAGTTTGAACTTTTCTATCTATGTGCTATTCTTGAGATAGTATGAGCAGCAAGTCCTGGTTCTATCCCTGATAATGTTTTCAGACTGATTAGCAAAATATTTTAGAAGTCTCATAAAAGTGTCTACAGAAGAGCCTCCCAGTGTGTTATAAGTTCCTGAAGTTTCATGTTATGTCCTCTTCTTTATGACTTGTTTAGATATGACTGAGTGGCCGTGTGCTCCTTGATCATCTAATATGGTATGCCAAGTTCCTATCTCCCGTAATCTTGCTATCATCATGCTGTTGAAAAGAAAAAGTCTAGTGAAGCCGTGTGGGGCTCTTTCGATTCACTAGCACAGCTGTTTTGTTATTCACCTCAAACTTTTTTTCAAAACTCATATTTTGTTCCTTGTGCTGGCTGAAACTATGGGATTTGGAGGTGTAGTATTAAGAAGGATAGTAAGTGTGATTTGTTGAGCATAAGTATAGCGGAATCTATTTTTGCATACATTTGGGGTTAATAGGGAGTGATATATCCTTGTGTGTTAATTTTGTGATGTAGTTTGTTCGAGGTATGAAATAGGTGTTGACGGTATTTGTATGCCAGAGATTATAGGTTAGTATGGAAATACTCGATGGGTGAGTGTTGATAAATTATGCCATTGCTGGGTTGCAAGAGGAATTTAAGTTAAGGCATAGAGAGCTATGAACTAAGTTAAATTATGTATGAAGGATAGATAGTAGTGACCGGTGAAAGAAGGATGTGTTAATGGATTGTGAATAAGATAAGCTATATGATTATGACCAATTATTATTGTTATGCAGTTTAAATGGGCTAGCATTTGTTGAGGATTGTTTTATAGTTTCTAAGTGGAAATTTCGTGCGAAAAGTTTTAAGTTATATTGTGTGCTAAAAGTTAAGTTTGAATGATTGGTAATCGTGAAAGTGACTGTGATGATTTCTTGATTAATGGTATTAGTTGTTAGGAAGTGATCTATTAGGCTTGAATAGTGGATATAAGAGCCTAAGTTTGGTTGATTCATGATTAAGTTTGATGTTGTGTTTATGATGAGAAAGTTTACCCAAGATATTATGGGACTACTTTAATTTTGAGGATTAGTGTATGACTATAATGGTTGAGCTTCTTAGATGTGATTTTGATTCTTATGGTTTAGAAATATAAGATTACAAACATGATTTTAATAAGCGATGACAGAGGTAGTGTGGTCCATTAAGGATTAGAAAAATTTAAGTTGAGCGTTAGACTCTAAGATTGAAATTCCAAAGTTGATCTGAAAACGTTGAAGCTCTAGATGGTCTATGCTTATTTTGAGCTAAGTGGTAATGTGAAGTAAGATTGAGATTAAGCTTTCATGAATATTGTGGTTAGTTGAAGTTTTAAGTGGTTATCTTGAGGGATTGTGGTGTACATGTTTCAGATTCTGGAAGCTAGTTATGCTTCAATTCATAAACTTCTACTAAACGATCTTTGTTTTCCAAGTATTCCAACTCAGTCAATCAGAATCGTATAGTGTACCTTATCATTTATCATTTCATCATGTTATCCAAGGATCTTAGGAATGAAATCATTTCCATATGGAGCATCTCAGTAGTTACGAGTATACCTATGTTCGTGCGTCATGCATATGAGCTAATTCATTGGTGCCTCATGTTCAGTCTTAGTGACCCTGTTAAATAAGTGTTGTAAAGGAACATAGAGTACCAAGGGGGAGATACCCCGTGACTTCTTAAAGCTTTCGTGTTTTAAACATATCTAGTTCATGCTCAACTTCTCATTACGAGCCTTGAATTGGCTATTGTTGCATACACATTCATACATTCCAGAGTCAGTTCAGCTAGATATTTATGCATAAGATATGCATGTTCAGTATGAGGACTAGGAAACTGTAATTCTAATCATCCATGGTGAGATACACAACCCCCTTTATACCCAATTAAAACATTTGAACATAACCCATCCATTTAACCAAGGAGTTTTTCATTTTGGCAATTATTGTTTGGTATCATCATACCAATTGGACTTGAATTCAATTTCCATTATGCCATTAAACTTATTTGTTATCTTGGGGGAATGCACTACCCCTGAGTTCTAATTTTAAAGAAATCCATGGCCACCAAGGACTTTCAAAATAGTTTATATTCCATTAACCTTTTATGAAATACAATCATTTCAAAAGTGGGTTAAATCATGCATATTTCCTTATTCCAAAACTAAATTTATAAGTGGGTTGATGTTAATGCCAATTTCAAGACAAGTTTCAAAAAACTGAGGGAATTCCACGACCACCTTTCAATTCCCCAACCCCATGCACATATTTAGTTCTACAACCATGGGATAAAGCATGAATAATAATTCGAAAATCATAGGAAACCAACCAAGTAACAATCATTCAAAACCCTCAATCCATTATTCAAAACCTACAATTAAATTTAAATAAACCATGTTTAAACATATTATTTTATATAAAACCAAGTTAAGAAAGAGATACATGCCCGAAATATGAAGGAATTTTGAAGAGAAACCATAAATTGAGCCCTAGATATTCAATCCCTAGAAACCCTAGTTTAGTTCTTGACTTGGAAATTTGAGAGAGAAGAGAGTGTATTTGACTTATTAATATAATTATAAATGAAACTTAGGGTGTTTTATGGTCGTGGGTTATAATTGGGGTTGGAAGAAAATGACCAAAGTTCCCTTATTTAAAATGCAGGAAAGCTATCATCAGCCACTATGGGTCAGGTAATGACTCGTAGTCACTGGTCGTGAGTCATTATCAAGACTCATATCCTGAGACCCTAAATTATGACCCCTTAATATTATCTTCATGACTCATACCCTACGACTCATGACCTCACCCTACGACTCATGGAGTCTAGCCATTTACCAAAATAGCAATCTTGGGCTATCTCACTGTTAAGGTCATGGGTCCTTCACCATACATGTGGCATTACTTTATGACTCATATGACCCCAGTAGTGACCATGATATGAACTTAAGAAAACCTCATTAGTTAGACTATGATTTGCTCTATATAAATCATCACCTAAGTTATTCTCTGAGAAATAAACATAATTACTATGAAAGATTTAGAGTTCAAAACTTAGGGTATTACATGAGTTCTCTTGTGTATTTTCCTACGATATGATTTGACTTGTATTCCCTACTTTATTGTATTCTTGAGATTTATTATGTGACATGTACTTGGAAAAGTTAAACTTTTTGCTTATTTGTTGTATATTGGTTGATTTGCTTTATTTATACTTTTTGCAATCATGAATTACTCAATTTGCTAGTTATTATTCTTTAATTTTATAAAAGAGTGTGAGTTGTCTATGATTACTGGTTATTCCTATGAATGTGAGTAATGGAAAAAGTAAGGCGAATAAACAGAAATAGTGATGTATTAAAACTGGATTGTGGTTGATGGTGTGAATTAATATGGCTATATTATGTTAGCAGTTAATTAATAATAATAAAGGTGGAGGAATAGTTGGGATGATGTAACTTAAATAGGTAAAGGATGGCAATGTTATTACAATCTGAGTTGGATTATATTTCTATTAAGATGTCTTGATTTCTTTCCCTTAATTCAATTCTATGACTATGTGGAATAACACTGGTCATATGATAATGCCTACCAATACATATGTTCTTATTGACCCTACTCTTTTATATTTCTTAGAGGTATAGACTAGATGCAATTTAATTTTCCAGTTAATAGATAGATGACGATATTCAGAACTAATCTCATTCTTGGCAAAAATGGAGTTTGTTTGTTAATTATTTTATTATAAGTTTATTCTATAATAGGTAACTCTAGTATATATTTTATTAGGTGTTGGGGTAGTAAAACTCAGTTGATTTTTAATAGATTTTCATAGTTTATCTGAGTGTGTTAAATGATTTTATTTATCAAAACATAATTTTTTTGCATATTTTTGGTTAGGTTATAAGGGTTTTACTTGCTTCTTATCACAGCATATGTGCCTTCATGGTCCGTTAGCTTGGATTATGAAGGTTGGTATTAGAGCATTAGGTTCATCGATTTCACAAGTACAAGAGCAACGTCAAGTAGATTTTGTAGATTAGTGTGTAGGGACCTACACCCAATCTTTGAAAGGCTACAAGGCATATAAATGTAGTTGATTTCAATTGGTATCTTAGTGAGTTCAAATTGAAATTGGTATCTTAGTGAGTTGGATCAAATTGGTATCTAGACAATTTCAATTGGTATATCAACAAATCTCAATTACAATGTAGTTGATTTCAATTGGTATCTTATTGAGTTCAAATTGAAATCTAGCACATTGTAATTGGGGACAGTTAATAATGGCTAAGGGTTAATATTATTACATGATGATATATGAAAGTAGTGAACTTATTTTATTGCCTATTGTTTGATATTTCGCTGAACTTGAATTGCTAAATTATATGATTGATATAAATTATTTCTATTTGAATTATGGTAAAATAAATTGACTAAGTTGCTTTTACTGAAAATTATGATGGAACTATGTGATTTCTTATTGTTGTGAAACTAATAACTTCTTTAGTGCTTCCTTGTTCTTGATACTATTATTATGCTAGTGAAATTTATAATATGAGAATTGAGAGGATGATATAAGGACACGATGCCAAGTAAAGAAAATGAAAAAGACATGAACAAACTAAGGTTATGTGATTCACATAATGACCAGCTCTTGTAATTGATATTGTGAACGGATTGTTATTTGATCCAGTTATTTGATATTTTATGTGGATCCTTCTGTTGTCTAGATATTGAGAATTTTTTGGATTCTTTTATAGACCTTTTATTGAAAATTTTAATTAGTTTCTTGTGAGAATTGACTAAGTGATATTATCTTTGACTTCCTTATATGAACTAACTTTTAAGGTTTAACAAAATAATGAGTTTCAAATGAAAATGGATAAACCTAGTGGAGGTTGGTTGTACCTAAGAAACTTGATTGATAATGAGACTATTAATGACCTATAGATGTTTATGTTGTTTGATCTTGCTTGTATAGTTATTGTATACGGATCAATATCAAAGTAGTTAAGAGTTAGTGAAACCTGTAATAAAGTTGTTGTTAGAAAGAAAAAATAATGGCTTTTTAACCTTAGCTTAGTGGTGGTGGTTGAAGGTTCACTGGGCTTCAAAATGAAGATTTTTTCGTATGATAAGAATTGAAGTTAGTGATTACATTGGCTGTAACGCCCCGAATCTGGTACCCGAAATGCTTCATGGTGCTCATGACCCCAAAGGACCACAAGCTAACCCATGACTAGTATTTATGCACGTATACTGCATGATATACTGTATAATGGAGAAATATGAATGGAAAGTCCATAAGGTTCAAACTGTAACATAATATCCGATAAAATATAACATCTGGGATAGGGCATAAATGCCTAAAATACATCTTTCTAAACATATTGTAGTTTGACAAGCCTCTAAAACATAATTGTCTGAATAACAAGATGATCAAACTTGTCTCCAACTAACTCTAACTAATAAAATAATTAATAAGATAATAAAGAAATGATCATGTCCTCAAAAGATGAGGTATCACTGCTAGCTCTAACTGCGGAGATTGGAATGTTACTAATGCTCTGGAGCTCGTGTTTCTGAACCTATGGTATAAGACACCATAGCACAAATGTGTTAGTACTTTGAATGTACTGATATGCATGTGATGTAGGCTGAATGCAAAGGGTTTACATGTATGATCTATATTAACTGACTGAATAATATGAATGTGAGAATACATGCATGAATACATAATAACTGTAACTAGGGTCGTGATAACATGATTACTGTGTCTGAGTACTGATAACATGAGATACTGATAATTTTATAACTAAAATAACTAATACTGAGCGGCTGTATCTAACAGTCTAGTTTCTAAAGGAACTAGCAGAGTTTTACACTATTCTGAGTTGACTGTATCTTGCAGCCCTGAATTCTGTAGAACTATCTAAGTTCTATTACTGAGACTGAATGGCTACTCTGACGGTCCTAATTCCTTAACAAAAACTATGGGAAGTAGTCATCTAACAAACATGCTCATAATAGACCATTATGGCTGAGTTGGGGTCCAATTTGTAACCCTAATTAGAAGGGTGTCAACACCGCTCTACTAGTAAGGACAATCCATAAATAACCCTCATATAACAGGTAACTCTAGTGAGAACGGTGGGAACCCTCATATAATAGGTAAATCTAGTGAGAACGGTGGGAACCCTCATATAACAGGTGAATCCACCTTATCTACCCTCATATAACAGTCTATGATGTCTCAACCACACTGGCTAAGTAGTTATCGAATGCAAGGATTGCTTTTAAGAATCACACCCTCATATAACAGGTGAGTTCCCATCCTTGGATTCACTCGGTGCTAATTACTACTCCCATCTAAAAAGAAACTTAACATGATTAACTGAACTAGACTAGACTGAATTCATTGAGTTTCATTAGATGATGGAATACTATTGAGATTACTGAATTACTGAGCTTTCCTGAGTTATATAACTGACTGGGTTCTATGGACCATGGCTTGACTGATGATGTCTTGAAAATATGACACTAAATCTAGGCATAAAACTATATTATTCAGGCATAAGTACCCCCAGGACTCGATGAAAGAAAAATGACAAGGAATGACATTAATGAATACATGACCAATATCAACAATCCATATTACAATAGTTGGAGATATTTCATGGGCATTTGATTATTATAGCTTGGTACGTGAATAAGATAGCATGTATACATAGCATAATTTCATAAGGCTAACTCATGAGCAATCCCACAAGCAATTTCAGTACATAAGAATAACATGGAAGTCATTTTGAACATAAGGTTAAAGCATACATTGTCATTTGGGTCACAATTTATCTATAGTGCATAATTTCTATAGCTTTAGGCATTTTATCAAACACCTTACATGCACAACTTAAGGCATAGGAGAAATAATCAAATTTCACAAATCAAAAACCACCAAATTCATCGATTTAAATTTATATGCTAACGTAGTTTTCATAATTTCACATAAGGAACCCAACAAGTGTGGGGTGCACAACCTTAGTTCTTGATTTAGCAAAGATTGATGGAGAGATTTTCTTAAAATTGAATCCCCAATTGAAACCCTAGTTTGTTCTTGAGAGAAAATTGAGAGAAACTAGTATGAATTTGCTGAAGAATGGCTAAATCACGTGTTATTAGGTTTAAATAGGGGTGGAAAATTGACCCTTTTAACCCTAGATACATCTTTTAAAATTGGTGAAAATTTCTCGACCTAGACCCCTGGTGCGACGCGGCGCTATCGCGCCGTGTCACTGGAATTTAATAATTGGGAAATAGGGGAATCGCGCGACGTGGAGCCATCATATTGCCACTTCATTTGCGAACTGAAAGTTTGGCGCGACGCAGGAAAAATTGCACTGAGACACTGAAAAAAAAGAACAATTGCTATTTTAGCTTGTGGTGCAGCGCGCCACTGGCCAATATGGTATTGTTTTACGACAAGAACTTGAAATAGTCATAACTTTTTACACAGTTATCAGATTTGGGTGAATCTTATATTGAAGGAAAGCTTATTGAATTTCCCACATGAAAAAAAGTCAAAACCTTAAAAATTCCTCATGGAATAAACATCATTCAATTTATGAGCTAATACTTGGCATTCTTGGGCCAAAATTAGTTAAGAAACTTCAAGGTATTACAATATCTCCCCTTTGGGAACATTCATCCTTGAATGTGATTGACTGAGATGGGATAAATGATGAGCTGAAGTACATGATGATCACGAACAACTGAAACCTGATTGACATTTCTAGGATTTAGACTGAGAGTGCATATCTGATGCATGATTACATGACTTACTGAATCATGAACACATTACTGTGATTTCTGATAACTGAATTTCTCACTAGGAGAATGCATGTCTAATGGATGAACACATAACTAATATGATGCATGAACATATGAATTATCTAATAAATGAACATATGACTGAATATTCAATGGTATTTAGTACCAAGTTTAAAAATGGAATCTTGAACATGAGACTAATACCAAGTCATAACTAAAATCTGGACATGAAAACTAAAAAGCTTAAGGAGAACTGTTACCTTAAGCTAGATCTAAGTTGAAGGAAAAGAGGTGAGGATACTTGGTTCCCATATCTGATTATGTTTCCCACTAGCCCCTTTAACGGACTAATTTCATCTAAGAACTTTAACTAGAGGAATTTCTTTATTCCTCAGTCTACGAGTCTGATAGTTCAGGATTTTGACTGAATCTCTTCATAAGAGAGGTTGTTCTGAACATCTATGCTCTATATAGGGATTACAACTGCTGCGTCATCTACGAACTTCATGAGCAAAGAGACATGGAAGACTGGATGAATTGCGGCTAGATATAAAGGCAATTCGAGATTATAAGCTACTTTGTCGAAGTGATTGAGAATTTTGAAGGGACGGACATATCGGGGACTAAGATTTCCCTTCTTGCCGAACCTCTTCACTCCCTTCATGTGAGATATCTTTAGGTAGACATAGTCTTCAATCTCGAACTCAAGAACCTTTCTGCATACATCTGCATAAGATTTATGTTGGCTCTGAGCAGGCCGTAGTCTTTCTCTAATCAACTGGACTTTTCCTGAGGCATCGAATACTAAGCCAGGCCCTATAACTGAGGCCTCACTAACTTCAAACCAACCGACTGGAGATCTGCATCTCCTACCATAGAGAACTTTTCATAGAGCTATCTTAATACTGGAATGATAGCTATTGTTGTATGAAAACTTTATCAAAGGCAAGTGGTCATACCAACTACCCTTGAAATCAATTGCATACGCCCTTAGCATATCTTTTAGGGTTTGAATGGTCCTTTCTGCTTGACCATCTGTCTTAGGATGAAAGGCTGTACTAAGAAGAACTTGGGTACCAAGACTCTTTTGGAATGCTTTCCAGAAGAGAGAGGTGAACTTGGTACCTCTGTCTGAAATAATGGATAATGGAATACCGTACAATCTAACCAACTCTCTAATATAGAGCTTGGTGTAATCCTCGGCTGAATAAGAGTTATGGACTGGAAAGAAATGAGCTGATTTGGTCATTCTGTCTACAATGACCCAAAGTAAATCATGCTGATGATGAGTATGAGCCAAACCCATTATGAGCCAAACCCGTCACGAAGTCCATGTTAATTTCTTCCTACTTCTAAGTAGGAGTATGGATATCTTGCATGGACCCACTAGGCTTTTGATGCTCTATCTTAACTAGATGACATGTAGAGCACTTAGCCATGAACTTTGCAATATCTCTCTTCATCCCAATCAACCAATAGATCTCCCACAAGTCACAATGCATTTTGTGGGCCCTGGATGAAAAGAGTAGCGCGCACCATGTGCTTCTACAAGAATTTGCTGCCATAAGTTATCTACACCTGGAACAAACAGATAACCCTGACAATGCAAAACACTGTCTCCCCCTTGGGAGAAAACTTCAACTTTCTATTCCTTGACTAACTCTTTCAACTAGACTAGACTGAGATCTCTATCTTGCTTTTCATTCACCTCGAAAACTAGAGATGATTCTGAACTACTCTGAACCCATATATCACCCTCTTCTATATCGACTAAGAAAACTCCTAGTCTAGAAAGATGATGGATTTCCTAAGCTAACTTTTTCTTACTGTCCTCAAAATGAGCAACACTACCCATAGACAGTCTACTGAGAGCGTCAGCAATTATATTGGCCTTGCCCGGATGATAAAGGACACTCATGTCATAATATTCCAAGAGCTCTAACCACCTTCTCTGACAAAAATTAAGATCTTTTTGAGAAAAGACATATTGGAGACTCTTATAATCTGTGAACATATCCACATGAACATTGTATAAATAATGCCTCAAAATCTTTTGGGCGAATACTACGGCTGCTAACTAAAGATCATGAGTAGGACAATTCTTCTTATGGTGTTTAAGATGTCTGGAGACATAGGCTATGACCTTACCATGCTGCTTGAGGACACAACTCAAACCTACTCTGGATGCATCACAGTACACTACAAACCTATCTGGGCCATCTGGAAGAGCTAACATTAGGGCAGAGGTAAGTCGAGTCTTCAACTCCTCAAAACTCTTCTTGCCAGGATCTGACCACTGAAACTTGAATTTATTCTGAGTCAATCTGGACATAGGGGATGCAATAGAAAAAACTCCTTCAACAAACCAGCTGTAATAGCTAGCCAAACCCAAGAAACTCCTGCTATTTGATGGAGATACAGGTCGAGGCCAATTTTTTATGGCTTCGGTCTTTTGAGGATCTACTCTAACGGCATCACCAGAAATGATATATTCAAGTAATTCTATTGACCTTAGCGAAAATTTGTACTTACTAAATTTGGTGAATAACTAATGATTTCTGAGAGTCTGAAGTACAATTCTGAGATAGTCTGCATGATCACGCTCATTGCGGGAATAGAACAGAATATCATCTATAAAGACTATGATAAACATGTCCAAGTACTGCTTGAACACACGATTCATCAAGTCTATGAAAGTTGTTGGGGCATTGGTAAGACCAAAGGACATGACTAGGAATTCAAAGTGACCATACCAAGTATGAAAGGCTATTTTTGAAATGTCACATTCTCTGACTCTGAGTTGATGATAGCCGAATCTAAGGTTTATCTTAGAGAAATAGATGGCACCCTGAAGTAGGTCAAACAAGTCATCGATTCTGGGAAGAGGATTCTTGTTTTTGACCATAACTTTATTAAGTTAATGGTAATCAATACACATTCTAAAAGAACCGTCTTTCTTGTGCATGAATAAGACTGGTGTGCCCCACGGGGACACACTAGACTTAATGAATCCCTTGTCTAAGAGATCCTTTAATTGCTCTTTCAATTATCTGAGTTCCACTAGTACCATTTTGTATGGTAGAATAGATATAGGCTGAGTATCTAGAAAAATATCAATGCTCAAGTCTATTTCTATTTCGAGAGGAATTCCTGGAAGATCTTTGGGAAAGACATCTGAATATCCATTCTCAAACAAAATAATAGACCCATCTCTTATATATTATTTTCCGTTCCCGTAGGTAGTAAACAAGCTAACCTCTGAAAGTGGATACACTACCCTTCCACTCAAGGTCTGGTTTATTTGGAAACTGGAACTGGACTATTCTACGTATGCAGTCGACTGTGGCATAGTAGAAATAAAGCCAATCCATGCAAAGAATGACATCAAAATCCATCATCTCTAATACAACTAAATCGGCTGAGGTAAATTTCTGAAATATCTTAACGGGCAGTTCCTGCATACCCGCCGGGCTATGATGATTTTACCCACTAGGTAGAGACTAAAAAGGGATCTGCTAAAATTTTAGGACTAACTCTAAA
Organism: Capsicum baccatum var. pendulum; assembly: GCA_030864225.1. NCBI lineage: Eukaryota > Viridiplantae > Streptophyta > Magnoliopsida > Solanales > Solanaceae > Capsicum > Capsicum baccatum. Next base: position 115,641,654 of record CM061560.1, read on the forward strand.
ATCAAATGCTATATAGGGAGTAATGAAAGGTAGGGAAGAACCTGGATTTAGCAAAGCATAAACATATACATGAATGATTTGTAACATACCAATAACCACATCAGGGAAAATTTTCCTGATCTTGTTGGGACTGAAGGGCATAGAGTCTGTTTGGGCGTTGCCCACTAGTAGCATTGGAAGTGGCGTCCTGCTGATTTGGGCGATCGAACTGAGCTGAGGAACAGTTCTGCTAACCCTGAGGATCTGGCTGAGGATAGTCTCTGACTCTATGGCCTGGCTTGCCACATCCCAAACAAATATCACTTTGATGATAGGCGATATTACGCGCCTATATCAAGATATTTTGCCCATATTTTAGCCTAGTTTTGAGAACAAATTATATATTTCATGCACTTTTAGTCCTTTTTCCTGTAAGTGAGCTAACGAACATGATTAGCAAAGTTTCAGGTATAAATGATGCAAAATTCAGCATTTCATGGATAACTTGACGCCAAAGAAAGCTTCACGAAAGGAGAAAAGCCAAGCTTGGACGCCTAAGGACCAAAAGTGATGCATGGAAAATCTGTCCCGGGCTAAAATAGCATTTCTAAAGACTTTGGGGACTAGAAGTAACTTATTAGGATTAGGATAATGATACATTAACCTAGTACAATTGGGTTAAGTATTTCATTAGTTTATTTGGATTTGGATAATGTTACATTAACTTAGTAGGATTTGGTTAAGTATTTCATTTGCTTAGTAGGATTAGGATATGGGTATTATAAATACCCTATCATGCTAGAGATTAATATTCATTTAGATTCTTACAATCATCTTTCCATCCTTCTATTCTACAAACAATTCTACAACTCTTCTAATCTTTCCATTAATTCTATTTTTCTTCTTCTATTCATCTATTCTTAATTTCCGCAACAAGAGAAACGTTACTTTGCCTAGGAATTCACGCCTAAACGCCTACCACTCTTGTGCTACACGAAATTAATCATTATTTTGGTATAATAACAATGTCAATCATGATCTCCTTTGCATTCATGGGTAACTAAACTTCTCTGTTGGGGTTATGGAAGCCGAATGAGGTACTATCTATTACTATGAGCTTGTGAGTTCGTGACACGTATGCTGCTTATATCATTATTCTCTTCATCTTAATCTAAATTCTTTGTGGTTTCAAATGCAAGAATACGCCAGTATAACATTTAACTTGTTCGAAAGAAAGGTTATTTGTCTGGAAAAGAGATAGTGTCAAGGTAGTAGGGTCACATCCTAAATTCCCTATTAAGCAGTTAGTGTCGTAACTGGATTAACCTCTTGGAGAATTCGTACCGTTAGACACGCTTTAAGCTCCAAAGAGTTAAAGTGAAATAATCCTCGAATAGGTCGAAAGACGCCTGGATTTACCATCGAATACAATTCTCTATAAGCACATGCATGACGGAATTCAACACACTCATAGCCAATAGAGACGTATAACTCAGAAGGTGGACATAACCCCAACTCCTCAATTCTCATTGTTTTACAACCAACTAAACATTCTTTCTGTTTACTTTACTATTTTCAGTTTTTACTTTAATAATTTGGTTACACAATACAATCCCCCCTTCTTACGAGACTTGCACTAAAAGTCTAGTAATCGTTGCCTACTTGTTGACCAAGCTATTCTCTGTGGGATCGATACCCAACCCAGTTGGGTTCTATATTTGCTAACGACTGCTTTACACTCCTACGAGAGTTGTAGATTGAGAGTTATCAAAAATTGGCGTCGTTGCCGGGGAATACAAGTGTCAATTAAGTTTGTGATAATTACTAGACCCTTTGGTCAAAGATTCTCATACTTTTACTTTTAGTTTTTGTTTTTGTTTACTGTAGGTTTTTATTTAGTGCATGCCCCATACTCGAAGTTCTGTTCAACCGTTATTACTTATCAATCCTGAACCACAACGTATTGGCAGAATGGAGGAACAAACGGAAATCGAAAGAATGGATGCTCAACAGGAGCAAGCGAGATTAGCTGCTCTTTCCGCCGCCCAAGTACACCAACAAAACATTGATAACCCTGGGTGAGCAGCAAATCCTGACGATGAGGATTTAGGTGATGGCGAGTTACTAAACCCAAGGCGTGATGCTGAAATCATAACACTTGCCAATAGAAGAGGTCATCAAGCTCGGTTTAGGTATGATCGCCAACCCATGCAACCAGCTTTTGACGACGATGATGATGATCTTGATGGAGCTGGATCCACTGGAGCCATAATTCCTCCACCATTAGCGCCCGGAGCCAAGTTCAACATCACAAGCACCATGATTCAGTTATTGCAACTCAAGGGATTATTGGGTGGACTAGCAGGCGATGATCCGAATATGCATCTCATCAACTTTATTTCTACATGCAAGTCGTTTGACAATCCTGGTGTTGGTCAGAATGCAATTCGATTACGTCTATTTCCATTGTCTCTGTCTGGGGAGGCAACTCTATGGTTGAATGGGCTGACTCCTAATTCTATTACAAATTGGAGGCAATTGAGAGACGCTTTCCTAGAAAGATTCTTTCCGCCATCCAAAAGAGCACAATTGCGAGATAAAATCAGCAACTTTCGTCATCTTCCCACTGAAGTTCTTCATGAAACATGGGAGAGGTTCAATACAAAGCTAGCGAGATGCCCAAACCATCATATGACTAATGTTCACCTAATGGAGATATTATATAGAGCCTTGAATTCAATAAATAAACCAGTGGTGGATAATGTAGCTGGAGGATCCTTTATGGACCTCACCTTTGGTCAAGCAAGCAATATGCTAGATCGTATGACGAAACAAAGTAAAGCTTGGCATACCAGGGATTCTGAGGTAGCAAGCCCCACTTTATCTATTGGCATGACTGCAGACCAAAGAAGAAGAGAAGAAGAACGTGATCAAGTTATGGCGCATATGAAAACACAAATGGATCTTCTTACAAAGCATTTATTATCAGGGAAGACCGAAAAAGTGAAAGTTATTGCGTCCAAAGGAAGAGACGAATCTGATTCGGAAGAGAAGGCCAACTACTTGAACAATCAGGGGGGTTTCCGTGGGAATACCCAAGGAAACCAAGGTCGGAACTATTATGATAAATCTAGAAACAAGGACCAAGGTAGTTGGAAAAACAAGAATGAAAAGAGTGGTTTGTATGTTCCCCCTGGTAGACGTGACACCACCACATCTAATTCTGGAAGTATGGAAGACATGATGGCTAAATTATTGAAAGGAGTGGAAGCAACGAGCGCGGGAGTAACGGAGGTAATTAATGATTTGTCCTCCATGAAATAATTAGTTGATTCACATTCCACTTCAATCAAGAAAATAGAGCAGCAATTGAGCCAACTTTCAGCAGCACTCAATCAAAGAAAGGTCGGCACTCTACCTAGCGATACTGTGCAAAACCTAAGAAATGATGGGTCATGCATGGCCATCACTACCAGAAGTGGTAAGGTGCTGGAAACTTCAGCAAAAGGCAAGCAAGTGGTTGATGAAGCCGCGGACTTTGATGACAACGCAATAGGAGAGGAGTCCGCAGAAGACGTCAAGGACGTCACACCCAGCGACGTGCAGCCTAAAAAAGTGGAAAAACGGAAGCAAGAGGAGAAGAAATCCATGGAGAGAACAATTCCATACCCACCACCACCTTTTCCCCAAAGATTGAAGAAGGTGGCGGATGACACGAAGTTCAGCAAATTCATGACTATGTTAAAGCAGCTGACCATTAATGTTCCATTGGTGGAGGCACTTGAACAAATGCCTGGGTATGCGAAATTTATGAAGGATATTTTAACAAAGAAGCGGGCAGCAAGTTATGAGTTGAAAGAAGATATTCATCATTGCAGCGCAATCGCTACCCGAACGATAGTTCAGAAGAAGGCCGACCCCGGAGCTTTCACTATTCCTTGCACCGTTGGATCTTTGAATTTTGCCAAAGCATTGTGTGATTTAGGAGCCAGCATCAATTTGATGCCATTATCAATCTATAAGAAGTTGGGGTTGGGTGATCCTAATCCAACCAACATGAGGCTTGTGATGGCTGATAGGTCGGTAAAACGACCTGTTGGTATTCTATGTGATGTATTGGTGAAGGTTTCTTCATTCATCTTTCCGGCAGACTTTGTTATTTTGGATTGTGAGGTAGAATCAGAAGTTTCCATAATCTTGGGACGCCCTTTCCTTGCTACAGGAAGTGTGCTCATTGATTTGAGAGCTAATGAGCTTTCATTCCGAATAAATGACGAAGTGGTTTGCTTCGATGTGTGTAAATCAATGAAGCAACCCAAAGATCTGAGTGTATTTTCGGTGGCTGATGTTTTCTTTGATGATGAGAAAGAATTACTTGAAGAAGAGCAAATTATTGATGACCCTTTAGCGGTTGTGCTCATGAATGGAGAGAAAGAGGATGCTGAAAATTATGAAGAAGCTATTTGTGCTCTATCAGGATTAGGGACATATTGCTATGCTCCCAAGAAGCTGGACCTTGATCTCAAGAATCGACCCACACCACCAGCTAAGCCATCTATGGAAGAGCCACCCACATTAGAATTGAAGGAGCTGCCAAGGCATTTAAAGTATGCATTCCTAGGAAGCGGAAACACACTTCCAGTCATTGTGGCAGCCGATTTGGGTGAGCAACAAGTTGCAGCTCTCATTGCTATTCTACGGAAGTATATTAGAGCCATTGGATGGACCATTGCGGATATTATTGGTATTCCACCACACAAGATTCAGCTTGAAGAAAATTGCACACCTACCATTGAGCATCAAAGGCGTCTAAACCCACCTATGCAAGAAGTGGTGAAGAAAGAAATTATCAAGTGGTTAGACGCAGGAGTTGTATACCCAATCTCTGATAGTACATGGGTAAGCCCGGTTCAATGTGTTCCCAAGAAAGGAGGCATGACGGTGGTCGCGAATGTGAAGAATGAGTTTATTCCACTCAGACCCGTCACTGGATGGAGAATATGCATGGACTACCGAAAGCTGAATTCTTGGACACTCAAAGATCACTTCCCAATGCCATTCATGGACCAAATGCTAGATCGATTAGCGGGGAAAGGATGGTTTTGTTTCTTGGACAGTTATTCAGTCTACAATCAGATTTGTATTGCACCCGAAGACCAAGAGAAGACAACATTTACATGCCCATATGGTACGTTTGCCTTCAAACGTATGCCATCCGGGTTATGTAACGCACCAGCCACCTTTCAACGTTGTATGATGTCTATTTTTTTTGATATGGTTGAAGACACTTTGGAGGTATTTATGGACGATTTTTCAGTTATTGGTGAATCTTTTGAAGCATGCTTGGCAAACTTAAGCATGACATTGCAAAGATGTGTAGAATTCAACCTAGTGCTGAATTGGGAGAAGTGTCACTTCATGGTAAAAGAAGGTATTGTTCTTGGGCACAAGATCTTCGAAAGAGGGATTGAAGTTGATCGATCAAAAATAGAGGTTATTGAGAAGCTACCGCCTCCAATTTCGATGAAGGGAGTTCATAGTTTTCTCGGCCATGCAGGTTTCTATCGTCGGTTCATCAAAGACTTCTCCAAAATTGCTAGTCCATTGTGCAAACTCTTGGAGAAAGATGCGAAGCTTGACTTTAATGAAGATTGCTTAAAGGCATTCGAATGCCTCAAAGGAAAACTCATTGAAGCCCCTATCATGGTAGCACCAGATTGGTCTCTCCCGTTCGAAGTCATGTGTGATGCTAGTGGTGTAGCCGTTGGAGCTGTGCTTGGGCAAAGAAAGGAGAAATTATTTCCTCCTATCTACTATGCGAGTAAGGTCCTAAATGAAGCCCAAAGGAACTACACTGTGACAGAACAAGAGCTCCTAGCAGTTGTTTATTCGTTTGAGAAGTTTCGTGCTTATCTATTGGGTACTAAGGTGATCGTTCATACAGACCATGCAGCTCTTAGGTATCTAATGACAAAGAAGGATGCAAAACCAAGATTAATTCGATGGGTATTGCTACTGCAAGAGTTCGATTTCGAGGTCAAAGATAGAAGAGGTTGCGAGAACCAAGTGGTCGACCACCTATCTAGACTCGAGAATAAGCATATGGCGCAACCTGAAATTCAGATTGATGATGCATTCCCTGATGAGGAGATATTAGCGACAACAATGGAAAAATTACCATGGTACGCCGACTTTGCAAATTTCGTGGTGAGTAATATGATACCTGCCAATTTATCTTACCACCAAAGGAGGAAGTTTATGCATGACGTACAACACTACTATTAGGATGAGCCATATTTGTTTCGACGATGTGCGGATGGTATTATTCGATGATGTATATCCCATGTAGAGGTGCCTAATATTTTGGAAGCATGCCACACTTCCCAAGTTGGAGGACATCATGCAGGCAACCGGACGACAAGAAAAGTATTGCAAAGTGGTTACTATTGGCCTTCGATATTTAGAGATGCCTATGACTATGTTAGAAGGTGTGACCAATGTCAGCGTCAAGGTGCTATTTCGAAACACCATGAGATGCCCATGTCTAAAATTCTTGAGGTAGAACTCTTTGATGTATGGGGTATCGATTTCATGGGTCCATTCGTGAATTCGTTTGGAATGAAGTACATCTTAGTTGCTGTAGATTATGTCTCAAAATGGGTTGAAGCTGTAGCGTTGGCTGACAATGAAGGAAAGCGTGTTGTAGCGTTCTTAAAGAGGAATATCTTCTCTCGCTTTGGAGTACCACGTACTATCATAAGTGATGGAGGATCTCACTTTTGCAACAAGCTATTCAAATCTGTGTTGGCCAAGTATGGTGTCAAGAAACATAAGGTAGCCACACCTTATCACCCACAAACTAGTGGACAAGTAGAGATTTCCAATCGGGAGATCAAGCAAATCCTTGCGAAGACGGTCAATGCTAATAGGAAGGATTGGTCTCGGAAGCTAGATGATGCACTATGGGCGTATAGGACTGCATTCAAAACACCCATTGGCATGTCTCCTTATCAACTAGTTTATGGGAAGGCTTGTCACTTACCCATCGAGCTCGAGCATAAGGCATTGTGGGCATTGAAGCAATTGAACTTGAATTGGGATGATGGGATGAATCTGAGGTTGGAGCAGATGAACGAATTAGATGAGTTCCGTCTCCATGCTTATGAGAGATCGGACCTATACAAGGAGTGGATGAAGAAGTATCATGATCAGCGGATTGTTCGACGAAACTTTCAAAAGGATGATATGGTGCTTCTCTTCAACTCTAGATTGAAGTTGTTCCCAGGTAAGTTAAAGTCTAAGTGGTCTGGTCCATACAAAGTTATCCATGTCTACTCGTCTGGAGTAGTTGAATTGGAAGACAATAATGGTGTTGTCTTCAAGGTGAATGGTCAACGTGTTAAACCTTATATCGGTCCTCTTGACACGATGAATTATATGGCCACCACTTATCTCGACGAAGTCTAAGTACTCGAGGTAACTACGTCGAGCCACGACAATAAATAAGGCGCTAGATGGGAGGCAACCCATCGTTTATTGTTTGTCGTTTATCGTATTTTCGTTCTAAGTACTTGTTTTGCTTTTGATAAAAGAAAATCCAAAAATAAGAGTCGTGCCACGACCAAAACTAAGGCGCTTGGTGGGAGGCAACCCATTGTACTAATCGTTTTCATTGGTTTTGAGCAAATATAGGTGCAAGAGGTATTCAACGAGGAGATTGGTTTCAAATGATGGATTGGACATAGTGTATGGTAGAGGTGGTAAGTTTGGAATAAAGATGCATTAGACTATGGATTGAGCATTTCTCATGACAAAGTAGGCATCGAGCAAGGCTAGGCCTAGGTAAAACTAGACCACGAACAAGGCAACGCCTAAACTATAGCCTAAGGTCTCGGATTCTAGTGTGCAAAGGCATAGGCGCCGCCCATGCTCAAGTATGCTATAGCATAGGCGCCACCTATGCAAAAGCATTTGGTCTCAGAATCTCATATGCCATGCATTAGGAGCCGCCTATGGTCCCTTTATGCATTACACTAGGCGCCGCCTATCCTAGCTTATGCTTTGCATTAGGCGCCGCCTATACCATGCTTAGGCAAAGCTAAAGGCGCCGCCTATGGTCCCTTTTTGTCTCCAAAACCAATTTTAAATGGGTCAAAACCCGACCCATTCTTTTCCTATATAAAGGGGACTTAGTCTTGAAACATAAACACATTGAAACTTGACCTAAAGGCGCCGCACATCCATTCCAAATCATCTCAAAATTTTTCTTTTTTCTCTTTCAATTCACAAGAACATCTCCAAAGGTTTCAATCACGTAAGTACTCTTTTATTCTTCATCTATTTCTCGTAAGTACTAAGTTGCTATGTCTATCATGAATTGCTACATCTTGAAGAAATATTGGTGATGTTAAAGTGTTTGAATTGTTGATGCAAAACCATATGAGTGAACATGTACGTTAGGATAATCTTAACTTGTTTCCGACTTGAATTTGGTTTTAATTGCATTGTCATACTCTTTGCGGAATTTATATGGTTATGAACATTGCATAGTCTTGTCACTTGTATACCTACATGTTAGGCTATCCCGTTCATCGGGATAAGACTTATAGTTGCCTACCGACATAGGAGGTTGTAATTGTTGATAGAAACTATACCATGATGAAACCCCTATGTAGTAGTCTTGTTTTACCTAACATGAACGTATTTCAAAGGTTGCAAGAAGTGATACATCACTGATTTTCTTGTCAGAATATAGCTCCTTAAACGTATGTCGACGAAGTCTAAGTAATCGACCACTTTCACTTCCCTGATTTGTATCAACTAACCTAAGTGTGGGGTGGTACCCCGATGGCTTGTTTATAGATTGTTTCCATTAAGTTGATGCTAACATGAAATATTGTTTAAATCATAGGAATAATGGCACCTAAAGTGAGACAAGATAAGGCTACCACATCCCAAAAGGGCAAGAAAAGAGGTCGCAAGGACCAAGGAGAATCATCCTCAATGCAATTACCCCGCCGAATGTTTGGAATAAAATGGGTTCTTGAGGAGGAAGCCAAAGAATGGTATAGGAACAACAAGGAAAGCAAATATGTTCATGTCGACTTGATCAACAAGGACAGCCTAGCGAAGAAGGAACCGCGTATGTTGGCAAAAATCATGGCATTGAATCTGGATTTCATCTTCCGGGACATGGGAGAATGTAATCTTGATTTGACAAGAGAATTTTATGCCAACTGGTCGCCGAAAACCACAGGCAGCGAAGTAAAGATTCGGGGCCAAGTTTTACAACTTAACGTGGATTTGATCAACTCCTTTCTTGGCTTACCTTCGGTCGATCCAGCACCATTCAAAGAGCTGTACAGCAGACCTCCTTATAGAGCAATTCGACACACACTTTGTGGAAGTAGATCCATGGCAAGGTGGAGCAGACACCAAGACACCGGACGACACAACACCTTCCCCTATGCTCCTTTGAATAGGGAAGCAAGAATCTGGTTGCGCATCGTCAAATCATGCCTTATTCCTGGGACTCAATACACCAAAATAACAAGAGATAGAGTGTGTTTAGTCTATGCATTGATGATGAATGTCCCTATCAACATTGGGGCAATCATTCGCTCTACAATGCGGAAGGCTAGACTACACAAGAGGTCCCACTTCACTTTTGGTAATCTGTTGACAGCAATCTTGCGGAAGGAGGATATCGAAGAGGAACGACCTGATCACAAACTCCCACATAACCCAAAGAAGGTTGACCTCACAAAGGTCAAAGATGCTGAAACAACACATGGTGTCAACCTTACTACTGCAGAGAGACATGCTCGAGATGAGAGTTTCTTCCGTCATCTTTATGGCATGACACAGTTCACAATGATGAGTGGAGGTCGTGTTCCAACTGCTGCAGAGCTCCAACGGCTGGACCATGATTATCCAATGAATATGCATGCACGGGAGATGTGTGGAGTAGGCACATACTTTGAGGAACCTCTAGACGATGATGTGCCGACCGATATGATCAACGTCTGCCAGATTCCGACGTAGAGGAGAACTCTGATGATGACTCTTATGATGATTCCGACGAAGGGGGTATGACCCCCGACATTGAGGAAGAGTCCGACTGACCAGTTTCTTGGTATTTACTTTCCACTGAGGGCAGTGTCCCGTTTAAGTGTGGGGTGGCGGTATTTTACGCTATACTTCTCTACCGCATCTATGTTTGTTTACTTTGTTTTATTTGTTTTTTTTTGTGTGTGTGTTTCGTTTTTTAGTTTAAGTTAAGTTTTTTTAGTAGTAATTTTTTTTACTTAGCTTCGCATGAAATTATTCTAATAGGCAGCATGAGATTATGACAAGAGTTTGTGCTAACATCATGACTATTGAGACGTTTAGGCTCTAATTGTGACTCACTATGTGATATTGTATGGTTCAATTCCCTCATCTGTTGGGTCGAGAGTCTATACTACTTCCAATAAAGTCGACCATGTGCCTTGTGTGTGTGAGATTAATAGGATATTCTATGTTTGTAGCTGATGCTAGAACTTGCCTGGTATGTATGCAAAGCGAAAATAAGGAGTGTAAGTTTAGGAGATGATTTAGGCATTTCTTTGGCAACCTATACATGTTTACCTTCATTTTAACTACCCGTGGACATCATCCTAGTTAAACCCTTTTGATCCTTTAGCCGACTTCTTTGATAAACCTCATATGAAAGCCTAATCCATTTTTTTCAAGACTGTAATTTGATTAAAATTCCTAAGTGCTTTAACGTATAAAGTCATGCGACAAAATAAGAGGAAATTGGGTGAGTATGATGCTTTAAATTGCAGTGGTGCTTGAATGTGTTATGAAAAAGAAAGTGCTACCATAAGAGGTATGTTATGAAAAGAAAAAAGGAAAAACAAAACTGAAAAGTGAGTTATGCTTAAAATTGAAAAACAAAAGAGGAGAACAAGGGTGGTAGAATAAAAGAAAGAAGAAAGGTTGAAAGAAAAATGTTGATGATACAATGAGATGTATTGAAGTGCTTAGGAACTTAGTCACTATTTCTGGCCAAAATAGTCCTACCCGTCCCTTAGCCTACATTACAACCATCAAAAGACCTACTTGATCCTAAGCTTAGCATTCTGACATTTAGTGGAGCATTACACTAAGGGCAAGCCTATGGTCATTAGTTGCTGCATACGAATTCTTTGTGAGAGCGAGAGAAAGGATATTTTTATACCCATGTTTGAAAAATATGCTATACTTGTGAGTGATTATGGGTAATTTATTGTGAGACACACATGGTTGATGAGTTTTGGGTATTTGTATATGATTCCTTGTTCCTTAACTTTTGAATATGAGTTGACCAACATCACGAGTCTATACTAGAGGTTAACTTGTTTCTACTAATGATCGGAAAACTACTCTTTGTTGATAATTGTTGTGCCTGTCTTGACAAATATTTTGTGTTGTTGTTGTGAAACCTTAAGTTAATGTTTAAAGGGACATGATATTTTGTTCGAGGACGAACAAAGCTTTAAGTGTGGGGTGTTGATGATAGGCGATATTACGCGCCTATATCAAGATATTTTGCCCATATTTTAGCCTAGTTTTGAGAACAAATTATATATTTCATGCACTTTTAGTCCTTTTTCCTGTAAGTGAGCTAACGAACATGATTAGCAAAGTTTCAGGTATAAATGATGCAAAATTCAGCATTTCATGGATAACTTGACGCCAAAGAAAGCTTCACGAAAGGAGAAAAGCCAAGCTTGGACGCCTAAGGACCAAAAGTGATGCATGGAAAATCTGTCCCGGGCTAAAACAGCATTTCTGAAGACTTTGGGGACTAGCAGTAACTTATTAGGATTAGGATAATGATACATTAACCTAGTACAATTGGGTTAAGTATTTCATTAGTTTATTTGGATTTGGATAATGTTACATTAACTTAGTAGAATTTGGTTAAGTATTTCATTAGCTTAGTAGGATTAGGATATGGGTATTATAAATACCCTATCATGCTAGAGATTAATATTCATTCAGATTCTTACAATCATCTTTCCATCCTTCTATTCTACAAACAATTCTACAACTTTTCTAATCTTTCCATTAATTCTATTTTTCTTCTTATATTCATCTATTCTTAATTTCCGCAACAAGAGAAACGTTACTTTGCCTAGGAATTCACGCCTAAATGCCTACCACTCTTGTGCTACACGAAATTAATCATTATTGTGGTATAATAACAATGTCAATCGTGATCTCCTTTTCATTCATGGGTAACTAAACTTCTCTGTTGGGGTTATGGAAGCCGAATGAGGTACTATCTATTACTATGAGCTTGTGAGTTCGTGACACGTATGCTGCTTATATCATTATTCTCTTCATCTTAATCTAAATTCTTTGTGGTTGCAAACGCAAGAATACGCCAGTATAACATTTAACTTGTTCGAAAGAAAGGTTATTTGTCTGGAAAAGAGATAGTGTCAAGGTAGTAGGGTCACATCCTAAATTCCCTATTAAGCAGTTAGTGTCGTAACTGGATTAACCTCTTGGAGAATTCGTACCGTTAGACACGCTTTAAGCTCCAAAGAGTTAAAGTGAAATAATCCTCGAATAGGTCAAAAGACGCCTGGATTTACCATCGAATACAATTCTCTATAAGCACATGCATGACGGAATTCAACACACTCATAGCCAATAGAGACGTATAACTCAGAAGGTGGACATAACCCCAACTCCTCAATTCTTATTGTTTTACAACCAACTAAACATTCTTTCTGTTTACTTTGCTATTTTCAATTTTTAATTTAATAATTTGGTTACACATTACAATCCCCCCTTCTTACGAGACTTGCACTACAAGTCTAGTAATCGTTGCCTACTTGTTGACCAAGCTATTCTCTGTGGGATCGATACCCAACCCAGTTGGGTTCTATATTTGCTAACGGCCGCTTTACACTCCTAAGAGAGCTGTAGATTGAGCGTTATCACACTTCCAGCTTTGGAAATACCTTGATGGTGCTTGCCAGAAATCTGGCAAAGAAAATAGGTATGGGTACTGATAATATTGCCCTAAGACTTAGACCTTGGTGCTTTATCTTTATTACCATCCCTGAACTTAGGAGTTGGAGCACTAACTAGAGAAGGAGATGGAACTAATGACTTAGGAAGAAACTGAGAATAGTTTCATCCTTCTGATTTGGGCTGGGCAAAGTTGAAACTACCTGTGCTTTCTCTCTTATTCTTCTTCTCCCTCATCTTAATCTTTTGCTCCTCTATCTGTTGAGCATGAGTCATAAGCCTGGCTAAAGCTATATCACTATTCAATATCACAGACCTACACTCATTGACCACACTATCATTTATCCCAGAAACAAACTTACTCATATTGGCTTTGCTGTCTGCAATCGCATGAGGGGCATATCTGGAAAATTGAGAAAACTTAAGAAAATACTCTTTCACCATAATGTTTCCCTACCTGAGGTTGATGAATTCTAACACCTTAGCCTCTCTCATCTCTAGGGGAAAGAACCTCTCTAAGTATGCAGTGACAAACTCCTCCCACTTTATAAGTCCTTCATCAACCAACCTCTTTAGCTTCCACTGCTTGTACCAAGTGTGAGCAATATCCTATAACTAATTTGCATCTAGATCAGCACTCTCAATAGCTGACACCCCCATAATATCAGTAACCTTATGAACCTGATCGATGAATTCCTGAGGGTCCTTATCTGAATAAGACCTGAGAAAGGATGAAGGATTCATTTGGGTAAAGTCCTAAATCGTAGTTGCAGCTGAATTGGACTCTGGGTTAGCTAGAACAATAGTTGGTATCTCATTCTGAGAGGCAACTAACTGAACAAGAGTAGTTAATATAGCTCTAAACTCTGCATGAGAAGCATGTTTGCCCAAAGGTTCTTCGGGCTTAGTGGCTAACTGATTCCTATTTTTTCTTTTAGGAGGCACGTTTTGTAAAAGAAACGGAGAAACGGATTAGACTAAGAGATTGACTTTAGATTATGCTCACTAGCACGACATGAATACTGAAAGAAGGGAAATTATTACTAAAATATCTCATAGCCTCCTGTACATAAATGTGGCGCGCAACACATCCACGCACAAGACTCTACTAGATATGGCTTTCAGACTTCCTAGGACACTATTGAACCTTAGGATCTGATACCAAGTTTGTAATGCCCCAAATCTCGTAACCAGAATGCTACACGGTGCTCATGACCCCGAAGGACCACAAGCTAACCCATGACTAATATCTGTGCCTGTATATTGTATGATATAATCTATAAATGGGAACTATGAACTGAAAGGACATAAGTTCAATCTGTAACTTAATATCTGATCAAATAAAACATCTGGGATAGGGTATAAATGCCCAAAACAAATCTGTCTAAACATTGTAGTCTGAAAATCCTCTAAAACATAATTGTCTGAATAAGGAGATGATGGGACATATCCCCAACTAACTCAAACTAACAAACTAATTAATAAGATAATAAAGAAATAATCATGTCCTTGAAAGATGAGGACTCACTGCTAACTCTAGCAGTGGAGACTGGAATGCTACTGATGCTCTGGAGCTCGTGCTTCTGAACATATGGTCTAAAACACCATAGTGCAAATAAGTCTGTACTTTGAATGTACTAGTATGCATGTGAGGTAGGCTAAATGGAAATGGTTTGCATACATTATCTGACTAACTGACTGAATAATATGAATGGGAAAATATATGCATAAATACATAATAACAGTAACTAAGGTCATAATAACATGATTATTGAGTATGAGTACTGATAACATGAGCTACTGATAACTGTATACCTGAAATAACTGATACTGAGCGACTGTATCTAACAGACTAGTTTCTGATGGAACTAGCTGAGTTTCACACTATTCAAAGTTGACTATATCTAACAGCCCTAAATTCTGTAAAACTATCTTAGTTCTATTACTGAGATTGAATAACAGTATCTAACAGTCCTGATTCTATAACCAAAACTGTGAGAAGTAGTCATCTAACCAACATTCCCCTAATACGCCATTATGGCTGAGTTGGGGTCCAATCTGTAACCCCAATTTGAAGGGTGTCAATACCGTGTCACTTGTAAGGATAATCTATGAGTAACCCTCATATAACAGGTAAATCTAGTGAGAATGGTGGGAACCCATATATAACAGGTTAAGCAACCTCATCTACCCTCATATAACAGGTTATGATATCAAAACCTATGTTGGCTACATAGTTCTAGAACCCAAGGATTGCTTCTAAGAATCACACCCTCATATAACAGGTGAGTTCCCATCCTTGGGTTCACTCGGTGCTAATTCCTACTCCCATCTAAATAGACACTGAACATGATTAACTGAACTGGACTAGACTAAATTCATGGACTTCCATTAGCTGATGGAATACTATTAAGATTACTGAATTATTGAGCATTCCTGAGTTATATAACTGACTGGGTTCTATGGACCATGGCATGATTGATGATGTCATGAAACTATGGCACTAAATCTAGGCACAAAACTATATTTTTTGGGTATAAGTACCCCCAGGACTCGATGAAACAAAAATGACAAGGAATGACATTATTGAATACATGACCAATATTAACAATCCATATTACAATAGTTGGAGATATTTCATGGGCATTTAATTATTATAGCTTGGTACATGAATAAGATAGCATGTATACATAGCATAATTTCATAAGGCTAACTCATGAGCAATCCCACAAGCAATTTCAGTACATAAGAATAACATGGAAGTCATTTTGAACATAAGGTTAAAGCATACATTGTCATTTGGGTCACAATTTATCTATAGTGCATAATTTCTATAGCTTTAGGTATTTTATCAAACACCTTACATGCACAACTTAAGGCATAGGAGAAATAATCAAATTTCATAAATCAAAAACAACCAAATTCATGGATTTAAATTTATATGCTAACGTAGTTTTCATAATTTCACATAAGGAACCCAACATGGAAATCAAACAAAAATCATGACATAACTTAAGCAACCCACAATATAATAATCATGATTCATAATTTAAGATTACTGAATTACTAAGCTTTCCTGAGTCACATGTCTAACTGGGTTCTATGTACCATGGCTTGACTGAGGATATCATGACAATGAGACACTAAATCTAGGCACACAACTATATTTTTCAGGTACAAGTACCCCCAAGACTCGATGAAAGGAAACTGACAAGGCATGACATTATTGAATATATGACCAACATTAATAATCCATAATACAATAGGTGGTGATATTTCATGGGCATTTGATTATCATAAATTGGTACGTGAATAAGATAGCATGTATATGTAGCATAATTTCATAAGGCTAACTCATGATCAATCCCACAAGCAATTTCAATACAAAACAATAACATGGAAGTCATTTTGAACATAAAGTTAAAGCATACATTGTCATTTGGGTCACAATTTAGCTGTAGTGCATAATTTCTATCCCTTTAGGCATTTTATTAAACACCTTACATGCACAACTTAAGGCATAGATGATATCATCAAATTTCACAAATCATAAACCACCAAATTCATGGATTTCAATTTATATGCTAACGTAGTTTTCATAATTTCACATAAGGATCCCAACATGGGAATCAAACAACAACCATCATATAACTTGAGTAACCCACAACATAATAATCATGATTCATAATTTAAAATAGGGTTCTTGAGCTTTATGGATGAAAGACATCCATAAATCAACACAATGCATACCTTAGTTCTTAATTTAGCAAAGATTGATGGTGAGATTTTATTGAAATTGAATCCCCAATTGAAACCCTAGTTTTTTCTTGAGAGAAAATTGAGAGGAACTAGTATATATTTTATTGAAGAATAGCTAAATAACATGTTATCGGGTTTAAATAAGGGTGGGAAATTAACTCTTTTAAACCTGAACACATCTTTTAAAATTGGTGAAAATTTCTTCACCTGGACCCCTAGCGCACGTGGAGCTATCGCGCTGTGTCACTAGAATTTGATAATTGTGAAATAGGGGAATGGCGCGATGTGGAGCCATCGCATTTCCACTTTATTTGCGACCTAAAAATTTGGTACGACGTGGGAAAAATTGCAATGAGACACTGGAAAAAAGGAAAATTTCCATTTTAGCTTGTGGCGCAGTGCTCCATTGACCAATATGGTGCTATTTTACAACAGGAACTTGAAATAGTGATAACTTTTTACCCAGTTATCAGATTTGAGCGAATCTTATATTGATGGAAGGCTTATTGAATTTTCTAGATGAGAAAAAAGCAAAAATCTTTAAAATTCCTTATGGAATAAACATAATTCAATTTAAAAGCTAATACTTGACATTCTTAGGATGAAATTAGTTAAGAAACTTTAGGTTATTACATGGGCATAACTTTCAGTTGTGCATTGGTGCAGTAAAGGAGACCTTAAGAATATAAGTTGATTGTTAACTTGGATATTCGATTGACCTATGTGTTTAGACATCCTATAGAATTGACTGATAGATGATATTTTAAAAGGGTAGCAATCCCCATGATGGTGGTAATGTAAATCAAAAGGCTTAGTTACACCCATAGAATAATTAATAATGGTACTAAATAGGAGAAAATAAGTGAATTATTAAATAGTGTGATTGATCTCCCTTGGTTGATACTTGGTGGATATTACTTGTTGAGTGATTAAGGTATGATGATTAGAGGAGTATTTGTGATTTTATGGAGGAGAATGAGTTGTAGTCTCTAATTCTATGAAATTCCTATGGTTAATAGTTGTAAGTCTATGTAATGAGTGAGTGGTTGTGTTGTCATCAATATTTAATAGTAACTAGTAAGCTTGAAATATAGTTGATCTTGAGGCGTAAAGGATGATGGTTGTGCTATGTTGATGCAAGATTAATAGAATGAATTTGGTAGTCTTGATTGAGTTCATGCATGTGTCTAATTATGTGACTTGTAAGTGGTGTAATTCCTTAAATATGACCAACTGTAGATTTTCCAGAGGGTAGTCTTGGATATAAGTTGAGTCAGGTATCTCAGGGTAAGATTGTGTGTTGGTTGGAATAGTTGTGACTTATCTATTATTGAAATTGGGTTATAGACTTAGGTAGCATCTGGTAGCACTTTTCAAAATTAATTTTAGGGCTCTAGAACTCCTATAATGGTAACTACCACGATAGGCTTGTAATATGATTTCTGAAAATTAATTTTACTGTGAATTAAGGGTACCTGGGAGCTAGGCGAAACTTACTATTTTGGGAATCAAATTTTGTCCTCACTGCTCAAAGGCTTCGTTGTAGTTTTTTTGCGGTAGTAGCATCACCAAAGTGATAAATGTCATAGATTCCAGTTTTTAATTGATTTTTAAAATTCATTCCCCTTCTTTTAATTTTGCGAAGAGAGAATGAATCTAGGGTGAAAAGGAGGTGATATTGGGGGGTTTTTCTCTTTAAAGTGAATCTTTTAACCCTCTTTATCTTACTTTGACTCATAAAACACAAGTTTGAGACTTAGACCATTGTAAGGGGAATAAGCGATTCCTACATAAATGTTTGGCTCCACATCTTCGTGTCTTGAAAAGCCTTCATAGGACGGTTTAGTATAAAATGTGGGTTAGTCGATAATGATATTAAGTGGGAGAGAACGAATGCAATATAAGGTCTTTTTAATTCCAAACTCATTCTTCTCTCTACCAAATGCCCATTCAGAAATGAATGGGTGGTAAATTGATAGATGATTGAAATGACCCATTCTATCATTATTAAATTATCCATGTTAAATTCATGAAAATTAAGATTTTCATTCCTTAATCTGTACTTGAGTCCAAAATAGTTATCATTTTGTTCATCTGTGTCACTTTAAGCTTTTCAAGTAAGATTTTAAGCCTTCTTGTGTGTCTAGATAGACTTGAGTCGACGAATTTAATTGTTTAGGTGTACTAATATCAATCCATTATTTTGAAAGATATATAGGCATGAATTAAGTTCGTTCAATATCCCTAGAAAGAAGTTAAGTTGAAAACTTTCTTACCGATTAAGTTTCAGTGAGTTTGAACTAGGTTCAACTTGAAATAGCCATATATCTAAAATATAAAGAGTTACATGACCCATAACCTATAAAAATACAACTTCTCGAAGTTCTTTACCAACAACAAACCATTTGTAAATTCAAGTTTGGAGTAAAAAATATAACCATTTTCCCGAGAACTATTCGGGCTAAAATAGGACATCCCACTGTGGTAGAACCTATTCCACTAGGTCAAATATTGCTGGTATTTTTTCAGTTATTTCAATCGTGTTTCAGGTCTAAAACTCTAAAACTTCCTTCCCCAACCCTAGAGAGGTGATTTCCCAAGGTTTAGGGTGAAAGTCCATCATTGAGGTAAGTTCTTCCATTATCATTTTCGTCTTTTAATCCTTTAACATCCTCGAATCATTTAAAAGACCTTCAATGGTTGAATTTTGAGTTAAAACCTTTAGTGGTGTATTTTTGGGGAAAACTTATGGATGTTCTTATCATCACCCAAAACTAATTCTAGATAATAAATTAAAAATTCCTAGAATGAACTTGGTAAACTACATTATGTATTTTTTTGGTTGCAAATATTGAGCTTCATAAATATGAAACCTTTAGGATAAAAACTCCATTAATGGAGATGGATTAAGCTTTAAATAACTAGTTAATAGTTAATTATCCTTCGGGAATGATATAGACCTTGAATTAAGGCTAGAATTAGTGGGTTTGAATCCCCAAGATATTTTTTTGAAAAGTAATTGTTTAATTAATCTTATTGTTTTTTAATTTTTAGATGATTGATTATTCCAAGTCATGAAGGAACAGAAAAAACATCCTTGTTGGGGCTTGCTTCTTCCAAAAGCTTGGTTCCAGGTAGCTTAGGTTTAATGAGTAGAAAATTGTGTTATTTCATATCTAATTTTGAATTAATGGAAAAATACATATCTAATCCTGCGGGCATGGAGTTGGGGTGGATAAATATGTAAAAATTTATCTTTAATACTAAAAATTGTAATTGATTAATTATATGATATTTATTATATTATGTATATGTGCCTGAAAGGGGATTGTTGTGAATCAAGTATATGGACATGATGTTTCTTAGTTGTTCTAGTGATGAACCTAGTTGAGTTATAAAGGTAATAAGTTGTATATTATTCCATGGTGATGGTAAGTCCCAAGTGATAGATTACTTAAATCATTATGAGAATTATATTATGTGGATAGAGGTAAAGAATAATGATAAGCTAGAATGTGCTAGTTATGGATGGTGATGTTAGAATCCAAGTTATGGTATTTGAGGAGACAGTTTTTATTGAATAATTAATGAGTAATGAAGACTCCAATAGAGACTTGTATGGTTTAGTTTTTTATTGTGATTCATTTTATGATTTTTTATATTAGGTATTGACTTAAGTGTTTCATTGTGATTCATTTTATGATTTTTTATATTAGGTATTAACTTAAGTTGTTCATTATGATATTTTTTACTAGGTATTGGTAAACATACTTTATCTATTGAATTCTCATGAGAGGCTAAATTTTTTATAATGATGAGTTTTAAATTGTTCATACAAGAGGTTTGTTTGATAATTATAACTCCTTAAATTTATTTCATGAATTACTTGTTGATGATCCAAGGTGAATTATCAAATAATGACTATGAGAGGCTTTAAATATTGATAGCTAAAAGATCTTGATCTATAATGATAATGTGATTTAAAATAATGCCTTGAGTAAAGAAGGCTTGTGATATACCTTGATATAGTTTGAAAAGTAAAAGATGAATATTTATTAAAAACTGAAATGTGGAAAGATTGTTAGTAGCATGTGCCGACGTTAATTTTGGTATTTCTACCATATTGATTTCTCAAGCGATGTGACCGATGTTAAATTTTTGTACTGTACCTTATTAATTTTTGAAGAAATTGGTCGATGTTAAATTTTGGTACTGCTGTGAGACATGATTATTGGATTGGGTGTCATGAGTTGGCTTGGTAATTAATAATAAATAAACTAGTAATAAAGTGATCTAAACTGATGAAACCGATGAATAATACCAAAGAAATGATCTAAAAGTTCCAATAACTGAATTAATCCTTCTCCAAGAGTATCTATAATGATTTCTAATGAGACTTGAGTTCTCTGGTGGGTTTTATTGAGAAGTAGGTAGACCTATATTCCCTTCTTGATTTTATCCTTCAGATTGACTGTGTGACATGTACTTGAAAAAGTGAAACTATGTGTTTACTTACTATATGTTAGTTGACTTGATTCATTTATACTTTATGTAATTGTGGCTTGTTCGATTAGCTAGTTATTATTTTTAATGTTATAAAAGAGTGATTGATTGTTGGATTAAGATTTTTAAGTGAGTTGTCTATGATTGTTGGGTTGTTCTTATAAATATGGGTAATGGAAAAGGTAAGGTGAATGAATAGGGATAGTAATGTATTAGCCTTGGATTGTTACTGATGGTGTGAATTAATTAGGATAGAGTAGTTAGTAGTGAATATAATATTGATGGAATTAGAAGAGTAATTGGGATGATGTAAGTTATATAGTAAAGTATGATAATATTATTATAATCTGAGTTGGATAATATTTATATTAAGATGTCACGATTTCTTTTATTTTATTCTATTTTATGATTATATGGACTAACATTTGTCGTTCCATGATGCCTATCAGTACGTGTGCTTGTACTAACCCTACGCTTCTACATTTTTTATGTTGTAAACTGGATGTAGGTTATTTTTTTAGTTACTAGATGGATGACGATATACAACACCAACTTCTGCATCTCATTCCTTGTTGAAGTGGAGTCTCTTTATTACTTATTTTATTTTTAGTCTATTTTATAATAGGTAGCTCTCGTACATATCTGACTAGGTCTTCGGGTAGTAAATAATAGTAATTTTTACTTGTAATAGATTTGAATAGTTTATTTTAGTGTGTTAAATGATTTTATTTATAAAGACATAAGTCTTCAAAATATTTTTGGTTGGGGAATAAAGGTTCTCCTAACTACTTAGAATAGTGTAGGTACCTGCATGATCTGTTAGTTCTTATTGTGACACGAATATAGTCTTTTATGAAAGATCCAAACACATTGAAGTAGACTTTCATTTTATTTTTTACAAGATTGACGATGGGAATGTTTGTACTAGCTTCATGACTTTACATATCAACATTTTGCATATATCTTTATGAAGACATTAGAAATGTTTTTTTGGTTAACTGCGCATTCAATAAAAGAAAGTTTACATCCTCCCCTGGTGTGTTAGCCAGGTATCAATTATGAGTATTTTGGGTTGAACCAATTAAGGTTTGGATTACAATATTAAACCCTTCTTTCAAAAAGATTCTTGTGATGTCTGGCCAAACCGCTCCAATTTGCACACATCAGTGGAAATTCATAAAGTTTCAGTTCCCCGAAATTTGTAGAATTAGCTCCTTCCTTTACCATAAAATCCACTTCTCTATTTGTCTCTCTAATGCAGTGTGACACCTCTGGTCTCCCTAGCCTTCTTATACTTGACCAATACTCATCAATGAAAACACCATTATGTAAGTTACCTATATTTTACATAGTTAGGATCTGTCATGACCTGATTCCTCAAGTCATGATGGCGCCTACCATAACCCACCAGTAGGCAAGACAACCCATTATCCGAAACGGCTACTAACAGACTACTAAATACTATTAGGAAAAAAATGCGGAATATATGAATTAAAGATCAAAACATTGAAGAATCCCGAAACCCGGTGGTATCAGTACAAGGGCTTCTAATATCATAAAAGTACAAAAGTGATATATCAAGAATTATACAATGATACAACTTGTCTCCGAATAAAACTTAGAGACTAGTCTAATACATATGAGAGAGATATGTAATACTCTGAACATCAGGAGCTCACTCTAAGTCTTCGAACCAGGGCTGCTCCGTACGATGCACACATCAACGGTGATAACACGTACTATGATCTGCAGGCTGCAGAAGTGTAGTATGACTACCAAATGAATGGTACTCAGTAGGCAACAACCAACTGAGCTCCAAATATAAAGAAGATATACACGTATATAAACAGAATAGAAACTACACCCAAGAGTCCATAAATCATATAATAAGTCAATGAGAATAATACGGGAATACTATTATATTATATTATATCCAAGTGTCTAACATAATAAGACTAAGGAAGTATCATGGTGAAATATCCTATTCAAGCTACATTCAATATACATCAATGTTATACCATATATCCCGAGACAATATATGAATAAAGAGCGAAAGAAAGATATATAATAATATACAAGGCGAAGTAACGACTATACACAATGAACAAAAAGGAAGGAATATAAGCTAGTACCATAGTTTCATATAGCTAGATATATATATATATATATATATATATATATATATATAAGTACATATAAACACGAGGTCACCTCAACGCATAACCTTATCATCATATTCTTATTCTGAGACCTCATTATAATACTATCATGATTTAAATACTATCATACTTGGGATTTCTAATCCACATGGCTAGACATGAAATAATCATGCATAATAATGTAATTATAAGATAGGAGAGGCCAAAGACATACCCCAAATCCCAATACCGGATCAATTACCAATCTATCATAATCTAGCAATAATAATGATCATAATAGTGATAATAACAATATCAATAACAACGTGAATAACCAGCTACTCCAGAAAACCAAATACCTAGCCGAGCCTATGCATACCCCCACCACCCCAAAATCGGAAGGTTCAATCAACATACAACAACGCAAGACATATCCTTCACCCATATCTATTCAACCGTCTTATACTAGCCGATAAACATAGTTACATACCTGTGATAGGCAACGCACATGCAGGAATGAATGCCAAGAATACCATCAATATCACAACTCATCATAACTTTCCTCATCAGGACCGTCATCATCATAATTAACCTCCGACCTCATTAGGTATCAATATTATCTCAATAGTATCCTCCGGACTCGAACTGGTATCAATATCATCACAATATCCTCCGTCCTTGTTGGATATCAATATCATATTAATAGTATCCTCCATACTCGAACCATGTATCAATATTATAATAATATCCTCCAGCCTTGCCGGGTATTATTATGTCATCACAATATCCTCCAGCCTTGCCGGGTATCAATATATCATCATAACTATCAACAAATAAATATAGGCATATAATAGGTGCATAGACACAAACCGATATACTAATAACCATAATGATATCTATTTTGTCAATACACCCCAACTACTCGTTATTAGTTAACCAACAGTTATGATTATTAAACCGCTAATTTGCTATTCATCATAGGACCATAATCATCATTTATCCACTATTTATTATTATCAACTAATTATCATATATCCGATAATCATCATTAGCCAACAAATTATCAATTATCATGTAACCATCTTTTATTAACTAACACCAATCATTAAATAACTATAGTTTACCACCTAATCCTCGTTATCCAATTAATCCTCATTATTAGTTAGTCAACATTATTAACTTGGTATTATCTTTATCTAGGCATCGTTATCAACTAAGAGTCATTATCACTAAATTCCTTTATCATCTAGCAATATTAAGCCACATTATCCTTAATAACTAATCGGCATCACAACTTTGTTATCAATAGCAACTGCTCATTATCATAGATAACACCATTTCATGGCCACGTATCGACTCTAGTCATTAGTTACCATATTTCAACTAAGCAAGGTTCATTAACTGGTACAATAGATTTCTAGCCATTAAGTACTATAGCCACCTAAAAGATATCTAGCTACCACTTAGCTTAACCCTTAATTAGGAAGAACAGTCATAAGATCGCGTTTCAACTAGAATCACATCAATTACCGATATAATTATCATGAATGTACCAAATCTATATATGCAATCACCAGTATTCAATTAATGGAATAGTAAGCATCATACCACATCTTTCTCTGCCCCATACCGGAGAGATGTGTATACAAACATATACATATCCATATTCATAAACTGTAATCATATCACTTATAATGACAAACACACCTCGTATATTCAATCATTGTCATAACGCGGCCTTTGGCCCATTAATTTATTCAAAATAATCACAACATCATAATCACGGCCTTAGGCCCATGCACGTATCGGGACTCATATCAATAACCATATTTATAAGTCGGAGCATACCTCTAATCATCTCACATATATGAGGCATCTTACTTATAAGAGGCATAATATCAATAAAAATCTTATCATCTCTCACACAAGAGACATCTCATATCTAGGAGGCATAATATAGAAAGACATGTAATTATCTATAGGATGTCATATATCAATAGGTCATACGTCAAGACAACGAGGAATATCGCTTCTTTAGGCCAATTTACATATCTAAAAGGATTATCATCTCTATAGGTCCAATAATCACGATTAAAGAAAATAACAACTCTATAGGCCAAATATCAAGTCTAAGAGGAAATAACATCTCTATAGGTCAATCATCAAGTCTAAGAGAAAATAGCATCTCTATAGGCCACATAATGTATCCAGGAGGAATATCAACTCTGAATGCCCAATATCACTTCCACAAGTAGTGTCATAACCATAACTCAAAAAACACAATCCGAAAACATCAATACAAGTTACCAAGTTATGAAGCAACCTTATTCTAAGGTTAACTAGTTTCATCTATGTCTAATATCTGTAACTAAGTCCACAAAACTTAACATAAGCTTAGGCCTAAGTGGGCCAAACAATCCCACTTCAAATCCATAATTTCCATAATTAGGCGTACTATTCCCCAAACTAGGATAAGGTATCTAGTTCATCTTCTAGATGTCAAGAAAGCGATATTCATGCCTAAGATAGTAACTTTGACTAGAAACAAGTGTACTCAAGTCAACTCTACCAAACTTACAATTCAATAACTATCGTACTAGCCCAATAAGGCTAAATATACAAATTATACTTCAAATGCTAAAACTATATTCCAAGCATAGAATTATATTATATCCATGCTACAAATTTACCCAATCTAGAGAGAAGACGATAGGATTCTACAAGGGTATTAAGTAATTCAGCCGACGAGTCAAAACTCCCATCTAATCCCTAAATTTATATGAATATTCAATACTAAGTCAATTTATCCAATATCAATCTTAACATTCACATTCACACGCAATATATATCATACATCATCCATGAAGAAGAATATAAATAAGTCTACCTTAAAGACAAACCGCAAAATCCTAAATCATGCACCACATGCTCGTCTTTACTTTGCAATCCTCAAAATATCATCACACTATCAAAACCATAATATACTCATCAATACGAGTCTAATGACACCCATATTGCACTATACTGCTTCGAGTCAAAAAATGACACCAAAATCCCAAGTGGATCCCACATACAAAATATGAGTTTCCGAGACCAACCCAATGTTCACATATGAACAAGGAATCATAACCCTCAAACAATGGGTGAAAAGTAAGCATACTTTGGGCTAAAATCAAGCCCCAAGCTAAATTGGGGTTTTGGGTATAAACTAGGAAATTCAAGCATGAATTCAATGAATTCTTACCTTAATCTTAAAGATAAACGCGATACAATATGATAATTCAGCTCCCAAGTCACCCCCCATGACAAATTTTTAGTTATTACACTCATTTTGGGGCTTCTAAGTCTAAATATTGAAGGGGAAATGCCCCAAACGCATCTTGGGGCCTTTATATAGCCACTAAAAGTTCTCAGGTACTGCTATCGCGGTCACACTGGCTGCGATCGTGCTTCCACAATCGTACACTTTTGGTTGCGATCGCGGTTGCTCTTGATGACAGCAAACTAAAATATTAGTTTTTGACCCTCGAAACTCAAACAGAATCCAAATAACATGATCCAATAGTGAAATTTGAGTGTAAACCACATTTTAAATCCATTGGAATCATCAAAACTTTCATAGGAGATCTTTTAGGAAAAAAGTGGAGCCCACACCTAAACTTTCAACTTTTTTCATAAATTTCTCTTAATAGCCCGAAATAAGTTCGAGAGCCTTGGGACTTGAACCAATGGTCTCCCTACTCAAAAATCGACATTACGAATGCGATGGAAAAGTCAGATTTATAAAACTAGGCCGTTTCATCCAAATGTGGGTCTCACACCCATTCCTTCTAATTTTAACTTTCCATCCAAAAGTCTGCTTAGAATAAAATCGATATTCTAGATCTACTGGCCCAGTTGGAATTTTCATTCGAGATTATTTTTCTGAAGTTTTTGCTCAGTATCCATTTGTAAATAGCGAAGACTTTTATATAAGGAATTGGCTCAAAAAAATAAACGAACTGCCCGGTAACCGAACCGTCAGTCCCAGGAAGTCATAAATGACTTGAAAGTCATAAATGACTTGGAAGTCATAAATGACTTAGGGCAGCTATGTAAAAGCTCAAGCGGTGAAGATAAGCATAAATATGAAAAATCACCTGAAGGCTCATTACAACAGCCACTACTAAAAGATCTTTTGTTCCCGAAACTCAATAGATAGAAAAATTCTCAAAAGCTGGAAAGGATGAGGTATTGTGATCGCATGCTCCAAGCACGACTTCCCAGGTAGCCCCAACGAATAGAAAATACTTCTAAGGCATTTTTCTATAGGGATCCCTCTTTCAACCAACACTCTCATTCTACTTCCAGAATAGC
Source organism: Capsicum baccatum var. pendulum (assembly GCA_030864225.1). Taxonomy (NCBI): domain Eukaryota; kingdom Viridiplantae; phylum Streptophyta; class Magnoliopsida; order Solanales; family Solanaceae; genus Capsicum; species Capsicum baccatum. Next base: position 115,669,400 of record CM061560.1, read on the forward strand.
CAACACAACTTAATTGCTAACTATCCTCCAACTGAACTGGAAAGGATGATGCACGTACATCTGAATCTCATCGTGTTGATACCATCTCTATACCCATATAAATCAATAAAGGCTCATCCAACCCAAAATGAAACTAAGACATAAGTCATAAAACTAACTCCAAACCCAAAAACAACCTTCCTTAACAATTCTACACATGCTATCAACTCCAAACCAGAAGGAAAATCACCTAAGTCTCATCTACTCATCTCATCATGGAGAAATCAAAGAACTAAAGTTGATTCGCTGAAAGTCCATAAAAAAAACATGAGAATACACTCATAAGGCATTATTTGGGTATATAAATGGAGATAGTAAGAGAATGCAATCAATGCCAATGCTATAACCAGACCGAATGAAAATCAAATTGAAATCTCAAAATCTAAGGTGTAACTACTCATCACTAAATATTCCACTCTAGGATATCTCAACCACTAAAAATGAAGACATACTGAATCCAACTAGAGAATATTACTCCCACCGAGTAAATCACCCAAAATTCCCAAAGTAAATTGAAACTCAAGGTCAAAACTAAAGTAACCAATAAGGGGCCCATAGTCTATCATCTTAACTATCATGACCCAAAAACTAGGGTCATGATGGCACTTGTCGTGGTGTATCTTGACAAGACTATCACCCAAACTGATACGAAAAGAGAAAAAGATAGAAATATTGACAGCTCTCAAGTGCACACGCAAGTGTACGTGGTCTTATCAAGTAATATACAGTCTTCAAGGAAGCCCAAGCATCAATCTCTCAGGGACTTGCGTTCGCCGCCTATCCTATTCTAGTTTCATTAATTGAGGAAAGTAGCAAATAAAGTTGTAATTTTGAAAGTTAAAACTAATCTAAACTAATGCATAAGAAAATCTTAGAGAATCAATGGAGTAAAGACCAGGGTTGAGGCATTTCGAACAATCATATAAATATCTATTCCTATCACAGTTTAGTTGGTTATCGGACTGTTGATTCGCAAGGTTTATGCTACGATTTAAGTATCCCGACCTCAAATCTTATATCTAATGAACATTGTACCTACAACTCCCGCAGAGATACAAAAATTCATATAAATCTATGAAGTTATCTTCTTGCAATTGAATCAAACAAGGCTTATAGGTACATCCCTATCCGAGATGCTAATTCAAACTCCTTATTTCATAAAACAGTAAGAACCTTGTTCCTTATTTTCTTCATTCTATCCTATGATTCTCCTCCCGGATTCATATAGAAATATAGATTTATTCTAATGGTAGATAATCATCAAAATAGTAACCTCAAGAAATCAAGAACAATCCATATGATAATCTACAATTAAACTACAATAAAGAATATTAACGAGTATTCATGTTCTTGGCCTCAACCCCATAAAGAGGGTTTTAGCCTTTAATGAAAATATTTATCATCCAATCCCTTAGAATGATGATACAAACTATAAAAAAAAACTAAATTAAAGAATGATAAAACCTAAAAAGAAGTTGTGTTAGCCTCCAATGATATTCCAAGTTTATCTAGGGTTTCCAAGAGATCCCAAGATGATTAAAACGGAGTTTGGGACTTTATAATTATAGTATACAAGTCATAAACCGATTTGGATTGGGTTTCCTTGCTATTTTACTTCAGCTGGGCAGAATTATCCTGATTTTGGGCATCAGCGCGACGCGGAGACATGCAAAATCACAATTGTCAAAAAATTTGTCACATTCCAGTAGTTGTTCACGATTTCAACACGTTGCGGGGCATCCTTAAACTCCAAATTAAGCTACACAAGCCATATTTCCAAAAACTTGGGCTTATTCTGAATCCAGTGATGTTTTGAACACCTCCATTGGCCACCTGTACAGTCAAAACTCGCCCAATACTTATTAGGGGTCCAAATTGCATCCAAATTGCGTCTTGTGCTTTTGTTGAGCATTTCGAGGCTTTCTTAGTTGTTTCCACTTGATTTGAAGATTTTATATTCTTCATATATCATCATAGTCCATTCACCAAGAATTCTATATCATTAAACACAATAATTTAGAGCTCAAAACAACACAACATCCTCAACGATGAACTAGAAATACAAGCTAAGCATAGGCTAATTTCTCATTAAGCTTTAACTCAATATTTTGACCCTTGGCTTGATCCGATTGACCCTTGAACATTATAAACAAGTTTTTTCATATATAAATACATAATAACAACCTTGGTAACTCATTAATACACATTATATCCCAACACAAGAGACTGGACAACGCCTAGCTCAAGCTAGTCACACTAGTTTTCTTGGTTGAACTCTAAATAGTTGAATTAAATCAAAACTTGTGTGGAAACACCATTAAACATTGTGAACACAAAATTGGACATATAATTGCTCATTTATATAATTATTAACACATATATCATATTAATTATCTTGAAAACAAGGCTAAATAAGCTAGAATAGTAGCGCTAGAATGCATAAATTCAGCCAACATCACCACCCCATACTTAAAGCCTTGTTCGTCCTCAAACAATTATTAACTATAAACACCATGAGATGAAGAGACTCCGCACTTCTACTATATGCAAGACACTCAAGCTAGCACTACAATGACTACATGGAATGCAAGTTTCTACACTAAGAATGTTATGCACAATTGAAAGCTCAAGAATCCTACTTCCAAAAAATCCTAGCCTCAAGAATGGACTCCATAAGTTGCAAACTCATGAAAATAATTCAGTTAAAGACATCTTACAAATCACTCATATTCATCAAACATGTGCCCCTCACCACAAGAGAGTTACCCACAATCACTCAAAATAATGCAATTATAATGTAATGGGTACAAGAATCAAATTACGCTCACTCTCACAAAGAAATCACAAGTTACACATACTGAACCATAGGTTTTCCCTTAGTGTAGAGTTCCACTAATAGTCGAATGTAAAGCTTAGGATCAATTAGGACTTTTTCAGGTTGTAATATAGGGTAAGGGACAGTTAGGAACTATTTTGGCTAACCTCTCAAAGCGCTTTAATACACTACATTGTATATTTAAAACCAATCTTCAACAACCAAATTATACCACTTTTATCTACCCACCTCTTTTATTTTTGCCCCATCTCTTTTAAGTATTTTCACAAACACTTGGTGGACACATAGTTTACTACCACAAAAATCAATTTTCTCATTCTTTTCAATCATGGAAATATTTCTAACATCAATTATATCACATTAATCCACCATAATTCAATTATAAACACCAATTACTATTACCTTGGGGCATCAATTTCACCTTTTCTTCTTCAATTTCCCAAACTCCTTTCTCAAATTTAATTTTTTTCAATTAAAGCACTTTGAAGCCTTTTGGATCAACTTATGGTTTATTAAAGAAGGGAATAGGCTACATATAAGCCTAGCAAAGAAAAGGCTAAAGGATCAATGGGGTTTAACTAGGATAATGCACAAGGGTAGGTAAAAAGAATGTATAAAACAAGGCTATCAAAGAAATACCTAAATCATCTCCTAAACTCACACTCTTTATTTCGCTTCACACTCACACCAGGCAAGTTCTAGATATCACATGCAACAAGGAATATACAAAAATACCTCACATGCACATGGCACATGCTCAACTCAATAGGATCATCATAGACTCCCAACCAAACAATAGAATGAATTCAAAATTAAGACAACATAAAAAAATCATAAACTTGAGCCTAGGAGTCTCAAAAATAGCAATTCACTCATCAATCAACATGCTTTTATAAACAAACCCACTTGCATCATGCAATAAAAAATATCACCAACTAGAATGTGTTACTTATTCCTAACCTAAAATTTTATAAAATTGAGCCAAAATTTGGGAATTTCCCCACCCCACACTTAAAAATCTACTTTGTCCCTCAAGTGAATTTAAAAGTAAGAAATAAAAATACTCCCTGAGGTCTCTAGGCCTAGCTAGTAGCATCTTCATATAAAGAAGATCCATGGGACCCCACACTTAATATTTGCCATGCTTCAAGCTCAGATTTTTGGTAATCAGACTTCCCAACAACCTATGACTCAACCAAAAACAAAAATTGCATAAAATAAAAAAAAACTAAAAAACTGAAAATAAAATATACCTTAGCTTGGGTTGCCTCCCAAGAACCGCCTAATTTAGTGTCGTGGCACGACCTATGTCAATTTTTTCCTCCACCTTAAGGATATGAATTTCATCCACAACTTAGCATCCATCTTCTTGCCTCACTCATAGGGAGGTTGTATTAAAATTAAGTAGCTGAGCAATGGATTGGTCATGGTAAAACACTCGGCCTTAAAGTGAGGTGTGCTTTTATGCTTTTTTTCTAGTGTAAAATCAAGAATATAGGATTCTTGTTCCTCACCTTCACACTCTTCTACTATTTTAAATGATTCCACAGACAAGATATCATCTAAGCATAACGTAGAAAAGTACTTTGAATGAGGCCCAACCAATACTACTTCAAAATTTACACTATCCTCAACAATCTCACTTTTATTCTTCTTCTCAATATCAGCCTCAAGATAAAGATGATAACCGAGTGACTGCGATTCTTGTGTTTATTCTACAAGTTGGCTAATGTCCTCCTCATATTCTTCTTCCTTTAGACATTGTAGACATAGTGGAAGTGGTAACTCCTTAAGACTTTCAACAATTTCAGTTTTTGAGTGCTCAAACTTTCTTGAATTACCAACAACTTTCTCTATGACTAGTTAGATATACTCTTGATCTACAGCCTCCCTGTGGTTATTCAGATCTGCCAACAACTTTTTTGAGACACTAAAATTTGTTTCAGCATCTCTTCCAAATGGATCATTTGAGTTGTGGCCTGCATATTTAGTTACTGCTGCTGAAACTACTGTTGGTTGGTCTGCGATTGAATTTATGACTGAGTCAACCCTGTTTCAGTAGTTCATATAATTTTGCAATTGATCATAGCCCACAAACGTTACTGAATCAGGGTTTACAGCACACATCTTCAGAATGATCACTTTGACCAAAAACAAACACCAATTTGCATTTTGTTCCTTAGATAGAACAGCATCTGTATCATATTGTGAAGGTCCCGTCCATGCACTTCCATCAAAATCTGGACAATAAGCCTCATGATGTGGTCCCCCACAAAAATAACAAGAATTATCATAACTCGAAAATAATCTATCCGAGGCTAACATCTTAAAAAGAATGTAAGAAAAAATAGAAATAAAGGAAAATAAAAAGAAACTAAAAAAAACTATGTACAACTCAATATCGAAAAACTAAAATTAAAATAGTTGCCTAATTACAAGTCCCCAGCAATAGTGCTAAAAACTTGACAGCTCCCACGCGCACACACAAGTGTACATGGTCTTATCAAGTAATACAGTGGCTTCAAGAAAGACCAAGTATCGCTCTCTCAGGGACTTACATTCGCCGCCTATCCTATTCTAGTTTAACTAATTGAGGAGAGTAGCAAATAAAGTTGTAATTTTGAAAGTTAAAACTAATCTAAACTAATGCATAAGAAAATCTTAGAGAATCAATGGAGTAAAGACCAGGGTTGAGGCATTTCGAACAATCATATAAATATCTATTCCTATCACAGTTTAGTTGGTTATCGGACTGTTGATTCGCAAGGTTTATGCTACGATTTAAGTATCCCGACCTCAAATCTTATATCTAATGAACATTGTACCTACAACTCCCGCAGAGATACAAAAATTCATCTAAATCTATGAAGTTATCTTCTTGCAATTGAATCAAACAAGGCTTATAGGTACATCCCTATCTGAGATGCTAATTCAAACTCCTTATTTCATAAAACAGTAAGAACCTTGTTCCTTAATTTCTTAATTATATCCTATGATTCTCCTCTCGGATTCACATAGACATATAGATTTACTATAATGGTAGCTAATCATCAAAATAGTAAGATGAAGAAATCAAGAACAATCCATATGATAATTCACTATTAAACTACAATAAAGAATATTAAAAAGTATTCATGTTCTTGGCCTCAACCCCAGAAAGAGGGTTTTAGCCTTTAACGGAAATATTTATCATCCAATCCCTTGGAATGATGATACAAACTATAAAAAAAAAATCTAAATTAAAGAATGATAAAACCTAAAAAGAAGTTGTGTTAGCCTCCAATGATGTTTCAAGTTGATCTAGGGTTTCCAAGAGATCCCAAGATGATTAAAACGGAGTTTGGGACATTATATTTATAGTATACAAGTCATAAATCGATTTGGATTGGGTTTTCACGCTATTTTACTTTATCTGGGAAGAATTATCTCAATTTTGGGCGTCGACGCAACGCGGAGAAATGCAAATTCACAATTGTCAAAAAATCTGTCAAAATCCCATAGCTGTTCGCGATTTCAACGCATCGTGGGGCCTTCTTAAACTCCAAATTAAGCTACACGCGCCATATTTACAAAAATCTTGGGCTTATTCTGAATCCATTGATGTTTTGAACTCCTCCATTGGCCACCTGTACAGTCCAAACTCGTCCAATACTTTTCAGGGGTCCAAATTGCATCCAGCTTGCGTCTTGTGCTTTTATTGAGTATTCTGAGCCTTCCTGTGTTGTTTCCACTTGATTTAAAGCTTTTATATTCTTCATATATCATCATATTCCATTCACCAAGCATCATATAGCATTAAACACAATAATTTAGATCTCAAAACAACACAACATCCTCATCGATGAACTAGAAATACGAGCTAAGCATAGGCTAATTTCTCATTAAGCTTTAACTCATTATTTTGATCCTTGGCTTGATCCAATTGACCCTTGAACATTATAAAAAAGTTTCTTCACATATAAATATATATAATAACCTTGGTAACTCATTAATACACATTAGAAACCAACGCAAGAGACTAGACAACATCTAGCTCAAGCTAGTCACACCGGTTTTCTTGGTTGAACTCTAAATGGTCGAACTGAATAAAAACTTGTGTGGAAACACCATTAAACATTGTGAACACATACTTGGACACATAATTGCTCATTTATATCATTATTAAAACATATAGCATAATAATTATCCTCAAAACAAGGCTAAATAAAGTAGAATAGTAGCGCTAGAATCTATAAATTCACCCAACATCAATATCCCTAAGGTAAGGCTTCTAGAACGAAGCCGAACCATATATATAATCATAATAATGCGGAAAAAATTTATCAAAAATACCAATCATGCCCAAAACCAGGTGTTAATGGTGTAAGAACCACTAATACAATCCAAGAGTCAAATACATCAGAAAAATAACAACAAATGAATAATATATGTCTCCAAATACTAATAAAGACATAACTACTGTAGAAAGATAGAGGTGAACTTCGGACGCATGAATGTCCAACCGCTACCTTGAAAGCTACAACAATCGCCCGAGTCAAGCAAGCAGAGGCACACTCGAGCTAGAAGCTGCACCGAAAGCGTGCAGTAGACATGAGTATGGTCCACTTGTGCTCAATAGGTATCATAGGTCGACCAAGCAAAGTAGGAAATAAAGCATACAAATATACACTAAGAGCATGTCACCTACAATAAAAAAATATCCCACAATGGTAGCCCACACCGCTTGCACTAACAGGTCTAATATATCTTACATATATTGCAACATCACACTAAGATAGAACAAAAGTACGTATTATATCACATATAAAAAGAACAAGGAAAACATTCATATACAAGATCATCAAATACAAGTAAAAAAAGATACGATAAATACATAAATGACAAATCAATATGCCACTACAACACCACATAATACAATAAAGTAAGTGCAATGTATATGATGATGATGATGATGATGATGCACGAGGTCATCGTACAACCTCTGAGATCATCGCACAATCCTTGTATACACCTACAGAGGCAAGCGTCCCAACGCAGGACCCATGGAGGGTTCGTCAACCTGTATACAATCCACATATCTCATATCTCCTTTCTGGTACATCCCCTAGAAAGGGTTTTATAAGGTGTTATAATATCTTTTAAAAAGGTGTTGCCAATATTTCTCATATGTTGTCACAGTGGTACCTATGTTTCATGAATAAGTATGATATGAAGATGTAATTCTCACAACCAATCACAATGAGTATTTCCACAAGAAACCACATGATATATTTCCATAACCAACCACAATGATACATTTCCACAACCACATGCGTCAATATCCGCTCATTATTTTTGTATTATCCATGAATTTTCACTTGTCCCATTTTTCAATAAAGTATGAATATAATCATAATACACCAATGGTACCACATTAGCATTCTAACAACACAATACAATTATCCATATGTATTCAAGGCTATCAATATCACATAGGACCCCACACAGTCACACATATCACATAATATCTCAATTTCGACAATTACATCACATATAAGCCCCCACACGGGCACAACACATAGATAGTCATTTTTCATAATTAGTCCTTACCCCTAACATGTAGTTTATACCATCATTTACTACCCAGCCCAGTCTGAAAGAGTTAAGCGATAACCTACCTCGAAAGCCAAAACCGGTCCGCTATACTTGAATCCGTGACCTTATTTTTCAAGAACAATCCCTAACTCCACTGAAAATATTAAATATGAAATCTATGCTTCACAACAAAATCAACAACACCCATATTGACTACTTTTTGTTCGGGGTCAAAACAGACCCCCAAAACGAGTTTTCGAAAAAGAAGGGCAAAATTAAAACTTTACTTCAAAAACATGTTCCCCAAATTTTTAGAAACTTACAGATGAAAAACCAAGTCAAATCGAGTCAAAAATGAGGTTTAAATCGAAGAAAAATCATTTTTGAGCTTTATTGGGTAAAATCTTTGAAATCCGGGTTAAAATCAAGAATCGTAGTTGTTTTGAAGGTTTGACTAATGAAAAACTAGTAATTATAAAATAAAAACATTAGTCAAGTGAAAATGAGTGAAAATGGGATTTAAAATCAAGCCCTAAGATTTTTGGGGTTTGGAGAAATTAGTTAAGAAATTACTAAGAAAAGGGTGAATTCTTATCTTAAATCCGTAATAAAACCAAGAAATAGGTGTTAATTTAGCTTTCGAAGATCTCACAAACTTTTTCTTTTAAACTCCCAAACTATTTTAGGGATTAAATCCCAAGAGCCAAGATGAAAAATGAGTAAAATAGGTCAAAAAAACTATTTATTATTGCAGATTTTTCTGCACAACTGTAGCAAAAAGCTGATTTTTAAGTCCAATTCGGACTTTGATTGGGTGCCCGTGATTCGTTCGGAGTCCGATACATGCAAACGAGCTATGCAACCATATTAAATTCGATGTTTCGGACGTGTTGGCGATATCATATATTCAAAAAAAATATCATTTTCACAAAGTTGACCCCCAAAATCCGCAATAACAATTTTCCAAACCGAGGGTCAAAATGAGATTTAAAAGCCGTAAAATCATACCAAATATGCTAACACCCTAGAAACGACATTCTAGATCTGCTGGCATAGTCGAATTTTCCATCGGAGGTCATTTTGACCAAATATGAGCCCCACACCCATATTTTTAATTTTCCAACTTTCCGATCAATAGGTCGACATGAGCTCGGGTGCATCGGAACCCGAACCAAAGGTCTACCTAGACTAAAATCGATATTCTTGAGCTACTGGTGCAGTCCGTTCGGCCGTCCAAAGCATGGATCAAAAGATATCTACATAAGTCCAAAATAAAGCTCTCGAAGCCATCAAACATCACAATATTGCATAAATGATACCAAACAACAACAACAAACCCAGTGTATTTCCACATAGTGAGAAGGGGAATACATCAAAAATCATGTCAATCACTCCCACACCCCAGAATTATCAAAATGCAACTACGAGGAGGGGTAAAATAGTCAAATCATACAAAATCATAAATTTCACATATTTCATCATATTTTTAGGTCTTACATAAACACTTATCGACTATAATCCAACCAAAGTGTAGAATACTAAATAGGCAACCATGGGTAGGCTCAACCAACCTATAAATGAAATCTGAACAAGGAAAAGTCTAAAAATAAATCAATTGATGCAGGCATTAATAAGTATCTAAATTGGGTCTCAATTATCTAAATCAAAACTAAAAATAAGTAGGCATTAATACTCCAAATCTATCATACTTCCAAATCGCCATTCTAAGGATTCGAAATCCAAAATTGGGCCAATAAGGCTATATCAATGTCAACTATCTCTAATCTACTCTTGTATCCAAAACTGACATATTCGAGATAAACCATACTGATCCACAGTCGATACATATCTAGAGAGTAAAATTGATGCAGGAATAATCACCGAATGATAATTACAAGCAACCAACTCTATATCGGTAAGAGGGAACATGATATAGCTGCAAAATAGAAATCATACCAAAGGAAAAATCACTGGATGAAAATGCATATAATCCTACCCCATATCCGCTGGAGTATGTAAACTATCCAAACATACTCAAAACTTCTCAAGGCTGAAAACCACACCAGTGAAGGCAAAAACTTTAGCAACTCAAATAAATACAACTTAAGGTAGGAACCAACCAATTAAATACTCCACCTATGAAAAGAAATAGCCACAGGCTCATATCATCGAGAAGAATCACTCCACCAAGCCTCACTGGGCCAAACAAACTCTAAAATGGGGATTTCCTAAATCCACCCAAGAATCACATGATCAAAGAAGAAATATCAATCTCAAAATTAGGGTCAATGTCAAGACCACCAATACAGTACCAATAACTTGAGCTAAAGAGTTTCTGATTTTCCAACTTAAAAAGCGATCATAGAAAAGGCCACCTGCCTCTAACTTTTCAACTCCACTAGACAAAACCATATCACAATGACATAGAAGTATCCAATCTCCATACAAAAAGGAAATCCATCACAAGAAAATGAACCCAACTTACATATGAGATGAATCCATGACATCTCAATATCAGCATCAAATTGCTATCGGATGAAAAAATAGTGATAAATGAAGAACGAATCTTAAAATAATCTATCTCACAAATGGGTTCTATTGGAAGGGATAGCCAAAATAAAATCCTTCAATAACTAGGAGGCAAGTCTAAGGATCTCTAACCAAAAAATAGGCAACATAACTAAATTGCCGACTCAAAATCCACATAAACCATGAAAATTCATCTTACTTTTGATACCATAATACACCCTCGAAATCAATCTAATACATCAAACCAAGAGGGAACATAGTCAACCTCGCCGCGCTAGGGGAAAGAAATTATCAAATTGAGCTATATCTACTCAAGCCACCAAATAATATCACATGAAAATAAAATTCTAACTAGATTAAACTAGTCTATACAGCTACCCAACAAGAATAAAATTCATCGTGATACAACATTAAGTTATAATATCAAATAATATCAATAATCTCTAATAGTGGTAGCAATAGCCACAGCAATATCAATATTAACATACTGAACAGGCGATACCAAAATAAAAATCAATATCATGTACTAATTAAGGGCCACAATAGGGCTAATGTGCCAAGATAAATGGGACTCGAACCCAAAATCACACCCATAGGGGGAAAACATCAATATAGATCTACATCATCCACTACTAAAAGAAATAAACCATGGAGTAGTAACATAATCATGAATTCAATAATAAGGCACATAATGACCGATATAAATTCATCAAGGCATATAATTATCAATAGGTATGAACATCCCAATACACATAATAAGAGATAAAAGTGAGAAGTAAAAACACACCAATCATGGCAACATTCGCAGTCACATGACTAATAGGCATAGGGAAAATAAATCTGAATGGGTCTAAATTAGATCGGCTGACTGAATCATCAACTGAGGAACCAAACACACCATCTATAATTGAATATGTCAAAACATTACGAGCTAATTTAAATGAGCTGAATAACTGGAATTCATGTCACGGATACTCCATAGACTAGTATTCGGTCTCTCCATAGTCGTAGCATTTCTTGAAGCATAAATATGGAGAGATCAGAAACTAAACCCAAATGGATGGACAACCAACGCTAAGAGAAATCCATAAATTTATATCCAAAGTTTCTATATCACAACCTATTTTAGGAACTCTAGGTTGGCAGGGAATACATGCTAACTCTAGCTGATCGCATATCTCATACCAGGGGCACTCTCTTAACCGGTGTCTTATCACAACACAGCCAAACCAAGATCCTAGAATACTTCTCGATACTACCCCTCATAATCCAGAATAGTCACCATATTTAGAAGAACCAAATATGGTGACTATTCTGGATTTTAGGAGCTCACTCTAAGTCTCCAAATTAGGGCTTTTTTGCACAATGCACACGTCAACAACAATAACCCATACTATGATCTGCAGGCCGCAGAAGTGTTATATGAGTACTAAATGAATGGTAATCAGTAGGCAACTACCAACTGAGCTCCAAAGATAAAATAGATATACACAACATATAAACAGAAATGAAACTACACCCAAGAGTCCATAAATCATAAAATAAGTCAATTAGAATAATAAGGGAATGTTATCATATTATATCCAAGTGTCTAATAAGACTAAGGAGGTATCATGGTGAACTATCCTATTCCAGCTACATTCAATATACATTAATGTTATACCATATATCTTGAGTCAATATATGAATAAAGAATGAAAGAAAGATATATAGTAATATACAAGGAGAAGTAACGACTATACAAAATGAACAACAAGAAAAGGATATACGGCAGTACCATAGCTTCATATAGCTAGATATATATATAGCTATAAGTACATATAAACATGAGGTCACCTCAATGTATAACCTATATCATCATATTCTTATTTTGAGACCTCATTATAATACTATCATAATTTAAATACTATCATACTCGGGGATTCTAATCCACATGGCTAGACATGAAATAATTGTGTATAATAATGCAATCATAAGATTGGATAGGCCAAAGACATACCTCAAATCCTAATATCGGATCAGTGATCAATCTATCTTAAGCTACCAATAATAATGATCATAACAGTGATAATAACAATATCAATAACAACGTGAATAATCAGCTACTCTGAAAAACCAAATACCAAGCCAAGCCTATGTGTATACCTACCGCCCCAGGCTTGGAAGGTTCAATCAACATATAATAACACAAGACATATCCTTCACCCATATCTATGCAATCGTCTTATACCGATTAAAATACATAGTTGCATACGGGTGATAGGTAATGCACATGTAGGAATAAATGCCAAGAATACCATCAATATCACAACTCATCATAACTGGCCTCATCAGTACCATCATCATCGTAATCAACCTCCCACCTATTTGGGTATCAATATCATCTCAATAGTATCCTCCGAACTCGAATCAAGTATCAATATCATCACAATATCCTCAGGCCTTTTCGGGTATCAATATCATCTCAATAGTATCCTCCGAACTTAAATCGGGTATCAATATCATCATAATATACTTTGGCCTTGCCGGGTATCAATATGTCATTACAATATCCTACATCCTTGTCGGGTATCAATATATCATCATAACTATCAACACATAAATATAGGCATATAATAGGTGCACTGACGCAAGCCGATAGACTCATAACTGTAAAGATATCAACCTTGTCAATACATCTCATATACTTATTTTTATCTAACAAACAGTTATGATTATTAAACCGCTAATTTGCTATTCATCACGGGACCATAATCACCATTTATCCACTATTCATTATCATCAACAAATTATCATATATCTAATAATCATCATTAGACAACAAATTACCTATTATCATCTAACCATTTTTTATTAACTAACACCAATCATTAACTAACTATTATTTACCAACTAGTCCTCATTATCCAACTAATCCTTATTATTAGTTAGTCAGTATTATAAACTCAGTATTATCTTTATCTAGGCATCGTTATTAACTAGGCATATCATCACTAACTTTCTTAATCATCTAGCAATATTAAGCCAAATTATCCTTACTTAAAAACTAATCGGCTTCAAAACTTTGTTATCAATAGTAACTAATCATGATCATAGATAAAATCATTTGCATGTCCACGTATCAACTCTAATCGTTAGCTACCATATTTCAACTAAGCAAGGTTCATTAAATAGTACATTAGATTTCTAGCCATCAAGTACTATAGCCACCTAAAAGACACCTAGCTACCACTTAGCTTAACCCTTAATTAGGAAGAACAGTCATAAAATAGTATTTTAACTAGAATCACATCAATTACCGATATAATAATCATGAATGTACCAAATCTATGCATGCCATCACCAGTATTCAATTAGTGGAATAGTAAGCATCATACCACATCATTCTCTATCCATACTGGAGAGATGTGTATATAAACATATACTTATTCATATTCATAAACTGTAATCACATAACTTGTAATGACAATCACTTCTCAGATATTCAATCAATGTCATAACGTGGCCCTTGGCCTATTAATTTATCCAAAATAATCACAACATCATAATCACAGCCTTAGGAACATGAACGTATTAGGACTCATATCAATAACCTTATTCATAAGTTGTACCATACCTCTAATCATCTCACATATGGAGGCATCTTACATATAAGATGCATAATATCAATAAATATGTTATCATCTCTCACACAAGAGGTATCTCACATCTAGGAGGCATAATATAGATTGATATGTAATTATCTATAGGATATTATATATAAATAGGTCATACATCAAGACAACAAGGAATATCTTTACTCTAGGACAATTTACATATCTAAAAGGATCATCATCTCTATAGGTCCAACAATCATGACTAAAGAAAATAAAAATTCTATAGGCCAAATATCAAGTCTAAGAAGAAATAACATCTCTATGGGCCAATCATCAAGCCTAAGAGGAAATAGTATCTCTGTAGGCCACATAAAGTATATAGGAGGAATATCATCTCTAAATGCCCAATATCACTTCCACAAGTAGTATCATTAACATAACTCAAAGGACACAATCCAGAAACTTCAATACAATTTACCAAGTTATGAAGTAACCTTATTTTATGGTTTACTAGCCTCATCTATGTCTAACATCTACAACTAATTCCATAAGACTTAACTTAAACTTAGGCCTAAGTGGGTCAAACTATCCCACTTCAAATACACAATTTCCATAATTAGGCATACTATGCCCCAAACTAGGCAAAGGTATCTAGTTCATCTTCTAAATGTTAATCAAGCCATATTCAATCCTAAGACAGTAACTTCGAATAGAAACAAGGGTACTCAAGTTAACTCTACCAAACGTATGGTTCCAAAACTATCACACTAGCCAAAAATGGCTAAATATACAAATCATGCTTCAAATGCTAAAACCATACTCCAAGATTTTCATTATGCCATATCCATGCTACAAATTTACCTAAACTAGGTAAAAGGCAATAGGATTCTACTAGGGTATGAAGTAATTCAACATACGGGTCAAAACCCCTATCTAATCCCCAAACTTATATGTATATTTAATACTAAGTCATTCTATCCAATATCAATCTTAAAATTCACATTCACACACAATATATACCAAATATTATCCATGAAGAAGAGCAGACAGAAGCCAACCTCGAATCCGAACCGCAAAATCCCAAATCATGCACCACATTCTCATCTTCACTTTACATTTCTCAAAGTTCCATCACACTATTAAACCCATAATCTACTCATCAATACGAGTCTAATGAAATCTATATTGCACTATTGTGCTTCGAGTCCAAAAATGACACCAAAATCCTAAGTGGGTCCCACATATAAAAAATGATTATTCAAGACCAACCCTATGTTTACACATGAACAAGGAATCATAACCCTCAAAGAATGGGTGAAAACAAAGAATACTTTGGGCTAAAATCAAGCCCTAAGATAAATTGGGGTTTTTGGTCCAAACTAGGAAATTTAAGCATGAATTCAAATTCTTACCTTAATCTTAAAGATAATCATGATACAAGATTATAATTAAGCTCCTAAGTCACCCCCCATGACCAATTTTGAGTTATTATACTCATTTTGGGGCTTCTAGGTCTAAATGGTAAAGGGGAAATGCCCCAAATGCGTCTTGGGACATTTATATAGCCCCTACACATTCTCAGGTGCCGTTATCATGGTCACATAGGCCGTGATCATGATCTCATGATCGGACACCATTGGTTTCTATCGTGCTTGCACCAGATAACAGCAAACTAAAAAATCAATTTTTGACCCTCGAAACTCATACGGAATCCAAATAACATGATCCAATAGTAAATTTTGAGTGTAAACCACATTTCAAATCCATTGGAATCATAAAAAATTTCATAGCAGGTCATTTAGGCAAAAAGTGGGGCACACACCTAAACTTTTATTATTTTCATAAATTCCGCTCAATAGCTCAAAATAAGTTCGGGAGTCTTGGGATCTGAACCAAGGGTCTCCCTAGATAAAAATTAACATTCCAAACATAATGGATAAGTCCGATTTGCAATACGAGGCCTTCTCAAAGAAATATGGGTCCCACACCCATTTTTTCCAATTTTTAACTTTTTGACCAATAGGTTGAAATGAGCTCGGGTGCCGTGGGACCCAAGCCAAAGGTCTACCTAGACTAAAATTAATATTATGGATTTGCTGGAACAGTTGGAAATTTCATCCGAGATTGTTTCACTGAAAGTTTTGCTTAGTGGCCATTTGAAACTAGTGAAGACTTGTAAATGGGGAATTGGCTCAAAAAAACAAATGAACTGCCCAGTAACCGAATCGCCAGTCCCTGCAAGTAATAACTGACTTGGTGATTCTATGGAGAAGCTCAAATGGTAAATATAAACATAAATATGAAAAATCACCTGAAGGGTCATTACAACATTGTAATACCCCGCATGTTTATAAGCTAGGAAGTGAATAAGTATTCCTACGTATGAAATCTCCTATCCTGTGATTCATACTTGAGTACATGACTTACAATGAATATCCTAGTGATAGTATAGGTTATAATTCATTAAGCATGTTCATATGAGTCACTTAAGGTAATACAAGCTAAGATTTTTTGAATCCATCAAGTTTTAGTGTTCGATTTTGCAAAGGTCATCTTTGAACGAGTAAGAATCGAATCCAATACCCGAGCGAAAAGTTATGCCCATTTTTGTGAGAGACAGTAAGCATAGACGATTGGTTAGGCACCGCCTAACCCAAGCATAGGCTATTGGTTAGGCGCCTCCCAACCCAAGCATAGGCGATCACTTGGGCGCCGCCTAATTCATTTCCAGGTGTTAAAAACACTCCGTTTTGAGTTATTTTAAAGATAATTAAGTCTTTAAATACTCCTTACACGCCCCTAAACTTAACCCTACAAAATATATAGCTTCTAAACATATTACAGCCCTATTTTCATCTCAAAGCTCATCATCCAAGAGAACTAAAGGAGAAAAACAACTAGGGTTGCATAATTAAGCTTGAAGATCCAATTTTAAGGAAATTCCTCCATCAATCATCAAGAATCTTCCTTCTAAGGTATGCATAGTGTTCATCCACGGATTTCTTTCATCTGTACAGTTCAAGAATCAATATTTAAAATACAAAATCTTGTTTGATTGTGGTGATATGATCATACCCATGTTGATGCTTGTTTGTTTTCCTCTTTTTTATTATAAAGTATGATTTCTATATTGTTAGGTGTTGATGATCATATTGTTGATATTGGGTGATTCCCAAGATGGAATCTTTATATGTTTTTATGAATTCATGATATCATATGAGTTAGAAACGTGTAAATTTGGTTGTTCATGATGTATAATTTGATGATTTGACCTATGCTTAAGATGTGCATGTAAGGTGTTTGATAAAATGCCTAAGAAACTAGAAATCATGCAATATAGCTAAATGGTGACTAAGTGAACGATTCATGATATGCCCTTACGTTCCAATGACTTCTATGTTGATAATGTGCCTTGTAAATGTTGTTGGAACACTCATGAACTATTCTTATGAGATTATGCTATGTTTACTTGCAAATCCTACTTATGAACAAGATGTATGATAACCATGCAATCCACATGAACTTCCATGCTATTGGTATGTGTTGCCAATATGATTATGTAATGAACATGATATTAAGATTGTGCAAGTACTTCGATGTGATATGAAATCCTTTCCATGCAATACATTGTTGATAACCATGCATAGTATGAGATCGCTACTTATGATATTATATATTATGGACTTTACTCTTATGATCAAGTCAGTCATATGTGTCAGTTTCCTTCCATCGAGTCCTGGGGGTACTTATACCCAAAAACTATAGCTGTGTGCCTAGATCCATGTCATGTTTCACGATATCCGAACTCAAGCTATGATTCCATAGACTTCAGTAAGTCATGTGACTCAGGAAAACCTCATGTTCTTAGTCAATTGTCAGATATCAGTAACATTCCATCAGTCAATGGAATTCAGTAAGATTAAGTCATGCACAGTCAGTTATTTATGACCAGCCCCTCCAGATGGGAGTAGAGGTTAGCACCGAGTGAACCCAAGGATGGGAACTCACCTGCCAGTTCAGTGTGTGATTCTTAGTAGTATTCCTTGTGTTCCAGAACTACGTAGCCAGCGTAGGTTGAGACATCTTAACCCGTCAGATTAGGGTTGATGAGGTGGCTTAACCCATCAGTTTAGGGTTCCCACCATTCTCATTGAGTACCCTCCAGATAAGGGTCAATAATAGGTTGTCCTTACCCGTGGCACAGTATTTACACCCCTCCAGTTAGGGCAGATATTAGACCCCAGCTTAGCCATAATGGCATACATATGGCATGTCGGTTAAACACTACTTCCCAAAGTTTCAGTATTAGTCTCAGTAAAACAACTCAAGGCATTCTTCAGATTTCAGTATATACAGGACTGTCAGATATAGTCGTCCATGTTATCAGTTTTAGTATCAGGCATGACAGTTATCAGTAAACCATGTATTAGCTTACAGGTCATTCTATCACGTATTCACGGTCCCAGTTTCTATATATGTGTGTTTGTACTCCCACGTTCATATTTGTCAGTCAGTGTTGTTCATGCATGAAACCCATTATGTTCAGCCTACCTTCCTCGTATACTCAGTAATCCAATTGTACTGACGCATTTGCGCTATGGTGCTTTCTTTTCATGTTACACTATAAGTTCCGAGACACGAGCTCCAGTCCAGCAGTAGCGGTAGCATTCCAGTCGCAGAGACACAGTGAGTCCTCATTGATCCGAGGATAATATGATTTGATACATTTATTTATTTCTTCAGTTCAGTTTTACGAAGTTAGTTGGAGACATGTTTCTTCAACTCCTTATTCAGATAGTTTTGAGGCTTTCAGATTTATGTTCAGATTTACGTTCAGATTGAGTTATTTTGGGTATTTTCACCCACATAATTGTATTCAGTTGAACCTTATGGCCTTACAGTTCTATGTATTTTGTATTATTATATCATGATTTGCAGTATATAGGTACAGATATCAGTCATGGGTTAGCTTGTGGTCCCTCGGGGTCATGAGCACAGTGTAGCATTCTGGTTCAGTGAATCGGGGTGTTACAAACATCCACTACTAAAAGGTCTTTCATCCCCGAAAGTCAATGGATAGAAAGAATCTCAAAAGATCGAAAGGATAAGGTACTGGGATCGGATGCTCCAAGCATGACTTCCTAGGTAGCCTTAATGGAGAGAAAATACTTCTAAAGGATTTTTCCATAGGCATCCCTATTTCAGCCAACACTCTCATTCTACCTCCAAAATAGCAAACTCAACATAAGTGCTAACTGGCCTCTAACTGAACTGCAAAGGCTGATGCACGCACATCTGAATCACATCATGCTGATACCCTCTCTATATCCATATAAATCAATAAAGGCTCATCCAAGCCAAAATAAAACCAAGAAATAATTCATAAAACCAACTCTAAACCATAAAATAAGCTTCCTTAACCATTTTACACATGATATCAACTCCAAACTAGGAGGAAAATCACCTAAGTCTTACCCACTCTATCTAATCATGGAGAAATCAAAAAACTGAAGTTGATTACCTAAAAGTCCATAAGGTAAACATGAGAATACGCTCGTAAGCTATTATTTGGGCATACAAATGGAGATTATAATGGAATGTAATCTATGCCAATGCTGTAACCAGTCCAAATAAAAATTAAACTAAAATCTCAAAATCCAAGGTGTAACTACTCATCACTGAATATTTCACCTTAGGATGTGTCATCTACCGAGAATGAAGAAATATTGAATCCAACTCGAGAATATTACTCCCACTGAGTAAATCATCCAAAATTCCCAAAGTAAACTAAAACTCAAGGTCAAAACAAAAGTAACCAATGCTGGGCCCATAGGCTACCATCTGAACATTTATCAACTATAACCCAACCAAAGTCTAGAAGACCAAATAGGCAACCATGGAATAGGCTCAACCATCCTATAAATAAAATCTAAACAAGGACAAGTATAAAACAAAATTGCATACAAGTTCTATGACATCAAGCTGAAAACTCAATATTAAGGTTGAATCTCTTGGTCACAATGATCTAAATCAAAATAAAAAACAAGTAGGCATTAATAGTACAAAACTATCATACTTTCAAATCTTCATTCTAAGGAGTCTATAACACCCCAATTTTCTAAATCAGAGTGCTACATGGTGCTTATGACCCCGAAGGACCACAAGCTAACCCATGACTGATATTTGTGCCTGTATACTGTATAATATACATAAAATATGGAAACATGAATATGAAAGGCCATAAGTTTCAAACTAAATAAACGTCTGATTACAAAATATTTGAAAAAGGTATAAAGATACCAAAATAAGTCATAAATATTGAAAATAATGAGATCTGAATATCTAATCAGACATCTAGTCTAAAAGCCTCTAACTGAACTGAATAAGGAGTTGAAGGAATATGTCTCCAACTAACTCCATCTAGCAACTGAATAGTAAATGTAGTAATAATCATATTATCCTCAAATGAGAAGGACTGACTATAAAATCTGAACACTAGAATGCTACTGCTGATCTGGAGATCATGCCTCTGAACTTATGGTGTAGCATAAGATAAAGCACCATAGCGCAAATGCGCCAGTACGTCTGAATGTACTGAGTTTACGAGTGAGTTGGGCTAAATTCAAAGGGTTATATGTATAAAAAATGCAAACTAATATGAACATGAGAATACATATATGCATAAACAACTATAACTGAACTCGTGATGATGCTGACTATTAAGTCTGAATGTTGACAATATGACTTTATTATTACTGAGGTACTGAATAGATTATTGACTATTTCTGACAGTTCAAATTATGAAAAACTGGTTTGAATGACTGTGTCTAACAGTCTTGAAACTGAATACTAGTAACGTGAGCTATGACAACAGATATAGCTGATATAACTGTAATGATCGAACTAATTGATATAACCGATACTGAACAACTGTATCTAACATTCTAAGTTTTGATGAAACTATCTGAGTTTCATTTTACTTGGAGATAAATCTGATATCAGTCCTATCTAGTGAGTGATCATGAGTATACTGATAATAAGGATGATTTGACTTAGTCTGAGCTCAGTCTTATCTATCGGGTGATCTTCAAATCTAATAATTCTGATACTGATTAATCATAGTTGAGATCAGTCCTAGCTAATGGGTGATCTGAAAGTCTAGTTACAATGATAAGCATTGACTGTATCTAACAGTACTGAATCTGTACTACTAAGCTGAGTTGACTGTGTCTGGAATCCCTGATTCTGTAACTGAAACTGTGGGATGTGTTCATCTAACCGACATGCCCCAAGCTAAGATGACTGGGGTCCAATCTCTTCCTTGAATAGAAGGGTGTCAGTACCATGCCACTAGTAAAGACATCTGATGTGGAGTCAGTCCTAATCTAGCGGGTGACTCCTGGGATTAGTCTTATACATATAAATGTGCTAATGGGTGACCCCTGAGTATGTTAGTCCTATCTAATAGGTGACATCTCATACCTACTCTGGAAATGTAGTTATGGAACTTAGCGATTGCTTCTAGGGATCTCAATCCTATTATAGCGGGTGAGCCCCCAACCCTAGTTCGCTCGATGCTGAATCCTACTCCCATTTAAAAGACACTGAACTGAATAACTGGGCTGAACTAAATAACTTAATTTTACTGATTTGCTGAATTGATACTGATTAACTGAACTGATACTAGTGGTATTATTTAGCGGAGCTAAAACTAAATTTACTGGATTTCGATGACGGGCGGAATATAATGAGTTCTGAGGACTGATTAAGAGTACTGACGTAACTAAGATTTACTATGATTACTGATGTTACTGAGCACTCAGATTACTAAGAATACTGAACTACTGAGATTACTGAGTTTTCCTGAGTCACATGACTGACTGATTTTTATAGATCATGGCTTAACTAAGAGTATCGTGAAAACATGACATGGCTCTAGGCACACAGCTATATTTTTTGGGTTCAAGTACCCCCAGGACTCGATAGAAGAAAACTGACACACATGACTGACTTGATCATAAGAGTAGAGTCCATAATCCACAATATCATAAATAAGGGTTTTGATACTAAGCATGGCTCTCAACAATCTATTTCATGGTAGGGAATTTCATACAACATGTATATACTTGCATAGCTTTCACTATCATGCTCATTACATATTACAATCACAATCCATAATATCATAACTTGGGGAATTTCATGATGTACATGGGTATTCTACATCTAGTATATGAGTGGGTTTTGCAAGTAAGCATATAATAATTCCATAAGACTAGTTCATGAGTAATCCAATAGTGTTCACAAGACACATTATCAACATGGATAACATTGAATCATAGAGGCCTATCATGAATCCTTCACTTAGTCACAATTTAGCTATAATGCATGATTTCTAGTCTCTTAGGTATTTTATCAAAAACCTTACATGTACTCTTTAAGGCATAGGTGTATTCACAAACTTACACTACTTTAATCCACCCAAATTCATGGGTTACAACTATATGATCACAATCTTCCTAGAAGTTCATCAAATTCCCACTCTGTAACACGAACCACAAATAACAACATGAATACAACCATATCACCATAAAACATTCATGATTTTGTTATCAAAAATTGATTCTTGAACTCCACGAATGACAGGAAGCCATGGATGAACACTAATCATACCTTAATGGCGATGAAATTGTTGAAAGATTGGACCTTCAAGCTTGATTATGCAACCCTAGTAGTTTTTCTCCTTCTTGTTCTCTTGGATAATGAACTTAAGATGTTAATAGGGTTGTAATGTGATTAGAAGCTATAAATTTTATGAGGTTAAGTATTGGGACGTGTAAGGAGTGTTAAAAGACTTAATTATCATCAAAATAACTCAAAAACTAAGTCTTTTTCATGGCTGAAATCAGAAGTGTGCGTCGCACACCTCATTGCACATACTAAGGTGTGCACCGCACATCCTATCGCATAAACTAAGGTGTGCGTCACACATGCTATCACACACTTGAGGGTGTATGCCACACAACTTGTCGCACACTTGTTCCAGTAGCCATGTTCGATTGTTTATACGCCGCACTCCTACTTTGTAGGGCCATAACTTCTTGCTAGGGTGTCGGATTTTTATCAAATTGGAAACGTTGGAAAGCCAATTCGATTCTCTATATTTTGGTGGGTCTAAATCTGCCAAAATGTCACATATAAATCAAGTTATCCTCGTTCAAAGGTCACTCTTGAGGAATCACACACTAAAACTTGATGGATCTAAAAGCTATTAGCTTGCCTTACTCTGAGTGACTCACATGAGCATGCTTAACACATCATAAGCTATCTTATCGCTAGGATACTCATTCTAAATCATGTACTCAAATATGAATCACAGGATATGAGGTTTGATTTGTAGGAGAACTGATTATTTCCTAGGTTGGAAACATACGGGGTATTACAATATCTCCCCCTTGGGAACATTCGTCCTCGAATGATACTGGTTGAGATGAGAGAAAAGACAACTTACACGAATATATAGCATGAATAACTGATCATGATTTCATGGATGACATGAATGAAAACTGATCATATCATACTGTGCATGCATATCTGATGCATGGGTAGCTGATTTATGAATATAGAACTGAGTGTTCCAATAAATAGAGTTTCTCAAACTGAGAATGCATATCTGATACTTAACTAATAAGTTGAATCCATGTATATATGATGAATGATTATATACTGACATGATACGTGAATGCATAACTGAAAGTACTGATAAGATGATAATGCATATCTGATGCGTGAATACATGACTGAACTGACTCACGAACATATGACGGAACATGCAATGGTAAAGGCACTAAGATTAAACTGAAACATGAGAACATGATTGATTCTACTACGTGACATATGGAATGAACATCATGAACTAAACTAATCATCTGAATACTTGACTTACAGCTGAGGTCTAACTTGAAGGTCAACTTATAAGTACCCTCTATTCTAGACTGAATCCATTATGCAAGGAAAGATTAAAGGATCCAAGGCATGAGAGCGTTAAGAGAAAGTGGGGTATCTCCCCCTTGGGATGCTATGTCCTCTAAGAACGCTTACCTTACGGAGATACTGGGTGATGCACAGGGCATATACGAACTAGATTATAACTAAACTTTAGGAGTCTAAAACTAATACATGAGATGGACTGAGCGTCCAACTACTAGGAGGTTCTACCTTGAAATAGTTACATTCTCTGAGATTTTGGATAGCATGAATAGATGCAAGGTTGAGAAAACAAGCTATACAAATCTGACTGCTCACTGGTATGACATGAATACTAAAAGAAGGGAAATTGTTCCTAAAACATCTCATAGCCTCCTGCACATAGGTGTCGTGCACAACACACGCATGAACAAGACTCTACTAGATGTGGCTTTCAAACTTCCTAGGACTCTATTGAGCCTTAGGCTCTGATACCAAGTTTGTAACACCCCAATTTTCTGAACCGGAATGCTACACGGAGCTCATGACCCCGAAGGACCATAAGATAACCCAAGACTTATATCTGTACCTGTATACTGCATAAAATACATAAAATATGGAAACATAAAATACATAAAAAGGCCATAAGGTTCGAACTGAATAAACGTCTGATAACAAAATATCTGAAAAGGTATAACAATACAAAAACAATTCATAGATACTGAAAATAATGAGATCTGAATATCTAATCTGACATCTAGTCTGACAACCTCTAACTGAACTGAATAAAAAGTTGAAGAAACATGTCTCCAACTAACTGTAATGCCCCGAAATCAGGTCCCGATATGTCACACGGTACTTAGGATCACAAGTGACCCCAAGCTAACCCTTCTAATGGCATAACTCATAAGCAACTAGACAAAAAGTATAAATCTATAAAAATCTACAGAAAATAACTCTTTTTTGAATATGATAGATACAAAACTAAATTTACAAGATTACAACTCTGCTTTTACAACCCAAACTGAAATGTAATACATCAACTTCTACTAACTGTCTATGAAGCCTCTACTAGTACTGACTATAGGTAGCTATGTCATGACTCCCGACTATCCCAACTCAATATAGCTGGATAAAAAAAATACAACACTTCTCGAACTGTATAACTAACTCAAGCCCTTAAATCAAAAGAACTCATCACCTGCTGACTGGACGTCACGAACTGACTGGGTCTGAAGATGTACACCATACCTTGTACCTACATTATGTAGCCCACATACGAATATGTAGGTCAGTACCATGGAAATGTACCGAGCATATGGGGGTGTAATGCATATATAAAATAATATCTTAATATCATCACAGTTTATAAAATTAGGCATGCTGATATAAATGACTCACTTAGCTCGAATTAAATCATCAAAATCATGGATGAATAGTACATGTAAATTAAAACAGGTGAGTCATCATATAAATCTCAATTCACTTTTATCTCAATTCCAATTCATCAAAGCAATAAAATCTCATGACAAATCTCTTTAGAATATAGTCTTTAAATCTTTAGAAAACAATGACTTTCTCAAACTCAATCTTCCAAGAAATTATATTTTCATCTCAGAGAGAAGAATACACACACATACTGGGAGTCTCTTACAACCGACATAAACCACGTAAGCTACATGGAGTCCAACGTTCTACCCATGTTGGGGAGAGTCACCCTATTCCTTGCCATCGGAGTAGGATCTTAAATCATCAATCCAAACACTAGTGATCACTATATAAATTAGCCTCAGGTTCACATCCTATGGGGGCACGTAGTTCTACGGAAGTACCAAAATAGCTATATCACCCGCTCAGTGATAAAGACTACTCTTGGACTTATCTCAGATCTTTTCAAAAGAAAATCCACTAATAAACAGTTCAACAATTCACAACGGGGGCCATCTTGCTACCCTTTTCATAATAATCAATAAAAGTGGATTTCTTTTCTCATCTTGGGTTCAAAAACACCCCTTTTTATAACTGAAAGGTCAAAGCTTCTTCATCATCTCAAATCATTCAAACTCAAGGTTTTTATAACACATGATTTCTCAAAAACAACAATCTCAAATAGAGTTCAAAACTCATGTCTCAATATCACATTAAAACTTATCAAGCTTCAAGATTTACATCATAAACATATATAAATCCTTTTAAAATCTAGAAAATTCAGTTATAAGGCACAAAATATCATCATTCTCATATAATTCCTCTTCTAAAATATCAAAAAAATCATAATCTCATGATAATCAATATAGGATATAAGTTCATGCTTCAAAATCATAGTAAAACATATGAAATCCATAAGTTCGTAAAAGAAAGTATTTTGGGCACAAAAACAGAAGAGTGTTCTTGTTGGAAAACCCCACATACCTTAAACTGGAAACTTTGAATGACTTTTCAAATGACGTAATGTTATTCACGAACTTTTGGGTGTCCCTCGTAGCCTTCGTAACGGGGATTCCGAATATGTAAAAATTATAGAATTCTCACGGTTGAATCTCTAGCTATTGAGGTTTTTATGTTGAAACCGTAAAGGTTGTTCTTGGTGATTTTGAGAGAAAGTAAACTTATTTTGATGTTGTGGGAGTTTAATCCCGTGTTATAGACATATATAGGGGTGTTTTTGGCACTTGGAAGTGAGGTATGTGGCGCACAACCCATGGTAGACCTTAAGGTGTGCATCACACACATTATGGAAGACATTTAAGTGTGCCTCACAGTCCCAATCGCACACATTTTATTGGGCAGTGCATTGCCCATCGCACAGCCTTACTGCCTCTCACAAAAATGAGCATAACTCTTCGCTCGGGTATCAGATTCTTGCGAAATTGGTATCATTGGAAAGCTAATTCAATTATCTACAATTTTAAAGGTCTTGGGATGAAAAATTCCATTAATATTAAGATATATTCACGTTTGAAGTTTACCTTTGTAGAATCGAATGTCAAACTTTGGATGAATCAATTGGTCTTAGCTCAACCTTGTTCTAGGTCATTGCTATATACATTTATCACCTCTAAGATACTCCATAGACTAGGATAATGATCATGAAACATGTATTCATGTGAGAATCACTTGGATTAGAGCTTAGACGCACAGGAACGATGGTTAGAATGCTAACACGAAAATATGGGGTATTACATTATCTCTCCCTTGGGAACATTCGTCCTCGAATGTGGATAATTAACCTGAAACACAGAGGAATATTAGTCTTCAAGATATCATGTGTAACTGATAGAACTGAATTACTGGATCTCAAGAATAATGAGCTACTGAATTGGTCTGCAAGTGCATAAATCCTCAAGAAAAATAACTATATGGCTATGATAGTAACGAGAGTGTCTACTTATGAGTAACCATTACTTTGCACTGGATCTGATATCATGAGAAAGTATGAGAGGTTTATGACATAAAAACTTAAGGTATTACAACATCCCCCTCTTGGGATCGTTCATCCCCGAATGATAATAATTTGATGAAAATACTAGGAAGGGACTGTGATACTACATAGGATACTTACGAACTGAATCATGACTTAATATCTGAAACTGAAATTGATACATGAACTGAGTTGAATTCATAATTTAATTGGACACAAAGACAATGCCTCTTGGAATGTACATACGGATAAGACTGCGGATAGTAAGACTAGCTGGAAAATTAAGAATCTATAGGAGCTTATCTCCTTGCTTGCTAAACTAGATTACAGGCTATATGGACTGGATCATACTGACTACCCATACTCAAATGGAGTATTTGTTTATCACTTTTCTACAAAATTCTATTGACATTAGGGAGCAAAGAATTTTGGGCATGCTCTGAACAAGACATTTGACTAAGGAATTACACTATTGATATAACTCTATAGAATGGAATATAATTTTATAACTCATAAACTAAGATAGGATTGCTAGGCCGTAGGCAACGCAACTTCTTACTTTCAAGCTTAGCATCACTTCTCAAATGCTCTCTCAACTATACTATTCCCCTTAAATACCATACTCATTTGATTCAACTTATAATTCTCATATTGGCACTGTGAAATCTTTCTACTAAGGTCTAAACTAAACTAAGTTCTCTCATCATGATCAAGCCTAACACTAAATCACAAGATACAACATGCCAAACCATAATACTAGTCTAAACCACAAGGTTCAATATTCTATATCTTCTTAGAGCTCACACCCTAAGCATAACATGCCTTACCACTTCAATGACTAATTTAAAACTCTTGTTATGGATTCACTAGTCCATATTGCATTCATCATCGTACACCCAACATGACATTCAAGCCTATCATTAAAAATCACATATAACTTTAAGGGAAATACCCCTAAATGCATACTTCACATATTCTCTAAGCCTTTATCAACAACAATTTTATTGCACTATTCTTAAAAACATACACATAATTTCTAACTAACCATGACATGTATCAAAGACTTGGCCTCAATCTTACTTCACACTTTAGCCTTAGATAGAAAATCATAAATAATATTTATTAATGAGGGTCATCAACTCTCTCACATATAAACCATTGCTTATCCACTATCATCACCACTATCTTAACATAGGAAGAGGTCACCGAAGGGCTAACACATATGAACCAGAAGTACGAAAACTACAATACATAACATTAACACTTATCTTTATCCTGAGGAATAAAATATCAAAGGCATGGATTCATTAAAGAAATCTAAGTTGAGGACATGCATGATATAATGCGAACTTCACTAGTATCATGAGTTTAAAAATTGGTCATACTCTGAAACATGAGTTTATACTTATCATGAGCTATTCAACATAAGACTGGAGTTCATAGATTCATAAGAGATAACTCAAATCATAGAGTGAAGTTGTTACATGCTTGCTAAAAGCTAAGAATGGGCTTGAGCACACATGATAGGTATAAGCATAGGCCTGTGGCATGGATTTGTCAAGCAAGTGATGGATTTGGTGTTGTAATGACTGAAATCCAAGGAATACTCTAGAGTAAGAAGGGATCACTATCTCATCATAACTCATTATTGACATGTATCACAATCTAATTCTCAAAACTCGATTTGGTTCTTCACTAACCATCTCCCCCTTAGGTTAAAGCTGGTAGTGTAAGTATGATGGTCTACTCCATATCCTCGAGATTAAGTCATAATTTCATCCTTCTATTTATTATCTACACATAAATGCTAAACTCGTAAGAATAAACTAATTTTGAACTTACCAACTTCATTCTTGAACAACCTATCCATATGCCATCCTTAACTTTCTAGCTTCAATAATCATCATCAAAGAGTTACACACTCATTTGCAACCATACCTACATCTCTAATCACATAATCATAACCTACCAAGTCACACCTCTATTCTTATAATTTTTTTTCCAAACCATGAGAATAATAATCGTACTAAAAAGGCTCAACATCTTCAATCATAACTCCTTAACTTAGCTATCAAGAACATCATAAATTATCTAACTAGCCTTTCTCCACCTAAAAACTCAACGTTACTACTAACCCCACAATATGCAATAATCCTCAAAAAATAATGCAGCCCTATAGTACCTTGGGCACACCTCTACACCATACTTAATTACGAACACATGATCTTACACTCTTGCATACACTATTCAGGCCTACTAGATCACCTCCATATAACTAGCATCAACAACCGAACCATCAACTATTCAAACTTAATGTCTAGAGCTAAACATGATTTACAACCCAATCTCACACACAATTTTCACTTTAAAACTATAGAACATAGCATTAAGAAAAACTAGTACACAATGACAATCGATCATAATCATATGGCTTATCTTATTCATAATCTGTTAACACATCCTCCTTCTTCACATCATTACTATTTACCCATATTCACACCTAAATTACTTTCATAGCTCTATAAATTTTAACTAAACTTCCTCTTGCAATCTCAGGAATACCTAAATTAACAATACTCAACCACTAAGTACTTCCATCAAAACCTATACTTTCCTAGCACAACAAATACCATCAATAACTCTTTTCATACTTCAAGCAAACAACAATCCACCTTAACTAATAATATCCTTCTCTAACTTCACTAAACTAACAAACAAGGGTATATCACTTTATTACTAATTCAATCATAAGCAAAAATTCAGCTATACATATTCAATAAATCGCTCTTACCACCATTCTTGCCACTATACTTCTAAACCCACAAGTTCAACTAACACAAAACTTATAACTAAACATTATTACTTTTGTCACTACACAGAAACCCACACTTTCAACTAACACCAGAACAACAAGATAAACAAAAAATTGCTAGTGAATCGAAATAGGCCTCACATGGCTTCACTAGAATGTGGTTTTGTGTTTTAATTAAGAAAATTATATGAATAACAAAGCAACTATGCTAGTTAATCGAAATAGGCCTCACACGGCTTCACTAGACTTTGATTTTTCACAAACATAATGATAACAATATTACATAATACAAGAGATAGAAACTTAATAGACAATATTCTACGATGTAAGAATACACCTTATTCTATCTTAATTAAATAACTCATAAGAACGAGGGAATAACTTAAATTTGAAGGACTTATAACACACTAGAAGGCTCCTCTCAAGCCACTTTATGAAACTTCTGAAACTTCTGCAAGCAAATATAAGAGGATTATCTGGGGAGGAAATTGGAACTTGCCGAACACGTTACCTCAAGAACAGTACATAGATAGAGAAGTATAGATTATCATTATGGATTATGAGGAGAAATTTGAAAGCATATCTGACTTGGGCTTAGTGCACGATTTCTACAGGCCTGATAAAGCACTTCAGTTTTCGGAACTCAAAAGTACTGATAGGATACTTTTGTAGCTCTCTTACAATTCCATAACTATCTATGTAGAATTAAGCTCAACTGTTTCTGATACCTTGGAAATAAGGCAGAGATAACCTGACTAGAGTAAGACGAGAATCTGTATAAGTTTCTCGGAGAACTTTTCTATAACACGATTTAAGACTTGAAAGAATGAAGATATTTCCTAAATGCCCTGTAGTCTCTCAAAGAAAAGTACAGACGTCTCCGTACCGTTCTGCAGGACTCTACTAGACACGGCTTCATAGACACCCTAGGACACTTAAACTCTGTGCTCTGATACCAAGTTTGTAACACCCCAAAATCGGGTCCCGAGATGTCATACGGTACTTAGGATCACAAGTGACCCCAAGCTAACCCTTCTACTGGCATAACTCATAAGCAACTACACAAAAAGTATAAATCTATATAAATCTATGAAAAATAACTCTTTCCTGAATATGATATACAAAACTGAATTTACAAGATTACAACTCTTCTTTTACAATCAAAACTGAAATGAAATACATCAACTTCTACTAACTGTCTATGAAGCCTCTACTAGTACAAACTATAGGTAGCTGGGTCAACACTCCCAACTATCCCAACTCAATACGGCTGGATAAAGAAAATACAACACTTCTTAAAATGTATAACTAACTCAATACCTTGAATCAAAAGGTCTTATCATCTACTGAATGGACGCCGCGAACTAACTGGATCGGAAAATGTAAACTATACATTGTACCTACATTCCAAGAAAATGTAGCCTACATACGAATATATGGGTCATTACCATGGAAACATACCGAGCATATAGGGGTGAAATGCATATATAAAATAATATCTTAATATCATCACAGTTTATAAAATTATACATGCTGATATAAATGACTGACTTAGCTCAAATTAAATCATCGAAATCATGGATGAATAATACATGTAAAGTAAAACACGTGAGTCATCATATAAATCTCAATTCACTTTCATCTCAATTCTAATTCATCAAAGCAATCAAATCTCATGAAAAATATCTTAAGAATATGACTTTTTCAAACTCAATCTTTCAAGAATTATATTTTAATCTCAGATAGAAGAATACAAACACACACTGGGAGTCTCTTACAAATGAAATAAACCATGTGAGCTACATGGAGTCCAACGTTCTACCCACATTGAGGAGAGTCGCCCCATTTCTTACCATCAGAATAGGACCTTAAATCATCAATCCAAACACTAGTGATCACTATATAAATCACCCTCAGGATCACATCCTATGGGGGCACGTAGTTCTAGGGAAGTATCAAAATAGCTATACCTCCTGCTCGGTGCTAAAGACTACTCCCAGACTTAGCTTAGATTTTGTCAAAAGAAAATCCACTAATAAACACTTCAACAATTCACAACGGGAGCCATCTTTCTACCCTTTTCATAATAATCAATTAAAGTAGATTTCTTTTCTCATCTCGGGTTCAAAAATACCCCTTTTTACGACCGAAAAGTCAAAGCTTCTACATCATCTCAAATCAATCAAACTCAAGGTATTTATAACACATGATTTCTCAAAACCAACAATCTCAAATAGATTTAAAAACTTATGTCTCAATATCACATTAAAACTTATCAAGATTCAAGCTTTACATCATAAACATATATAAATCCCTTTAAAATCCAGAAAATTCAGTTATAAGGTACAAAATATCATCATTCTCATTATTTCTAATTCTAAAATATCAAAAATATCATAATCTCATGATAATCAATATAGGATATAAGTTCATGCTTCAAAATCAAAGTAAAACATATGAAATTCATAACCTCATAAAAAAAGTATTTTTGGGCACAAGAACGAAAGAGTGTTCTTGTTGAAAAACCCCACATACCTTAAACTTGAAGCTCTGAATGACTTTCCAAATGATGTAATGCTATTCTCAAACTTTTGAGTGTCCCTCGTAGCTTTCGTAACGGGGATTCCGAATATGTAAAAATTATAGAATTCTCACGGTTGAATCTCTAGCTATTAGGGTTTTTATGTTGAAACCCTAAAGGTTGTTCTTGGTGAGTTTGAGAGAAAGTAAACTTATTTTGATGTTGTGGGAGATTAATCCTGTGTTATAGACATATATAGAGGTATTTTTGGCACTTGGAAGTGAGGTATGCGGTGCACAACCCATGGTAGACCTTAAGGTGTGAGTCGCACACCTTATGGAAGATATTTAAGTATGCCTCGCACTCCCAATCTCATACATTTGATTGGGCAGCGCATTGCCCATCGTACACCCTTACTGTTTCTCACAAAAATGGGCATAACTCTTCACTCGGGTATCGGATTTTTGTGAAATTCAAATCGTTGGAAAGCTAAATCAATTATCTATAATTTGATAGGTCTTGGGATGAAAAATTCTATGTATATTACGATATATTCACATTTGAAGTTGACCTTGTAAAATCGAATGTCTAACTTTGGATGAATCAATTGGTCTTAGCTCAACCTTGTTCTAGGTCATTTCTATAAATATTTTCCACCTCTAAACTAATCCATAGACTAGGATAATGATCATGCAACTTGTATTCACATGAGAAAAACTTAGATTAGAGCTTAGACACACAGGAATGATGATTAGAATTCTAGCACAAAAATACTGGGTATTACACTAACTCCATCTAGCAACTAAATAGTAAATGTAGCAATAATAATATCATCCTCGAAAAAGAAGGAGTCACTACAAACTCTAAACACTAGAATGCTACTGTTGATTTGGAGCTCATGCCTCTGAACCTATGGTGTAACATAAGATAAAGCACCATAGCATAAATGTATCAGTATGTCTAATATACTGAGTATACGAGTGAGGTAGGCTAAATGCAAAGGGTTATATGCATGAACAATGCTAACTAATATGAATGTGAGAATTCATACATACATAAACAACTATAACTAAACTCGTGATGATGCTGACTTCTGAGTCTGAATGTTGATGACATGACTTTACTGTTACTGAGGTACTGAATAGATTATTGACTATTTATGGCAGTACAAATTAAGAAGAACTGGTTTGACTGACTGTGTCTAACAGTCCTAAAACTGAATACTGGTAACGTGAGCTATGACAACTAATATAGCTGATATAACTGTAATGATCATACTAATCGATATAACTGATATTGAACGACTGTATCTGACAATCTAAGTTCTGATGGAACTATCTGAGTTCCGTTGGAACTATCTGAGTTCCGTTCTACTTGGAGTACCTATATCAGAGATCAGTTCCATCTAGCTGGTGATCATGAGTATACTGACAATAAGGATAATTTGATTTAGACTGAGATCAGTCCTATCTAGCGGGTGATCTTTTAATCTAATGATTCAGATACTGATTAATCATAGTTGAGATCAGTCCTAGCTAATGGATGATCTTGAAGTCTATTTATTATGATAAGCATTAACTGTATCTAGCAATACTAAATCTGTACTACTAAGCTGAGCTGACTGTGTCTGAAAGCCCTGATTCAGTAACTGAAACTGTGGGATGTGTTCATTTAACTGACATGCCCCAAGCTAAGCTGACTGGGATCCAATCTCTGCTCTGACTGG
The DNA here is from genome assembly GCA_030864225.1 of Capsicum baccatum var. pendulum. Taxonomy (NCBI): domain Eukaryota; kingdom Viridiplantae; phylum Streptophyta; class Magnoliopsida; order Solanales; family Solanaceae; genus Capsicum; species Capsicum baccatum. Next base: position 115,704,417 of record CM061560.1, read on the forward strand.
AAGGGTGTCAGTACTGTGCCACCAGTAAAGACATCTACTGTAGAGTCAGTCCTAATCTAGCGGGTGACATCTCATACCTACGCTGGCAACATAGTTCTTGAACTTAGGAATTGATTCTAGGGATCTCAGTCCTATTCTAGCAAGTGAGCCCCCATCCCTAGGTTCGCTCGGTGCTGAATCCTACTCTCATCTGAAAAACATTGAACTGAATAACTGGGCTGAACTAAATAACTTAACTGAACTGATTTATTGAACTGATACTGATTAACTGAACTGATACTAGTGGTATTACTTAGCGGAGATAAAACTGAGTTTACTAGATTTCGATGACGGACGGAATATAATGTGTTCTGAGGACTGATTAAGAGTACTGAAGTTACTGAGATTTACTGTGATTACTGAGGTTACTGAGCACTCAGATTATTGAGAATACTAAACTACTGAGATTACTGAGTCTTCCTGAGTCACATGACTGCCTTATTTCTATAGATCATGGCTTGACTGAGAGTATCGTGAAAACATGACATGGCTCTAGGTACACAGCTATATTTTTTGGGTACAAGTACCCCCAGGACTCAATGTAAGGAAACTGTCACTCATGACTGACTTGATCATAAGAGCAGAGTCCATAATCCATAATATCATAAATAAGGGATTTCATACTAAGCATGGTTCTCAACAATCTATTTTATGGAAGGGAATTTCATACAACATATGTATACTTCATAGCTTTCACTATCATGCTTATTACATATTACAACCACAATTCATAATATCATAACTTGGGTAATTTCATGAAGTACATGGGTATTCTACATCTTTAAATCTAATGATTCTCATACTAATTAATCATAGTTAAGATTAGTCCTAGCTAATGGATGATCTTGAAGTCTATTTACGATGATAAGCATTGACTGTGTCTAACAGTACTGAATATGTACTACTAAGCTGAATTGACTGTGTCTAAAAGCCCTGATTCTGTAACTGAAACTGTGGGATGTGTTCATCTAACCGACATGCCCCAAGCTAAGCTGACTGGGGTCCAATCTCTGCTCTGACTGGAAGGGTGTCAGTACTGTGCCACCAGTAAAGACATCTACTGTAGAGTTAATCCTAATCAAGGGGGTGACTCCTGGGATCATTTCTATACATATAAATGTGCTAACGGGTGACCCCTGAGTATATGAGTCCTATCTAATAGGTGACATATCATACCTATGTTGGCAACGTAGTTATTGAACTTAGGGATTAATTCTAGGGATCTCAGTCCTATTCTAGCGAGTGAGCCCCAATCCCTAGGTTCCCTCGTTGTTGAATCCTACTCCTATCTGAAAAATACTGAACTGAATAACTGGGCTAAACTAAATAACTTAACTGAACTAATAGTAGTGGTATTATTTAGCGGAGCTAAAACTAAGTTTACTAGATTTTGATGACGGACGGAATATAATGAGTTCTGAGGACTGATTAAGAGTACTGAAGTTACTGAGATTTACTGTGATTACTGAGGTTACTGAGCACTCAGATTACTGAGAATACTGAACTACTGAGATTACTGAGTCTTCCTGAGTCACATGACTGCCTTATTTCTATAGATCATGGCTTGACTGAGAGTATCGTGAAAACATGACATGGCTCTAGCCACACAGCTATATTTTTTGGGTACAAGTACCCCCAGGACTCGATGGAAGGAAACTGATACACATGACTGACTTGATCATAAGAGTAGAGACCATAATCCACAATATCATAAATAAGGGATTTCATACTAAGCATGGTTCTCAACAATCTATTTCATGGAAGGGAATTTCATACAACATATGTATACTTGCATAGCTTTCACTATCATGCTCATTACATATTATAACCACAATCCATAATATCATAACTTGGATAATTTCATGAAGTACATAGGTATTCTACATCTTGTACATGAGTGGGTTTTGCAAGTAAGCATAGCATATTCCGTAAGAATAGTTCATGAGTAATCCAACAATGTTTACAAGACACATTATCAACATATATGACATTGAATCATAGAGGCCTATCATGAATCCTTCACTTAGTCACAATTTACCTATAATGTATGATTTCTAGTCTCTTAGGTATTTTATCAAACACCTTACATGTACTCTTTAAGGCATAGGTGTATTCACAAACTTACACTACTTTAATCCATCCAAATTCATGGGTTACAACTATATGATCACAATCTTCCTGGAAGTTCATCAAATTCCCACTCTGTAACACAAACCACAAACAACAACATGAATACAACCATATCACCACAAAACATTCATGATTTTGTTATCAAAATTTGATTCTTGAACTCCACGAATGAAAGGAATCCATGGATGAACACTAATCATACCTTAATGGCGATGAAATTGTTGAAAGATTGGACCTTCAAGCTTGATTATGCAACCCTAGTAGTTTTTCTCCTTCTTGTTCTCTTGGATAATGAACTTAAGATGTTAATAGGGTTGTAATGTGATTAGAAGCTATAAATTTTATGAGGTTAAGTATTGGGACGTGTAAGGAGTGTTAAAAGACTTAATTATCATCAAAATAACTCAAAAACTAAGTGTTTTTCATGGCTGAAATCAGAAGTCTGCGTCACACACCTCATTGCACATGCTAAGGTGCGCACCACACATCCTATCGCATAAACTAAGGTGTGCGTCGCACATGCTATCGCACACTTGAGGGTGTACGCCACACAACTTGTTGCACACTTGTTCCAGTAGCCATGTTCGATTGTTTATACGCCGCACTCCTACTTTGCAGGGCCATAACTTCTTGCTAGGGTGTTGGATTTTTATAAAATTGGAATTGTTGGAAAGTTAATTCGATTCTCTATAATTGGTGGGTCTAAATCTGCCAAAATCTCATGTATAAGTCAAGTTATCCATGTTCAAAGGTCACTCTTATGGAATCACACACTAAAACTAGATGGATCCAAAAGCTATTAGCTTGCCTTACTCTGAGTGACTCACATGAGCATGCTTAACACATATAAGATATCATATCGCTAGGATACTAATTGTAATCATGTACTCAAATATGAATCACAGGATATGAGGTTTCATACGTAGGAGAACTGATTCATTTCCTATCTTGGAAACATATGGGGTACTACAGAGTCAAAATTCCAAACAGGGCCAATAAGGCTATATCAGTGTAAACTATCTCAAATCAACTCTAGTATCCAAATCTTACATATTCGAGATAAACTATACCAAGCCACAGTTGAGACATATATAGAGAATTAAATTAATGCTAGAATAATCACTGACTGATAATCACAAGCAACTAACTCTATATCGACAAGAGGGAACAGGATATAGCCGCAAAACAGAAATCATGCCAAAGGAAAAATCACTGGCTGAGAATGCATATAATCCTACCACATATCCGCTGGAGTGTATGAACTATCCAAACATACTCAAAACTTCTCAAGGTTGAAAACCACACCAGTGAAGGCAAAAACTTTAGCAACTCAAACAAATACAACTTAAGCTGGGAACCAACCAATGCAATACTCCACCTAGGCAAAGAAATAGCCACGGGCTCATATCATCGAGGAGAATCACTCCGCCAAACCTCACAAGGCCAAACAAATGATAAAATGGGGATTTCCTAAATCCACCCAAGAATTACATCATCGAAGAAGAAATATCAATCTCAAAACTAGGCTCAAAGTCGAGACCACCACCAAAGTACTAACAACTCAAGCTAAAGAGTTTTAAATTGGCCAATTTAAAAAGCGATCACAGGAAAGGCTACCTACCTCTAACTTTACAACTCTACTAGACAAAACTATATCACAATGACAAAAGAGTATCTAATTTCCACACTAACAATAAGGAAATCTATCACAAGAGAACTAACCCAACTTACCTATGAGATGAATCCATGACATCTCAACATCAATATCAAATCACTATTAGACAAAGAAATAGCCATAAATGAAGAACGGATCTTAAAATGATCCAACTCACAAATGGGGTATATCATAAGGGATAGCCAAAATAAAATCATTCAATAACAAGGAGGTAAATCTAAGGATCTCTAACTCAAAAAAATAAGCAACATAACTAAATTGCCGACTCGAAATCCACAAAAACCATGGAAGATCATCTTACTTTCGATACCACAATACATCCTTGAAATTGATCTAATACAGCAAACCAAGAGGGAACACAGTCAACCTTGCCGCACTAGGGAAAGAAATCATCAAATTGGGCTATATCTACTCAATCCACCAAATAATATCACATGAAAATAAAATTCTAACTAGATTAAACTAGTCTATACAGCTACCCAACGAAAACAAATTTTACCCTGTAACAACATTAAGTGATAATATCAAATAATATTAATAATCTCTTACAGTGGTAGCAATAGCCACAGAAATATAAATATCAACATACTTAACAGGCGATACCAAAGTGAACATCAATCCCATATACTACTCAAGGGCCACAATAGGGCTAATGTGCTAAGATAAATGGGACTCTAACCCAAAACCACACCCATAGGGGAAAAACATCAATATAGATCTACTCCATCCACTACCAAAACAAATAAACCATGGAGTATTAACATAATCACGAATTCAACAATAAGGCACATAATGACCGATATAAATTTATCAAGGCATATAATTATCAATGGGTATGATTACCTAATACACATAATAAAAGATAAATGTGAGAAGTAAAAACACACCAATCTTGGAAACATTCACAGTCACATGACTAATGGGCATAGGGAAAATAAATTTTAAAGGGTCTAAATCTGATCGACTAACTGAATCATCAACTGAGGCACCAAGCGCACCATCTATAACTGAAGATGTCATAACATCATAAGATGATCTAAATAAACTGAATAACTGGAATCCATTTCAGGGATACTCCCTAGACTAGTAGTCAGTTTCTCTATAGTCGAAGCATTTCCTGAAGCAATAATATGGAGAGCTCACAAACTAAACCCAAAGGGATGGATAATCGACGCTATGAGAAATCTATAAATTTATGTCCAAACTTTCTATATCACAACCTATTTTAGTAACTCTAAGCTGGCAGGGAATACATGCTAACTCTAGCTGATCACATATCTCATACCAGAAGCACTCTCTGAACTGGTGTCTCATCATAACACAGCCAAACCAAGATCCTAAAATACTTCCCGATATTACCCCTCATAATCCAAAATAGTCACCATAGCCCGAAGAACCATACCACACTCTACAAGTCTGATGGAGACTCTTTCCAAATCTTTTTTGGTTGCTACTAAGGATCTCTGATATCCATCTCTGACTCTCTAGTCCAATGTTTCTTTAAAACTCAAGAAATGCGTTGTCCTTTGGGAATAAAATAGAGTCAAAAAATATTTTTGAGGTTCATAGAATGCAGACATATAATAAGAATTCATGAAGTGAATTTCCTAAAATATCACTGCAGCCTCCCAAAGATAAGTTACGAATGTCTCCCCACTGCTCTGCAATACTCTACTAAAACTTAGCTCTTATACTAATACACCGATGAAAACTAAGAGCTGATACCAATTTGTTACGACCCGATTCCTCAAGCCATGATGGTGCCTACCATAACCCACCAATAGGAAAGCTCACCCATAGTCTATAACGGCTACTAACAGAATACTCAATAATATAAGGAAAAAAATAAAGAATATATGAATTAATGATCAAAACATAGAAGAATCCCAAAATTCGCTGGTATCAGTACAAGAGCTTCTAATATCACAAAAGTACAAAAGTGATATATCAAGAATTATACAATGATACAACTTATCTCCAAATACAACTTATGACTAGTCTAATACATAAGAGAGAGATAAGTAATACTCTGAATATCAAGAGCTCACTCTAAGTCTCCGAACTAGGGTTGCTCCGCATAATACATATATCAATGGTAATAATCCGTACTATGATCTATAGGCTACAGAAGTGTAGTATGAGTACCAAACGAATGATACTCAGTAGGCAACTACCAACTGACTTCCAGACATAAATCAAATATACACAACTTATAAACAGAATGAAAACTACACCCAAGAGTACATAAATCATATAATAAGTCAATGAGAATAGTAAGGGAATACTGTCATATTATATCCAAGTGTTTAACACAATAAGACTAAGGAAGTATCATGGTGAACTATTATCCTATTTCATCTACATTCAATATACATCAATGTTATACCATATATCCCGAGTCAATATATGAATAAAGAGAGAGAAAAGATATATAGTAATATACAAGGCGAAGTAACGACTATACAAAATGAACAACAAGGAAGGGATTTACGGTAATACCATAGCTTCATTTAGCTAGATATATATATATAGGTATAAGTACATATAAACATGAGGTCACCTCAATGCATAACCTATATCATCATATTCTTATTCTGAGACCTCATTATAATACTATCATGATTCAAATACTATTATACTTGGGGATTCCAATCCATATGGCTAGACATGAATTAATCATGCATAATAATACAATCATAAGATAGGAGAGGCCAAAGACATACCTCAAATCCTGATACCAGATCAATGACCTATCTATCATAAGCTAGCAATAATAATGACCATAACGATTATAATAACAAAATCAATAACAGAGTGAATAATCAGCTACTCCGAACAACCAACTACTAAGCCTAACTTATGTGTACCCTCACCACCCCAAGATCGGAAGGTTCTATCAACATACAACAACACAAGACATATCTTTTACCCATATCGATGCAACTATCCCATAGCAATTGAAAAACATAGGTACATGCTAGTGATAGGCGATTCATATGTAGGAATAAATGCCAAGAATACCATCAATATCACAAATCATGATAATTGTCCTCATTAGGACCATCATTATCATATTCAACCTCCAGACGCGTCGGGTATCAATATTATCACAATATCCTCCGGCCTTGTCGAGTATCAATATCATCTCAATAGTATCCTCCAGATTTGAACCGGGTATCAATATCATCATGGTATCCTTTGGCCTTGCCGAGTATCAATATATTATCATTATATCCTCCAACCTTGTCGGGTATCAATATATCATTATAACTATCAACACATATATATAGGCATATAATAGAGGCACAGATGCAAGCTGATATACTCATAATCCTAAAGATATCAATCTATTTAATAATCTCAACTACTTGTTGTCAGCTAACCAACAGTTATGATTATTAAATTGCTAATTCGCTATTAATCACAAGTCCATAATCATCATTTATCCACTATTCATTATTATCAACTAATTATCATATATTCGATAATCATCATTAGCCAACAAATTACCAATTATCATCTCACCATCTTTTATTAACTAATACCAATCATTAACTAGCTATTGTTTACCAACTAGTCCTCATTATCCAACTAATCCTTATTATTAGTTAGTCAACATTATTAACTTGGTATTATCTTTATCTAGGCATCATAATTAACTAGGTTTATTATTACTAACTTCCTGTATAATCTAGCAATATTAAGCCACATTATCCTTACTTAAAAACAAATCAGCTTCACAACTTTGTTATCAATAGCAACTAATTATTATGATAGATAAAATCATTTTCATGGCCATGTATCGACTCTAATCGTTTGCTACCACATTTCAACAAAGAAAGTTTCATTAACTAGTACATTATATTTCTAGCCATCAAGTACTATAGCCACCTAAAAGGCACCTTAGCTTAACCCTTAATAAGGAAGAACAGTCATAAGATTGTATTTTAACTAGAATAACATCAATTACCAATATAATAATCATGAATGTACCAAATCTATGCATGCTATCACTAGTATTCAATCAATGGAATATTAAGCATTATACCGCATCTTCCTTCATCCCATACCAAAGAGATGTATATACAAACATACATATATTCATATTCATAATCTGTAATCACATCACTTATAATGACAAATACTTTTGAGATATTCAATCAATGTCATAATGCGGTACTTGGCCTATTAATTTATCCAAAATAATCACAACATCATAATTATGGCCTTAGGCCCATGCATGTATCAAGACTCATATCAATAACCATATTTATAAGCCGTAGCATACCTCTTATCATCTCACATATAGGAGACATATCACATATAAGAGGCATAATATCAATAAATATGTTATTATCTCTCACACATGACGCATCTCATATATAGGAGGCATAATATAGATAGACATGTAATTATCTATAGGATATCATATATCACTAGGTTATACAAAGAGATAATGAGGAATATCGCTTCTCTAAGCCAATTTACATATCCAAAAGGATCATCGTTTCTATAGTTACAACTACCATGACTAAAGGAAATAACAACTCTATAGGCCGAATATCAAGTCGTAGAGAAAACAATATCTCTATAGGCCAATCATCAAGTCTAAGAGAAAATATCATATTTATAGGCCACATAATGTATCTAGGAGGAATGTCATCTCTAAATACCTAATATCACTTCCACAAGTAGTATCATAACCATAACTCGAAAGCCAAAATCCGAAAACATCAATACAAGTTACCAAGCTATGAAGTAACCTTATTATAAGGTTTACTAGCCTCATCTATGTCTAACATTTGTAACTAAGTTCATAAGACTTAAAATAAGCATAGGCCAAAGTGGGCCGAACGATCCCACTTCAAATTCATAATTTCCATAATTAGGCATACTATGTCCCAAACTATGCTAAGGTATGTAGTTCATCTTATAGATTTCGAGCAATCCATATTTAAGCCTATGACAGTAACTTTGACTAGAAACAAGGGTAATCAAGTCAATTCTACAAAACTTAGTGTTCCAACACTATCACACTAGCCCAATAAGGCTAAATATACAAATCATGCTTCAAATGCTAAAACCAAATTCCAAGCATAGCATTATATCATATCTATGCTACAAATTTACCCAAACTAGGGAGAAGGCAATAGGATTCTACAAGGGTATTAAGTAATTCAACCTATGGGTCAAAAATCCCATCTAATCCCCAAACTTATATGTCATTCAATACGAAGTCATTCTATTCAATATCAATCTTAAATTTCACATTCACACTCAATATATATCATACATCATCCATGAAGAAGAGTAGATAAAAGCCTAACACAAAGCCGAACCGCCAAATCCCAAATCATGCACCACATGCTCTTCTTTACTTTGCAATCCTCAAAAAGCCATCACACAATCAAAACCATAATCAACTCATTAATAAGAGTCTAATGACACCCATATTTCACAATTGTGCTTTGGGTCCAAAAACGATACCAAAACCCCAAGTGGGTCCCACATATGAAAAATGAGTTTCTGAGTCCAACCCAATGTTCACACATGAACAACGAATCATAACCCTCAAAGAATAAGCATACTTTGGGCTAAAATCAAGCCCTAATCTAAAATAGGGGTTTGGATCAAAACTAGGAAATTTAAGCATGAATTCAACAAATTTTTACCTTAATCTTGAATATATTAGCGATACAAGATGATAATTAAGCTCGCAAGTAACCCCCCACGACACTCATTTTGAGGTTTCTAGGTCTAATTGGTGAAGAGGGAATTCCCCAAATGCATCTTGGGACCTTTATATAGCCTCTAAAGGTTCTCAGATGCCGCTATCTTGGTCGCATGGGCTGCGATTGTGCTTCTGTGATTGCATACTTTTAGCTGCGATCGTGGTTGCACCAGATGACAGCAACATGAAAAATTAGTTTTTGACCCTCGAAACTCATACGGAATCCAAATAACATGATTCAATAGTGAGTTTTGAGTGTAAATAACATTTCAAATTCATTAAAATCACCAAAACTTTCATATCATTCCATTAAGAGAAAAAGTGGAGCCCACACATAAATTTTATTATTTTTCATAAATTCTGCTAAATAGCCCGAAATAAGTTTAGGAGCCTTGGGACCTGAACCAAGGGTCTACCTAGCCTAAAATAGACATTCCAGATGCGATGGAGAAGTTGGATTTGTAATACGAGTCCATTTAGACTAAATATGGGCCCCACGCTCATTCCTTCCAATTTTTAACTTTCTAACCAATAGGTCGAAATAAGCTTGGGTGCAATGGGACCCAAACCAAAGGTCTACCTAAACTAAAATCAATATTTTAGATCTGTTGGCACATTTAGAATTTTCATCCGAGATCGTTTTGCTAAATTTTTTGTTTGGTGGCCATTTAGACCCAGCGAAGATTTTTAAATAAGCAATTGGCTCTAAAAATCAAATAAAATGCCCGATAACCAAACCGTAAGTCCCATCAAGTCATAAATGGCTTGGGTCTACAATGGAGAAGGTCAAACGGTGAAGATAAGTATAAATATGAAAAATGACTTGAAGGGTTATTATAGGATATCTATGGAATCGATATTTATCTCAATGTGGAGGATATTTCTTTGTTCCTTTTGCATCAAATCTTCATTGAGGACTAAGATTTCCATATGGTTATTGTTATTTAGGTGGAAACTTTTATAGAAACCTATTACCCATCCATAATTACTATTTTTGATAACACCATCAATGTCTCCTTCCTAGGATTTCCCATAGAAGAGCCATCAGATTTAAGCTTGAAACCCACTCTTATAGGAAGGTTCCATTCAATATTGATGGTTTTATATAATGAAGTGGGTTTCTCCCTATTTTTTAAGTGTTTGTCTTCCACAGCCTCGGCATAGGCATAATTAACGATAGGCTTATCTTTTTTTTTATTGAAGATGTTGTTGTTCCTATTCTTCCATATAGTCCATAGGATGAAGAGGAGGATATCATCCTAGTTCAGGAGGTTATCATATTTATCTTTGGGTATTGGAGTTTCTAGTGAAGAGAGTGTTCCAAAATTCTTAGATCATAGGATATTCAAAGACTATATGGGTTATATCTTAAATGTCATAGTTGCAGACATCAAATTTGAATTCACTCTAGTTTGCACTTTTAAAAGAGTAAGACTTGTGGGAAGTCTATTATGCTCAGTAAGCCATAGAAAGGTTTTGATTTTGGATGGGATAATTGCTTTCTAAATCCGATGAAAGGAGTTAGAAATAGTGGGGATGTTTGAGTTATGAGTGTTAACAATGATATTATAAGTGCTATTACTAGAGAAGAGGCCATTTCCAGTGATTCTCCGGATGAGTTGATCTATAGAAGCCTTATGATTAGGGGTTAAGGAGCCCTTCATGTCTTGGATGAGGTCTTAAGGAATATCCAGGGGTAGATTGTCAAAGTTCCACTCACTATTATTCAAAACTTAAGAGAGCCTAGCGATATCAAGAAGCTGAGGGAGGGGACCTTGTTTGAGGCTTCGGTGAGGTTCTTTGTGGACAATCCAAAAAAAAACATTTTTGCAAACTTTCTAGCCTAGATGTATATTTTTCCAAGTCCTGGAGGCACTATTCTTACAAGTAATTCCCTGGAGACTGTATTTACTTCTTAGAATAAGAGCCCAAAGACTATTAGGATTTTGTTGAATTCCAATATAGGTTGATCACCATAGTGGTACTCCTGAGGTAAGATTTTTGCAAACCAAGACCTCTTACTTTTGGGGGGGTGGTTAAAATGCTACATTTAAGAAGATGCATCTTTTTCTTTCTATAGTGGATCTCCAGAGAAAGTTTCTTTAGATTCTATTAATTATCTGGAGGATTTATTTAGGAGGGAGATGTATTTCATTACATGGGTGGGGATATTGTTAAGGGAGGATTTAGCAAGAATAGACCTACCAACTATATTAAGGAAGTTCATTTTCCACCCTGTAAGATTAGAGTTAAGATTATCCATAATGAATTAAAAGTCTTTGTTATAGGGTTTATTGTGAAATATTGGAAAACCCAAATACTTGCCAAAGGTGTCTTTGACTTGAATGGATAGGAGGTTAGCAAATCTATCTTTGTCCACTTTTTTGTTGTTTTGGGAAGAAATTAAATTGGATTTCAAGGTGTTAACTTTTTGGCCAGGATAAAAACTGAAGATCTTAAGGGTATCCCTAATAGTTATATAGTTTCTCCCACTAACTACTACAAAAAAGGGTCAAGTCATCAATAAAAAAAGTGGAAATTTTTGGGCCCCTATTACTTATTAAGATGGGATTCCAAGAGAGTATGTCTACTTAATGGTCAATCCTCCTAAAGATGAGTTCAATGCACATGATAAAAATGTATGGGAGATATGATCTTTCTTTTAGATTTCTCTAGTAGGTTTAAATAAGGTAGTTTTCCCTCCATTAACAAAGATGGAGATTGGGGAAGAGGAGATACAGAACATGATGAGGGCATTAATTTTAGGGGTAACATTGAAGAAATGAAGGGTTTGTTTGATGAAGAACCATTCGATTCTATCAAAAGCCTTATCAAGGTATATTTTTATGACTATACTGGATTTTTCCTTTGATTTTCCTAAAATGGAAGGTCAAATGCTAATAGGCTTAGCAAGAAAAAGCTTGAGTCTATCAGCAATGATTTTGGTGACGATCTCATAATGAATGTTGTAGAGACCAATGGGTCTCAAAATCCTCAAATTTGTGGCATTGGAGCATCTAAGAAATAGGCACAAGTATGTAGAGTTCACCTTTTCCTCCATAGATAGATGATGAGTTAAAAGTTTTAGAACAAAATTTGATAGTTACATTTCCCATAACATCCCAATATTTCTTATACATTAAGGGATATAGGCTATCAGGACTTGGGGCTTTAGAGGGCTAAAATGAGAAGGCAACTTTCTTAATTTTAGCAGAGGTAGAGGTGTTTTATAAGAGAAGAAGATCATTGTTCTAAATAGATCCAAAAAAGATGGCTTGCACTGGCATTTGAGATGAGAAAGAAGATATTCAAATAGGAGAAGAGGTTGAAGTAGAAGTTTATAGATTTTAGTTATAATTTCTTCAGGAGTGTAACTCCAATTCTCAATCATTTTTCAATGCATTGATTTTGTTCTTTCCTCTTCTATTAAGAAAGGAGGTATGGAAGAACTTTGTATTAGTATAACCTTCAATAAGCCAATTTATTCTATACTTTAATTTTCAAAATTCTTGCTCCTGTCTGAGGATGTCACTAAAGTCCTTGGTGAGGGTTATCTCTAGGTCATGAAGAAAGACTATAGTGATAGCTGGGGGATCTCTGGATGCCAAAAATCCTAACAAGGATGTGTTTTTCCTATGAAAAATATTGCCAGAGACTTCTTTATTCGAGATTTAATAGCTAGCTCAAATTAGGAGATAGCCTCAGTTAAGGGGGCATTGTAAGCAAAGGAGTCTTTAATAATATTGATAAATCTAGTATAGCAGCACCACATAGTTTTCATCCTAAAAGTATTATGAAAAGAAAGGGTGTAATTCTCCAAATTGAGGAGGAGAGGGTAGTGGTCAGAATGAGTTCGTGAAAGGTTGGAAAAAGTTGCCCAAGAACATGCTGATCCAAGAATTATTAACAAAGCATTTATCAAGTATTTAAAGGATAAGGCTATTATTATTCCTATATATTTTATTATTCCAAGTGTACTTACTATCTTTGAATCCTATATCAACAAATCTAAAAAGATTGATACAGTCCCAAAAACAGGAGGCTTAGTTGTTATTAATAATGTCTCCACCATATTTTTTAAAGGTTTTAAGTATTTCATTAAAGTCAACCACAATGATCCAAGGTTAATAGGATGAATCTTTAATGTTACTATCAAAGTCAATAAGGTTGGACCAGAGAGACTTCCTATCCTCAAAATTGTAACTAGCATAAATAGCACCAAAGAACTAAGAGTGTAGAGGTTATTAACTTTACAGATACATGAATACCCTTGAAGAAGATAGCAATGTAGTTCTTCACTACTGTTAGAGTCTATTTGGGGGTGTCCATCGTCACTGCCATTTCTTTACCTAAGTAAGGTGGTATTTGGGTTGACATGGGTTATTTGCTCTTCTTGGATAAGGGTTTCTTTTTTATTTAAAAGAAGATACCCCTCATTGGTAATAGTAGTTCTAAGTCGGACATGTTGAGTTCTATGGGAATGAGAACTAGGAGCATTTTTCTGATAAGATATTCAATCAAGTGAGTGAGAGGTTTTTCTAAGGTTTCCATGCCTACCTTTGGAGTCTTGAGGGTGGTTAGGATCCTCACCATCTCCCAATTGTTTTCTTTAAAGCTTCTATAATCTTTACCCTGTCTTTCATTTCCCGAGCAGAGGGCTGTTATAGGTTGGTGGTGCTGTTAGAGGTGAGAGGAGTTGTTGGGTACCCCAAAGCTTTGTAGAAAAACTAGTCATATTTCCAGCAATGCAGGTATTTTTTTATGGGAAGAAGGGAAGGCACTAGTTCATGATGTCCATCTCCTCGGTGATCATTTTTGTGGTTAGGTTTCCTTGAATGTTTTAAAACCCCTGGTTGAACCCTTTCATCACCAGTTGAGCTAAGTATAGAGGATTTTGGATTAGGATGAGAGTTGGTTTTCCTTTCACTGCTAGTTGAAGTGGTACTAGTGTTTGCGAAAGCTAATTTCCAGCCAGGAAGTTGGTTGGTGGTCAAATGGCAATGGTTTTGACGTGAATATCAAAATGTTTTAAATTGGGTTCACTATTCTTACTAGAATTTTAAGGGAGAGGATAAAGATTGGTGAGAGAAGGAGAGTGGGAGTGAGAGTGTTCAGAGGCAGTATACTCATAAGACTTAGGAGTCTTTTGAGCTCCCTACATTATTACCTTTACTAAAGGTAATTAATGTGGAGATTTTTTAAGTGAAAGTATAATTACAGTGATTGATGTGCGCTAGCAAAGACTTGGGGGGAGACAAATACATTTCATCATCTGATAGAGAAAGAAAATTGAGTTGGCAATATGACACGACCCGAACCGGGGCCTTATCGTAATGGGGATTCAAGTCCAACAAGGACCGGATACCACCCCTGATACCCAAACCAACCAACCAACATATACCCTGATTCAGATGAATTTTGAACATATAACAAGATAGAATAATTCAAATTGCAATGACTTTGGGATAGGTCTATAATTGGGACCAACCCAACAAACTAAAATCAGCCAATAGTAACCCAAACCCAACAATAACCAAAACCATATCCAATACATACACACATATCTATTCCATGAAGGAAAAGGGAATCACGTTTAGCATGCATTTGAAATCTTAACCTGGGTCCTGTAGCTTTACCATCATAATCCACCCATGGGCTATATAGGTCCAGTGTTACCTAGTGCGTGTATCCGCACGAACTGGAGATACCATAGGTGGTCGGGGATTCCCTTGTACCCTTCGCCCTCTATGATACATATGTATGTGTATTTACTTAGGGATTTCCTTGTACCCTACAAGTACGTCGTCATCAAGACCAATCCTCAGATCAGCAAATATGAGTTTCTAGTGTCAACATTTTGAACTCACACCTTTATGGCTAGCTATCACCACCCAATGTTATTGTCCAATTAAAACATTTAACACATAACAAACCACCAAGTCTAGAAATTGATTGTTAAGGGATTATTTAGTGGTATCTTCATACCAACTATAGCTTGCAAGCAATGTCATTACCCAACATTTAAGGGGATTTCAATGTACCCCGCAAACTCCATTATAAAAATCAATTGGTGAATTCCCGTGTACCCCACAAGATTTCAATATAAGTTCACTTGGGGGATTCCTACATACCTCATAAGGTTTTAAAAACTATCCTTAATCAATTAACCATTTATGTTATGCATTAGTCTCAAGAAAAAAACCAAACCATGTAGTAATATATAAACCAAACTATGTAACAAAACCACATTATGCAATACAAGGTTTTCAATTTGGGTTCTATTACCATATTATGCAATGCAAGGTTTTCAATAAAACTCAAACTATGTGACAAAACCACTCTCATAGGCATTTTAACCAACATGTTGAGGGCATATAGTTCCCAAAACTAAAACCAAGAAACAATTAACCATTCCCATACTTCCATATGTTCAAACCAACAATATAACATGAAAAACCATAAATCGAACATGGGAAAACATCATCCAACCATCAGTAACCAAAACCCCCAACATGTACTTCAAAACTAACACAAACCCACAATTATGCCATGAAAACCATTAAGTAAAACATGTTTTTAGTTTGAACTAACAATGAGGGAAGAGTAACATGCCTTATTTACGAAGATTCACAGAGAGAATTTGGTCTTTAATACGAAGATTCACAGAGAGAATTTGGTCTTTAAGCCTCTAGATGAATACTTGAAGAAAACCCTTGCCCAATCTTCTTGAGAGAGTTTAGAGAGAGTTTTAGGAGTGTTTTGATCTTTCAAAGTATGTTATGAGAGGCCACAAAGTGTTATAAAATGTGGGTACTTAAGGGTTTTTTGGGTTGGGAAATGTGTGAAATGTCCTCAGCTTAAAAGCTAAAAAATGTGTGTAGGAGGGTATGACTACACCACCTAAATCATACCCATAACATACGAGTGGTACCCATCACTTGTACCCTAGGAAACAACTTAGACCCCAATATTGTCAAACATACGACCACAAGGACCAACTCGTATTTAATTATACGATTGGTACCCTAGAACCGTACCCTTGAAAGAATTATCTAGGCTAGACATAAGACATCATATGGTTTGGCACTATACTCCTCGTACCCTAACATACAACTAGTATGATGCCTTTTCGTACCTTGGACAGTAAACAACCAAAACCACACTGAGTAACATACGAGTTAAGGACCCTAAATTGTACCTATATCATACAACAAGTACCCTCAAGCCGTATGATGTTTAGAAGCTCAAACTGAAGAAATTTTCTAATGGTCAAAACTAGGGTGGTTCAATTCTCCCCCACTAGGATCATTCATCCCTGAATGACGGGTAAAGGTAAGCACAAGCATAATATAACACAATAATTCCCATCAAACTCCCCTTTAACAAAGTTAAAAAAACTAAGACATTAAGGAATCATTATTTTCTTTAATCGAGACAGACAACAGAGATGTTAAGAATACATACACACTTTAAGCACAATTATCTGAAATAGAGAGCAAATGCGGATACTTGGAATTCATGTCCTCTTACGCTTCCCAATTAGAATTTTCCTCCACAACCCATGTATCTAATCTAATATCCCCTAAATAAAGACAGAACCTCCACCAAGCTTTCAACATGAAGAAAACACTCCTCTATTTCAACCTCCCAACTCCCCCCACAAATACATAACTAGAGGGCTTGAGTATAACCTTATATCCATCCCATGTTAAAGACTAATTGGGAGTTAAAGGTGTTAGTGGGAGCCATAGGACCCTATACTTTATGGCATTCTGATAATACCACCCCATCTATCATTATATTTAAGAAACCTCAGGTCTTAATCAAGGAGCTTTGGTCGCATAACACAATGGTTGGTACCTTTCAATCACCACGCTCCATCCTATCTTTACTACACCTACTGTGTCGATTTCCTCACCAAAACTATCACCCTTAATTACTATCACAAAGGATTTTACCATGCCTCCCCTCCGCAATTATTTTATATGACAACATTCATCTCATTCTTCCATCTACACTCACAACCTTAGCTCTAGTATTCACCCTAGAATTTCGTAACAAAGAACATTTACTCTCTAGTACAAATCATCACTACGCTCCCAAGGTTACACCACCCTAACATAAGAAAGGTCACTGAGGATCTAAAGTATAAGCATCAATAAAAAGAAGGGTTACTTCCCAATTATGACTCTTATCTACCGTACTACCCAAGGTAAGACCTGCTAAATGAGAAATACTACTATAGGTACGAGGTACTCCAAAGAAGCCACCCAGGTTATAATAAAGGATTACTCCAAAATAAACACTCCATAATATGAGCCCTTAGGATTGGGCACCAGAAGAAACACGACTGCATACATCATAGATAGTGTAGTGTAAAGACGACATTCATATCCAGGGAACAAAGCAAGGATTTCCACTTGAAACTTTTATTTCTTGGAACTAGGCGTGATGAAAAACAAAAAAATATGAATCATGGGTATCATGGCATAGAGCTAAACACCTGGAAGCTTGGATTTTTTAGGACCATTATATCATTTAATTCAGTGGCCGGAGTATGGACATACGCGGCACATAGAATGTGGATCTTAGGAACAAGAACTATTAGAATGCGTACAACACTAGTAGAGTGCCATATTAATCGTAATAGGAGGGAATCACTAGATTAGGAGTAAATTAACCCCGACTTTCCCTTGAAGTCCACCGCTAGTAGAAAATTAAGATTATCCATTCATCCCTATCTTACTACACCTACAAGCACAACACTTCGTTCTAAATGGTATTAGTACGGACATGTACTAGGGACAGTTGGCTCTTTTATACTTAAAACCTCATTTATCCAGATTCTACTTGGGATTCACCATAGTCTCACAAACCCCATTCCCTAACCCATTCAATGACTTAGCCCCAATCCATCAGCTCAACCTAGACCTCTGCCTTTATGTCACAACTTTCCTACTCTTGTATCCCCTGATTCATAATCTTGCCTCTTTCGTACACCCTACAAGACTACCAATATACCCCCACAAATCTCACCTAGCTATCCTCAAACTAACATACTTCCTTCACCAAAATTCACATCTATGGTTCAAACTTAGTATCTATAAAACATCATGCACTGCTAATCGAGAACCCTATATAGAATATACATATATGGTCTACCCCACGAGGAGGTAACCCCAGTTTCCTTATCCACACTCCAGTAACCTATATATACCCAGAGTAAACCATCTTTTTTATGCACAAAAGAGCTAAATCACCCCATGAAGAAACACTAGGGTAGATGAAACCCTTATTTAAAAGATCTTTTGGTTTTTCCATAAGCTCCATCAACTCAGCCGTAGCCATTCTATACGGAGGAATAAAAATTGGACGAGTGTCCAAAACAAGATTAATACCAAACTCAATCTCCCTATCAGGACAAACACTAAGAAGGTCATCAAGAAAGACCTTATGAAATTCATTTACCACTAGGATGGAATACAAAGAAGGACCATCCGAGTTAGAATCTTTAACCCAAACTAGATGATAGAGAAAACCATTAGAGATTAATCTCTGAGCTCTAAGATATGATATAAACTTTCCTTTAGGATCTAGGGAACCACCCTCCCAGTCAATAACCATCTCATTAGGGAATTTAAATACAACCTTACGGGACCAACAATCTAAAGATACATAACACGAGTGCAACTAATCCATCCTTAATATGACATCAAAATACACCATATCTAACTCAAAAAAATCCAACACAGTTTCTTTACCACCAACAAATACCACACACCCTCTATAAACTCTCCTAGCAATCATAGAGTCTCCTACCATAGTAGAAATAGAAAAAGGGTCTGAAACACACTCTGGACCAAACCAAATAAATAGACATAAATGGGTTCACATAAGAGAGAGTAAACCCTATATCAAGTAAACAGTACATATCACAGGAAAAGATTTTTCAATATACCTATAACGACATTAGGATATGCCTCAAACTTCTATTGGGTAGCGAAATCATAAGGATGGTCCCGGCTAGTGCCTAAGCCAGAAACAGCATCCCTTCGTGTAGAAGTTAGGGAAGTGGCAAGAGGGATCCTATTTTCCCCGATGGCAACCCTTGTGGGACACTCATATTGTATATGACCCAACTGACCATAACTAAAACATTGATTACTATTATTATAGTAATAATCATTGTCCAATAGGCCATAAAATTAGTAGGGAGGATAAGGTGTAGCTAACTATGCTCCACCATCCCAAAATAATAATCACCAGAACATTGAGGATAAGGGACACTGACAACCACCTGGGAACTTCCTAGTATTCCCATGCCTAGACCACTGTCCACCACCCCTACCACTATTTCTCTGACCCCTTCCCTTATCTGAATATTGAGACTTATTGCTTTGCCTATTTTTTGACCTTGCCTTATTTTTTCTTACACTAATAGGACCGGACTATTGCAACAAAGATGTCACTATCTAGGTCAAAAGTTAAATAGAATGTCAAAACTAGGCATTGGTAACATCTCCTTAGGGTGACTGAGCATGAATATCACCTTTTGGAGTTGGGTCAAACCAGTGGAACTCCACGGGGAGAAATAAAAACAAGGACCCCTCACTAGGTCTGTACCCCATAAGTTGGACAAGATCCATCCATGTCATCCTCGAATGGGATAGTTGAGTTTCCATAAGCTTCAGATCATTGGAAGGGCATGATCTAAAAATGAACAAAAGAAGATTTAGGGGAGAGTTTAAGATAGTAGACTCTATAGCCCAAAAATAGAATAACAAAAAAGTGAAACATTCATAGAAGCCTGGTAGCCTCTCTCTTATAAGTGTGGTGTTCTACACACCCATAAAAGAGACTCTACTCTACGCAGCTTTATAGATACTCTATGACACCAAAACGTAGGCTTTGATACCAACTGGACATAACCCAAACCAAGTCCTTGTCTTAATGGGCATCTCAAGTCCAAAAAGGACCGAAGATCACCACCGATACAAAAACCAACCAACCAACATATACCCTGAGTCGTATGAATTCTGCACATATAACAAGATAGAGTAATTCAAATTGTAATGACTTTGGGATAGGTTTATAATTGGGACCAACCCAACCAAGTCAAATCAGCCAATAGCAACCCAAACCCAATAATAACCAAAGCCATATCCAATCCATACATATATATATATACCATGTCGGGAAACAGAACTAGGTTTAGCATGCATTTGAAATCTTAACCTGGGTCATGTAGATTTACTTTTATAATCCACCCACTGGCTATATGGGTCCAGTGTTATTCCTTCGATGGGCCCCAGTGCATGTAGCCACACGAACTGAAGATACCATAGGTGGTCGGGATTTCCTTTTACCCTTCGCCCTCCATGATATATATGTACGTGTTTGTACTTGCGAGATTCTCGTATACCCCACAAGTACGTGGTCATCAAGACCAATCCTCATGTTAGCAAACATGAGTTTCCATTGCCAATCTTTCAAACTCACACCTTCTTGACTAGCTATCATAACCTGATGTTATTGCTCAATTAAAACATTTAACACATAACCAAACCACCAATTCTAGAAGTAAATTGATAAGGCATTAGTTATTGGTATCATCATACTAACTATAGCTTGAAAGCAATGTCATTATCCAACACCTAAGGGGATTCCCATGTACCACGCAGACTCTATTATAAAAATCACTTGGGAAATTCCCGTGTACCCCACAAGGTTTTTATTATAAATTAATTTGGGGGATTTTCGTGTACCCCACAAGGTTTTCAAAACCATCCTTAACTAATTAACCAATTATATCATGTTTTAGTCTCAAGAAACAAACTAAACCAAGTAGTAATGCATAAACCAAAGATAATTACTCAAGTGGGTTGAGTTTTATTGTCAATTACCATTCTAAAATAATAAATTTGGGCTCCATGCCCACCAGGGCATTTCCCAACCATTTAAAACCAACCAGACCAATTTGGTTTCCATAACCATATTAAACATTGCAAGGTTTATAATAAAAGTCAAACTATGTGATAAAACCACTCTCATGGGCATTTTAACAAATATGTTGAGGGCATATAGTTCCCAAAACCAAAACCAAGAACCAATTAACCATTTTCATGCAACCATATGTTAAAACCAATATTATAACATGAAAAACCATAAATAGAACATCGAAAAAAATCATCCAACCATTAGTAACCAAAACCCCTAATATATCATCAAAACCAACACAAACCCATAATTATTCCTTGAAAACCATTAATTAAAACATGCTTTTAGTTTGAACGTACAATGTGGGAAGAATAAAATGACTTAGTTATGAAGATTCATAGAGAGAATTTGGTCTTTATGCCTCTAGATAAACACTTGAAAAAAATCCTAGCCCAATCTTCTTGAGAAAGTTTAGAGAGAGTTTCTGGAATGTTTTGATATTTCAAAGTATTTTATGAGAGGAAACAGAGTGTTATAATATATGGGGATTTATGGGTTTTTAGGGTGGGAAATGTCTAAAATGTCCTCATCTTAAAAGCTGAAAAATATGTGCATAACGGTACGACCACACCACCCAAACCATACCCACAACATATGTTTGGTACCTTATAACCATACCCTAGGCATAATCATCTAGGCTAGACATAATACATCATACGATTTGGAACTATACTCCTCGTACTCTAACATATAACAAGTATGATGCTTTCTCATACCTTGGACAGTAAACAACCAAAACCACACTGAGTAATATATGAGTTAAGGACCCTAAACTATACCCACATCATATGACAAGTACCCCCAAGTCATATGATGGTTAAAATCCTAAACTCAAGAAATTTTCTAAGGGTCAAAACTAAGGTGTTTCACAATGTGATTTGTCTAACTCAGCAATGGAGGTGGTATTGTCTTTTTTTAGAATGTTATTTATAATTATCGAGTCTTTATTATTTGGGTTCTGATGACACTGGGTTTCATCAGTTGATTTGGGCTCACCTATATCTATCTCTTGGGCTTGGGTATAACACTTTAGATTTTTGGTCCTTGAAAATCCCTGGGCTATGAAACTCACTACCCAGATTACAACTCTCCTAACATTCGTAGCATATCATTATGGGTTTTAGGGACCCAACCATATCCTAGACAGTATGTTTTCTCAGAGTTTCTCTTGTGACTATTACTAAGGGTTATGAGTTGTATAGTCCTATTTGTAGCCAAACAAGTGTGATGTCCAAAATATTATATATTGACTACAACTGATACCCTACAAGTCGTAGGGTATCTTAACGAGTCATAGGGTGTGAGTCTTAGGGGTACCATAGGGGACCCCAGCTACTGTCACAACTACGACTCATCGTAATGAGCCATAGTAAGTCCTTATGAGTCGTATTGTGACTCGTAGTCACTAACAACAATATTTTTACTTTTGATTAAGGGCACTTTAGACATTTCTCCTTTTTTTTAAATCATGACCCATGACTTAAAATCCCTTTACTGTGTCATTATCACTCCAAAACAAATTCAAATAATATTTTAATCTCTCTAAGAATATCCCTAGCAAGGTACTTGGGTTTTCCAAGATGTTGATCAATTAAAACTCCCAAGGGAAAATTCTCTTTATAACTCTTGATATTTCAGGCATGTTACTTTTCCCCAACTATTACTTTGTGAACGGATGTGTTTTAAATAGTTCTTCCTGTGATTTTGGTGTTGGTTTTGGAACATAGGTTGAGAGTTTTAAATGATTGTTATTTATGTGATGTTTCATGTTTACATATGATTGCTTATGTTCTAAATGGTGGTTTTGAAATTAATTTGATGCAGGTATGGTGAAATAACTAAGGGATTGTGATTTCCTTAAATTTTGTGAGTATTGAAAATTAAATTGGTAATAACCCCTACCTAATTTTGTGGAAGTGGTTTTGAGTATGAATAAAAGTACATTAAACTATTTTCCAAGCATTTGCATTATATAAAGAGGTAATTTGAAACACAATGGATTGATTTAATGAACAAAGGGATTTGGAGTTCCCCCATATTGTATTAATGAACAAAAAGAGTTGTTCTCCCGAGTTAATGGAATTAAATTGGCATTTTGATGACACCTTGCAAGTGTAGTTGGTATGATGATACCAACCGCGCCTGAATGTTTACTATGGTTCAACGAATGAAAATGTGTGTGATAAATATTTTAATAGGGCTTAAAATATGGTTATGTAGCTGGGTCGTAAAAGTGGTTATTCCAAGGGACCAATACTAAAAAGTGCGTTTGCCGAGACGAGGGGTATAAACTGCGTAGGGTTTGAGTCCCCTTGCTTATGATCAGGTGGTTTGAGTCCATCTTATTATTTGATTTGGAAGTTCGAGTTCTCTTTATTACATTACATGATCGGGTGCTTAAGTCACGTTAGGATATGATTGGGAGTTATATGATTGAGAGTCCCCAATATTACTTTACATGACCTGAACAAATCTCTGGTTCGGATCATGACATTGGGACTGTGAGTTATTTTGTTTAAGTCCACATCCTATAGGCCTTTTTTTAATGTTATGATTTGGTCCCTTTTCATTGGATTTAATCACGTGTCCATATGACCCATTTATTATGGGACCATTCTTACCAGGATTGGTATGACCCGATCTATTAGGGATTAGGTTTTTCTGGGTAAGGTTGTAACCTTGTCCACCACTAGATCTCAGTATAAAACTCATTGGCATTGATTATTGAAAATTTTGAGTTTCAAGGAACTTAGTTTATACCGCATCAAACATTTTTACCTTGAAATTAAGTTGTGGTAACTTGATTTGTTGGATTGTGGAATGTGGTGGTGTTTTTCTTCTTTCTTGTGAATGGAACTATTTTTTGTTTCTTCTCATGAGGTCATTAATCCATATTGGACATCAATTGTTGATTCTTTTCTTGTACATTGGTATGGGAGCATGTGATCATGGTATGACCAAACCATCCATAATTTTGCACAGAAAACCTTTTCCTTCGAAAGTATTGGTTACTTATGTTCACCTTATGTCATCAAGGTCTTTAGGGGGGATCGAGGGGCTCTTGAATGCATATTCTTGTATATCGGCCTCTTAGGGTACATGTAGTTCAGACGTTAATTTTCAGAAGCTTTCTAAATTTTCCCCACTACTTTTAGGATTAGCTTATCATGGAATTCAGTTGGTAATTGTGATAGCCTAATCCAGATAGTAGTTGGATTCAATCTAGGATTATTTTGGGACAAAGTTTGGATCCCAGATTCTGACTCATAGGAAAGATCCCGCAACAAACTCAGGTCCATCTTGGGTGGCTTTCCTTTGGGATATCTCTTCATTAAATTTTATTGTCTAGTAGTCCAGTTCCAGGTCAATTAAGGCAACACTTAATCATTTTGAGATTTATTAGTTTCATTTTCAAGTTTTGATGGTTGAATTTCTTCCCCGCTGCTTTGATGATTATTGAGTAATGCCATGGGGCATATAGTCAAATGAGAGTTGGATAGCTAATTTGTTAGTCAAATCTTGTATTCCAACTGTTCCTTGAATTCCTCGCTTACCTGGTAATCTGTCGCTAAAGAGGTTTCGTCTCTTAGAATTTCACTGAAGGTTGGTTTGCCTATCGTATCGATTTCCATTTGGGAGTCTTCACCATCAGCTGATTCATGGGGATTTGGTAGGGTTTGTGTGTTAGTAGTGTGGAAGGTAAGGGTCAAATTTTCGATCTAGTTGTATGGGTTTTTTTTGGCTATTTTAAAGAGAGGTTGGTTTTCTCTATTTGAGATCATAAAAAAAAATTGCATTAGAAATATGTTTCTCCTCTATGCAAGTTGGTAATAAGTAAATCATATTCAGCAACTCGGGGGTATAAATGACAGGTGTCCAAATGACATACTTTTGTTAAATTCAAGTATCTAAAACTTTCCAAAATTTAGGAAGTTGTCTAGAATTTAAAAAATTAATAACAAATTAAATATAAATGGCACTATCAGGACCGGTGATAATTTATATTTCCCCAAACTGAATGGCATGATTTAGACTAACAACGTTATATATGATTCCACCAGATAAAATATTGTCAAGGAAACAAGGAATAACTTTATTTAGTGAAAAAAAAATTCTAGTTAATAAATCATAAATTTAGTTTATATCCGGAATTATTTTTCACTTATTTCAAAATTACTTATGTTAGATATGTAGGAAAATGGTTTTCAATTTTTTCATGTTTTGTTGATCAAAAATTTTAGAAAATATTTTCTCTTGACAAACAAGATTCTTAAAAATGAGGAAAATGACTTTTCTAATAAAAGTATGGAAAACAAGTACAAGTGACATTCCATATTTATTTTGTCCTCTCCACCCTCCAACACGCCTCATCTTCATCCCTGCCCCGTAATACATCCCCACTACTCATAGCCCTATCCTCACCCCCGCCTCTTATAGTATTTATCTAAATTACATACAAATATTTTTGTCACAATCTTTTACTTAGGCACTGTATACAAGAAATAAGATAAAAATCTACTTATTTTTTTTTTGGAAGTTATTTTTCAAGAGAACATTTTCCTTCATTTTGTGTGTACCAAAGTGTTCTCTTATCTTTTTTTATTTTTTTTTAAAAATGTATAATCAAAACATAATTCTTTCTCAAATTCTAACTTTATAAAGTTCGAATAAAGTTAAAAATATTCTTAGTCTATGTTCACACGCGTATTTAGGATTGTTCGATATGAAGGAAAATATTTTTTATGAAAAATACTTTCTAGAAAAATAAGTGGTTATTTTACTTAATTTCTTGGTGTTTGCTACGCAAGTAGAGAATAAGTAGAGGTATAGTAATAGGTGTTGTAGGGGAGCGGGGGGAGGACATTTGGTGGTGTGTTGGGTGGTTATGAGAGTGAGATAATGTCACTTATTTTTTTGAAAAATTTACAAAAAGTGACAAACTTAAGACCATAATTATGATAACACAAAATTACGTTTTATAACAAAAATAACATTTTTTTAATGACTGTTACGATGGAGTAACTTCTCGTATTTTTACTCCAACACTTTAGCTCTTTGCTTTCTTACTTTATCTTTTAGTTTTTTCTCAAATAACTCCTATTTTTCAGGTTTTCACTCCATTTTCTCACGTTTTTATCACTTTGTAGATAAAGATTGTGCTCCACTAATTAATGTACCTATTAATTTGTAGTTACTGTATGTTATCTCTTCTACAAATTTTATATATTTTGTATTTTTTTTGTACATCATTGTTACTGTAATTTATTTTATTTTTGAGATTTGTTTACTGTATGATTGTGGAGTTCTGCTCTAATGGCAAAACACAAATCATATAAAAGATTAAATAGAGGTATGTCACCCATCAATTTAGTTTCTGATATTCTACCATCATTTTGTATTGGATTAACTCAAGATAAAGTTGTTAAAGTGATTTTTACTCCTATACAGTCAAAAAAAATCAGTGAGCGTCAAAAAAGTGAGGCCAAAGTATCATAATGATCCAGAAAAGATGGTCGAAATTACGAAACAAAAAGGGTTGAAAAAACATTCATCTCAAAAACCTTCCAAAAAACAAAAAATCTGAGAGAGAAAAAAATCAAAAGAAATTGGAGAATCAAGCAAAATTTCAAGTCCTGATGTTGAAAACTCCTCCTAATCTGATTCAAAAGAAGATAAAGACGAAAAATTATTTGTATATGTATTTATTAGCTAATGGATAATATATATATATATATATATGTGTGTGTGTGTGTGTGCGCGCGCGCGCGCACACGTGTGTGTGTGTATGTAGTTTTGTATTGTAAATACATATGTAGATCTAGACGTCTATGTATTTTATATATTTTTGAGATATGTATATATAATATAGATGTATGTCTCTTGTGAAAAACAAAAATCTTAATCATTAAAAGAATAATTAGTTATGTAATTTTTGTAAAAATCTTAACTAATAAAGATTCATTAGTTATGCAATTTAAGAAAAAATTCTTTAATAAGATTCATTTATGGACAAGGAATCCTCAATTTTAAATGCATTAAGTAATTTAAGTATTATTCCTTATTAATTCAACTGATTAGGGTTAAAAAAGGAGAGTAAATTCCGTTTGTCTATGTATTTCGGTAGCAAACTTTGCCTAAATACAAAATATGACTTGTTATTTTGTGTAATTATGAAATAGTTGTTATGAAACTCTTAATTATGGATTTAAATTTGCTACTTAAGAAATTTTATTTTATTTTTTTTACTTTTTTTAAGAATCATTTTCATTACTTTCAAGGAGTTTATTTTTCAAATCAAAATATTTTCAAAACTTATCCTTATAGGATGTTTCAATTGGCTTATTTTTTAATGTTTTTGACTTTTAAGTTCTATTTTTATTTGAATGATGTTGGAGAAAGCTAAAAATTGTTTTTCAGCTCTCACTTTAGATTAAGAAAATGTAAATAAATAAATTTAAAAAAAAAAAAGTAAAAAGACAAAAGATGGATATTTTCAATTTATGACTTTTTGTTTTTAGCTTTTAACTTATAAGTTGTTTTCTCCGTCCTATTTTATTTGATGATCTTACTAAAAATAAATGTCTTATATTGGTTGATCACTTACTAAATCAAAATAAAATTAATTAATTTTTTTATTTACTCCTAGAATTAATAGTTTATATTTTTTTTGGTCAAATAGTAAGAATTTTTTATTTAACCAAAAGTGCTAAGTTACAGTTCTGCCAGTCTTTTTGGACTCAGGCTGGCTATTCATATTCTACCTTTGCAGTTTCAAGTTGCTTACATTATATTTGATCTAGCTTTAACCGTACAAACCATACTACTAATTAGCTAGCTAGGATATGTATTCATTTGTTGTAGCTTCGGTGCCCATTTAGGATGTTGTTGCCCTGCTATATGGAGTTGTATTGCTATTTCACGAGTCTATGTGATCTCTTTTTCCTGGTTTTTGAATCTTCTAGCATTTCTTTCAGTCCGAATTTGGTAAACTGTTGCAGCATAGCAGAATCAAAGCAGTCCTGCTTGAGGTTTATTATTGCTGATCTTCTTTGTTATCCATGCCACTTCATGGTTCCAGTCTCCTATGGTCCTGCTGAAGCCTAGCCACTTTAAGAGCCCTGTCCATATATTTGTAGAATAAGGACAGTAAAAAAAAGATTGTCAGGAGTTTCCATTATCTGCCATTTGCACAACACAGTCTGTAGTCACTGTTTTTCCCCATTGCATTAGTCTGTCAACAGTATTTAACCTGCTGTGCAAAGCTAGCCATAAAATGAAACTTAGCCTGGGTAGTTGACCTTGAATTAACACTAATCTATTCCATTCTACTTTGGGGTACTGAGGCATCATTCCTAAGTAACATTTTTTAATGTTGTATCCTGCACGTCCAGTGTATGCTTACAGCTTGGTCTGTACAGTACCTGCCCCTTCAAGCTATTTTCTAGCCTCAAGTATTTTCCTAACTAACCAGTTTGCTTGCTTTGGTGTTTGAACTATATCAATACTGTTGGATTTTATATAGTAAGCATGGATCCAACGCACCCATAGCCTGTCTTGTTTTTGTTCCACTGCCCATAGTAGTTTGCAAACTGCTGCCCTATTCCATCTGATGAGATCAATGTCATTTAAGCCACCTGCTGTTTTGGGTATATAGATTGTTTCCCAAGAAACTAAATCTTTCTTTGAGCATTCATTACTACCCGCCCATAGGAAAGTTCTACACATTGTGGTCACAAGTGTTAGGATCTTCTTAGGAAGAAGGAAAATCTAGCCCAATACGTTTGCATTTCAAATAGAACACTCCTCACCAGCTGTAGTCTACCACTGTAGGATAACAGTTTTGAGGACCAACATTTAATTCTTGCTATCATCTTCTCTATTATTGGCATACACTGCAGGACAGACAACTTTTTGGTCTACAAAGGCACTCCTAGGTACTTGAAAGGCAAGGTACCCAAGGATAATCCTAAGTCTACCAATATTTTGTCTCTAAAGTGATCTTCCACCCTAGCAATATATAATGAGATTTTCTCCATATTGGCATGAAGACCTGACACCTCAGAGAATTGTTGGAATGTATTGTACAACAACTTGATTGATATCTCATCAGCCCTGCATCTCATTAGCAGGTCATCAGCAAAATATATATGAATAATGCCTAACATTTCACACCTTAGATGGTAATTGAACTGTGGATTATACTTCAATTGTTTCACACCTTAGATGGTAATTGAACTGTGGATTATACTTCAATTGTTGCAAGGTTCTATGAAGGTATTCCATATCTAGGACAAATAAATAAGGACACATGGGGCTCTTTGCCTAAGTCCCTTCTTTGCTTGGATCTGTGGAGTCAATCCACCATTAATTAACAGATTGTATTGGACAGTCGTGACACATTCCATAATCAAGTTAACCATTTTGGTTGGCAGACCAAATTCTAATAGTATCATCCTAAGAAATGGCCACTCTATGGAATCATTAGTTTTCCTAATGTCAACTTTGATTGTGCATCTAGCAGAGATCCCCTTATGTTTATACCCTTTAACAAGTTCATGAGCTATCACCACATTATAAAGGACGCTTCTTCCTTTAATAAAGGAAGACTGAGTAGGACTGACAAGAAAATCAACCACTGTTTTGATCCTAGCTGTCATTATTTTTGCAATCAGTTTATATAAGGTGGTACAACATGCAATCGGTCTATATTCTTTGACACAAGTTGGGAAAGGAACTTTTGGGAGTAGGGTGATAGTAGTGTTGTTCACACCTTTCAGCAGTTTGCCATTTTCAAAATATTGGACTATTCCCGCAGTCACTTCTTCTCCTATAACAGGCCAATAAGTCTTGATGACTTAAGCATTATAACCATCAATACCTGGGTTTTTGTGCATTGGGAGGTCCTTCAGAGCTTGTTCTACATCTTGCCTAGTAACGTGAGTTAACAATTGTTCTTATTGGAGCATTGTAAGGCAGGGTCCATCTCTTTCTACTCTCAAATCAATGCAAGGTAGGGTAGGTGCTATTGTGCCCAATAGATTCTGAAAAAATTGGAGAAACTCTTGTTGGACTAGTGCAGGGTCTGAGAGCTTCACCCCTTGCTCAGTATATATTGAAGCAGTTATATTTCTTGCTTGCCTTGACTTCAAATGAGCAAAGAAATATTTGGAGTTTCTATCACCATGTTTAATCCAGGTGACTCTGGACTTTTTCTTTAGCACTCTTTCATGTACCTCCTCCCATTTATCCAGCTCTTGTAGTAACATCCTTTCTTGAGTGATCAGTTGTTGGTTGAGCAAGTCGATATTCATTTCCTATTGGACATCTTGTAGTTGAGTTCTGAACTTGTTCAATTTCTGCTTAATAGTAGAGTATTCTTGATGCAATTGCTTTGATTTTTGGCCTAATATATGTAGCTTCCTCCAAATTTTATATATTACATGCCCTTGTATTTGTGTACCCCATACATCTTGCACCATACTTTTGAACTTCTCTTGCTACAATATTACATTTTGTAATATAAATGGCTTTATTAAATCTGAATGTTGGGCTTTAGTAGTCAGCAATACTGGTAAGTGATCAGAACATCCCTGTTAAACATATTCTACCTCTATGTAAGTGTAGCACTGGAACCGGTGTCTGTTTCCAAACACCCAGTCAATGTGTGAATAAATTCTGGCCGCTCCATCTCGTTTATTACACCAACTCATATTTCTCCCCTTCACAAAATTTGGCCCATCTCTATCTCATCCAAGCAGTCTTGAAAATCTTTAGTTTGTTGGGTTGTGACCTGCTCTCCATTGTGTCTGTCGGAGTGCATTAATACTGCATTGAAATCCCCTAGCATAATCCAAGGTTCATTATATTGCCTGGCTAAGGATTTCAGATGACTCCACAGACTCATTCTTTCAGCCATAGTATTATATCCATATATAAAAGTCATATTGCTATGAAAGGAAGTGTCTATATCTTCAACTTTGCAATGCATTAACTGTGCAGCAGTATCTATCACTGTAACCTTGACCTTATTTCCCTTCCACATTAGCCATATCCTACCATTCAATGTAGTAGGGTAATTTGTAAATATATTCCAATCCTTGCCAAACACTTGCTTTATTTTATCAGCATTGTGAGCCTGTATTCTTGTTTCCAGCACACCTATTATAACTACCTTATACTTTTGCAGAAAGGCTTTTAGTTCTTTCTTCTTAAAGGGTTTATTCATCCATCTAATGTTCCAGGCACTTACTATCATTTAAAAGCACGTAAATCTGGTGCTTTAACCCTGTTTAGTGCTACAGTTTGCTCACCTGATATAGCTCTCTTTGTTACCTTATCTCCTTTTGGATTTGCTAACTCCCACTAGGCTATACAAAGCTCTTACCAGTGTTACCACCTTCCTTATTATTTTGCAGCGTAGTCACAGTTGTAGTGGTACTTCAAGGTAGCCACATAGGTATGAATCTTCTTCTTCTTGGAGCTTGATGTTTGTGTATCTCTAGTTTTTCTAATATATTCTAACATCCACAATCTTGATCTGAATAATATCCTTCTGGGTAAATTTCTTCGTATATCCGTTCTAGCGAATTTATAATTTCGATTTCGTAGTTTATTACTTCTTCTAGTATCATTTTCTTAATATCTATAATTTCTATATCTTTAAGTATATATAAGATTAAAACTTTAAGGTAGTCTAAATGATCTATTTTCTAAATTGATATTTTATAGTTATTTGTTTTAGCCTTAGTAGTTTTTGCATATTTCTATTAAGAGATTTTATATATTTTTTATTTTCCATGTATTTGACTATATTTACTTTTATCTGTTTTTCTAGTAACTGTATATTTCGCATATCTTTTTCTCAAAATTCTACGTAATTTAGCATGATAAGTATTTATAAGAGTAGTTAGGTATGTATGGTATATAATTTACTCTAGTCATATAATATCTTCCAAATGCTTTTTCTAATATGATTTTTCTTATATCTGCTACTTTTATATCTCTAAGTGCATATAAAATAAGTATCTTAAATTTATCTACCATCACATCAGATAAATTATTATTCATTATCATAAAATTATTTTTTTCAAAATATTCCCTTCAACCATGTACATAATAAAATATAGTCATCTCAGATTACTATATACTAGATTATTCTTAAATAACATGTTCTTCGGTCACTATTAGCATGGTAATTTGGATACTTTTTTCCTTAAACAGCGCCTCGACTCTGGTTACTCCCCGCCACGGCTTCTTGCCTCATTGGTTTCACCTTTAGGATGGCATAGTTCTTAGGGATTTTTCTTCGTTTCCACTTTGCTAATAAACTTCTTAACATATTATTCTTCGAATAATTCTACTATAAAGTAATTAATATGAATTTATTTTATCATATCATGATTGTCGGGAACTATGAATTTAGCTATTCATAATCATAAATAGAGATATTTGTTCTGGTAGCTTTGATATTTCTGTGGTTTGTTGCTCCATAGCTTTTTCCATTGAAGTGTATATTTAATTAACTGGGCAAAATATTTTTGGAATGGAGAGAGTTTTGGCTTAATGTGTGAAGGCTTGCCCTCCGCAATGCCTTCTGCCTTTCTTTTTTATAAAACAAAAGAATACATCTTTACATTTGTGTACACGTTTTTTTTATGTTTACAAAAAACAAATAAAAGTCAAAAAGCCTACATGACTAAAAAGTTACCTAGGGGTCTAAAAAGTCTTACAAAGACAAACTATATTTAATGTACATTTAATGCTATCCTATCTTCTTTTACGTAAATAATTTAAGACTTATACAAATTCTTATACAAATTCATTAAATATCTTGATATCTTGTCTTCCGTTTATTTTGTCATATCTGCTGTATCTCCGTTATTGCTCCTGATCTTATCTTTCCAGCTGGCATCCTTATCTTCTTTTATTCTAGCTGAACTGCTGGGACATCATTATCTCCTCCATTACATTTTGAACATTTATGATCTGGATACTTATGTCCAATTATCTTGCAATATCTGGTTAATAATTCTTTTGAAATAAATTTTTCTCTGATAGCTCTGGCGATAGGTTCCGTTTCTGGTTTAAGCAACATGAGAATCCATTGCCTAATAGTTTCCATATCTGTTTCTCGTAACTCTTTTGAATTTGAATATATTAGTACATGATTTCTTGAATAGTAGCTCCATATGGGATTTTGGTTGCAATATGTATTTGCTAGCTCTTGCAAAATTGTAGATAGTCCAATAATCCTTTTGTTTGCATAAAATTTTGACATCTCAATTCTAGGTATTTCTGGCTGTGGAATAATATCTTGTGGTATAATCATATCTCGTGTCATCCCTATCTTTACAACTTGTATGGGTTTTTTGACTTCATCATATAATATCTCTGCTGGTGCTGTGTAAATTTTTATAAAAAACAAGATACCTTTGGTTATTCTTTTAAAAGTGATAAATGCTTCATATATTTCTGGTATAGTGGATATCTCATTTCCGTCCGTAGTATATACAGTACTAAGTAGCCCATATTCATAGCAAGTTTTAACTAAACTTGGTTTGGTTTTAGGTAAAGCAATTAGCTTATTATATCCAGTTAATCTCTGAGTTATATAGTTTGTATCTGGTTCTTGGATATCTGTAGCTTTGGGGTTGTTATTTAAAAAGGTTTGTACATTGTAGATATTTTCTATGTATGTTCGGGTTGTGTAGTTGTAAGTCATTTTGTCTTGGTTTAGACTATCTCGGTATGTGGTAATTTGTAGGGTTATAAACATGGGATCTTTCGATGTATTTGGTGTATATGGTTTATCAAATAGCTTGTTTAGGTTCATATTTGTATTTTTTCTAACTCCTTTGCTTGTACCTGCAGAAGTAGATTGGTAAACGTTATGGGTTTTATGGAGTGTCCCAACATCTCCTTCTAGCTCTGGAATTTTATTGTCTTTCGACCGACATAGCTCTGCACACTGCTGAGTTAGCTGATTCATAGCTATAGACTTCAGTTTATCTTCACTAGTCTTTAGCTTTAGCTTTTCTATCTCAGTACCCATACTGTCCACTTTCAATGAAAGCGTAGTTAGAGCGTTGAGTATTTTTTCATGTATATTTTCTTCTATCATTTCAGTCTGTGTAGCTTTGTCTTGATATGTAATCTGCAATAACATTTTTGTTAGTACTGATCACTTCTATTATAAATGTGAAATTTAATATGTTTAAAACTAGTCTCCAAATTTCTTTCGTTGTAATTGAATTTTGTATTTTCTTTGTTAGCCACCAGCGTACCTGTGTATTATCTGTTCGCACAATAAATTTGTTATATACAATATATGGCTCAAATGCTAACAAACATTTATATAATGAACAGAATTCTTTCCTATTTATTTCTCATTTTATTTCTGTCTCATTGAACGTACCTGAGTAGTATCTACAATGGTGTTCTATTTTTTCTGCTTCATATCTATATTTAAGTAATCCTCCATAACTATATTCACTAGCATCTGCTTTTACTATGTATATAAATTTTCTATTTTCATCTGGAAATTGTAGTTTTGGTAATTCTTTACAAAGTAATTTTATTTTTTGAACTTGTTTTTTATCTTCTTCATTATAGTTATACTCTATGTCCTTCTTTAATTTTTTCTGCAGTGGTTTTAAGTTTTCTGCTAGTTTTGGGATATATTCTCTTACTTGGTTTATTAATCCTAAAAATGATTGTAATTTTTTTTTGTATCTAATTCTTCTTTTGAATTTATTATTTTTTGTACTATATGTTGTTGCATTTTTACTCCACTTTTATCTATTTGTATTCCTAAAAATTCTATCTGATTTTTCATAATTTCAGATTTCTTTTCGCTCAAACTTATTCCTGATTTTTCTATTATATCTGTAAATTGTTCCAATAATTTTATATGTTCTTCTTTAGTTTTTGTATATAATAATATATCATCTATGTATACTATGCAATTAGGTAATTGTTTAAAATAATTGTCCATAAAATGTTGATATCTACCTGGTGCATTTTTATATCCAAATGGTAATACATTCCACTCATAAAATCTTTGTGATACCGTAAATGCGGTTAATTCTTTAGATTCTTCTTCTAACTTTAGATGGTAAAATCCTGATTTACAATCAAATTTGCTAAAGTAATTATATCCTTGGATTTGTCTTATTTTTAATATCTTATTTGGTATTGGATAATTATATGTTATAGTTTTTGCATTTAAATTTCTATAATCAATAACCATCCTACTTTTTCCTCTTTTTTGTTCACTATGTTTATTTACTATAAATGCTGGACAATTATGTTTACTATTATTTTTTTGTATATATTGTTTTTCTAATAATTCATCTATATGCATTTTAAATTCTTTTAAATCGTCAAAATTATATGTTAATGATTTTTGGGTTATTATACTATGTTTATCTATTAATTCAATTTTTATGGTAGTTTTATGTTTTTCCCATCCTTTTAATGGATCTTCACTATATAATTGTTCTAATTTTTTCTTAACTATTTCTATCTTATTTATTGAAAATATAGTTATTTCTGTTTTATTTATCGAAAATACTACTAGTTCTATTGTATCTTCAGTGGTTTTTATATTTTCGAACTTTTGTGTAATTTTTTCACTTCCTTTTATCCAATCAGTTTTCTTTCTTATTTTATTATTAACTCTTTTTGCTCTTACTTTTTGTTTACATGGTGTAGTAAACCACCAGTCGTTTCTAGTTATTATATGTGGGTATAGTTTATCTAAAAATGATATTCCTAAAAGTATATCTTTTGATGTTAGTTCATAATTATAAATTTCTTCTATTATTAATATCTTATCCCATATTTGTGCTTTTACATTCCTAGCTTTAGAAGTAATTAAGCTTCCTTCATTATTAAATCCTTTAACTACTATTGGTGTTTTTCATTTATCCCATTTACTTTCTGGTAAGCAATTATATCTACATAAATTAGCTTCTGCTCCTGTATCTATCATAAGCGTATAATATCTACTGTAATATCCTTCCACTATTATCTTCATTAATACATATATCTTCATTTTATGTTAAGGCTCTTTTTAAGAATAATTTTTTCCTATTATATGTTATGGTTATTTGTGTATGTTCTATATTATATGGTTTTACTTGTTCTAACCATTTTATTCCTAATATTATATCTGCTTTTTGCATTTCTTCTTTTACTTCAAATTCTATTTTTATTTTTCTAACTCCTATTATTATTTCTTTTTCTGCTATATTTTTACTATTTAGTAAACTTCTTGGTAGATCTGGTCACATATCATTATCAATTTTTATTTCTTTATATTTTACTAAATATTTTGCTATATAATTTTCTTCTTGTCCTGTATTTAAGAGTATTAAATATTTTTTTTCATTTATTTTTCCTGTTATATAATATTGGTTTAAATTACTTATTGAATTTGTTTCATAACTTGTTCTTTTTTATGAGCTTGATGATTCTGGTTTTTCATTAGCTATTCTTTTTGTTGTACTTATTCTATCATTTACTATTTATAAATTTTCTTCTGTATCTATGTCTCTATAGCTATAATCGTTATAATATATTGTTTTTACAATTTGTCCGAATGGGCTATCTATTTGTATCTTGTTAATTTTATTTTTTCCTGTTATTTTATGTTTTGTTGTTAATAAATATAAATTTTTGCATCTGCAGTCTATTACATGTTCTTTTTGACATACTACATAATATTCATCTTTTTTCCTAGTAAAAATATTTTTTATTGTTGGTATTTTAAATATTTTTTCTACACTTAAATCTAACTCTTTTCCTTTTATTTCATCAAATATATGACTGCCAAATATTATTTTTTGTTCCGTTCCTTCGTCATTTAAATATTCTTCCTTTGTTATTATTTTTATATCTTCTTCAGTCATTTGATTCATCTATTTCAGTATTTGTTTCGTTTTCTGAAATTTCATATATACTATCTTCACTTTCTAATTCATAATCTATATAATCTATTTGCATATATTCTGTATTATCTATTTTTATTTCTGATATATGTTTATTTTTTGGATTTTTAGGTAATTTACAATCTCTAGCTAAATGTCCTAACTTTCCACAATTATAACATGTACATTCTTTTATAGACTTTTTCTTTCTATATGGTCTTTTATTTTTATAATTTTTTACATAATATCTTTTTCTTGGTTTCTTATATTTATATTTTGATTTTTTATATTTCTTGTATTTCTTATGTCTCTTTCTTTTCTTAAAATATCTTTCTTCACATCCAAATTGGGGTGCTATTTTACTTTTGCAACATGCTAAATTTCTTATTAATGTTTTTTCCATTTTTAATTCTTCTCTATATTTTTCACATAAATTTCTATACCATTGGTGTAAAAATTTTATTCTAGCTCCTAACGTATCTACTATTTTTGCTTCTTCCCAACTTTTTATTATTTTTGAACTAAATGGTTCGGGTAATTTATTAAAATATAATTTTCTTATTTCTTTACTTTCTTCTATACTATATGCTCCTTTATAATAATATTCTTTAAATGCGCAAGTATATTCGTCTATATAACACATATTACATATTGTTAATTTTAACATTAAATTTCTATTTGTATCTTTTTCTTCATCTTGTTCTTCTTCTATTGTTGTCATACTACCAAATTCATCTTTTATAGCTATTTCATATTTTTTCAATAATTCTATAGGTGTTAGTTTAGTTGTTGTTGATGATGTTCCTTCTATAGGTTTATTAGCTCTTAATACTTTCTTGCTATTTTCAGTTAAGTTTGAAAACCATAATTTTACTGATCCTATTAATGTTCTTTCTATATATTCTGGTGCATCTGTTACGTTTATATTATTATCTAATAATTGTTTTGTCATATATCCTATCCATAATTGTATTGTTTTTTCTGTATCTATTACACAGTCTAGGTCTAAAAAATTATAATTTTTATTAACTATTTGTTTTGGTGTCCATTTGTCATATTCATTATATCTTTTAAATTTACTTTTATAATATATGGGTTTTCTTATTTCTGTTGTTTTAGGTATTATATTATCATCTTTTTTTTTTTATCAAGAGTATTTATTTTTGTGTTGGTATTTCCTAGGTTTTCTTCATTAATTATTTCTTGTTTTTCGTTAGTTTCTAAATTTTTTATATTTGTTAATATTTCTGTATATGTTTCACTATCTTCTGAGTCATAATTATCTGTCTCTTCAATATCTATATTATTTATTTCTAATTTTTCTTTAAATTGATTTATCTCGTTTAGTAATTTTTGTTCTCTATCTTTTTCTTCTTTTTCTTTTTGTCTTTGTTCGTACAAATCTTTTAACATTTGTAGTTCTTTTTC
This sequence comes from Capsicum baccatum var. pendulum, assembly GCA_030864225.1. NCBI lineage: Eukaryota > Viridiplantae > Streptophyta > Magnoliopsida > Solanales > Solanaceae > Capsicum > Capsicum baccatum. The sequence continues at coordinate 115,743,346 of CM061560.1, forward strand.
TAATTCAACAATTCTACTATTTTTAGTTTCTTCTATTTTTCGTATTTCTTCCGTAGTTTGTTGTTTAATTTTTTCTATTTCCTTTTTTCTATCTATTTCTTCATTTTCTTTTTCTATTCTTACCATTGCTGTTAATTTATCTTCTAATTTTAATTCTTTTTTTTTCCTAACATTAGATATAAATGTTCTCCTATTTTCTTATATCTTCTTCCTAGATTAGAAAATACTATTTTTATTTTTGATCCTTCGTGATTTTCGTATATTTTTTCATCTATTATAAATTCCTCTTTGTTCATTTTATTGTGAATAGTTCATGTTGGTATATATATTCTAAACTATCTATTTGTGATTCTAATTTTGATATTTCATCTTTTTGTGTATTTATTGAATTTTTACTAACTCCGACAAACATATTATAATGTAGTCTTTCTTTTCTTATTTTTTATTCTTTGCGTCTTTCAGAGATAAATTGTTTTAATTCTTTGTATTTTTGCTCTTTATTCATTTAAATTATATTTATAATATCTTGGCGGATATCTAAATCTAATTTTATCAAAATTAGGTGGTATATATCTCATTCTTCTAGATTTTAAATGGATTATTAATTTTGCTTCAATACTAGATATTAATGTAATTAGATAGGCTAATCTTTGCGGATTTTCTTTTGTTTTATTTAGACTTATATATTATGAATAATTACTAATTAAAGATTCTTTAACTTTTCTAAAAGCTTCTCTATTTTTAAATGGTCTTCTCATAATTAATTTAATAAATAACCAATTCAAATTTAACTAGTTCCATAACAAACTCTAATTTATATCTCACTTCCATACTTTTTAAATTACTGAGCTCTGATACCATTTGTAGGGGGTTCGGATAATAGATTTATTAATTCTTCTCCAAATTCCTCAGAATCATCGGTCTATTATTATATGTCTATGGGCCATTCTGCATAATTTGGGATTTATCTTCAGCTGTATCAAATAAGAATATGAAATAACCCTCACCGTGATGATAAACCCTAGGTACTTCCACGTAGTTCCACACACTATACACAAATTTAAGCATCTCCTTAAAGCTCGGATTACCCCCCATTACATGTCCTATTAGAGCATTTTCAAACCCTAGGTACTTCCACATGGTTCCACACACTATACATAAATTTAAGAATCTCATTAAAGCGTGGATTACCCCCATTACATGTCCTATTAGAGCATTTTGCCATTTGTTACATTCAGCTTTTACCTCCGTTGAGCTAATTTGTACCACTTTTCGACCATCTTTCATCATGGGGGGAATGTATGTGAGTTGTAAGCCACTTTGGATCTATCGATTACCTGCAATCGAAACTTTTTTTGCTGGCTGTGGCAGAGTTGCACCCCACAGGTGGTGTAACAAAGCTTAGCTTTCGCACCGCATTTGAGCTTTCTAGTCCGTCTTCCAGTCGATCCTTTGAGATTTTGTCTTCGTCATCAAGCATTGGAATCACGGTGTTAATCTTTTCCTTCCCTGTTAACCAACTCCCTAATTTTAATTGGGCAAGAGTGTGGGGTAAACCAGAGTCAGGTGTTATCATTCGTTCATGTTGTTCTTTCCCAGAAGTCTCAGAACTTTCCGGTTGCGCCGGTGGCTTTGCTGCTGTTTTTCGTCGTCTTGCCATCACATCTGGGCACAAGTTAGCACGCATTACTTAACGTGCGCCGAGATCTTTTCTTTCTTAGGAATAGTTATTATTCAACTCCATTATTATTACTATTTTTATTCTAATATATACAATATATTTTCTAGTATATATTAAATGTGAACAATTACAATTTCAATATTTATTGATGTATGATCAATGAATATCATTAATATGGATAATGAATAAAATAATAAAATTTGTCATTCAATTTATACGAAATATGATCAACTAAAATGAAACGAATGAAAATGCTTTTAAAAACTCAATTCAAACACCCTATTAGTGTCGACTAATCTATGGATGTATATGTACAGTGTTTTTGATCCATGTTTGATCGCATGTGTTTCTCTGAGAACACATGTACTTATGTTGCAATTCTGTCTTAACTATGTGAGGATTCTCTGGAAATCCTTTGGAAATATTTTATTCTCTTTTCTTTCAATTTGTCACTTGTCAACTAGAAAATCTTAGTGAAGAATCCCAGAGATTTGGGGATAAAACACTTTAGATAATACCTGCGAAACGGAAGCAAAGCTGATTTCAAAACTGAAAACTTGTTTTTTGCAGGAAGCCATAATACTATTATATGATAGTGCATTATATGATAGTGCAACAGGAGGTAACTGACTATTGTCATGTGTGATTTTAGCTGCCTACTTATGGCTGATAGCATTTTTATAATTTTATATTTTTATTTTAATTTAATTATTTTTTCTTTATTTTTAATTTTTTGTATATTTGAAAATCGTATAAAAAGTATTACAAATTATAATAACTAATAGTTTAATTATTTGAAGCCATATAAAAAATTTGGTTGACTCAAAATTCTATTAGTGCAACATAAATTGAGATATATTATTTAAATATTTCATAAAAAATAATATAGATCATAATAGTTATCAAATTAAAATATCTGAAAAATGTATAAAATTTATTTGACTTTTGATATTGTCAGGACTCAAAAATTCAAGGGTCATGATGGCACTTGTTTCGGTGAACCTTGACAAGTAAAGGGAAAAAATAATAGCAATAATCCAGGTAAGGCTTTTAGAATGAAGCCAAACAACATAATATAAACAAGCGGAAATGCATTACCAGCAATACCATAATTTTAAAACCTGGTGTCACCGTGTAAGAACATCACTAATACAATCCGAAATCAATTACATAAGATATTCAAAATAGGAATATCCTATCTCTGAATACGAATAAAGACATAGTCTAAATAAGAAAAAGTAGTAGTTAACTCCGGAAGAAAGATTCCAATCGCTACCTCGAATAGCTCCAAAGGTAGCGTGAATCAACCACCGTGAAGCGCACTCAGACCAGAATCTTCAACGAAAGGGCACAGTAGGGGTAAGTATGGTCCACTTATACTCAGTAGGTATCATAGGCCAACTGAGTAAAGTAAAAGTTAAAGCATACAAAATACATACTAAGGGCACGCCCCATGCAATCAGAAAATGTCCCACAATATTAACCCACATTGTTTCCACTAACAGTTCTATAATACTCACATACATCATAGAAAATATGAGAAAAGAATACAAGTAAACCAATATCATACATACAAGTACTAGGAAAGGGATTACACATAGACAAGTATACATCAAGAGAGATAATACAACATAAATAAAGGCACAATGTAATACAAATGCAATGAAAATGATGATGATGATGATGATACAATCCATATCCATATCTCCTCTCCATTGCAACTTCAATAGAGGATTTTAAAGATGTCACATTTTCTATCTGAAAAAGTTAGTGTTTCCAGTATTTTAATGATGATACTAATATTTCATGAATGCAAATGATATAAGGATGTAATGCTTATAACAAACCAAGATGAGTATTGCCATATCCAACCAATATACCAACCAAGCGAGCCAGCAATCCACTTAATGTTTCCAACCATCCATGAGTTTCAACATAAACTGTATGCCAAAAGAATGAAACATATAAAAATACACCATGGATACTACATTAGGCTTTTTCATCAATCAAGATACAGCTAATTTCATGTACACAAGGCCAACAATATCATATAGGATCCCACACGGTCATACATAGCAAATAGTATACCAAGATCATCAAATAACATCATTATATAGGCATCCACAGGGGCACAACACGATAATAAATTCATTTCATGATTAGTTTCCACACCTCAACATAATTTTGTATCAATATTCACTATCCAGCCTAGTTTGAAGAAAGTTAAGTCATAACCTACCTCGAATGTCAAAAATCAGTCCACAAGCCTTCACTCTGAAGTTTTAATCCTCCCAAACAGACTCGAAATTAAATAAAACATGAAAATTTTTGAATCTATGCATTAAAAGAAAGTCAACGATACTCATATTGCCTATTTTCAAGTCGAGGTCAAAACGGACCCCCAAAATGGATTTTTAAAAAAGAAGGAAAAATCATAATTTTATCTTTGAAACATATTTTCCATATTTGTAGGAGTCTATAATTTAAAATCCAATTTAAAAAAGAGTTAAAATGAGGTTCAAATTGAAGAAAAATTAAGTTTAAGTTTTATCGGCAAATTTTCAAAAATCCTTCTTGAAATAAAAAATCTGAAGTTGTTTTGAAGATAAAACTGAGAGAAAGAAAATAACTATAAGATTAGAAACCTACTCAATTGATAAGGGGTTGAAAATGGGGTTTGAATTGAAGAAATACAAGTTTTAGGCCTTCCGAGCCAAAATCTCTAATTTTTTACTTTAATTTGCATTAAAATAAGAATTAGATGATAAAATTGAAGTAAAGTAGTTGAAATAGGTGTTCAGAAGCTTACCCAAGCTTAGAAATGAAAGAAATTTCTCAGAAGTGTGAAACCCTAAGCTCCAAATCTCAAAAATGAGGAAAAAAGAGAAACATGGGTATATATAGGGTCCAAGTCTCCGCGGACCCCTCGGATACATCCGAAATAGCATGAACGCAAACGAAATATGTTACCCTATCAAATTCGACACTCTGGACTCCATGATTATATAAGATTTTAAAAAATATATCATTTTCACAAAGTTGACCCCTGAAACCCAATTTCACAACTTTTCAAACCGGAGGGGTCGAAATGAGATTTAAAAGCCACAAAGCCACTTCAACCAAGTTACCAACCTAAAATCAACGTTCCAGATCTGTTGGCATAGTCCGTTTTTCCATAAAATTCACATATCAATAAATGTTCACCGAAGTTAACTATAAGGCTCTCAAAATCATCAAAAATTATAATTTCACATGAATCATGCCAAAATACATCAAAAACTATTTCAATAATCTCCACGCCCCAAAAATACCACAAAGCAACTATGAAGAGGGATAAAATGGTCAAATCACATAGAAATAAATATTTCACAAAAATTATCAAAAAAATAAGGTTGTTACATCATCCACCACTAAAAATCTAGCTCGTCCTCGAACTAAAAGCAAGAGAAATACCTGAACCAACAAAGAGATGGGGGTAGGAACAACGCATATCAGACTTGACCTTCCAAGTAGCTCATTTACAAGTCAGTGCTTCTACTGAACCTTAACCACTGGAATAACTCTAGAATGCAATAGTCTAACATCTCTAGCATGGATGGAGACACGCTCTTCAGCAAAAGACAATCTCTCATCTAACTAGACAAACAATTGATAAATCAAGGGACAAGGACAACTCATAAGCCACATCACCAATAGTCAGAAGAATCTCAAATAGGCGAATATACCTGGGCTAAGATTTCCCCTCTGCTCAAGCCTCATCACTCCCTCTTGAGAGAAACTCAAAGAAAAACTTGATCACTAACCCTAAATCTCAAGGCACAAAGTCTACAGTCTGCATAGCACTTTTGCCTACTCTGATTTGCTCGAAGCCTATCCTAAATAATCCGAACTCTATTTAGGACTCACGAAGCAAGTCTTTACCTCGAGGTCTAATCTCAAAAACCTCCAACCAACAAATAAGAGAGCGACAGTGCCTACCATACATAGCCTTAAAAGGAGCTATATTAATATAGAAATGATAGCTATTATTATATGTAAACTCTGCCAAGGCTAAATATTGCTCCCACTGACCACCAAAATCCATCACACAAGTGTGGAGAATATCTTCCAAAACTTGAATAGTCCACTTTGACTGACCATTAGTCTAGGGATACAAATTCATATTAAAAGATCAACCTGAGTACCTAACTTGTCATGAAAATTATTCTAAAAGTGAGATATGAACACTAAACCTCTATCTGAGATGATAGACACTGTCATACCATGAAGATGACATTCTCACAAATATAGATACAGGCCGACCTATCAATATTGGAAAAAGCTAAATCAAAATAAAATGATCAGATTCACTCAATCGATCAATTATGATCCATACACTTTCAGAATCAGGAGAAGTACGAGGCAATCCAGTCATGAAGTACATAGTGATCTATTCCCATTTCTGTTTGGTAATAGGTAACCTCTGGAGCAAATCATTTGGCCTCAAATGCCCAGCCTTCACCTGTTTCCAATATAGGCAACGAGCTATAAAATCTGCTACATCCCTCCCCATACCACTCCACCAGTAATGCTACCTTAAATCACAATACATCTTTGTCACGCCTACATGAATGGAATACCTAAAACAATGAGCCTCCTTCAAAATCAATCTAATCCAACCACCTTCTTTTGGTAAATAAACACGACCTCTAATCCTTAAAACACTATCTGAATCAAGTAAGGTTTCCTTAGACTCACCACTCAACACTTTATCCCAAATCAACCTTAACCCACACTATCAAACTGATGAGTTTGAATCTTCTTCATCAAAGAAGACCTAGCCTTCACAAATTCTAAAACACGCCCAAGTATCAAAACATCAAGCCTAACTATTTGGTTAGCTAAGGACTAAACCTTTAAGTATAACGGTCTCTCTTGAGTCAAACGATGTGCCAAGATACCTATGCTAGTCAATTTTCAACTCAAGGTATCTGCAACCACATTAGCCTTGCCCAAATAATAGAGAATAGTCAAGTAATAATCCTTAAGCAAATCAAGCCAACAGCGCTACCTCATATTAAGATCTCTATGGGTGAAGGACTACTGACGGTTACAATGATTCAACAAAATTTCACAATGTACTCTATACAAGTAGCGCCTCTACAACTTTAAAGCAAAAACAACCATGCTCAACTCAAAATCATGGGTAGCTTAATTCTTTTTATGGGGATTCAACTGACGATAAACATATGCAATCACCTTACCCTTTCTTATTAGTACAACACCTAACCCGACACTTGAAGCATCACAAAAAACGGTAAAACCCACACCCTCCTGGGCAAGGTCAAGATAGGAGTTGATGTTAATAAATCCTTAATCTTTTAGAAGCTCTCTTTACAAGCATCGGGCCACTGAAAGGATATCTTCTTCTGAGTCAACTTGGTCAGCGGATCTACAATAAATGAGAGATCCTTAACAAAATACCTATAGTAACCTGCCAATCCAATAAAGCTCCAAATCTTAGTAGGTGAAGTAGGCCTTGCCTAATCATGAACCACTATAATCTTGGTTGGATCAACCATAACACCATCCTTAGTCATCACATGACTCAAAAAAAATGATAGACTTCAACCAAAACTCACAGTTGGAGAGCATCGCATACAACTTCTCATCCCTCAATCTCTGAAGTACAATTTGTAATAGAGTCAAAATACGATCAAAATACCTGGTTCATTAAATCCTTGAACGCAGCCGGGGCATTGGTCAATCCAAAGGACATAGCCTAGAATGCATAATGATTGTATTGATCCAAACTATTATTCTCATAATATCCAAAGCTCTAATCCTCAACTAGCGATATTCGAATCTCAAATAAACCTTCAAAAACACCAAAGAAACCTAAAGTTGGTCGAACACATCATTAATACGAGAAAGAGAATACTTATTCTTAATCGTCACCTTGTTTAGCTGCCTATAATTAATATACATATGCATAGACCTATCCTTTTTCTTCACAAATAAAATAGGCGCACCTCAAGGTTATACACTAGGTCGGATAAATCCCTCATCCAATAACTTCTACAATTGATCCTTCAATTCCATAAACTCAGATAGGGTCATCTTAAAGAAGGAATAGAGATGGGCTTGGTGCCCGCTCAACATCAATAGTGCCTCCCATACGATGTATTTTCTTAGTGCCTCTTTGAGATGCTCGAAGAATACCTCAGTCATCTTAGCATAGTCCACTATACTCTGAAATGATGATCCAAACACTACTATCTGAGATATGGCTAACTGAAGAAAAATATTCAACCTCTTCAAGAACTTCTGAATCTTCTCAGATTTGGTGGCAATGCTGGTATAAAAATACCTACACAAGGTATAAAAGTGTGCCTCATACTCTGCAACAGTCATGGAGCCCTGCTCAAGGTGATCAAACTCATCTCTCATCCAATCCCTCATACTATATGGCATGAACCTCTCAAAAAAGTCCTTAGCAAATTGATCCCAAGATATCTCAAGAGAATTAAGAGGTCTGTAACCAAAAAGTGATCTCTACTAATATCTAGCGACATCCCTCAATCGATAAGTAGTATATGCCACACCATGCAACTCAAGCAAACCCAGGTTATGCAACTTCTAATGACAACCAATTAAGAATACATAGGTATCCTCACCTACGACACCACTAAACCTAAGGAGACCCAAATGAGTGAATCTCTTAAACCTCTTCTAACCCTCAGATGACATAATTATACTCACAACAAGATGAGGCATGGTGTATCTGATAGGATGAGCTCCCACCTGGGGAGGTAACATAGATGAAGGTCAAACTCTTGATCTCAGAATACCCTACTCAAATATAGGAACTGAAGAACAAATAACACTCAAAGTCTGTAGAGTCTCAAAGGTAGAAGAAGGTACCGCCGGAGGATCTACACTCGGGGCTGGACGAACGCCATAAGCAGATTTTGTCACAGAAAAAGGTGCAATATTCAGAGATAGAGGATCACCAGACGCACTTAAATGAGCACCATCCAAATGGGTTAAGAAAAAAATCAAAACCCCCTCCAAGACTAGGGAAGAACTCGGTGGAATCAAACTAGGACCCACATCTTCAACACACTCAACATGAGGTTCAAGAGAGTCCCCTAGCACGACTCCTAAATAGAGCGGATCCACGTGCCCATCCACTATCTTGAGCCCATCTAAGACTCGCAAATCTCCCTCTAAACTAGGCTCTCTCCTTGGATGAAAGCTCTATATCTCTAACCTTATGAGATCTAGTCATTACCATCTACATTAAAAAGGGTGAAATATGACTTAGAACATAAGTTATAAAGGAAATCTTCATAATAAGAAACAAAATGAGGAAAATTTTCTAAAAATATCCTTTACCCTCTCAAAGATAGATATGGATGTCTATGTACCGATCCGCTAGACTCTATTAGACATTTTGTTCTTTTACTTTGACACCAATGAACCTGGATGCTCTGATACCAATTTTTCATGACCCAAAAAGTCAAGGGTCATGATGGCACATGTCACGGTGAACCATGACAAGTAATCATATCACATAAACTGATATAAAAGGGAAAATAATAGCAATACTTAAGTAAGGCTTTTAAAATGAATCCAAACACCATAGTATAGTACAATGGAAAGACATAACCAATAATACTATAATCCCAAAACCTGGTCTCACGGTATAAGAACATCACTAGTACAACCTGAGATCAAATACATAAGATATCCAAAATAGGAATACTCTGTCTTTTAATATGAATAAAGACATTATTTAAATAAAGACAGGTAGTAGTCAACTCGGGATATAAGAATCCAATCGCTACCTCGAATAGCTCCAAAGGTAGCTACAATCAACCACCGTGAGGTGCACTCAAATCAAGATCTGCACTAAAAAACCATAATAAAAATAAGTATGGTCCACTTGTACTCAGTAGGTATCATATGCTGACTGAGCAAAGTAGAAAATAAAGCATAAAAAGACATACTAAGGGCACAACACTTGCAATCAGAATATGTCCAATAATGGTAGCGTACATATTTTCACTAATAGTTCTATAATATTTACATACATCATAGCAAATACGAGAAAGGAATAAAACTAAACAATATCACACATACAAGTACTAGGGAATGAATTATACATGGACAAGTATACATCAAGAGAGATAATACAATACAAATAAAGGCACAATGTAACATAAATGCAATTAAGATGATGATTATGATGATGATGGTAATGATGATAAGATGATGCGATGCATAAGGTTGTCATACAACCTCCATATACACATACAGAGCTAAAGCTTCCCGACATAGAACCCATGAGGGGTTCGTCAATCCGTATACAATCCATATTCAATCCATATCTATATCTTCTCTCCGACACATCCTTTGGTAGAGAGTTTTAAAGATGTCATATTTATTTAAGAAAATGCCTTTATTTCCAGTATGTTTAATATTTTCACGGTGGTACTAATTTTTTATGAATGTATATGATATGAGAATATAATGCTCACAGCCAACTAGAATAAGTATTTTCATGTCCAACCAATATACTAACCAAGTGAGCCAAAAATCCACTCAATGTTTCCAACAATTCATGAATTTCAACATAAATTGTATGCCAACAAAATGACACATATAAAAATACACCATTGATACCACACTAAGATTTTTAATCAATCAAGACACAACTAATTTCATATACACAAGGCCACCAATATCATATAGGACCCCATACGGTCACACATAGTAAAGAGTATACCAAGACCATTAAATAACATCATTAATTAGTCCCACCACAGGAACAACACAATAATAAATCTATTGTTATGGTTAGTTCCTACACCTTTAACATGATTTTGTATCAACATTCACTATCTAGTCTAGTCTGAAGATAGTTAAATCATAACCTACCTCGAATGTAGAAAATTAATCTGCAAGCCTTCACTCTAACTGAATGGACTCAAAATTAACTAAAATATGAAAATATAAAATATATGCATTAAAAAAAGCTAACGATACTCATATTGCCTATTTTCATGTCAAGGTCAAAATAGACCCCCAATAGCGACTTTCAAAATAGAAGGACTAAATCATATCTGTATCTTTGAAACATGTACCCCATATTTTTAGGAGTCTACAATCAAAAACACAAGCAAAATGAGTTAAAAATGAGGTCTAAGTAAAGAAAAACCATGTTTAAGTTTTACCGGAAAAATCCCCAAAAATCCTTTTTGAAATTAGGAATCTGAAGTTGTTTTGAAGATAAAATTAAGAGAAAACTGATAATTATATGATTAGAAATTCACCCAAGTGAAAAAAGGGGTTTAAATCGAAGATATACAAGTTTTAGGCCTTTCGAGCAAAATTTTTTAATTTCCCACTTTAATCCGCGTTAAAACAAGAATTAGATAATAAAATTTAAGTAAAGTAGGTCAAATAGGTGTTTAGAAGATTAACCAAGCTTAGACATAGAAGTAATTGCTCAAAAGTGTGAAACCCTAAGCTTCAAGTCTCAAAAAATAGGAAAAATAGCAAAACATGGGTATATATAGGATCCAAGTCTCTGCGGTCCCCTCAAAATTTATCCAGAATCCCGTGAACGGAAATAAAATATGATACCTTATTATATTTGACTCTCCGGACTCTATGGCAAAATCAGATTTTCAAAGAAATCTTGTTTTCACAAAGTTGACCCCCGAAACCTAATTTCACAACTTTTCAAATCGAGGGTCGAAATGAGATTTAAAAGCCATAAAATCACACCAACCATGTTACCTACCTAATATTGATATTACGGATCTACTGGGGTAGTCTATTTTTCCATCTGACGCACAGATCAATAAATGTTGACCAAAATCAACAATAAGGCTCTCAAAGCCACTAAAAACCACAATATCACATAAATCATGCCAAAATACATTGAAAACCATGTCAATCATCCACATATCCCAGAAATACCACAAAAAAATATAGGGAGCGGGAAAATGATCAAATCACACAGAAATGAATATTTCACAAAAATCACCAAAGAAATCAGGTCATTATAGAAATTCTATCAATGTATAAAAATTGCGATAGAGGGAGTATTACTTAAAAATTACGTAGAAAGTTGTACAAATCATAATAGATAATAATTTAAAATATCTAAAATTATATAACAAATTTGATTACCTTTTTCAAATATCCCATCAATGTCAACAAAAAGTGGGACAAAAAGTGTAACATATAATATCTTAAAATTATATAAAAGTACTATGAATGAATAATTGATAACTCAAAATATTTAAAGAAATCAAACAAAAAATTTGATAAACTTTTCAATTTTCATTTGTACTAAATTAATTGAGATAAAAAAAGTAACATACATTGGCTCGTGTTGGCACAAATTTCAATATCTAATCTTTTTATATGTGGAAGTTCAATTAGAAGTAGATCTGATCAAAAAAATTACAAATTAATATAAGTTTCTTGAGAAAATTGATGGAAAGGTGTCTTTTAAGTCTTGAATGAAGGATTGGTGGCATTGACCAGCTTAAAGGGTCAAACATCATTAGGAAACTTGATTAAGTTAATTGTAGACTTAATTAATATTTTCAAAACTTTCTAAACTTTTTAAAAATACAAATCAACCCAACCCACACCCCTCTTCAATCCAAATCAACCAATTTCTCTCCTCTCTCTCTCTCAAAATCTTCTCTCAACTCTCTCCCAACCAATAGTTCTATAAATTTCTCCTTTCAATCCTCGGCGACTTCAACACCCGACGAAAAATAGTTGTGCTTTGAGTTTCTTTTTAACTTCAACCTTCATTCAATGTGATAGCATTACTCTCCGGCCACAACAGCTTTGAATTTTCAACCTTCAATCGACGTGACAGCCTTGCTCTCTGGCCACAACAGCTTTGAAAATGTCATTGTTCCTTTTCTTCTTTCATAGGTAAACATTTAAAGCCATTTTAGTTTTGAAGAAAATGAGGAACTTGAGCCAACTTCTTTTATAGTATTGGTTAACGATTTCAATATTTGTTGCTTTAATTTGATATGTGGTCTCAATAAAACTCTAATTTCTGATATTTCTTTTCTTTTCTTTTTGAAGTGAACTATGATTTTTTGTTTTTTGTCGTGTTTTTTAAAGTTTGATTTTTGTTGTTTGTGTTTATAAAAACAAAGCAATGATTTGGGTTGATTTGTTCTATTCTTGTTCTTGGTAAAAATGGTGATATTGTTGTTTTTTTGTTGAACAAAATAGTGCTACAATTTTTTATTTTATCCAACAGATTATCCATTTGGTGTAATAAATTAACCATTTGGTGTAACAAATTTGTCAGATGATGCAATAGATCAACCATCTGATGCACCAGAGAAATCATCAGATTACAATTTTGATACAACATATTAATCATCTAATACAACAGATTTAGCATATGATACAATAGTTTAACTATCTGATACAACAGATTAACCATATATTGCAATAGCTTAAGCATCGGATAAAAAATCTGATGCAACTAATTAACTATCGGATGCAACGGAAGAACCATCGGATTAATAATCTGATGCAATAGATGAACCTCCTATTAGATAAAATCCTATCAACTCTTCCAACAGGATATATCCAAGACATAATTTTTAAACTAATCATTCATCTGCCGTGATAGACGACCCAATGTTGGAAAAAATCTAAATAATATTGACTGTTATAACTGTTCAAATAGAACACTCATGTGTTGCAATAAATGTGTGACTTGTTGCATAGACCATTCATATTACTTAACAGATGAGTGATATATTTTGTATTATCACAACAGATTACTCAACCGTTAGTTAATTGTTCTGACAGATTACTCATATATTGTAATAGATATGTGATCTGTTACATAAACCATTCATCTTTCTCAACAGATGAGTGATATATTTTGCATTATCGCAACAGATTACTCAATCATTGTTATAGGTTATTTAACTGTTCGAACAGATCACTCATATGTTACAATAGATAATGTTGCACTAGATGTGTAATCTGTTGTACAGACCATTCATTTTTCTTAACAGATGAGTAATATGTTTTGTATTGTTACAACAGATTACTCATCTGTTGCAACAGGTTATTTAACTATGCCAATATATCACTCGTGTTGGAATAATGTATGATCTGTTGCATAGACCATTCATCTATCTTAAAAGATGAGTGATAAATTTTGTATTATTGCAATAGATTGATCATCCACTGCAATAGATTTGTTACGTATTGCAACAAATATACTACCCGGTGCAATAGATAAGTGATCTATTGGAACTATTATTTTACTATTTTGCTTGTTAGATTTACTATTATCCATTTTTAATGATGCATTAATCAACTATAATATAATTTTTTATATTTCTATTAATTATAGATAATATGGATCCCTAAAGAATAGAAACCAAAGTAAGTCTAAGTAAAGGTATAAGTGAAGCAGCTAGGCTACATCCACCACTATATGATCTTCTTTACAAGTGTTATCTCAATCAGGAGAAGAATATGATAAACACGAGGAAGAGAAATGTTTCAAAAGAGATGATCCAAATGCTAATAGCCCTTCCGCGGAAGAATTGGTCAAAACTTCAAGATTGATCATTATCCTGTGAGAATGTAGTGCGATGGTGCCACAGATTTAACGGGTGATTTTGTAGTTAAGTCAGCCATAGGAAAATCTTTTGACACCTTCAGAAAAATAATTCCAGAACAAAAATTGGATGCTTATTTTAGGGACAACTGCTTTGAGAAATATCTTGATTTGCTGGAGGACAACAATGGTTGTTTTCAAATGAAAATGGTCTATGAACTTCTCAAACGTTGGTTTATGTATGGAAACAAAGATAAGATGGATGAAGTGTTGATAAATTACTTTGGTTGAAAGGAGTTTTCCATTGTTATTGGACTAAAATATTATCCTCCTTCTCAATTTATACCTATTCTAACCCCAAAAAACACCCCGCACACCCAAAAAAGGTAGAGGCAAGTCATTTGATCGTGATGACCTGGTGTCCATTATTGGTCCAAGCTCCAAAAATAAAAATTTGATAGAAGCATTAAAAGGTAAAGAACTTTCAAAGAAGCACAAGCAGTCATTATGCTTGGTTTGGTTTGTACATAATATTCTTTGGGAAAGAGCCATTAACCACAACATAAGCGTTAGTTTAATAAACCTCTCTGAAGATCTTGAGGTATTTAACAGCTGTTCTTGGGGTTATGAAAGCTTCAAAATGACAATTTAATATTTGTTGACTCCATTAGCACCAAAGACAGACAACTTATATGGCTTTCCATGGGCTTTCATGGTAAATGTTTGGTTTCATTCTTTTATTATGATATCATTTATTATTTTTACTCAATAATGGTTTTGATTTATTGGCATAATTTGTAGGCTTAGGCATTTGAAGTCATTCCTCATTTGAGACAAGAAGTGAACTACCAGGAAGAAGTTTTCTATCCAAGAATCTTGAGATGGTTGACGGCCAAAACTGATAAAAATGCAAAATTTCTTGATCTCTTCAACCCCCCGAAGGATGGAGTAAATATAATTATAATTAATTTTTAAATTTAATTAATGTTTTTCTTAAATGATCTAATCATTCTAATATATGTAATGATTTATGTTAGATTGTATATCCGTCGCTAGTTTCAACCAATCGAGAGTTTAAGATGCCATTTTTTCTTACTTTACTGTCTGTGCAAACTTTATCGAACCCTAAGGTCATTGACAGGACAAAAATGGAATTGTTTGGAGTAACAAATATTATAAGAAAAATAGTTTTGGAGGGTGGGCTTGTTGTTGTTGATGGTCTTAGTGGTAATAGAGTTGTTAGTGGCGGTAGTGTTGCTACTGTTGGTGCTAATGATACTCCTCTTACAGTATTTAAAACAAACCATTATGAGTATAATCATACCGGTTGTACAAATTTTTCCTCTTCTAGAAAATATTTTGCATACAAATGTCAAGACTGCAGGGCGAAATATGATGTAGTGATTAATGCTATTAATGTATTAACTGCTTCTGTAAAGGAATTGACATCTAAGAGGGGTGCCATCCCCTTAAATAGGATTTTATTTCCATCTACTCTATTAGAGATTAAGGATAAGAGGAGAAGAAAAATGATTTCCAAGCTATTATAAAGCATCCAAAAAAGCAAAATTGCAACTCCTTTGTTCGTGTGTTGCACTGAACAATGTACAATATCCAAAGGAGAGCAACACGAGCTAAACAAGGTAAATATATATGTCTTCCAACTAACAAACAAACATATTTCTATTTCAACAGATGATACAACTGCTGAAAATTATCAAACAAATATATACATCTGTTGTAACAGTTGACTAACTTGTTGCACCAGATAAAGTACTTATTGCAACATATGTCTCATTTGTTTTAGCAAATCAAACAACTCTTCATACCATTTTTATTTATACCAATGGATGTCCTATCTGTTGTAATAGATGAGTCATATATTGCAACAACTGGTTCATCCGTTGGCAATTATTATACAGGTCTTCCTCATGTAGAAGTTTGACCCAACAGTTGCTTCATTATTGCAACAGAAATATAATCTATTTTGGATAATTTAAAATTGGAGGAAGACCTATTTGATTTGCTAGAACAGATTAGTTATCCTTTTCCATGTTGTTGTATCTCCGTGATTAGCATTGACCAATTCTGGCTTTATTGGTTGATGTAGAAGCTACTGCTGAACAACATTGACAATATTCTACTCTACTCCTTTTATGAAAATACAAAGAATAGAAAGTGCAAAAACTATACGTAAGCAACAATATAGATCCATGACGAGTAAAGCCGAATCTATAGCACCGGATGAAGAACAACTTATCCATATTGAGTAGATCTTAATAGCTTGAGTCTGTCAAAGTAATAACCTCACCCCTCCTGAGGAATCCTTGGCATCAATACTTAAATTGTTAATGTATTTGTTAAGATCTGTATCCATAATAATTTTTTTACATTTCATTTATTCGTTTATTTTATTTTAGTTAATTTATTAAGGCTTCAATTTATTTTATTTTTTCTATGAATGTTTTTCTTTAAATTTGAACTTATTAATTGAAATGGAATACTAGATTCAAATATTGCAACTGATAATGTATCTGTTACAACAGACGACACATATGTTGTAAAATATCAAACAATTTTGACATATATTACAACAGGTAGGTAATCTATTAGAATTTATCAAATAGGTCTTTCCACTGCTACAACAGATAGACTTAGATAAAAACACCGACATGATACAATAGATGACCAACCTATTGCAATAGATAAACTATATGTCAGAATAGGTAGAATATTTGTTACAACGAATGGAGAATTTGTTACATTATAAAAATTCAACTTTCATTGGACATAAAAAAGTTGCCACTACATGTAAAAAAGTGAAAGTGAATTGAAATAAAAAAGGCGGAACACATCGATAGTGTTTAGTTCAAACACCTAAACACGTAAAATAGATACTGTTCATTTTAAACACGCAAAATAAAGTAGACACAAATGTGTTAGGTTGGCACTTTTTGCTGACTTGGTGTCTCATTTTGCCCCCAACGGTCATTTTTCCCCCAATGTCTTATATATTCATCTTTTTCCTAAAATTTAACCCTCAATTCCCAAATATTCTTCTTCGTTGTCATCTTTTTTTATCTATCCAAATTCTTTAAATTATTTGTATTTGATATTTTCTTTTCTTCATCTTTATTTCATTTTTTCTAACTAAGCTTGACAGTGTCGAGCGTATCTTTCACTATTTTTTGTGATAACAATTTTTGATATTATAAGTGCGGTCATGAAACTCTATTGAAGACTTCTTGGACTCAACAAAATCCAGGTCGTAGGTTTTTTACTTGTAAGATTTCAAAGGTAATATTTTTTTATTTAATTAGTTGATTTATTATTGACTTGTAATTATTTTGTAATTATGTTGTTGTTTTTATAGAAATTGGGTGGATGTAATTACTTTGATTGGTATAAAGAATGACACTCTTCACAAGAAAATTATGTAATCTGGGATTTGTTGAAGAAAGTCAAGGCTTCTGAAGAGAAACAAAATCGAGCAAGAAGATACTACATTTTTGTTATTATTCTTGCTATTTGGTGGTGTTGGACACATAGATTTTCAAGCCTAATTGCCAAATTTTCATGGTGGTGTATTTGCTAATGATTTGGTGTTGTCGAGCACATAGATATTCAAGAGTAATTGTTGCAAAATATCAAACAAATTTAGGCATATGTTGTAAAATTTAGGTCATCTGTTGTAAATTATCAAACAGGTCTTCCCACTGTTGCAACAGATTAGACTTAGATTAGATAGAAATAACATCTGCATAATGCAACAGATGACCAACCTATTACAATAGATAAACTATCTGCCAAAATAGATAAAATATATTTAACAACAGATTGAAAATCTATTGCATTATAAAAAACTCAACTTTCGTTCATAAAAAAAAATTATTGCCACTACATGTACATGTAATTTAAAGTAAAGTGAAGTGTGACTTGAAATACAAAATTATTATTTCACAGGCTCTTCTATATACACAGGCTCCAAGCGTCCCGTTAGTACCCTATAAGCCAAGACCTCTTGCAGTTTTGTCATAGTGTTTTCATACAAAAAGGTTATTGGCTCGGCTATTTCTATGCCGGTCAGCAAATATTCAATATGTGCAAGAGCGTGCGAGTCACTCGCGTAACCGGTATCATTTTTTGGAAGGGTAATGCCCTTGTTTGGACCTTTAAAATCCCATGATTTATTTATCAACACTTTCTTTGGCAAATGATTCATCAGTTTACTCTCCCTTAACAAGATGGGCAATAACTCCATCAGTGGCTGCGCAGGGAGAAAAAGATTGACATCGTCGACGGCAGGTTTGTTGCAATCATAAACTTTGATCTTTCCCTCCTCGAGTAGTATCTCAACAACCTAATAATGTATGTCATTCACACTAATGATTGTAATAATTCTTTTTGCCTCAGTCCAGCTCTTGCCATATGGATTTGGCCTCTCCCCTCTAACATATTTTATCATTTCTTCTTTCTCCAAGTCCAATGTAGAAACTAAGAAATCAAGTCCCATGCCACACGCTTCAGAATTGAGTTGATCATACTTATCCTTGAGCTTTTTGTAGAAGTCGAGTTCCATTATCCTATCGGCAGCGTCATAAGCTTTCGGGTACTTTAACTGCCTTTTTTTCATGAGGCAGAGAATTTTGTCAACATGTTATGATATAAGAAGATAATTTTTAAATAGGTTAGTAATTGTAAAGATGGTCCATCTGTTGCATAGGTTTCTCTGAATCAATAGTCCAACTCAACTTATGCAACAGAACCACTACCAGTTGCACCAGAATACTCAGCTGTTACAATAGATTTCACATCTATTCCGTAGCTTTTTCTTCATAGGAAGATTAGATAAGAAGGCTAGGTTTGGAAAATTAAACTTGCCTTTTCCTCATACCATATACCCATATCTTTCATAATCTAGAAATCTTGGGGAGAAAAGGGAGGCCCAGGGTAATCTAGTGTACCTAGCTTGGCAATCTTGGCCTGTCACAGATCCATCTTCTCTTTGGCGCCAAGTTCCCCCTTATATATCCACCTTTTTGAATGGCCTCTGAACTTTAACATTTTTTTTAGAGGGAGAAGCTGTAATTATTTTTTATTTTTTATAGGAGCGTACGTCGGCTTATTGCTCTTTTCTTCCTCCTAACCAACACTGTAGGAGTGTATTTCTCCATCACCTTGTTGGATAGTATGACACCCCTCTTGGATTTGAATTACTCGATAGTTTTAGAGATAGCCTGTAATTTTTCAAAGAGTTTATCCTAGCTGTCCTTGCACTCTTCACATTCGCAATGAGAACACGAGGGTGACAAGGGGTAAGAAGGACCTATGTAAGGGTGAAAAAGGGTGTTTTCAAACATATTTATTTTTTCTTGAGCATCAACATGCTCATCATCATGAGTGGTAGCAGCATCAGCATGCCTGCCACCAACACCAACAACTCCACCAGAAGAAGCATCCGGATTTTCCTTAGTAGGTTGGTCATGAAGAGCCTCAACATTAAGCTGACCTTGTCTAACTGCTCTTCTTATGGCTGTTGATCAAGCCAATTCTTTCCTTATTAAATCCATCGTTGGGTCTCCTATAGTATCAGAATGACCTAGAGTAATATAAAAAGTGATCAATAACTCCTTCTTAGTAGGCACGATCCATGGATGCACAACCTAGGAAAAAAATAAATACATTTAAATCATATAATATAATAAATTTCACAATTGGGTTAACATTTTAATAGTCAACTTCTATAATAGATTAACAATATATTGCATCAGATACCCAACTATTGTACAGTTTGAAGTTAGATGGTTAAAATCTATTTTAGTCGGGTTCAGAGAACCAGACCAACACATGGATAATCTGATGCAAAATATCAATCATCTGTCGCAACAGATTACCAATCTGTTGCACTAGTTGCACAAGACGAGTAATCTTTTAGGTTACATGTTATGCAATAAATGATCTTTATATGTATTAATAATATGTTTCATCATATTACACATTTGTTGCATAATTTGCAGTAGATGGTTAATCTGTTAGGAGTCATGTTCAGAGAAACAAAGCAAAAGATGGGTAATCTGATACAAGATATCAATCATCTGTTGCAACAGATTATCCATCTGTTGTATTGGTTCGCATAGAATAGGTAATCTGTCGCAATAGATGTTACTAGTTATAACATCTGTTCAATATCTTTTATTGAGTAAAATTATTTTACTTGAAGAAGACGTACTGCATCATCCGGAGGGTTAAAGATATTAGCCTCCTTAATTTTGGTGTTGCTCTTTGCGGCCAACCACCTAAACATCCTTAGATGGGAAACCTTATCCGGCTAATCCATTACCTACTTTCGGATAGGAAAATGGCTTCAAATGCCTAAGCCTAAAAAATGTAAACAAGAAGTAAGCAAAAAAAAAGTCATAATAACTATATTCAATATAACTTAATGGATGAGTTAAAATAGTGATTAATTTTACCATGAAAACCTATAAAATCGTATAATGTGGTCGTCCTTGAGGATAGCTTTGTCAGTAAATATTGGACATTCAAGTAGAAGCTGTCATATCCCTAGGGATAATTGTTGAATTTATCAAAATCCTCAGTATGCACCAACAAATCATCTTCTATGACCTTGTTGATATCTATTGCTAATATAACCAAATGGGCAAACCAAACTAAGCACAATTACTCCCTGTACTGCTTTGGAATGGTTTTAACTATGATATCTGTCAACAAATCCGATGATTTATAGCCACGTCGAGCAATGTCAAACAACCCATTAATTTTTTCCTTGCATTTTCTTGCCTTGGATCTTTTGTGGAGTGTTCCCATAGCAATAGGTGGTTCTTCTGGACAATGGCATCTCAAGCCCGTCACTATGGCAAACTCTTGCGAGCCAAAACAAACCAACATACCATAGTAGTAGATCCAGATTTCATCTATTTTTCCCCCCTCCTCTGAATTTTTATCATCCCTCATATACTTGATCCTTCACTTGAGAAGATCATATACTGTCCTCATTGGGAAATAGATAGGGGCGTCCTCATCCAGCTCAAGAAAGTATCCAAAGCAGCTCTTATTAAAAAGTCCATCAATGTTTTCTTATTAAAAAGTCCATCAATGTTTTCTTCCTTCATAATTTTCCTAAAATAAATAAATTTAATCCCCATCTGACATTTAAGTACAATTTTACCAGTTAGTTCTTCTTCTGCTTTTTTGTCATTTATCGGCATTAAACTTAAAACTTTTCAATACTAAAAATTTTGATAAAATCGTGCTGGGATATCGATATTAATTCACACCCAATTGGTGATCTATTATGTAACACCCCAAATCTGGTACCCAAAATTCTACACAGTGCTCATGATCCTGAAGGACCACAAGCTAACCTATGACTAATATTTGTAATTGATAAATGCATAACATACTGTATAAATGTAGAATAAAAGGCTAAAAGGGCATCAGATTCAAAAATCTGATAAAATATAACATCTGGAGATATGGTATATCAATACCAAAATAATTGAAATATCTGTCTAAATATGCTAGTCTGAAAGCCTCCAAACTATTTGAATAAGGAGTTGATGGGAAATGTCCCTAACTAACTCCAACTGCTGAAATAAGCTAAGTACTGAAAGAATAAAATAGTCAAATAATAACATCCTCGAACAATGAGGACTCACTGCTAGTCTGTATGCTGAATGACTGATCTACTAAGGATGCTCTGGAGCTTGTGTTTTTGAGCCTATGGTATAAAAAACCATAGTGCAAATGTGCCAGTACGATTAAATATACTGGTATGCAAGTTAGGTAGGCTGGATGTAAGGGGTTAATATGCATGAACAATACTAACTGACCGAATAACATGAACGTGAGAATACATGCATGAATATGTGAACTGTGACTGAGATCATGACATCACTGGATCTCAATACTGATAACATAAGTTTTATATATCTTATATGCTATTATCTGAATGATTGTGTCTAGCAGTCCCATTGCTGATGGAACTAGCTGAGTTCTGTATTGAACTGGGTGACTGTATCTGAAAGTCCTAAATTCTGTATAAATATCTGAGTTTTATTACTGAGATTGAGACTGAGACTGTAACTGTGTAAGGTATCCATATAACCGACATACCCCAAATAAAGCATTATAGCTGAGTTGGGGTCTAATCTGTAACTCCAATTGGAAAGGTGTCAATACCGTGCAACTAGTAAGGAAAAGCTGTGAGTGATCCCTCATCTAATAAGTACTCTAAGGAGAATGCTGGGACCCTAATCTAACAGGTTAAGCCATATCATCAACCCTCATCTAACAGGATAGATATCTCAACCTATACTAGCTACGTAATTCTGGAGCACAAGGATTACTTCTAAGAATCACACCCTCTACTCGCAGGTGAGTGCCTATCCTTTGGCTCACTTAGTAATGAATCCTACTTCATCTTATTAGACACTATATTAATTATACTGAATTAACTGGACTGTGTTTACTGACTTTTGTTGACTGATGGAATATTACTAAGATCTGATAACTGACTGAGATTACTTAGTTTTCCTGAGTTATGAGACTGAATGAATTCTACTAAACATGGTTTGACTAAGAGTATCTTCAAAACATGACACCGGCTCTAGGCACATAGCTAAATTGTCGCGTACAAGTACCCCCAGGACTCAATAGCATAAAACTGATAAGACATGATACTTCTTAGACTCACGACCATAATCAACAATCCATAATACAATCATTGGGGAATTTCATGAGGCGCTTGATTATCATGATTTGGTACATGAATAGGAAAGCATATAAACATATCATAATTTCATAAGATAATCTCATGAACAATCCATCAAATAATTTCAATGTATAACAATAACATGAAAGTCATTTTGAACATAAGGGTAAAGCATGGGTTCATCAATTTGGTTATAATTGAGTCCTAAAGAATGATTCTTGTTCTTTGGGCATTTTATTAAACACATTGCATGCATAACCTTAGGCTAAGGCATATACACTAGTTCATACAACATGGTTACTTTTTAACTTCATTTAAAAGTTTCCAACCCACATACTAGCATAATTTCATGAAAAGTATATCAGGACTCCAACTTGGGTTTCATACAACCACATTAACATAATTAAAATCAACCCACCACATGGAAATCACAATTCATGAGTTTAAAAATGGGATTCTTGAGCTTCATGGGTGAAAGAAACCCATGAATCAACACTTTACATTCCTCAAAAGCTTGAATCTTGAAGTAGGTTAATTTTTCTTGAAGGTTCTGGAATGGTGACGTTTTGATTCTTTTGTTTTGTTGGAGAAGGGTTTGAATCTTGTTCTTGGATTTTGATCTTGAAAGAAACCCTAATTTGAAGTTATGGATAAATAAGGAGTTATGTGCTTTGATTTGATGTAATTAGGGGTTAAAAAGAGTGGAAAAAGACCCAAAAAACCCTTAAAAATGTTGTTTCAGCGATGTTTCGGACAAAATTGACGGTCTGGGTAACGAACCATCACTCCAACCATCCATTTTGGGCTAGAAAAAGTCTTAATGCCTTAGTTGCAACATTCAAAGCGATGGTCCGTCGCTGAATTGATGGTCCATCAGTTTGCCTATCGCTTATGGGCAGCTCCGATAGCTCTCAGTAAAATGGCCATAACTTTTTACTCCGATACCGGATTTTGGAGAAATTGGTATCGTTGGAAAGATATTTCAGTTATATATCTTATGGTGGGTTTTGAACTGAAAAATTCATAGTATATTAAAAGATATTCTTGTTTGAATTTGACTATCACAATATACTTCTCAAGTATTCAATCGGTAAGGGATGTTTTGATTCGTCTAATAGCTAGGACGTATTTGAGGCCTTAATATACATCTAACTTGATCATAAAACTACCAAATCACTATAATTTATTTCTTATGATCCTGAAGCATGGTTCTACTATTGGTTAGGGTTCTCGTGTTATTATAATGTCTCCCCCTTGGGAACATTCATCCTCGAATGGGACTGACTAAGCTGAGATTTCTGATAGACTAAACTTAATTAAAGAATGTGAACATTTAAAACATGTCTTTATGACTGACATTACTAAGATTCATATTGATCATGCATATCTAATGCATGGTTTTAGGGCTGAGCTGATACATGAATGCATGACTGAGAGTACTGATAAGCTGATCACGCATATCTGATGCGTGAATACATGACTGAATTAACTCATGAACATGTAAATGAAAATTTAAGGGTAAAGATACCAAGTTTGAAATGAAAATTGAGCATAGTTTGTAACTGAAATTTGAACCATAAGCCGAATGAACTTAAGGAAAGCTATTACCTTAGGCTGGCTCTGAATTAGTGGAGAAGAGGTGAGGATACTTGGTTAGTATATTTGCTTCTACTTACCAAGTAGCTCCCTCAATGGACTGATTCCACCAAAAAACTTTAACTAGAGGGACTTCTTTGTTCCTCAGTCTATGAATCTGATAGTCAATAATTTCAACTGGAATTTTCTCATACGAGAGATTATTCTGAATAACTACGCCCTCAACTTGGACTATAAGTATTGGATCACCTATGCGCTTATTTAAAATGGGAACATGAAATACTGGATGAACTGAAGCTAGATCTAAAGGCAATTCAGGCTCATAAGCTACTTTACCTAAGCGACTGAGAATTTTGAAGGGACCGACATATCGGGGACTGAGTTTTCCTTTCTTGCCGAATCTCTTCACTCACTTTATGGGAGAGATTTTCAAAATACTAAATTTTATTTGATCTCAACTCGAGATCCTTTATTGAACACGCATGAACAGAAACATAAGAACATGACTAATTCTGTAATGTGTGACATGGATTGCCTATTGTGAACATAAGAACATGACTAATACTAGTTGGAAATGCCTATGATACATCATCTAAAATTGAGTAACTTAGCCTTATGCACTACATCTAAAATTTTCAAGCTTAGACATATCCCTCGAGTACTCCTTCTACTATACTTTGTGCCTTAGTACAACGTATCACTTGAGACTTCTAAAAATATTAACATGGGTACTGAGCACAAATGCATAAAAATACTAACTTATCTGATTAACTTCATGGTTGATAGCAGAATACTGGGTTGGTATGACTAAACTGTACTTAATCTGAATAACTGGACTGAAGCTATTGAGCATTATGCATAGAAGGGAATAATTGACTGGGTAACATGAGATACCTAAGCATGAATGAGTAAAAACTGTAGTATCTTTAGGAAGAAAGACCAAGCGTATATTATGATTCGAAAACATTCTATAAACTGAGGTACTAAAATACTAATAACTGTATACTATGGCCAAGCAAACCTAGATCTGGACTGAGTTTCTGATCTGATTACTAAACTGGAGCTGACACTATAACTAAGACTGCAACTGGACCTATACTGGAACTAAATATAGGGTTTGTATAGCCGAATACCGATAACTGAGGTTTAGACTGATACTGAATTCTTATGGCTAAGTATCTGATAGCTGAAAGCCATGGTTCTGTAGGACTATCTGAGTCCTTTACTGATTATTGATTACTGAATTAACACTATAACTAAGTCCTAAGGGATAGAGCTTCAACACCATAGATTTCACTGAGGGATCTAAACTAAGGGTATACGTGATATAATCTGAGTATGTTTGATCATTCGAAGTGGAGCATGAGTCATGTGAGTTAAGAATACTATAAATCATGACATGAGTGCATGAGTCATGAGCTGCATTACTTGAGGCTGAAGTCTCTGTACTCATGTGACATGATTCGTAGCACGGAGTGAACTGGAACTCCTTATACTAGGAACTGTAAGCGCACATGATTCTAACAATTATGCGTGAATATGAGCGATGATCATAGAGATGACATATAGGACATGAATAGATATCATGATAACTGATGGGTTTTGCGGGTCTGTAATACTTTTCTGAGATGGTATGCATGATCACGCTCACTGCAGGTGTAGACAAGAATATGATTTATGAAGACTATGATGAATATGTCTAAGTACTGGTTGAATACACGATTTATCGAGTCCATGAAAGTTGTTGGGGCATTGATAAAATTGAAGGACATGACTAAGAATTCGAAATGACCATACTGAGTTCTAAAACTTATTTTTGGAATATCACATTCGCTGAGTTCTGCTGATGCCATTCTGTATGGAGGAATAAATATGGGCTAAGTATCTAAAAGAAGGTTAAAGCCAAAGTTTATTTCCCTCTCAGGAGAAACTCCGAGAAGATCTCTGGGAAAGACATCTAAATATTCACTCTCAACTAGAACTGACTCAAGACTGGGAGTTTCGAAACTAGAGTCCTTAACTCGAATAAGATGATGGACACATACCTTAGATATTATTTTTCTAGCCTGTAAGTAGGAAACAAGCTGACCTCTGAATGCTGAAATACTACCCTTCCACTCAAGGACAGGTCTATTTAGAACTGATACTGGACAACTATATTTCTACAGTCGACTGTGGCATGGTAGGAATGAAGCCACTCCATTCCTAGAATAACATCAAAATTAGTCATGTCTAATTTGACTAAGTCTACTAAAGTGACCTTCTAACATACCTTCACTAAATAGTTCCTGTATAGCCATCGGGCTATAATGGATTTACCCACTGGGGTAGAGACTGAGAAGGGTTTTGCTAGAATTTAGGGACTGACTCTAAAATCAACTGTTATATAAGGAGTAATAAAAGATAAAAAAACTCCTTGATCTAGCAAAGTGTAAACATTCAAATGAAAGATCTTTAACGTACCAGTGACCATATCAGGAGAATTTCCTGATTTTGTCGGGACTAAAGAGCATAGAGTCGGTATGGGCGCTACCCGCCGGTTGCGCTGGAAGTGGCACCCTGCTGATTCAGGCGATCTGACTGAACTGAGGAATGGTTCTACTGACCCTAAAATCTTGATTAGGGACAATCTCTAACTCTATGGCCGAGCTTGAAACATTTGAGACATACCTCACTACCATCTTTACAAATACCCTTGTGGTTCTTACCACAAGTCTGGCAAAGAGGATTAGCTCGGGCAAATGCTACATTTCCCTGATACTATGAGCCTGACACCCTATCACTATTACCATTTCTGAACTTAGGTCCTGGGACACTAATTGGGGGTAGAGGGTGAACTGAGGACTTTGGGCAGAATTGAGAATGATTCCCACCCTTTGACTTAGACTGATTGAAATTGAAGCTACCGGTTCTAGCTCTTTTTCTTTCTCTTTCTTTCTTTCTCTCCATGTTTCCCCACCTCACTCTGTCAGGCATGAATTATATACCTAGGTGGGATAACAGCCTGCTGATTGCTCTGAGATACTATTAAGTAACATAAAGTAAGGGAATTGGTTTTGAACGCCATGAATGGCATGCTCGTCTAGGGAATCTGCCTGGACAGGCTATGGTGCTGACGAATTCTTGGTTCTCCTTTCATTAGCCCTTTTGGGAGGTATGATCTATAAATAAAAGGGAGAAATAGATTAGACTGAGAGTTAGATTTGAGCTAATGCTCACTGGCATAACATGAATACTGAAAAAAGGAAACTGTTCCTAAAACATCTTATTGCCTCATGTACATAAATGTGGCGCACAACACATCCATGTGCAAGACTCTACTAGATGCGGCTTTTCCGACTTCCTAGGACACTGTTAAACCTTAAGATCTAATACAAAGTTTGTAACGCCCCGAATATGGTACTCGAAATGCCATATGATGCTCATGACCATGAAGGACCACAAGCTAACCCATGAATGATATCTGTAACTGATCATTGCATAACATACTGTATAAATGTGAAATAAAAAGTTAAAATGCCAAAAGGTTAAAAAATCTGATAAAACATAACATCTAGAGATATAGTTATCAATACCAAAACAACTGAAATAATTGTGTGAACATGATCGTCTAAAATCCTCTAAACTATCTGAATAAGGAGTTGATGGGACATGTCCCCAACTAATTCCAACTGCTGAAATAAACTAAGTTTTGAAAAAATAAAATAGTCAAATAATAACATTCGTAAATGATGAGGACTCACTGCGACTCTGTCTGTTAAACGACCGATCTACTAAGGATGCTCTAGAGTTCGTGCTTTTGAACCTATGGTATAAAACCGTAGCACAAATGCATTAGTACGATTGAATGTACTGGTATGAAAGTGAGGTAGGATAAATACAAGGGGTTTATATGCATGAACAATACTAATTGACTGAATAACATGAACGTGAGAATACATGCATGAATATGTGAACTATGACTGAGATCATAACATCACTAAATCTGAATACTGATAACATGAGTTTCATATATCTGATATACAATTACTGAATGGCTGTGTCTGACAATCCTGTTGTTGATGGAACTAGATGAGTTTCGTACTGAACTGGGTGACTGTATCTGATAGTCTTGAATTTTGTAGAACTATCTAAGTTCTATTACTGAGACTGAGACTGTAACTGTGGGAAGTAGTAGTCTAACTGATATACCCCAAATAAAGCATTATAGCTAAGTTGGGCTCCAATCTGTAACCCCATTTGAAAGGGTGTCAATACCACGCTACTGGTAAGGACAAGCTGTGAGTGATCCCTCATCTAACAGGTACTCTAAGGAGAATGGTGGGACCCTCATCTAACAGGTTAAGCCACCTCATCAACCCTTATCTAACATGTTAGATGTCTCAACCAACTCTGGCTACATAGTTCTGGAGTGCAAGGACTTCTTCTAAGAATCACACCCTATACTAACAGGTGAGTTTCTATCCTAGGGCTCACTTGGTGCTGAATCCTACTTCTATCTGATTATATACTAAATTAATTATACTAAACTGACTGGACTGAATTTATAAAGATCTGCAGACAGATGGAATATTATTGAGATCTGATAACTGACCAAGAATACTGTGTTTTCCTGAGTCATGAGACTGACTAAATTCTACTGAATATGACTTGACAAAGAGTATCTTGATAATATGACACTGTCTCTAGGCACACAACTAAATTGTCGGGTACAAGTACCTCCAGGACTCGATAGCATGAAACTGAAAAGACATGACACTTCTTGGACTTACGACCATAATTAACAATCCATATTACAATCATTGAGGAATTTCATAAGGCACTTGATTATCATGGTTTGGTACATGAATAGGAAAGTATATAAACATTTCATAATTTGATAGGCTAATCTCATCAACAATCCATCAAACAGTTTTAATGCATAACAATAACATGGGAGTCATTTTAAACATAAGGGTAAAGCATGGGTTCATCAATTTGGTCATAATTGAGTCCTAAAGCATGATTCTTATTCTTTGGGCATTTTATCAAACACATTGCATGCATAACCTTAGGCTAAGGCATATACACTAGTTCATACAACATGGTTACTTTTTAACTTCATTTAAAAGTTTCCAACCCACATACTAGCATAATTTCATGAAAAGTATATCAGGACTCCAACTTGGGTTTCATACAACCAAATTATCATAATTAAAATCAACCCACCACATGGAAATCACAATTCATGAGTTTAAAAATGTGATTCTTGAGATTCATGGGTGAAATAAACCCATGAATCAACACTTTACATTCCTCAAAAGCTTGAATCTTGAAGGAGGTTAATTTTTCTTGAAGGTTCTTGAATGGTGACGTTTTGGTTCTTTTGTTTTGTTGGAGAAGGGTTTGAATCTTGTTCTTGGGTTTGATCTTGAATGAAACACTAATTTTGATTTTATGGATGAATGAGGATTATGTTCTTTGATTCGATGTACTTAGGGGTTAAAAAGGGTGGGAAAAGACCCAAAAATCCCTTTAAAACATTGTTTCAGCACTATTTCGGACAAAATTAACAGTCTGGGTGATGGACCGTCACTCTGGTGGCTGACCGTTACTCCAACCATCAGTTTTGAGCCAAAAAATAGCCTTACTGCCTTAGTTGTGATGGCCAAAGTAACAGTCCATCGCTGACTTGATGGTCCGTTAGCTTAACCGTCGCTCCTGGGCAGCTCGGATAACTCTCAGTAAAATAGACATAACTTTTTACTCTGATATTAAATTTTGGAGAAATTGGTATCATTGGGAAGATAATTCAATTATATATATGTTGGTGGGTCATGAGATCAAAAATTCATAGTATAACAAAACATATTCTTGTTTGAAATTGACTATGATAATATGCTTCTTAAGAATTCAATCGGTAAGGGATGTTTTGATTCGTCTAATAGATAGGACGTATTTGAGGCCTTAATATACATCTAACTTGATCATAAAAATTCCAAATCACTATAATTTATTTCTCATGAGCTTGAAGTATGGTTCTACTATCGGTTGAGATTCTTGGGGTATTACATATTATCATTATGTTAATGATCATCCTCTTTCTCTTTCTCTTTCTTACTCTCTAATTCCTCCTCTTTCTTTAATTTTCTTTATCACCATACACAAACCATAGTATATCTCCCTCAATGTTGTTTTCATATCTCTCCTCAACTTCACTTTGTTTTTCTGACTGAGATTGTTCAGGAAGCTTCTCCAAATCCCTCTGTACTGTAGCCTTTTTTTTTGGGGTGGTTAGACATTGATCCACTTTTACTTTCTTTTATTTTGGGAGACATGTTTTACCAACGAACAATAGAAAAACAAAAATTATATTACAGTTGATGTATACATAAATTTTAAATAATAAATTACAAACACCACCAATAACGACACACCAACAGCCACCACTACCACAAATACCACCAACCAATGCCACCACAAACACCACTAAACAATGCCACCAACAGCCACCAACAGTTCTACCATGACGACAACGACAACAACTAGCACAATCATAAACACCACAAATATCATCCAACAATACCACAACAGTCAACGAACTACTATGACATAAACTAGGGTTTTGTCAAGTTCTTCCTATGATTTTACCATCAAAACTCAAAATTGTAAACCCATTCTCGAAGATAATACAACTAAAAGTTTTCTTTTTCATCATTAACTTAAAATCCCTTATTTTTAAGAAAAAAATAAAAAATATAGAACTCTTCTCAAACTCTATTACATACGAAGATAGAGAAAACGACTGATACAAGCAAGATGAAGTCGAAAATAACACATATATGGTCAGAAATAAGAAGAAAATTGATCTGTTATGAAGGGTGAAGTAATTTGTGTGTATTTTTAGTTGTTTTCTGTACCATATAATTGAGTGAGAAAGAGAAAAGAGCGACCACTCGAGATTTGAAATGATGAAATATTTTTCTCGCAAATAGATGATTTGTATGGATTGATTGGTATGTTGGAAAAGAATGACAAGTTTTGAAAATGTTAATTTGGTTTGAATTGATCTTAATTACTCCCTCCATTTAAAAAAGAATGACCTACTGTCCTTTTTAGTCCGTTTTAAAATGAATGACCGTTTTTCTTTTTTAACAATACTTAAATTTCAAATTTACACGTGGCATGCTTAAGACCACAAGATTAAAGGGCCTTTTGATATATTTGCCACAACTTTAATTTAGGACCACAAGAATTAAAAGTCTTCTTAGTTTCTTAAACTCTGTGCCAAGTCAACTTAGGTCATTATTTTTCAAACGGAGGGAGTATTTTTAAAAATTATAAAAGGTATGCATAATTTTTAACCCTCTCATCATGTAATTGTCAAAATACTCAATTAAAGTTGTAGTTGACCCTATGAACTTACCCACCCCTAGTCCGAGATTAATCAATTAAGGTATATGAACTCAATTGAAATTGTATAAAAATAAATGTTCAACCTGTTGCATCAGATACTCATTTGTTCCAAATTGTCAGACAGATTAAGTAATCTGTTGCAATAGATTACCCATCAATTGTAAATTATTAAAGGGATTATCACATAACGCAATAAATTACCTAACTTTTATAAATTATCAAATAGGGGCTTCCATCTGTTGTAGTTGACCCTATGAAAACTTACCCCTAGTCCTAGATTAATTCATTAAGGTATTTTTCTAACATATGAGGTAGTAAGAATTGGTTCAGCTCAGAGTGATCGATCGACGACTCTGATCAGGACGAACACAATACTGTCTCATCATTCAATTGCCAAAAGACTTAATTAAAGTTATAATTTACCCTACGAGAACTCCCCCTGGTCCTAGATTAATCAATTGAGGTATTGGTCTAACATATGAGGTAGTAAGAATTTGTTCAGCTCAGAGTGATTGATCGACGACTCTGGATGGGCGGAATGCAATACCGTCTCATCATTCAATTGCCAAAAGACACAATTGATGTTATAGTTGACCCTATGAGAACTCACCCCTGGTCCTAGATTAATTAATTTAGGTATTGGTCTAACATATGAGGTAGTAAGAATAAATTCAGCTTAGAGTGATTGATAGATGACTCTGGTCGGGAGAAACACAATACCATCTCATCATTCAATTGCCAAAATACTCAATTAAAGTTGTATTTGACCCTATGAGAACACACTCATGGTCCTAAATTAATCAATTAAGGTATTGGTCTAACATATGAGGTAGTAAGAATCAGTTCATCTCAGATTGATCGATCGATGACTTTGGTCGAGAGGAATGCATTATTGTCTCATTATTCAATTTCCAAAAGACTCAATTAAAGTTGTAGTTGACCCTATGATAACTCACCCCTTGTCCTAGATTAATGAATTAAGGTATTGTTCTAACATATGAGATAGTAAGAATCCGTTAAGCTCAGAGTGATCGATCGGGGACTCTGGTCGGGAGGAACGCAATACCGTCTCATCATTCAATTGTCAAAAGACTCAATTGAAGTTGTATTTGACCCTGTGATAACTCACCCATGGTCCTAGATTAATCAATTAAGGTATTGGTCTAACATATGAGGTAGTAAGAATTGGTTCAGCTCAGAGTGATCGATCAAAGACTCTGGTCGGGAGGAACGTAATACCATCTCATCATTCAATTGACAAAATAATTAATTAAAGTTGTAGTTGACCCCATGAGAACTCACCCTTGGTTCTAGATTAATCAATTAGGGGTCGTTTGGTAGAGTGTATAAGAACAATGCAAAACATAGTGTATTAGTAATGCTTGCATTAGTAATACTTGTATTATTTATGCTTGTATTAGTTCTGCATGCATTATTTCTTATAGATTGTTTGGTTTGATGTATAAGAAATAATACATCTTACATACTTCTATAAAAGAAATTTTTGTTTTCAAAAATACCCTTCATTGTTTATGTACACTTTTTTGCAACAAAGTTCTTTTGTTATTTCAAATATAATTAATATTGTTGAACTTTTATATAGAGGTTTAGGATTAATTGCAATACCTTTGTCTTTGCACAAAAATGTTAAGCCAACGGATTAACATAGTCGAAACAAAAATAAAATACAAGACATAAAATTAAGAAACAGTTTTAATTTTTGTTAAAAATCTTTTTAAAGACTCTCGTAGCAAAGAAAATATATGTTGTAGTTATTTAAATCAACCATTCATTGTTGAAAATTCAAATAGTGGGAAAAGAAATTGTGAAATATTTTGAAAAGATTTACTAGTGCAAACTAAAATAGCAGGAAAAGGAATGGTGAAATATTTTAAAAGGGAAATTAAGGGATATTAAGGTCATTTTGTAAGTTAATGTATGTGTTTAAAGTCTTTGTATTACTAATACATAGGAAATAGAGTGTATTACTAATCCACACTTCCATACACAATAGAGTGTATAAGTAATGCATGTATTAGTTATACATAGGCAAAAAGTCGTACCAAACAAGGTACTAGCAATACACATTAACTAATGCATGCATTATATTTTACAATACACTCTACCAAATGAACCCTTAAGGTATTAGTCTAACACATGAAATCAATTGAAATTGTATAAAAGCAAATGTTCAACCTGTTGCAACATATGTCTTTTCTGTTGGATTTAATCAAACAAATTAATTCATCTATTGTAACATATGATGCATCTATTGCGATGCATGACTGAGCTTTGGAAATTTTCAAATAGAAATTGTTATCTGTTGCACTTAGTTGTTTTAAGACCCTTTTTAAAAGCAATTTAGGTATTTTCTATCTGAGATAAAAAAAAAAGGTTAAAATACTAAGGCGGTAAAAAATATTACTTGAATAACTCAAAAATCTCCTGAGTGAGTAGTCTTATCTGGTCTTTTCATTATCACCATATCCTCGTGCCCATTAAAAGTCAAAAGTTATTAATGAATATTAAAAACCCATATCTAGAAGAATACTCTCTCGTTCAACCATAACATAAGTAAGAATCAAGACTCAACTCAACTCATCTATCACTTTTTCTTCTTTATTCTCAATTCTCTCTCTTTCATTTTTGTCTCTTTTTTCTCTCTTATTTTAGATGAGAATCCTTTCGGATCTTAATCGATCAGTATCTTTTCTCGACTGAACTGGATGTTCTGATCCCTTTACTTTTTTTCACATTGCAGGTATGATTTACTATTGCTCTTTCCATCTCATTTTCTTCTTTGTATGTTATTTAAATTAGATATTTATATCTGTTGCTATTGATGATTTACCCATTACCAGTTTCCTCTTTATTGAGAAAATTGAAGGAAAGGTAACTTTTAAGTCTTGAATAATTGAACTGTTGTTTTTATATCTATTAAAAAATGCCTCATCGATTGAACAGATAGGTAATCTGTTGCATCAAATTGGTCATCTATTGATTCACTCAATTATGTGTTACCCTTTTGTACAAACAGAGCAACTGTTTGAAGAAATCAAATCAGTAGCAAGGCTGGTTTGATTTATTCTAATATATTACCCATCTGCTGCAACATGACATCCATCCGTTGTAAAAGATGCCTCATTGGTTAAGAAGATGGGCAATCTGTTGCATCAGATTGGTCATCTGTTCATTTTCTCAATTTTGTATTACCCTTTTGTAATGTTCTTTTTCTTCTTCTCTTGTTTAACATCAAATGTATTTCTCTTGTTTGTAGATAAAAGAAAGTAAAACTAGATCCATTTTTACCCAACCAGCATTAAATGCTAGAGTAAAGATGGGTTCAGAGGAATAAGCTGCTTGCAGATAGTACCACTTCATATGTGGGAGGTATGTATTACTGATCAACCTATCTTAAAAACAGACACCCAATACAATGATTTTGTGAATATTTGTTATTTAACTATTAGGCATTAATTCTTCAAACAAGATTTGACATTTTTACAGTTAAGATTGTTAGGTTCGAACTGGTCAGGTTGAGGAACCAAGTAGGTGGTGTCGATACCTTCTTATAATTTAATGACCGTTTATACTCATATTTTTGTGTCAAGTTTGGGGAAGGTTTTAAGTTTTTGGCGATAGTATAAATATCCAATAGTGATTGGACCGATTTTAATAGCTCAATCAACTTCTTGAAAGACCTTTGAAACCTTGCACTACGGTAAACACCAATGGAACCAATAGAAATTCCTTTGGTCGAAATTTATATGAATGGGTTGCTAGAGGAGACTATTATACAATAGTAGGTGCTTGGGAGAATACCTATGTGGGAAGGGGGAGGTTGAGAAAGCTATACATCATCTCAGACGTTGTTTAAGAGGAAACACAGGGTAGGAAGAAAAGTGTAGCGAAATTGGCTGATGAAATTGACATGAAATATGAAAAAACTGGATGAGCTGCAAATGTGAAAGCATATCCAAAAATGAAAATCCATCAGTCATTGAAGTAAAAGAAGAATGGTCAAGAGGACTGTAGATGGTCACTTTGTTAGAGACTACAACTAGTGAGCGTGGCATCAATGAAAACCCAAAATATACAGGACCAGAACTCTAAGGAAGCAATTTCACAAGCACAGAAGGTTGTAAGATTGTCGGTTAGAATTAAAACCCGAACAACCTACTCCTGAATTAAAAATACAGGATAAAGCCAAGGTGGCAATTTATCAAGTTAAACTTGCATCCCATGCCTCCTGTTTATGGCTCTATTCAGGTTAAACATAGTGGAAGCAACAAGTTATGGCTCTGTTCAGGTTAAAGATAGTGGAAACAACAAGGCATGAGATTTCTACCCAACTTCAGACCTTTTTATTTCTACTTCCATCAACCTGATCATAGCCACAAATAGAAGGCATGGCATGCAAGTTTAACTTGACAAATTGCCATCTTCGCTTGATCCCGTATTTTTAATTTCAGAGTAGTTGGTTCAGGTTTCAATTCTAACTGACAATCGTATCAATTTTTTGTTCTCGTGAAACTTCTTCCTTAGAGTTCTGGTCCTGCACTTTGTGAGAGTCTTCATTGAGGCCACAGTCGCTAGTTGCATTCTCTAGCAAAGTGTCCAGCTCCAGTCCTGTTGACCATTTTTCTTTTCTTTTCAACGACTGACAGATTTTTATATTTGGATACACTTCCACATTTGAAGCTCATCCAATTTTTATGTTTCTCATGTCAATTTCATAGGCTAGATTCGCTAGAATTTCCTTGTTTGCTCTATTGTGTTTCCTCTTAAGCAAAATTTAAGATGATATATGGCCTTCTTCACCTCTCCCTTCCCGCAGAGGTATTTTCCCAAGCACCTTTATTATATAAAAGTATCCTCCAGTAATCCATCCATATAAATTTGGAATAGGGGAATTTCTATTGGTTCCATCATTGTTTGCTGCAGTACGAGGCTTCGGAGGCCTTTCAAGAAGTCCATTACGCCATTAAAACCAGCCCAATCACTATTGGATATTTACACTGCCGCCAAAAACTTGAACCCTTCCCCAATCTTGACATAAAAACATGAGCATAGACCATCATTAAATTATAATAAGGTATCGACACCACCATCTTGGAACCCTTTGGCCTTATCAGTTCATACCTATCAAACTAAACTATACAATGCAGGATCTTAATTGAAGGATCAGTGTCTAATCGGTAAAAAAACTACATTCACAAAATCATTAAACTTTATGTGTGTCTGTCATGGTAGACTGATAAATGATACATAACTCCCATGCATTAAAGTGGATCCATTGCATGCACCTTATTCTTCCTACCCTATCAAAGACACTACAGTATTGTTTATTCATCTGGACATATGTGATGACTATTAAAAAGTAGTTTGAAGAGTCGTGACTTTTTTATCTTAACACGTTCAAAATAGCTGATGATTCTAAATCTCCATTTGAATCAACTAATGAATCAGTTGTTGGAAGTAATCAAAATATCTCCTCCAATATATGGTCCATATGTCGTAACAGATAATCCATATGTTGCAATAGATTGTAAATCTATTATGACATACCAAACATTGTTTATTCAGCTGCACGCATATGATGACTATTAAAAAAGAGGTGAAGAGTTGTGACTTTTTATGTAACATATTCAAAACAACTAATGAATCAAATTCTCCATCTGTTGCAACTGATGAATCAGCTGTTAGAAGAAATCAAAACAACCCAAACATACGATCCATATGTTGCAACAGATAATATATATGTTGCAATGGATGGTAAATCTATTATGGTAAATGGACAATTTGTTTCAACAGCTCAATAATAACGGCTATTATTAAGTTTTCTCAAAACCGTTTTGAAAAGGTGAGGAGTATTAACATAAACAAAAAAGTCTAGACTTTTCACAGAAAACAAAATGCCACCAGCTTGAATGTTATTAATACAATGGAGTTGAACAGACATGCCTTTTGTCCTTACACATTCAGATTAAATCATCTATAAATAGGTCCCTTCTTAGTCTTTATTCTGCTAAACTTTGTTTATTACTTGCATTTTTTCTTTTGGTGTGACATCTTTGAAAACTTCTCTTCAAGGAGCATATTCCTTTATCGTTGAGTTAAGGTTTTTTCTGGTATGAATCTATTAATTTTTAGTATAATTTGTATTACATTTGAACTCTTTTCTTTACATTTGTCAATTTATGCGTGTTATAGATATGGTTGATCCTGTTTGGGACATTTCTATTCTGTGTGACATAGTGCAGAAACATCAGAGGCAAGTTAATGACCTACAGAGGGAGTTGGTCACTCTGAGAGCGATGATATTCAGAGAGATGCAGAGGCTGATGAGGGCCCTGCTGCTGCAAGTTGCTTGGCCGGCTGTCATTAATAATGATGATGATAATAATAATAATAATAATAATTAGAATGTGTTTTTTCTTTTAGCATATGTATTTTAATTTTTATATATTGGATCTATACCTAATGTATTTTATTTTTTGTTTAATCAAAAACTTATTTTTAATCAATTTTGGCTTTTTCATTCTTATTCAATTTTCATTCTGTCTATTTCTTCTAAATAATTTGCATGTTAACATGTCGATGGTTGAAGGTAAGGAGATTTTTTGAATCTAGTAGCAATAGCAATTCTAGCTTTTGAGTTCTTTTAACAGATGGACCATGAGTTGGAACAAATTGGTCATAGTTGGGTTTTTGTGAACAAATTATCCATCTATTGCGACAGATTTATCATCTATTGAAGGAAAACATTCCAGTTTTATGGAATTGTTGTGTTCTTCTAGCTAATGTCCATCTATTACCAAAAATGGGTAATCTGTTGAAAATACTTGTAGTTTGTTGTATTATTTAGTTCACATTTTGCCATTTTTTATTGATGCACAAGTTATTAAAAAGATATTTTATATATAATAAATAATAGTATTACCTTCACAACAATGAGTTAAATGTATAAAAGTCCACAACAAACAACTATACAAGTTTCTGCAATTACAATGATCATGGTGGATTACAATCCAGACATGTAGTTCTTTTGTGGCCAGTGCGCTTACATACGGAGCACTTGTTTCTTCTTAATGAAAATGATCCTCTGACTCCACGCCTCCTCTAATATGGATTTCTTCCCAGTTTGATAGTGCTTGGTTCAATATATGGAGGAGGTATTAATCTCCCTACAAGCTCTGCAGGAATAACCCAAGATTCTTTGGGAGGCACCGGAGTAATATGCCCACTATATGCCATTTTATATTTTTCCACCGAATAATATTGAGAGGAGTGATCATAAACTTCAGCTCCATATTTATGACCGTATTGAGCTCGAAGCACTTCCATAGTATGTGGACAGGGTATTTTGTCCAAGTCAAAAGCTCTGCACGTACAAGATCTTATTTGAAGATCGACCTTGGCAACATCACCATTACCGGTGATACTGAATTTGTAATTTTCTATTTTATTATCCTATTCCCCAAACTGATGTTCGTTGATATTATTTTTTCAATTTCAACAACAAATCGGGATCTTTTTTTGGGCACTTGAACTGTACACGCCTTTCGTTAAAAAATTCATCATACTTCTTACTTATTTTTTCAAACATAGCCTTGATGGAAAATTCTCTTTCATCGCCAAACAATCGATTCACCAATTCATCTATGTTTGATTTCATAATATTGTACCTATAGAAAAGAATCACTTAGTACGACATCATACTAAACTTGTAACTCAAACAAGACATGAAAGAATGTCTAGGTCTATCTATCAAAACTGATACGTACGAGAAATTCTGCTACCTTGGGATTCATATTTTTTATTTGATTGAAATAGTCTAAAAATGTATCTCTGCTATATGCTTTAGATGCTCTATAAAAAAGGGTCACTACCCTTTCGTTGTGATAGTTGGTCCGAATTTTCTCTCCACGATGCCTGATGCAACAACCAAAGTAAGCTGAAGTTAAGAAACGTGAACCCATCTTTCGAATACTTGGATGCCTATCCGACACAAAACATAACTCTTAGGTATTTTCGACACATCTTGACAGTTGTTCCAAAAAATCCATAAGAGGCATCACATTCCTTGTCCGCTACATAAAAAGCGATAGGAAAGATGTGATTCTCCGTATCCTGTGCCATCCCCGCTAGCAGAACTCCATTATACCTGATCCTCAAGAAGGTACCGTCGATGGCTATACCTTTTCTCAAATGTCGAAAACCTTGAATCCAAGAACCATAGGATCCAAAAAAGTACTTGAACTTTCCATTTTTATAAAGATGCAATGTTGTCTTACTTCCGGGATTTATGGACTCAATCATGTAACTGTAGGCATCCAGGACTGCGTATCCATGATCTAGTGTCCCCTTAAACAAGTCCTTGGAAAAACCCAGGGCCATATATATCTTCCAATAACTGACCAGGACACCAAATTCCATAAGGATTTGATTGGCCATAACCCTTGTTTTAGGGCCTTTGCCATCGGGGAAACCACTTCTGAAATATTCACTGAGGACCTTTGTCGTGGCATGAGGATTTTGTCTCAATATTCATTTTTATGAATGATAAATCTGTCAAAACTTGCGTACGTCACCTCTCTCAACCACCACTTGAAGTTAGAATTAGCACATTTAAAGCAAAAGACACTGCTCAAATTTATCAGCTTCTTTATTCTGAAATCTATTTTTAAGCAAAAAAAAAAACAAAGTGGTAGATAGTTCATTCTTGTACTTGAATGACATTTCAATTAAAAAGCCAGTCCCATCGCTTTGAAGATTAGACTGTGTCGATTGAGAAGAACTACAAATCGTATTGGTTGCATCAACGGGCGTAGGTATTTGGTCATCATCTAGAATATTCATGTCTAGATCATCCAACCTATCATTAAAGGTATCTTAATGTTTTTGTTCTTCTACGTTCTGGTTCTCATTCTCTCTAGTCTTTTTTATCACGTACACCCTTAATACTAACCTGGATGAATCAATAAGATAAGCACGCAACCAAACCTGATCTGTTATGTTGAAATGCAGTGCCGCTGATGATGAGTTCTTCCGATTGATAATTCAGTCCATAATAACTGATGATTAAGTTCACAAAATCATCATACAAAACATCACTTTGGATTGTCATAGCTATCGTCTCTAGCATTTAACCCTTGTTCCAACGCCATACATATCAATTTCTCTTCTTGATCCATTAGCCATGACAATCCACTCCTATAGTTATTGATCCCTCCATTAGTGGTACCTAAATAAATCCATTAGTTAAAAAAAATTTAATAGTGATTTCATAGTGCCGTAAATAAATTGCAACAAATGTGTAATCAGTCGCAACAAATTACTTAATTGTTGGGATTCACGTTATGCTCCTGAAGCTGATTTCAACAGATGAGTCATCTGTTATAATAGGTGAATTATATGTTACAACAGACTATATATCTATTGGGATCGATGTTACTATACTGTGGCACCTTTGAAGCTGATCCCAACAGATGAGTGACATGTTGCAATAGATAATTAACTTGTTGCGATAGATGACTTAACTATTGCAACAGACGACGATCTATTAGAATCGAGGTCAGGTTCTATCGCAACAGGTTACTAATATCTTGCAACAGATATTTACCATTTGTTAGAATCGAGTTCCGATTATGTTGTAACAAGTTAATAATCTATTGCAACAGATACACGTCTGTTGGAATCGAGTTCAAGTTCTATTGCAACAGGTTTATAATATATTGCAATAGATATTTACCATGTTGCACCAGATAACTAATCTGTTTAAACAGATAAATCATTTGTTATAACAGATGACCCATTTGTTCGATTCATGTTACGTCGGTTATTGCTCTTTTCTTCCTCCAAACCAACACTGTAGGAGTGTATTTCTCCCTCACCTTGTTGGATAGTATGACACCCCTCTTGGATTTGAATTCCTCGACAGCTTTAGAGAAAGCCTCTACTTTTTGAAAGAGTTTATCCTAGCTATCCTTGCACTCTTCGCATTCGCAATGAGAACACGAGGGTGACGAGGGGTAAGAAGGACCTGTGTAAGGGTGAAAAAGGGTGTTTTCAAACATATTTATTTTTTCTTGATCATCAACATGCTCATCATCATGAGTGGTAGCAGCATCATCATGCTTGCCACCAACACCAACAACTCCACCAGAAGAAGCATCCGGATCTGCCTTAGTATGTTGGTTATGAAGAGCCTCAACATTAGGATGACCTTGTCTAACTACTCTTTTTATGGCTGTTGATCGAGCCAATTCCTTCCTTATTAACTCCATCGTTGGGTCTGCTATAGTATCAAAATGACCTAGAGTAATATAAGCAGTGATCAATGACTCCTTCTCAATAGGCACGATCCATGGATGCACAACCTAAGAAGAAAATACAAATACATTTAAATCATATAATATAATAATTTTCACAGTTAGGTTAACATTTTAATAGTCAACTTCTGTAACAGATTAACAATATGTTGCATCAGATACCTAACTATTGTATAGTTTGAAGTTAGATGGTTAAAATCCATTTTAGTCAGGTTCAAAGAACCAGAGCAACACATGGATAATCTGATGCAAAATATCAATCATCTTTCGCAACAGATTACCAATCAGTTGCACCAGTTGCACAAGATGAGTAATCT
This sequence comes from Capsicum baccatum var. pendulum, assembly GCA_030864225.1. Taxonomy (NCBI): domain Eukaryota; kingdom Viridiplantae; phylum Streptophyta; class Magnoliopsida; order Solanales; family Solanaceae; genus Capsicum; species Capsicum baccatum. Next base: position 115,786,019 of record CM061560.1, read on the forward strand.
GTTGGGTTACATATTATGCAACAAATGATCTTTACATATATTAATAGTATGTTTCATCAGATTACATATTTGTTGCATAATTTGTAGTAGATGGTTAATCTCTTAGGAGTCGTGTTCAGAGAACCAAAGCAACAGATGGGTAATCTGATGCAAGATATCAATCATCTATTGCAACAGATTATCCATCTGTTGCACCGGTTTGCATAGGACAGGTAATCTATCACAGTAGATGTTCAATTTGGTGCATCAGATATAACATCTATTGTACTAGATATAACATCTGTTCAATATCTTTCATTGAGTAAAATTATTTTACTTGAAGAAGAAGTACTGCATCATTCAGAGGGTTAAAGAGATTAGACTCCTAAATTTTGGTGTTGCTCTTTGAAGCCAACCACCTAAACATCTCTGGATGAGAAACCTCATCCGGGTAATCCATTACCTACTTTCGGAGGGTAGAATAACTTCAAATGTCCAAGCCTAAAAAATGTAAACAAGAAGCAAGCAAAAAAAAGTCATAGAAACTATATTCAATATAACTTAATGGATGAGTTAAAATAGTGATTAATTTTACCATGAAAACCCAAGGAAACCATATAATGTGGTCTCCCTTGAGGATAACTTTCTCAATAAATTTTGGACAGTCAAGTAGAAGTTGTCATATCCCTAAGTATAATTGTTGATTTTATCAAAATCCGCAATATGCGCCAACAAATTATCTGCTATGACCTTGTTGACATCTCTTGCTAATATAACCAAATGGGCAAACCAAACTAAGTACAATTTCTCCCTGCACTATTTTGGTATGGTTTTAACTATGAGATCTGTCAAAAAATCTGATGATTTATAGCCACGCAAGCAATGTCAAACAACCCATCAATTTTTTCCTTGCATTTTCTTTCCTTGGATCTTTTGTGGAGTGTTTCCATGGCAATAGGTAGTTCTTCTGGACAATGGCATCTCAAGCCCGTCACTATGGTAAACTCTTACGAGCCAAAACAAACCGGCATGCAAAAGTAGTTGATCCAGATTTCATCCATTTTTTTTCCCCTCTCCTCTGAATTTTTATCATCCCTCACATACTTGATCCTGCACTTGAGAAGACCATATACTATCCTCATTGGGAAAAGGATAGGGGCATCCTCAGCCAGCTCAAGAAAGTATCCAAAGCAGCTCTTATTAAAAAGTCTATCAATGTTTTCGTCCTTCATATTTTTCCTAAAATAAATAAACTTACTCCCCATCTGACATTTAAGTATAATTTTACCAGTTAGTTCTTCTTCTACTTTTTTGTCATTTATCGGCATTGCAACTTAAAACTTGTCAATACTAAAAATTTTGATAGGATCATGCTGGGATATCGATATCAATTCACGCCCCATTGGTGATCTATTATGTAACGCCCCAAATTTGGTACCCGAAATGCCACACGATGCTCATTACCCCAAAGGAAAACACGCTAACCCATGACTAATATTTATAACTAAGAAATTAATAACATACTATATAAATATAGAATAAAAGGCTAAAAGGGCATAAGGTTCAAATATCTGATAAAACATAACATCTGAAGATATGGTATATCAATACCAAAACAACTGAAATAACTGTCTGAATATGCTAGTCTGAAAGCCTCCAAACTATTTGAATAAAGAGTTGATAGGACATGTCCCTAACTAACTCCAACTGCTGAAATAAACTAAGTACTAAAAGAGTAAAATAGTCAAATAATAACATCCTCGAATGATGAGGACTCACTGCTAGTCTGTTTGCTGAACGACTGATCTACTCAGGATGCTCTAGAGCTTGTGCTTCTGAACCTATGGTATAAAAAACCATAGCGCAAATATGCCAGTACGATTAAATATGTTGGTATACAAGTTAGGTAGGCTGGATGTAAGGGGTCAATATGTATGAACAATACTAACTGACTGAATAACATGAACGTGAGAATATATATATATATATATATATATATATATGAATACGTGAACTGTGACTGAGATCATGACATCAATGGATCTAATTAGTGATAACATAAGTTTTGTATATCTGATATACTATTATCTGAATGACTGTGTCTGACAGTCCTATTGCTGATGGAACTAGCTGAGTTCTGTACTGAACTGGGTGACTGTATCTGACAGTCCTAAATTCTGTTGAACTATCTGAGTTCTATTATTGACACTAAGACTGAGACTGTAACTTTGGAAAGTATTCGTCTAACCGACATGCCCAAAATAAAGCATTATAGCTGAGTTGGGGTCCAATCTGTAACCCCAATTGGAAAGGTGTCAATATCGTGATGCTAGTAAGGATAAGCTGTGAGTGATCCCTTATCTAATAGATACTCTAACGAGAACGGTGGGACCCTCATATAACAGGTTAAGCCACGTCATCAGCCCTCATCTAACAGGATAGATATCACAACCTATGTTGGCTACGTAATTTTGGAGGGCAAGGATTGCTTCTAAGAATCACACTCGCTACTCGCAGGTGAGTTCCTATCCTTGGGCTCACTTGGTGCTGAATCCAACTCCATCTGATAAATGAATGGACTGTGTTTACTGAGTTTTTTTGACTGACGGAATATTACTAAGATCAGATAATTGACTGAGATTACTGATTTTTCTAAGTCATGAGACTGACTGAATTCTACTAAACATTGCTTGACTAAGAGTGTCTTGAAAACATGAAACTGGATCTAGGAACACAGCTAAATTGTCACGTACATGTACCCATAGGACTAAATTTCATGAAACTGACAAGACATGACACTTCCTAGACTCACGACCATAATCAGCAATCCATAATACAATCATTGGCGAATTTTATGAGGCGCTTGATTATCATGGTTTGGTACATGAATAGGAAATCATATAAACATGTCATAATTTCATAGGCTAATATCATCAACAATCCATCAAACAATGTCAATTCATAACAATAACATGAAAGTCATTTTGAAAATAAGGGTAAAGCATGGATTCATCAATTCGGTCATAATTGAGTCCTAAAGCATGATTCTTGTTCTTTGGGCATTTTATCAAACACATTGCATGCATAACCTTAGGTTTGGGCATATACACTAGTTCATACATCATGGTTACTTTAATCAAATCCATTTTAAATTTTCCAACCTACATAATAGAAAAATTTCATAAAAAGTACATAAAGACTCTAACTTGGGATTCATACAACCACATCAACATAATAAAATCAACCCACCACATGGAAATCACAATTCATGAGTTTAAAAATGGGATTCCTGAGTTTTATGGGAAAAATAAACCCATGAATCAAAACTTTACATACCTCAAAAGCTTGAATCTTGATGGAAGTTATTTTTTCTTGAAGGTTCTTGAATGGTGACATTTTGATTCTTGAGTTTTCTTGGAGAATGATTTGAATCTTGTTCTTGGATTTTGATATTGAAAGAAACCATAATTTTGATGTTATGGATGAATGAGGAGTAATGTGCTTTGATTGGATGCAATTCGGTGTTAAAAAGAGTGGAAAAAAACCTAAAAAGCCCTTTAAAATGTTGTTTCAGTGCTATTTCAGACAAAATTGACGGTCTGGGTGATGAATCATCACTCTGGTGACTTACCGTCACTCCAACCATCCATTTTAGGCTAGAAAACGATCTTAATGCCTTAGTTTCAATGGTCAAAGCGATCGTCTGTCGTTGAATTGATGGTCCATCAGCTTGCCCATTGCTCCTGGGCAGCTCCGATAGATCTCGGTAAAATGGCCATAATATTTTACTCCGATACCGAATTTTTGAGAAATTGGTATTGTTTGAAAGATAATTTAGTTATCTATATTTTGGTGGGTTTTGAACTAAAAAAATTGTAGTATATTAAAAGATATTCTTGTTTGAATTTGACTATCATAATATACTTCTCAAGAATTCAATCGGTAAGGAATGTTTTGATTAGTCTAATAGCTAGGACATATTTGAGGCCTTAATATACATCTAACTTGATCATAAACCTACCAAATCAATATAATTTATTTCTTATGAGCTTGAAGTATGGTTCTACTATCGGTTAGGATTCTCGAGTTATTATAATATCTCCCTCTTGGAAACATTCGTCCTCGAATGGGATTGACTAAGCTGAGATTTCTAATAGACTAAACTTAATTAAAGAATGTGAACATCTGAAACATATCTATATGACAGACATTACTAAGATTCATGTTGATCATGCATATCTGACGCATGGTTTAATGACTGAGCTGATACATAAATACATGACTAAGAGTACTGATAAGTTGATCACGCATATCTGATGCATGAATACATGACTGAACTAACTCATGAACATGCGACTGAAAATGTAAGGGTAAAGATACCATGTTTGAAATGAAAATTGAGCATAGTTTGTAACTGAATTTGAACCATAAGTCGAATGAACTTAAGGAAAGCTATTACCTTGGGCTGGCTCTGAATTAGTGGAGAAGAGGTAAGGATACTTGGTTCGCATATTTTCTTCTACTTTCCAAGTAGCTCCCTCAATGGACTGATTCCACCAAAGAACTTTAACTAGAGGAACTTCTTTGTTCCTAAGTCTACGAATCTGATAGTCAAGAATTTCAACTGGAATTTTCTCATACGAGAGATTGTTCTGAATATCTACACCCTCAACTTGGACTACAACTGTTGGATCACCAATGCGCTTCTTTAGCAAGGGGACATGAATGACTGGATGAACTGAAGCTAGATCTGAAGGCAATTTGAGCTCATAAGCTACTTTACCTAAGCGACTGTGAATTTTGAAAGGACTGACATATCGAGGACTGAGTTTTTCTTTCTTGTCAAATCTATTCACTCTCTTCATGGGATAGATTTTCAAAATACTAAATTTTATTTAATCTTAGCTCGAGATCCTTTACTGAACACGAATGAACAGGAACATAAGAACATGACTAATTCTGTAACGTGTGACATGAACTGCCTATTGTAAATTAAACTGAGCCATTGAGTACATGGCTTACGAATGAGATTGGAGATAGAGGGTTAACCTATGGGTACCCACTACTCCAAAATGGGTTCGTTACATGAAGAGAGAGTGGCATGTTTATGTCATGAAAGATTAGGGGATTATAGTGTATCTCCCCCTTGGGATACTATGTCCCTTGAAGAATGTTAGGCTGATTTTTCTCTTTTTTTTAAGCTATGAGGAAATTGAGGTGATGCAAAAGGCAACTACAAATCAAATCGTGACTGAATATCTAGATTCTAAAACTAAGGCATGATACATGAACTGAGCTGGACATGTAACTACCAGGTTGATCCATCTTTGAATAGTTACATTCATGAGACTTCAGATAGTTCAACTAGATCAAAAATGGGAAGCCACACCATACGAATTTATTTGTCTGACTGCTAGACTGAATTGTACTTAGTCTGAATAACTGGACTGAAACTATAGAGCATTATGCATAGAAGGTAATAATTGACTGGGTAACATGAGATAACTAAGCATGAATGAATAAAAATAGTATTATCTTAAGGATTCAAGACCAACCATATAACATGATTCGAAAGCATTCGATAAACTGAGGTACTAAAATACTAATAACTGAATAGTTAATAACCGTATGCTATGTTCAAGCAAACCTAGATCTGGATAGAGTTTTTGATCTGATTACTAAACTGGAGCTGACACTATAACTAAGACTGCAACTGGACCTATACTGAAACAAAATATTAGGTTCATATAGTCGGATACCGATAACTAAGGTTTAGACTGATACTAAATTCTTATGGCTAAGTAACTGATAGCTGAAAGCCATGGTTCTGCAGGACGATCTGAGTCTTTTACTGAATATTGATTACTAAATTGACACTGTAACTAAGTCCTGAGGGATAAGGCATCAACATCATAGATTTCACTGAGGGATCTAAACTGAGGGTATACGTGACATAATCTGAGTATGTTTGATCATTAGAAGTGGAGCATGAGTCATGTGGGATGAGCATACTATAAAGCATAACATGAGTGCATGAGTCATGAGCTGCATTACTTGAGTCTGAAGTCTCTGTACTCATGTGACATAATTTGTAACACGGAGTGAACTGGAACTTCTTATACTAGGAACTGTGAGAGTACAGGATTCTCACTATTGTGCATGAATATGAGCGATGATCATTGAGATGACATATAGGAAATAAATAGATATCATGATAACTGATGTGTTTGAAGGGTCTGTAATACTTTTCCGAGATGGTCTGCATGATCACGCTCACTGCGGGAGTAAACAAGAATGTCATCTATGAAGACTATGATGAATATGTCCAAGTACTAGTTGAATACATGGTTTATCGAGTCCATGAAAGCAGTTGGGACATTGGTAAGACCAAAGGACATGACTAAGAATTCGAAAGACCATACCGAGTTCTAAAAGTTATTTTTGGAATATCATATTCACTTAGTTTTGTTGATGCCATTCTATAAGGAGGAATAGATATGGGCTAAGTATCTGAAAGAAGGTTAAAGCCAAAGTTTATTTCCCTCTCAGGAGGAACTCCAAGAAGATCTCTGGGAAAAATATCTGAATATTCACTCTCAACTAGAACTGACTCAAGACTAGGAGTTTCAGAACAAGAGTCCTTAACTCGAATAAGATGATAGATACATCCCTTAGATATCATTTTACTAGCCCGTATGTAGGAAACAACTAACCTCTAAATGCTGAAATACTACCCTTCTACTCAAGGACAAGTCCATTCAGAACAGATACTGGATAACTCTATTTCTATAGTCGACTGTGGCATGGTAGGAATGAGCCAATCCATTCCTAAAATGACATCAAAATTAGTCATCTCTAATTCGACTAATCTACAAAAGTGACCTTCTAACATACTATCACCGAACAGTTCTTGTATAACCATCGGGCTATAATGGATTTACCCACTGGGGTAGAGACTGAGAAGGGCTCTGCTAGAATTTAGGGACTGACTCTGAAATTGACTACTATATAAGGAGTAAAAAAATACAAAAAAACTCCTGGATCTAGCTAAGCGTAAATATGCAAATGAAAGATGTTTAACGTACCAGTGACCACTATAGGAGGATTTTCCTAATCTTATCGAGACTAAAGAGTATAGATTCAGTATGGGCGCTACCCACTGGTTGCGCTGGAAGTGGCACCCTGTTGATTCAGGCGATCAAACTGAACTGAGGAACGGTTCTGCTGACCCTGAAATCCTGACTGGGGATAATCTTTAACTCTATGGCCGGGATTGTCACTCCAAAACATACCTCACTGCCAACTCCATAAATACCCTTGTAGTTCTTACCACAAGTCTAGAAAAGAGGACTAGTTCGGGAAAATGCTACACTGCCCTGATACTATAAGCCTGGTGCCCTATCACTATTACTATTTCTGAACTTAGGTGCTGGGACACTGACTGGGGGTGGAGTTGGAACTGATGACTTTGGGCGGAATTAAGAACGATTCCCACCCTTTTACTTAGATTGATTGAAATTGAAGCTATCGGTTCTAGCTCTCTTATTTTCTTACTTTATTTCTTTCTCCCCATGTTTCCCCACCTTACACTGCCAGGAATAAATCATATGCCTAGGTGGAATAACAACCTACTAATTTCTCTGAGCTATTATTGAGTCAGATAAAGTAAGGGAATCGGTTTTGAATTTGCCATAAACGGCATGCTCGTCTAAGAAATCTGCCTGGACGGGCTGTGGTGCTGAATGATTCCTGGTTCTCTTTTCATTAGCCCTTTTGGGAGGCATGATCTATAAATAGAAGGGACAAAATAGATTAGACTGAGAGTTAGATTTGAGCTAATGCTCACTGGCATAACATGAATACAGAAAGAAGGGAAACTGTTCCTAAAATATCTTATAGCCTCTTGTACATACCTGTGGAATGCAATACATCCATGTGCAAGAATCTACTAGATGCGGCTTTTCAGACTTCATAGGATACTATTAAACCTTAGTCTCTGATACCAAGTTTGTAACACCCCGAATATGGAACCCAAAATGCCACATGGTGCTCATGACCACGAAGGACCATAAGCTAACCCATGACTGATATCTGTAACTGATCATTGCATAAAATACTGTATAAATACAAAATAAAAGGTTAAAATGCCATAAGGTTCAAAAATCTGATAAAACATAACATCTGGAGATATGATATATCAATACCAAATCAATTGAAATAACTGTGTGAACATGCTAGTTTGAAAGCCTCTAAACTGTCTGAATAAAGAGTTGATGGGACATGTCCCCAACTAACACCAACTGCTGAAATAAAATAAGTATTGAAATAATAAAATAGTTAAATAATAACATCCGCAGATGATGAGGACTCACTGATAGCCTGTCTGTTAAACGACCGATCTACTAAGGATGCTCTAGAGCTCGTGCTTTTGAACCTATGGAATAAAAAACCATAGCACAAATGCGTCAGTACGATTGAATGTACTGGTATGCAAGTGAGGTAGGCTGAATGCAAGGGTTTTATATTCATGAATAATACTAACTGACTAAATAACATGAACGTGACAATACATGCATGAATATATGAACTATGACTGAGATCATAACATCACTAAATCTGAATGCTGATAACACAAGTTTCATATATTTGATATACTATTATCTAAATGACTGTGCCTGATATTTCTGTTGTTGATGGAACTAGCTAAGTTCCGTACTAAACTGGGTGACTGTACTGACAGTCTTGAATTCTATAGAACTATCTGAGTTCTATTACTGAGACTGTAACTGTGGGAAGTAGTCATCTAGCCAACTTGTCCCAAATAAAGTATTATAGCTGAGTTGGGGTCCAATCTGTAACCCTATTTGGAAGGGCGTCAATACCATGCCACTGGTAAGGACAAGCTGTAAGTGATCCCACATCTAACAGGTACTCTAAGGAGAATGGTGGGACCCTCATCTAACAGGTTAAGCTACCTTATCAACCCTCATCTAACAGGTTATATGTCTCAACTGACTCTAGCTATGTAGTTCTGGAGTGCAAGGGTTGCTTCTAAGAATCACATCCTCTACTCGCAGGTGATTTTCCATCCTTGGGTTCACTCGGTGTTGAATCCTGCTCCTATCTGATTAGACACTAAATTAATTATACTAAACTGACTGTACTGAATTTACTGAGATCTGTATACTGATGGAATATTATTGAGATCTGATAACTGATCAAGATTACTGAATTTTTGTGAGTCATGAGACTGACTAAATTCTACTGAATATGGGTTGACTGAGAGTATCTTGATAATATGACAATGTCTCTAGGAACACAACTAAATTGTCTGGTATAAGTACCTCCAGGACTCGATAGCATGAAACTGACAAGACATGACACTTCCTGGACTCACGACCATAATTAACAATCCATATTACAATCATTGAGGAATTTCATACGGCACTTGATTATCATTGTTTGGTACATGAATAGAAAAACATATAAACATGTCATAATTTCATAGGCTAATATCATGAACAATCCATCAAACAATTTCAATTCATAACAATAACATGGAAGTCATTTTAAACATAAGGGTAAAGCATAGGTTCATCAATTTGGTCATAATTGAGTCCTAAGGCATGATTCTTATTCTTTAGGCATTTTATCAAACACATTGCATGCATAACCTTAGGCTAAGGCATATAAACTAGTTCATACATCATGGTTACTTTTTTCAAATTCATTTAAAAGTTTTCAACCCATATAATACCATAATTTCATGAAAAGTACATAAAGACTCCAACTTGGGATTCATACAACCACAACAACATAATTAAAATCAACCCACCACATGGAAATCATAATTCATGAGTTTAAAAATGGGATTCTTGAGCTTCATGGGTGAAATAAACCCATGAATAAATACTTTACATTCCTTAAAAGCTTGAATCTTGAAGGAGGTTAACTTTTCTTGAAGGTTCTTGAATGGTGATGTTTTGATTCTTAAGTTTTCTTGGAGAAGGATTTGAATCTTGTTTTTGGATTTTGATCTTGAAAGAAACCCTAATTTTAATTTTATGGATGAATGAGGAGTTATTTTCTTTGATTTGATGTAATTGGGGGTTAAAAGGGGTGGGAAAAGACCCAAAAATCCCTTTAAAACATTTTTCAGTGCTATTTCAGACAAAATTAACGGTTTGGGTGATGGACCGTCACTCTGGTGGCTGACCGTCACCCCAACCATTGAGCCAGAAAATGCCCTTAATACCTTAGTTCTGATGTCCAAAGCGGCAGTTCACCGCTGACTTAATGGTTCATTAGCTTAACCATCGCTCCTGGGCAGCTCGGATAACTCTCAGTAAAATGGCCATAACTTTTTACTATGCTATTGAATTTTGGAAAAATTGGTATCATTGGAAAGATAATTCAATTATTTATATGTTCGTGGGTCATTAGATCAATTCTTAGTATAACAAAAGATATTCTTGTTTGAAATTGACTATGATAATATATTTCTTAAGAATTCAACCGGTAAGGGATGTTTTGATTCGTATAATAGCTAGGATGTATTTGAGGCCTTAATATACATATAACTTGATCATAAAAATACCAAATAACTATAATTTATTTCTCATGAGCTTGAAGTATGGTTCTACTATCGGTTGGGATTCTTGGGGTATTACATATTATCATTATGTTGATGATCATCCTCTTTCTCCTTCTCTTTCTTACTCTCTAATTCCTTCTCTTTCTCACTTTAATTTTCTTTATCACCATCTACAAACCATATTCCATCTCCCTTAATGTTGTTTTCATATCTCTTCTCAGCTTCACTTTGTTTCCCTGACTGAGATTGTTCAGGAAGCTCCTTCGAATCCCCCTGTACTGTCGCCTTTCTTTTTGGGGTGGTCAGTCATTGATCCACTTTCACTTTCTTTCTTTGGGGAGACATGTTTTACCTACGAATAACAAAAAAAAAAAATTATATTACAATTGATGTATGCATAAATTTTAAATAATACATTACAAACATCACCAATAACGACACACCAACAGCCACCACTACCACAAACACCACCAACCAATGCCACCATAAACACCACTAACCAATACCACCAACATCCACCACCAGTTCCACCACGACAACAATGACAAACACCACCACAACCATAAATACCACAAACACCATCCAACAATACCACAACAGTCAATGGAATACTACGACAAAAACTAGGGTTTGGTCGAGTTCATCCTATGATTTGACCAACAAAACTCAAAATTGTAAACTCATTCTAGAAGATAATACAACTAAAAATTTATTTTTCATCATTAACTTAAAATCCCTTATTTTTTAGAAAAAAATAACAAATATATAACTCTTCTCGAACTTTGTTACGTACTAAGACAAAGAAAACAACTGATACAAGCAAGAATGAAGTCGAAAATAACACATATATGGTTAGAAATGAGAAGAGAATCGATCTATTATGAAGGGTAGAGCAATTTGTTGAGTACTTGTAGTTGTTGTCTGTACTGTATAATTGAGTGTGAGAAACAGAAAAGAGCGAGAACTTGAGATTTGAGATGATGAAATATTTTTCTCCCAAATAGATGATTTGTATGGAATGATTTGTATTTTGGAAAAGAATGACAAGTTTTGAAAATGTTAATTTGGTCCAAATTGATCTTTATTACTTCCTCTATTTAAAAAAGAATTACCTACTTTCCTTTTTAGTTCGTTTCAAAATGAATTATCGTTTTTCTTTTTTAACAATACTTAAATTTCAACTTTGCACGTGGCATGCTTAAGAACACAAGATTGAAGGTCCTTTTGGTACATTTTCCACAACTTTAATTTAGGACCACAAGAATTAAAAGTCTTCTTACTTTCTTAAACTCCGTGCCAAATCAACTTAGGTCATTCTTTTTGAAACGGAGGGAGCATTTTTTAAAATTATAAAATATATGCATAATTTTTAACCCTCTCATCATGTAATTATCAAAAGACTCAATTAAAGTTGTAGTTGACCCTATGAACTTACCCACCCCTGGTCTGAGATTAATCAATTTTGGTATATGAACTCAATTGAAATTGTATAAATATAAATGTTAAACCTGTTGCATTAGATACTCATCTATTGCAAATTATCAAACAGATTAAGTAATCTATTGTGATAGATTACCCATCAGTTGTAAATTATCAAAGGAATTGTCACATGTCGCAATAGTTTACTAACTTTTATAAATCATCAAATAGGGACATCTATCTGTTGTAGTTGACCCTACGAAAACTCACCCCTAGTCCTAGATTAATCAATTAAGGTATTGGTCTAACATATGAGGTAGTAAGAATTGGTTCAGCTCAGAGTGATTGATCGATGACTCTGATCAGGAGGAACGCAATACTGTCTCATCATTCAATTGCCAAAAGACATGATTAAAGTTGTAGTTTACCCTACGAGAACTCCCCATGGTCCTAGATTAATCAATTGAGGTATTGGTCTAACATATGAGGTAGTAAGAATCGGTTCAGCTCAGAGTGATTGATCGATGACTCTGGACGGGCGAAATGCAATACCGTCTCATCATTCAATTGCCAAAAGACACAATTGATATTATAGTTGACCCTATGAGAACTCATCCCTGGTCCTAAATTAATTAATTAAGGTATTGGTCTAACATATGACGTAGTAAGAATCAATTCAGCTCAGAGTAATAGATCAATGACTCTGGTCGGGAGGAACAAAATACCGTCTCATCATTCAATTGCCAAAAAACTCAATTGAAGCTGTATTTGACCCTATGAGAACACATTCCTGGTCCTAGATTAATCAATTAAGGTATTGGTCTAACATATAAGGTAGTAAGTATCAGTTCAGCTCAGAGTGATCGATCGGCGACTCTGGTCGGGAGGATCGCAATATCGTCTTATCATTCAATTGTCAAAAGACTCAATTGAATTTGTAGTTGACCCTATGAGAACTCACCCATGGTTTTAGATTAATCAATTAAGGTATTGGTCTAATATATGAGGTAGTAAGAATCGGTTCAGCTTAGAGTGATCGATCAAAGACTCTGGTCGGGAGGAACACAATACCATCTCATCATTCAATTACCAAAACAATTAATTGAAGTTGTAGTTGACCCTATGAGAACTCACCCTTGGTTCTAGATTAATCAATTAGGGGTCATTTGGTAGAGTGTGTAAGAACAATGCAAAACATAGTGTATTAGTAATGCTTGCATTAGTAATACTTGTATTATTTATGCTTATATTAGTTGTGCATGTATTATTTATTATATATTGTTTGGTTTGATGTATAAGAAATAATATATCTTACATAATTCTATGAAAGAAATTTTTGTTTTCAAAAATACCCTTCTTTGTTTATGTACACTATTTTGCAACTAAGTTCTTTTGTTATTTCAAACATTATTAATATTGTTGAACTCTTATATAGAGGTTTAGGATTAATTGCAATACCATTTTCTTTGCAAAAAAATGTTACGCCAACAGATTAACCTAGACGAAATAAAAATAAAATACAAGACATAAAATTAAGAAACAGTCTTAATTTTTGTTAAAAATCTTTTTAAAGATTCTCAAAACAAAGCAAATATATGTTATAGTTATCTAAATCAACCATTCACTGTTGTAAATTCAAATAGTGGGAAAAGAAATTGTGAAATATTTTGAAAAGATTCACTAGTGCAAACTAAAATAGCAGGAAAAGGAATGGTGAAATATTTTAAGAGGGAAATTGAGGGATATTAAGGTCATTTAATAAGTTAATGTATGTATTTAAAGTCTTTGTATTACTAATACATAGGAAATAGAGTGTATTACTAATTCACACTTCAATACACAATTGAGTGTATAACTAATGCTTGCATTAGTTCTAATAAGCAAAAAGTCGTACCAAACAAGGTACTAGCAATACACATTAACTAATGCATGCATTATATTTTACAATACACTCTACCAAATGACCCCTTAAGGTATTAGTCTAACATATGAAATCAATTGAAATTGTATAAAAGCAAATGTTCAACCTGTTGCAACATATGTCTTTTCTGTTGGATTTAATCAAACAAATTAATTCATCTATTGTAATATATGACGCATCTATTGCGATGCATGACCGAGCTTTGGAAATTTTCAAATAGAAATTGTTATGTGTTGCACTTAGTTGTTTTAAGACGCTTTTAGGTATTTTCTATCTGAGATAAAAAAAAGGTTAAAATACTAAGGCGGTAGAAAATATTACTTGAATAACTCAAAAATCTCCTAAGTGAGTAGTCTTATCTGGTCTTTTCAATATCACCATCTCCTCGTGCCCATTAAAAGTCAAAAGTTATTAATGAATATTAAAAACCCATATCTAGAAGAATACTCTCTCGTTCAACCATAACATAAGTAAGAATCAAGACTCAACTCAACTCATCTATCACTTTTTCTTCTTTATTCTCAATTCTCTCTCTTTCCTTTTTGTCTCTTTTTTCTCTCTTCTTTTAGATGAGGATCCTTTCGGATCTTAATCGATCAATATCTTTTCTCGACTGAACTGGATGTTCTGATCCCTTTACTTTTTTCACATTGCAGGTATGATTTACTATTGCTCTTTCCATCTCATTTTCTTCTTTGTATGTTATTTAAATTAGATATTTATATCTGTTGCTATTGATGATTTACCCATTACCAGTTTCCTCTTTATTGAGAAAATTGAAGGAAAAGTGACTTTTAAGTCTTGAATAATTGAACTGTTGTTTTTATATCTATTGAAAAATGCCTCATCGATTGAACAGATGGGTAATCTGTTGCATCAAATTGATCATCTATTGATTCACTCAATTGTGTGTTACCCTTTTGTACAAACAGAGCAACTGTTTGAAGAAATCAAACCAGTAGCAAGGCTGGTTTTATTTATTCCAATAGATTTCCCATATGTTTCAACATGTCATCCATCCGTTGTAATAGATGCCTCATCAGTTTAGAAGATGGGCAATCTGTTACATCAGATTGATCATCTGTTCATTTTTTCAATTTTGTGTTACCCTTTTGTAATGTTCTTTTTCTTCTTCCCTTGTTTAACATCAAATGTATTTCTCTTGTTTGTAGATAAAAGAAAGTAAAACTGGATCCATTTTTTCCTGACCAGCATTAAATGCTAGAGTAAAGATGAGTTCAGAGGAATAAGCTGTTTGCAGATGGAACCACTTCATATATGGGAGGTATGTATTACTGATCAACCTATCGTAAAAACACACATCCAGTACAATGATTTAGTGAATATTTATTCTTTAACTATTAGGTGTTAATTCTTCAAACAACATTTGGCATTTTATAGTTAAGATTGTTAGGATCGAACTGGTCAGGCTAAGGAACCAAGTAGGTGGTGTCGATAACTTCTTATAATTTAATGACCGTTTATGCTCATATTTTTGTGTCAAGTTTGGGGAAGGTTTTAAGTTTTTGGTGGCAGTGTAAATATCCAATAGTGATTGGACCGATTTTAATGGCTCAATAAACTTCTTGAAAGGCCTTCGAAGCCTCGCACTGCAGCAAACACCAACGGAACCAATAGAAATTTCCCTAGTCCAAATTTATATGGATGGGTTGCTTGATGAGATTATTATACAGCAGTAGGTGATTGGGAGAATACCAATGTGGGAACGGGGAGGTTGAGAAGGCCATATATTATCTCAGACCTTGTTTAAGAGGAAACACAGGGTAGGAAGGAAAGTATAGCAAAATTGACTGATGAAATTGACATAAAAAATGAAAAAAAATGGATGAGCTGTAAATGTGAAAGCATATCCAAAAATGAAAATCCATCAGTCGTTGAAGTAAAAGAAGAATCGTCAAGAGGACTATAGATGGTCACTTTGCTAGAGACTACAACTAACGAGTGTGACCTCAATGAAGACCCAAAATATACAAGACCAGAACTCTAAGGAAGCAGTTTCATGAGCACATAAGGTGGTAAGATTGTTGGTTAGAATTGAAACCTAAACAACCTACTCTTGAATTAAAAATACGAGATAAAGCCAAGGTGGCAATTTCTTAAGTTAAACTTGCTCCCATGCCTCCTGTTTATGGCTCTATTCAGGTTAAAGATAGTGGAAACAACAAGGAATGGGATTTCTATCCAACTTCAGACCTTTTTATTTCTACTGCCATCGACCTGACCATAGCCACAAATAGAAGGCATGGCATGTAAGTTTAACTTGACAAATTGCCATCTTGGCTTGATCCCGTAGTTTTAATTTAGGAGTAGTTGGTTCAGGTTTTAATTCTGACTGATAATTGTATCAATTTTTTATGCTCGTGAAACTTCTTCCTTAGAGTTCTGGTCCTACACTTTGTGAGTTTCTTCCTTGAGGCCACGGTCACTAGTTTCATTCTCTAGCAAAGTGTCCATCTCCAGACCTATTGACCATTCTTTTTTTCAACGACTAATAGATTTTTATATTTGGATACACTTCCACATTAGAAGCTCATTCAATTTTTATGTTTCTTATGTCAATTTCATAGGCTAGATTCGCTAGAATTTCCTTTCTTTCTCACTTGTGTTTTCTCTTAAACAAGGTTTGAGATGATATATGGCCTTTTTCACCTCCCACTTCCCGTAGAGGTATTCTCCCAAGCACCTTCTGCTGTATAAAAGTCTCCTCCAGCAATCCATCCGTATAAATTTGGAATAGGAGAATTTCTATTTGTTTCATCATTGTTTGCTGCAGTACGATACTTTAGAGTCCTTTCAAGAAGTCCATTGTGACATTAAAACCAGTCCAATCACTATTGGATATTTACACTTCTGCCAAAAACTTGAACCCTTCCCCAATCTTGACACAAAAATATGAGCATAGACCATCATTAAAGTATAATAAGGTATCGACACCACCGTCTTGGAACTCTTCGGCCTTATTAGTTCACAACTATCAAACTAAACTATACAATGCAGGATCTTATTTGAAGGATCAGTGTCTAATCAGTAAAAAAACTACATTCAGAAAATCATTGCACTTTATGTGTGTCTGTCGTGGTAGACTGATAAATGGTTTGAAGAGTCGTCACTTTCTTATCTTAACACATTCAAAATAGCTGATGAATTGAAATCTCCATCTGAAGCAACTAATGAATCAGCTGTTGGAAGAAATCAAAACATCTCCTCCAATATATGGTCCATCTGTCGCAATAGATAATCCATATGTTGCAACAGATTGTACATTTGTAGCGACAGAGCAGACATTGTTTATTCATCTGTACACATATGATGACTATTAAAAAGAATTGAGGAGTCATGACCTTTTATCTAACATATTCAAAACAACTGATGAATCGTATTCTCCATCTGTTGCAACTGATGAATCAGCTGTTAGAAGAAATGAAAACATCCCAAATATATGATCCACATATTGCAATAGATAATCTATATGTTGCAATAGATGGTAAATCTATTACGGAAAATGGACAATCTGTTGCAATAGCTCAATAATAATAATTGTTATCAAGTCTTCTCAAAATCGTTTTGAAAAGATAAGAAGTATTAATGTAAACAAAAAAGTCAAGACTTTTCACAGAAAAAAAAAATATCACCAGTTTGAATGTAATTAATGCAATGGAGCTTAACAGGCGTGCCTTTTGTCCTTACAGGTCCAGATTCAATCCTCTATAAATACGTCCCTCCTTAATCTTCATTGCGTTAAACTTTATTTATCACTTGCATTTTTCCTTTTCGTGTGACATCTTCAACAACTTCTCTTCAAAGAGCATATTCCTTTATCATTGTGGTAAGTTTTTTTCTAGTATAAATCTATCAGTTTTTAGTACAATTTGCATTACATTTGAACTCTTTTCTTTACATTTGTCAATTCATGCGTATTCTAGATATGGTTGATCCTGTTTGGGACATTGCTATTCTGTGCGACACAGTGTGGAAACTTCAGATCCAAGTTAATGACCTACAGAGGGAGTTGGTCGCCGTGAGAGCGATGATATTCAGAGAGATGCAGAGGCTGGTGAGGGCCCTGCTGTTGCAAGTTGATTGGCCGGTTGTCATTAATGATAATGATGATAATAATAATAATTAGAATGTTTTTTCTTTTAGCATATGTATTTTAATTTTTTTATATCGGATCTATACCTAATGTATTTTATTTTTTGTTCAATAAAAATTTGTTTTTAATCGATTTGGGCTTTTTAATTCTTATTCAATTTTCATTCTATCTATTTCTTCTTCTAAATAATTTACATGTTAACATGTCGATGGTTGAAGGTAAGGAGAAATTTTGAATCTAGTAGCAATAGCAATTATGGCTTTTGAGTTCTTTTAACAGATGGACCATGTGTTGGAACAGATTGGTCATTTGTTGGCTTTCTGTCAACAAATTATCTATCTATTGTGATAGATTTATCATATATTGGAGGAAAACATTCCAATTTTATGGAACTGTTGTGTTCTTCCATCTAATGTCCATCTATTACCACAAATGGGTAATTTGTTGAAAATATTTATAGTCTATTGTATTATTTAGTTCACGTTTTGCCTCTTTTTATTGATGGACAAGTTATTAAAAAGATATTTTATATATAATAAATGATAATATTACGTTCACAACAATGAGTTAAATTTATAAAAGTCCACAAAAAACAACTATACCAGTTTCTACAATTACAATGATAATGGTGGGTTACTATCCGGGCATGTAGTTCTTTTGTGGCCAGCGCGCTTACATACGAAGCACTTGTTTCTTCTTAATGAAAATGATTCTCCGACTCCACGCCTCCTCTAATATGAATTTCTTCCCAGTTTGATAGTGTTTGGTTCAATATATGAAGGAGGTATTAATCTCCCTTAAGCTCTGCAGAAATAACCCAAGATTCTTCGGGAGGCACCGAAGTAATATGCCCACTATATGCCATTTCATATTTTTCCATGGAATAATATTGAGAGGAGTGCTCATAAACTTCAGCTCCATATTTATGACCGTATTGAGCTCAAAGCACTGCCATAGTATGTGGACAGGGTATTTTGTCCAAGTCAAAAACTCTGCACGTACAAGATCTTATTTGAAGATCGACCTTGGCAACATCACCATGATCGATGATACTGAATTTGTAATTTGTTATTTTATGAGATAATAACTTATTCCCCAAATTGATATTCGTTGATATTATTTTTTCAATTTCAACAATAAATCGGGATCTTTTTTTGGGCACTTGAACTGTACATGCCTTTCATTAAAAAATTCATCATACTTCTTGCTTATTTTTTCAAACATAGCCTTGATGGGAAATTCTCTTTCATCGCCAAATAATGGATTCACCAATTCAGCTATGTTTGATGTCATAATATTGTACCTATATAAAACAATCACTTAGTACAACATCATACTAAACTTGTAACTCAAACAAGATATTAAATCGATAAGAATGTACCTATCTTGCGGAAAGAATGCCTGGGTCCATCTCCCAAAACTGACACGTATGAGAAATTCTGCTACCTTGGGATTCATATTTGTTATTTGATTGAAATGGTCTAAAAATGTCCCTCTACTATATGCTGTAGCTGCTCTATAAAAAAGGGTCACTACCCTGGTATCTTCGACATAGCTTTACAGTTGTTTAAAAAAATCCATAAGAGGCATAACATTCCTTGTTTGCTACACAAAAAGCGACAGGAAAAATGTGATTCTCCGCATCCTGTGCCATCGCCGCTAGCAGAACTCCATTATACCTGCTCCTCAAGAAGGTACCGTCGACGGCTATACCTTTTCTCAAATGTCAAAAACCTTGAATCAAAGAACCATAGGTTACAAAAACGTGCTTGAACCTTCCATTTTTATAAAGATGCAATGTCCTCTTACTTCCGGGATTCGTGGACTCAATCATGTAACGGTAGGCATCCAGGACTGTATACCCATGATCGAGTGTCCCCTTAACCAAGTACTGGTCAAACCCCATGGCCATATATATCCTCCAATAACTGAATAGGACACCCAATTCCATAAGGAGTTGATTGGCCATAACCCTTGTTTTAGGGCCTTTGCCATCGGGGAAACTACTTCTAAAATATTCACTGTGGACCTTTGTCGTGGCATAAGAATTTTGGCTTGAAATCTGCTCCAAACCAAATGTGTGATGCTTTTTATGTTTATGAATGACGAATTTCTCAAAACTTGCGTACTTCACCACTCTCAATCACCACTTGCAGTTAGAACTTGCACATTTAAAGCAAAAGACACTGCTCAAATTTATCACCTTTTTTATTTTGAAATCTATTTTTAAGCAAGAAATAAACAAAGTGGTAGATAGTTCATTCTTGTACTTAAATGACATTTAAATAAAGAATCCAGTCCCATCGCCTTGAAGATTTTCAGACTGTGTCGATTGAGAAGAACTACACATCGTATTGGTCGCATCAACGGGCGTAGGTGTTTGGTCATCATCTGGAATATTCATGTCTAGATCATCCAACCTATCATTAAAGATTTCTTATTGTTGTTGTTCTTCTACGTTCTGGTTCTCATTCTCTCTAGTCTTTTTTATCACGTACACCCTTAACACCGACCTGGATGAATCACTAAGATAAGCACACAACCGAACCTGATCTGTTATCTTGAAAGGCAGTACCCTGTAATTTTCAAAGGAGTTGTGCATGTAGCTAATGATGAGTTCTTCCAATTGACAATTCAGTCCACAATAACTGATGATTATTTTCATAAAATCATCATACAAAACATCACTTTGGACTGTCAGAGCTATCGTCTCTAGTATTTAACCCTTGTTCCAATGCCATATATATCGATTGCTCTTCTTGATCCATTGGCCATGACAATCCACTCCTATTGTTATTGATCCCTCCATTAGTGGTACCTAAATAAAGTCATTAGTTAAAAAAAGTTAATAGTGAATTCAGAATGCCGTAAATAAATTGCAACAAATATGTAATCAGTCGCAACAAATTATTTAACTGTTGGGATTCATGTTATGCTCCTGAAGCTGATTTCAATAGACGAGTCATCTGTTGTAATAGGTGAATCATATGTTACAATAGAATATATATCTGTTGGGATTGATGTTACTGTACTGAGGCACCTTTGAACCTAATTCCAACATATGAGTGACATGTTGCAACAGATAATTAACTTATTGCGACGGATGACTTGACGATGATCTGTTGGAATCGAGGT
The DNA here is from genome assembly GCA_030864225.1 of Capsicum baccatum var. pendulum. Lineage (NCBI taxonomy): Eukaryota > Viridiplantae > Streptophyta > Magnoliopsida > Solanales > Solanaceae > Capsicum > Capsicum baccatum. The sequence goes on from CM061560.1 coordinate 115,807,181, forward strand.
CAGGTTCTATCACAACAGGTGACTAATATCTTGCAACAGATATTTACCATTTGTTGGAATCGAGTTCGGGTTCTGTTGTAACAAGTTAATAATCTGTTGCAACAGATACCCTGTTGTAACAGATAACACATTTGTTAGAATCGAGTTTAAGTTCTATTGTAACTGGTTTATAATATGTTGCTATAGATATTTATCATGTTACACCAGACAACTAATCTATTTAAACAGATAAATTATTTATTACAACAGATGACCCATTTGTTTGATTCATGTTACAGCATATAGAACTATAAACATGAATACAACATATCATTCTTCCATCAAAATAAATGTCTCATATGTCGCAACAGATGATTTATCTATTTAAACAGATTGCTTTTATGTTGGATTCATAATCTGGTTCTATACATTGTTGGGAAAACAACATAATAGCAGTTACCCAGATAAAAAATTCAACCAAAAATCATAATTTGACTTACCAAAGTCTCCTATGAAGTAATTTCAAAGTGGAAAGTGATGTACGAAATAAGATTTGACCTAATAAATTGGTCAAATAGCAACAATAGCAGTAACAACAACAACAACAATGACAATGGTCAACAAGAAGAAGGTAAAGATGATAATAAAGTAAACGATGATGATAATGAAACAGAAGATGATGAATAAAGCAGCAGCAACAATGAACAACAAAAATCACTAAGAGAGAAAACAACAATGGATGAGAAGAGATAGAAAGGTGCCCGTTTTCCCTCTGTTTCCCATTTTATTAGGTAAACATTTGGATCAAAGTGTAAATTTAAAAACTTGTAGGCTATTCTCAAACTTACCAAACTTTCTTCATCCATAATAAAGTAATTGTCACCTCCACTCTATTATTAAGACTTTTGTTACCTACACCTCATTTTAAAACTCTTTTATCACCTACAACCCAAACCCCCAAGTGTATTTATGTTTGCGTTGTGTCTATGGGTAGTACTCCCTCTGGTCCAAATTAAATGAATTATTGAATTATGATATATTCTTAAGAAAAATCTTCTAGGACATAAATTATAAGTTAATTTCCACTATTATTCATTTAATTCTCCTTAAATTATTCTTAAATGAAAGGTTAAAATTGAAAGAAATTTCCAACACTCTCTTGAAGAATGAACAATTTATTTATTTTAGATATTAAAATATAGATAAACAATTATGACTTTTCGTTATCTCCTTTTTCTTTTATTTGGGGGGGGGGGGGGGGTATTAGAAATTTTGTTATTGTTGGTCCTTCAATAGGGCTAGGAACTTTGACAACAACTAAGAAAAGGAGAATTAAGAAAAAAATTTAAGTGAATAAAAAGAATTTAATTACAAAAAATAAAGTTGGAATTGAAGACCATGTTTAGTCAATCAAATTAGGAATGTTCAATACGATGAGGTTTTTATGCTAAGATTGCAGGTGCTTATTTTCAAGCCTCATTCTAATCTTCTTATCATTAAATAACGATAAAATACATCGTCAAATTTTTAAATTTGATACAAATTTTTACTTTAACAATTAAAGTGGACTGTGTTTATTTTAAATATCTAAACTAGTTATCAACCGTGTAATTTGATACTTTTTTACAATTAGATAATATTATAAAGTATGTGTAATCCACATGCTAATGACATGGCATAACGATCAATTAAAAAAGACATGTGAGTTTTTCATATTAAATAATAAAATAAAATAAATTATAATTAATAAATTAAAAACAACTTACCCTACACCTCTTTCTTTTCTCTTTTTCGCTGATTTCTATTTTTTGGTGCAGTTATAACCCCTCTCCCCTGTCCAATTTTTGGTATTTTATTTCTTTCTTTTGTTTCTATTAATTCTACCAAAGAAAAAATATGATGGAACTGCTCTAAACTTTGGTGAAGCAGTGGTGGTCGAAGTTTCTGAAATTCATTACATCGATGTTGATTCTAAAGCAGGAAAATCAGTACTTAAAATAGATGGATACAAAAAATGATGAGATCATTGACTTCAAGAAATTGGAATTTGGGTTAAAATAATTTGCCTTTTCGTAAGAAAAATACAAAATTTCAAGAACCCATTAAAGAGTTTCAGTAATTATTTGAAGTTCTTGAAATTCAAGGGTGAATTGAAATCTTTTTCTGAGTAAGCTGATTAGCTACATCAGTCAACTCACTTGCAAGTTATTACACTTAATAAAAAAAAATTAAACTGAAATCACAAACTAAAATATAAAAGGAAACACAAATTTTATATTGGTTCGGATCACTAGTGTGGTGCCTATTCTAGTCCCCATAGGTTGAAAAGATTTTCTTTAGAGCTTAATAAGAGAATGAGTAACAGTAGGGTTTGAAAAGTTCTGAATCTCAATCAGTTGTAATCTAGATCTTGTGACATGATGAGTGGTAAATTTTCCTACTTTATAGCTCCTTTTAAGCCTAAATTATCATGCTTTTTCATTAATTTTTCATAACTATCTTACTTAATGCTCATTTGTGTAGGTAAAAATTAAAATGGGAAGATGAGCAAGGAAACTTGATAAAAATGAGTTGAGAAATAGGTGAAAGGGAAGAAATGTGAGAAAAATGAACAAAAGCTAAAATGCAGGATGAGGAATCAACACTCAGTTATCGCAATCACGGCCTAAGGGTCGTGATCATAATCAACTGTTAAGTCAACCAATGGCGATCACGATATGATCACCACAATCATGGTATCACAATCGCAGTTAAGAGATGGAGATTGCAGCATCGCGATCACAGTTAAGAGAGGGCAATCGTGGTATGGTGGAACAAGTTTAAGGAAAAAATTATAATTTTCTTAAAGAGACCAAGAGCAAGGTGACATTTTTGTAACAATTGCCAAATGTAGATTGACGCTTAAATAGGAATTTTTAGCTCATTTTCATCATCTTGAACATATATCATGATTCTAATTTTTAGTTTTTGAAATTGAGGTGCGACAATTGTGTGTGAAAATGCCAAATGAGAAAGTTTACTCTATTTAAATTTCAATGGAAGAATTGTATGAAAATATGGGTTTTCTTCTTTGGCTCATTAAATTAATGTATAGATAAATTTTTATCTTGGGATTATGTTTGAATAGAGTGCTAATATGTGTGAGTTTGATTGTTAGTTCTAATTGACAGTTAATGATGTTGGGTTTAACAAATACTTGATAGTTTGAATTAGAAGTTGTGGATGAAAACCCCAAATATCTTGAATCCTACATCATTCTTGAAAGAGGGATATGGGTGACAAGTTATTAGTGAATAATAACTAGATGTTAGCTTATTCCTTTACTTTGTCTTAGAAATAGGGATTAATTGTCAATTTGCTATGTCTTGGTCATCTTCCTAGAAATAGGAATGCCCAATTGAGGTTTTGAGTGGATTTGTTTGCCACACCCATGAGGTATCTAAAAGGGTCCATGGGTGATATTTTTGGTGTTTAGTTGAAATACTAACACTAAAACCCCTAACCTAGCCTACCCATATATCCATTAACTTAAATTGGAACTTACTTTCATGTACCCATATACTAATTACCCCTAGGAAAGCATAACCTCAAGAATTTTCTCATTTTATTTTATTCATACGTTGTTTGCTCTCAATTTAGTGTTATAGATTTCTGTTATTCAAACAAGTTTGATTCAAAAACCACAAATACTTGTATCTTAGGTTTGAACTTAGCAAGTTTCTTTTATTTTGAACTTACTCATTCTTTACTCGAATTTCTCCTCATGGATTTGACCCTGACTCTTGTTGGGTATATATTGACAATGATCGCCCTGAACTTAATTTGATGTGTAAGTTGAGCGTTATCAAACATGGCGCCGTTACTGAGGAATAATTTGGTATATTGAGTTAGTTTGAAATTTTAGCTTACTTGCTTGGATTCAAACTTCTGAATATTTGTTTGTGGTTTTCTTTTGTTTCTTGTTTTAGGTAGATTTTTGTTTTTTTTCACTTGTTACTGTGGCATCTTTGAATGAATGTGAGTTTGGTGGTTACAGATCATACCTTGATGATCCATGTCCATTTATGGTGGACCTCACTTTTGGCAGAATTCTAACTATGCTTTCTGGAAGAAGGTGTGTGCACCATCTCGATTCTATTAGGAGTACGATCGTTCTTTATATGGTGGTCGAGATGGACATTGGAGTGATTATCCAAATAACCCCTCCCTTATTTATGCTAATAAAAATACTAGTTCTTTTTATGAGTTGATAGGTCTTATGAGGTGATAAAGGAAGAACAACGTGCTGAATACAATAGTGTTGAAGTAATACTTCTAACTATCTTGGATCAAGTAACCATAACGGGGGAGAACACACATCTCTTACATCAATCCATGGCGGCATTTGGAAAATAAAGTGGAAAAAAAGAAGAAGTGAGTAAAGAGGCAGATCTTTCAAGTACCATGAATATGCCTATCTTCAAAATGAGGTTTATACAGAAAAGATATCAAGCCATGTGGTCGATGGTGAGATTGATATTGAAGAATTATTAGTGATTTTTCAACAACCGAACCAAAAATAATGAAGGATGCCAAAATTGAAAAAATGGTACTAGAGTTGAACGAAAAAACCAAGCAAATTCTTTGTGAAGGCTCTAGTTCATTTTGGGGTGAGAATTCCAAGAATAATGCAACTCTGGAATTAGAAAGATGACCGCATTCCAACTATTTTTTGACATTATGCTTGGTGGATGTGATGAAAGTTGACCCAATCTAGAAAATTGAAAATTTTGGAGACAAGGTACAAAATCCTTATATTTTGGAGTTTGTCATTCCCAAAGGGTGAAATGACGTCCCTCGCTTGAAGGCCAAAAATTTCATAATCCAATGTTTAACTAGTGGTCTCTTTATGTTCTCACTGGTACCCAGCGAGCCTATTTGGAAGTTTGATGTGAGGTTAGGTAAAAAATTCAAGCTTTCAAAGTAGTGAGATAGAATACATATTGTTGTTCCCTTACCTTTAACCAAAGTACCTCAAAGATATATGGATTAAATGTTGGGTTGATGATTCAAATCTTCTAAGTGGAGACATAAATGATAGTCAAATGATGGCGTACCGTGACTTTAACTAAGGCGCTTCTTGGCTGGTGAGAGCATAAGTTGGAAGGGGTATATCAAGAATGAAACCCCGAATAAGTATATTGGACTTTCATTTTATCATTTTTCCTCTCTTAAGTAAGCTTACAAGGTATGATCTTTTGTAAAATTCTCTTTAAAATGCAAATTATAATCACATTACATGGTTTCTTTTGGTTTAAATTTAATTCGTTTGAGTTTAGTTTGGAAGAATGTAGTTGTTGGGATGAAATTTTTTGAATGTGTGCCTTGTTTTACATGCTCAATTGCAAATTCTGGCTTCAATACACTAGTGCATACTATGTGTTCCATGAAACACCCACTTGAGGTTTGTTTGCTTAATTGAGTGGTGGGTGATTAAATTGGGTTAGTATGATTATAAATAATGTGTTTGGTGATGAATTGGTGCATTACGATTGTTCACGTGTGCTGTTATTCTATTTTTCAATCTCTTACCTTTCATGCGCACTATGTGTTTATTAAAATGTCGATAAAAGAGAAACACCTTATGTCTTGTAATAGTTAATGTGAAATTTCTTAGGGTGTTACGTGATCCTTTTTGGAGCATAGTTTTGAGTCCAATTGGTTTTAATTATTAGATAACCAGTGGTTCTTGGTTAAAATTGTTAATGAATGTTCGTCCATAGTTTGATCGATTATGTACTTATCATAGCATCCCTGGGTGAAGTCTAAGTAACCCAAGAGACATGAATGTTTGCCTTGCCCTATGATAGATTAGGTGACACCATTGTTAAGGGTATAAGGTCATTTGTGTTTCTATTGGTTCCATGAGTGTTTTATGAACTATATGCACGATATGTGAAAGAATCCCATGAAGTGTAATGATAATGTTGCCTTGCATTCACCTAAGTTTTTCTTTAATTTTTTAGGAAGAGGCAAAAGTTCAAAAATACTTCTAAAATGTCATTGGCAAGAAATGGAATGATTTTGAGAAAAACCAAAAATTTAGTTTTCTTTTTGAAAAATATCAAGGATGTTTTGGATATTTCTTTTGAGTGAGACCATAAATTCAATTTTTGGCTCTCTCTTTACAAGAATGAGTTTTTGACTTGGAGTAACTTATGAAGCTTAAATTTCTCAAATTGGTCGGAGGACTAACTTTTTGCTCTATGAGTACGATGCCATGTGTGGTGAGAATTTTTAATAACTCTTGTACATATGTGTAGTTTATAACTTTCCCCGAGTGTGTTCAAAGAAAAATTCTAGGCAAACTTGGTTTGGAGGATGACCCGAGGTCATTTTTGACCTGCCACATAGCTTTCCACCTTAATATTGTTCCCTAGTTGACCCATTTGAACCTTTTTGCCCATATTTCATTCTTATTGTATGATAACTATGCTATAACATCTAAACCCCTTTGAAAATATATTTTTTGGAACTTAACCTCCTTTGATGCATCATGAGATCCTAACAATGAAATATAGGTAATAGCTTAAATTTGGGGGGTGTAGTTGGTAGAATAATGTAGGGTGGTTCAAACTCTAAGTTTGGGGAGATGAATGTGATTTGTTAAGATTAGCCAAGAAAGGTGTATATAGTTGTCAAATCCTGTGCTTAAAAACGAGAGACATACTAGATGGTATAGTTGTATAGTCTAGCCCATAGAATGTGAAGAGAAACGAGACAAAGAGGAGGGGCTAAGAAGATCTTAAAGCTAGAAAGTCTCTCCAAAGAGTCAATGAAATGAAGAAAGAAAATGGTATCTTTAAATTGTTTGGAAATGCTAATAAAAAAGGTGGGAAAATATGGAAAATGATTTGAAGAAGAATAAGGTGGATAATTTGAAATTTTTTGGGTATAAGAGGTAGAGAAAATGCATTAAAGGAGGTCTCTTAGTCACTTGATCCAAATATATTTCTCCCCTCACCTTAAACCTTCATCAGGACCTGCAAGACCTTTGTGATTCCAAACTAAGTAAGTCTAAATTAGTGGTGAAAAACACAAAGGGAAAGCCTATAGTTCTACTCCTTATGCTTGAATTTCTTTGCTAGAGAGTGTGAATTCTTTCATTATTTGAGCTCTTTTAGAAATTTCAATATCTTGTGTATGTGGAGCTAACTCTTCCTTGTGAGTGGCATCGATAATTTAGGATAGAGGGTGAAGTCTTACTATCGGTTTGGGTAAATAAGTGAGGTAAGCTGCATTGAAAAGATTGAGACAATCTTTGAAGATTTGGTGTCTCATGTTAAGATACTTTGTTGATATAAAAGGTTTTTTTGATACAAACTTGCATCCTTGCTTCATAAAGATGTGCTGAAAAATTTTGGTTCACTTGTTGCCAAGGCATGTTTTGAAAGTCTTTGTAGAGCTTTGTTAGCTTATTCCTTTAGTATAGCTTTCTTTTGGTGGTTTTGAGTTGAATACCCTATCTCATTGAATTGTTCTTAGTTTCTTGAGGACAAGCAATAGTTTAAGTTTGGGGTGTTGATGAGTGGTAAATTTTCCAACTTTCTAGCACCTTTTAAGCCTAAATTATCATGCTTTTTCATTAATTTTTTGTAAATTTCTTACTTAATGCTCATTTGTGTAAGTAAAAGTTGAAATGGGAAGTTGAGCAAGAAAACTTGATAAAAATAAGCTGAGGAATAGGTGAAAGAGAAGAAATGTGAGAAAAAAGAAGAAAAACTAAAATACAGGCCCAGAAATCGTTCCTCAGTTCCCGTGATTGTAGTATAGAGATGACGATCGCAATATGGTGGAACAAAAGGGAAAAATTGTAATTTGCTTAAAGAGACCAAGAGCAAGGTGAAATTTTTATAATAATTGGAAAATATAGAATTGAGTCTTAAATAGGGTTTTTAGCTTATTTTCATTATCTTAAACATATATCTTGATTCTAATTTTTAGTTTTTGACATTGAGGTGAGACAATTGTATGTGAAAACTCCAAATAATAATTTAGTTAAAGATTGAAAGTGAAGTTTGTGTTTACTCTATTTAAATTTCAATGGAAGAATTGAAGGCAAATATGGGTAATCTTCTTCTTCTCTTTAAATCCATGCATAGCTAAATTTTTATCTTGGAGTTATATTGAATAGGGTGCTAATATGTGTGGGTTTTGATTATTAGTTCGAATTGATAGTTAATGATGTTGTGTTTCACTAATACTTGATTGTTTGAATTAAAAATTGTGGGTGAAAACCCCTACTATCTTGAATCACACATCATCCTTGAAAGAGCGATATGGGTGACAAAGTATTAGTGAAAAATAACTAGATATTAGATTATCCCTTTACTTTTTCTTAGAAATAGGGATGAATTATGAATTTGCTATGTTTTGGGCATCTTCCTAGAAATAGGAATGCCCAATTGAGGTTTTGGAGGGATTTGTTTGCCATACCCATGAGGTATCTGAAACGGTCCATGGGTGATATTCTTGGTGTTTAGTTGAAAGATTAACACTAAAACCCCTAACTTAGAATACCCATATGTCTATTAACTAAAATTGGAACTTACCTTTATGTACCCATACACTAATTAACCCTACGAAAGCATAACCCCAAGAATATTCTCATTTGATTTTATCCATACATTGTTTTCTCTCAATTTAGTGTTATATATTTATTTTATTTAAACAAGTATGATTCAAAAGCCCCAAACACTTGTATCTTAGGTTTGAATTTAGCAAGTTTCTTTAATTTTGAACTTACTCATTCTCCACGCACATTGTTCCTCATGGATTCGACCCCAACTCTTATTGGGTATATATTGACAACGACCGTCTTGCACTTAATTTGATGTGTAAGTTTAGCATTATCAAAAACCATTTTGATAATGCTCAACTCACTCCATGATTTATGGGTAAGGCGATCATTGTCAAGTATATTAACCCAATGTGTGGGGTCAAATTCTAGAGGAGTGAATATAGTATTCAAATTCTATGAGTGTTGAAAGCATATATATATACTAATAATGCTCACCTATACCTTATAAAGTAGTAGAGGACGATAGTTGTCAATATCCCAACTTTCGTTGAGGTTGAATCCACAAGGAGTTAAATTAGTATTTAAATCTTATGGGTATTAACACTTACTAAGAAAATACCTGGAGGGCAAATAAAGTAAAAGGCATAATTTAAAATAGGGGAGGAGGTTTTGGTTTTGGGAGAATGTTTGTCACTAGTGACCCAATTCCACAAACTATGCGACAATTAAAATTTCACTTCGCTATGGAGAGAATCTTTTGATTATGTCTAGCTAAGGGAAAATTAGGTATAGGTATATGGATATTTGGTGCACATGCTAGTTGTTTAACAATAGGGTAGGCTAAGTCTAGGATCCTTGAGGCTAGTTTGTCAACAAAACCTCAAGAATTTCACTTATTGAACCTTTCGGATACCGAACAAGTGTGTTAATTATATTCACCTATTACCCTAATTGAGTATCCCTATTTCTAGGAAAATAACCAAGATATAGTCAACTTCATAATCACTCTTATGTCTACGATAGTAAAAATTAGCAAACTAAACCCAATAATTATCTACTATTGTCTTGGTTCCCACATTCCTCTTTCAAGGATGACGTGGGTTCCAAAAGTTCACCCAAACCTCTCTCTCAATGATGGTTTAGGCTTTCAAGAGTTTGGGATTTTTACCTATAAACCCACTTTGAGTATTTGTGGTTTTCACCCACAAATTCCAACCAAATTAATCAAGCAATAGTAGAACCCATCATCAACTAACTAGCATATACATGAATACATCACAACCCACAACTAATTGCACCCTAGTCCAGCATAATCCCAAGACAATAAAAATTAGCTACTCATGGTGAAAGGAGAGAAAAAATATACCATAAGGGTTGTGCAAATCATCCATTCTTCAAGAAATTACTAAATTCAAAGTCTTCCAATCAAATTACAATTCTTGCCCAATTTAGGGTTTTAACTTCCAATTTAAAATATTGATAGTGTCTAAAATGCCCAAAATGGGAAAGGGTTTTAGGCTTTTAAGAAATTTAGGGTCGACTGCTGAAAATTATGAAACTGCCCTTGGGCCTAATCCCTTGTGGCCGCGATCGTACCAAATTTTTTGCGATCACGGCTACTGCGACCACGGGTATATCCATGCGATCGCAGTTGCTGACCATCTTGACTACCTGTGATCGCGGTCCTCAGATCACGTTCGCGGTAATTGAGCCTCATTTTGTATATAGTCCTTCAGCTGTGCACTTTTCTTCTCTTTTTTGATCCTTTTCAACTCAATTCCACATCCTTCTATCTTATCACCTTAATACAAGCGAAATGTGGAAATTAGTGCATCTAATCACAATATTGTCTCATTTATGCCTTCAAATCACAGTAGTGTGCACGAATGTTAAGTACATATGAGCGGTAAATTCACCACTCATCAATGCCCCCAATTTAAATCTTTGGTTGTCCTTAAGCAACACTACTTTTTAACATGATACTATGTACAGTTACTCCCAAATTAAATGACCCAATGATCATAATTACTTCAAGCTTTGTTAATACCACAATTTAGCTCTTCAAACATTGGCAAAACTATTTTCACGACACCCTTCAACATAAAATGAAAGTTTTCAAGGATGGAAGAGACTTTAAAGAGAAACAAAGCAACAATCACTAATATCTATAAATGACTCACCTTTGACATCAACTACATTTACTCCTTTTGCCTCATTTTACGAGAGATGACAAAAATCACCCACCACGACTTTTTTACATGCCTCTTCAGAAGTAAGAAAATTCCACACACCAAGTCTGCAAATATGCAACAAGGAATTTAAATGCAAAACACTTGCTCTCTCTCAAGAACTCTCGATGCTAACAAGTACAATCCCATAGGCTTGCCCCTATTTTCAATTGCCACAACAATGAAAATACTTGGTTGGAAATCAGAAGTTCTTTTTGAGCTTGTAACATAGGTTCGTGGTAGGGCATGATATCTTTTAGGAATAACATAGCTATACCCTCCTTGAGCATCCACATCACACTATTCCATCCAACTTTTGATCATGGGAAACTTTTTTTATTTTTACTATTTACACATGTGCCTACTTTTTATTTTCTTGGTTCACCCATTTCCTTTTCATTTATTTTTCTTGCACCTTTTGTGCTTCTCTTTACTTTGTTGGATCCGTCATATGTTCTCAATGCTTAAGCCCATAGGAACTCACTTATAACTTCGTGGCCCAAAGTTACCTTTTTCAATCATCACCTCCCCCAACTTAGAATTTTAGCCTTAAATTGCAATTTTATGTTCAAGAAAGGTAGGATTCAAAAGAGGGATAAAAATTGAAAGGCTCATGGACTAAAATATTTTGTCAAAGAAAAACCCAAAGTCTCAAAGTGGGTAACTAAGGATAACATCTATGCAAGGGTAGGATTTTTAGGCTAAAGTGGACTTCCAATGTCACAAAGATGGCCTAAGACCATCTCACCAACCAAGTACAATCAAAATTAGCCTTGAGAGACTAATGAGGCAAGTTATAGATGGTTTAAGTACACATGATATTTGGAAAAATAAGATCCCCACACATGGCAGGCAAATTCACCAAAGAGGCTCAATTGCCCCTCCCACTAGAGACAAAAATGGAGTATCAACTAATTTTCACAAGCTAAAATTATTGGAGTCACAAAAAGAGAAAAAGAATTGTTACAAGGTCGCTCACGTCTATGCCCTTGATTTTTGAAAAATTTTAGATGGAGGGGGTATTTGTTTTTCATTTGCACCACGTACAATTTGCTAAATATGGCATCAATCTAAGCCTTTGTCTCACATTTTGGCTTTCATATAGGCAAATAATATGGCTACTCAGACTTTGCCATAGGTAGAAGTGCGATCCCAAATTCAAAAATGCCACCGGTACTCAGATTTCCCTTGCATTTATGGTATCGATGCTACCGGTACTCAGACTTCCCCTGCATCCGTGTCTTAAAACCCAATCATGATGTTTTTGCCTTAAGAATGTCGTTACCTAATCTATCATAGGTAAATGCTCGTTGGAATTCATCACAAACAAAATAAAGATAACCAAAAAAAATCCAACAATAAAAAAATGACTAAGTCATGAAAATGTGGGTACCATCAGAGCACCCAAATATTACAACCAAAATAAAAATAAAAATTACCCGAAAGAACAAAAAATATCTAGAAATATCAATAATACTGGCCCAAATCAAATGAATGTGGAAATAGTCACCCCAACTAAGTAGCTAGCAGTGTCCTCACTACATAAATAATAAAGCATGAGAAGAGATAAGGGTGCTCCCTAAGACAACATCAAAAACTGCTCTCCCTATAAACTCTATATCATCATCAGTATTCTCAAGACCGGACCACTTGACTAGAGTTTCATTGTCACTCTCCACTCTGGAGGAAAGGAGTCTGTCATAGGGTTTTAGAACCTTCCATAGGCCCTTCACCTCCTTCCCCATCTTGCTAAACAACTCATTTCTCTTTTTCTCCCTTTTTACCATCTTCTCATGTGCAACCCAGAGATCATGATGTGACTCCGCCAAAGATGAGCAGGCTCTCTCAAGCCTAGCAATGCTAGCTCTCTATTTTGTTTGGTCGTCCCGATAATCCTCAAAATCAGATAGGGACACATATGAATGGCGGGTGGTGGAGGGGATCTCCCATCTCCTAAGGAAAACCTGACACGATCTTCCTGATTGTTGCAATATCAACTCCAATATCCCCAAAAATGCTCGATGGTGGACGATCTATAAGACTCAGGCTCCTCACATATCGACTTCCCTAAATCGATGTTCCTCTTTTTACTTTATCTCGGTATGCCCTCTCCTTAAATTTTCAAAGAATATATAGAAGTGTCAGGGCACACCTAAGTATCTCCAGAGTATTCCTCAACCCCAGACCTTATGCAAAGTTTAATAATCAAAGAAGGAAAGAAGAGATATATCCCACTATGCTCTTAAAATATTTTATTTCAGAAACCATGAGCTGACCAACAATGATGAGAATGCCATCTAAAATACAAACAACTATATGAGCCCACAAATTTGGGACTGCTGTCATATGGGTGCAAGGGGATACTCGAATACATATGATATTCAACCAAATCCAATCCTTGGCAGTGAAGTCATTCATGTGGATGTTACTCTTGGTTGTCGCCCATGAAACTTTCTTTCTGGGGCAAAGTCTTTTTGCCAACTAACTTCCCAATTCGCTTTTTTTTTCTTTAAACTCACCCATGTTTGCATTTGGGAGACCATAGATATCATTGATTTGCTCTTCCCTAAAGCCCACCACTTTCTCTCGGATCATGATAGTCAAGTAGGATGGATCCGAGAAAGACACTACACTAAGGTTGGCGTAGAATTCATGAGCCATTGCTCATTAGACTTGCAAGGATCCATGGAAAAACACCGCCACCCTGTGCCAACAAGCCTGTCATGAAATGCTGGAAGCTTTTCCAACACATTCTCTAAGCTTATTACTCTGTCCAGAAGCATCTTTGTCCTCGGAAGATCACCATAGTAGAGATTATGGCACTCGGGTGCCATGAATTAGATGTTGTCGAATTTCTCCATGATATTTTCCTGAAAAACAATAGACAACACAACAACATCAATCGTTGATATATTCTTGCACAAACTATGCTATGTTACCCCCTAAAGCTCATTGGATGGTCACTTAGTGTTGTTTGGACAGAAATTAAAAGTGCAGAATTTTTTGCATAGGCAGAAAATCAGCCTTGGTTACAATGATCATGACCCATAGAGCCACGATCGCAGTCTTGATGACTGCGATTTTTGTATCTGGGACCCATTTTAACCCAATTTTTCAATGTCCAAAAATTCAAATTTGAAGCCTCAAGTATGTTCTATAACAAGGTTTTACACTAAAAGCATTCAATAAGACCACTAGGTACTCGATTATGCCCTTAGAATGCAAAAACCATTAGTGAAAACTCATTTGGGAAACCTATCGAGAACTTGGTGTGCGCTCTTCATTTTTCTTAATTTCCAACACAATTTGGGTATTCAGGACTTCCCCACTTACGTACAGACTATATTTTAGCAATTAAACACAACAAAAGTATAATTTATGAAGCATTTAAGCATGAAAAACATAATTTCAAGTCTTTCCTATAACATGTATTTTATGGCCTATTTTACAAAATCAAGGCTTAGATTCGAGGCACCTACCGAATAAGTGATGCAAGAGGGATGCAACGATGCTTTTGGAATGCTCACAATTTGGCTAGAACTGGGTCCAATTAGAGAGAGAAGTTGAGATGGGAGTGTTGAGAGAAAGTGAGGGTTCGGATGGTTATAAGACTGATATGACTGCAATCGCGGTTAGGGTTCGGCAATTATGGACATACGGGTGACTGCGTTCGCGAACAATGTCCTGCAATCCCTATAACTAGGGGAATTTTTGCTCCCCTATTTTCCTCTCTTTAGCTCATTTCACATTTGGACAAATTTTTCCCTATTCAGTTCAGCATGCAAAAATTTTACACTTTCCCCTTCTCAAGATCATCCAACACACTCTATAGCGCCATAAATGCATGGGTTATTCAATTGACAAAACTAAAATTTACTCTACAAATATGAAAATAAAGGATACAAGCCACTCTCGTGGCATTTGTGGGTTGTCTCCTACATAGTGCCTTCGTTTACGTCGTGGCATGACATCTTCCTTTTTTCTCAAGTTGGGTCCTTAAGGTACCTTTGATTCACTTCTTCAATTTCAACATCAATCATCGATATTACTTGAAGTTCCATAAGTTGTTTCTTTATTTTGTATACTCGAAAGGAGACCTCATCATCATGAACTCTAAACCTCATTTCACCCAACTCTAAGTCAACAATGGCTCTTCCAATGTCTAAGAAAGGTCGAATAAGAATAATGGGAACCTCTTGATCCATTTCATAATCTAACACCACGAAGTCCGCCATAAGTATAAATTTGTCCACTTTGACTAGAACATCAAATAAAATCTCAATCGGCCTCTTGATAAACCGATCCACCATAAAAAGTCTCATAGATGTTGGAGTTGGGGTGTCTAAATCAAGCTTTTTATAAATAAAAAAAGACATGTCATGAGGTTTATACTTGCACTGATATCGCATAGAGCTTTTGAAAACATATGCATTCCAGTGGTGCAAGGGATGGTAAAAGCTCTGGGGTCTTCCTTCTTTTTCGCAATTTTGCTGGTCATGATAGCACTGCAACCATGGGTGAATTTGATCATGTCAACTTTGATGAGATTCTTATTGGATATCAAATTTTTTATGAGCTTAGCATATCCTCGGTTCTCTTGGATTGCTTCAAGCAATGGGATATTGAAAAAGAGGTTGCTAAGCTTGGCCATAAATTTCTTGAGTTTATCACCCTCCTCTTTTCTTTAAAGCCTTTGAGGAAACGGGGAGGGACTTGTATTATAGGTATCACATCACTTTGTGGTTTCTTATTTTCTACCACATCTTTATAACCTTCCACCGGTTTCTTTTCATCATCTTCATCTTCTTGAGCTTGTGGTGGCACTTATTTTGACTTAATCTTAGGCATCTTTACACCAAAATCTCCATTCAAGTGATCATTAAGGGTCTTCCAACTCCTATGACTATTGCTAAAACTTGAGCTTCATTCTTCGGGTTTACAATAGTGTCACTAGGAATACTACCATTTGGCCTAGCATTTATTTGGGTGGAAATTTTACCGATTTAGGTCTCTATTTTTTAATGAAGTCGGAGTGGGCCACCACATTTTAGTAGAGTTGTAAAAAATTGCCTTTTATTTAATGGACCATTTGGTTTGTTCCTTCCACTCTTATAAAAATCCTCGCCAAGACATCTTCGATTTTATATTTGTTGAGGTTGATAGTGCTACCATCTTTGTTCGTCACACGGTCATGATGGGGCACATATCGATCATAATCATGATTTATATCCCTACAATCACGGTCATGTTTACAATCCGTCCAAACTTGATTCAACTTTGACTTTGATAGGCGGGGCGGGAACTCCCCAAATAATAAGACAAATACTGAATCTCCTCATTAAGTCTTGGCCTCTTCTTCATCATAGGCCTTGGATGCTATGACATTTACCGCCTTTGTGGGTGAACCCATCACATATTTTTTCAAAACCTCCAATTGAGCCATCATTCTTGCCATATTCTCTTCTCTTTCCTCAACTCTCTTTCTTTGTTCCTTTTCAACCACGGAGGTAGTAGAAGACCCTTTTGGCATTTCGGCATCCTGGGTATGCGATCCCCAATTTTCCTTGATAACTTCCTCAAGCAAATTTGATGTCGCGTGATAATTTAACTTCACAAGAGAGCCCCCTGCCGCATTATCTATGATGATTTTGTTGAGAGGATCAAGAGCCCGATAGAAGATATAGAGGAGCATCTTCTTTGGGACCTCGTGGTTGGGTCATTGCATAAGTTTTCCGTTGAACCTCTCCCACACTTTGTACAAAGGTTCTCCATTCAATTTCCTAAAGTTCATAATCTCATTACACAATTGGAGCATTTTAGAGAGTGGGAAATACCAGTCAAGAAAGACCGCAGTGAGTTCATCCCATGAAGTGATTAACCCAGCCGGAAGATATCAAAGCCATACACCATCTTTTTCATTAGAGAAAATGGGAAAAGACAAATCGGATGGACTCTTGGGTTATGTGTGCAATATCAAAGGGTGCACACACTTTGATGAAGTTCTTCAAATGCAATTTGGGGTCCTCATAGGCTTGTCCCCTAAAAATTCCCTTCATTTGTAGCATATGTAATATGACTCTTGTGACATGAAAGACACCGTTCCAATGAGTAGGTGAGATTCGGATAACACTTGATTGACCAATGTCATTGAGTTGACCCTCGTCATCAAGAGGGCCATTGAAAGACCCCGCTTGACTAACATTGTTATTCATAGTTCCATTTATGCTATGGAGGTCACCTAGAAGGAGACTAAAACAACAACCAAAATAAATAAAAACACTACGGGTATGCCCTAAGTAAGAATCAATACCGCATAAGTGAAAAATAAATTTCAATCCTTGAAAACAATGCTATTTTGATAACGCTCACCTATACCATATAAAGTGGTAGAGGACGGTCGTTGTCAATATCCCAACTTTCATTGAGGTTGAATCCATAAGGAGTGAAATTAGAATTCTATTCTTATAGGTCTTAACACTTACTAAGAAAACAGTCGAAGAGAAAATAAAGTAAAAAAGCATGATTTAAAATGAGGGGAGGGTTGGGAGAATGTTTGTCACTGGTGACTCAATTCCACAAACTATACAACAATTGTAATTTAACTTCGGTATGGAGAGAATCTTGGGATGATGTCTGCCTAAAGGCAAATTAGGTATGGGTATATGAATATTTGGTGCACATGCTAGTTGTTTAATAATAGGTAGGCTAGGTCTAGGATCCTTGAGGCTAGTTTGTCAACAAAACCTCAAGAATTTCACTTATTGAACCTTTTGAATACCTAAAAAGTGTGTTAATTATATTCACCTATTACCTCAATTGGGTGTCCCTATTTCTAGGAAAATACCCAAGATATAGTCAACTTCATAATCACTCTTACATCTAAGATAGTGAAAATTAGCAAATTAAACCTAATAATTGTCTACTATTGCATTGGTTCCCACATCCATCTTTGAAATATGATGTAGGTTCCAAAAGTTCACCCAAGCCCCTCTCTCATGGATGGTTTAAGCTTTCAAGAGTTTGGAGTTTTCACCCACAATCCCACTTTGAGTATTTGGGATTTTCACCAATAAATCCCAACTAATTTGATCAAGCAATAGTAGAACTCGTCATCAACTAACTACAATATACATAAATACATCACAACCCACAACTAATTTCACCCTAGTTCAACATAATCCCAAGATAATAAAATTTAGCTATTCATGATGAAATGAGAGAAAAATATACCATAAGGGTTGTGCAAAACATTCATTCTTTAAGAATTACTAAATTCAAAGTCTCCAAATCAAATTACAATTCTTGCCTAATTTAGGGTTTTAAATTCCAATTCAAAATATTGCTAGTTTTTAGAATGCCTAAAATGGGAAAGGGTTATAGTCTTTTAAGGAATTTGGGTTGGCTGCAGATTTAAAATTATGAAACTGCCCCTGGGCCTAATCCAGCGTGGCCGCAATCGCACCAGATTTGCCGCGATCATGGCTACCACGATTATGGCTACCGTGACTGCTGGTATATCTACTTGATTGTGGTTGCTAACCATCTTAACTTCCCGCGGTCTTCAGACCGCAATCGCGGTAACTGAGCCTCACTTTGTATATGGTCCTTCAGTTGTGCACCTTTCTTATCCTCTTTGTTCCTTTTCAACTCAATTCCATATCATTCTATATCATCATCTATACACCTACAAAATATGAAAATTAGTGTAGTTAATCACAATGTTGTCTCATTTATGCCTTCAAATCACTGTAGTGTGCACGAATATTAAGTGCATATGACCGGTAAATTCACCACTCATCATATATACCCGGTGTGTAAACAAAATAAAATACATAAATTAAAATGGGGGTTTTGATTGGAAGGTTGTTTTAGTGAAGTCTAATCAAACTACCAATTAAAAGCAACAAGAGTGATAATGTTCAATATAAGAATGGTCTTGGGACTATGTGTCCTTAGGGACAATCAATGCATTGGTTCATCGTAATCCAATGTGGAACCTATTTAATGTCTATATGGGTAGGCTAGGTTAGAGGTTTTGATGCTAGTTCCTTAACGAAGCACCAAAAACATCACCCATGGATCCTTTCGGATACCTCATGGGTGTGGAAAGCAAATCCACCCAAACCCTCAATTCAGCATCCCTATTTCTACGAAGATGCCAATGACATAGCGTATTTGTAATCCATTTCCTATTTCTAAGATAATGTAAATGAATAAGCTAAATTCCTAGTTATTGTTCACTAGTCCCTTGTCACTCACATCCCTCTTCTAAGGATGATGTGAAATTTTTGGGAATTTGTGGTTTTCACCCATAAATTTCCACTCAATCAAGCAAGTGTTGGCAAAACTGAATCATCATTAACCAAGATTGTACACTAATAATCAAAACCCATACATGATTCCACCCTATTCAACTATAATCCCAAGTTAGATATTTAGCTACTGATGAAAATAGGAAAAAGAAAATTACCCAAGTTAACATTCATTTCTTCAATTGGAAATAAATCAAGAGTAATCCCACAATTCCAAGCTTCAATTGCAACCAAAGTATCTTTATTGAAAGATTTAATACAATTTTTCTCTCATACAAATTGGAAGTTCTCTCTCTCTGTTCTTCATAAAGGAGTTGAAAGATGATTTAAAATGAAAGGGTTTATGCCCTTTAAAGCATTTGGGACTAGTTGTAGGAAATTATAACTTTGCCCCTGGCTGAATTCCACTTTACCATAATCGCCTGAGCTTGACTACGATTATAGCTATCGCGATCGTGGAAAACCAATTGTGATCACCATCTTGACTAATCTTGACTTATCGCGATCGCGACCCTCATACCACGATCGCGGTAACTGAGGGTCCTTTCCTTCTTAGGTTCTTTCAGCTTTTGCACTAACTCTTCCCTTTTTTTACCTCTTTTCATCTTGTTTCACTTCTTTTCTTCCCATCACTTGTGTACCTACAAATCAAGGAAATTAGTGCAATCAAAGGATAAATTTGTCTCATTAATACATTTAAATCACAGTAGTGCACATAGATTTGGATGTATATGAGTGGGAAAATCACCCCTCATCAATATTCCAAACTTAAGCCTTGGCTTGTCTTCAAGAAACACTACTTCTTACTCAATGAGATGAAGCAATTGTAGTCCCATTAAATGACCAAATAATCATAATGATTTTGAGCTCGATTAATACCAAGAAGTAGCTTTTAAGCATGGGCAAATCTATTCTCATGGATTCCCTCAACACAAAACACAATTTCAAGGATGGAAAAGACTTTAAAGAATAATAATGCAACAATCACTAACTCTCTAACGGTGACTCTCTATGGATAGCAACTCAATTATACTTCTTTGCCTTATTTTCGAAAGATGACAATTTCACATGCCTCAATTAGTCGACATGCCTTCTCACAAGAAGTAAATCCCACACACCAAATTATCTATTATGCAACAATGAATTTAAGTGCAAAATATTTATCTCACAAAGACTCTCTCAATGCTGACAAGTATCATAATAGATGCTTGCCCTTATTTTCAATCAATACTACAATGGATACACTTGGTTGGAGATATCGAAGGACTTTTTCAAGCTTGTAACATTAGTTCGGGAAAGGTCATGATATCATCTGGGTACAAAGTGACTACACCCTTTTTGAACGTCTACATCACACTATTTAATCAAACTTTTGACCATGGACCACTTCATTTGTTTCCAAAATTTACACATGCCTACTTTTGCTACCTTGATTTACCCAATTATTTGGAAACATTCTCTTTTAGACTATTTCTTTTGCAATCCATGCTATTCATTCTTTTGACGAATCCTTTCTTTTTCACTTTATCCCTTTTCTTAGTTTTTTTTAGGCATCCATTTAAAATATTATGGCCCAAGGTCACTTCTTCCAAAACTTACCACCCACAACTTAGGCATTTGGCCTCAAGTTTCATTTTTCAAGTTCAAGAAGGGTAAGGTTCAAAAGAGGGATAAACATTAAATGGTTCAAGGCTTGCAATATGGTTGCCGAAGAAAGGATTGAAGGCTTAAAATGGGTAACTAAGGATACTATTCTATGTACGGGTAGGCTATTTAGGCTAAAGTGGGCTCCTATGTTCATTAAGAAGGCCAAAGATCATTTCACGAACCAAGTATAATCACAATTAGCCTTAAGAAGATAATGAGGAAAGTTCTAGATGGTACATGTATGCATGAGATTCAGATAATTACGTTAACCGCACATGGCATGTAAACTTTTCAAGAAGGTTTCAATTGCATTTCCTACTAAAGACAAAGGAAGTATTTACTATACACTACGAACTAAAGACTTTGGAGTTACAAAAAGAGGTAAAGTATTGTTACAAAATTGTTCATGTCCATGCCCTTGGTTTTCAAAGAAAAACATTCTTGGACAGAGAGGGTTGTTTGCTTCGTATTTACACTACGCAAACTTTACTATTAATGGCATAAAACCAAGTCGTCATCTCATATTTTGGCTGTCATGCGCGCAAACCATATGGCTACTTAGACTTCACCATAGATATAAGGGTTATCTCAAAACTCGAATGCTATGGGTACTCAGAATTCCCCTGCATCTACGGCTCAAAACCCAAAAACGATGATTTTTCTTAAGAATGTAGTCACTTAATCTATCATCGGGAAAGGCTTGTCAATTAAGAGGAAACATCAATCTATATGCTTAGGGTAACACTTTTAGATTAAGATGTCCAAAAATAAATTTAACACCACCCCCAAGTTAAAAAGTTGAAGTGCCCTCACTACAGCATGTAAAAAAAATACAAGGGTTAAAAGGGACCACGATTGCATCCCTCAGACCGCGATCGCGGTAACTGAGGCCAATTTTTCCCTATTTTTGCTCTATTTTTCTACATATCTTCCAACTTTCCAACTCTGTTTTTCACCTACTTTTTGGACTTCTAACTTGTGTCAAAACACCTAGAAGAAATCAAAAATACAATAATGGTGTAAAGGATTGGTTGTCTCTCATCAAGCGCCTAATTTAATGTCGTTACATGACTCTTCTTTATCAATATTTAAGTTATTTGAAACTTACCAACTCCACCTTGGGATCCCCGAGGCCTCCCACATTGTAGTGTTTCACCCTTTGTCCATTTACTACAAACATTTTTTCTCATGATCTTCTAATTCGATGGCACCACTAGGGTAAACATTAGAAATCATAAAGGGGCTCGACCACTTAAAACGAAGCTTTTCTACAAAAAACTTCAAACGAGAGTTGTAAAGGAGTGCACTATCGCCTACATGAAATTCCCTCCTTAGTATTTTAGTATCATGTCATTTCTTTATTTTCTGCTTATACAATGTGGAACTTTCATAGGCCTTGAGTCGGAAATCCTCCAACTCGTGAAGTTAAGTGACCCTTGACTCGGAAGCTTCTTCCCAATTCATGTTTAACCTCTCCAATGCCCACAAGTATTTATGCTCAAACTCGATGGGCAAGTGACATGCCTTCCCGAATACCAATTTATAGGTATACATACCAATTGGGGCTTTATAGGCCGTCCTATACGCCCAAAGTGCCTTATCAAGCTGTCTTGCATAATTAGTTTGGTCTACACTCACAGTCTTCTCGAGTATAGCTTTGATTTCTCAATTGAAAACTTTGACTTGGATATTTGTTAGGGTGATATGGGGTACCAACCTTGTGCTTCACCCCATATTTGTCAAGAAGGGCCCCAAATACCCAATTGCAAAAGTGTGAGCCTCCATCACTAATAATGGCACGTGGCATTCCTAACTGCCATCAAAATTCTTCAATGTGGTTATTATTGTCTCACTATTTATAGGAGTGCCATTGAGTGGGTTAAATCATGTCATCAATGTCAAATGCAAGTCGGCATCTCGAGAAGACATGAAATGCCCCTTAAACAGAAACTTACTAAATTCAAACCTAAGATACAAACGTTTGGGGGTTTTGAATCAAACTTGATTAAAATAAAATTATAACACTAAATTGAGAACAAACAACGTATTGATAAAACCAAATGAGAAGATTCTTGGGGTTATGCTTTCCTTGGGGTAATTAGTGTATGGGTACATGAAAGTAAGTTCCAATTTTAGTTAATGGATATATGGGTAGGCTAGGTTACGGATTTTAGTGTTAGTCTTCCAACCAAACACCAAAAATATCACCCATGAACCCTTTCGAATACCTCATGGGTATGACAAAAAAATCCACTCAATACCTCAATTGGGCATCCTTGTTTCTAGAAAAATGTCCAAGACATAGTAAATTCACAATTCATCCCTATTTCTAAGATAAAGTAATGGAATAAGCTAACATCTAGTTATTATTCATTGATACCTTGTCATCCATATCCCTCTTTCAAGGATGATGTGGGATTTAAGGTAGTTGGGGTCTTCACCCACAACTTTTAATTCAAACAATCAAGTATTAGCGAAACTCAACATTATTAACTATCAATTGGAACTAACAATCAAAACCCACACATATTAGCACCCTATTCAAACATAACCCCAAGATAAAAATTTGGCTATGCATGGATTTAAAGAGAAGAAAAAGATTATCCATATTTGCATTCAATTCTTCCCGTAAAATTTAAATAGAGTAAACCCAAGCTTCACTTTCAATCTTTAACTAAATTTTCATTTGGAGTTTTCACATATAATTGTCTCACCTCAATGTCAAAAATTAAAAATTAGAATCGAGACATATTTTCAAGATGATGAAAATAATCTAAAAACCCCTATTTAAGCCCCAATTCTACATTTTCCAATTATTACACAAATGTCACCTTGCTCATGATTTCTTTAAGCAAATTATAACACAAATGTCACCTTGCTCATGATTTCTTTAAGCAAATTATAATTTTGCCCTTAAACTTGTTTTGAAATATCACGATCGCCATCTCTTAACTGTGATCTCGGTACCGCGATCGCGGTTATCATCTCGCAATTGTCATTTGTTGACTTGACTGTTAATCGCGATCGCGACCCTCAGGTCGCGATCGCAATAACTGAGGATCGATTTTTGTGCATGCATTTCAGTTTTTGTTCTTTTTTCTCACATTTCTTCTCTTTCACCTATTTCTCATCTCATTTTTATGAAGTTTCCCTGCTTATCTTCTCATTTCAATTTTTACCTACATAAATGAGCATTAAGTAAGAAATTTATGAAAAATTAATAAAAAGGCATGATAATTTAGGCTCAAAAGGTGCTAAAAGTTGACAAATTTACCACTCATCATGACACAGCCTCGAATGGTATAACTAATTAAGTGACCCAATCTTTTTCTTTTTGTAACTATTGTAAACTAAGAGAATTGCAAAGACTTAAGAGGACTGAAAGATGAGACAGCGTACTAGTTCCCTATGAAGTTGCGTGCTTTTTCTTCTGTCTTCAATGCCTTTTAATAGTCTTCATCTTTTACTGCTTCTTTGCTCTAATAAGGAAACCCAATGGAGTTTCTATCAATCAAGGATTTGCATCGATTCTTTGATTAAGAATTCACATTATTGGCACGTCCATATCAGATATGTATATGCGTGTGATATAGTCTTTCTTTCTTGGATAGTGATTCCCATCCATACTTGTTTATTTCTGATATATCCGTATAGAGGATGTGATCTTCCTTCCTTCTTTATCTCCGTGCGATATGTTTCGTCCATGATTGATGCTCCATCATTATCTTATCATGATCCTTGATTTCCTTATTTCAGGGATCTTTTCAATCTTTCTGCGATGCCCTTTCAAATATAATTTTGAGATTGTCTCTTTATGGATTCTCTGTCGTGATCTCCTCCGAGACGTATCCTGCATATTTTCTTTATTAATTTGTCATTATTAAATCATATTAGACTATTATCGGAGGCTAACAATTCTTAGTTCTCGTTACTTTAAATTTTATGTTGATTTATCTCACTAGCAGCTTATTTGTTTTAGCATACCAATTCGAATTTAGAAATTCGCTGAGTTGGCTAGAGATAAAATTTCATGGGCGAGTGAAGAAAATGGTAATATCGATGGATTTATGTAAATCATATTAAATAATTATACCATCAATAGCGATGGTTACGATGACTCCGACGGATTTATGGTGTGGGGAGGCCAAAAAAATGAAGAAGCATAATTTTTTAATTTCTTTCGAATAAATAAGAAGTTTCATATGTTTAGATTGAGTGTGTTACCATGAGTTGTCAGGAAAAAGTATTAAAATGACATAGTTGATGACTGGTATAAGTGTTTAAAATGAACATCATTCACTTTAGGTGCTAAAATAAAAATTTGTGTCAAGTTTAGAGAACATGTTTGACCTTAAATAATTATTGGAGATGAAATTGGTGGTGCTAGTTAAAGTAATTTTCTTTCAATTATCAAATGCTACATATATATTTAATCTATCTTTTCATTGTCTACTTTTCAACTTTATTGTGTTTTTATTTTACTTCCTCAAGGAAAGAAATGCAAATCTTTCTTAGAATTTCCAACATACTAAGAAAAGGTTAATTTAACTTCTTCTTTTTTTTTTATTTTTCGTTCGGTGTTTGGTGTCCGTATTGGAGCTCCGACTAATCCGGATCGCGCGTTGCATGGCCCATTAAAGTGGCTGCGCTCCCAACAGAGTTTTTTTCATACCCAGGGTCAAATTCTCGACCTCTGATTAAGAATTGAGCAGCTCCATCCATTGCACCACAACCCATGTTGGTAGGTTAATTTAACTTCGCCACTTAAAGAACACAGCAACAATTTTATTTTATTTAAAAAAAAAAAAGAAAGAAACATAGCTCTGCGGCAGACAATCATTTTTCTCTTATTGTCTTTTAGGATAATAATCTCCAAGGCACTAAAAACAATAGAATGGTAGATGAAACTTATAAATCAGTAACTACCTACAGTAAATTCGATTGCAACATGGAAAAGAAGATAAGTAACCATTAACAACAGTTAAAAGTATATTACATATTTATTTTAAACATTTATACGTAAATAGTGAAAACAGTAATACTAGTGTATCCTGCATATTAAATATATTATTGATATATTAGCCTGTTTATAAAAAAAAAAGGTTTAATCTACCCTAATAATTTCTTCTCAGATAAATAAACTTAATTGCACGCATTGGCGTTGATACCACATTGTATAAAAGTATTTTACATGTATATTTTAAACATTTATACATAAATAGTGAAAATAGTAATACTAGTGTATCCTGCATATTAAATATATTATCCTGTTTACAAAGAAAAAGTTTAATCCACCCTAATAATTTCTTCTGAGTTATATAAACTTAATTGCACGCATTGGCGTTGATACCACATTGTATAAAAGATAGTATACATTATAAAATTTAGTACTGATGCTCTTGGAAGAAAATTATGACAATAAGATGCGGTTCTAATTTGTTAATGGAGAGAATCCTTGTTCCATGTTCATATATATCTTCCTGCATGGACCAACAATTTGTTTGTCCTTCACATTATTTTCACATCATCAATAATTCTCCATAACATTATTGTCACTCTGTTATTGTGGGCCAATAACAGTCAGAAGATAAGTAGGGTTCAGTTCCCATATTAGCACAAACGACCCCATCCTCTTAAAAAATCAGAGGACAATGTTTTTTCTTACTGCCTCCCCGGGAAATATATAACAGAAAAAGGAAAAATATATTTGACACTAATTAATTTGGCACCAATAACACAAAAAATATTATTTGATCGATATTTTTGTAATTAAATTAGTAAGGAAGGGTTCTATTGTCACTTCACAATTTTTGAATACATATATTATTCCCCACAATGACACTATTCTTAAAAGCTACTCGATTTTGACTAAATCACAGGTTCTACCCCTAATTTAGGCTGATACTACTAGTTGCATATGGACTTTTTTAATTGAAAAAAATACATGGATCTCACTTTGTTATAGCTTTTCTTTTTCTCTTATCTCTTCCCCACTTTCTTCCATTTTGTTCACACTGGCCAATTTGTTACTTTTACGTAGGAGCATTTTATTTTTCTTTTCATCTTTATATAGTTTTAGTTTTTATTTCTATCAAAAGAGAGATCAATCAATTAATATATTGACCTAAATTTTATAAGAAATTTTGATTAATAAGCCTCTTCAAGTTTTCAATTAGTAAAATGATCTATTTTTATTTTCTTATTTTAAAGTAAAATAAAATAAATCAACTTTAAGGAAGAATTGGACTACAATAACATATTTAAAACTATGGGAGGTATTTACAAATATACTTGAAACATAAAATCGAACTCATTTTTTCAATTTCAAATTATTTTTTTCCCTCTCCCTAACTTGTTCTCCTTCATTCTTACTAAAAACTCATTGTTTCTTAAACTTTCTCCTTTTTGAAGATAGTATTTTATTTCTAAATGTGTTGTCTACTCTCAAATTTGTAACTTTTCTACTCTCTTTTAATTTTAAACCTTTTTTTTCTAAAAGAAAAAGGTTTGTGTATATATATAATCGATCTGTCCATATATCAGTCAGATCGATAAATAATCTGAATATATAGCGTTTGGATTGATAATCGGTCTGTCGAATCGATAACCGATCTGTCCATTTATCGGTCAGAGCAATAATCGATCTGTCGAATTGATAATCGATCTGTCCATATATAGGTCGGATCGATAATCAATTTATTGGATTGATAATGAAATTGTCCAAATATAAGTCGGATCGATAATTGATTTTTCCATATATCGATTAGATGAATAATAGATCTATCCGTCGCAAATCAGATTTTGAACTAATTTGTAAAATGTGTCACGGATTTGGTGGGAGAGATTTTGTTTGAATTCTGTAAGTTGGTGATTTGTAGATTAATCTGAAACTTTTAAAACTTGTAAATAACTTTTCACAAATAAATTAAAAATTTCAAAAGTGGGTCGTTCCCCTAAAAAACAATCATAGTCTATTTAATTAAAAAAAAAAATACTTGAAAAGGTCATTTAACAAAGAATCTCAAATTTATCTTTTTTTTATTTGATTGATCTTTTGGACTTCATAATTTAAAAAATTTTAATTACAACATCAGTATAAGAAAATTAAAATTTTATATTACAGATTTAAAAGGTAAATGATTAATATGTATCACAAAACTTATATATTTTAACTAATTTTTTTAACAAATTTTGATCTTTAATTTGATTTGATTTTTAATTTTTTAATTTTTCAAGAATTCCTCTATCTGTAAATATAAATTTTATGTGATTTCCTTGTTTAAAGTTTATCTTTTTTAGAATTCATTGGGGTTTGATTCAATTTTATTAAAGTAAAATAAAAAATTTCAAAATATAAGGGTTATTTTTTTAAAAAAAAGAAAAGTTAACTTAATTGAAGGTAGAGGACTTATTTTTATGAAATCGATTCAGTTGAGGTTAGAGGTGTTTATAGTTCGGTTCGAGTTTGGGGTAAAAGCAGAATCAACTAAATTTAGTTAGTTTTATAATAATAAAATTAAATCAAATCAATTTAATTCATATATATTTTTGTTTGATTTTATTTGTTTCGATCTTTAAGGAGCATAATAATATTTTTCTCTTTTATTATTTTTCTTGCAATGAAATTTTTTTTTAATCACTTTATAACTTATGATTCGTTACTAACCTTTTATTAGGATTTATTGTGACTATGATTTTCTTAGATTATAAAAATTTCTTAATGTCGATATACTTCAATCAAGTGAATAAAGTTGATAAGAAGTATCAAAAATAAATAAACGTAATAAAAAGAAAGAATCAACCAAGTTAATTAGCAAAAACACAAAGAATATGAATGAAGCAGGGTAGAAGAATAGATATTAATGGTATCGGTCCATTTTCTTAATAGGAATATAACAAAAAACTGGAGAAGTATGTGTGAGAGAAAAATGATTGATTAACTCAAAAAACAACAAGAAGAAAATTGAGACATAAAATAAAGAAATAGTGCTGGAAAAAGAAAGAAATATAGATAAATAGTGAATTTCAAATACACTTAAGAAAATAAGAGAAAATGAACGAAAGGAAAGACAAGAAAATTTGAGAAAATGAGGGGAGAGGCACATTTGTTGACATTATGGGACCCACAAACACACTTGTCAATAACTAAATAGTGTCTCATACAACTATTGTTGGTTGTTGAAACACCTTGGGTTTCTCGTCCTTAGAAAATTTTTTAGATTTCTGGTCTCTAGACAGGGTACGACTAGGTAAAACGACTCGTACACTGGGATACGAGTGGTATGGGTTATTCGTATGTTGATCATCGTTGGTTGGTAGGTTAGATTTGGTTTCTGGAATGAATACGACTTGGGTGAAATGAGTCGTACTGGAGGATACGGGTTGTCTGGTTAATTCACTTAATCTTAGGCTTGGTAACTTAAGTTGGATCTAAGTACGAGTCGCTCACCAAGAGCCATAAGCCAGGGTATGAGTCGTACCATGGACTCGTATGGTGGGTTGTGTTCAATCCTCTATAGATTCTATTCTGCTAGGGGTGCAGGTCAAGGGTACTAGTCGAATACTAGGGTACGACTTTGGTTTAGGTGAGTCGTACCTTAGACATTTTTGAGTCCAGGGGGGATCCCTAAGGTACGAGTAGTGGGTACTACTCATACAAGAAGGGTACGAGTCATATGGGTCAGTCGTACCCTATGACGGGAATTTTATGCAGTTTAAGTGAGGGTAATCTGAATATTTTTTCACTTAACGTAAAAAGGTCCCACGACTTTTAACTCACTTGAAAGGTTATTTTTCCTATTATTATATTCATTAACACTTAGAAAAAAACTCTTAAGTCCTCTCTAAAGCTCTTGGGCAAGGAAAGTTAGGGTTTCATCTTAAGGATTAATTTAGGTCTTGTGTTGGTGATTTCTCTCCATCATTTTCTTGGTTTAAGGCATGTTCTCTTTCCTCATTGTTAGTTCCAACTAAAGTCATGAACTTTGTGCAATATTTTCATGGTTTGATCATTGTATGATTTTGGGTTTTCAAATATGATTTGGGAGTTTTGGTTATAAATGCTTGGTTATGGTTTTCCTACATTTTAATTATGTTTTTACACGCTTTATTGGTGGTTTGGATAATTGGATTGCATGAGAATGGTTATTGGTAATTGGAATTGGTTTTGGAAATACTATGCCCCCAATGTGTTTAATAAAATGCCTATAACAATACTTTCACTACAATATTCGATTTTCAATGAAACTTATGCATGGTTTAAACTTGGTAAGGGAGCCCTAAATGATATAAATAGTTTAAATAGTTTTAGAATGGTTTGGTTAATTAAACATCCTTTTAGGGTACAAAGAAATCCCCAAGTAAACATGGTAATTGAACAACTTGTGAGGTATACGGGATTCCCTAAGCTAATGATGGAATACTTGTGAGGTACATGGGACTTCCCCAAGATAACTCAAAAATATGATCTATGGGTACATAGGACCCTCTTGATCTCTAAAAGGTTTGGCTAAGGACAATACTTGCAAGTTATAGTCGGTATGATGATACCACTACTAATAGCCTTGGTTAATAATAATGGAATAATGGTCTGGTTGGAAATGGTTTTTCATTGGGCAATAATGGCAGGGTGTGATAGCTAATCGTAAAGGTGGGAGTTCAATGAACGAACACTAGAAACTCATATTTTCCGACATGAGGGGTATGACATGGCGATCCTTTTATGATACTATGAGGTACGTGAGAATCTTCTAAATACATTATACATATGTATCATGGAGATTAAGGGTACTTGGGAATCCCTTACTCTTATGGTATCTCTGGTTCATGAGTCTACACACATCAAGGCCTATTTAAGGGGTTATACCAGACCCATATAGACCATGGATGGATAAGGACAGTTAAGAGACACATACCCAGGTTAATGATTTCAAATGCATGCTAAATTGGTTTCCTTTCCTAGCATGGTTTTATATATGTATATGTACGGTTTGTATGCATACAGATGGTTTACTTAGTTTTATTAAATGGCACTCTTTTATCCTTAACCTGAGTTTATGCTAGCGTTCATCCGCTAACCCATCTTCGGACGGCTGTATCCCCAAGAGATAAAGAACCAGCCATTCTACTCCTCTTGTTTAGTGATCAGACTTCGAGATCAGCTATTGGATTAAAATGGTGATCTTTCATCATTCTGGAAAGCTCCATTTCATGGGTGTTATTTTATACTTTAGTTTATTTATGGATATTGGTTTTCAATATGGTTGGGGGCACGTCCTATCAGATTTTGGTATTCTTTTGGTTAGAGGCTTTTGTGAAACTACTATGGCTTGGTATGGGTGGGATCAATAGCGGTGTTAGCCTTAGTATTGGTATTGGTATTGAGGTTGACACCGATTGATGGGATTGTTGGTTGTTCTATCCTCTTTTATTTTGGGATTACATATATATATATAATTATTATGGAACCCATATGGTTTTGGTTTGGATAATGGTTTGGTTTGGATATGGTTATCGGTTGGTTTAGGGATGGTTGGACTCGTTTGGGTCAGTCACAGTTATAGACTATCCAGCGTTTAGATTTGGATAATTATATATTATCTTATTATATGTTCAAAATTTATCCGCATTAGGGTATGCGCTAGACAGTTGGGATGGGTATTTTGGGTGGTCCCTGGTCCTGGGTGGACTTGGAATGCCCATTACGACAAGTCCCCTGGTCGGGTCGCGTCAGTTGGTATCAGAGCTTTAGGTTCATGGTCAATTGGGAGTCCATACAATCGTGTCTTGTCGAGTCTCTTTTAGGGATGTGTAGCACGACACACTCATAAGAGAGAGGCTACAGGGTATTTAGGAATATTTCACTTTCTTGGTATTCTATTTTCAAGGTTGGAGTCTAAGTCTTAGAATTTTATCTAATCCTTATTTGTTCGTTTTTCAGATCATGTCTCGACGATCTGGAATACAAGGAAATTCTTCTGTTCCATTTGAGGGCGATATTGATGGGGTACGCCCTTCACCTGCAGTTTGCACTCGATCTCAAGGTCCTATCCCTGATTTTTCTGGAGTTCCCCTGATTGCTACTAGTCCTCCGTAAGGTGAGGTGACTAATAAGGAATTTTGCCAATCTATTTATATTATTTCTCAGTTGGTTGTTGCTCAGGCTGAGCAGGATATATCCGATTTTGTATCTGTTGAGGTCACTAGGGTTGGCCAGTTTATGAAGATGAATTCTCCTACTTTTAACAGTGTGAAGGTAAAAAAGGATCTTTAAGCTTCCTTGGATGAAATGGAGAAAATATTCAAGGTAATGCAGGCCACAAATATGGAAGGCATAAACTTTGCAGCTTATCAGCTCAAGGATATTGAACACCAATGGTATGAGGGCTGGGATAGGGATAGAGGTGATGTTGAGGGGTTGTCCTTATGGAAGGCCTTTTCTAATGCCTTTCTAGATCGTTTATTTCCTCTAGAGCTGATAGAAGCAAAGATGGAGGATTTTGTGAATATTAAGTATGAAAGAATGTCTGTCAAGGAATATGCCTTGAAATTTTATTAATTGTCAAGGTATGTTTCAGATTTGATGGCTGATATGATTGAGAGGATGAGAAATTTCACTTTTGAGATATCTCGGGATTTGATCCTTGAAAGCAAGACTGCTTTGTTGATTAAAGATATGGATATTTCGAGGTTGGTTATTCACATACAATTGGTGAAGGATGAAAAGAGAAAACAGGCAAAGTTTGGGGAAAGGTAGGGTAAGAGGAGTAGGTTTCCTAAGCAGGGTGATGTTCAGTAGCAGGGTGGTCGGGATGGTGACAAATGGCTGAAGAAAAAGTGAGGGATTTCTGGTTCCTTCTCTACTGCTAGCGCTCCTTACCCGAAGCATTTGGGTGATAGGCGTCAGTAAGGTGGTGATAATTTCTGGGCACACAGTGCCTAATCTCAGGCAATTGGGGCATAGTAGGCTTCCTCATGATCTCCTTACTGGTTCTGTGGTCGACTTTATTGGGGATATCATGATGAAGGGAGGGACAAATATTTTAGATGTGGCCAGTAAGGCCATATGCTCAGAAATTATCCGATTGGTAAGGGTTCTTCGAGAGAGGTCAAAGCTCTGGTTGCTTCATCTTCTGCTTCTGTACCTAATCGTTTGGCTTTTGTGTCTGGTCCTGCTTCTGGTACTGGTGCTGGTCGGAATAGGGTGTATGCTCTTGCATCTCAGCATGAATCTGAGGTATCACCTAATATTGTTACTAGTGTGTTAAAACTTTTTTACTGTGACATGTATTGTTTGCTTGATTCGGGTTTCACTGTTTCTTATGTAACCTCATATGTGTCTGTATGTTTTGGTTTTGATCCTAAGGTTGTTTTGGATCCTTTTTTTGTTTCTACCTCGATAGGTGACTCAGTTATTGCTAAGAGAGTCTATAAGGGGTGTGTGGTATCTGTTGGTGGTAGAGAGACCTTGGTAAATCTATCTGAACTGGATATGGTAGATTTTGATGTTATCTTGGGGATGGATTGGTTACACTCTTATTATACATTCTTAGATTGTCGAACTCGTAAGGTTGTCTTTAGGTTCCCTGGTGAACCAATTATAGAATGGGAGGGTGGTTCCCTAGCTCCTAGGGGGAGGTTTATTTCTTATCTTAGAGCTCAAAGATTATTCTCCAAAGGGTATCTTTATCACTTGGGTCGGGTTAAAGATTCTAACTCGGAGGGTCCTTCTTTACATTCGGTTTTGATGGTAAATGGATTTCCTGAGGTCTTTCCAGATGATCTTCCTGGTGTTCTTCCAGATAGGAAAATCGAGTTTGGTATTGATTTGGTTCCGAACACTCGTCCAATCTCTATTCCTCCTTATAGAATGGATCCGGCTGAGTTGAGAAAACACAAGGAGCAACTTAAGGATCATCTGGATAAGGGGTTTATTCATCCTAGTATATCCTTGTGGGGTGCACCGGTGTTGTTCGTGCACAAGAAGGATGGCTTTCTTCGGATGTGCATTGACTATCGACAGTTGAATAAGGTAATAATCAAGAATAAGTATCCTCTTTCAAGGATAGATGACTTGTTTGATTAATTCCAAGGAGTCAAGTTCTTTTCTAAGATAGATCTTTGGTCTGGGTACCATCATCTAAAGATTAGGGAGGAGGATATCCCTAAGATGTCTTTTCGTACTCGATATGATCACTTTGAATTCTTGGTGATGTCATTTGGTTTAACTAATGCCCTGGCAGCGTTTATAGATTTGATCAACAGGGCTTTCTGCAGTTCTTGGATCTTTTTGTCATTGTGTTTATTAATTACATCTTGGTGTATTCTAAAAGTAACCTCCTTGTGGTTTTGCATACCTTGAAAGAGCAGCAGTTGTATACCAAGTTCTCTAAGTATGCATTTTGGTTAAACGTTGTAACTTTCTTGGGTCATATTATTTCTAGCGAGGGGATCATGGTGGATCCGCAAAAGGTGGTCGTGGTTAAAAGGTGGCCTAGACCCACGAATCCAATTGATATTCAGAGCTTCTTGGATTTGGCTGGGTATTATAAGCGGTTTGTGGAAAGTTTCTCGACAATAGCTGCCCCATTGACTAAGTTGACTCTGAAAAAGGTAAAGTATTCTTGGTTGGAGGTATGTGAAGGGAGTTTCGAGAAGCTTAAGGATAACCTAACTTTGGCTCCAATTTTAACATTACCCAAAGGTAATAAGGGGTTTGTGGTTTATTGTAATGTGTCTTGGGTAGGACTTGGTTGTATTTTAATACAGCATGGGGAGATGATTGCCTATGCTTCCAGGCAGTTAAAGGTGCATGAGAGGAATTATCCTACATATGATTTTGAGCTGTTGGCGGTGGTTTTTGCTTTGAAAATCTGGCGGCATTATTTGTATGGAGTACATGTAGACATCTTTTCTGACCATAAGAGTCTGCAGTATGTGTTCACTCAGAAGAAGCTAAATCTCAGGCAAAGATGATGTTTGGAGCTTCTCAAGGACTATGATATGAGTCTTCACTATTACCCAGGTAAAGCTAACATGATTGCTGATACTCTTAGCAGCTTGTCTATGAAGAGTTTGGATCATATGGAAAAGGGAAAGCGGGAATTGGTAAAGGGTATTCACTGCTTGGCCAATCTTAGAGTTTGTCTCTTGGACTCTAAGGAAGGTGGTGTGATGGTTCAGGAAGTGGTTAGGTCATGTCTTGGTGTAGAGATTAAGGAGAAGCAAATGCTAGACTTTGTCTTGATGAAAATTAAGAGTGATGTTGGTGGGAAAAAGGTAATGATATTTGAGATAAGTGGTGATGGTACTTTACGGTACCAAGAGAGGTTGTGTGTTGCTGATGTCGATGGTTTGCAGCAAACGATTTTGGCTGAGGCACATGAATCGCATTATGTTGTTCATCCTGGTTCGACAAAAATGTATCATGATCTCAAGTAGATATATTGGTGGAATGGTATGAATAGGGATGTGGCTGGATTCATAGCCAAGTGTATGGTGTGCCAATAAGTCAAAGTTAAGCACAGAGGCCTGGTGGGTTGTATCAAGAGATTGATTTTCCCGAATGGAAATGAAAGATAATCAACATGGATTTTGGTATCGGTCTTCCTTAGTCTTGGAACTAATTTGATTTAATCTGGGTCATCGTGGATAGGACGACAAAGTCTACTCTCTCATTGCCAGTGAGGACTACCTTTTCGGCGGAGGACTACGCGAAGTTTTATCTTCAGTAGAATGTGAAGCTGCTTGGGGTACCTGTCTTGATTATCTGCGATCATGGCATGCAGTTTTCATCTCATTTCTAGTGGTCTTTTCAGAAGGTATTGGGTACTGAGGTTAGTCTGAGTACTGTTTTCCATCCTCAGACGGATGAGCAGGCTGTGATACCCCAAACATTCTTCAAGTCTAATTTCGTCTCTAGAAAATTAAGGGATGACTTCCAAAGTGAGTAATGTTTAAATCATATAGAATTTTCCTATTTTTGACTTTTTATCATGTGGTAAATTGAATTAGATTTCCAATGATATAATATTCGCCTAAATCCTAGAACTGGGCAAGAAGTTATGGCTAATTTAAGTTCTAGTCGTAAAACACCATCATTATGGTGTTTAGCTCATTGCGGAGGATCCCAATTTCCTAATAGTTAATTTCCAGTAGCCTAGCGCGATTGTGGCGCGTTGCGCTGAAGTTCCAAGTCCCAACTAGTGGGACAATGCGATGGCTCCGCATCGCGGTGACCCCCAGATTCCCATTCGTCAAATTCCAGTGAGCCATTGCGATAGTGGCGCATCGCGGTGGCCCATAAAATTAGGCTCCCAGTTATATTTTTTTCAATTTCGTTCAGAAGTTAAAAAGGGTATTTTGGGCTTTTTCCAAGCCACTTAAATCGTCTAAACACCTGATTTAAGGTCATTACAAGCATCATATACCACTTTTCTCAAAATTCATCAACCAAAAAACCCTAGTTTATCATACTTCTCCTCCAAGAAACTCAAGATTTCTCCATCAATTCTCCAAATTGTGTCAAGATTCTAAGTTCTTAGTGCAAGAATTCCAAGAACCCTCATTCAAGAGTTCCAATAACATCTCAAAAGTAAGTTATTCATCCATATTTATCAATCTAAGGTATGTGGTGAACAAGAACAATCCTTACGTTCTTGTGCCCAAAAACTTTCTTTAAGTTATAAATTTCTGAATTTTACTATGATTTCCATGAAAATCAAGTTAGGATTTATACTCATTACCATTATTTTCAAGATTATAAGATTTTCCATGGATTGAGAGTT
This sequence comes from Capsicum baccatum var. pendulum, assembly GCA_030864225.1. NCBI lineage: Eukaryota > Viridiplantae > Streptophyta > Magnoliopsida > Solanales > Solanaceae > Capsicum > Capsicum baccatum. Next base: position 115,843,692 of record CM061560.1, read on the forward strand.
GAATTACATGATTTTATTTTTATTTCTACACCTATTGATGAAATTTCTAGATTTTAAGTTGCATTATGAACAATTGTGTTATAAAGTATGAATTTTTATGGTGTTTGATATGAAATTGAAGCATGGGCCACTAAGCCCTAGTATATATGTTGAACTTCAATAATGATCATGATTTAAGCATCCCATGAATAGCTATTTTCAGTTTTTGATGAAGAAAGTTGATCATTTTAACCAAGCTATGATAGGAATCCACACAATTTTAAGGTGGATTTCCTAAAAGTTCTGAGCAACAAGTATGGGAGTAGTATTTAGCACCGAGTGGGTATGATTTCGAGGTCTCATGCCCTAGAACTAAGAGCCACCGTAGATTTCTGAATTTCCCCAAGTGGGTTAAGATAGTGATCACTAAAGTTAAAGGTTCTATTTCGATGGCAAGGATAGAGCAGCTCTACCCAACGTGGGCAAGACGTTGGACACCATGTCAGCTCACATGGTTTATGTCGGTTAGAAGAAACTCCCAAGCCCAAAGTCCCTAAGTCCAAAAGTCCTATAATCTCTAAGTTTTAAAGAAGTCCTATAGTCTCCATAAGATAAAAGTATAAGTTTTGAAAGCTATTGTTTTAAGATTCCTCTTTCTTACAAAGTTTTGAGAACAAGATGGAGAATAAAGATTTTAGAAGTAAATATAAAGACTCGCGAGATTTGTATTATATGCTTCATTATACATGATTTATGAGATTCAGATTTCAGTTTTTCCTCAAGCTATGTGAGTCATTTATATCAGTATGCATGTTTTCTTCAAAGTTGATGATATTATTTACTTATTGCATCACACCCGCATATGCTCAGTACATCCTCAAAGTACTGATCCACATATACGTCTGTGTGCTACATTGTCTCATAATATAGGTTCAGGTGCTCAGTATCTACAGCGTGAGTAGTCCGAGCATCTTTATCTACTCTCTCACAGTGGTGAGTCCTCATGATTTGAGGGCCGACTTCTTTAGATTTTTAGTTTTTTTTATTATACGAACTATCGTTTTCAGTTTAGTTTGAGTCAGTTGGGGGTCTGTCCCAATAGCTCTCTAGTTCTTTGTTAGTAATAGAGGATTGTCAGACTACGAGTTTGTTTAAAGATTATTAGTATTTGTTTTCTAGACAGTATCCATCGTTTAGTCATTTTAGTTTTGATATGATACAATAATATATTCTTTTCTAGACTATCTTAACGTAAGTGTTAGAAGAAGTAGCAGGTTCAAAAGCTTAGGGCTACTTGTAGCCTTAAGCACTGTGTGACATCTCGGGATGAAATTTTGAGGCATGACAAACTTGGTATCAGAGCCTAAGGTTTAAGGAGTCCTAGGGATTTTGACAAGTCGTATTACGTAGAGTCTTGATCATCGGTATGTAGCGCGCCACATCTATGAGCAAGAGGCTATAAGACATCTTAGGAAAAAGTCACCTCTTTCTTTCATAATCCGTCGTGCTTGTAGTTGTCTTTCTTTGCTATTAATTTGTGCTATCTTATGACAGAAAATGCCTTCTCGAAGAGCTAATGCTCGTAGAAATGTCGATCAGCCACCTCAACTGGCCGATCCCCTGAATGAGAACGTGTCTCACGCTTAGTTTTGGGTTGCCTTTCAGGTGTTAGCCCAGGCAGTCACCGCTAATGTTTAGGCCAATAACCCAGTTGTAGTTCTGCATCAGCAAGGAGGTGATTCAGCTGCAGCCAAGATTCGAGATTTCATGAGGATAAATCCACCAGAGTTTTATGGGTCGAAGACAGGTGAGGACCCACAGTTATATCTTGAGAAGGTGAAACAAATCACCCAAGTCATGCATGTAACTGAAGAAGAGAGTGTAGAGTTGCCCTTTTATAGGTTGAAAGATATTGCTTATGACTGGGTTGTGGCGTGGAGGAAGACTAAAGGGGAAAATGTTGCTCCTATGACTTGGCAGGTATTCCAGCATGCATTCTTGGATAAGTTCTTTCTGCTTGAGATAAGGGAATCAAAGATAAAAGAATTCATGAACCTGAGGCAAGGATCTATGACTGTTAAGGAGTATTGCCTCAAGTTCAACCAGTTAGCTAAGTATGCTCCTGACTTGATAGCTGGCACCCGATCTAGTGTGAGTAAGTTTGTGACCGGTGTGTCTGATTTGGTGCTGAAAGAGTGTAGGACTACTATGCTCAATAGGGATATGGATTTGGCCTGACTGATTAAGCATGCTCAACAAATTAAAGCAGATAAAATAAGGGAGAGAGATAGAGTAAGGAAAAACAAGAGGGCTAGGTCAGAGCAGTATGATCATAGTCAGACTAGATCCCATGAAGGGAATCGGCTGCATTTTCAAAGTTATTTTTCTATGCCAGCGCCTTCATCAGCTAGTACTCTTGCACCCAAAAATGGGGAGGATCGGGGGAATAAGTCTTCATGTCTAGATCCCAACACAGTGTGAGTAACAAGCCTAATTATCCCCCATGCGCTAAGTATGGCAGGACCCATCCCGGTGAGTGTTTGGCCAAACAGAGGGGTTATTTTAGTTGTGAAAAGTTGGGCCATAGACTTAGAAAGTGTCGACATGCTAGACAGTGTCGGTAGGTTCATTGGTTACGAAGTAAGGATGTGGCCTCGGTTAAGGTTCTATGGCAGAACCATAAGGCGGAAGAGGCTACATAGAAAGAAGAGGAAGACATGAAGACCAAATATCCATATTTATTTTTTGCTCCTGGGATTCGCGTGGAAGGTATGTGTTCTTCAATATACTTTTGTTTTTAAATTTTGTTAAAGGAAATATTAATATCTTTCCATTCTTATTTTCTGACATGGTTAATGGTTGGATTTATATTTGATAATGCAAGTGAATCGTGCTTGTGGTTACCCTAACTTGGGCAAGGGAAGCTAGGGTTTCATCTTAAGGATTAATTTGGGACTTGTGTTGATGATTTCTCTCCATCATCTTCTTGGTTTAAGGCATGTTCACTTCCCTCATTGTTAGTTCCAACAAAAGACATGGACTTTGTACAATTTTTTCATGGTTTAATTATTGTATGGTTTTGGGTTTTCAAATTTGATTTGGTGGTTTTGGTTATAAATGCTTGGTTATGGTTTTTCCATATTTTAATTATGTTTTTACATGCTTTATTGGTGGTTTGGATAATTGGATTGCATAGGAATGGTTAGTGGTAATTGAAATTGGTTTTGGAAATACTATGCCCCCAATGTGTTTGATAAAATACCAATAAAAATGCTTTCACTATAATATTAAATTTTCAATGGAACTTATGCATGATTTTAACTTGGTAAGGTAACCCCAAATGATATAAATGGTTTTGAATGGTTATGGTGGTAATGGTTTGGTTAATTAAACATCCTTTTGGGGTATAATTTGTGGGGTACATGGGATTCCCCCAAGATAATGATGGAATACTTGTAGGGTACATAGGACTTCCCTAAGATAACTCAAAAATATGATCGATAGGTACATGGGACTCTCTTGAACTCTAAAAGGTTTAGCTAGGGACAATACTTGCAAGTTATAGTCGGTATGTCGATACCACTACTAATATCCTTGGTTGATAATAATTGAATAATTGTTTGGTTGGAAACAGTTTTAATTAGAAAATAATGACGGGGTGTGACAGCTAACCGTGAAGGTGGGAGTTTAATAAACGAACACTGGAAACTCATGTTTGCCGACATGAGGGGTAGGGCATGGCGATGCTTTTATGATACTATGAGTTACGCGGTAATCCTCTAAGTACATTGTACATATGTATCATGGAAAGTGAGGGTATTTGGAGATCCCTTACTCTTATGGTATCTTCGGTTTGTGCAGCTTTACGCATCGAGGACCGTTCAAGGGGGTACACTGGACCCATTGATCTGAGGTAGATTTATGCGCCTTAGTGTTGTTATCCTAGCTTATTTAGCTTTGTTTTGATGACTTCTTGCATGCTTAATGAGTGAATGATTATATGATTGAGTATCTAAGTGTCTAGGTATTTGATTACAATGTTCATGGTGCCATTCAAACAAGTTTGTACTTAAATTGGTCACTTATAGTTCAAATGTGAAAACTAGTGTTACTAGCTTGAGATAGACGTTTAGTTGATCTCGATGGATTATATTATGTTTAATGAGTTACTAATGATATTATTGCATAATTATCTGTGAAAAAACATGTTTATAATGTTCAAGTGTCAATAGAATCAAGTCAAGAGTCAAAACAATAAGTTAAAGATCAATGTGGGCAAGCCTAGTCATAGCTTAGGTTTCTAGTTCACTGTTCTTGATATTGTGTTGTTTTGAGACCTAATCCATGGTTTTTGATGATATATAATGCTTGGTGAGTTGATTATGATGATATATGAATGTTATCCAAGCTGTAAATCAAGTGTAAACAACACCACAAGGCTGGAAATGGATCAACGGAAGCACAAGACACAACTTGATGTAAAACGGACACTTTGGATGTCACCAGTGCGTCTAAAACCTTAGCAAAGGATGTGCAGTATGTGATATGCATAGGAATCTTCCTAAGGTACAAAAAATAGTGTGTCCTCACGATGAACCCACGGCGTGACCCCCATCCCGGCGGAATGACCCCCACGATGCGCCCTTTGTTCCACCGATGGAAAAAAACCTTGTCCTATAAATATGACACTTTAACTTATTGTTAATCACCTTGGACGTCTTATAACTTTTGATAGGGGCTTCTACACACTTTATTTAGGGTTTATTTATCTTTACTTTAGCTTTTTAATGGATTTTATCATATGTTCATTGAATTGGATTACAATTATGTCCATTAGTGGCTAAACACCCCCCTTTTCAGGGTTAAGGCTAAGAACATATTTACTTCTCTTTGAATTAAGTTTTTTGGATTGATTATCATATTTGGATTTTTTTTTATCCTTTTTATCATTATTTTAATGATTTGCAACCCTTAGATTACATATATTGTTGACCTTGTGAACTCAGAAGGGAGAATAGGAAAATAGAATATGGGAATAAGTAGAGTAAGGTTCTTGTTCTTTTATGAAATAAGGAATTTGAATTAGCGACTAGGATAGGGATATACCTAGAATCCTTTCTTGGTTCACATGTAGGATGATATCTTAATTCATCTAAATGGATTATTACATCCCCGCTCAACGATGTAGTTGTAATGTTCAGTTAGGTAGAAGGTTGAGGTCAGGAAACCATGATTATACAATAAATCCTACGAATAAACAACCAAGATAAGTAATCTAATGAATGAGTTTAGATAGGGTAGTATGATTATTTGTCGTTCTTTAACTCTAGGTTTTCATCCATTGATTGTCCAAAGTCTTTACTTCACCCCATTAGTTACTTTAAGTTCATAAACTTTCAAAACTCTTTCAGTTACGTTTGCACTATTTTAATATCAATAGTTAAACTAGAATTGGATAGTTATTTATCACAAGTCTCTGAGGGATTGATATTCGACTTTACTTAAGGCCATTGTATTACTTGGTGAGACCACGTACACTTACATGTGCGTTTGGGTTCAATAAGTTTTTGGCACCGTTGTCGGGGACTTATAAATATGGAACTATCTTGTTTTTAGTTTATCTATATTGAGTTGTACAGAGTTTAGTAATTTTGCCTTTTAATTTCTTTTAATTTTTCTCCCAATATTTCTTGATATGTCAGCCTAGGATAGATTGTTTTTGATTGATGACGATTCTTGTTGTTTTAATGAAGGACCCCATCGAGAGTCTTTTTGTCCAAATTTTGATAGAAGCGTATGGATGGTACTTTCACAATATAAAGTGGATATTGTATTATCTGTAGAGTAGACCACACGTTGGTATATGGTTTGTGGTAACAGTGGTTATTTTGTAGCTATGTGTGTTGTCAATCCCGATTCAAAAATATTTGTGGGCTATGCTCAAAGGCCATATTATGCGAACACCTACAATCAAACGTGGCAGACTCATCTACCAATTCAATCATGGAACAACCAACAACAACAGTTTTAGCAGAGTAGGTTTAAGAAAATCAGGCCACGACTCAAACTAGAAATATGAATGTGATGCTGAAATAAATTTTAGCGTCTTATGCACAGTTGGCGGCCAATATGAATAACCAGCATGTGGCTACAAAGCAGTTGCAGAATCAGCTGGGGTACATGCAGCATTCAGAAAATACCAGGACTCAAGGTGGTTTGCCAAGTAACACCGAACCTTCTATCCAAGCAGTGGCAATCACTTTGAGAAATGATAAAGAGCTAAATGAATAACCTCCTAAGACAACTAAGGAGGTAGATACAGAGTTGACTCTCCAACCAGATACAGATAAAGTTGTTGATAATTCGAGGAAGTCTGACTACTTAAAAACTAAAATTGTTGAATAAGTTAAGGAGATACCACCACTACCATCTCCAAAGAGGCTGGTAAATCAAAGGAAAATACTAGACAATATGTGGAATAGATACAAGAATAGCATCCATTCAGTTGTCATCTTTCTCTTGAGACTCAAATTGAGAAGGTGAATAAGAGTGAGAGTGTTGTGGATTGTATAAATTTTGAAGTGGAATTGGTTGGGCCTCACTCAAAGCAGTTTTCTACATTATATTTAGATGATGTCTTGTCTGTGGAATCATTTAAAATAGTCGGAGAGTGTGAATAAAAGGAAACAGAATCCTATATTCTTGATTTTGCTCCAGATAAGCCACATAAAAACACACCTCTCTTCAAGACCGAGTGGTTTACCATGCACCATCCATTACTCAATTTCTTAATCTTTATACCACCACCCTATGAGAAGAGCAAAGAGATTAATGTAAAGTTGGGGGTAAAATTCATATCCTCATGGTGGAGGAAAAAATTAATTAGGTTGTGCCGTGATACTAAATCAGGCGCTGCTTGGGAGGCAACCCAAGTTAAAGTATGTTTTGTTTTTAGTATTTTAGTTCTTACTTCACTAATTTTTATTTTTGTTGAGTCACAGGTTGATGGAAAGTCTGAGTACCAAAAAACCTGAGCTAAGGAGCATGACAAAGACTAAGTGTAGGGTCTCCGAACCCTTTTGATGGATAAAGATGCTACTAGCAAAGACTAGAGGCCTCAGGGAGTATTTCTATCTCTACTTTTTAAAGTATAATTTTGGGACAAAGTAGAATTTTAACTGTGGAGTAGGTAAATTCCCATTTTAGTGTAAATTTAAAAAATTTTATGTTAGGAATAAGTGAAATATTCTTGTTGGTGTTATATTTGATTGCATGATGCAAGTGTTTTGATGGTAAAAATCTTGTTGATTGTGTGAATTACTACTACTAAGACTCCCAGACTCATGTTTATGACTCTTGTACCTGTTGGCTTGATTGGAATTCATGCTATTATTTGGAAAGGAGTCTATGATGATCCTACTGGAGTTGAGCATGTGCTATGTGTGATATGAGATTGTAGTATATTTTTTGTTGCATGTGATGTCTAGAACTTGCCTGGTGTATGTGCAAAGTGAAATAAAGAATATAGGTTTAAAAGATGATATAGGCATTTCTTTGATAGCCAAATTTATACCTTCTTTTTACCTACCTTTATGCATTATCCTAGTTAACCCCATTGAGCCTTTAGCTTATTCTTTAGCAGCCTCATATATAGCCTAATCTCCTTCTTTGATTGACCTTAATTTGATCTAAAAGATCCTAAGTGCTTTAGGGTAAAATTAATTAAGTGAGGAATTGGAAATTCAAGTAGGAGAAAAGTGAAATTGAAGCTCCAAGTGATAGTTAATAGTGTGTAAAAATGTTATGTGTTGTGGTTGAGAGTTGAATAATGTAAAGAAAACAAATTTGTTCAAATTGAAAAAAATTTCAATAAAGAATACTACCACCATATTGTATGATGAGCTTAATGAGATAGGAAGATTGGTTTTAATTGTATATGGTGATGTATTAAAGCACTTAGGGAATATAGTCACTATTACTGGCCAAAATAGTTCCTACCCGTCCCTTAGCTTACATTACAACCATTAAAGACCTATTTGATCCTAAGCTTAATATTCTGATATTATTTGAGTACTATACTAAGGGCAAGGCTATGGTTCATCATTTGTAACTTATGAATTCTTTGTGAAAGTGAGCATAATTTGATTCTTTTACCTATTCTGCTATAGATTGCATGATTGTGAGTGATTACGGATAACTCTCTTGTTGTGAGGACACATTTTTTATGAATGTTGGGTGAATTATATAATGTCTTTGATTGAACAATGTGCATGATCTTGCTAACTAGGTGAGTCAATTCTTAAGTCTAGGATGTTTTGAAGTAGTATTCTTGAACTGTCAATTATGTATGTAACATGCTTAATGTAGAAACTTGCATTATGTGTTGTCATTGTAGTACTAGCTTGAGTATATTGTATATAGTAGAAGTGTAGGGTCACCGCAGCATATGATACTTAGAGTAAAGAGTTGTTCAAGAACGAACAAGGTTTTAAGTGTGGGGTGGTGATCTGAGGTGGATTTATACGCCTTAGTATTGTTATCTTAGTTTATTTAGCCTTATTTTTAGGACTTCTTGCATTCTTAATGAGTGAATGATGATATAATTGAGCATCTAAGTGTCTAAGTATTTGATTACAATGTTTATTGTGTCTTTGAAACAAGTTTGTACTTAAATTGGTTACTTAGAGTTGAAATGTGAAAACTAGTGTCACTAGCTTAAGCTAGGTCTTTGTCTAGTTGATCTCGATGGATTCTATTGTTTTTAATGAGTTAATAATGGTATTATTGTGTAATTATATGTGAAAAAACTTGTTTATAATGTCCGAGGGTCAATTGAATCAAGCCAAGAGTCAAAACAATAAGTTAAAGATCAATGTGGGTAAGCCTAGTCTTAGCTCGAGTTTCTAGTTCACCGTTCTTGATATTGTGTTGTTTTGAGCTCTAATGCTTGGTGTTTGATGATATAGGGTGCTTTTTAAGTTGATTACTATGATATATGAATAATATACAATCTGTAAATGAAGTTGAAACAACATCACAAGGCTAGGAATAGATCAACGGAAGTACAAGACACAACTTGACATAAAATGGACACTTTGGATGTCACCAGCGTGTTTAAAACCTTAGCAAAGGTTGTGGGGAGTGTTCTATGCATAGGAATATTCCTAAGGGACCCAAAACAGTGTTCCCTCATGATAATCCTAAGGCTCGACCCCTATCCTGGTGGAATGACCCCTGCGCCGCGCCGCGTGTTCCACCAATGGCAAAAAGACGTGTCCTATAAATAGGACACTTGAACTTGTTATTATTCACCTTGGATGTCTTGGATATTTGTAGAGGGCCTTATAAACACTTTAATTAGGGTTTATTTATCTTTACTTTAGCTTTATAATTGATTTTATCATGTGTTTATTGAATTGGATTATGATTATATCCATTAGTATCTAAACGCCCCCTTTTCCAGGGTTAAGGCCAATAACATGTTTATTTTTGCTTTGAATTGAGTTTGTTTGGATTAATTATCATATTTGGTTGTTTTTTATTCTTGTTATCACTATTTTAAGAATTCACAAGCCTTAGAATACATATATTATTGACCTTATGAACTCGGGAGGGGGAATATGAAGATAGAACGTGGGGATAAGAAGAGTAAGGTTCTTGTTTTTTTATGAAATAAGAAATTTGAATTAGACACCAGGATAGGGATATACCTGTAATCCTTGCTTGGTTCACATGTAGGATGATATCTAAATGTATCCAAATAGATTATTACATCCCCACTCAATGATGTAGTTGTAATGTCCGTTTAGGTAGGGGGTTAGAGGTTGGGAGATCATGATCCTATGATAAACCCTACGAATCAACAACTAAGATAAGTAATCTAACGAATGAGATTAAATAGCATAGTATGATTGTTCATAGTGCTTAAACCCTGGGCTGTCATCCATAGATTTTCTAAAGTCTGTACTTTACCACATTAGTTACTTTACTTTAAGTTCATAAACTTTCAGAAATCTTTCGGTTATGTTTGTACTATTTTAATCTCAATAATTAAACTAGAACTGGATAGTTGTTTAACACAGGTCTCTGAGTGATTGATATTCGGCTTTATTTAAGGCCACTGTAGTACTTGGTGAGACCACGTACACTTGCCTCGCGTAACACCCATATAGCTCGTGTGTGGATAAGGATGGTTAAGCTAAACATACCCAGGTCAATGGTTTCAAATGCATGCTAAGTCCGGTTCCCTTTCCCGGCAAGGTTATATATATATATATGCATACGGATGGTTTAATTGGTTTTATTAAATGATATTATTTTATCCTTATTCAGGCTGTTGTATGCCCACACGATGTAGGAATCGACAGTTGTACTCCTCTTGCTTAGCGATTGGACTTTAGGATCAGTTATTGGATTGAATTAGTGAGCTTACATCATTCCAAAAGCATTTATTTCATGGATGTTATTTCATACTTTGATTTATTTATAGATATTGGTTTTGGCTATGGTTGGGGGCACGTCCCAATCGAATTTCAGTATTATTTTGGTTAGAGGCTTTTGTGAAACTACTTTGGGTTGATATGGACAGGATCGGTATTGATGTTAGCCTTAGTATTGGTATTGGTATTAGAGTTGATCCGGTTGACGAGATTGTTGGTTATTCCATCCTTTTTTTATTTTGGGATTACATATATAGATATAATTATTTTGGAACCCATATGGTTATGGTTCAGATTATGGTTTGGTTTTGATATGATTATCGGTTAGTTTGGGGACAGTTGGACTCATTTGTGTCTGTCACGGTTGTAGACCTATCCCAGAGTCTAGATTTGGATAGTTATACGCTATCTTGTTATATGTTCAAAATTCATCAGCATCAGGGTATGCACTGGACGGTTGGGTTGGATATTTAGGGTGGTTCCCGGTCCTTGATGGACTTGGGACGCCCATTACAAGAAGGCCCTCGGTTGGGTCGTGTCAGTTGTATTTCATTCATATTAAAAAAAATTCGTTACATTCTTTTTTTATAAGGTTCTCTTCTTTTTCTCTTTAGTGTCCCTTCTCCTCTTCAAATATTTTATTATCTGACTTCAACATAACTAGAGGACTCAAATAAGCATTTAGAATAGAAACTAGGTTTTTAGAATTATCAAAATAACTTACTTTTGCATCCCAATTTATATTAGTTACTTTGACTTGATACAAAATTTAAGAAAGAAAATAAGATTTTTGAAATTTGAGACCTAAAATAAGTGTAGATATTTGTGTGTCTATATATTATTTCATTAAGGATAAAGTGGGTATTTCAAAGTTAAATTATTACTAAATATAGTTATCAAAAAAAATTACTTAATATATAAATATGTGAGTACGTGTACAATTATAATCTTAAAATAACTATTTATATAGTTAATCTGGTGTAGATTCGCGTTTTTAACATTTTAAAAGGTTCACAACTAAATTAAGTCTTGCAAATCAATAAAAAATAAATTGAGTCTCAAATTGTCACGGCTTTAAGTTATCACAATTAGTTAACTTTTAATTGAGAAAATTATTGATTCAATTTATGTTAGGATTGAATTGAGTCTGAATTTGTCACGACTATACTCAACATAATTAATTGACTTCTAATTTGGGTATATTGATTCAATATATATTAGGAACGAATTAATTCTTAATTTATCACGATTATATTCAATATAAATAGTTGACTTCTAACTGATGAATGTTGATTCAATCTATATTATGTTTAAACTGAGTCTCAATTTGTCATGAGTAAAGTTAACATAAATGTTTGACTTCTTTTGGTAAAATATTAATGCAATTTATATTTGAATTAAATTAAGTCTCATTTTGTCACTATTATAATCATTATAAATGTTTGACTTCTGACTTAGAAATGCTGATTCAATCTATATTATGATTAAATTGAGTCTCAGTTTATCACAACTATAATCAACATAAATGTTTGACTTCTAATTGAAAACATATTACTCTAATCTATTTTAGGATTGAATTATGCCTCAATTTGTCTTGATCGATGATAGTCAACATAAACGGTTGACTTTTAATTGGGGAATGTTGATTGAATCTACGTTAGAATTGGAATGATTTACTTCTAATTGAAAAGTGACACGACCCGAACCGAGCCTAGTCATTTCGGGTATCTCAAGTTCATTTGGGACCGGAAACCACCCCCAATACCCAACCGTTTCCCGCCTTATACCCCATGTCGGATGAATTCTGAAACTAGATATAATAATTTTAAATTAAATACATGATGATAAGTTTAGGATTAAAACTGAAAGTCACAAATAATTAACCATCCAATCCCAATGCTAACACTAATACCGACATCGTCCATACCCATAGTAATCTGATAAAGCCTCTAACCAAAATTAAAGAATATCCAGTCAGGACATGTCCCCAACCATAGACAAAACCAAAATAAAAGAAATAACAATAATGAAAAGAATTACATAACATGAAATGAGGTCTTTCGAAGTATGGACGCTCACCACTTCAATTTGACTAAAAGTTGTCCCCGAATTCAAGTCACTTATTATCAGGAATAGTAGTATGGTCAGTTCCTGTATCGCGTGGGGATACAGCACCCGAAGACAGTTAGCGAAGTGAATGCTAGCATGTAGCTCAAGGATAAAGATAAGATAACGCCATCAATTCAAAACCCAATCAAATAACCATATATATATATATATATATATATATATATCGTACCAAGACAGGGAAGAAGGTTTAACATACATTTAAAACCTTTTCCTGAATTGTATATATTTACCTTCATAAATCCACCTATGAGCTATATGGGTCCAGTGTTACCCCCTGAATGGGCCCTAGTGCGTGTAGCCGCAGGAACAAGAGATATTATAGGGGCCAGGGATTCCTGTGTACCCTTCGTACTCCATGATACATATATACAAGTATAGACTTGGGGGATTCCCATGTATCCCACAAGCCTAAGGTCACCAAGACTAAACCTCATGTCGGCAACCATGAGTTTCCAGTGTCCGTCCTTTGGACTCACACCATCACAACTAGTTATCACAACCCCCATTATTGCCCAATTAAAATATTTAGCACATAACCAGACCACCAATTCCAAGAGTCAATTATTAAGGCATTATTAAGTGGTATCGTCATACCAACTATAGATTGCAAGCAATGTCATTAACCAATACTTAGGGGATTTCTATGTACTCCGCAGAATCCATTATTAAAATCACTTGGGGGACTCCCATGTACCCCTACAAGGTTTTCAATTCAATTCAATTTATGTCCACCAAGGCCCTTTTAAAGTCATTCACCAATCATTAATATTTTTTATGCCAAGCCTTAGTTCAAAAGAAATTTCAAACTTGTGACAATATCATTCTCATTGATAATTTCACAAACAGGTTGAGGGCATGCCATTATCAAAGCCAAAATCATCAAATTTGGGGTTCAACCATGACCCATTAATTAAATCACTATTTTCATGCACCCACATGTGCAAAATCATAATTAAAAACATGCATAGTCACAATTTAAAACATAGAAAATAATATTCAATAATATGCATTCAAACCCATCAACCTTGGTTTCAAAACTACCATTAATGATTCATGAACAATTCTGTAAACATATGCTTTTAGTAAACTAACAATGAGGGAAGAATCACATGCCTGAATTACAAAGATTCACAGACAGAAATTGATCCTTAAACCCTTAGATAACCACTTTGGAAAAACCCTAGAAAATTTAGCTTGAGAGGATTTTGAGAGAGTAAAGAGGATGTTTAATCTTGTAAAGTGTGGAATGAATGACCAAAAATGTTATATAGACATGGGGCCTTAATGTTTATAAGTAGAAAATGTCCAAAGTGCCCCCAGCTTAAAGCTGTAAAAAGCCGTTCTTGGTTACGAGACAACCTAATGACTCGTTACCACATCATATGACTTGTAGCCATAAGTCATATCCTAGATAGTGAGTTGGACACCCATACACTGTCCATCTTACGACACTCTATGATCCACAATTGTGACCTAACGATATGACTCATATGGTTTAGTCGTATGCAAGACAGAACCCAAGGATTAGACACTGGACAACATACGACTCACCCCTACCACTAGTAGTCTATCCTTACGGCTCTTAGTGAGCCACTCTCATTATAAGCTAAGTCAAGCCACTAAGTTTTTGATTTGATTAATGTTGTCCTAATGACTCGTCACCACCCCTAATGACTCGTACTACCAAGTCGTAACCAAGATAGAAAATCTAACCACCATCCACTAAATAGCTTACAACTAGGGTGACCTGACCCGTAGCCACACCATACGACTTGTATGATGAGTCATTACTAGGACAGTAATCTCAAAGCTCAATAATTTTCCAAGGGCCAAAATCCTGGGTGTTTCAATTCTCCCCTACTTGTATCATTCGTCCCCGAATGATGGGACAAGGCAGTGACTAGCACGATTAAACCCCCAAATATCTCTACTCTTACCTTTAAGATAGAAAATAGATTGCCAAGGAATTCACAATCTACCTTTAACAAAGACAGAAAAATAAAGATGTTAAGACCAACAAATACCATAAGAATTATTTTTCGAAATGGGGAGCAAGAACGAATATTTCTATCCCTTCTAGCTTTCCACATAGTTCCTATCTCCCAAATACACCTAGTAACCCCAAATTATGACCACACTCCCTACTCAGCTTTGAACTAAGAATACAACACTCCACCATTTCCACCTCCAAACTCCCCCGCAAAATACATAATTATGAGACCCGAGTATTTGCCGTATCTCCCTCCCATGTTAAGACCTAACTCGGAGTTAAAAGTGTTAGCATGAGCAAAGGGATCCTAGACTTTACACCACTCCAGTAGTACTACTCGATGTTATCACAATAATCAAATAAGCTTAAGTCTTAGCCAAGGAGTACTAACCACATAGCACAATGGTTTGTCTATCAATCAGCCCCAATATTCAAGCCTGCCTTTCTACCCCCACTTTACGATTCTCTCACCTAAAAGCTAGAAACTATAATCACTATCACAAAGGTTTTCACTGCACCTCCCCTCCTTAACTATTCCATAGAAAAATATTTATCTCATTCTTCCACCCACTCTTATAGACTTAGCTCTAATAGTCACCCCAAAATATTTACAAATAAAGAACATCTACTCCTTCATTCAAAACTTTACTACGCTTATACAACCACTACCACCCTAACATAAGAAGAGTCATTGAGGGACTAAAGTAAGAGCATCAAAGATGGGGGGTTACTTCTCCACTACTCGTACTACTCAAGGCGAGACCCATGAAATAAGACATGGTACGATAGACTCAAGGTACTTCATAACCACCACCTAGGTTGTAAATAGAGGATCGATCCAGCTTAGACATACCATAGCATGAGGCCTTAGGACTGGGCACCAGGAGAAACACGACTACACATATCATAGGTAATATAACATAAAGCTGAGGTTCATATTCAAGGAACACGTCAAGGATCACTGCTTGAAACCACTATTTCTTGGAACTAGATACAATGTGATACATGGACGTATGGATCATGAGCGTCGTAACATAGAGATTGAACACTTGGAAGCTCAAATTTCTAAAAACCTTTATTGTCTTTGGTTCAAGGGTTGAAGTATGGACATACACGGCACATAGAATACAGACCTTAGGCATAAGCACTACTAGAGTGTGTGCAACACTAGTAGAGTTCCCTCTTAACCAAAATAGGAGGGAATTGCTAGAATAGGAATAAATTCACCCTATCTTTCCATTGAAGTTCACTTCTAGGAGAAAATTTAAGATTATCCCTCAATCTCCATCATACTACATCTATAAGCACATCACTTCGCTCTAAGGGGTATCACTACGGACATGTACTAGGGACACTAAGCTCTCTTATACTTAAGACCTCATGTATCTAGATGCTTCCTGGGGTTCAGCATAGTCTTACAAACTTCATGCCTTAACCCATTCATGACTTAGCCTCCAATCCATCAGTTCAACCTGGACCTCCGGTCTATGTATCACCACTTTTCTACTTCTATATCCTCTAAGTCATCAACCTCATCTTTTCTGCACACCCCACCAAGCCTACCAATCTATCCCCACAAATCTTGTATTGCTATTCTCTAGCTAGCGTACTCCCTTCACCAATATCAATATCTAAGGTTCAAACTTAGTATTTATCAACCATCATGCACTCCTACCAGTATACCCACATGGATATATATATATATATATATAGTTCACCCTACAAAGAGGTCACCCTAAATTCCTTATTCACCCGTCGATAACCTGTACATACCCGAAGGGAGCCATCCCCTTCCTTTAATGTATAAAAGGACAAAAGAACCCCACGGAGAAATAATAGGGCAAACAAACCCTTATCAAAAGAATACTTCAAATATTTCTTAAGCTCTTTCATCTCAATTGGAATCATTCTATAAAGAGGGATAGAGATAGAATGAGTGTTTGAAAGGGGATCAATCCAACATTGACTTCCCAATCAGGAGGGATACTAGGAAGGTCACTAAGAAAGGCCTTCAAAAATTCATTAACCACAGAAATGAAAGACTTTTTGGACACTAAGATACGATATGAACCTCTCCTTAGGCACTACAAAACTCCTTTTTCACTCAATAATAGGCTAATTAGGGAATTTAAATATGACCTTATGGGTTCGATAGTCTAGTGAAGCATAGCACGAGTGCAACCTATTCATCCCCAATATAACATCAAAATCAACCATGACTAATTCAAACAAATCCACCAAAGTCTTTTGTCCACCCACAGATACCATACAACCCCTATAGACTCTCTTGGAAACCCAGAGTCAACCACCGAGGTAGAAATAGAAAAAAGGTCTAGAAATATTCGTGACCAAAATCAAAATGCATAGCCACAAATAGGGTCACATAAGAGAGAGTGGACCCAAATCAAGTAAATAGTACACATCACAGAAAAAGAGTTTTAACATACCAGTAACGCCATCAGGAAATACCTCAGGCTCCCAAAATATAGTGAGATCATAGAGACACTCTCGGCCAGTGTTGGAGCCAGAAGTAGCAACCCTCGGTACAGGGGCTAGAGAAGTGGCAATTGGGATCCTATTTTCCCCATTGGCAATCCATGTGGGACACTCTCGCTGCATGTGAACAAACTCACCACAACTAAAATACTCATTCCTCTTTTTATAGCAATAATTGTGGTGCAACCAACTACAAAACTAACAAGGAGAATAAAGTTGGAATGATCAAGCTCCACCGATTCAAAAATGATATTTACCAAAAGATTAAGGATAAGGGACACTGACAACCACATGGGAACTCCCTAAATTCCTTTGCTCAGACCATTGTTCACCACCTCTACTATATTTTCTCTGGTCTCTCCCCCGATCTGAATATTGGGACTTCTTGCTCGGCCCATTTCTCGACCTTGCCTTATTCCTTCTCATACCAATGGGACCAAACTGACATGTTAGAGATGACACTATCTGGGTTAATAGATAAATAGAACGTCAAAACTTGGCATTGGTAACATCTTCTTGAGGTGACTGAGCATAAGTGTCACCTTTTGGAGTAGAGTCAGTGGAGACCGGTGGAACTCCACAAGGGAAACCAGAAGCAGCGACCCTTGACCATGTATTTACCTCATAAGTTGGACGATATTTGTCTGCGTCATCCTCGAGTGAAACATATGAGTTTCCATGAGCTTCGGAACGTCGGGAGGGCATGGTCTGAAAGGAGAACAAAAAAATATTGAGAGGAGAGTTCATAGACCATATCGCCCAAGAATAGAACAATAAGAAAAAAAACATTCCTAAATGCCTCATAGCCTCTCCCTTATAAGTATGGCGTGCTACACACCCATAAAAGTGACTGTACTTGACACGACTTTGTGGAAACTCAATTGACTATAAACCTGGCGCTTTGATAAAAATCAAACATGACACAAACCAGGGTCTAGTCATGTCGGGTATCTCAAGTCCATCTGAAATTGGAGAACACTCCCTATACCCAACCATTACATGCCCTATATCCCATGTCGGATGAATTTCAAACATATAACAATATATAATAATGTTAAATTAAAAACATGATGATAAGTATAACATCAAAACCGCAAGACATAACCAATTAACCATCCAGTACCAATCCCAATGCCAGTACTAATGCAAATACTAACACTAATAACAACACCACCCATACCCATAATAGTTTGACAAAGCCTATAACCAAAATTAAAGAATATATAGTCGGGACATGCCCCACACCATAGCTAAAACAAAAACCAAAGAAATAACAATAATGAAAAAAGTCTATAACATTAAATGGGGTCTTTCGTAGTATGGAAGCTCTCCTGTTCAATCCGACTCAAAGATGTCCCCGAATCCAAGTCACTAAGTAGGAGAAATAGTAGTATGGTCGGTTTCTACATTGCATGGGGATACATCCCCGGAAGATGGTTAGAGGAGTGAACGCTAGCATATAACTCAGGGATAAATATAAAATAATGCCATCAATTCAAAACCCAATCAAATAACCATATGCAATGTCATATATACATATATATATATATCGTATCGGGATAGGGAATAAGGTTTAGCATATATTTAAAACCTTTAGCTAGGTTGTATAGCTTTACTAACATAAATCCACCCACAGGCTATATCGGTCTAGTGTTACCCCCTGAATGGGTCTTAGTGCGTGTACCCTTTGCCCTCCATAGATATCATAGGGGTTGGGGTTTCCTGTGTACCCTTTTCCCTCCATGATACATATATACAAGTATAGACTTAGGAGATTCCCAAGTAACCCACAAGCCTAAGGTCACTAATACCAAACCTCATGTCGACAACTATGAGTTTTTAGTATCCGTCCTTTGGACTAACACCTTAATGACTAGCCATCACAACCCCCATTATTTCCCAATTAAAACACTTAGCACATAAACAAACCCCCAATTTCAGGAGTCAATTATTAAGGCATTATAAAGTGGTATCATCATACCGACTATAGCTTGCAAGCAATGGCATTAGGAAATACTTATGGGATTTCCATGTACCCCGCAGACTCCATTATTAAAATCACTTGAAGGACTCCTATGTACCCCCACAAGATTTTCAATTCAATTCAATTTATAACTTCCAAATCCCTTTTTAAAGTCATTCATAAATCATTAGCATTTTTTTACTAAGCCATAGTTCAAACAAAATTCAAACATGTGACAATATCATTCTCATTGACAATTTAACAAACAGGTTGAGGGCATGCCATTATCAAAGCCAAAATTATTAAATTTGGGATTCAGCTATGAACCCTTAATTAAATCACCGTTCTCATGCACCCACATGTGCAAAACCATAATTAAAAGCATACATAGTCATAATTTAAAACATAGAAAATAATATTCAATGATATACATTCAAACCTCTCAACCATGGTTTCAAAACCACCATTAATGATTCATGAACAATGTCTTAAATATATGATTTTAGTAAACTAACAATGAGGGAAAAGTCACATGCCTGAATTACAAAGATTCACGGAGATAAATTGATCCTTAAGTCCTTAGATGACCACTTTGGAAAAACCATAGCCTATTTTGCTTGAGAGGACTTTGAGAGAGTAAAAATGATGTTTAATCTTGTAAAGCATGGAATAAGTGACCAAAATGTGTTATATGGACTTGGAGCTTGAAGGGTTTTAAGTGGGAAATGTCCAAAGTGCCCCCAGCTTAAAGTTGTAAAAAGTCATTCTTGGTTATGAGTCGACTCAGTGACTTGTCACCACATCATATAACTCGTATCCTAGATAGTGAGTTGGACACCCATACATTGTCCATCTTACGACTCCATGATCCCCCATCGTGACCTGACCATACAACTCGTATGGTCCAGTTGTGATCAACAAAGAACCCAAAGGATTAGACACTTGACAATATACGACTCAACCCTATCACTTGTAACCTATCCTTACGGCTCTTAGTGAGCCACTCGTATTCAGAGCCAAGTCAAGCCACTAAGTTTTTTATTTGATTAAGGTTCGTCCTAACGACTCCTCATGACCCCTAAGGACTTGTACCACCAAGTCATAACCAAGATAGAAAACCCAACCACTATCCACTGGACACCTTACGACTAGGGTCACCTGACCCATAGCCACACCATAAAACTAGTATGAGTCGTTACTAGGACAATGAGCTCAAAGCTCAAGAATTTTTCAAGGGCCAAAATCCAGCTATTTCAAAAAGTGTTGATTTAATCTCTATTAGGATTGAATCTAGTCTCAATTTTTCACAACTATAGTCAAAATTAATAATTAATTTTTAATTGAGAATATTCATTCAATCCATGTTAGGATTGAATCAAGTCTCGATTTGTCACTATATTAACATAAATAGTTGACTTCTACTTCAAAAATGTTAATTCAATCTATATCAAGATTGAATCAAGTCTCAATTTGTGAATCTTACGAATAGCCAATACAATTCTTGACATTTAATAACTTAATTTCACCTCTAAATTTATTTTTAATGAGATAGAGTAATAATAATAAAATATTTAATTGAGATTTTTTTTTAGTTCAAGAAAATTTAAGAGAAATAATATGAAAATACTTCAAATTTTTAGTGACATGATTGTTGACTTCCAATAACTCAACCTCACTCTTATGTATATTTAAGATTTATTTTCATGAGATAAAGTGAAGAATAATTTAACAAGATATTAGATTTTGATTTTTCTGAATTCAGTTTTGACAAGTTATTTATATATTTTTTAGCAAAAATATATAAAAACACTTTAAATTTTTAGTCAACACAATTATTAATTTCTAACTATTTAATTTCACTCCTATGTATATTTTTAAGATGAAAATTTTCTAAAAAAAATCCTAACTTTCAGTCAAGTGGGGGGGGGGGGGGGGGACGTAACTTTCCAAATTATCATTTATAATCCATGTATCAACTGCATGCAACTGACTTTATTCGATATAAAATAAAAATACTATGAGAGTAATTACATGTGCAAGTTTTTTTTTTCTTTCCGTTTTTCATTTCTTTTAACAATTCATCCTTATAGTGGGGCCCTTCCCATGATCCTGCACATAGCGGAAGTTTTAGTGCACCAAAATATTTCTTCTTTTAAAAAAAATATTTTCTTTTTCCTTTTCGCTTTTATCTTTAACTTCTATTCTCTTTCTTCTTTTTTTCCTTTTTAAATTTTTTTTGTTTTTCTTGGTACTTTTGTCTTTTTTTTTTCTTTTTTGTGTTTTCTCTTTTTTTTTCTTTTCCTTTTTTCTATTTTGGTTTCATTCTTTTCAGTTTTTTCTCTCTTTTCTATTTGTAACTTCTATTTTTTATTTTTAAATTTTTAAAAACATGGCTACGTCGAGTACAAATTATGTATGATAACGAAAATACAACAAACACTTATTATATTCATATCTACACCATTATTTATATTTTTGTCTTTGTTGATACAATTGTATTTGTATTTCGATTTTATAGTTAATACTTGTATGAATGTATTTAATTGGTAAAAGAGACAATGGATTTTAATTAATTAAAACTTAGGATAAATAGGATAATTAAAAGCTTCTGTTTGCTAAGCCATGTAACTTTTTTCTTTTAAGATTTATTTATATGAGATGAAGTGAAAATGATTAAAAGAAATATTGAGTTGAAAATTTTTCTGAGTTCAATTTTTACCAACTTATTTTTATTAGATAAAATAATATGAGAATACATTATAAATTTAGTAAAGTAATATAAGAATACTAAAAAAAATAAAAATATAATTTAACTAAGATAAATTTGTATTTTAACGCGTCTGCGTAGTCTCAAACTTGTGATTCAATGATTATAATTCTTTGACCAGTTTTTTAGAATAGTATTATATGATCTTAATAATTTATATTTATTTATTAATCTTTACATACAGTTGATTTGTTAGTCAAATCTATATAAACTCAACATGAGAGTTATTTGGAGTTAAGATAAACTTTCTACATTGAAATTCTTAAGTCAAACTTAATTAATTTATAGTTAAAATATCACCTTGATAATCATCAATTGAATTGCTATTTAAAGGTGATTTTCCTTTTGTTTGTAAGTAAAACAAAAATGAATTTAACTTTAAAAGTAATTAGACAGGGGGACCCTATCTCCCCCTATCATTTTATCATATGTATGGAACTCCTCTCTAGAAGAATAAATCATGTGGTGGACATCCTCAACTGGACTCCCATCTCCATCAGTAAAGGTGGCCCAAACCACTCCCACCTTTTCTTTGCAGATGATCTCATCCTATTTGCCAGGGCTGACCCCAAAAATTGCTAGACTATTCTGAGCACTATTAATAGTTTCAGCCACTTATCTGGACAAAGAGCTAAATCCTTTAAATCTAATATCTTCTCCCATAACTACAAGACCGAACTTAGAGAGACTCTAGCCAGTGATATTAAATCAAAGCCAGTGGGGAGTTCAGGAAATATCTTAGATTTCCTATTTTCCATTAAAAAAACCCAGTAATCAAGATTTCTAATTCATTTTGGACTCTCTGAACTCCAAACTTGGGGTTTGAAAAACCAAATTCTTAAACATGGCTGGGAGAACCATACTGGCAAAAGCTCACTCAATAGCATCCCTTATCACATAATGCAATTCATTGCCATCCCTAATAAGATCTTAAACTTTATTGATAGAATCCAAAGGAATTTCCTATGGGGAACTGTTGATGGGGTCAGGAAAATCTATTGGCTCTCTTGGAACACTATCACCCTCCCAAGACTAGGGATTTAAAAAAGCCAGGCCCAAGAATATTTCCCTTCTTATGAGCCTTGCATGGAGATTCATTAAAAACTCCAACACACTCTGGGCATCAATCCTCAAAAATAAGTATTGCAAAAAAGGCATGACCTCTAACCCCACCACCTCCAGGACCTAGAAAGCTCTCCACAGGGGCTAGAGACAATGCACTGAATCCTGTACCTAGAGTGCTAAAAATGGCAAGAATATCCTTTTTTGGATGGACAAGTGGATCCCCAATTAACTTGCTCTTACGAATCTCATACAGGGCCCTCTAACCCCCCATGACCAGACTATCAAGAACTCTAAAATCTGGATGGACAATAATTGGGACTTTAGCAATCTAAACATGGAGATTTCTCAAAAACTCCAAGGCCATATCAAAAGTGTTTTTTATCCCAACCATAGAATCCTTAAGGACTCTCCTGTATGGGACCTCAAAGGCACAAAATCCTTCTCTTGTAACTTAGCTTACAAATACCTTGTTAATATGGCAAACTCTAGCTACATCAATTCCTCCACTAACTTCAACAATATCTGGACTCTCCCAACTCCCAATAAGATCAAATTCTTCATATGTATGCTCACTCATGATAGGCTCCTCTCAACCCTAAATTTAGCCAAAAAAAGGCTTCCTATATGATACTAAACAGTATCTAAATGATCACAAAACAGCCATAATCTCTACAAAATAGTCCACACGACAAGACACCAAACGGAAATAACAAACACAAACTTAAACAAAAAGAAAGATAGGTAAATTGACACAAAGAGAACATAAAATGTAGGAACTAAAGAGTATATTAAACTCTAAAACCTCTACAAAATATATTAACAAGCACCAAGTTCTTACGGTGATCGCCAAGGGAATTAACTCACCTCAAGATCTGTCGTTTTCAAGTAAAGAACAATATTGGCTTTTCCAAACCATAAGCTACAATGGCTAGACCAAGCCCTAACTAAGAACTACACTAAGGTGGTCTACTCTTAAGAGAGAGGATTTTTAATGTCTCATATTTTTATCATTCAACAACTAATAAGAGAATACCTAAAAAGTCCAACTTATGGTATATTACAAAGAAGACAAAAAGATCACTTTGACCTTATTGAGAGGGGCGGTCATAGTGTGTAAATACACCTTGTTCAGTGTCCAAAATACCCTTAATGAAGGGGCAGCCAAGGTATGTTGGACTTGAATGAATGGCGTCTCTTTAATGCTCTCAAAATCGAGGATGGCTTATACTTCAAGGCTTGTGGTTCTTGGGTTAACAATAATGTAAGCATCCAAGCAACCTTCCAGATGAGGTATTGCTTTAAGTCATGCTCAAAATGGGCCTTCCTTGTATATCCTTGTGCTCTCGGGGTGACAAGGTCTTGAGCTTTTAGGTGTTGGCCTCCAAAGATGTTATCAAAAGCTAAGGCAGCCATTTGACTTGTATCATCCTCCCCTCCTTGAAAAGGATTCGATCTCGAATCTATACCTTGAAAAATAAGAGAAAAGACCAACAAGCACCACTTTCTCATGGCACGAGGGTTAAAGTTAGCACAATAATAAACATCATTATGCTAAGGTAGAACATACTTGAAATATAACTATGAATCTGTTGTGTTAGTCATGAAAATCTTAGCAAAAAGATCACAAAGGGAATGGTTCTGACAAGTATCAAGAGATAATAAAACTATAAAGGACTCAATGGTATCCCGAAGTCCTAAAGGTAAGGCTACCCGTAACTTAGGGACCATAAAATACAATTGTTTCATTACCCCTTTAAGTGACCTCATCAAATATGGTGCCACTATTGGTATTAAAGTCCATCAAACACACATAGCATAGTCATTAGAACAAGTGGACCAACCAAAAATTTTCCTACTTCTACATAATACAAATCCAAAACTAGCATAGATGTCATCATAGGCAAAAAAGTAGTATTGGAAAGAACCACGTGTAAAGGTATACACGGGTGAAGATAAAGCATTTAAGCACATATACATTGTTTCCTTCAAGCAAATAGGCAACTTGGCATCCTCAAGTTTGTATTCATGTAATGTAAGCACAAGTGTGAAAAATAAGGATGCAAATTTAGAAACATTACCCCAAGGAGTCAATGACACCTTTGCGCTCGGGTTTTCAAGAAGGACTGCGCATTATTTACTCTTAAGAGTACTCTCATCTGTCAAAAAGAGATTTTCATGTTTAGGAGAAATATTGTCACACTATAATGCCCTGAGTCTGTACCCGGGGTGCTACGCGGTGCTCATAATCCCAAAGGACCACAAGCTAACCCATGACTCGTACCTGCTGCATTAGCTGAATAACAATACTATAATTATGCAAAAATTTGGTGGAAACTTGCCATAAGGTTCAAAGCTATAATTAGATACTGAGTACGGTACATCAATACCAAACTGGACATCTATATATGAATACTCTATGTCTGAAAATCCTATACTTTCTGAACAAGTGAAATCTTTGGGATTTGAATCTTGGGTTGATACCCCTAGGGTTTGTTCTTGAATGATTTTGAGAGAAAAGAGTGTATTTCCTTTGTGAGGGCTAAATTTTGTGTTTTAAGGGCTAATTCAAAATGGGAAAATGTCCCAAATACCCCTCTGGATGTTGTTTTAATTACTGAAAAATGTGTCCCGCGACGAGCAGACCGACACATTGCATCGATGGGGTCAATGCTATGGCTGACGCGCCACATAGAGTCCACGTTGGCTCACTGGAATTTGCATTGAGAGCTGGTAAATAGT
The DNA here is from genome assembly GCA_030864225.1 of Capsicum baccatum var. pendulum. Classification (NCBI taxonomy): domain Eukaryota; kingdom Viridiplantae; phylum Streptophyta; class Magnoliopsida; order Solanales; family Solanaceae; genus Capsicum; species Capsicum baccatum. Next base: position 115,869,260 of record CM061560.1, read on the forward strand.
ACTCATCAACATGATGGGCGACGCAGCGCATTGAGATCGCATCGATACACTGGTTTGGACTTCAGAACGTGCCTCAAACAAAGTTCAAAAAATTTGAAACGTGTCTGAGAACACCTACTGATATTCTTGATCATGAATTAACCTAAAAATCGATATTTAAATGTCATAAGAGTTATGTAAAAGGATCGCCAACTTACGAAGGCTAAAATAACTCTAAGTATGAACACTTAGCTAAATTCTTTTCCTAAGTCTGGGACCCCTTACTAGTTTTTATAGGACTGAATCAAGCTAAGGATTTTACAAGGTCTTACAATATCTCCCCCTTGGGAACATTCATCCTCGAAAGAGACTGACTAAGATGAGAATGCTGATAACTGAATTTAGAAACGAAACATGTACAATTGAAGTATGATTTCTGGACTGAAATTACTGATAAATTGAAATTTTATACTGAACATAAATATTTGATGCATGTGTACATAGATGAACATGATTCATAAATGCGGGACTGGGATTGTTAATAAGTAGAGTGTCTTGTGCTAAACATGCATATCTAATGCATGAAGACACAACTGAACATGCAACGGTAACTGGTACAAAGTCTATTAAGGAAAATCTGAGCATGAAACTGAGTAAGTTCAAGGAAAACTGTTACCTTGAGCTGAGTATGAGTTTGCAGAGAAAAAGTAAGGATACTTGGTCTTCATATCTTCCTCCGCTTCCCAAGTAGCTCCCTCAACTGGCTGGTTATACCAAAGAACTTTGACTAGATGGATGTCTTTGTTCCTCAGTCTGCGAATTTGATAGTCAAGGCTTTTGACTAGAATATCCTCATAAGAGAGGCTGTTCTGAATGACTATACCCCTTAGGGACTACAACTACTGGGTTACCTATTCATTTCATTAGAAAGGAGACATGGAACACTGGATAGACTAAAGCTAAATCTGAAGGCAACTCAAGATCGTAAGTTACCTTTTCAAAACGGCTGAGAATTTGAGAAGGACCTATATATCAGGGAGTGAGCTTCCCCTTCTTGCCAAACCTCTTCACTCCTTTCATAGGAGAGATCTTCAAATACACATAATCACCAATCTCAAACCCGAGATCCTTTCTCCACACATCTGCGTATGATTTTTGTTAGCTCTAAGCTGTCTTAAGCCTTTCTCTGATCAACTGAACCTTCTCTAAGGTGTCAAACACCAAGTCAGGACCTACCACTGTGGCCACTCCCACTTTAAACTAACCAATAGGATACCTATATCTCCTCCCATAAAGCACCTTAAATGGAGCTATCTAATTACTGGAATGATAGTTGTTATTATATGCGAACTCAATCAAAGACAAGTAGTTATCCCAACTACCTTTAAAGTCTATCACACATGCTTGCAGCATATCTTCGAAAGTCTGAATGGTCCTTTCTGCTTGACCATCTGTTTGAGGGTGAAAGGTTGTACTGAGGTGAACTTAGGTACCAAGACCCTTCTGAAATGCCTTCCAGAAATAAGAGGTGAACTGTGTACCTCTATCTGAGATAATAGATAATAGAACTCTATGTAATTTGACCAACTCTTTGACATAGAGTTTGTCATAGTCCTTGACTAAAAAAGAGGTATAGACTGGTAGGAAATGAGTTGATTTGGTCATCCTGTCCATAATGACCCAGACTGAATCATGTTGATGATGAGTACGAGGCAAACCCATCATAAAATCCATGTTCACCTTCTCCTACTTCCAAGTATGGATATTAAACTCCGGCATAGTCCTACTAGGCCTCTAATGCTTGATATTAACCTGCTGACATATTGAGTACTTGGTTACAAACTTTACAATGTCTCTTTTCATCCCACTCCACTAATAGATCTCCCGTAAATCATGGTACATCTTAGTGTCCCCTGGATGAATATAGTAACGCAGACTAATGCTCTTCTACAAGAATCCACTATCTTAGGTCATCTACACTTGGTACACATAGGCGACCCTAACAATGCAGAACACTATATCACCCTTAAGAGAAAACCTCTATCTTCTGATCTCTGACTGATTCTTTCAACTTAACTAGACTGGGATCCCTATTTTGCTTTTCCTTCACTTCAGAAACCAGGGATGATTCTGAACCATTCTGCACCCATAACTACCTTTTGCTGAATCGACTAAGAGAACACCTAGTCGGGCAAGCTGATGAACTACCTGAGCTAACTTCTTCCTACCATCATTCAAGTGAGTAATACTACCCATAGACATCCTACTAAGAGCATCATCCACTACATTGGCCTTTCCTGGATGATACAGGACACTCATGTCGTAGTTCTTCAACAACTCCAGCCACCTTCTTTGATGGAGGTTTAGGTCTTTCTAAGAGAATATTTATTGTAGGCTCTTATAGTCAGTGAACACATCAACGTGCACACCATACAAGTAATGCCTCCAAATCTTTAAGGAAAAAACTACTACTACTAACTCAAGATCATGAATTGTATAGTTCTTTTCATGGGGCTTAAGCTGTCTAGAGGCATAGGCTATGAACTTACCTCTTTGCATTAAAACATACCCCAAACAAACTCTGGAAGCATCACAATACACAACAAAGCCGTCTGAACCATCTGGTAGAGTCAAAACTAGGGCTGTAGTGAGTCGAGTCTTTAACTCCCAAAAACTCTTTTCATAAGAATCTAACCACTAAAATTTGACCTTCTTCTAAGTCAATCTGGACATAGGAGATGTAATAGATAATAATCCCTCAAAAAATCATCGGTAATAGCCAGCCAAACCCAAGAAACTCTAGATATTTGATGGAGAGATGGTTCAGAGCCAGTTTTTCACTGCTCTTATTTTTTGGAGATCAACTCTAATGCCATCATCAGAAATGATATGTCAGAAAAAGGCTACTGAACTTAGCCAAAATTTGTACTTAATGAATTTGGCAAATAGCTAATGGTTTCTAAGAGTCTGTAATACAATTCTGAGATGGTCTGCATTATCATGCCCACTGCGGGAGTACACAAGGATGTCATCTATGAAGACTATGATGAACATATTCAAGTACTAATTGAACACACGGTTCATTAAGTCCATGAAAGCTGTTAGGGCATTAGTAAGACCAAATGACATGACTAAGAATTCGAATTGACCATACCTAGTTCTGAAAGCTATTTTCAGAATGTCACATTCTCTGACTCTGAGCTGATGATAGCCTGATCTTTGGTCTATCTTAGAAAAGTAATTGGCACCCTAAAGTTGGTCAAACAATTCATCGATTCTGGGAAATGGATACTTGTTCTTGATCGTGACTTTATTTAGCTGACGATAGTCTATACATATTCTGAGATAACTGTCTTTCTTATGGATGAATAAAATTGGTGCACCCCACGGGGATACACTGGGTCTAATGAATCCCTTATCTAGGAGATCTTTCAACAGTTCTTTTTATTCTTTGAGTTCTGGTGGAGCCATTCTACATGGAGGAATATAGATAGGCTGAGTATCTAGAAGAAGGTCTATTTTGAAGTCAACTTTCCTTTTGGGAGAAACTCCAGGAAAATCTTTGGGACATACATTTGGGAATTCACATGCTACTGACACTGCAAGATTAGGTGTTTCTGAACTAGAATCTTAGACTCAAACGAGATGGCAGACACATCCCTTAGATATCATTTTCCTTACCCTAAGGTAGGAATCAAGCTAACCCCTAAGTGCTGAAGTACTACCCCTCAACTCTAGGACGGGCTCATTCGAAAATTAAAATTGGAAAATTTTATTTCTGCAGTCAACTGGGGCATAGAATGAATAAAGCCAATCTATGCCAAGAATAACATCAAAATCTATCATCTCTGATTCTACTAAGTCTGCTAAAGTGACTCTCTGAGATACTATAATCGAACATCTCCTGTATACCTGTTGGGCTATGATGGATTTACCCATTGGGGTAGAGATTAAGAAAGGCTCTTCTAGGATTTCAGGACTGACTCCATAGTCGACAGCTATATATGGAGTTACAAAGGATAAAGAAGCTCCTGGATCTAGCAAAGCATAAATATATAAATGATAAAATTGTAACGTACCAGAGACCACATCAGGGGAACTTTCCTGATCCTATCGGGACTGAAGGGCATAAAGTCTGTTTAGGCGTTGCCCACTGGTAGCATTGGAAGTGGCACCCTGCTAGTTTAGGAGACCCGACTGAGCTGAGAGATGGTTATGCTAACCCTGGGAACCTGGCTGGGGATAATCTCTGACTCTACGACCTATCTTGCCACACCTGAAACACACTCTGCCAGCCCTACAGATATCCTAGTGGTTTCTGCCATATTTTTGGCAAAGGGGATTTTTTGGGTATTGCTGACACTACCCCAAGGCTTAGGGCGTGGTGCCCTATCTCTGTTACCATCTCTGAATTTTGGCACTGGAGCACTGGCTGAGGATGGAGCTAGAACTAAGGATTTTGGGCAAAACTAAGAATGATTCCCACTCTCTGACCTTGGCTGAGCGAAGTTGAAACTACTTGCTCTCAGTTTCTTGTTCTCCTTCTCTTTCTCCCTATTCTTAAGCCTCCTCTATCTGCTGAGCATGGACCATGAGCCTGGATATGTCCATCTTCTTAATTAGCATTGCGGTCCTACACTCCTTGACCACATTGTTAGACACTACAGACACAAACTTACTCATCCTGGATCGGTTATCTGCAATCATATGAGGAGCATAGCAGATTAATAAATTCTAGAACTTTTGCCTCCCTCAACTCCAATGGGAAGAACCTATCCAGAAAAGCAGTGGCAAACACCTCCCACTCTATGGGCCCTACATCTGTGGCCTTTTCTACTTTTCACTGTTTAAACCATGAGTGAGCCACATCCTTTAACTGATATACAACCAACTCAGAACTCTCAATAGCAGTCACCCCCATAATACCTGTAACTTTCAGCACCTGATCAAGAAATTCCTGAGGGTCCTTATCTGACTTAGACCCTGTAAACGATGGAGGTTTCATTCGGGTGAAGTCTCAAATCTTGGATGCAGCAGTATTGGCCACTGGGTTTGTCGGAATGGCAGCTGGGCATTTATTCTTGGCTACTACAGAATGAGATAGGGTGGTGAAGGCTGCTCTGAATTCAGCGTAGGAGACATGTTCATCCAGAGGATCCAGATGAATAGGCAGAGAAGCTGGTTGGTCTCTCATTTCTCTTTCCTTAGTCCTCTTCGAAGGCATATTCTATAAACAAAAGAGAAACTTGGATTAGACAGAGAGTTTAAGTTGAGCTTGTGCCCACCTGCACGACATTATTACTGAAAGAAGGGAAACTTTTCCTCAAATATCTAATAGTCTTCTGTCCATAAGTGTGGCGCACTACAGACCCATGCAAAAGACTCTACTAGATGTAGCTTTCAGACTTTCTAGGACTCTGTTGAACCTTAGACTCTGATGCTAAGTTTGTAACCCCCCGAGTCTATATTCTGGCTGCTACACGGTGCTCATAATCCCGAAGGACCATAAGTTAACCTATGATTAGTACCTGCAGTATTAGCTGAATAACAATACCATAATTATGCAGAAATTAGGTAAAAACTTGCCATAAGGTTCAAACCTGTAAATAAATACTGAGTGTGGTACATCAATACCATAACTGAACATTTATCTATAAATACTCTATGTCTGAAAAGCTTCTACTGTCTGAACAATGAGTTGATGGGATGAGTTCCCAACTAACTCCTACTACTAAAGTAAACTGACTACTGAACTAGTGGAATAATAATTTTGTCCTCGAACAATAAGGACTTAGCACTAGTATATTGCTGATTGATCGGACTACTAAGTATGATCGAGAGCCCATATGTCTGAACTTATGATATAAGATATTATAGCGCAAAAGAAAGGTATGCATCAGTACTTTGAATGTACTGGTATGCTAAGTGAGGTAGGCTAAGATGCATGGGTTCATATGCATGAACAATACTGACTGAAAACATAAGTATAACTAAATGAGAGTACATGCATGAAATACATAAATTATAACTGAGGTCATGGTAACACTGGATACTGTATTCGAAATCACTAGTTTACTAATATCTGAGTTTAATTATACTGTATTACTGTTAATTGAGTGACTATATCTGACAGTCCTAATTCTGTGGAACTATTCTGAGTTCTATACCAAACTACGTGATTGTGTTTGGCAGTCCTGAATTCTGTAGAATTGAATTGAGTTCTACTCTGAAAACTAAAATTGGGACTGTGGGAGGTAACCATCTAATCGATATGCCCCTTTCTGAATGAATTGGGGTCCAACCTATAACCCCGATTGGAAGGGTATCAGTACCATGCCATGGGTAAAAATAAGATGAGTCACCCTCATCTAGCAAGTGCTCTGAATAAGAACGGTGGTACCCTTAACTGGAAGGTAAGACACCTCATCAACCCTCAACTGGCAGGTTGATGTCTCAACCTACACTGTCTACATAGTTCTGGAACACAAGGACTGTATCTAAGGATCACACCCTCTGATGGCAGGTGAGTAACCATCCTTGAGTTCACTCGATGCTGAATCCTACTCTCAACTGAATGGACACTGGACTGAATTCTAAATTGTGCTAGGCTAGACTAATTTGTTACTGATTCATACTGTCTGACTGAACTAACTGAGTTCTTTGGATTCTGCTAACTGATGGAATACAACTGAATTTCGTTAACTAACTGAACTCTACTGGGTTCTGAACTGATTACTAAACTACCGATCATGATACTACCGAGTCTATTCTATAGCTAATATAGCTCTAGGTAAATAGCTAGATTTTTAGGTATTAAATACCTCCAGGACACGATAGTATATACTATAAGAATAGCATAATCTTGACACATGATAACTAATTACTTGATCACCATTCATTCATTGAAGAATTTTGACAAACACTTGCATAACATGAATTTGTATACATGCTAATATGATGGGACTTAACTATTCAACTCACATGAACAATCCACCCATACTTAGGGGGCATAGTATATGCACACAATACTAAACAACATGAGGGCATTACAATTCCAAATACCAAATTCATAATTCAAAGGTTTCAAAATTAATTCTCATCATGCAAACACATTTAATAAACAATTTCATACAAATCTTGCAACTACTTATGGATTAGGAACTCCATTAACATGGAAATCATGATCCATTCAAACCTAACCATGAAATTCATCAAACTCATGAATTTGTAGTAAAAAGGGTTTATTGAACTCCAAGGGTGGAAGGAAACCCTTGGATGAACACTTGACATACCTCAATTCCTGAATTCTTAAAGATTGGTAGTGAAATCCTTGGAATTTGAATCTTTGGTTGATAGCCCTAGGTTTTATTCTTTAATGATTTTGAGAGAAAAGAGTGTAATTTTCTGTGTGAGGGCTGAATTTCATGTTTTAGGGGCTAATTCAAAATGGGAAAATATCCCAAATAGCCCTCTGGATGCTGTTTTAATTACTAAAAAATATGCCCAACGACGAGCAGACCAACGCATTGCATCGATGGGGTCGACGCTATGGCCGATGCGCTGTGTTGAGTCTACGTTGGCTCACTGGAATTTGCACTGGGAGCTGGGGAATTTGCGATGGGTGATGCACCACATTGAGATCGCATTATTCCACTGGTTTGGACTTCTAAACATGCCTCAAACGAAGTTTGTAAAATTCAAAACATGTTCGAGAACACCTACTGGCATTCCTGATCATGAATTAACCTAAAAATTAATATTTAAAGGTCATAAGGGTCGTGAAAAAGGATCGCCAACTTACGAAGGATAAAATAACTCTAAGTATGAACACTTAGCTAAATTTTTTTCTAAGTCTGGGACCCCTTACTAGCTTTTACAAGACTGAATCAAGCTTAGAATTTTGCGGGATCTTACACACACCATAGTGGATTATTATATCGGCTATAGACTTCAAGGCAATATGTATCATTATTTTCTCCACTAGGTTCCTTAGGAGTGTGTATATCATCTTCAAACAAGACATTATACCTAAAGAGAGCATGATATATCTCACGGCCAGATTTGGAGATAGTAAATTCCTCACTCTTTAAAAGATTAATATCAAATTTTAAAGAGGTTTCAAGCATAAAATTATCCCAAGAATGGCTCTCCGGTTCACTCCTATTTTGTTGATCAATATTTTCAAGTATTTCACTCACTTGAGTTCTATTAATCACATCACACACATACTCAAGTAGTGGACAAGTTTCACAAATAAGTTGGTCAACACAATTTTCACATGATGGTGTACTTTCATTCCACATCATAGCTTCAATACTAGGTGGACATAAGTCAATCTTACAAGAAGAGTCAACTCGGTTATCTATAGGATCAACTAGTGTATCCACTCGCACAATAAGTACATCATCCACAAGTGGCAAAGAATAAATATACTCACTTATAGGTAGGCTATTGCTCACACTCAACGGCTTATTAGCCATATGACCACCATTCACATGAACCAAAATGTAAGAGTTAGTTATTTTACCTCTACGTTTATGAGTATGTTCTTCTTTACCTCGGTGTGAAAGTCCGTCACAAGATTGGGCAGCAACTTCCTTCGGGTTGCTCTCATTGCAAGTTGTTTGGATAGTTGTATTTTGAGGGAAGAGTTTGGGTAACAATTGGCATATAATTTCAATGTGCCATTGCATAACTTCAAGATCGTCATTGATGCAATCATATGTGGCTTTGAAATTATGGGCAGCCATGGTACCTAACAAAAAAAAAGACAACAACAAACAAAAAAAAATTAGTAGTAAAAGCTCCTTACAAACACTCGATACACTCACCTTTGTGATTCTCACAATTGGAGCAACGAATATAGATAGTTGCTTACACTCCAGTAGTCAATAAGATGTCAATCCTAGTTGGCGGCTAGAATGGATTCTTATTTTTGTATAAACTCAAGCCATAAAACAAAATTCACTTACGAACTTGAAATAAAGAAGTTACTATGAGATACAAACAAGAAAAACACTCAAATAATGAAGACACGAAAGAAATGTATTCAATAACTAATTTACAACTTAGTATAAGAATAAAAAAAATGAAACTAAGAATCAACAACAAGAAACTAAGAATCCAAAATTTTGAGCCCTAAGTTTTGGTGTTGTATGAAAATTGGTGATGTGCCAGTCTAGGATTGTTGAGGTTTTAAAAGGTTATTATTTTTCCAACTTTGAAATTTTGGTTCAAGTTTGAATTCTTGAAGAAGTGTATTTCAACCTTGGGGAAGAATAACATCAATATTGGAGCCCTTTTTCACATTCAAAAGATGTTTGACTTATCTTACACCTTTTGGACAAGACATCTTTTTGAAAGGTTGGTGGCCCTTTCCTCTTTTGGACACCTGGAAAAGTGTTCTTTTCCTCTTTTGGTACCAAGTCTTTTGTAGATCTTTTTCCCCCTTCCCTTTTGGTAGGTTTTTGAGATTTGTTTTTAAGACTAACAAAGGCCTCACTTCTTTATACTTGGCTTTTGGATCAAACAACACTATTGAAGAGCCTTTTTGCAACTAGATATGAAGATAGTCTATAGAACAACAAGAACTTTCAATAGAAGTTTGAAAACCTAGCTTCACGTTGAACCTCCAACAATCAACAACAGACTTTTCAAGATTAAAAACCACAATAAAATACCAACAAAACGAGCTCAAACCATACCTTCAAGTTTTTGTCCACACAACAACACCAACAATGTTCAAGTTCTTGAAACTGTTACAATAATACCAACAACAATGTTCAAGCTCAACTTGGATCTAGACTCAGGGGTGTTAATGAAGACAAAACTAACACTTAGAAACAACTAATACAAGAAAAACACACCTAGATCTAGACACAAATCTCGGTCAAAACAACAACAACAACAAGAACAGAATTTCGGCCAAGAATACAAAAAAATGGACAGGTTTGCCTCTTTTTTATTTTTCAGTTGTCTAACACTTTTTCCCATTTTCAAGTTTATAAGCCCAAGATTAATCTTGTTGGAAGAGGATCAAGCCATGCTATGATACCAAATGATACCAAACGCTATCTAAATGATCAAAAAATAGCCCATAATCTTCGCAAAATAGTCCACACGACAAGACACCAAATGAAAACAACAAATACAAACTTAAACGAAAAAAAAAGATAGGCAACTTGACACAACCCTAAATGTCATGTGTATAACCAGACACTCGAGGGCAGGTACCATATTTTCCATGGTTGCCCTCTAACTAGGGATCTTTCGACTGATTTGCTCTATAAAGCCAAGAAACCGTCTGCCATCTCCCACACCACCATCTTTTCTCAAAACTGGATTGATACCTAGACCAAGATCAAATATAAACCTTATGATAATATCCTGTTGCAGCCTGAAATCCTCCCCTAATGTCTCTGGACGATTTGGAAGAATAGAAACTTTAACCTTTTTAACAACACCTTGAGTAAGGACTCCTTCCATAAGGTTTTTACGGAAGCAGTTGAGTTTAGTCACATTGGCAACCAAAGACCTCACACTAGGAGACTTACGACCATCTCTGTTAAGTGGAAACCTGCAAAAGAGACTTTTGCATGCTCAACATAGATAGCTCCTATTTGGGTAACCCGAGAAAAGAGGGTACTGGTGGTGTAGTTAGGAACCACAACAGGGACTGCCTTATAGGTTTTATCAAGAGCTTCCTTAATGCTATGAATAATCGCATGGAATTATTAGCTCTTTTGGAGGGCCTCAAAATCTGCGAGTCCCAAAACCCATTGCCTATTAAAATTAATTCTGATTTTATGGAAATTATTAAAATGTTAAAAGAGGGCAACCCCCTCTATAATAGAATTATTGATGAGTGTAGGATCAAATTAGCAAGGATGCAGGGACTAGTGGTAACACACATTTACCGGAAACAAAATCAAGTTGTTGATGCACTGGCCAAGAATAGAGCAATCTCCTCTCTTTTTGATAAAGCTGAACTATTTTTTGTTCCTCCCATATATACCCGACAGTCTTTGTGGGCAGACATGATAGAAACTTCTTTTGAAAGATGTACTAGATTACCCATATCGTAAACCTTAACAACAGAATCTTTATCTTTTGCTATTAACCCATGCTAACTAGTCTGGCTCTATTATAATTCACTAACAGTGAAAACTCTTTATTTAATGCTCATTTCAACCCAAAAAATGATTATTAGTTACTATATAAATAAATTAATTTAGCAACTAAACTACACTATTTTCAATCTCAAAAATTTCATTCATGGTTTCTCTTAATTAGATATTTTTATTGTTTTGGATTCACTTTTTTTAAAAAAATTATAGGAGAAATTTTGTAGATGAGAGATATGAAGGATTTAAAATTTTTCAAAAAAAAATTAAAAATTAAAAATTTAAAAGTTAAAAAATCTATATAGTAAAACAATTAAAGGGATAGAAGTATTGAAAGAAAAAATATATAATATAAGTCAAAAGATGGCTATAAAAAGCCTCCAAATCAGATGAAAGAGATTATAATAAATAAGAAAAAATTAGAATAAAAAAATATAAGGAGCAATTAAAAGAATAAAGTAAGTTATGATTTATAAAAAATAATAAAAAATAATAAATAAAAGTTAACTAATTTTACTTTGGAGGGAAAAATAAATAGTTTTGAAGCCTAAAAGAAATAAGAACGAAAAATTTCAGGTATTTTTGCATTTTTGAGGGAAAATTAGGCTGTTTTATTATTAAAGGGTATTATCGTCTTATTTTCAGTGCATTAATGCCAAACAGCAAGGACTGTTTCCTAATTCTGCCAAATTGGTTTGTTCTTCGAGGAGGCGATGGTTCATTATGACCGTCTGAAACAATTATTAAAACTGACAGGACTTCTTTGATTTGTCAACAATTTCTACCAAAATTATTGAAGCTGAAATTAGAAACCTTGCCTACCACAAAAGAAAGTATCATTACATCAGTGTGTAGAAAATTCATTTATTAAGAGTGTATTTGGCAAGGGGAAAATATTTTCTCAAAAATATTTTTTATTTTTTTTATATTTGATCGATTTAAATATTATAAAAAATATTTTTAAAATAAATTTATTTTTCTTAAATGTATTACTCTTATTTAAAAAATAAGAATAATACTTTTCAAAATTCTCTTTCAACCGCACTCTCAAGTTAAAATGTTTATACAATTCTCAAAATCAATCACCAACACTCAATTCTCTATCAATTCCTCTCCCCCCTCCCTCCCCTCCACTTTCAATCTAAAAGAAAATATTTAATTTTTTTAAGTGCTTCAAATTTTTATTTGGACCCTCCACCCCCTACCAGCTCTCCTCCCACTTCCAAAAAAAAGGTATTTAACTTTTTTTAGAAAAATTCAAACTTTTTTCTTACCGCACTCCTTATTCCACTCCATCCCTACCAGCCCCCCCCCCCCCCCCCTGTCCCCACCACACACACATAAAGAAAAAAAAAATTTAAATTAGTTTTTTTAAAAAAATATTTTTTTTTTACCCCACTGTGACACCCTACCTCAACCCCCACTCCACCCCCAACTCCTCATCCCTCCACCCTCCTCCCCTTCATAAATTTTTTATTTTATTTTTTTAAAAAAAAATTTAAAATTTTTTTCTTACCCCATCTCTACCACCTATTTTGACCCCCACCCCCAGGCCCACACACCAACCCTCTCTCCCCTAAAAAAATAATTTAGTTTTTTTTTTAAGTTTCAAATTTTTTTCCTTACCCCACCTTTTTATCCTATTCATTCTCATTATTTTTTATTAAATATATAAATAAATTTAGAAAATATTTTCCTACTTGCATGACAAACACAAGAATATAAGTGATAAATAACTTATTTTCCTACAAAGTATTTTCTTCTCCATATTGAACACACCCTAAAAAAATTATCTTTCGAGATTAAAAGTTATTTTTATAAAAATATTTTCTACTCTTTAACTAAATACTACTATTTATTTTCTGAAAAATATATTTTTATTCATCAACCAAACACTAAAAAATATTTTTTAAAAAAATATTTTTCACTCATCAACCAAACATAAAAAAATAAAAATCAACTTCTTTTTCATAAAAAATATTTTTCTCCCTACCAAACACACTCTAAGTAGGTTAAATTTATCTAGAGAAGTTAAAGATGTCACTTTAATTTGTTGGACTTCTAAAGGACTTTGTGGGGCGCAAACAATTCTGAGTAGGTGAACGAATGACGTGGAGACATATAGCAAGTATGATAGATTATAACAATCCACTAAGAAGCATCGAACAATACAAGAGCCTTCTCTAGTGAAAGGTCCTAAATATTCTTTAAATAAAAGATCATATATATTTAGTTTAAAACTACTTTTTAAATTTTTTTTAAATGCAAAATCATTAATTACATTTTTATATTCAATTTATTGTAATAATTTTTTTCAATTGATAATATATCTAATCCATTCAATCTCTCTTGAGACATAAAACAAAGTTAGAATAATAAAATATGATTCAAAAATTTGAAAAGTTGATATAAATAATAAAGATCAATACAATAATTAAATTCAACATCTTTTGAATATATAAAGATGAAAAATTTATTTAATTAGACCTAAAATTTATCAAAATTTTTTTTAAAGTCGGTCGACATTCATCTACCACCTGTAAACTACAGCAAAATAATACGATAATAGAGACATCAAAATAATACAATTAAATCTAATTTTTACACAAAAATTTCCTCAAAGCTGATCAATATTCACCTACCACCTATAAACTACAACAAAATAACATAATATTAGAGAGATCAAAATAATACAACTAACCCTAACTTTTACATAAAAAGAAATTCCCAAAGAGAGATACCAAAACAATACAATTAAACCTAATCTTTACCTAAAAAATTTGTCAAAGCCGATCGATATTTATCTACCACATGTAAACTATGACAAAATAATACAATTAAAGAGACATCAAAACAATACAATTAAACATAAATTTTACACATAAAAATTTCTCAAAGTTGATCGACACTCATTTATGACCTGTAAACTACCACAAAACACTACACTAATAGAGATATTAAAACAATATAATTAAGCCTAATCTTTACTTAAAAAAATTTTCAAAATCGACCGACATTCGCCTAATACTTGTAAATTAAAATAAAATAGTACTATATTAAAGATATCAAAATAATACAATTAAACCTAATATTTACATAAAAAATTCTTCAAAGTCAACCGACTTTCATCTACGACTTCTAAATTACTATAAAATAATAGGATAATGATTACAAAGCTCCGGTCTCCGATAAAAGTAATTCTTCTCTGAGAGAAAATTTAAACCATTAAAGACGACTTGAATGAAAACAAAATAAAAAAATATAGTAGAAGCAGATGAAACACACGTTGCATTCTAGTTTTAAACAAAATGTACAAGTTTTTAGACGTTTTTATTTGCCAAAAATAAGAATGTATAGTTAGGACTTTTTTAATAATGATGTTTTTTTTTTTCAAAAAATATATATTATTAGTATTTATGTAAAATTATAATTTGAGAAAAATAATAAAAAAAGTGATTTTGTCTGAAGGAGAGTGTTTTAATGAAGGATAAAAAGTTCGAATTATTTTTCTAAGGATCTTCACACTTTTAATATATTATAGATGTAGACGTAGATGTAAATGTGAGTATAGATAAATTAGAAAATTTATCTCAAATCACAAAAATATCCTACTATGAAGAGTTTATAATGAAAACTAATAATATAGTAATACATGTTTAGTTTATAGAAGATGTCTCCTCGTTAATATTGTGATACAGGTGTATTTTAGGTAAAAAAAATATTGTGTAGCCTTTTAAAAAAAGAATAACCCAAGTTTGGGCATATGAACATATAATGTCCAGTCGGGTAAAAAAATGTCACTTTATGGCCATTTCTTATTCTTTTTTAATTTGGATCATTTTGGCCTACGTAGTTTATATAGAGTTCATATACAATACTGATACAATCTATATACAATACTGATACAGTATATTCAACTTGCGCAATTCGGCACTTTTAAGAATATTTTAATTTTTTTCTATAATTTTTTAAATGATCAAATATTCTGCATTTTTTATTATTTAGAAATAATAATTAAATTATATAAAAATACTATAATTGTTAAATAGAATATGTAGCTATATAAAATATATGTATAGAAACTGTATAGTTCTATCAAATATGTATATGTATAAAATATATAAAAAAAATAGAGAAAGTATTGAAAATTATATAATTGTTGTAAAAAATGTGTAAAAAAAATATACAGTTATTTTATAAATTGTGTATCATAACTGTATAATTTTCGTATAGAATATTTATATGTATACGATTTGTATAGAAACTGTATAGAAGGTGTGTAGAAATGGTATAGAACATGCCAATAAATTGAAATGGCTAGAAAGTGGAATTTAAATTCCATGACCATTTTCATGGAAATAGTTTAATTTGAAGTGCCGTTTCTGTCCTTCTGATAACGCTCAAACTACAGCTCTCGTAAGAGTGTAAGCGATCGTTGTCAAATATAGAACCCAACTGGGTTGGGTGTCGAATCCCACAGGGAATACTTGATCACTAAGTAAGCAACGATTAGTAGACTGTTGATCGAAAATTCTACGAAAAGGGAGAATTTAATTTTAGCGTGAATTAAAAGTATCAAAGTAACAAAGAAAATCAGAATGTTTAGTAGGTTTTAATCAATGAGAATTTTAAGTTAGGGTTATGTCCACCTTATGAGTTCTACGTATCTATTGGCTATGAGTTATGCGGAATTCCGACATGTATGCGCTTATAGAGTTTCATATTCTATGGTAAATCCTAGTGTCTTTCGACCATCAAGGATTATTTCACTTTAACTCTTTCGAGCTTAAAGCGTATAACTAATGGTACGAATTCTCCAAGAGGTTAATCCAGTTACGACACTAACTTTTAAACAGGGGTTGGTAGCCCTATTTCCTTGTCACTCTCTCTTTTCTAGACATGTAACTTTTCTTTCGAACAAGTTAATGCTATACTGGCATATTCTATATGTTTGCAACCACAAGAATTCAATTAAGATGAAGAGAGTAATGATATAAGCAGCATACGTATCAAGAATTCACAAACTCATAGCAATAGATAGTATATCATAAGGCTTTCATAACCCTAACAGAGAAGTTTAGCTACTCATGAGTGCAACGGAGATCACAATAAACATCATCATCGTACCAAAGCTTGAATGATCTCACGTTAGTCACAAGAGCCGTGCTTTCTCTGTTAGAAAGTAACGTGAATAGTACTAAATGTCGAATAAAAGAAAAATAGAATTGAATAGAAAATAGAATGAATAGAAAAGTCGGATAGATGAATAATAATGTTAACAACGAATTTAAGAATAGAAGAGAATAAGAATGAATTGAAAGAGAATGAATTGAATTGAATGCTGAAAAATTCAGCAAATAAGGGTTTTTATAACACCCTTGTCCTAGTCCTACTGAAATAGGGTTTTTATCCTTGTCCTACTGAAATAGGGTTTTTATCCTTGTCCCAGTCCTACTGGGTTACTGTTGATCTCCAAGTATTAAGAAATACTGATTTTGCCCGGGACAGGTTTTCCATGCATCACATTTAGTCCTCAAGCTTTCAAAAGCTGCCTTCCTTCTTACGTGAAGTTTCCTTTAGCGTTCAACAGTCCACAAAATGCTGAAATCTTCATCATTTATACCTGAAAACTTGCTAATCACGTTGGTTAGCTCACTTACAGGAAAAAGGACTAAAAATACAGGAATTATATATTTTATCCTCAAAACTTAACCAAAAATATGGATAAATAATGGTGTTTAGGCGTGTAAATACGCCTAACATCAACACCCCACACTTAAAGCTTTTTTCGTCCTCGAATAAAATATCATGTCCATATAAAACATCTACTTAGGGTTTCACAGTAACAGCACAAAATATTCATCAAGACAGGCACGGGAATTATTAACAAAGAGTAGGTTCCTTGATTGCTACTAGAAACAATTTAACCTCCAACATAGACTCGTGTTGATGGTTAATTCGTATCCACAAGTTAAGGCACAAAGAATCATACAAAGCTACCCAAAACTCATCAACCATGTGTGTCTCACACAAGATATCACCCATAATCACTCACAAGTTTTGAATTTTTCGAAACATGGGTACAATATTTTCCTTGCTCTCACTCTCACAAAGAATTCATATGTTGCAACTGATGACCATAGGCTTGCCCTTAGTGTAATGCTCTACTAATATTAGAATGCTAAGTTTAGGATCAAATAGGTCTTTTACAGGTTGTAATGTAGGCTAAGGGACGGGTAGGACTATTTTGGCCAAAAATAGTGACTATGTTCCCTAAGCGCTTTAATCCACTACATTGTGTCATTAACGCTCTTTTTTAAACAATCCTGCTACCTTTCTTTCATGTAACACCCCTTTTCACCTTATTTTGTTATTTAAACATAAACACAATTATCTTTTTAGTTTTCTATTTTTTTTTTCATATCAAACATCTCTTATGATAGCCATTCTTACTCACAACAATTTCAAGTACCAATACATTCTAAGGCATCACTCTCACCCAATTTTCTCTTATTTTGTCACATGACTTTACAATTTAAAGCGCTTATGAATTCGGATCAAATTATGGTCTTGAAAAAAAAATGGATTAGGCTACATATGAGGCTGTCAAAGAAAATAGCTACAGGCTCAAAGGGGTTTAACTAGGGTAAATGTACACGGGTAGGTCAAAAGAAGGTAAACAATTATAGGCTGTCAAAGAAATGCCTAAATCATCTCCTAAACTTGCACTCTTTATTTTGCTTTACACACACACCAGGCAAGTTCTAGCATCAGTCACAACACAGAATATACTATAATCTCACACACACAAGGCACATGGTCAAATTTATTGGGAGCAGTATAGACTCTTGACCCAACATATGAATGAACTAAACCATAAACTTATCACATAGTGAGTCACACTTAGAGCCTAAACGTCTCAATAGTAATGATTTTATCACAAACTCTTGTCATAATACCATGCCGCCTATCAGAACAATTTCATGCGTCAAAATCTAAAAAAAAATCTATGACTAATTAAAACAAAAAAAACAAAAAAAAAATAAAATAAATGTAGGCAAAGAAGTACAGCATACAAATACCAGCACCCCACACTTAGACGGGACACACTGCCCTCAGTGAAAAATAAATAAGGAAAACCTGATTAGTCAGACTCCTCCTCTATGTCTGGGGTCATACCCACTGCATCGGAATCATCATCAGAGTCGTCATCCTCAGAAGTTCCTCAAAATGTAACCCACTTGATTCCAAGAGTGCGTCGAGGTATTTGCAGCACGGAGGATTCAACTTGTTCTTTTCTTCCTCTTCTCTTACCTTTCTGTGAGGTGGACGCTTTTTCTTTTCCTTGTCATCCTTTTGGTGCCATTCTACCTGTGATTAGAATGGATTCATGGTATCTCATCTCGGAGGATTTAATCAACACACAAACAGTAGTGGCGCCACCCCACACTTAATTTGTTTGTACAAACTAATTAAGTGAGTGATGTCGATTACTCAGACTTTATCGACATATATATAGGCGATATGTTCCAACAATATGTTCATCACAGTCATACTTTTATGTCATCTTAACTATCCTTTCCAACTTTATTTTATGTAATCTTGACTATACTTTTATGTTTGAATGAATGCACTTTTTGAACAAGACCACTACATAGAGATTGTATCAAGTTATGGCATAGAAATAATCACAACATCTCATGCTTGTATTCAATCATGATCTTTATCTCGATGAACGAGTCATTTAAACATCCAAGCATTCAACTTTGAAGAGTATGCAATTAACTTCACCATTTCGATTTCACAAAAGTATGACAGTGTATCAAAATCAACTACAAGATGGAACCAAGTCAAGAACACCCACACGTATTCTTTCACTCAACTAGATGTATCATAACAAATAAACTACATTCAAATCACCAACACCACTTTAAGATCTAAAATACCATGATAAGCGTAAGATTGTAACAAGTTCGGAATATAGACGAAGAACTTACTTGGTGTTGCACTCGGAAGATGATCTTGCAAGGTTAGATGAGCAAAAATAAAAGTTTTAAGAGATTTGGGAGGCAAAGGCGGCGCCTAGTGCTTTGCCTAGTTGAGCATAGGCGGCGCCTATGCTATGGCATTGTAGATTCAGAGACCAAAGGCATTGGCATAGGCGGTGCCTATGCTATGGCATTGTTGGACCAAAGGCTTTGGCATAGGCGGCGCCTATGCTATGGCATTGTTGGACCAAAGGCTTTGGAATTGGCGGCGCCTATGCTATGGCATTCTAGATTCAGAGACCAAAGGCCATAGCATAGGCCTTGCCTTATCCATTGCCTAGATTTACATAGTCCTTGCCTTGTCTATTGCCTAGATTTGTATAGGCAATGCCTAACCGAAAGCCTTTTGCTCCTTCATTACTCACTTACCACCTTTAACATTGCTCACTTTCAAATCAAAATTTGAGACCAAGCTCCTCCTTTATACTTCTTGCACCTACACTTACTCAAAAACAACAAAAACGATTAGAACGATGGGTTGCCTCCCACCAAGCGCCTTAGTTTTGGTCGTGGCTCGACTATAAAAACAAACTCCTAGTAAAACAAAACAATTTAAATACGATGGGTTGCCTCCCGTTTAGCGCTTGATTTATTGTCGCGGCACAATATAGTTATCTCAATTACTTAGACTTCATCGAGATATATGGTGCATCATTTTCTGAATGGATTCAGACGACTCTGATGCTTACTTGTATGCATGCAATCTTCTTTGAGATGACTCTTGTGCATACATATCCTAGGAGGGATACCAATTATATCATCAATAGTCTAACCCATGGCTCTCTTATACCTCTTTATAGCAGAGATGAGAGCCTCTACGTGATGTTTACCTAAATCAGCCACAACACTCACCGGAAGTGTATTTTCACTTCCCAAGAATGCATACCTTGGGTGACTGGGGAGCTCTTCCGATTTTAGCACTGGTGGCTCTTCAACGGAAGTCTTCACTGTTGGTGAAGGTCGATGCTTAAGATCAAGGTCCAGATTCTTAGAAGCATGAGAATAGGACTTTATTCCTATTAGAGCACAAACGGTTTCTTCATGTTCTTCAGCCTTCTCAAAATTTAACAGCACATCAGATAGTGACTCAACAGTAAGCTGCTTCTCTACAGATAATTCTTTCTCATCCTCATAATAAACATCATCTACAGAGAACACATTCATATCGCTGGGCTGCTTCATTGCTTTGCATACATCAAAATGGACCACTTCGTCATTCAACCGAAATAAAAGCTCATTAGCTCTCAAATCAATAAGCACACTTCCGGTTGTGAGAAAAGGACGACCCAGGATTATGGGAGCTTCAAAATCCACCTCGCAATCCAAAATAACAAAGTCTGCAGGAAAGATGAAGGTAGAAACCTTTACCAACACATCATTTAAGATACCAACAGGTCGTTTTACCAACCTATCTACCATCATGACCCGCATATTGGTTGGTGTAGGGTCGCCCAACCCTAACTTTCTGTAGATGGATAGTGGCATCAAATTAATGCTAGCTCCCAAATCGCACAATGCCTTAGCAAAGTCCAATGATCCAATCGTGGAAGGAATAGTGAAAGCACCAGGGTCTTCCTTCTTCTGTACTAAGGACCTTGTGGCAATTGCACTGCAATGATGAATATTATCTGTCGTCTCATAGCTTAATGCCCGCTTCTTTGTTAAAAGGTCCTTCATGAATTTAGCGTACCCAGGCATCTGTTCTAGCGCCTCCACCAAAGGAACATTAATAGTCAGCTGCTTCAACATCGTCATGAATTTACTGAACCTTGTATCATCCGCCTTCTTCTTCAGTCTCTGCGGAAAAGGTGGTGGTGGAAGGGGAATCGTTTTTTCCACCACTTCCTTTTTATCTTGCTTTCGATTATCAGCCTTTTCAGGTGTGTCATCAGCCTTTTTCTTCAATCTCTGAGGAAAAGGTGGGGGTGGAAGAGGAATAGTTTTCTCATGAACGCGCTCCATCTGATTTTCAGCTTCTACAGAATCATCACATTCTACGTCAATAATAATCTCCTCTATATCATCAACCACCTGCTTGTCTTTAGACGGATTGTCTAACACCTTACCGCTCCTGGTAGTAATAGCCCTGCATTATCCATCATTCCTTGGATTTTGCACAGTGTCACTAGGTAAAGTGCCAGCTTTTCTTTGGTTGATTGTCGCTGATAGTTGACTCAATTGTTTCTCCAGCTGTTTTATTGCAGTAGAATGCGAGTCAACCAATTGCTTCATTGTAGGACAAATCATTTATTACCTCAGTTACTCCCGTGCTGGTTGCCTCCACTCCTTTCAACAGATTAGGCATCATATCTTCCATGGACATATTTCCAAAACCAGATGCAGCGGGGTCACGTATTCCAGGAGGAACATAGAAACCACTCCTATCAGTCTTGTTCTTCTAACTACCTTGATCACGGTCCTTGTTTCCTGATTTATCATAATAGTTCCGACCTTGGTTTCCTTGGGCATTGCCTCAGAAACCCCCCTGATTATTCAAGTAGTTAGCTTCTTCTTCAGAATCGGATTCACCTCTTGCCTGTGACACAACAGCTTTGACTTTTTTGGTCTTCCCTGATAATAAGTGCTTGGTAAGAAGATCCATCTGTATTTTTATGTGCGCCATATATTGATCGCGTTCCTCCTCTCTTCGCCTTTGTTCTGCAGTCATGCCAATAGATATAGTAGAGCTTGCTACCTCAGACTCCCTGGTATGCCAAACTCTACTTTGCTTTGTCATACGATCTAGCATATCACTTGTCTGAATAAAAGTAAGGTCCATGAATGACCCTCCTGCAGCATTATCAACCACTGGCTTAGTCACTGAATTCAAAGATCTGTATAATATCTCCATCAAGTGGACATTGGTCATATGATGGTTTGGGCACCGCATAAGCTTCGTCTTGAACCTCTCCCATGTTTCGTGGAGGGCTTCAGTTGAAGGTGACGAAAATTGCTGATTTCATCTCTCAATTGTGCTCTCTTGGATGGCGGAAAGAATCTTTCTAGGAAAGCGTCTTTCAATTGCCTCCAATTAGTGATAGAATCAGGAGTCAGCCCATTCAACCATAGAGTTGCCTCACCAGATAGAGACAATGGAAATAAGCGCAGCCGAATTGCATTCTGTCCAATGCCTGGATTGTCGAATGATTTGCATGTAGAGATAAAATTGACCAGATACATATTCGGATCATCACCTGCAAGTCCACCAAATAAGCCCTTCAGCTGCAACAACTAAATCATGGTGCTAGTGATATTAAACTTGGATCTAGGTGCGAAGGGCGGAGATATAATAGCTCCTGTGGTACCAGCTCCATCCAGGTTGTCATCATCATCATCGAAAGGCATCTGCATAGCGTAGCGTTCAGGCCTAAATCTGGCTTGACGATCTCTTCTATTTGAAGGTTGATAACGCTTAATCTACAGCTCTCGTAGGAGTTTAAAGCGGTTGTTGTCAAATATATAACCCAACTGGGTTGGGTATCGATCCCACAGGGAATAGCCGGTCAATAAGTAAGCAAAAATTATTAGACTTTTAGTGCAAGTCTCGTGGAAGGGGGGATTTTAACGTGCAAATAATGTAATAGTAAAGTAAAAATAGAAATAGCAAAGTAAACAGAAAGAATGTTTAGTAAGATGTAAAACAATGAGAATTGAGAGTTAGGGTTATGTCCACCTTATGAGTTATACGTCTCTATTGGCTATGAGTTATGCGGAATTCAGACATGCATGTGCTTATAGAGAATTGTATTCTATGGTAAATCCAAGCGTCTTTCGACCTTAACAAGGACTATTTCACTTTAACTCTTTCGAGCTTAAAGCGTGTCTAATGGTACAAATTCTCCAAGAGGTTAATCCAGTTACGACACTAACTTTTTAACAGGGGTTGGTGCCCTATTACCTTGACATTATCTCTTTTCCAGACATATAACTTTTCTTTCGAACAAGTTAATGCTATACTGGCGTATTCTATGCGTCTGTAGCCACAAAGAATTTAGATTAAGATGAAGAGAATAACGATATAAGCAGCATACGTGTCACGAATTCACAAACTCATAGCCTTAGATAGTATCTAATAAGGCTTCCATAACCCCAACAGAGAAGTTTAGCTACTCATGAGTGCGATGGAACTCACAATAGACATGATTATTATACCACAATAAAGATATCACGTGTAGTATGGTGTGGTATGGCTTTAGGCGTGAACTCCCTTTCAAAGTAGCATTTCTCTTGTTGTGGAATTTAAGAATTGAATAGATGATTAGAAGAAAAATAAAAAGTAGAATTAATGGAAGAATTAGAAGTAGTAGTCTGTATTAGAAAGAGAATTTGGAACTAGAATAATAGAGAAAATTTCTCAAAATCTTTAGCAGAATAGGGTATTTATAATACCCATATCCTATTCCTACTAAGATAATGCATTACTTAACCCAATCCTACTAGGTTAATGTATCATTATCCTAATCCTACTAAGTTACTGCTAGTCCTCAAAGTCTTCAGAATTGCTGTTTTTGCCCGGGACAGATTTTCCATGGGCCACTTTTGGTCCTTGGCGTCCAAGCTTTCCCTTCCTTCTTTCGTGAAGCTTCCTTTGGCGTCAAGTTATCCATAAAATGCTGAAATCTGCATCATTTATACCTGAAAACTTGCTAATCACGTTTGTTAGCTCAATTACAGGAAAAAGGACTAAAAGTGCATGAATTATATAATTTGTCCTCAAAACTTAGCTAAAATATGGGTAAAATATAGTACTTTAGGCGTGTAAATTCGCCTATCATCAACACCCCATACTTAAGGCTTTGTTCGTCCTCGAACAAACTATCATGTCCATCTAAACATCTACTTGGGATTTCACAGTAACAACACAAAATATTCATCAAGACAAGCACATCAATCATTAACAACGAGTAGTTTTCAGATCATTAGTAGAAACAATTCAACCTCCAACATAGACTCGTGATGGTGATTAATTCGTGTCCACAAGTTGAGGTACAAAGAATCATACACAACTACCCAAGAATCATCAACCATGTGTGTCTCACCATATATCACCCATAATCACT
This sequence comes from Capsicum baccatum var. pendulum, assembly GCA_030864225.1. Classification (NCBI taxonomy): domain Eukaryota; kingdom Viridiplantae; phylum Streptophyta; class Magnoliopsida; order Solanales; family Solanaceae; genus Capsicum; species Capsicum baccatum. The sequence goes on from CM061560.1 coordinate 115,893,470, forward strand.
CACAAGTATTGTATATATTTCAAACATGGGTATAAGATTATCCTTGCTCTCACTCTCACAAAGAATTCATATGTTGCAACTGATGACCATAGGCTTGCCCTTAGTGTTATGCTCCACTAAATATCAGAATGCTAAGCTTAGGATCAAATAGGTCTTTTACAGGTTGTAATGTTGGCTAAGGGACGGGTAGGACTATTTTGGCCAGAAATAGTGACTATGTTCCTAAGAGCTTTAATACATCACATTATGCCATTAATACTTTCTTTCAAACAACCTTTCTTCTTTCTTTTAATCTACCACCTTTAATCACCTCTTTTGTTTTTCAATTTTGAACAGAATTAACTTTTTATTTTTCTTTTCATAACACACCTCTTATGATAGCACTATTTTCCATAACAAATTCAAGTACCAATACACTCTAAGGCATCACTCTCACCCAATTTCCTCTTATTTTGTCATATGACTTTACAATTTAAAGTTCTTAGGAATTTGGATCAAATTATGGTCTTGAAAAAAAATGGATTAGGCTTACATATGAGGTTGTCAAAGAAAATAGGCTAAAGGCTCAAAGGGGTTAACTAGGATAATGTCCATGGGTAGGTAAAAAGAAGGTAAACAAGTCTAGGTTGCCAAAGAAATGCCTAAATCATCTCCTAGACTAGCACTCCTTGTTTTCGCTTTACATACATACCAAGCAAGTTCTAGCATCAGCCACAAACACAGAATATACTATATCCTCACACACACAAGGCACATGGTCGACTTTATTGGGAGTAGCATAGACTCTTGACCCAGCAGATGAAGGAATTGAACCACACAATGTCACATAGTGAGTCACAATTAGAGCCTAAACGTCTCAATAGTCATGATTTTAGCACAAACTCTTGTCATAATCTCATGTTGCCTATTAGAATAATTTCATGCGAAGTTAAGTTAAAAAAAAATTTAATTACTAAAAAGAAAAACAAAACAAACATAAATGCAAATACAGATAGAGAAGTATAGAATGCAAATACAGCACCGCACACTTAGACGGGACACACTGCCCTCAGTGGAAAATAAATAAGAAGAACCTGGTTAGTCGGACTCCTCCTCTATGTCTGGGGTCATACCCCCTTCGTCGGAATCATCATTGGAGTCGTCGCCATTAGAATTCTCCTCCACGTCGGAGTCTGGCATTCGTCGATCATCATCGGTCGGCACATCGTCATCAAGAGGTTCCTCAAAATATGTACCTACTCCACACATCGCCTTCGCGTGCTCATTCTTTGGGTAGTCATAATCTAGCTGTTGGAGCTCTGCAGCAGTTGGAACACGACCACCGCTCATCATTGTAAACCGAGTCATGCCATAAAGATGGCGAAAGAAACTCTCATCTCGTGCATGCCTTTCTGAAGTGGTAAGGTTGACGCCATGCGTAGTTTCAGAATCCTTAACCTTCGTGAGGTCAACCTTCTTTGGGTTGTGTGGAAGTTTATGATCAGCCGATTCCTCTTTGATGTCTTCCTTCCTCAATATTGTGGTCAACAGATTGCCAAAACTGAAGTGGGACCTTTTGTGTAGCCTAGCCTTCCGCATTGTGGATCGAATAATTGCTCCAATGTTGATAGGGACATTCGTCATCAATGCGTATACCAAGCACACTCTATCTCATGTTATCTTTGTGTACTGAGTCCCTGGAATTAGGCAAGAGTTGACTATGCGCAACCATATTCTTGCTTCTCTATTCAAAGGAGCATATGGGAAGGTGTTGTGTCGTCCGGTGTCCTTGTGTCTACTCCACTGTGCCATGGACCTTGTCCCATAGAGTGTGTGTCGAATGGCTCTATATGGAGGTCTACTGTACAACTCTTTGAATGGTGATGGATCAACAACAGGCAAGCCAAGAAAGGAGTTGATGAAATCCGCATTGAGTTGTAAAACTTGGCCCCGAATCTTGACCTCGCTTCCTGTGGTTTTTGGTGACCAGTTGGCATATAATTCTCTTGTAAGATCGAGATTGCATTCTCCCATGTCTCGGAAGATAAAATCAAGATGTAACGCCATGATCTTGGCCAACATGCGCGGTTCTTTCTTTGCTAGGCTTTCCTTGTTTATCAAGTCCACATGAACATATTTCTTCTCTTTGTTGTTCCTATACCATTCCTTTGCTTCCTCCTCTAAAACCCATTTAATTCCGAACATGCGGCGTGGTACTTGCATCGAGGAGGACTCTCCTTGCTCTTTGCGTCCTCTTTTCTTGCCTTTTTGGGAAGTGGTTGCCTTATCTTTGCCTTGTCTTGCTTTGGGTGCCATTGTACCTGAGACTAAAACAATGTTCATGTTAGCATCATCTCGATGGATACAATCTATAAAGAAGTAGTAGTGGGACCACCCCACACTTAGTTTGTTGGTACAGACTAGTAGAGTGAAAGTGGTCGATTACTCAGACTTTATCGGCATACGTTTTAGGTGCTATATTCCAACAATAAAATCAGTGCAGTCATACTTCTTGTATTCTTAGCAATACTTTCATGTTTGATATATCAAGACTACTACATAGGGATTGAATCAAGGTATAACATCTAGAAATAATCACAACCTCCTATGTTGGTAGTCAACCATAATTCTCATCTTGATGAACAAGTTATTCCAACATGTAAGCTTTCTATTGACAAGATTATGCAATTTTTGTGACCATGTCAATTCCACAAAAGTATGACAGTGCATCAAAATCAAATTCAAGTTGGAAACATGTTAAGATCATTCTTACGTATTCTTTCACTCACTTAGTTGTATCACAACACATCAACCACATTCAAGTCACTTCTACTATTTCAATATTTAACAATTCATAATAGGCGTAGTAGTGTAGTACTTACGGAATATAAATGAAGAACAAAGAAGTACTTACTTGATTGATGCCTTTGGATGATGTTCTTGTGAAGTAAAAGAGCAAAAGGAAAATTTTGGAGAGGATTTGGAGGCTATAGGCGGCGCTTATGCTAGGTTTCCAATGTGCTTTTGGTCTAAGACTAAGTCTCTTATTTATAGGAAAGGCTTGGGTCGGTTTTTGACCCATTTAAAATCGGATTTGGAGACAAGAAGTGACCATAGACGACGCCTTTTGCTTTGCCTATGCTAGGCATAGGTGGCGCCTTTTGCATATCATTGTTGAGCATAGGCGGCGCCTATGCCATGGCATTCTTAGGCATAGGCGGCGCCTTTTGCATGGCATATGAGATTCAGAGACAAAAGGCATTGGCATAGGAGGCGCCTATGCTATGGCATACTTGGGCATGGGCGGCGCCTATGCTATGGCACACTAGATTCTGAGAGCTTAGGACATAGTATAGGCCTTGCCTTGTTCGTCGCCTAGTTTTACATAGGCCTAGCCTTGTCCGTTGCCTATATTTTCATAAGCAATGACCAATCCATAGCCTTTTGCTTCTTCATTCCTAACTTACCACCTTTAACATGCACTACGTCCAAATCAAAATTTAAAACCGACCTCCTCGTTTTACACCTCTTTGCACCTACATTTACTCAAGAACAACAAAGATGATTAGAACGATGGGTTGCCTCCCATCAAGCGCCTTATTTTTGGTCGTGGCATGACTCTTCTTTTTGGATTTTTTATCAAAAGCAAACACGTAATAGAACGAAAGAAAGAAAAAAATAAAAAATGATGGGTTGCCTCCCATCTAGCGCTTGATTTATTGTCGCGGCACGACATAGTTACCTTGAGTACTTAGACTTCGTCAAGATAAGTGGTGGCCATATAATTTATCGAGTCAAGAGGACCGATATATGTTTTTACTCGTTGGCCATTCACCTTGAAGACAACACCATTAGTGTCTTTCAACTCAACTACTCCAGACGAGTAGACTTGGTTTACTTTGTACGGACCAGACCACTTGGACTTCAACTTACCTGGGAATAGCTTCAATCTGGAATTAAAGAGAAGTACCATATCATCTTTTTGAAAGTTTCGTTGAACAATCCATTGATCATGATACTTTTTCATTCGCTCCTTGTATAGGTCTGATCTTTCATAAGCATGTAGACGGAATTCATCCATCTCGTTCAGCTGCTCCAATCTCAGATTCATTGTATCATCCCAATTCAAATTAAGTCGCTTCAACGACCATAATGCTTTATGCTCGAGCTCAATGGGTAAGTGACACGCCTTCCCATAAACTAATTGGTACAGGGACATGCCAATTGGCGTTTTGAATACAGTCCTATAAGCCCATAGTGCATCGTCCAGCTTCCGAGACCAATCTTTCCTATTAGCATTTACCGTTTTAGCAAGGATTTGCTTGATCTCTTGATTGGAAACCTCTACCTGTCCACTAGTTTGTGGGTGATAAGGCGTGGCTACCTTATGTTGCTTGACACCATATTTTGCCAACACAGATTTGAATAGCTTGTTGCAAAAGTGAGATCCTCCGTCGCTTATGATAGTACGTGGTACTCCAAAGCGAGAGAAGATATTCTTCTTCAAAAATGCTACAACACGCTTTCCCTCATTGTCAGCCAAAGCTACTGCTTCCACCCATTTTGAAACATAATCTACAGCAACTAGGATATATTTCATTCCAAACGAATTTATGAATGGACCTATGAAATCAATACCCCATACATCAAAGAGCTCGACTTCAAGAATTTTTGACATGGGCATCTCATGGTGTTTTGCAATCGCACCTTGTCTCTGACATTGGTCGCATCTTCTCACAAATTCGTAGGCATCTCTAAATATCGACGGCCAATAATATCCACTTTGCAATACCTTTCTTGCTGTACGATTACCTGCGTGATGTCCTCCAACTTGGGAAGTGTGACATGCTTCCAATATATTAGGCACCTCTACATGAGATATGCATCGCCGAATAACACCATCCGCGCATCGTCGAAACAAATATGGTTCATCCCAAAAGTAGTGTTTTACATTATGCATGAACTTCCTCTTTTGATGGAAAGATAAGTTTGCAGGTATCACATTACTCACCACAAAATTTGCAAAGTCGTCATACCATGGTAACTTCTCCATTATCGTTGCTAAGATCTCCTCATCAGGGAATGCATCATCAATCTCGATTTTGGGCTGCGCTATATGCTCGTTTTCGAGTCTAGATAGATGATCACCCACTTGGTTCTCGCAACCTCTTCTATCTTTAACCTCGAACTCAAATTCTTGAAGCAGCAATACCCATCGAATTAGTCTTGGTTTTGCATCCTTCTTTGTCATTAAGTACCTCAGAGATGCATGGTCTGTATGAACGATTACTTTGGTTCCCAACAAATAAGCACGAAACTTCTCAAACGCATACACAACCGCTAGGAGCTCTTGTTCTGTGACAGGGTAGTTCTTTTGGGCTTCGTTCAGGACCTTGATCGCATAGTAGATAGGATGAAATAACTTCTCCCTTCTCTGGCCAAGTACAACACCTAACGCTACCCCACTAGCGTCACACATGACTTCAAACGCTAAAGACCAATCTGGTGCTACCATGATAGGAGCTTCAATTAGTTTTCCTTTGAGACATTCAAATGCCTTCAAACAATATTCATTGAGGTCAAACTTTGCATCTTTCTCCAGAATTTTGCATAATGGACTAGCAATTTTTGAGAAATCTTTGATGAACCGCCGATAGAAACCTGCATGCCCGAGGAAACTATGAACTCTCTTCACAGAAATTGGAGGTGGTAGCTTCTCGATAACTTCAATTTTAGCTCGATCAACCTCAATTCCTCTTTCGGAGATTTTATGCCCAAGAACAATACCTTCTTTAACCATAAAGTGGCACTTCTCCCAATTCAGCACTAGGTTAAATTCTACACATCTTTGCAACGCCATACTTAAATTTGATAAGCATGCTTCAAACGTCTCGCCAACCACTAAAAAATTGTCCATGAATACTTCGAAAGTATCTTCGACCATATCAGAGAAAATGGACATCATACAACGTTGAAAGGTGGCTGGTGCGTTACATAGCCCGAATGGCATACGTTTAAAGGCAAACGTACCATATGGGCATGTAAATGTTGTTTTCTCTTGGTCTTCGGGAGCAATACAAATCTGATTATATCCTGAATAACCGTCTAAGAAACAAAACCATCCTTTCCCCGCTAATCAATCTAGCATTTGGTCCATAAATGGCATTGGAAAGTGATCCTTGAGTGTTCATGAATTCAGCTTTTGGTAGTCCATGCATACTCTCCATCCGGTGATGGGTCTGAGTGGAATAAGTTCATTCTTTTCATTCGCGACTACCTTCATGCCTCCTTTCTTGGGAACACATTGTACCGGGCTTACCCATGCACTGTCAGAGATTGGATACACCACCCCCACATCTAACCACTTGATAATTTCTTTCTTTACCACTTCTTGCATAGGTGGATTTAGACGCCTTTGATGCTCAATGGTGGGTGTGCAATTTTCTTCAAGCTGAATCTTGTGTGTACAAATCCCAGGTGGGATACCAATAATGTCAGCGATGGTCCAACCAATGGCTCTTATGTACTTTCGTAGAATAGCAATGAGAGCTGCAACTTGTTGCTCACCCAAATCTGCCGCCACAATGACTGGAAGTGTGTTTCCGCTTCCTAAGAATGCATACTTTAAATGACTAGGCAGCTCCTTCAATTCTAACGTGGGTGGCTCTTCAATAGATGGCTTAGCTGGTGGTGTGGGTCGATTTTTGAGATCGAGGTCCAGCTTCTTGGGAGCGTGAGGATATGACCCTAATCCTGTCAGAGCACCAATAGTTTCTTCACAATTTTCAGCATCTTTACTCTCACCATTAATGAGCAAAACCGCCAATGGGTCATCAATAATTTGCTCTTCTTCAAGTAATTCTTCCTCATCATCAAAGTAAACATCGGCCACCGAAAATACGTTCAGATATTTGGGTTGCTTCATTGATTTGCACACATCAAAGCGAACTACTTCGTCATTTATTCGGAATGAAAGCTCATTTGCTCTCAAATCAATAAGCACACTTCCTGTAGCAAGGAAAGGGCACCCCAAGATTATGGGAACTTCTGAGTCTGCCTCACAATCCAGAATTACGAAGTCTGCCGGAAAGATAAATGAAGAAACCTTTACCAATACATCACATAGAATACCAACAGGTCATTTCACCGACCTATCTGCCATTATGAGCCTCATATTGGTTGGAGTAGGATCACCCAACCCCAACTTTTTATAAATAGATAATGGCATCAAATTGATGCTGGCTCCTAAATCGCATAATGCTTTGGCGAAATTCAAAGATCCAACGGTGCAAGAAATAGTGAAAGCACCGGGGTCAGCCTTCTTCTGAACTAGTGATCGGGTAGCGATTGCGCTGCAGTGATGAACAATATCCTTCAACTCAAAGCTTGCTGCTCGCTTCTTTGTCAAAAGATCCTTTATAAATTTTGCATACCCAGGAATTTGTTCTAGTGCCTCTACCAACGGAACATTAATGGTCAGCTACTTTAACATATTCATGAATTTGCTGAACTTTGTATCATCCACAATCTTCTTCAATCTTTGAGAAAAAGGTGGTGGTGTATAAGGAATTTTTTCTCCACGGCTTTATTCTCCTCTTGCTTCCGTTTTTTCAGCCTTTTCAGGCTGCAACATACTCGGTGTGACGTCATGGATGTCGTGGGTGGTTTTTACGACAGCTTCTCCTTTTGCCTTATCATCGATGTCTGCTGCCTCGTCAATCACTTTCTTGCATTTGGATGAAGTTTCCAGCACCTTACCACTTCGGGTAGTAATAGCCATGCATGATCCGTCATTCCTTGGATTTTGCACAGTGTCGCTAGGTAAGGTGCCAGCCTTTCTTTAATTGAGTGCTGCTGAAAGTTGGCTCAATTGCTGCTCTATTTGCTTGATTGAAGTGGAATGTGAGTCAACCAATTGCTTCATTGAGGACAAATCATTTATTACCTCTGTTACTCCCGCGCTGGTTGCTTCCACTCCTTTCAACAGTTTAGCCATCATATCTTCCATGCTTCCGGAACCAGATGTGGTGGTGTCACGTCTTCCTGGGGGAACGTATAAACCACTCTTTTCATTCTTGTTCTTCCAACTACCTTGGTCCTTATTTCCAGATTTATGATAGTAGTTCCGACCTTGGTTTACTTGGGTATTACCTCGAAAACCCCCTGATTGTTCAAGTAGTTGGCTTCTTCTTCTGAATCAGATTCGTCTCTTCCTTTTAACGCAACAACTTTGACTTTTTCGGTATTCCCTGATAATAGATGCTTTGTAAGAAGATCCACTTGTGTTTTCATGTGCGCCATATCTTGATCACGTTCTTCTTCTCTTCTTCTTTGTTCAGCAGTCATGCCAATAGATATAGTAGGGCTTGCTACCTCAGAATCCCTGGTATGCCAAGCTCTACTTTGCTTCGTCATCCGATCTAGCATATTGCTTACCTGCCCAAAGGTGAGGTCCATAAATGATCCTCCAGCCGCATTATCCACCACTGGTTTAGTTATTGAATTCAAGGCTCTGTATAGTATCTCCATTAGGTGGACATTGGTCATGTGATGGTTCGGGCACCTCATAAGCTTCGTCTTGAACCTCTCCCATGTTTTATGAAGAGCTTCGATTGGAAGCTGCCGAAAGTTGCTGATTTCATCTCTTAATTGTGCTTTTTTGGATGGCGGAAAGAATCTTTCTAGGAAAGTGTCTCTCAATTGCCTCCAATTTGTAATAGAATCAGGAGTCAGCCCATTCAACCATAGAGTTGCCTCCCCAGACAGAGACAATGGAAATAGGTGTAATCGAATTGCATTCTGACCAATGCCAGGATTGTCAAACAACTTGCATGTAGAAATAAAGTTGATGAGATGCATATTCGGATTATCGCCTGCTAGTCCACCAAATAATCCCTTGAGTTGCAATAACTGAATCATGGTGCTTGTGATGTTGAACTTGGCTCCGGGTGCCAATGGTGGAGGAATAATGGCTCCTGTGGCTCCGGCTCCGTCAAGATCATCATCATCATCGTCGAAAGCTGGTTGTACAGGTCGGCGTTCATGCCTAAACCTTGCTTGACGATCTCTTCTGTTGGCAGGTGTTGCGATCTCAGCAGCATGCCTAGCGTTTAATAACTCATCATCACCTAGGTCCTCGTCGTCAGGATTTATTGCTCGCTCGGGGTTATCAATATTCTATTGATGAACTTGAGCGGCGGCTAGAGCAGCTAGTCTCACCTGTTCCTGTTGAGCAGCCATCCTTTCAATTTCGTGTTGTGCCTCCATTCTGCCAATACGTTGTGGTTCAGGATTGATAGGTAATAACGGTTGATCAGAACTTCGAGTATGGGGCATGCACTGAATAAAAACCTGCAGAGAACAAAAATAAAACTAAAAGTAAAAGTACAAAATCTTTGACCAAAAGGTCTAGTAATTATCACAAACTTAATTGACACTCGTATTCCTCGGCAACGGTGCTAATTTTTGATAACGCTCAATCTATAGCTCTCATAGGAGTGTAAAGCGGTCGTTGTCAAATATATAACCCAACTGAGTTGGGTATCGATCCCACAGGGAATAGCCGGTCAATAAGTAAGCAAAGATTATTAGACTTTTGGTGCAAGTCTCGTGGAAGGGGGGATTTTAACGTGCAAATAATGTAATAGTAAAGTAAAAACAGAAATAGCAAAGTAAACAGAAAGAATGTTTAGTAAGATGTAAAACAATAAGAATTGAGAGTTAGGGTTATGTCCACCTTATGAGTTATACGTCTCTATTGGCTATGAGTTATGCGGAATTCAGACATGCATGTGCTTATAGAGAATTGTATTCTATGGTAAATCCAAGCGTCTTTCGACCTTAACAAGGACTATTTCACTTTAACTCTTTCGAGCTTAAAGCGTGTCTAACGGTACAAATTCTCCAAGAGGTTAATCCAGTTACGGCACTAACTTTTAAACAGGGGTTGGTGCCCTATTACCTTGACATTATCTTTTTTCCAGACATATAATTTTTCTTTCGAACAAGTTAATGCTATACTGGCGTATTCTATGCGTCTGCAGCCACAAAGAATTTAGATTAAGATGAAGAGAATAACGATATAAGCAGCATACGTGTCACAAATTCACAAACTCATAGTCTTAGATAGTATCTCATAAGGCTTCCATAACCCCAACAGAGAAGTTTAGCTACTCATGAGTGCGATGGAACTCACAATAGACATGATTATTATACCACAATAAAGATATCATGTGTAGTATGGTGTGGTATGGCTTTAGGCGTGAACTCCCTTTCAAAGTAGCGTTTCTCTTGCTGTGGAATTTAAGAATTGAATAGATGAATAGAAGAAGAATAAAAAGTAGAATTAATGGAAGAATTAGAAGTAGTAGTCTGTATTAGAAAGAGAATTTGGAACTAGAATAATAGAGAAAATTTCTCAAAATCTCTAGCAGAATAGGGTATTTATAATACCCATATCCTATTCCTACTAAGCTAATGCATTACTTAACCCAATCCTACTAGGTTAATGTATCATTATCCTAATCCTACTAAGTTACTGATAGTCCTCAAAGTCTTCAGAATTGCTGTTTTTGCCCGGGATAGATTTTCCATGCGCCACTTTTGGTCCTTGGGGTCCAAGCTTTCCCTTCCTTCTTTCATGAAGCTTCCTTTGGTGCCAAGTTATCCATAAAATACTGAAATCTTCATCATTTATACCTGAAAACTTGCTAATCACGTTTGTTAGCTCAATTACAGGAAAAAGGACTAAAAGTGCATGAATTATATAATTTGTCCTCAAAACTTAGCTAAAATATGGGTAAAATATAGTACTTTAGGCGTGTAAATTCGCCTATCATCACAGGTGTTGCCACCTCAGCATCACGCCTAGGGTTTAGTAGCTCATCATCGCCTAGGTCCTCATCGTCAGGATTTGTTGCCCGCCAAGGGTTATCAATATTCTGTTGATGTACTTGGGTAGTGGCCAACGCAGCTAGTCTAGCCTGCTCCTGTTGAGCAGCCCTTCTCTCAATATCACGTTGTGCATCCATCCTTCCAATAAATTGCGGTTCAGGGGTTGTGGGTAGTAATGGTTGACCAGAACTTTGAGTATTTGGCATACACTGAACAGAACCTGAATAAAACAAAAACAACAAATAAAAGTTAAATTTGAGAATCTTTGACCAAAGGGTCTAGTAATTATCACAAACTTAGTTGACAACCGTATTCCCCAGCAACGGCGCCAAAATTTGATAACGCTCAAACTACAGCTCTCGTAAGAGTTTAAGCGATTAAGTATTCCGCCATACCCAATATTGGAAGCATCAGTTTCAACGATTTTTAATCAGTTAGGGTTTGGAAGAGATGTACAAGGAAGAGTTTGAACTCAATTTTTAATTAATTTTACTAAATTAGTGTGGACTTGAGTCCAAGGAGTTTTGTGATCCTTTTTTAGTCTATCATACAAAGGAGCTAAATCTCTAGACAGATTTTCATAAAAAAGAGGAAATATAATTAAGACTACCGAGGAACCTTTGAAACTGTTTTTTATCAGTAATAATATCAGGGAATTTTTTAGCAAATTCTAGAACTCGTTGTATAGGCTCAATAGAACCTTGAGAAATATTAAGTCCTAAAAATCTAATATTTGTCTGGAATAAACTTATTTTTGGTTTGGAGATGACCAAGCTATTTTGTATAATTATTTGTTTAAACGTATGCAGATGTTTAAAATGAGATTCAAGGGTTTTTCAAAATACCAAAATATCATCAATATAGACAATGATAAAATCCATATAGGGATTGAAAATGTAATTCATAATTTTTTGAAATTCAGAAGGAGCATTTTTTAAACCGAATGGCATAACATTCCATTCATACTGTCCAACAGGGACATTAAATGCAGTTCTATAAGTATGTTCTTTATCAATTTAAATTTGCCAATATCCAGATTTTAAATCAAATTTAGAGAATATATTAGCATCATATAATCTCGAAAGTAAGTCTTTATTATTCGGTATAGGATATTGGATCCATTTTAAAACTTTATTCAGAGGTTTATAGTTTATGACTAGTCGAGGTACTCCTCGTTCTTTTTTAGCAGCATTATTGACATAAAAAGCTGTACAAGACCAAGGGGATTTTGAAGGTTTTATAAGACCCTTTTGCAGAAGACTATCAATCTCTGTCTTACAGAATTCTACTAACTCTGTATTCATTTGACAGGGTCGAGATTTTGTTGGAATTTTTTCTTCACTGAAGTCATTTTCATAAGGAAGAGAAACAATATGCTTCTTTCGGTTCCAGAAGGCATTTGGATGATCCGCACAAATATCAACAATCAATTGATTAGAAATTATTTTTATTTTTTCTTGGACCTTTACTGATTTTAAAGTATCAAAAATATTAATACTCATTAGTTCTAATTGTAAAAAATTAATTTGCTTTTGTTTCATACTGATAAGGGCATTTATATCTCTTGTTACAGGATTAGTAACAAAAGGATAAGAGATTTGTTTATTCTTATAAGTATCCTTAAAACCATTCACATTAATATGTGTATAAGGATAAATAACATTTATAAAAGGTGTTCCTAAGATAATAGAAGGATATAACTGTTTTTTTACCAAAAAAAAGAAATGTGGAATGCAGACTTTATCTCGACATAAATGAGTATTTGGTAATTTATAGTTGATGTCAAGAGTATGACCAGATACAAACTTAACTATGTGAGTAGTTTTTTCAAAATATCTGGTTGGAATTAATCCTTCTTGAATACAGCTGACATCAACACCACTATCAATCATAGCAATATTAGTGATAGAAAATTTCTTATTTATCAGAATAGTGCAATTTATATACCATTTATGAGCAGTAACTATTTGCATCATCCCCAAGAAATAATCCCTTTTTAAATATTCTTTAGGACTAAGTTTATCAATTTCGGAATTTTCAGAGTATTCAAAATCCTTTTCTTTTCCTTTTGAAGTAATAAAAGTTTCAGAGATGTTAGGAATCTATTCTTCAATTTTCAAAATTCTATGATCGGAGATCATCGAATTTTGTTTTAAGGAAACAATTTCTTTCTTTAATTATTCAACTTCGATTTTTAAATCATTAAAGGTAGTATCTCTACCTTGAGTTTGACTCAACGCAAGAGGTCGATTAACCTTCGCTAAAGAATACGACATGTGATAATTATCATAAGAATTATCTTTAAAAATACTAGTATTAGTAGAAGTTTTTTGAGTAGCAAAATTAATTATTTTTTTCACGAAGTTTTTCATCAGTAACTTCTTTCAACAATTCAAGAACATTATCAGAAGTAAGAGTTTGAATATTTAAATCAAGATCTTCAAATTGCGCTTGAAGTTTATACATTATTTCTTCACAATTACAAAAATCATTATCACAATCATTGCATTTATCAACCTGATTGAGTTCACTATCAGAATTAGGTAATTCAAAATCATTTTCAGATATAGAATCAGATTCAGAATCAGAGGTATATAATAAATTATAAACTCGGTCATGAACTTCTTCAGAAAGTCCTAAGGACTTGAGTTTTTGTAATTTGCAGTTTGGAGCTATATGATCATATTGGTTGCACTTATAACACTTAATTTTTGCTAACTCTCTTTTTGATCTATTTTTCGTGAATCTGGTAGACATACGAAAGGATTTTCTAGTTTCACATTCTTCTTTGGTTCTATGACTAGAACGTTTATTTCTATAGGATTTATCTGGCTTGGAATATCTTTGGGTTTTTCTTGCTAAGGGTTTATCCATACCAAATTGTACACAAAAATCTCCTAATTGGGATTTTTCTCTGAGTTTGTCGAGCTTAATCTGTCTGGCTAATTTTAACTCATTGCAAAGGGCTAAGCCTTCTTGAGTACAAGCTACAATAAGCTGACCATAAGTTTTTTCTGAATACTGGACTTCGCCATAAGATCCTCTAAGTGATTTTCTAACTCTTTCAGCATATAAAGGTGGAAGGCCATCAATGAATTTAGCTTTCCAATGGTCATACTTACTTTCGGGTAAATCCATAACCCTACTAAGAAAGGTATCTTTATACCATCTAAATTCTCCTAAATGTTTGCATTTTAAACCATTAAGAAGAGTTCTAATATTTTCATACTGATTGGTAAATCTTCCAAAAAAATGTTCAATAATTGTAAGCATAAGGGTATAGACAGTGATAACGCCCAAACTACTGCTCTCATAAGAGTGTAAGCGGTCGTTGTCAAATATAGAACCCAACTGGGTTGGGTGTCGAATCCCACAGGGAATACTTGGTCACTAAGTATGCAACGATTAGTAGACTTTTGGTGAAAGTTTTGCGGAAAAAGGGGGGATTTTATGCGTGAAGTAAAATTATCAAAATAGAAAAGCAAAAATAGAATGTTTAGTAAGATTTTAATCAATGAGAATTGTAAGTTAGGGTTATGTCCACCTTATGAGTTCTATGTATCTATTGGCTATGAGTTATGCGGAATTCAGACATGCATGCGCTTATAGAGTTTCGTATTCTATGGTAAATCCTAGCGTCTTTCGACCATCAAGGATTATCTCACTTTAACTCTTTCGAGCTTAAAGCATATAACTAATGGTATGAATTCTCCAAGAGGTTAATCCAGTTACAACACTAACTTTTAAACAGAGGTTGGTAGCCCTATTTCCTTGTCACTCTCTCTTTTCCAGACATGTAACTTTTCTTTCGAACAAGTTAATGCTATACTGGCGTATTCTATACATTTGCAACCACAAGAATTCAATTAAGATGAAGAAAGTAATGATATAAGCAGCATACGTATCAAGAATTCACAAACTCATAGCAATAGATAGTATCTTATAAGGCTTCCATAACCCTAACAGAGAAGTTTAGCTACTCATAATTGTGAAGAAAATCCACGAGGATATCATCATCATACCAAAGTAATAACAATATCACGATAAGTAAGTATTGGCTTCACTTGTGGCGTGAATTCCTTGCTATTAGCATTTCTCTTGTCGTGAAAATTAAAAGTCGAATAGATGAATAATAATGTTAACAACGGATTTAAGAATAGAAGAGAATCAGAATGAATTCAAAGAGAATGAATTGATTGCTGAAAAGTTCAGCAAAATAGGGTTTTTATAACACCCATATCCTATTCCTACTAAGCTACTGCATACTTGTCCTAATCCTATTAAGTTACTGCTGATCCCCAAGTCTTTGGAAATACTGTTTTTGCCCGGGACAAGTTTTCCATGCATCACTTTCAGTCCATAGGCTTCCAAAAGCTGCCTTCCTTCTTACGTGAAGCTTCCTTTGGCGTCAACCAGTCCATAAAATACTGAAATCTTCATCATTTATACCTGAAAACTTGCTAATCACATTGGTTAGCTCACTGACAGGAAAAAGGACTAAAAGTGCAGGATTTATATATTTTGTCCTTAAACCTTAGCTAAAATATGGGTGAATTAAGGTGCTTTAGGCGTGTAAATACGCCTAATATCAACACCCCACACTTAAAGCTTTGTTCATCCTCGAACAAAATATCATGTCCATATAAACATCTACTTAGGGTTTCATGGTAACAACATAAAAATGTTCAACAAGACAGGCACGACAATTATTAACAAGGAGTAGTTTTCTGGATCAATACTAGAAACAATTCAACCTCCAACATAGACTCGTGATGATGGTTAATTCGTATCCACAAGTTAAGGCATAAAGAATCATACACAGCTACCCAAAACTCGTCAACCATATGTGTCTCACACAAGATATCACCCATAATCACTCACAAGTTTTGCATTTTTCGAAACATGGGTACAATATTCTCCTTGCTCTCACTCTCACAAAGAATTCATATGTTGTAACTGATGACCATAGGCTTGCCCTTAGTGTAATGCTCCACTAAATATCAGAATGCTAAGCTTAGGATCAACTAGGTCTTTTACAGGTTGTAATGTAGGCTAAGGGACGGGTAGGACTATTTTGGCCAGAAATAATGACTATGTTCCTAAGCGCTTTAATACATCACATTATGCCATTAACACTCTCTTTTAAACAACTTCTCTACTCTCCTTTTATCTACCACCCCTTTTCACCTATTTTTCCATAACTATCCTTTTTATTTAATCATAAACACAATTTCTCTTTTTGTTTTTCTATTTCTTTTTTCTTTTCCTCTCTCCTTTTTTTTATAACACACCTCTATGATAGCTACTCTTATTCATAACAAATTCAAGTACCAATACACTCTAAGGCATCACTCTCACCCAATTTCCTCTTATTTTGTCATATGACTTTACAATTTAAAGTGCTTAGGAATTTGGATCAAATTATGGTCTTGAAAAAAAATGGATTAGGCTACATATGAGGCTGTCAAAGAAAATGGCTAAAGGCTCAAAGAGGTTGACTAGGATAATGTCCACGGGTAGGTAAAACGAAGGTAAACAATCACAGGTTGCCAAAGAAATGCCTAAATCATCTCCTAAACTCACACTCTTTATTTCGCTTTACACACACACCGGGCAAGTTCTAGCATCAGCCACAAACACAGAATATACTATTTCCTTACACACACAAGGCACATGGTCGACTTTATTGGTAGTAGTATAGACTCTTGACCCAACAGATGAAGGAATTGAACCACACAATTATCACACAATGAGTCACATTTGGAGCCTAAACGTCTCAATAGTATTGATTTTAGCACAAACTCTTGTTATAGTACCATGTTGCCCATCAGAACAACTTCATGCAAACAAAAAATTTTAAAAATTTAACTACTAACAAACAAAACAAACAAACATTAATAAATGCAAATGCAGATAAAGAAGTATAGCATACAACTACTAGCACCCCACACTTAGACGGGATACACTGCCCTCAGTGGAAGATAAATAAGAAGAACCTGGTTAGTCGGACTCCTCCTTTATGTCTGGGGTCATACCCCCTGCATCGGAATCATCATCAGAGTCGTTGTCATCAGAGTTCTTCTCCACATCGGAGGCTGGCATTCGGCGGTCATCATCGGTTGGCACATCGTCATCAAGAGGTTCCTCAAAATATACACCTAGTCCACACATAGCCCTCACATGCTCATTCATTGGGTAGTCATAATCCAACTGTTGGAGCTCTGCAGCAGTTGGAACACGACCCCCGTTCATCATAGTAAACCTCGTCATACCATATAAATGGCGGAAGAAGCTTTCATCGTGAGCATGTCTTTCTGCAGTGGTAAGGTTGGCTCCATGCATAGATTCAGCATCTTTAACCTTTGTAAGGTCAACCCTCTTTGGGTTGTGTGGCAGCTTATGATCTGCAGCTTCCTCTTCGATGTCCTCCTTCCTCAATATTGCAGTCAACAGATTGCCAAAACTGAAGTGGGACCTCTTGTGCAGCCTACCCTTACGCATTGAAGATCGAATAATCTCCCCAATGTTGATGGGGACGTTCGTCATCAATGTGTACACCAAGCACACTCTATCTCGTGTTATCTTTGTGTACTGTGTCCCTGGAATCAGGCAAGAGTTGACTATTCATAACCATATCCTAGCTTCCCTGTTCAAGGAAGCATATGGGAAGGTATTGTGCCGGACGGTGTCCTTGTGTCAACTCCAACGTGCCATTGATCTTGTTCCACATAGCGTGTGTCTAATTGCCCAGTACGGAGGTCTTTGTTGAAGCTCTTTGAGTGGTGATGGATCGATAGATGGAAGACCCAGAAAAGTGTTGAAGAACTCAGCATTCAGTTGCAAGACTTGGCCTCTAATCTTCACTTCACTGCCGGTAGTCTTTGGGGACCAATTTGCATACAACTCTCGCGTTAAATCAAGATTGCATTCTCCCATGTCTTGAAACATGAAATCGAGATGTAACGCCATTATTTTGGCCAAAATGCGAGGTTCTTTCCTCGCTAGGCTTTCCTTTTGTATCAGCTCCACATGAACATACTTTTTCATTTTGTTGTTCCTGTACCACTCCTTTCCTTCTTCCTCTAGGACCCATTTTATCCCGTACATGCGGCGAGGTATTTGCAGCGAGAAGGATTCAGCTTGCTCTTTTCGTCTCCTTTTCGGGCCTTTCTGTGAGGTGGTTGCTTTTTCCTTTCCTGGTCGACTTTTTGGTGCCATTGTACCTGAGATTAAAATGATAGTCATGTTAGCTTCATCTCGGTAGATACAATCGACAAGCAAACAGTAGTGGCACCACCCCACACTTAGTTTGTTGGCACAAACTAGTTAAGTTAACGTTGTTGATTACTCAGACTTCATCGATATATGTTTAGGTGGTACATTCCAACAATATAATCAGTGCAGTCATACTTTTCTTGTCATCTTAACTATCCTTTTCGATTCTATTTCATGTAATCTTGACAATACTTTCATGTTTGGATTGATGTACCCTTTTGAACAAGACTACTACATAGAGATTGTATCAAGTTATGGCATAGAAATAATCACAACATCTCATGTTTGTAGTTAACCATGATTTTTCATCTCAATGAACAAGTCATTCGAACATGAAAGCTTTCAAGTTACAAGATTATGCAATTTTCTTGACCATGTCAATTCCGCAAAAGTATGACAGTGTATCAAAATCAAATACAAGTTGGAAACAAGTCAAGAGCATCCTTACGTATTCTTTCACTCACTTAGTTGTATCCCAACAAATCAACCACATTCAAATCACCAACACTACTTCAAAATTTAACAATTTATTATAGGCGTAGTAGTGTAGTACTTACGAAATATAAAAGAAGAGCAAAGAAGTACTTACTTGGTTGATGGCCTTGGGAGATGTTCTTGAAAAGTTAAAAGAGCAAAAGGAAAATTTTTGAGAGATTTTGGAGAGGTAGGCGGCGCTTAGGTTGAGTTTGCAATGCATTTTTGTTCTAATACTAAGGTTCTATTTATAGGACAAGCTTGGGTTGGGCTTTGACCCGTTTGGAATCGGATCAGGAGACAAAAAAGTGAGCATAGGCGGCGCCTAATGCTTTGCCTATGCTTGGCATAGGCGGCGCCTTTTGCAAAGCCTAGTTGGACATAGGCTTTGGCATAGGCGACGCCTATGCTATGGCATACTAGATTCAGAGACAAAAGGCTTTGGCATAGGCGGCGCCTATGCTATGGCATTGTAGAATCCGAGACCAAAGGCTTTGGCATAGGCGGCGCCTATGCTATAACATTGTTGGGCATAGACGGCGCCTATGCTATGGCATTCTAGATTCAGAGAGCTTAGGCCATAGCATAGGCTTTGCCTTGTTCGTTGCCTAGATTTACATAGGCAATGCCTAACCCATAACCTTTGCTTCTTCATTCCAAACTTACCACCTTCAACATGAACTACTTCCAAATCAATATTTGAGACCAATTTTCTCCTTTATACGTCATGCACCTATACTTACTCAAAAATAACAAAAATGATTAGAACGATGGGTTGCCTCCCATCTAGCGCCTTAGTTTTGGTCGTGGCTCGACTACAAAATCAAACTCCTAATAAAACAAAACAAGTAAAGACGATGGGTTGCCTCCCATCTAGCGCTTGATTTATTATCGCAGCACGACATAGTTACCTCGATTACTTAGAATTCATCGAGATAGATGATGGCCATGCATTTTATCAAGTCAAGAGGACCGATATATTGCTTCACTCGTTGTCCATTCACCTTAAAGACAACACCATTATTGTCTTCTAACTCTACTACTCCGGTCGAGTGGACTTGGCTAATTTTGAACGGGCCAGACCATCTAGATTTCAACTTACCTGGAAATAACTTCAGTCTGGAGTTGAAAAGAAGTACCATATCACCCTTCTGAAAGTTTCGTTGTATAATCCGCTGATCATGATACTTTTTCATCCGTTCCTGCTAGAGGTCTGATCTTTCATACGCATGAAGACGGAACTCATCCATCTCATTCAGCTGCTCCAACCTCATATTCATAGCATCATCCAAATTCAAATTCAGTCGCTTCAACGCCCACAATGCTTTATGCTCGAGCTCAATGGGCAAGTGACAGGCCTTCCCATAAACTAATTGGTATGGTTACATGCCAATTGGTGTCTTGAATGCGATCCTGTAAGCCCATAAGGCATCATCTAACTTCCGAGACCAATCTTTCCTATTAGCGTTTACAGTTTTAGCAAGGATTAACTTGATCTCTCGATTAGAAACCTCTACCTGTCCACTAGTTTGAGGGTGATAAGGTGTGGCTACCTTATGTTGCTTGACCCCATACTTCACTAACATGGCTCTAAATAGCTTGTTGCAAAAGTGTGATCCTCCATCACTTATGATGGTACGTGGTACCCCAAAACGAGAGAAGATGTTTCTCTTTAAGAATGCCACAACACCCTTACCTTCATTATCAGCCAGTGCTACTGCTTCGACCCATTTGGAAACATAATCTACAGCCACTAGGATATATTTCATCCCAAACGAATTCACAAATGGGCCCATGAAGTCAATACCCCATACATCAAACAGCTCTACTTCAAGAAAATTTGACATGGGCATCTCATGGTGCTTCGAAATCGTGCCCTGTCTCTAACATTGGTCACATCTTCTTACAAATTCGTAGGCATCTCTAAATATCAAAGGCCATTAATAGCCGCTTTGCAATACCTTTCTTGCTGTCCGACCACCTGCATGGTGTCCCCCAACTTGGGAAGCATGACTTGCTTCCAATATACTTGGCACCTCCACATGAGATATGTATCGTTTGATAACCCCATCCGCACTTCGTTGAAACAAATATGGCTCATCCCAGAAGTAGTGTTTTACATCATGCATGAACTTCCTCTTTTGATGGAAAGATAGATTCGCAGGCATCACATTACTTACCACATAGTTTGCAAAGTCTGCATACCATGGTAACTCTTCCATCATTGTGGCTAGGATCTCTTCATCGGGGAATGCATCATTAATCTCAAGACCGGGCTGCGCTATGTGCTCGTTCTCAAGTCTAGATAGATGATCAGCCACTTGGTTTTCGCAACCTCTTCTATCTTTTACCTCGAAATCAAATTCTTGCAGCAATAACACCCATCGAATTAACCTTGGTTTTGCATCCTTCTTCACCATTAGATATCTCAGTGCTGTATGATCAGTATGAACCACCACTTTAGTCCCCAACAAGTAAGCATGAAACTTTTCAAAAGCATAAACAACTGCTAGAAGCTCTTGTTCCGTGACAATATAGTTCTTCTGGGCTCCATTCAAGACCTTACTCGAATAGTAGATTGGATGGAATAACCTTTCCCTTCTCTGACCAAGAACGGCACCTAAAGCTACCCTACTTGCATCACACATGACTTCAAACGGTAAAGACCAATCGGGTGCTACTATGATAGGAGCTTCTATTAGCTTCCCTTTGAGGCATTCAAATGCCTTCAAACAATCTTCACAGAAGTCGAACTTTGCATCCTTCTCCAAAAGCTTGCATAATGGACTAGCAATTTTGGAGAAGTCTTTGATAAACCGTCGATAGAAACCTGCATGACCGAGGAAACTACGAACTCCCTTTACAGAAATTGGAGGTGGTAGCTTCTCGATAACTTCAATTATAGATCGATCAACCTCAATTCCTTTTTCGGAGATTTTGTGCCAAAGAACAATACCTTCTTTAACCATAAAGTGGCACTTCTCCCCATTTAGTACCAAGTTGAATTCAACACATCTCTGCAACGCCATACTCAGATTCGCTAGACACGATTCAAACGACTCACCCACGACTGAAAAATTGTCCATGAACACCTCCAAGGTGTCTTCAACCATATCAGAAAAAATGGACATCATACAACGCTGAAAAGTGGCGGGTGCGTTACATAGCCCAAATGGCATCCGTTTGAAGGCAAACGTACCATATGGGCATGTAAACGTTGTCTTCTCTTGATCTTCGAGAGCAATACAAATCTTATTATAGCCGGAATAACCGTCTAAGAAACAAAACCATCCTTTCCCTGCTAATCGATCGAGCATTTGGTCCATAAATGGCATTGGAAAGTGATCTTTAAGTGTCCACGAATTCAGCTTCTGGTAGTCCATGCATACTCTCCACCCTGTGATAGGTCTGAGTGGAATTAACTCATTCTTTTCATTCACAACTACCGTCATGCCACCTTTCTTGGGTACACACTGTATCGGGCTTACCCATTTAATGTCGGAGATTGGATACACAACCCCTGCATCTAACCACTTAATAATTTCTTTCTTCACCACCTCTTGGATAGGTGGATTTAGACGCCTTTGATGCTCAATAGTGGGTATGTAATTTTCTTCAAGCTAAATCTTGTGCGTACATATCCCAGGCGGAATACCAATAATATCAGCAATGGTCCAACCGATGGCTCTCATGTATTTCCTTAGAACAGCGATGAGAGCTGCAACTTGCTGCTCACCCAAATCTGCCGCCACAATAACAGGAAGTGTGTTTCCGCTTCCCAAGAATGCATACTTTAAATGACTAGGCAGCTCCTTAAATTCTAATGTTGGTGGCTCTTCAATGGATGGTTTAGCTGGTGGTGTAGGTCGATTTTTGAGATCAAGGTCCAGCTTCTTGGGAGCATGAGGATGCGCCCCTATTCCTATTAGAGCACAAATAGTTTTTTCATAATTTTCATCATCTTCACGCTCTATATTCATAAGTACAACCGCCAATGGGTCAACAATAAGCTGCTCTTCTACGGATAATTCTTCATCATCAAAATAAACATCAGATACTGAGAACACGTTCAGATCTTTGGGTTGCTTCATTGATTTGCACACATCAAAGCGGACTATTTCGTCATTCATCCGGAATAGAAGCTCATTAGCTCTTAAATCAATAAGCACACTTCCTGTTGCAAGGAAAGGGCGCCCCAAGATTATGGGAACTTCAGAGGGCACCTCACAATCCAGAATAACGAAGTCTGCCGAAAAGATGAATGAAGAAACCTTCACCAATACATCATATAAAATACCAACAGGTCATTTTACCGACCTATCAACCATCACGAGCCTCATATTGGTTGGAGTAGGATCACCCAACCCTAACTTTTTGTAAATAGATAGCGGCATCAAATTGATGCTGGCTCCTAAATCGCATAATGCCTTGGCAAAATTCAAAGATCCAACAGTGCAAGGAATAGTGAAGGCACCAGGGTCGGCCTTCTTCTGAACTAGTGATCTGGTAGCGATTGCACTGCAATGATGAACATTGTCTGTCAACTCATAACTTTCTGCCCGCTTTTTGGTTAGGAGATCCTTCATAAATTTCGCGTACCCAGGCATCTGTTCTAGCACCTCAACCAACGGAACATTAATGGTTAGCTGCTTTAACATCATCATAAATTTATTGAACTTGGTATCATCAGCTCTCTTCTTTAGTCTTTGAGGAAAAGGTGGTGGTGGAAGGGGAATAGTTTTCTCCACGACTTTCTTTTCATCTTGCTTCAGATTGGCGATCTTTTCTGGTTGTAGATCTCTCGGGGTGACGTCAATAACGCCTTCCTCAGCTTCTTCGGCGTCTTCTAGTTCTATATTATCTAATGTATCATTGGCCACTTGCTTGCTTTTGGATAAATTTTCCAGCACCTTACCACTCCTGGTAGTAATAGCCATGCATGATCCGTCATTCCTTGGATTTTGCACAGTGTCGCTAGGTAGGGTGCTGACTTTTCTTTGATTAAGTGCCGCCGAAAGTTGACTCAATTGATGCTCTAGCTGTTTTATAGCAGTAGAATGCGAGTCAACCAATTAATTTATTGAATATAAGTCGTTCTTCACCTCATTCACTCCCGTATTAGTTGCCTCCACTCCTTTCAACAGCTTTGCCATCATATCTTCCATTGTCATCTTCCCCGAACCAGATGCCGCGACTTCCCTACTTCCAGGAGGAATATATAGACCACTCCTGTCAGTCTTGTTCTTCCAACTACCTTGATCACGGTCCTTGTTTCCAGATTTATCATAATAGTTCCGACCTTGGTTTCCTTGGGCATTGCCTCGAAAACCCCCCTGATTGTTCAAGTAGTTGGCTTCTTCCTCATAATTGGATTCCTCTCTTCCTTTTGACGCAACCGCTTTTACTTTTTCGGTCTTCCCTGATAATAAATGCTTGGTAAGAAGATCCATCTGTGTTTTTATATGCGCCATATCTTGATCGCGTTCCTCCTCTCTTCGCCTTTGTTCTGCAGTCATGCCAATTGATGTGGTAGAGCTTGCTACCTCTGAATCCCTGGTATGCCAAGCTCTACTTTGCTTTGTCATTCGGTCTAACATATCGCTTTCATGAATAGAAGTGAGGTCCATAAATGATCCTCCCGCCGCATTATCCACCACTGGCTTAGTTACCGAATTCAAGGATCTATATAATATCTCCATCAAGTGGACATTGGTCATATGATGGTTTGGGCACCTCATAAGCTTTTTCTTGAATCTCTCCCATGTTTCGTAAAGAGCTTCAGTTGGAAGCTGTCGAAAATTGCTGATCTCATCTCTTAACTGTGCTCTTTTGGATGGCGCAAAGAATCTTTCTAGGAAAGCGTCTTTCAATTGCCTCCAATTTATAATAGAATTAGGAGTCAGCCCATTCAACCATAGAGTTGCCTCCCCAGATAGAGACAATGGAAATAAGCACAGCCGAATTACATTCTGCCCAACGCCTGGATTGTCGAATGACTTGTATGTAGAGATAAAGTTGATTAGATGCATATTCGAATCATCACCTGCAAGTCCACCAAATAGTCCCTTGAGCTACAATAACTGAATCATGGTGCTAGTGATGTTGAACTTGGCTCTCCGTGCCAAGGGCGGAGGAATAATAGCTCCTGTGGCACCAGCTCCGTCCAGGTCATCATCATCATCATTGAAAGGCATCTGCATAGCGCGGCGTTCAGGCCTAAATCTGCCTTGATGATCTCTTCTGTTTGCAGGTGTCGCCACCTCGGCATCACGCCTAGGGTTTAGTAGCTCGTCATCACCTAGGTCCTCATCGTGAGGATTTGTTGCCCGCCCAGGGTTATCAATATTCTGTTGATGTACTTGGGCAGCGGCCAACGCAGCTAGTCTAGCCTGCTCCTGTTGAGCAGCCCTTCTCTCAATGTCACGTTGTGCATCCATCCTTCCAATAAGTTGCGGTTCAGGGTTTATGAGTAATAATGGTTGTCCCGAACTTCGAGTATTTGGCATGCACTGAACAAAAACCTACAGAAAACAAAAACAACAACTAAAAGTAAAGTACAAAAATCTTTGACCAAAGGGTCTAGTAATTATCACAAACTTAATAGATAACCGTATTCCCCGGCAACAGCGCCAAAATTTGATAACGCCCAAACTACAGCTCTCGTAAGAGTGTAAGCGGTCGTTGACAAATATAGAACCCAACTGGGTTGGGTGTCAAATCCTACAGGGAATACTTGGTCACTAAGTATGCAACGATTAGTAGACTTTTGGTGAAAGTTCTGCGGAAAAAGGGGGGATTTTATGCGTGAAGTAAAATTATCAAAATAGCAAAGCAAAAACGGAATGTTTATTAAGATTTTAATCAATGAGAATTGTAAGTTAGGGTTATGTCCACCTTATGAGTTCTACGTATCTATTGGCTATGAGTTATGCGGAATTCAGACATGCATGCGCTTATAGAGTTTCGTATTCTATGGTAAATCCTAGCATCTTTCAACCATCAAGGATTATCTCACTTTAACTCTTTCGAGCTTAAAGCGTATAACTAATGGTACGAATTCTCCAAGAGGTTAATCTAGTTACGGCACTAACTTTTAAACAGGGGATAGTAGCCCTATTTCCTTGTCACTCTCTCTTTTCCAGACATGTAACTTTTCTTTCGAACAAGTTAATGCTATACTGGCGTATTCTATATGTTTGCAACCACAAGAATTCAATTAAGATGAAGAAAGTAATGATATAAGCAGCATACATATCAAGAATTCACAAACTCATAGCAATAGATAGTATCTCATAAGGCTTCCATAACCCTAATAGAGAAGTTTAGCTACTCATAATTGTGAAGGAAATCCACGAGGATATCATCATCATACCAAAGTAATAACAATATCACGATAAGTAAGTATTGGCTTCACTTGTGGCGTGAATTCCTTGCTAGTAGCGTTTCTCTTGTCGTGAAAATTAAAAGTTGAATAGATGAATAATAATGTTAACAACGAATTTAAGAATAGAAGAGAATAAGAATGAATTCAAAGAGAATGAATTGATTGCTAAAAAGTTCAGCAAAATAGGATTTTTATAACACCCATATCCTATTCCTACTAAGCTACTGCATACTTGTCCTAATCCTATTAAGTTACTGCTGATCCCCAAGTCTTTGGAAATACTGTTTTTGCCCGGGACAAGTTTTCCATACATCACTTTCAGTCCATAGGCTTCCAAAAGCTGCCTTCCTTCTTACGTGAAGCTTCCTTTGGCGTCAACCAGTCCATAAAATGCTGAAATCTTCATCATTTATACCGGAAAACTTGCTAATCACGTTGGTTAGCTCACTTATAGGAAAAAGGACTAAAAGTGCAGGATTTATATATTTTGTCCTTAAAACTTAGCTAAAATATGGGTGAATTAAGGTGCTTTAGGCGTGTAAATACGCCTAATATCAGACAGTATCTGGTCGTCCTGCCCGAAGTGGTCGTCCTAGATTGTCTTTTCAAGGTTTATCATTGGTGGCATTAAAAATAGCCTCACATTTATCATCGTCTAGGAAATTATCCCACCAGCCTCGAAGTCGGCTAGTAAATCCCGCAACAATTATTTTACAAATTGTTGGGTCAGTACGATTGGCCTGATTCTCTGCTGATGCAGTAGCTGTGGCAATAGTAGAATACATGGACATCCGATGGATAAGAATAGAGATCTGTCGATCTGATAATCTGTCAATATTCCATTCATAAATAGCTTCTCCACTATAAGAAGTACTTGTTTGATTCCAATCTCTTTCCTCTATCAGAACATCTTGAGGAGTTGGACGTGGATAATATGCAGTAGACATACGGGGAATGTCAGCGTATTTTTTCCTGGTTGTTTTTTAATCATACCTTTTAGCTCATTTAGCTCGGAAGAGATTATATCTCCAGTATTTTGAGTAGATTCGATATTATCAGCAAAATTAGACTCGCGTTTTTGCACAAAATCATCATAAATATTAAGAGGTTGAATGTTTAAATGAGAGAACTTTTTATCTAAGAGTTTTTCTAATTGGTCTAATTGAGAAACTTTTTCAAATCCTTCTATTTTAGGAGGTCTTTGGATACAAGGTTTAGATAAAATATATCCTTCTTCTTCTTTGTTTTCGGAAGTAGAAGGAATGTTAGAGGAATACATCTGCGGGCTAAGTTTGTTAACTAACTCAATTAATTCGTCAAGTTTTTTTATCAAGAGATGAAATATGTTCTCCCAGAACTTTAACATAAAGACTCAAATAATTATTTTGGGCGATAAGGTTATTTATTTTAGAAACAGTAATTTTTCCAACATCTTCATTTACAAATTTATGAAAAGCAGAAAAAGTCATTCCAGTATTATTAGGTAATATAAAGGAAGACTGAGAAGCATACAGTGCCTGAGTAATTGTACCATCAGAACTTTGATAAGACCTTTCAATTATTTTGATATAGGATGGCAAATATGCAGACATAAACCATAGTACAAAAAAAATAATTTTATTATGTAAGACACATATTTCATAGAATTCTTTGGAAATATTTCATAATTCATCAGGATTATAAGTTTCAAAAAACCATGTCCTAAAGGTTTTCTATTTTTCAGAAAATTTTTTTTTCTGAATATATTTTCTTGCCTGAGAACCAGGACTAAAATCAATAAGTTGTGTCATCATAGTTAAACAGAATTGATATCAAAATCCATCTCAGATGGGGTAGGATTTTCATTATCAAAATCTTGAACTATATTAGTTTTAGAGTTGATTTTAATCTTTTCTACACCTTTAGGTGTAACATGCGAATCTGCAGAATTAATAGTATGCAAAGATGCCGCTCGATTCCTAGCTGGACCATAGTATAATATAATATAATATAATATAATATAATATAATATAATATAATATAATATAATATAATATAATATAATATAATGGCACAACTCTCTAGACGGAGCCACAAAGGTAAAGTTTACCGATCCGACTATAATATAATATAATATAATATAATATAATATAATATAATATAATATAATATAATATAATATAATATAATATAATATAATATAATATAATATAATATAATATAATATAATATAATATAATATAATATAATATAATATAATATAATATAATATAATATAATATAATATAATATAATATAATATAATATAATAATTCTTAACGGGTTAACGGTTTATCCAATAAGAAAATTGTGTAATCTACCCCCACACCAATAAGCCGTTAATTAAAAAAATTAAATCCGTTCACCAATCATTTATCCGATAAGCCAATACCAATAAGCCAATAAGTTAATTTTGCAAATGACTTATCAGATACGATTCGATTTTGAATAGCCTAATTAATACCTATAGAATAATTAACATTAACAATAATTTTGGGGAGATATACGAGCCAAACCTAAGGGACAATCACACGTAATACATTAGATCAAAGGATTAATACTTTCTTGGCATTTAAATCTTTTCTCAATCTTGATTTCTCTTTAACGCAAGACCTTAATGAGTATGGTCTTTTATTTTTATTTTTTTAATTGAATGGTCTGAAAGAATAGAAAAATAATTGCATGGAAAACTAAAATATATTCTCACAAAAGTCATATAAAAGCTTTTAAAATATAAGTAACAGTAAACAAAATAAAGAAAAACTCTCAGTGACTATAGAACAACTCCATGAAGCAATCACATATCATTAGCAATGTTACGTAAAGAAAAAAAAGGAGAAACGTGACATACCTCAACGCTTTCTCAGATGCTGTTGGTTTTCTGTATATACATAAAGAGTTCTAAACCTAAAAAGAATTGCAAGGGTTTCTTTTACCATAAATTTTATTCTTATCAAATATTATAGGACTCATAATTTTTAAAATATATTTTTATCTTATCATATATTTTAGGACTCTTTAATTTTACATATTATAACAATATAATAATTATAGAAAAAACGTGAAAAGATGATTTTATCTAAAACAAAGTCTTTTAATGAAGTGCAAAAAGTTTGAATCACTTTTCGAAGGGTTTTCACACTTTTTATATATATTATAAATATAGATTATAGATATAGATTATAAATATAAATTATACATTATAGATTATAGATATAGATATAGATAGAGATTATAGATTATAGATGTAGATACTTTCACAATTTTTAATCAACACTTTAATCAAGTACAATTTATTAAACTTCAATAGCTCACTATTCTTTAGGGGCCGTTTCGTGTACGGTATTAAAGTAAATAATTTTGGAATAAAATAAAAATTTTGGATAAAAATTTTAACCACTCGTTTGGTTGTCAATATTTTGGATAACTTATCATGGGACTAATAATTAGTTCTAGGATAAGTTATCCATAGATATGGAGGGATTACTATCCCAACTTAATTTATCCTTGGTATAAAATTATATAAAAAATAAATACTCTCACTTTAACTACATTTGTGTGATTCTGATGCTTTTATTATTCACATACCTACACAAGTCATTTTTATTGGCACGACAACTTTTCATTTCTCCTAAATTAGTAAATCTGTAGATTACACCAGATTGGAGGCAAGCCTTAACCCTCAAGAAGACAATCGAAGAAAAAATTACCAAAGGTAGCAAAACATAATTATCAATGTCATTTGTTATCGTATCTCATTTTAGTTCTTATGCATTTCGCTATGTCTGAAACAGATGGAGTTATTGGCATCGACATTGCTACTGCTATTGTTGGAGTTTTGGTTGGTGGAATTGCGGCTGCTTTAGCCTGGAAGAATTGACCTGCGCATTATAAACAACTTTGTTGTGCATACGTATTGAACTCTAGCATATGAATTGCTATTTATGAGTGCAAAAAGTTTTGGTATTTGCTTTGAATTAGTAGAAAACAATGCAATGACATATATTTTGTTTTCTGATTAATGTTTATACGCTTGTCGTAAAACATACTGATCAAGCTTGTTAAGTAGTGAAGCATAGTGGTTATCAAACAATGACAACCGTGTTTAATATCAATTTCTTTTTCAGATAGTTTGTCTCGATTTCTATTTGATTGTGCATTTTAAAATTATTCAGCCCCAATGAAACCACAGTTCAAAAATAATTAAGTTAACTAAAGTGAGTGAGGGGTATTTTAGTAAATAAATAATATATTTTTACAAACAATGCACTACATATAATTTTTAGTATCACAGACCAAACAATCACTAAAAAAAAATACCAGGATAACTTATCCCAGCATAACTAATCCTGGTATAACTTGTTTTCAAACCAAACAACCCCTTAGTTCTCCGACAACTATCAAAAATTCGATGACTCTGATTTTAATACATTCTTAATGTTCTATTTGTTCCACCATAGTGTTGTCTCTTATTGTTACTCATTTACCATTTATTTTACGTCATAATTTTATTATAAAGGTCAATTTTTGCCTACCCTTAAACCATATTCACAAGTTCAATTATATCATATTATGGATAAAACGGCTTGCATTTATTGTGGGACTAAGACAATTGTGATGTTGTTTTGATCTTATAATTTTATCTCTCTGTTAATTGTAAGAATTATCTTTATAAGAAAAATTCATCAATTTCACAGTGAACATCATGGGCAATAATGATTAGCAATAGAATGATAATCAGGGTAAAGACAGTTTGGTTTCGAACAATAAGCAGGCCCTCATAGGGACACGAGAGACTGCCAATTGGGATCCAGGGACGAATTCCCAATGATGAGGATAAATCCAAGGATGAACAAGACAGAAACAACATAAATATTGAGGAGTTGGGTATGGAGGAAATTGAAAGGATGTTGTGCTCAACAAGGTAAATAAAGAACCTTTTGGTACGGTCATGTCACAACATAATGTTGCTCCATCGAATAGGGAATTGATGAGTGGTGATTTTACCAGTTATTTGCACTCAATATTTTTACACATTATCTTGTTTTGAATGAATAAATGAGACATAATTGTGATTAAATGCACTAATATCCATTCTTTGTAGACATAGAGTTGAAGAGATAGAAAGATGTGGATTAAATCTTAAAATGATCAAAAAGGGAGCAAGAAAGTCCAGCTGAAAACCTGGAGCAGAAGGGCCACAGTTACCGCGGTCGCGGTCTGACCATGATCGTGGCAGTTAAGCAGGGTCAATCAACCTCGGTCGCGTAAGTCTATCGCGGTCATGAAGGCCGCGGTCGCGGCCAAGCTGGAGCGATCATGGCTTAGCGGTAGAGTTTATCCTAAGGGCAAATCTAAAAATGCACGTGGTTGATCCCAATTTTGAAAAAAACTCTGAAACCCTTGAATTATGGATCATATTCCATCTTCCCTAATTTTTTAGGTTTAGCTCTTGAGTTCATAGCCTCCATACTTGGAGAAGAAAATATTATATAAATTTTGGGTAAAGAATACATTGGAGACCTTCTAAATTTTTACTTTTCTCTAATGCATTTTCCGACAGGTATGATGTTGCTAGTAAGGAATCATATCGTGACGACCCATGTCTAATTTATGTTGGACCACACTTTAGGAGAGATTATAGCTATGCTTCCCGGAGAGAGAGATGGACCCACCATCTTGATCCTATAGGTAGTATAAGTGTTCTTTATGAAGTGGTTGAGAAGGACATTAGGATGACTGTCCAAATGCCCCTCCCCTATTATGCTAACCGAGTTTCTAGTTCTTCTTATGAGCTTATAAGTCCTATGATGATAAGAAGGAAGAGCAATATACCGAATCTAATAGCTTTGACACAAGGCTACTAGCTATTTTGGATCGAGTAGATACAACGGGGGAGAGTATACAATCTATGCAACAAGAGGTATTAGGATGGAAAAGTGTCAAGATGGGGGAAATGAACAAAAAAGAAAATCTTGAAACTATCACTTGCTTTCCCGTTTCCCAAGAGGAGGTTCATCGAGAACAGAAACCAAGGTATGGTGATGAAATTGATAGCGAAGACTCCTTGGTGAATTCCTATTCTACCGAGTCATATGAGAAAGAAGAAGACAAAATAAAAGAAATGGTACTAGAGTCAAGAGAAGAATTAAGGTAAATCTTTTATGATGACCCTAGTTCATTTCAAGGTGAAGATGCTTTGGAGGAGCTAACGCGGAATTAGGGGTTGGGCCTCGTTCAAACCAAATTTTAACATTATGCTTATAGGATATGATGAGGATCCATCCCTCCGAACAAATGGTGGATCGTGGGGAGAAGGAGTCCTATTCTTATATTTGAAGTTTGACATTCCAAAGGAGTATATGAAACCCCACCCATTAATGGCCAAGGAACTCAACTTCTGATGTATAAGGAATGTCCTATTGATGTGCTCACTTTTACCCAAGGAGCCAAACCAAAAGTTTGATGTGAAGTTGGGTAAAGGTTTAAAATCTTCAAAATGGCGAGATCGAAGCTTGCTTGTCATTTCATCTCCTCTTCCAAGCCTCATCTTGGAAGGTCTGGATCTTTTTTCCCTCTGCCACTCATTCCATATTGAATGGAATCTGGGATGGAGATTTAAATCAGCTAAGTGGAAGCATAAAAAAATGGTGAAGGCATTATGCTACGACATTAAACTAAGCGCTCGATGGGAGGCACCCCATCACACCCCAAAAAGTGGCACATATCCTTTTCAATTTATGCATGATAGAGTAGATTTTATTTTTACAATTATTCATGCATAATCCATGAGATGTTAGCACTAGGAAGAATGTTGAAGGAACTTGAAGAGAGAAATATGTGAAATTAACAAGTTTGGAATGAGGAAGAAATGTAAGAGACCTGATTGTTTGATCTTAGGTACCGCAATAGTGGTCCGTGCCACAACGATCGCAGAGGCTGCATATCTACGATCATGAAACTAGGACCTCGATCGCAGTCAAATCAGTTTAAGTGACCATCTAAATTCCATTTTCTCTCACGCATCTCACAAAATTCTCTCAAATTTTAGCTTGGTGTTGAGTATCCAAGTGTCAGTTCATTCTATTTGCATCATCAAACTTGGTATTTTGTCTCTATTCCATTGTTCTTAATGTAATTACCTATTTAGAACTTATAGTTTAGGGAAAGGCCTGAAATATCATTTTTAATACAAAATGCATGCTTGTTTGCAACTATGGCTGTGGTTAAATGTTTTAGTTAGTGTACTTATTGATAGGGAAGTATTAAGTACCCATATTTAACTCTTAAACGGTTGAAAAGAATGTGTGCACCATGTGTTCGATTCAATGACCCTATTAATTTCATGTTAAATTTATCAAGTTTGGGGTTATAATTATGAAGTCTAGGCTTAAGTTCCTTAATCATAATGTTTAGTTGCCTAGTTGAACACAAATTTAAGGATAAAATTATGGTTTTGGTAAAAAGTGCAGAACTGTCGACTATGGTCTCAGGTACTGCGATCGCGGTCATCGGGACCGCGATCTCAACATTTTCTTTCCCCAAAACCTTCAACACACTACTTTATAGTCCAATTTGATTAATCTAGCATATTTTTAAGTGTGAGAATGATAATGATAGTCTGGAATTTATTATTTATAGGTACTAAGCCACCTCAGAGATGGAAGAATTTAACAACAACAGATTTATGCACCCACAATGTCAGAACTTCTACAATGTGGAATTGCATAGAACTAAGTTGCTCCCTAAAATGGGTATCATCTTTGATAAAGTGGAGGAAAAATTCCCAAGTTTTCATGCAAAACTTAATCAGACTGGGTTGATGTATTTTACCCCGGACACCTGTGTTGCTAATGAGCACTGGGTATGTGAATTCCACGCTAACCTACGTGTATATTCTTTCATAAACCTAGTAATGACTATTAGGGAAAGGCAAGTAAACTTCGGGACAAAGCAGATCAATAAAGATTATGGGCTCCCGGGTGCTGACATAGAGTAGTTTCATACAAAAGCATGTGAGCCAGGGACCTGGATAACAGATATTTTATGTGCTGCAAAAGAGGTTTCGTGAGCCACTATCAAGAGAGACACACTGATGAATGATTTCACAGCTGAGGCTAGACTTCAGATGAATATTGTTTGTAGCCGAGTATCGTCGTGCACTCACATGACCATTGTCAAAGACATGCGAACACGTATGGTGGCCTGTATTCTCTCTATCATATCCCTGAATATAGGTAAGATTATGCATTCAGAATGGAGGTACTTCAGAAATCATAGAGGTACACATCTTTTTATCCCTTTCCTTATTATAGAGCTATGCAGGAGGGCACGGGTGGAGGAGTATGCTACAGATACCTGGGTGATCCCAGGATTGCATATTTTCCTATTCAAATTTAGAGGTGAGGGTGCCCTAAGTCAAAGCAATAAGACGAATATGGACTCGAGCAAATCAGTCCAAGAGAATACAAACTCTTGCAGACCCTCATCAGTAACCGCTTTCAATGATATCTCTGGTCAGATGCAGGTGGTGATGGAATTATTTTCCAGACTACCTCAGGGATCGAGAGATTCTACCACTCACCACTTGTATATAGCTCAGTCAGACAATGAGAAATACAGGAAGAAGTAGAAAAAATAGGGAGCCAATGCCACCTATTTGGAGAGAGCCTACTCAGCCTTAGTCGAAGCATACAGGGACCTCAGGGGTTCACGTGAGAAGATAGTAAAGAGAGAAAAAAATAGATATAAATTCTTTAAGAAGCTGTGGAAGGGAGGGTGAATGGTATCTTTAAGGTGCTCAATCCTAACCATCGACTACCTTCACCTAGGATGGACGGTAAGGATGAGGTCCCTACTGATTGGTTTACTGATGATACTGAAGGTTATGCTACAGAATCAGCGGAAGAGGACAATTCTTGATGCAGATTCAGGGAGACCCCTCTTACTCTTGCTATTTTGCACATGTAGTGAGGACACTGCATTCCTTTTGGTTGGGGTGCCCCCTATTTTGTGTTGTGTTAATTGTTGCTGGATTTTTCTTATGGTATTGTTTTGGGATGACACTCTGGATACTATTTTTATTTTTGTTTGAGATGCTACGTGGTTGGGCACTCTGATGGTGCCCACATTTTATGGATTATCATGTTTTTCTTTTAGTTTTAGTTTTTCTCTTTTTACTTTAGGTTTATTATTGATTTTGGTGTTGCATGACTAGCTTTGAACTATGATAGATTGAATGAAAACGTTCTTAAGAGTAAAGCGTCATGTTTTGGGTTTTGAGACATAGATGTAGGGAAATTTTGAGTACCCATAGCATAAATGTCATAAATGTAAGGGAAGTTTGAGTATCTATGGTATTATAAATTATAAATTTAGGATCATGTTATACACCATTAGCGAATTCTGAGTAGCCATATGATTGGTTTGCCCATTTTTAGCCAAAATGTGAGACTAAGGCTTTAGTTGTTGCCATAATCTAGAAAATTGAGCATGGTGCAAATGTTATATAAACAACCCCCTCAGTCCAAAATTTTTTGAAAATTAAGGGCACAGACGTGAGCAACTTTGTAATAAGATATCTTCTCTTTTTGTGACTTCATAAGTTTTGACTTCTGAATAGAAATGGATACTCCAAATTTGTCTGTAGCAGGAGGAACATTTGAGCTCCCTTGTCGAATTTTTGCATGCCATGAGTGGTGAACTATTTGAATTCATCTCTTGTATACTTGTGTTATCTAGAACTTTCCCCGTTAGTCTTTCAAAGATAATGTTGATTGTATTTGGTTGGAGAAATGATCTTAGGCCATCTTTTGGCATTGGAAACCCAATTTATCCTAAAAATCCTACCCATGCTCGAATGCAATCCCTATTTACCGATTTTGAGCCTTTGGACTTTTCTTTGGCAAACACATTACAAGCCGTAAACCTTCTATTTTTCCTCTTTTAAACCCTACCTTCCTTGAACTTAAGAATGTAAATTGAGGCTAAAATCCTAATTTGGGTTGGTGAAAGTTGATGGAAGAAAGTTTGGGGCCACGAAGTGTTAGTGAAATGCTGAATGTGC
Source organism: Capsicum baccatum var. pendulum (assembly GCA_030864225.1). Lineage (NCBI taxonomy): Eukaryota > Viridiplantae > Streptophyta > Magnoliopsida > Solanales > Solanaceae > Capsicum > Capsicum baccatum. The sequence continues at coordinate 115,929,559 of CM061560.1, forward strand.
TTAAAGTATTGAAATAAAGGAATAAAAAAAAGAATCCAATAAAGGAAAGAATTACATGAAAATTGCAAGAAAAAGAAATAGAAAGAATAACGGGTGAACAAAGAAAGAAAGAAGTAGGCGTTCTAAGAGTGAGAAAACAAATAAGAGTGGCCCATAGTCAAAAAGGCGAATTAAATAATGTGACATAAAATGTTCAAGGAAGACAGTAGCCATGTTGTTTTCCAAATGATATCCTACCCTAACCCGAACCTATGTTACAAGCTTGGAAAGTCCTTTGAGACCTCCAACTATTTACTTTCTTTGTAGTGGTGATTGAAAATAGGGGCGAACCTATGGTATGACGCGTGTTACATAGAGATTTCGTTTGTGAGGGAGAGAGCTTTTGCACTTAAAATTCCTTGTTGCATATTTGGTAGTTTGGTGTGTGGAATTCTCTTTTATGTGAGGTTGGCATGTGAAAAAGTTAAGGTGGGTGATTGTGTCACCTCCCGAGCAATGAGACAAATGGAGTATAGCTTAGTTTTGGTCAAAAAGTGAGTCATTTCTAGAGAATTAGCTGTTGTTGCTTGATTGCTCTTCAAATTCTTATGTATCCTTTGATAGTGCATCTTACGATGAGAGGTGTAGTGAAAAATAGTTTAGCCCATGTGCAATGAGCTACTTTTGGTAGTGACTAAGGTTGAAGTCATTGTGATCTTTAAGGCATGAAGTTTGCGCATAAATAATTGTATCTCATGGTAAGCGGTAGTGTTGCTTGAGGACAAGGAATAACTTTAAGTTGGGGGTGTTGATGAGTGGTGATTTTACCACTCATTCGCACTTAACATTTGTACATATTATCTTGTTTTGAATGAATAAACAAGACATAATTGTGATTAAATGCACTAATATCCACTCTTTGCAGGCATAGAGTTGAGGAGATAGAAAGATGTGGATTTGAGCTTAAAATGATTAAAAAGTGCAACTGAAGACCTGGACCAAAAGGGCCTCAGCTATCACGATCGTGGTTTGCTGACCGCGATTATGATAGTTAATTTCAATAAACCGCATCCACGTAAGTCTATCGTGGTCGCTGAAGCTGCAATCACAACCAAACTGGTGTCGTGGTTTAGGGGAAGAGTTCAGCCCAAGGGAAAATCTGAAAATGCACGTGGCTGATCCTAATTTTGACAAACAAACTCAAACCCTTGAATTATGGATCATATTCCATCTTCCCCAATTTTTTAGGTTTAGCTCTTGAGTTCATAGCCTCCATACTTGGAGAAGAAAATATTTTATAAATTTTGGGTGAAGAATACATTGGAGACCTTCTAAGTGGAGGAATAACTTACTTCTATTGTTGATTTGTGGGAGTGAAAAGTTTGAAGTAACATTCACTTAATCTTCAACAAGTTATTTTAGTGGAGATTATGGGTATATCTATGCTTATTTATCGTATGTGTATCTAGATCTCCCTCATGGAGTTATGTTTGAATAGGGGTTAAAATGTGTGTGGGTTATTATTGTTAGCCTTTATTTGATAGTTCATTTTTATGGTTTTTATTATTGCTATGCTAAGATGGTTGGGATTTGTAGGTGAAAGCCCCAAATACCCACATGGGTTTGAAGAGTGAAATCTCCAAACTCTAGAAAGCTTAAGGCCATCTTTGAAAGAAGGGTTTTGGGTGAACTTTAGGAATTCACATCATCCTTGAAAGAGGGATGTGGAGACAAAAGCAATGATGGATAATTATGTGTGTAGTTTGCTAAATTTTCACTATCTTAGAAATAAGGGCGATTGTGAAGTTACCTATACCATGGGTATTATCCTAGAAATAGGGATGCCTAAATTGAGGTTTGGTAACCAAATGTTAAACACATCCATTCGGTATTTGATAGAATCAATGGGTCAAAGTTTGGTGTTTTGTTGAAAGACTAGTTGATTACTAACACCCACATGTCATTCCCTTAGTAACACATAATCCCAAGATCCATGCATAATTGTTAAAACTCTAATTATTCATAGCCCTGAATTTATACTAGAAAAACCCAAAAAGAGACATTAGTGTAGATACCTATCTCCCCCATTTATATCTTTTATACCGCTGGTTTGAAATTAGCTAGTATTTATTATTTTGAATTGACTTGATTGCCACTCATGTTATAACCTAGAGGATTTGACCTCGACTCCAAAGTTAGGAAAATATATTGATGACGACTGCCTTGCACTTAAATTGACATGTAAGTTGAGCGTTATCAGGTTCCACATTCCAACTTCGGAAGTTTCGACTCCACTATTAGAGACGACTCTAATAAGATGACTTGAAGATGACAAGTCCAAAGATTCTTATTCGGGATCTAGAGCTAGATGTAGACAACAAAATTTTATTAAATTGAAATTCTTCCAAAATTCAGATTATGTTAAATTCAAAATAAATTAATCTCAAATAATTATGGATTAATATAATTGAATTAATTATTTAAGTCCAAAGACATGTATTTAAATAAGGTCCTTTTATTGGGCCAGTCCATTAATTTGGGCTACAAATGATGAACCCACTTTGGTAAGCCCAACATATTGTCATATTCTAGAGGCCCAAATGAGCACCATGTATCAAATGGCGTGGCATGTCAAGTCAAGTTAAGGAGCCAATAGTATTATGCCATATGTCAAAATGATCCAGCAGGCTTAGTGAAATCAAATGCCCATAAAAGGCGCCACGTCACTTGAATTTGATTGGTCAAAGAAAGTCCATCTTCATCATGAATCTTCTCTTTCCAGAACTATAAATAGGGTCTCATAATTCAAAAAAAGGACCAGGAACTCTAACAAGAAATAAGAGAAAGCTTATGGATCAAACACTGTAATTTCTCTACAAAGCTTAAGCATTCAAGTCTAGTTCATCAAGATTTCAAATCAAGATCGCTAGATTCAAGAACAAGCCCAAAAGCCCATGAATTCAAGTATAAGTCACGATCAAGTCCGTCAAATCAACAAATCAAGTTCAAATTCAAGATCAAGCTTTAAGTTATTAAATTTATATTTGAAAAAGCAAATTTAAGGATTCATAGAGATTGTAACACTCACTTATTGAAATCAATAAAATGATTATTGCAATATTTTCTTATCTTAATTATTTATTCTTCAGTTTCAAAAATTTATTGTCCAACAAATTCTGGCATGCCCAGTGGGACCATCTCTAATTCCCATCTCAACTTTTCTAACTTTAAATTCAACAACACTGAAATGACTTTCAAAAAGGTCAGTTCTAAATCAATTTCTTCCAAGGCTGCTGATTCAAAGTTCTCTACTGAAGTAGAAAGCATCCTTGGTGTTATTTTTAGAAGCTTGAGAGCTATCATAAGGAGAAAGGCCAACATGCTAGGACAACAAACACATCATATGTTGTCCACGCCAACTTCAGTTTTTAGATCTTTAACCCCAAAAGTTACAAAGTTCAATGCAAGTGCTTTGGAAGGAGGAAACAGTGTTGCAGAATCGCTTAAAAAGACTCTTGCTCTACTTGAGCATTCTGGTTCCAAATACTTTGGCGCAAAGAGCGATAGCCATTCAACAAATGTGTCATCTCCACTTACACCATATATTTGAGCACTTTGAAGATCAACTTATGAGACAATCCATGTTAATATCCAATGTCTCTAGTGATCATGCAAGCAATGATGATTGATCCCTTGTCTATGGAGGAGCAACTTGCGAATCTGACAAAGGCAATTGAGGGCCTGACCAAATATGTTAAGAATCAAGATGCTCAGATTAATAAGACAGTTGATAGAATGAAAGGCTTGGTAAACTGAGAGTCTAGCCATGCACCTGGGAAAGCTTTGGAAGGTCACGAGATAGAAAATCCTATGAAATAAACACCACCGACTAAGGAGGTCCAACGTTCTTCCAAGGGAATGATCCTGATTGAGTAACTAAAGAAATTTATTGAAGGAACCCTCAAAGACAAGTATGACGTTGTCACCAAGTATTCCCTTACATATGACAAGCCCTACACTGCAAGAATTGATAGCCTCAAAATGCCTGCCGGCTATCAACTTCATAAATTTCAATAATTTGAGGGCAAAGAGATCCTAATACAACATGTTTCACACTTTGTTGAGACATGTAATAATGCTGGAAATTATGGTGACTATCTTGTTAAACAATTCATTCATTCCCTGAAGGAAAACACCTTTGATTGGTATACGGACCTTGAGCCTAACTCTATCATCGGTTGGGATCAATTGGAGCATAAGTTCCTAAATAGCTTTTATAGAATAAGGAGTACAGTGAGCATGGTAGATATCATAAATACTTATTAAAGAAAGGATGATCAAGTCATTGACTTCATCAATCGATGGAGGAATGCAACCCTAAACAGCAAAGATAGGCTCAGTGAAACTTCTACAATAGAGATGTGCGTCCAAGGAATGCACTAGGAAATTCTCTACATCTTGCAAGGAATTAAGCCAAAATCCTTTGAAGAGTTATCTACTCATGCTCATGACATAGAACTAAGCATGGCTTCTTCTAGAAATGGAGTAGAGCCTATCCATGACCCTCGAAGGGGAAAAGAATAAGTAGGAACCCAAAAGACATGGCAAGTTTTTCGCTAAAAATGACAACAAAGAATCCATAAATGTCGACGTGTCTCCTGTGAAGGTCACCACAAAGGTGAGCAAGAATAAAAGCATGAAGACAACTTCTCGAGAACGTCCAAATCAGAAGCTAACTTAAAAGGAAATGCAAGAAAAAGAACACCCCTTCCTTTATTCTGATGTTGCTGAGATTTTGAATGAACTCCTTAAGCATAAGCTCATTGAACTCCCAGATATGAAATGGCCTGGCGAAGTTGAAAGGATCAATGACTCAAATTATTGCAAGTACCATAGGCTTATGAGTCACCTTATGGAAATGTCCTTTATCTTTAAAGACAAAGTCATGCAATTGGCAAATGATAAGAAGATCATCTTTGATGATGAGACAACTAATTCTCATCAAATCTCTATCACTTTTGGCTTACTCGATCTAGTTCAAATATGTGATGAAGAGCATAATGAGAAACTATTAGAGCATGACAGGTCTTTAGTTAACAAAAGTTATTATGAAGGTTGGACTCTATTGACCAGGCATAGATGCAAGAAGATGAGTCTATGAAAGAAGTCATTCGAGCAACTAACTAGAAGGAGAATGATAAAGAAACCAAAGAAACAAAACCTAGTTGAACTTCCAAAAAAGACGAAGGTAATGAAGCTTTACCACTAAAAACCATGGTGTCCAATACCATTGGAAGAATTCTTACCAAGTTGGTTTCGTGCGAAGACTACTCAAGTAAACTTTGCGGCATCTTGTTGTAATACTACCAAAGATGGGGAAAAGGATGAAAATCTACCCATGAAAGTTTCTTCATCTTCTGAAAAGCTTGCTGAAACTCTTGAAGAAGAGGCACATGTATGTGATACAGAAATCATATTTACAAATAATGATCTTCTACTTGGAGGAACCCTACCCAATCGTCCCTTATAAATGGTAGGTCAAGTTCTAGGAAAGAAGATAAATAGAATCTTTATTTATAGGGGATCTGGAGTTACCATCCTGCCTATCTGCACAATAAAGAAACTTGGCATCGCTACTAATGAACTGGCCAAAATTTGTATAATGATCCAAGGCTTTAACTAAGGGTGCCAGAGGGCCATGGTATCTATCAAGTTGGAAATTTGTATGGATGATTTTCAATAAAATGCATTGATGCATATGATCGATTCCAAAACTTCATACAATATATTACTTGGTAGGCCTTGGGTACATGTGAACAAAATTATCTCATTTTGGTACTATCAATGCTTGAAGTACCTCAAAGGAAGAACGGAACGAAAGATAGTTACCGATGATAAGACATTCACTGAATCTGAGTCACACTTTGTGATGCAAAATTCTACTTAAAGAATTATGTTGCGAATGAGAAAAAGGTTGAAGATGTCACCAAGACCAAGTATGATGATCTTGAATCTAAGAAGGTCGCAGTGACTATAAAAAAAGTTACCACCAAGAAGCCCATCTTTACTTTGAATAAAGAAAGCATCACATCCATGAAGAAATAGGCAACTTCTGTCTTCCGCTATGTACCAAAGGTAAAAAAAGAGAAAAATCACCAATATAATGCCTAAGATAATGCGCTAAAGGGGCTAAATTTACATATCAAGAGGATTGACTCAATAAATCCATCCTCAAGGCTACTTGGAGAGTCTGCGGGTCAAAATTCTCCACGAGATATGATACTCCCTATGAAGCATACAAAAGAGGGCTTCGATCCAAATGCATACAAGCTATTTCTAAAGGCAAGATATAATCCTAATGAGATATCAAGGTTGGGAAAACTTTAATTGGAAGATACAACCAGATAGGTACGTGAAGGCCTAGGATACATGCAACTACCTCTAATTTGCATCTCTATAAGAAGATCGGTTAGTAACTACATCACTGTATAAGAGGAGTCCACTGCATCCAATAAAAGGCCTTCTGTCTTTGATCAACTGAAAGAACTTTAGTGTTGGAAAGGTTGGGTCCTCTAAATAAAAAGAGAAGTAACAGGCATTGGAGAAGTCATCGAAGTACGATAATAAACTCTTCACCTAAGATCCAGAAGGATTTCCAAAGTTTGATTCCTTCTAGAATAAGACAACAGACAAAACTGATGGTTTCATGTAATAATAAGGTGTTAAAAACTAAGGCTCGTACCCTATTTTATACCAATAAATATGAGGAATATATATAAAGTGTTAGCTTCTCAAATTCTACTACAACCTAAAATGAGAATAATGTCTCATCTCAAATGAAGGTTAATGAAGAGATGGAAGATACTTTCTAGTGTTACTGTATATCCATCAATGATGATGATCCGTAAGAGGAGAAAGACACTGGAGATGCTCCAGTACAACTCGAAGAAGGAGTGAAGGCCACAACAGATCCATTGAAGCATCCTAGGTTCGGACCCTTAGAAAATTTCTAGGAATCTCATTCTTTGGACCCATTATGACTCATGGTACGAGCTGTAAGCTGGGGTATGAGTGGTGAAAAATTTTCATAAGCTGACTAGTGTTAGTTGGTGGGTTGGTATTGCAAACTGGAATGGATATAACTTGAGGGTATGAGTCATAAGGCATGAGTACGAGTTGTATAAGTGACTCATAAGGTGGTCAGTGTTTGATTCTTCTGGTGTTACATTTTACCAGGGATACAGATCATAGGTACAGATCGCATGTTGAGGTTACGACTTGGCTGGATGAATGATGTTGGGCGTATTTACACGCCTAAACACCATAATTTACCCATGTTATAGCTAAGTTTTGAGGATAAAATATATAATTCTTGCACTTTTAGTCCATCTTCCTGTAAGTGAGCTAACCAACATGATTAGCATGTTTTCAGGTATTAAAGATGAAGATTTCAGCACTTTGTGGACCCTTGGGCAGCAAAGGAAAACTTCACGTAAGAAGGAAGACAACTTTTGGAAGCTTGTGAACTAAATGTGATACATGGAGAATCCGTCCTGGGCAAAATCAGTATTTCCTAATACTTAGGGGTGCAGCAGTAACCCAGTAGGACTAGGACAAGGATAAAAACCCTATTTCAGTAGGACTAGGACAAGGATGTTATAAAAACCCTATTTGCTGAATTTTTCAGCAAACTTTTCATTCACGCTTTTCATTAAGATTTTCACAATTCATTCGACACTTTTAGGATTTATTCACGTTACTTTCTAACAGAGAAAACTCGGCTCTCTTGAGGAACGGCCAAGAAGAAAAATGTCATCTCCTTCTTGACGTTTAAGTCATCCCATCGCCAAGATTATTCTAGGTTGTGGTATGATGATTTTATCTATGGTGATCTCCGTTATACTCATGAGTAGCTAAACTTCTCTATTAGGGTTATGGAAGCCTTTTGAGATACTATCTATTACTATGAGTTTGTGAATTCTTGATACGTATGCTACTTATATCATTACGCTCTTCATCTTAATTAAATTCTTGTGGTTGCAAACATATAGAATATGCCATTATAGCATTAACTTGTTTGAGAGAAAAGTTACATGTTTGGAAAAGAGAGTGTGATAAGGAAATAGGGCTACCAACCCCTATTTACACGTTAGTGCCGTAACTGGATTAACCTCTTGGAGAGTTTGTACCGTTAGTTATACACTTTAAGCTCGAGAGAGTTAAAGTGAAATAATCCTGGATGGTCGAGAGACACTAAGATTTACCATTAGAATACGAATCTCTATAAGTGCATGCATGTCTGAATTCCGCATAACTCATAGTTAATAGATACGTAGAACTCATAAGGTGGACATAACTCTAACTTATTATTCTCTGTGATTAAATCTTACTAAACAAAGCATTCCATTGTTACTTTAATATTTTTGGTTCATGCCATAACCCAAAATCCCCCCTTTCCGTAGAATTTTTGACCAACAGTCTGCTAACAATTACAACACTTAGTGACCAAGTATTCCCTGTGGGATTCGACACCCAACCCAGTTGGGTTCTATATTTGACAACGATCGCTTACACTCTTACGAGAGCTGTAGTTTGGGCGTTATCAAATTTTGGCGCCGTTGCCGGGGAATACGGTTGTCAACTAAGTTTGTGATAGTTAATAGACCCTTTGGTAAAAAATTCTCAGATTTTATTTTTAGTTGTTGTTTTTGTTTTATTCAGGTTCTGTTCAGTGCATGCCAAATACTCGAAGTTCTGGTCAGCCATTATTACCTATCAATCTTGAACCTCAACTTATTGGCAGAATGGATGCACAACGAGACATTGAAAGACGGGCTGCCCAATAGGAATAGGATAGGTTAGCTACATTGGCAGCTGCTCAAGTGCATCAACAGAATATTGATAACCCAGGGCGAGCAGCAAATCCTGATGATGAGGACCTGGGTGATGATGAGTTACTGAATCCCAGGCGTACTGATGAAGTGGCGGCACCTATGCATAGGAGAGATCATCAAGCTAGAATGAGACCTGACCACCGAGCCATGCAGGTTCCTTTTGATAATGATGATGATGAATTGGATGGGGCTGGTGCCACAGGGGCTATTATTCCTCCACCCTTGGCACATGGAGCCAAGTTCAATATCACTAGCACCATGATTCAACTATTGCAACTCAAAGGGTTGTTTTGTGGACTTATAGGAGATGATCCAAATATGCATCTGATTAATTTAATCTCAACATGCAAGGCTTTTGACAATCCAGGGGTTGGACAGAATGCGATCCGGCTGCGCTTATTTCCATAGTCTCTATCTGGAGAGGCAACTCTATGGTTGAACGAGCTAACTCCTGACTTTATTACTAATTGGAGGCAACTGAAAGATGCTTTCCTACAAAGATTCAAGAAGAAGCTTATGAGGTGCCCTAATCATCATATGACCAATGTCCACTTGATGGAGATATTATACAGGGCTTTGAATTCGGTGACTAAGCCAGTGGTTAATTTTGCTGCGGGTGGTTCATTTATGGACCTTACTTTTATTCAGGCAAGTGATATGCTAGATCGTATGACAAAATAGAGTAGAGCTTGGCATACCAGGGATTCTGAGGTAGCAAGCTCTACTGTATCTTTTGGCATGACTGCAGAACAAAGGCAAAGAGAAGAGGACCGTGACCAAGATATGGCACACATGAAAACGCAGATGGATATTCTTACCAAGCATTTATTATCAGGGAAGACCGAAAAAGTCAAAGATGTTGTGTCACAGGGAAGAGGTGAATCCGATTCTGAAGAAAAAGCTAACTACTTCAATAATCAGGGGGGTTTCCGAGGCAATGCCCAAGGAAACCAAGGTCGGAACTATAATGATAAATCTGGAAACAAGGACCGTGATCAAGGTAGTTGGAAGAATAAGACTGACAGGAGTGGTTTGTATGTTCCTCCTGGAAGTCGTGGCGCCACTGCATCTGTTTCTGGAAAGATGTCCATGGAGGACATGGTGGCTAAGCTGTTGAAAGGAGTGGAAGCAACTAACACGAGAGTAGCTGGGGTAAAGAATGATTTGTCATCAATAAATCAACTGGTTGACTCACATTCTACTACAATAAAATAGCTGGGACAACAACTGAGTAAACTCTTAGCGGCATTCAATCAAAGAAAGGCTGGCACTTTACCGAGCGACACGGTGCAAAACCCAAGGAATGATGGATCATGTATGGCTATTACTACCAGGAGTGGTAAAGTGTTAGAAAGTCCGTCTAAAGGCAAGAAGGTGGTTGATGATATAGCAGAGAATGTTATTGAAGCAGATTGTGATGATTCGGTAGAAGCTAAAAATTAGAATGAGAGCATTCATGAGAAAACTATTCCCCTTCCACCACCACCTTTTCCTCAGAGACTTAAGAAGAAGGTTGATGACACTCTTGAAAAGATTGATAATCGGAAGCAAGATAAAAAGGAAGTGGTGGAGAAAACTATTCCCCTTCCACCACCACCTTTTCCTCAGAGACTGAAGAAGAAAATTGATGATACAAGATTCAGTAAATTCATGACTATGTTGAAGCAGCTGACTATTAATGTTCCGTTGGTGGAGGCACTGGAACAGATGCCTGGGTATGCTAAATTCATGAAGGACCTTTTGACAAAGAAGCGGGCAGTAAGCTATGAGCCGGCAGACAATGTTCATCATTGCCGTGCAATCGCTACAAGATCGTTAGTTCAGAAGAAGACAGATCCTGGTGCTTTCACTATTCCTTGCACGGTTGGATCTATAGATTTTGCTAAGGCATTGTGCGATTTGGGAGCTAGCATCAATTTGATGCCGCTATCCGTCTACAAAAAGTTGGGGTTGGTCGACCCTACACCAACCAATATGCGGCTCGTGATGGCAGATAGGTCGGTAAAACGACCTGTTGGTATCTTATATGATGTATTGGTGAAGGTTTTTTCCTTAATTTTTCCTGCAGACTTTGTTATTTTGGATTGCGAGGTGGATTCTGAAGTTCCCATAATCTTGGGACGCCCTTTCCTCGCAACTGGAAGCGTGCTTATTGATTTAAGAACTAATGAGCTTTTATTTCGGCTGAATGACAAATTGGTCCATTTTGATGTATGCAAATCGATGAAACAGCCTAGAATATGGATGTGTTCTCTGTAGCGGATGTTTATTATGAAGATGTGGAAGAATTATCTGTAGAGAAGCAGCATATTGATGAGCCATTGTCTGATGTGCTGTTGAATTTTGAGCGTGAGGAGGTTGAAGAATATAAAGAAACCACTTGTTCTCTAACAGGAATAAGGTCCTATTCTCATGGACCTAAGAAGCTAGACCTTGATCTTAAGAATCGACCTTCACCAACAGTAAAGAATTCCGTTGAAGAGCCACCAGTGCTAGAATCAGAAGAGTTCCCCAGTCACCTAAGGTATGCGTTCTTGGGAAGTAGAAATACACTTCCGGTGAGTGTTGTGGCTGATTTAGGTGAACAGCACGTAGAGGCTCTCATCTTTGCTCTGAATAGGTACAAGAGAGCTATAGGTTGTACTATTGATAATATAATTGGTATCCCTCCTGGGATATGTATGCACAAGAGTCATCTCGAAGAATATTGCGTGCCCAGAACTAAGCATCAACGTCGTCTGAATCCATTCAGAAAATGATGAACTATATAACTCGATGAAGTCTAAGTAATCGAGGTAACTATGTCGTGCCGCGACAATAAATCAAGCGCTACATGGGAGGCAAGCCATCATTTTTAATCATTTTGTTTTCCTAGGAGTTTGTTTTGTTAAATAAAAATCCAAAAAGAAGAGTCGAGCCACGACCAAAACTAAGGCGCTTGGTGGGAGGCAACCCATCGTTCTAATCGTTTTTGTTATTTTTGAGTAAGTGTAGGTGCAAGACGTATAAAGGAGGAGATTGGTCTCAAATTTTGATTTGGAAGTGTTCCATGTTAAAGATGGCAAGTTAGGAATGAGAAAGCAAACACAATAGACAAGGCAATGCCTATGTGAATCTAGGCAATGAACAAGGCAAGGCCTATGTAAATCTAGGCAACGGACAAGGCAAGACCTATGCTATGGCCTAAGCTCTCTGAATCGACAATGCCATAGCATAGGCGCCGCCTATGCCCAACAATGCCATAGCATAGGCGCCGCCTATGCCATTGCCTTGGCGCTATGAATCTACAATGCCATAGCATAGGCATCGCCTATGCCCAACAATGCCATAGCATATGTGCCGCCTATTCCCAACTAGGCAAAGCATTAGGTGCCGCCTATGCCAAGCATTAGGCGCCGCCTATGCCAAGCATAGGCAAAGCATTAGGCGCCGCCTTTACTTCCCAAAATCTCTCAAAAATGTTCTCTTTGCTCATCTAACCTTGCAAGATCATATTCTGAATCCATCACCAAGATCTCAGGTAGAATGGCCCAAAAAGGACAACAAGGAAAACAAAAAAGTGTCCACCTCACAAAAATGTCAGAAAAGGGCAAGAAAAGAGCAAGCTGAATCCTCCCCGCTACAAATACCTCGACGCACTCTTGGAATCAAGTGGGGTACATTTTAAGGAACTTCTGAGGATGACGAATCTGATGATTATTCCGACATAGGGGGTATTACCCCAGACATAGAGGAGGAGTCCGACTAATCAAGTTTTTCTTATTTATTTTCCACTGAGAGCAGTGTGTCCCGTCTAAGTGTGGGGTGATGGTATTTGTATGCTATATTTCTTTGCCTACATTTATTTATGTTTGTTTGTTTTTAGATTTTTAGATTTGCATGAAATTGTTCTGATAGGCGGCATGGTATTATGACAAGAGTTTGTGCTAAAATCATTACTATTGAGACATTTAGGCTCCAAGTATGACTCACTGTGTGATAATTGTATGGTTTAATTCATTCATCTGTTGGGTCAAGAATCTATACTGCTCCCAATAAAAGTTGACCATGTGCCTTATGTGTGTGAGGATATAAAAGTAGACCATGTGCCTTGTGTGTGTGAAGATTCAAGAAGAAGCTTATGAGGTGCCCTAATCATCATATGACCAATGTCCACTTGATGGAGATATTATACAGGGCTTTGAATTCGGTGACTAAGCCAGTGGTTGATAATGCTACGGGTGGTTCATTCATGGACCTTACTTTTATTCAGGACAGTAATATGCTAGATCGTATGACAAAACAGAGTAGAGCTTGGCATACCAGGGATTCTGAGGTAGCAAACTCTACTGTATCTTTTGGCATGACTGCAGAATAAAGGCGAAGAGTAGAGGAACGTGACCAAGATATGGCACACATGAAAACGCAGATGGATATTCTTACCAAGCATTTATTATCAGGGAAGACCAAAAAAGTCAAAGATGTTGTGTCATAGGGAAGAGGTGAATCCGATTCTGAAGAAAAAGCTAACTACTTGAATAATCAGGGGGGTTTCCGAGGCAATGCCCAAGGAAACCAAGGTCGGAACTATTATGATAAATCTAGAAACAAGGACCGTGATCAAGGTAGTTGGAAGAATAAAACTAACAGGAGTGGTTTGTATGTTCCTCCTGGAAGTCGTGATGCCACGGTATCTGGTTCTGGAAAGATGTCCATGGAGGACATGATGGCTAAGCTGTTGAAAGGAGTGGAAGCAACTAACACGGGAGTAGCTGGGGTAAAGAATGATTTGTCCTCAATAAATCAACTGGTTGACTCACATTCTACTACAATAAAATAGCTGGAACAATAACTGAGTCAACTCTCAGCGGCATTCAATCAAAGAAAGGCTGGCATTTTACCGAGCGACACGGTGCAAAACCCAAAGAATGATGGATCATGTATGGCTATTACTATCAGGAGTGGTAAAGTGTTGGAAAGTCCGTCTAAAGGCAAGCAGGTGGTTGATGATATAGCAGAGAATGTTATTGAAGCAGATTGTGATGATTCGGTAGAAGCTGAAAATCAGAATGATAGCGTTCATGAGAAAACTATTCCCCTTCCACCACCACCTTTTCCTCAGAGACTTAAGAAGAAGGTTGATGACACTCCTGAAAATATTGATAATCGGAAGCAAGCTAAAAAGAAAGTGGTGGAGAAAACTATTCCCCTTCCACCACCACCTTTTTCTCAGAGACTAAAGAAGAAAGCTGATGATATAAGATTCAGCAAATTCATGACTATGTTGAAGCAACTGACTATTAATGTTCCGTTGGTGGAGGCGCTGGAACAGATGCCTGGGTACGCTAAATTCATGAAGGACCTTTTGAAAAAGAAGCGGGCAGTAAGCTATAAGCCAGCAGACAATGTTCATCATTGCCGTGCAATCGCTACAAGATCGTTAGTTCAGAAGATGATAGATCCTGGTGCTTTCACTATTCCTTGAACGGTTGGATATATGGATTTTGCTAAGGCATTGTGCGATTTGGGAGTTAGCATCAATTTGATGCCGCTATCCGTCTACAAAAAGTTGGGGTTGGTCGACCCTACACCAACCAATATGCGGCTCGTGATGGCAGATAGGTCGGTAAAACGACCTGTTGGTATCTTATATGATGTATTGGTGAAAGTTTCTTCCTTCATTTTTCCTGCAGACTTTGTTATTTTGGATTGCGAGGTGGATTCTGCAGTTCCCATAATCTTGGGATGCCCTTTCCTCGCAACTAGAAGTGTGCTTAGTGATTTAAGAGCTAATGAGCTTTTATTTCGGTTGAATGACAAAGTGGTCCATTTTGATGTATGCAAATCGATGAAACAGCCTAGAATATGGATGTGTTCTCTGTAGCTGATGTTTATTATGAAGATGTGGAAGAATTATCTGTAGAGAAGCAGCGTATTGATGAGCCATTGTCTGATGTGCTGTTGAATTTTGAGCGTGAGGAGGTTGAAGAATATAAAGAAACCGCTTGTGCTTTAATAGGAATAAGGTCCTATTCTCATGGCCCTAAGAAGCTGGACCTTGATCTTAAGAATCGACCTTCACCAACAGTAAAGACTTCCGTTGAAGAGCCACCAGTGCTAGAATCGGAAAAGTTCCCCTGTCACCTAAGGTATGCGTTCTTGGGAAGTAGAAATACACTTTCGGTGAGTGTTGCAGTAGATTTAGGTGAACAGCACATAGAGGCTCTCATCTCTGCTCTGAAGAGGTACAAGAGAGCTATAGGTTGGACTATTGATGATATAACTGGTAGCCCTTCTGGGATATATATGCACAAGAGTCATCTCAAAGAAGATTGCGTGCCCACAACTAAGCATCAACGTCGTCTGAATCCATTCAAAAAATGATGCACCATATATCTCGATGAAGTCTAAGTAATCGAGGTAACTATGTCGTGCCGCGACAATAAATCAAGCGCTACGTGGGAGGCAACCCATCTTTTTTAATCATTTTGTTTTCCTAGGATTTTGTTTTGTTAAATAAAAATCCAAAAAGAAGAGTCGAGCCACGACCAAAACTAAGGCGCTTGGTGGGAGGCAACCCATCGTTCTAATCATTTTTGTTGTTTTTGAGTAAGTGTAGGTACAAGACGTATAAAGGAGGAGATTGGTCTCAAATTTTGATTTGGAAGTGTTCCATGTTAAAGATGGTAAGTTAGGAATGAGGAATCAAAGGCAATAGACAAGGCAATGCCTATGCGAATCTAGGCAATGAACAAGGCAAGGCCTATGTAAATCTAGGCAACGGACAAGCCAAGGCCTATGCTATGGCCTAAGCTCTCTGAATCGACAATGCCATAGCATAGGCGCCGCCTATGCCATTGACTTTGCTCTTTGAATCTACAATGCCATAGCATAGGCACCGCCTATGCCCAACAATGCCATAGCATAGGTGCCGCCTATGCCCAACTAGGCAAAGCATTAGGCGCCGCCTATGCCAAGCATAGGCAAAGTATTAGGCGCCGCCTTTACTTCCCAAAATCTCTCAAAAATTTTCTTTTTGCTCATCTAACCTTGCAAGATCATCTTCCGAATCCATCACCAAGATCTCAGGTAGAATGTCCCCAAAAGGACGACAAGGAAAACAAAAAAGTGTCTACCTCACAAAAAGGTCAGAAAAGGGCAGGAAGAGAGCAAGATGAATCCTCCTCACTGCAAATACCTCGACGCACTCTTGGAATCAAGTGGGGTACATTTTGAAGAACTTCTGAGGATGACGACTCTGATGATTATTCCGACACAGGGGGTATGAACCCAGACATAGAGGAGGAGTCCGACTAATCAGGTTTTCCTTATTTATTTTCCACTGAGGGCGGTGTGTCCTGTCTAAGTGTGGGGTGATGGTATTTGTATTCTATATTTCTTTGCCTACATTTATTTATGTTTGTTTGTTTTTAGATTTGCATGAAATTGTTCTGATAGGCGGCATGGTATTAAGACAAGAGTTTGTGCTAAAATCATTACTATTGAGACGTTTAGGCTCCAAGTATGACTCACTATATGATAATTGTGTGGTTTAATTCATTCATCTGTTGGGTCAAGAATCTATACTGTTCCCAATAAAAGTTGACCATGTTCCTTGTGTGTGCGAGGATATAGTATATTCTGTGTTGTGACTGATGCTAGAACTTGCCTGGTGTGTGTGTAAAGCGAAATAAAGAGTGTGAGTTAGGAGATGATTTAGGCATTTCTTTGGCAGCTTGTGATTGTTTACCTTCTTTTTACCTACCCTTGTACATTATCCTAGTTAGCCCCCTTTGAGCCTTTAGCTATTTTCCTTGACAGCCTCATATGTAGCCTAATCCATTTTTTTCAAGACCATAATTTGATCCAAATTCCTAAGCGCTTTAAATGGTAGAGGCATGCGACAAAATAAGAGGAAATTTGGTGAGAGTGATGCCTCAGAGCATGTTGGTACTTGAAATTGTCGTGAAAAAGAGTGGCTATCATAGAAATGCTATCATTAAGGTGCTATAAAATAAATAAATAAATAATCAAAAAAAAAAAGAAAAGAAAAAAAATAGAAAAATAAAAAGATAGTTGTTTTTATAATTGAATAACAAAATAGGTGAAAAGGGGTGGTAGATGAAAGTAGAGGGGTTGTTTAAAAGAGAGTGTTAATGGCATAACGTAGTGTATTAAAGCGCTTAGGGAACATATTCACTATTTCTGGCCAAAATAGTCCTACCCGTCCCTTAGCCTACATTACAACCTGTAAAGACCTATTTGATCCTAAGCTTAGCATTCTGATATTAGTAGAGCATTACACTAAGGGCAAGCCTATGGTCATCAGTTGCAACATATGAATTCTTTGTGAGAGTGAGAGCAAGGAGAATATTGTACCCATGTTTCGAAAAATACAAAACTTGTGAGTGATTATGGGTTATATCTTGTGTGAGACACACATGGTTGATGAGTCTTAGGTAGTGTTATATGATTCTTTGTGCCTTAACTTATGGATACGAATTAACCATCATCACGAGTCTATGTTGGAGGTTGAATTATTTCTAGTAGTGATCAATAAAACTACTCTTTGTTAATGATTTCTGTGCATGTCTTGTTGAACATTTTGTGCTGTTACTGTGAAATCCTTAGTAGATGTTTGCATGGACGTAATATTTTGTTCGAGGACGAACAAAGCTTTAAGTATGGGGTGTTGATGTTGGGCATATTTACACGCCTAAACACCATAATTTACCGATGTTATAGCTAAGTTTTGAGGATAAAATATATAATTCATGAACTTTTAGTCCATCTTCCTGTAAGTGAGCTAACCAACGTGATTAGCATATTTTCAGGTATTAATGATGAAGATTTCAGCACTTTGTGGACCATTGGGCAGCAAAGGAAAACTTCACGTAAGAAGGAAGGCAGCTTTTTGAAGCTTGTGGACTAAATGTGATACATGGAGAATCCGTCCCCGGCAAAATCAGTATTTCCTAATACTTAGGGGTGCAGAAGTAACCCAGTAGGACTAGGACAAGGATAAACACCCCTATTTCAGTAGGACTAGGACAAGGATAAAAAACCCTATTTCAGCAAACTTTTCATTCACGCTTTTCATTAAGCTTTTCACAATTCATTCGACACTTTTAGGATTTATTCACGTTACTTTCTGACAGAGAAAACTCGGCTCTCTTTAGGAACGGACAAGAAGAAAAACGTCATCTCCTTCTTGATGTTTAAGTCATCCCATTGCCAAGATTATTCTAGGTTGTGGTATGATGATTTTATCTATTGTGATCTCCGTTATACTCATGAGTAGCTAAACTTCTCTGTTAGGGTTATGGAAGCCTTTTGAGATACTATCTATTACTATGAGTTTGTGAATTCTTGATACGTATGCTACTTATATCATTACTCTCTTCATCTTAATTAAATTCTTGTGGTTGCAAACATATAGAATACGCCATTATAGCATTAACTTGTTCGAGAGAAAAGTTACATGTTTGAAAAGAGAGTGTGACAAGGAAATAGGGCTACCAACCCCTATTTACACGTTAGTTCCGTAACTGGATTAACTTCTTGGAGAGTTTGTACCGTTAGTTATACACTTTAAGCTCGAGAGAGTTAAAGTGAAATAATCCTAGATGGACAAGAGACACTAGGATTTACCATTAGAATACGAATCTCTATAAGTGCATGCATGTCTGAATTCCGCATAACTCATAGTTAATAGATACGTAGAACTCATAAGGTGGACATAACCCTAACTTATTATTCTCTGTGATTAAATCTTACTAAACAAAGCATTCCATTGTTACTTTAATATTTTTGGTTCACGCCATAACCCAAAATCCCCCCTTTTCGTAGAATTTTCGACCAACAGTCTGCTAATAATTACAACACTTAGTGACCAAGTATTTCCTGTGGGATTCGACACCCAACCCAGTTGGGTTTTATATTTGACAGAGACCGCTCACACTCTTACGAGAGCTGTAGTTTGGGCATTATTAATGAATTGTATACTATATAGTGTCTTATTCATAGTTGAGGATTGGTTATGATTGGGTGGGTATCAATCATAAGCTAGGGTACTACTTTGTAAGAAGGTCAGTCGTAACCCTGTGTCGGGTTTTTATGGAATTTAAGTGGGGGTATTTTGGATATTTCTTTACTTACCATAATAAGAACCCATGATTTCTAATACACTTAGAAGGTTATTTATCCTATTATTTTATTCATAAACACTTAGAGTCTCTTCCAAAACATATCATAATTCTCTCAAGAGCTTTTGAGGTAAAGAGCTAGGGTTTCAACTAAGGGATTAATTAAGGGATTGTCTTGGTGAATTCTTTCCATCAATCTTCTTGGTTTAAGGAACTATTCTCTTCCCTACTTGTAATTTCAATTAAAGGCATGGTTATATGGTTGATTTTGTGGTTTTTGAATTTGCATGATTTTTGTTTTCAATCATTGATTAGGGGGTTTTGATATTAAAGGCTTGGTTATGATTTATTATAGTTTTAATTATGATTTCTATGCATTAATGGTGGTTTTGAATAATGGAATTGTATTGTAATGGTTTAATGGTAATGAAAGTTGGTTTTGGTTATACTATGACCCCAAAGTGTTTGATGAAAAGCTTATAAAGATATATTTATTGCATTGACTCTTTTAAGAGGAAACTTGTGCTTATTTTTAGCTTATGCATAAAACTACGAATTGTATAAATGGTTTACAAAGGTTTAAGGTTAATTGGTTATGAGTGTTGAGAACATGGAAGTCTCCCAAGAGGTTAATATGATAAACGAGAAAGGCACTGAGAGTCCTCCTAATCTAAATGGTTTGGCTACAGATAATATTTGCAAGTATGGTGGTATGACGATACCAATGGTTTATCAAATAGACTTGGTTAATAAATTGATAAGTGAATTATTTGGACTTGGTTTTAATTGGACATTATTGTCGGGGAGTGTAAGCTAAGCCATTGAAGGTGGTGATCCCGAGGGGATCAAAATCGAAAACTCGTATTTGCTGATATGAGGGGTCTTCCATGGCCACGTGTGAGTATCATATTTATATTAGAGGGATGTATTAGTCATTCCATGGTTATTGCTTGGTTATGTGGCTACATATATCCGGACTCTTTTAGCGGGGTAGCTGAACCCATATGTCTCATGAGTAGTAGGAATGCTAAGCTACATGACCCAAGTTAAAGTTTTAAATGGAATGGTAAACACGATCCCTTATCTTGGCACTTATTTATATGTATGGTTGTTTGCATTGGATGGTTTCACTTGGTTTTGATAAATGGCATTACTTTATCCTTATCCTAAGAATCATGCTAGTGTTCACCCATTAACCCGTCTACTGGAGGCTGTATACCCACACTATGCAGGAACCAAATGTTCGACTCCTTCTTCATAGTACTTGATTCAGGGATAGCCTATTGGAATAAAGTGGTAAGTTTCCATTCTTTTGGAAGGCATTATTTCATGTTGGATATTCTTAGACTTTTTATTTTTCTTTCGAATATTAGTTTTAGCCATGGTTGAGGGAATGTACCAATCAGATATTTGTATTCATTTGGATAGCTGCTTTGTGGTACTTTTCGGGGTTGGATTGGGTGTGATTAGTAGTAGTGTCTGCCTTGTCATTGTAATAAGCTGGGAGGCTAGCATTGTCAGACATAATTTCTCACTATTTATCATATTACATTTTGGGTTTGACTTTTATATTATGTTTTGATATTTTTTTTTGTTTTGGTATGGTATGAATGGTTGGTTTGGTATGGACAGACTTGGTTGGGTCGGTCATGGTTGTGACCCTATCCGAAAGTCTTCATGAGAGCATTGTGCAATATTGTTATATGCTTGAAATTTAGATTATCTAAGGTTGTATAAGGTGGTTGGGTTGGGTTAAGAGGGTGGTATCCGGTCCTAGGTAGAATCGGGATGCCCATTATGACAAGATCCCGGCCCAGGCTGTATCAAGTTGGCATCAGAACCTAGGTTCATGGTCAATTGGGAATCCATAAAGCTTTGTTTAGTAGAGTCTCTTTTGGGGGTGTATAACGCACCACACTTATAAGGGAGAGGTTTCAAGACATCTAGGAATGGTTTAATTTCTTGGTATTCTTTCTTCAAGCTTGACTTCTCAGTCCTGGAATCTTCTCTAATCCTTATTTGTTCATATTTTGGATAATGCCTCCTAGATTTGGAATACAAGAAAATTATTTCATCCCATTGGTGGATAGTGCGAAACGAGTACCTTCTACCTCTGGAGTACATCTTCGATCTTATGGTACTGTTCCTAATTGTACCGAAGTTCCTCTTATTCCTTCTAATGCTCCTCAGATCCCTTAAGGTAATATGACAAATGCGTTATTTTATCAGTCTATTTATACTATTTCCTAATTGGTTGCTGCTCAGGTCGAGCGGGGTACGACTAATATTGTATCTGCTGAGGCTTCTAGGCTTTGATAGTTTATGAAGATAGGTCCTCCAACTTTTACGAGAGTGAAGGTCGAGGAAGATCCATAGAGATTTCTTGATAAAATGGAGAAAATCTTTCAGGAATAAGGGCTACCAATATTGAAGAAGTAAAATTTGTAGCTTATCAGCCCAAAGAGATTGCTTATCTGTGGTATGAGGAGTGGGACAGAGATAAGGGTAATGTAGAAGAGGATGGTTTATAGTAGGCCTTTTCTGATTCCTTCATGGATTGGTTCTTTCCTCAAGAGTTAAGGGAAGCTAAGATAGGGGAATTTGTGAACCTCAGGCAAGAGAGAATGTCTATGAAGGAGTATGTTTTGAAGCTCCATCAGTTGTCGAGGTATGCTCCTAATTTAGTGGATGATATGAGGCAGAGAATGAGGAAGTTTGCTTCTAGGCTAAACAGAGATCTAATTCTAGAGAGAAAGACTTCTTTGCTTATGAGAAATATAGATATATCCAGGCTAACTGATCATATACAGTAGGTTAAGAATGAGAAAAGAAGGAAGGCAGAATATAGAGATAGGCAGGGTAAGCGGGGTAGCTTTTCTGATTAGGGAGGTGCCAAGTCTCAAGATGTTAGAGATGGTGGTAAATGGTAGAAATAAAGTAGGGGAGTTTTGGTTCCTTCCCTACTGCCAGTGCTCCTTACCCCCAGCAGTCGAGCGACAGGCGTCATCAAAATGGTGATAGTTCTTAAGTGCAGGGAGCCCAGTCTTAGGCAAGCAGAGGTCAGTCTATTTCTTCATGCCCTTCTTTTTAGTTCTGCAGTCATGCTCATCTAGGATTTTGTGAGAAAAAAAAAGATAAATACTTTAAGTGTGGTTAGGTAAGCCATCGACTCAAGGATTATCTGGTCAATAAGGTTGCTCTAGGGGCAAATAAGATTCTGGTAGCTCCATATTCTGCTTCTGCACCTGATGTTGTGGCATTTTCTTTTGTTGTTGTTCCTAGTTCTAGTGTTGGTCGAAACATATTGTATGCTTTGGCATCCTAGTAGGAATCCAAGGCATCACCTGATATTGTTACAGGCACATTACAGTTTTTCTCTCATGACATGTATTATTTGCTTGATCCAGGTTCTAGCCTTTCCTCTGTGACTCTTTATATAGCTGTGTCTTTTGGTTTTGATCTGAAAGTTATTTCAAATTTTTTTCTATTTCTACCCGATAGAAGATTCGATCATTGCTGAACGGGTCTATAGGGTGTGTGCGGAATCAGTGAGTGTTAGGCAGACTTTTGGAGATCTATTTGAGTTGGGCATGGTAGATTTTGATATAATCTTGGGAATGGATTGGTTGCATTTTTGTTATGAAAATTTGGATTGTCGAACCCGAAGGGTCATCTTTAGGTTCCCTGGTGAGCCGGAAATAGAATGGGAAGGTTGTTACTTAGCACCTAGGGGAAGTTTATTTCTTATCTTAGAGCCTAAAGGTTAATCTCTAAGGGGTATATTTATTACTTGGTCCATGTTAAAGATTCCAACTTGGAAGGTCCTTCTTTGCAGTCAGTTCCGATAGTTAATGAGCTTCTAGAGGTCTTTTCAGTTAATCTTCTAGGTGTTCCTCCGAATAGAGAGATAGAGTTTGGTATTAATTTGCTTCTGAACACTCTTCCAATTTATATTCCTTCGTATAGAATATCTTTGGCTTTGTTAAGGGAACCCAAGGAGAAAATTAAGGATCTTCTAGACAAAGGATTTATTCGTCCTAGTGTTTTTCCATAGGGTGAACTAGTGCTGTTCGTACACAATAATGATGGTTCTCTTCATATGTGCATTGACTTTATGCA
This sequence comes from Capsicum baccatum var. pendulum, assembly GCA_030864225.1. Classification (NCBI taxonomy): domain Eukaryota; kingdom Viridiplantae; phylum Streptophyta; class Magnoliopsida; order Solanales; family Solanaceae; genus Capsicum; species Capsicum baccatum. The sequence continues at coordinate 115,952,675 of CM061560.1, forward strand.
TTTGAATAAGGTAATGGTCAAGAAAAAATATCCTCTCCCTTGGATAGATGATCTATTTGACTAGGCCCAAGGTGCAAAGTTCTTCTCTAAGATTGATCTTTGGTATGGGTACCATCAGTTGAAGATTAGGGAGGTGGATATCCCTAAGATGGCTTTTCGCACTAGGTATGGGCATTCTTCAATTAAAATGCCCCAACAATATTTATGGATCTGATGAAAATGGTGCTTCGTTAGTAATTGGATCTCTTCATCATTGTGTTTATTAATGATATTCTGGTGTATTGAAAGAGTGAGGTGGATTATTCTAATCACCTCTATGTGGTGTTGTAGACCTTAAAAATACAAAGATTATTTTCTAAGTTCTCTAAGTGAGAGTTTTGGTTGAATGCTATGACTTTCTTGGGTCACATTATTTCTAGTGAAGGGATCATAGTGGATTTACAGAAGGTGGTTATTGTGAAGAAGTGGCCTAAACCTATGACTCTATCTGATATTCAGAGCTTCTTGGGTTTAACCGAGTATTATAGGCGGTTTTATGGAGAGCTTCTCGTCAATTGCTACTCTTTTGACTAAGTTTACTCAGAAAAAGGTTAAGTTTTCTTGGTCAAATGCGAGTGAGGGGAGTTTTGAGAATTTGAAGGATATATTGACTTTAGCTTCAGTTCTGACTTTGCCAAAAGGCAATGATAGGTTCATGGTTTATTGTGATGCATCTCGGGTTGGTCTTGGTTGTGTGTTGATGCAACATGGGAAGGTGATAGCCTATACTTCCAGGCAGTTGAAGGTGCTTTAGAGAAACTATCTTACTCGTTATTTGGAGATATTGGCCGTTGTGTTTGCTTTGAAGATATGACGACATTATTTGTATGGGGTCCACATAGATATCTTTTCTGATCACAAGAGTTTGCAGTATGTGTTCTCGTAGAAAGAGCTTAATCTTAGGCAGAGAAGATGGCTTGATCTTCTCAAGGACTATGATATGAGTCTTCACTACCATCTAGGTAAGGCTAACGTGGTTACTAATGCTCTTAGCAGGCTGTCTATGGGCAGTTTGGCTCATATGGAAGAAGGAAAGTGGGAATTGGTAAAAGATATTCATCACTTGGCAAATATTAGGGTTCATCTCTTAGACTCTAAAGATGGTGGTATGATGGTGAAAGAAGTTGTTCGATCATCTCTTGGTGCAGAGATTTAGGAGAAACAAGTGTTGGATTCTTCCATGATGAAAATCAAGGGTAGCGTTGGTGAGCAAAATGTGGAAGATTTTGAGATTAACGGTGATGGTACTTTGCGGTACCAAGGAAGGTTGTGTGTTCCTGATGTAAATAATTTATGGCAAAGGATCTTGGCTGAGACACACGAGTTGCACTATGTTGTCCACCCTATTTCTAATAAGATGTACCATGATCTCAAGAAGATCTATTGGTGGAGTGGTATGAAGCGTGACGTGGTTGATTTTGTATCTATGTACTTGGTGTGTGAATAAGTTAAGGTTGAGCACATGAGGCCTAGTGGGTTGTATCAAGAGATTAAGTTGCCTGAATTAAGGTGGGAGGAGATCAATATGGATTTCATTATCGGTCTTCCTCGGTCTCGAAACCAATTTGATTCGATTTGGGTCATTGTGGATTGGATAATGAAGTATACACATTTCTTGCCTATGCGGACTAGTTTTTCAGCAAAGGATTATGCAAAGCATTATCTTCAGAAGATTATAAAACTGCATGGGGTGCCTATTTCGATTATTTTTTATCGCGGTACGCAGTTTACATCTCACTTCTGGCGATCTTTCCAGAAAGGGTTGGGGATTAAGGTGAGTTTGAGTATGGCTTTCCGCCCACAGTCAGATGGGTAGGTTAAAAGAACTATTCAGACATTGGAAGATATTCTTTAAGCCTGTGTGATTGATTATGGTGGCAGTAGGCTGGAGCATCTACCTTTGGTAGTGTTTTGGTGGCAGTTGGGTGGAACATCTACCTTTGATAGTGTTTTCTTACAATAATAGCAATCATAAGAGTATTAGTATGGCTTCTTTTAAGGCATTATATGGTAGGAGGTGTAGATCTCCTATTAGTTGGTTTGAGCTCGACGAGGCTGATTTGTTAGGTCTGGATTTGGTTAATCAAGATATGGAAAAGGTAAAGTTAATTTGAGATAGTCTCAAGGCTTCCCAGAGTTGTCAAAAGTCATATGCGAATGTTAGGCATAGAGATTTGAAGTTTGCAGTTGGGGATAAGGTCTTCCTTAAGGTATATCCTATAAATGGAGTAGTGAGGTTTAGAAAAAAGAGAAAGCTCAGTCCTCGGTGCATTGGTCCTTATTACATTTTACGGAGAGTGGGCAATATTGCATATGAGTTGGAGTTTCCATCTAGTTTTAGTTTCGTCCATTAGGTATTTCATGTTTGTATGTTGAGGAAATGGGTTTGTGATTCCTCTTCAATTGTGCTTTTGGAAGGGTTGGATATCTTGGATTCTCTGTCTTATATAGAGGTCCTGGTTGAGATATTAGATAGGCAAGTTCGTCGGTTGAAGACCAAGGATGTTTCTTTGGTTAAGGTTCTATAGTGAAACCACAAGGTGGAAGTGGACACATGGGAAGCAGAGGAGGACTTGAAGTCCAAGTATCGGCTCTTATGTTTTGTTCCTGACACTCGTGTGGAAGGTAAGAGTTATTGAATAAATCTTTATTTTTTGAGCTTATTAACGTAAAGATTAACATATTTGCCTCTTTGTTTTCAAACTTTATTAAAGGGATGTTTGATAATTTAAATGACTCTGTGTGTGGTTACCCCTACCTTATTCGTCATTTGGGGATGAATATTCCTAGTGGGGGAGACAGAAGCATCCCAGGTTTGGACCCTTAGAAAATTTCCAGGAATCTTATTCTTTAGATCCATTGCGACTCATGGTACGAGCCGTAATCTGGGGTACAAGTAGTGAAGACCTATCATAAGCTGACCAGTATTAGTTGGTGGGATAATCTTGGACACTGGAATGGATAAAACTTGAGGTTATGAGTCGTAAGGCATGGGTACAAGTCATATAAGTGACTCATAAAGTAGTCAATGTTTGATCCTCTTAGTGTTACATTCTTCCAGGGATACAGATCATGGGTATGGATCATATGCTGGGTTAGGACTTGGATGGATGAGTCGTATACCGGATAGTGTCTGATCCATGGTTGATGAGTGGTTAAGATTGGGTGGGTATTAACTATAAGCTAGGGTACGACTCGTAAGGAGGTTAGTCATAACCCTGTGTCGGGTTTTTATGGAATTTAAGTGGGGGTATTTTGGATATTTCCCTACTTACCCTGATAAGGACCCATGACTTCTAATACACTTAGAAGGCTATTTACCCTATTATTCTATTCTTAAACGCTTAGAATCTCTTCCAAAACATTTCATAATTCTCTCAAGACCTTTTGGGACAAAGAGCTAGGGTTTCCACGAAGAAATTACTTTGGGGCTTGTCTTGGTGAATTATTTCCATCAATATTCTTGGTTTAAAGAATGATTCTCTTCTCTACTTATAATTTCAATTAAAGACATGGTTATATGGTTGATTTCGTAGTTTTTACTTTTGCATGATTTTGGTTTTCAATCATTGATTTAGGGGTTTTGATGTTAAAGGCTTGGTTATTATTTCTTACGGTTTGAATTATGCTTTTTATGCATTAATGGTGGTTTTGGATAATGGAATTTCATGGTAATGGTTTAATGATAATGAAATTTTGTTTTGGTTATACTATGCCCCAAGGTGTTTGATGAAATGCTTATAAGGATATATTTTTTGCATTGACTCTTTTAAAAGGGAACTCTTGCTTGTTTTCAGCTTATGCATGAAACTACAAATGGTTTAAATGGTTTACAAAGGTTAAAATTTAATTGTTTATGCATGTGGAAAACATGGTAGTCTCCCAAGAGGTTAATATGGTAAACGGAAAGGGACCGAGAGTCCCCTTAATCTAAATAGTTTTGTTACGGATAATGCTTGCAAGTATGGTGGTAGGATGATACCATTGGATATCAAATAGACTTGGTTAATAAATAGATAATTGAATTGTTTGGACTTGGTTTTAATTGGGCATTAATGGCGGAGAGTGTAATCTAAGCCGTGCAAGGTGGCAATCCTGGGAGGATTAAAATCAAAAACTCATATTTGCTGATATGAGGGGTCTTCGATGGACACGTGTGAGTGTCATGTTTATATTGGAGGGATGTACTAGTCACCCCAGGGTTATTTCCTAGACGTGTGGCTACACGCACCTAGACCCTTTCAGCAGGGGGAGCTGAACCCATATGGCCTATGGGTGGTAGGACGGCTAAGCTACACGACCAAGGATAAAATTTTAAATGGCATGCTATACCCATTCCCTTATCCCGGCACTTATATATATGTATGGTTGTTGGCATTGGATGGTTTTCACTTGGTTTTGTTAAAAGAAATTACTTATCCTTATCCCGAGATTCATACTAGTGTTCACCTACTAACCCATCTACTGGTAGCTGTATACCCACGCTATGCAGGGATCAAATGTTCGACTCCTCCTTCATAGTACTTGATTCAGGGATAGCATATTTAATTGAAGTGGTGAGATTCCATACTTTTGAAAGGCATTATTTCATGTTGGACATTCTTAGACTTTTTATTTTTTTTTGGATATTGGTTTTGTCCATGGTTGGGGGCATGTCCCAACCAAATATTTGTATTCTTTTGGATAGAGGATTTGTGTTACTTTAAGGGGTTGGAATGGGCGGGATCAGTATTGGTGTTAGCTTGGCATTGGAATAATCTGGGAGGCTGGCATTATTAGACATAATTTCTTACTGTTCCACCATGTTACATTTCGGGTTTGACTTTTCTATTATGTTTCGGTATTCTCTTTTGTTTTGTATTGTATGGATAGTTGGTTTAGTATGGACAGACTTGGTTGAGTCGGTAATGGTTGTGACCATATCCCAAAGTCTTCATGAGAGCATTGCGCAATATTTTTATATGCTTGATATTTAGCTCATCTAAGGCTGTATAAGGTGGTTGGGTTAGGTTAAGGGTGTGGTCCCCGATCCTAGGTGGACTTAGGATGCCCATTATGATAAGTCCCTGATCCGGTCTGCGTCATCAATTGAATGAAGTTAATTTTGGAACTGATAAAGACCCAAGACCAACTTACCTTAATGTGTTTCTAGAAATGGAGGAGAAAATCTCTTATACGAACATACTCAAAGAATATATGGACTTCTTCTCTTGGAGTTATAAGGAGATGTCTGGCTTAGATCGAAAAGTAGCATTCTATCAGTTGGTGGTCAAGAATGGTGCTCTTCCTGTTAAGCAAACCCAAAGGTGCTTTCGGCCAGAGTTAGTTCCATTGATCAAATATAAGGTCAATAAATTCATCGAAGCTAGCTTTATTCGAGAGGTTAAATACCCCATGTGGATTTCAATTATTGTTCCGGTACGAAAGAAGAATGGACAAACTCTAGTTTGTGTTAACTTTTGGGATCTCAACAATGCTTGTCCTAAATATGGTTTTCCAATCCTCATAGCAGAATTAATAATTGATGCGACCACCGGTTATGAGGCAGTGTCCTTTATGGATATTTCATCCGGCTATAATCAAATCCGTATGGCTCCAAAAGATGAAGAGCTCACTGCATTCCGTACGCCTAATGTATTTCTTGCTACAAGGTGATGCCTTTTGGTTTTTAGAATGCTGACCCCATTTATCAAAGGGCTATGCAAAACATCTTTGATGGCCTACTCCATAAAAATATTGTGTTATGTGTTTGACTTAGTGGTAAAGTCAAGATAAAGGGATGACCACTTAAAAGACCTAAGAATGGTATTCGAGTTGCTTTGAAGATATCAATTTAGGATGAATCTATTAAAATGTGCCTTTGGAGTTACTTCTAGAAAGTTTATTGGCTTCATTGTACGATACCGAGGAATTAAAATTGATCAGGCCAAGGTCGATGCAATTTTGAAGATGCCCGAGCCTCGAAACATTCATGAATTAAAAAGCCTTCAAGGAAGGCTAACATATTTAATAAAGTTCATCTCAAACTTGGCCGAAAAATGTCAACCATTTAGCCGTCTTATCAAGAAGGACACTCCTTTCGAATGGGACCAAGCTTGTAGTAAGGCCTTTGAAAGCATCAAATCATACTTGATAAAGCCTCCGATTCTTGTGGCACCTATAACTGGTAAACCGTTGATACTGTATATCGCAACACAAGAAAGGTCAGTAGAGCACTACTAGCACAAGAAAATAGTGAAGGTAAGGAAAACCTTTACTATTTGAGTAAAATGATGACACCAAATGAGTTGGAATTATTCTTCAATTAAAAAGTTATGTTTCGCATTGGCCTTCTTAATCCAAAATATGAAGCACTAATTTCAAGCTCATGTTGTTCGTCTTGTGTCTAGGGCATATCCCATCAAGTTTGTAATGTCAAAACTAGTCCTTAGTGACCGACTTCCAAGATGGTACCTTCAATTTCAACAATTTGAGATTATGTACGTTCCTCAAAAGGTTGTAAAGGGACAAACATTGGATGATTTTTTGGTAGACCACCCGATACCTGATGACTGAGAACTGAGCGATGAACTTGCTAACGATGAGCAATGGTTATTAAAGACAGACCCCCATGGAAGATATACTTTATGGTGCCGCACAACAAGATGGAGCAAGTGCTGGTGTGGTGTTGTCACTCCACAAGGAGAGGTTATCCCATACTTTTTTATCCAAACAAACTGTTGCTCTAATAATGTTATTGAATATCAGGCGTTACTACTTGGACTTGAGATTATAGTTGACATGAAACAGCTGCAATTACAAGTCTTTGATGACTCCTAATTGGTGATCAAGTAGCTTTTGGAAACTATGAAGTCAAAAAGCCTGAGATACAACCATATCATGATTATGAACGTAAATTGTTGGGGTGGCTTGGAGAAGTAACCCTCCAATATGTGCTAAGGATAGAAAATAAGCAAGATGATGCCCTAGCTGCTTCGGCCTCAACCCTAACTATTCCAAATTAGATGCAAGTTACTATGCACCAAGAATGGGTAGTACCACTGTCAAATGAGGAAGTAGAAAATAAGGTTGAATACCTCATTGCTGTGTCTGAAGCTGTAAAAGAAGATTGGCGACAACCTATCATTGATTACTTATCTTATGGGATATTTCTAGAGGATCCAAGGAGAAGGATTGGCATTCATCATTGTGCATCTCGCTTTCTTTACTATAAATACATGCTATATAGAAGATCGTTTGAAGGAGTACTTTTGCGATGTATGGGAGAGGAAGAAGAAATTAAAGCTTTGCAAGAAGTGCACTTAGAAGTTTGTGGATCACATCAGTCTGGACCGAAGCTCCATTTTAACATTAAAAGGATGGGATACTATTAGCCAACGATGGTGAAAGATTTCTTGGAATATGCTAGAAGATGCGAAGCTTGTCAGTTCTATTCGAATTTCATCCATCAACCTCCTGAAGTACTACACCCAACTATAACATATCTTTCATTCAGTGCTTAGGGAATAGATGTTGTTGGTCCAATACCAAAATCTTTTGGTGGACACTTATACATTTTGGCTACAACAGATTACTTCTAAAAATGGGCCAAAGTTGTTTCTCTCAAAGAAGTAAAGAAGAAGAATGCTGAGAATTTCATTCGAGTGAATATCATCTACTACTTTGGAATTCCTTAATATATAATAAATGACAATGGCAAACCGTTTGATAACAAGATGATGAATAAGAACTGTGATCTCTTTGGCTTTAAGCAGTGTAAGTCTTCTATGTAGCATGCTTTCGCCGATGGTCTAGACAAAGTGTTTAACAAGACTTTATGCAATCTATTAAAGAAAGTCATCTCTAAGTCCAAGAGAGACTGGCAGGAATAAATGGACGAAACTTTATGGGCATAGAGAACAACTTACCACACACCAATGCAGGCAACCCCATATTCGCTTGCTTTTGAAGTTGAAGTCATCCTGCCACTTGAGCGTCAAATACCTTTTTTGAGACTGGCTATTCAAGAAGGGCTTACTAATGAAGAAAATGCTAAATTGCGACTACCATAGTTAGAAGCTCTTGATGAAAAGAGGCTGGAGGCTCAGCTAAATCTTGAATGTTACCAAGCTCGTCTATCCCGTTCTTTCAACAAAAGAGTTTGCTTGAGGTGCTTCCAAATTATAGATCAAGTCCTCGCAGTAAGAAGACCCTTTGTTACTTCTCATAAGTTTAGGGTCAAATTCATCATGAACTGAGATGGACCATATGCTGTACAATAAGTATATTTAAAATGGTGCTTACAATCTTGGTGATGCAGATGGCGTGAAAATTAGCCCTATCAACACCAAGTTCTTGAAAAATTATTGTACTTGAAGGAATATGACACTCCTGGCCTACAAGAATATAAACTGTATACGGATAAAAAAAATATCTGCTAGGTTGAAAATCTCAAAAGAGGCAGCCTAGGAAAAAGTTAGGATGCAAAAAAATACACTCACCCAGAACTATGTTGTGACTTGATTCTCTTTACTGAGGTACGTAGGCGCTTGGAATTTCATTCTGAGTTCAATTATATGAGTGCTAAGGAAAAAACATGCCCCCGCTCGATCCACCATATGAAATTTAAGCCTACAAGCATTTCAATTAAGTTTTAGACTTATGGAAAATACTTGTGGCTCAATGGGGGCAACCTATCAAAAGGAAAGGAAGATCTTTTAATAGGATTTGGAATACCCAAAGCCTGTAGTTTGGTGCGTAGATTTGGCACACGTACAATTATTAAGTTTGGAAGTCAAAAGCTTTAATTCTTAAGGCAAACTGAAATTTCAAGTCCGACTCGGTTGTGAGACAAAAACGTGAAGCCAATGAGCAATAAGTTTTAAAGAGAAAAGCTAGAGTTTAATACAACAACATCAACATATCAAAATAAGCAAGCAATTCTTAGAGTTGAAATTCAAAAGGAATATTAAAAAAATGTGTGATATAAGAAAAAAGAGTCTCTATTACAACTAATAGATCCAACTACTCAATAAAAGGGTAAAAGAAAGCAACACGAAGGTTCGAAGGAAAACATCACCTAAGGCTAATCTAAGTATAACTTATAATTGACTAAATCTTGTAAAACAACCTATAAGGCTTGCTTCTTCTTCTCCACGAACTTGAGGCATTTGCGGTTGCAAGAGAGACATCGGAACACTTGAAAATACTCTTATTTAGCAGCTAACTTTGGACTCTATCTCCGCAGTTTCTTATTTGGCAGAATCTCAGTGAGCTTTTAACTTCTTCACCTTCTTTCTCGCCTTCTTAAGAGATTTGAAAATGGCTAAAACTTCTTCAGATTTCTCATCCCTCTCTCTCAATACAAGCTCAAGATTTTCTTTTGCTTTCAAATATGGTTGTTATTCTTTAATTGTTATGGTTTTGTCAATAAGGGCGGATTATGCTAGGTCATAGGAAGTCACAAGCCCAAAGAAAGAACCCAATAAATTTTGCAAAAGGGAAATATCTTCCCCCATTCGACTCATGTCATTGAGTATGACTTTGATATCATCTTGGATAGAAGAAGCACTATTCGGTGTAAGGCCTGCAAGTTTGGTGCGGATTCTAGCCCAAGCCTTCATGATAAATTCCTTTTTAAACTCTGAAATAACCTTCTTGCCAGATAAAATAGACATGGTTGCCGCTGGTTTTCGGGGAAAGTTTAACTCTACATTTGCTTTGACTTTACTGCAAAGGTTAGAAGTGACCTCTTTGGATAACAAAAGTAACTCTCTTGAGTTTGGACTTACTAAAGAATCGCTATTATCTTGTGGCTTATTTTGGTGAGGATCTTCCAAAACTTGAACATTGACTGGCTACACCCATAAAGAAAAACATCATATGAGGGGTATATAAAAACGATTAATATACTATGAAATAGTAGAGAGTTAAGTCGTTACCTTCTTGATGGATGGAGGAGTCTTCGATGAACTAGAAAGAATCTCTATATGGGATGTAGAATTACCTTGCTTTGCCAAATATGGTTTTGCCTTCTTCCAACAATGATCTTCATAACTACTATCGCTCTCGTCTTGAGATGGTCGTTTATTGAAAGCCTATTGAGTCAGGGTAGGCATCTCCTCTTTCTGAGTTTCTGCATGTGGAGGTCCCTTGAATTTGTATAGAATGACTACCTTAGATTTCAAAAAAGGAGGCTTAACCAAAATTGGGACCTCCTCACCATATTCTTTAGGAGTGTCGATAATAGGACCTTATGCCGTTCAACAAAGATTGCAAGTTAACTTCAAGCAAGTTCCCATAAACTTTTTCCACCAAGATTTATACAGTGTGGATAAATATCTTTGCACATTGGATATGGCTCTAGGAAAAGTATCTTTTAACATAAAACCATGCAATACTCAAATTTGATGAAATTTAAGGCCTTCATCTAGTGAAGCATTATGCTATCATCTTCCAAGATTCCGGAAAGGCCTTGATAAAACCCAAACTGATAGATAAACTAGCATGGACTGTATGGATCAAGTATGAATGAACCTCTATATCTAAAAGGGAGGAATTTAAAATAGAGGCTCATAATGTAGCTTATCATTGACTCTTCATCCTTTTCATCATCCATAAAATGACAAGGAGTGGACTTGATTGGCATAGTGGAAGCCCAAATAACACTCTCCTTGATGGATACACTTTCTGGAAAGATCTCCATCAAAGTACCTTGCCCTACTTTTGCTGGAATATGCCTTCATTAATGGAATAGATGGTCCATTAGAAAGTGGAAAATGAGTCTTAAAATAGTAAGCAAGTCAACCATACACATAATGGATAGGAAGGATACTCCTAGCTGCTTAAGCTGCGAAGATTTATAAACTCTGTTGAGACAATTATAAATGCTCGATAGGACTGGAGCTACAAGAGTAAAAGTTTTCTTATCTTCCATTATAGCTGCAAATCTGAAAATTCCCGGACGAATGAAATATCCATCCTTAAAGGGAAATACAAAGGTGCACAACCAACATAATAGGAACACTACCAAATATGTATCGGTCTTATGTTCATACTTCACTCCAAGTTTAGAAAATTTGGGATCATCTGCACTTGACCACTTTATTTCTTTCAAAATAGTCCCAGTTGGGTTATGGGTTGACTTCAAGGGAGCACATTTTTTTTCCTTCCTCAGTGGAGTGGACTCGTATCTTAATACCCTTTTGCACAAAAAATTTATCCACTTGCATAGAGGAACTCTTGGATTAGAAGACTCTCCTTCTTGAAGATTTTGGAAAGTTACAAACAAAAATTCATAAGAACGAAGGATAAATATCTCATTCTTTTCATCAACACCTGTAAGCTCCTTTGCTTCGGGCACTACTTTTTTATAAGGAAGACCTCCGATGGACAAGCCTCTAATTTTGTATAAGTCCCAAAGGGATATGGATAACTCTCTAGTTGAAGTAAGTAATGTGTTAGTAGTTGGACACCAAGCCTCAAAGAATGACGGTAATATGTTCGAGTTTCGATCATAGGTAAACAGTGAAGCATAAATGACATCATATATTTTTGCTGAATTCAAGGTTTGTGCATTTCCAGCCAATATGTCCTCAGCCCATTCCCAATATCCTTGAGTATGACGATATTCAACAGTTATCTCCATAGTACCCCCCAACGTATTTCTCTTTTGAGTATCCAATGTCCTAAGTAAGGAATGGTGCTCGCAATGTTTAATTGACGTTGGTTGGGAGTTTAAAGAATCCATACTTTAACCGATTGATTATCACCAATGTCATGTTTTAAAGTCCAATTTGACATATGGAGAAAATTTTGCAAGGGTGGCCATGGATCTGCATACCTTCATACTATTGAAGCTTTGGTCAATAACTCAAACACAAAGTCAAGATTCGGAAAAATACCTGCAAAAATACCAAAGAATAAAAGGGTCCTCCATGTTTTGGCTTTGGTGAAAAATATTCATGTATACTTGAAGCCAAACTCGTCAAGTCTTTAGGCGACAGAGGCAAAGTTAAACTCTTGCACCTTAAGATGACCATGGTAAAGGGCCCATACTTAGAGAATACCATCACATAAATGCATTGGTGAAAGATCCCATAATTAAAGAAAACTGTTGCATCTTGAAGAAAAATTGTTCGGTCATAAGGTGATGGAGACGAAGTTTAACTCTCGCACCTTAAGTCGATGTCCACCATCGCAAAATTGTTCGGACTTACGGTGACGGAGGCGAAGTTAAACTCTTGCAACTTAAGCCGATGTCCACCATCTTCAAGAAAAATTATTCGGACTTAAGGTGATGGAGACGAAGTTAAACTCACGCACCTTAAGACGGCATCCACCGTTTTCAAGCAAAATTTTTCAGACTTAAGGTGGCGGAGGCAAAGTTGAACTCTTGTACCTTAAGTCGATGTCCACTATCTTCAAGCAAAATTGTTCAGCCTAAAGGTGACGAACACAAAGTTAAACTCTCACACCTTAAGCCGATGCACACTGATTATTGCATATTACTATCTATTTCAACCCTACAAAAAAAAAAGAGAAAAAATAAAAGAAAGAAAAGAAAAATTATATTGTACCATCACACTTGCGAGATTGACTCAGAGATGTGCGTTGAAGAAGCTCTTAAGACTAATGATTTTCAATGGTAAGAGCACAGGGTATTTATAATAGCTGAGAGGCGGTGAGACGGATTTGATTCCAGTGCAAATTGTACAAGAAAATAGTAGTCTAAATGGAATCAAAATGGTAAGGCACAAGAATGTATAACTGCATGTCTCCTCGTGGAATTGGATTGCAATGATTGTTTCCCAATGGAAATTGGATTGGAATAATGAAACTCCTAAAGGAGAGTGAATTATTATGTCGGTCGACTACCAATTCCAATATGGAATTGGATTTATAAACATTGCTGCCCACCAACTAAGTGATTTTATGATAGCATTACTATTGTATTGTCATTATTATTATTATGGTAGTCAATTTTGTGGAATTAGATAATGTTCTTAATCTTTGGACATTATCCGATTCCTAGATGTAAAATTACATAATATAAATTATCATTGATCTCAATTAAAGTATAATTCATTACTTCAAGTCTAGTCTAAAAAAAGGGATTAAATATCTCAACAAGTCTTGAAGTTGGGGGCATATTGTAGGCAACAAAATTTTATTTAATTGAATCCGTATGTAATTCATATTATGTTATATTCAAAATATATTAATCTCAAATAATTACGAATTAATATAATTGAATTAATTATTTAAGTTCAAACACAAGGATTTAAATAAGGTCCAATATTTATTGGGTTAGTCCATTAATTTGGGCTATAAATGATAAGTCCACTTTGCTAAGCCCAACATATTGTCATATTCTAAAGGATCAAATGAGAGCACGTGTCAAATGAATTGGCATGCCATGTCAAGTGCAGGAACCAATAGTACCATGCCACATGTCAAAATGATGCAGCAGACCTAGTGAAATCAAAAGCCTATAAAAGGCGTCATGTCACTTGAATTTGATTTGTCAAAGGAAGTCCATTTTCATCATGACTCTTCCCTTTATACAACTATAAATAGGGGTCTCATAATTTTAGAAAAGGGACCAATAACTCTAACAAGAAGTAAGAGAAAGCTCTTGGATCAAACGCCGTAATTTCTCTACAAAACTTAAGCATTCAAGTCCAGTTCATCAAGACCCCCAGAATCAATAGCAAGCCCAAAAGCCCTTAAATTCAAGCATAAGTCAAGATCAAGTCCGTCAAATCAAGAAATCAAGTTCTAAATCAAGATCAAGCTTTAAGTCCTTGAATTTATATTTGAAAAGGCGAATTTGAGGATTCAAAGAGATTGTAATACTCACTTATTGAAATTAATAAAATAATTGTTGCAATATTTTCTTATTTCGATTATTTATCTTTACATCTCGAGAATTTTATTTTCCAACACTAGGAGCAATCTAAAAGATCCTTTAAAGGTTGAGTTTTTGAAGTGTAATAAGATATTCACATGAAGAATAATCAAATTCCATGAGATCCTCCAGTCATAAAAGAAGCTGATTCAAAAAAGTACACTCAATATCGTATAACCCGAGCTCTACACCAGCCTTAATTTCAAAGAGATTCAGGATATCAATATATTCAAATGTGACAAAATAATTGATCAACATGAGAACGTGATGTCATACACAATTGAAGAATAAAGGAAATGACCTAAATCCTGATAAAATTAAGATGATTTTAGTCAAGAAATTTGGTAAAACATTGATTTTCGGATCTTTTGACATGGTATTTTCCTTTACCCGAGCATTGAATTGCCTTATTTGTTACGCTTGAGGACTAATTCACAATGGCACATGCCGGAGCTCAGAAGGTAAAGAACCAAAAGGCAGATATCTATAAAATAGCATAAGGTGACACTAAGCTTTTTTGAAAGTTCATGGTAAGATTTAGATAGAAAGGATAATCCTGCTAATGATGACTGATGAATGAGTCATAGAGGCCTTCACCAAGGGACTAAAGCCCCTTATTTGTTCATACGCTTCTCATAATTTAACGCAAAACCTTATCTAGTTCGATGAGACTACTTGGAAGATGTGCATGACTAATATGAGTCCAAAATCTAGGTTGACGATATCCAATTAAATTTGATGATGATTTCTACTCTGATAAGTTAGAGTTGGCCCAAAGGAGATCGGAATTGAAGTATGACTACTTTTTAAAAAAATAATCAAAATATGTCATGAAAGGTGGAAAGTTACATAAATAGGTTTTGTGCACTAAATAAGTGCACAATACTTTTTTATTTAACGGTTTGAGGCAAATGGTGTTAAGTATAGATGGTGCACTTATTTTGTGCACAATTCATTTTTTTTTGAATTGTGCATAAAAAAAAGTGCACAATCCATTTAAAAGAGCACAATTAAGAAAAATAGGGATTAGCAATAGATAAATATTTTAGTTAAATAGCATGAGTTATACCAAAAAAATAAAAAATTGTACGAGCGATTTAGGAATGAAATTCATAAGCTAATTTAGATAATTTATAGTAACATATTTACTTAACCTCTTATATCTTAAAGACAATATTATAACATTGTTATTAGGTCGATTTATTATAATAGGTTAAATTATATTTTTCTTCTTCTTATTATATTGTAACTTTGTAAGTGTATATATTTTTTATTTTAATTTATCTGTCTTACTTTCTTAATCTGTTTTAACATTTTTTTTTTGACATATCTTTAATTTTTAACTTTTTACATGACATACATATAAGATTTCACAAGATTAAAAGATATTTCACACATTCTATATATCTTTAGTTTAAGATTATAAGATTCCAAAAAATAAATTTACTTAACTTTTATGTCAAATGAAAATCAAATAAATAAATTATACGAGGAGAGTATAACTTTAATTTGGGAATATAATGTTAAGAAAAAAAAAAGTCTAATTAGTTTCACCAAAGTGTGCGGTAACTACTTTTCAGACGCAACCTTAAACTTAGATCCAAATATCTGTTCCATAACCTTTTCTTTAATTTCGCATTATTATTTTATTTACCTATATGCTGCACCTTAATAAAGTATACTTTTTTCTTTTTTCTTTTTTCTTCTGCCAAAACAGTTAATTTAAGAGTATTTTCTCAGATTCAAATTAATTATCATATTTTACTTTTTAAATATTGAATTATTTAAATTTTAATTAATATTTTAGATTCTTTTAATCAAATTAAAGTAAAAAAAGTTATAATTTATATTACTTTTTATAATTTTAAATGGATTGTGCATTTTTTTTTGTGCACAATCTAAAAATTAATGAATTGTGCATTTTTTTTGTGCACAATCTAAAAATAATAGATTGTGAACTTTTTCAGTGCACAATCTATAAAAAATGAATTGCCAAAAAAAAAGTGCTCAATATATATTTAACACTGTTTGCCTCAAATCGTTAAATAAAAAAATATTGTGCACTTATTTAGTGCACAAAACCTATTTATGTAATTTTTCACTTTCATGACATATTTTGATCATTTTTTTTAAAAATAATCATATTTCGATTTCGAACTCGCCCAAAAGAGACACCTCAAAAAAATTTAAAGGCAAAATCAATGAGGCACAGGTTCCTTTAAACACTAATTTACCTTGATTTGTATTTTGGTGCTTCAACTCCCATGTTTCTCTCATTTCTTTTGACAAAATCATTCGTAGTTTGATGCCTTCTATTTGAAAATGAAACAAGCTTCCATGTCTAATTCTTAGAAGAGACCAAAGATCTTCACCCATAATATTAGATCCACTTGTCTACTCCAAAACAAGAAGCAATTCTTTGGTATAGTTTTTGGGGCACATCAATAATCTCTACAACTAACAAAATAAATTCCACAAGGTTTGCATATACTTATGACTGCAATGATAAGTTTTCCCTCCTAAAGTTGATTCACTTTATATATGATGTCATCATATAAGTGGTAGTATTAATTAACTAACTACTTCACAAAGAACTAATTTGTTAGTATTATTCAGAACAATGTGATTATTCATAATAATGATGTTGTAGTAAATCTCAAATTTTTTTTATTATATTTCAAGAATATTGGCCAAAATGAATTATGTTAAGACTATAAATTATGAAAATATATAATATCTTCATATTACTACTATTGTAGCAAATAAAAAATGTGAGTTTAAAATTATGTTTGTCATTTGTACCACGTAAATATAAGTTAGAGGGAATCACATGCTATAGAAAATCAAGTTCAAATGACGAATTGTTCATCCCGATTCATATATTATGTAAAAATAATTGAGAATTCACTTGATTATATATTGAAGAAATAAAAATTCTTCAGGAATCGTCTTGCGCTGTTTATTTTCTTGAAAAATTAATTATATATATGTATATACCCAGTGTCATAGGGATCATTTATTATTATACAACTTTAAAGGATGAATTGATGCCATGATCACATGTGCACAAGTTATCAACTTGCAATTTAAATTTTTTATGATTTTTAAATTTATTAGAGCATAGTTTCAAATTATAAAATTATGATTAGTTGTCTTGATAATGTTGATTTGAATTCATTAAGTTTAGAAAAAATTGTATGTCTTCAATTATGGAAAATCATTAATATGAAAAAACTTTCAAGTTGTCTATTTAACATGTAGTAACATTTGTATGCTCAGAAAAATAAAATTTTCCCGTCACAATAGATTCATGTTCAGGAACTAAAGAGTTTTCATCTAAAAATTTAAATGACCAGTATATGATTTAATGACTGCCCCATAATGCATAAAGATGGGTTCCTAAACAAGAGTAGGGGTAACTATTAGATTTTCTAACATTAGGGGAAGCAATTATAAGATGCTGAAAAGTATGTTATTTGTAATGAATTATCACAACTATAATCCTCGTTCAAAAGATAATCCAAATTAATTGTCAAATTCATTTGCTGACGTAAAACTGAATATGATATTCCATTTGCAAATGCTTGTATTGAAATTAATGTCCTTAAAGAATAGAATTTAAGGAATGCCTAAAGCATAATAGACAAATCGATTTTAGGTAGAACTTTTTATTTTAGAAAAAAAGCAAATGATCAAAATAGTCATAATAATGAGACAAGTGATTTAAAGAACACCACAACATAGTACTTCATAGAACATGATAAAATTTATATACCTGGTAAAGAAAAAGCACAAAAAAATCTTGATGATTTATGTCTTTGTGGAAATGATGAAACTCATATAAAGTGATTATCGATGATATCTTTAACATAATATAGAATTCAACGCTATAAATGATGACGAAGTCATGTGCTTTGTGACATAAAGGGATAATACTAGTGTGATACAAATAAATTTTGGATCAAAATTTGAATGACAATATAAAACTGTAAGATATAGAGCATGACTTGTGCCTTGTGGCATAAGAATTCTTCACAATTCTGGCATTATTATATGAAAAGCCATTTTCCTATGGTGAATGTAATGAAGTTCTTTAGTTCTGGTAATCTATAAAGGCCAATCTAGAGTGCTAAATCTCTCTCTATGCACAAGGTTTGGGGAAAACCCCCACTACAAGGGTGTATTGTACGCAGTCATACCTTACATTTCTGCCAGAGTCTGTTTTCAAGGTTTGAACCCGTGATTTTCTAGTCACATGACAACAAATTTATCGGTTGCTAAGAGGCTCCCTTTCAAGTTTGCTAATATATACTATATTAAAAATGCGAAGGTCCTTAGAAATATTGTTTGAATTTTTTGCCTTTCATTAAAAGTTTCTGCATTAGATTAAATTATCTTTTCACTTATTTTTTCTAATTATTATATTAGTATATTTAAAATATTGACTCCTAAAATTAAAAAGATTCCTAAAAATTGAATCCTAAAATATATGAAAAAAACTCCTAAAAGAATAAATATGTGAGGCTTCTTTTTTTCATTTTTACCTTCTTGTTGTAGGTTTTCTATTTTTTCCTAAAATGAAAACATTAAAGTACTCAACTCATGACACTTCATATTATGAACCAATGGTGCATCATTGAAAAAAAATAGAGAAATACTAATAGTTTTATAGGGCAAATGGGTTTTTTCACCTATTAGACTAGTCTTTTGGGTTGGGCTTCATTTGGTTTATAACATTGGTGCTTTCATTGAAAGCCCCACGCATAGGGACGTGACTCGGAGTGGTGGCTTGTGTGCCAGTAGTGGTGGTCTGGACCTAAGAGGGGTGCCAGCCGTGACCAATGAGGATCGATCTACGCGTTGATCCGCGACTCGGAGTGGTGGCCTGGACCTAAAAGGGGTGTCAGCCATGACCAACTAGGGCCAACCATGACCAACGAGGTCATTGGTTATCAAGCGAAGACGATTGTTATGAATCAATTATCCCATATTGGAAAAATAGAGAAATGCTAATGAGTTTATAGGCCAAATGAGTTCTCCCACCTATCAGACTAGTCTTTTGGGTTGGACTCCATTTGATTTATAACACTTTGCATTATGGTATTATTTATTTCTATTCAAAATTTTCAATTTTCTACTCGATATGCTTTTCTATTTGATTGAGATGTGAATAAATTTTCCTCTTTATACAAACTAATTGTAAGGTGAAGATAAAGAAAAAATAATATGAAAAAGAGTAAGTTGACTCTAGCGCGGTTTTCAGTTAGTTGTATTATAATTAGTGACTTCTTTGGCTGCATTTTTTGTTTAATATAGATCATTGATAACTTAAATACAATATTGTTTTATTTAGACAATGCTTGTCGACGCTGCTTTAGTTAGGCAGGAATGATTTAATTGTAAGGGTACATATTTCTATTATACTATTATACTCAAAAGTGAGTTATTGAGTTGGCTAAGAACTTGTTGGAGTCTAATGCATGCTTTAAGTCCATGGTCATTTTATCTCAAAATCTAAAGCTCTCTATATTTGTTCATTGCTATGTTAGTATGCGGATAAGTTATCATGATGAAAAGTTATTTATATATTTACAAAAAAAATCAAAAATCGTGTTTATGTTGAATTCATAAAATTCAAGTCTAAACGGGCATTTGGTATAGAATAAGGTGTTGGACTCCTATGTTATATACTCTGTTTTAATAATGACAAACTAATAAAATAAAATATGCAGGATACATCAAAGATGTAATCAAGGCAAGAAGGATCGTTCCTGGAGCTGAACTTGGAATAACATCTCAGAAGATCTCTAAAGGAAGTCGAAGCTAGATATGGAATAGCATCATGAGGAGATCTCATTAGATCCCTAACTACAAGAAAACCAATCATACTAAAGAGAATCAAAAAACAAACACAGAATGCAGATTCTACATGGACATATCTGATATGGACATGTATGGTTGTGATTTATTTTCGAGAAAGGAAGATCATATTATGCGTACAGACATATCTGATTCATATGTACCATATGATATGAATCCTTAATCAAGGAATCACTTCAAATCCTTGAAAGAAATTCCTTGGGTTTTTCTTTTAGCGCAAAGAAGCCATATCAGATGAAGGCTATAAATAAGTAGATCAAAGACCGAAGACATTACACAACTTCATAAAAAACTCTTAGTGTATCTCAATCTTTAGTCTTCATAAAGCCTTGTAATTTTTTATTTACAATAGTTACAAAACAAAAAAGATTGAGTTGACTCAGTTATACCAGTTGAGGCCGTGTCACAAGATCTGAATAACAAAATAAGATTCAAAAATTATATAGCCCCTCTGTAATTCCATTCTCTTTTTGAAAGCTCTAAAAGAAGCCCTTGTAACCCAAGAGGACTATAGTAGGCACCACACTAGTGATCCAAACCAGAATAAATTTTTGTGTTTTGACTTACTTGCTTATTTACGATTCCAGTTTTAATTCTGTTTTCTTTAGTATAATAACCTGCAGGTGAGTTGACTATTAAAATTGATTAATCGACTCAGAAATTTTTTTTACTTCACCCCTTTTTGAATTTTAATTGGTACGAGCTGGTCTCACTAAAGTGTTGCTTAACTGCACATGAGAAGAGTCAAATGGCCCACTATTAGGTTCCAGGATTACTCCTTCAAGATGGGCACTCATCAGTGAGACCGCCATACTTCAATAAACATCACTACTCTTATTGAAAGAATAAATTCAAGATTTGTGTAAAGTCAAATGACTTTCAAGCTTGGGTGGTCATCAAGAACGGACCAAAACCTATACCAGAGCTCAAAGACAAGGACAAACAGAATGACATGGAATCAAGCAGCTTTGACTTGGATAACTTCAAAAATTTCAAAATAATTGAGGAACAAAAAGAGGTAATTAAATCCAATGCAAGAATTATAAGTTTACTTTATTGTGCAATTAGCGGAGTAGAGTATGACAACATATAAACCTACAAAATGGCAGAAGAAATATGGGACAAATTAGAAGTTACCTATAAGGTACTACTAAAGTAAAGGAGGTAAGGATCACACTTTGGTCAATGAATATGAGTTTTTTAAAATGAAAGAAAATGAAGGCATGGATTCAATACCATATTTGCATAATTCAACAAAATTGTCTGTGAACGGAAATCCTTAGGGATGATCTACTCAAATAGTCTTAAAGTCAAGAAACTTGTAAGGAGTCTCCCAAAATCACGAGAAACTAAATATGTCATTCTAGAAGATGGGGATTTTCACCACATGACCTAGGATGAACTAAGGGGTAATCTTATTTCCTATGAACAAAATCACATAAACAGGTACAACAAGATAGAAAAGAAAAAACCCGTGGCCTTTAATGCTGTAGCCCCCAGAGAAGAAGAGCATTTTGACAAAGACAACAATAAAGGAATGACTCTCACAAATCATAGAGTACGACAAATTTTAAGGCAAAGACAATAGAGAACTCAAAGATACAAGAACAATAAATTCACAAGGAACGATGATCATTGCTATCATTGTGAAAAACTTGGTCATATTAAACAAAACTATCCAGAGCTAAGGAGAAGATCATCTAAGAAGAAAACTTTAGAGCATGGAGTGATGAAGACCAAACTGAAGATGATGCAAAATTGACTAATAAGTGCTTCATGGCAATGAGTGAATCCAGTAAGGTAAGACCTTTCAACTGTCATGATTGCAACTTCCTTCAGTCAAATCTCAATATGATTACAGACAAGCTTCAAAAAATTATTGATGAGTATAATAAAATTGCTTAAGAAAAGAAAATTTGGCAAGCTTATTTAAAATGAAAGCTCGAAGAGGAAAGAAGAAACTGACAAATTAAACTTACAGCAAGTCAAATTAAAATTGATTTTCCTCAAAAAGAATTTAATGATGTGAAAATGTATTAAACAACATTAGAAAATCACCAATTCATAGTTCTATAAGATCAAATTTTCTTAGGGCTAAATCAAGCTCTTCATCTAATTCTTTTTATTCTGCTAAAACATATTTCTCTTTTCACAGACCAGTTAG
Source organism: Capsicum baccatum var. pendulum (assembly GCA_030864225.1). NCBI lineage: Eukaryota > Viridiplantae > Streptophyta > Magnoliopsida > Solanales > Solanaceae > Capsicum > Capsicum baccatum. The sequence continues at coordinate 115,974,646 of CM061560.1, forward strand.
CTACATATGTGTTAAAAAGGGGAAAAATCACATAACTACAAATAGAAGTCTAAAGAAGCGTGGGTTTGGAGACTCAAAGGAATCATATATAACCCTAAAGGACCTAAGACCACTTGGGTACCTAAACAATATTAATTTTCTTATTTTACAGGAACATGTCCGTAAAAACTATAGAAAGGGAATGTAGGTCACAAACAACGGATGTTCCAGAAACATAAACGGAAGAAAAGAAAACTTTTGCTCTCTAAAGAAAATTAAAGGCGGATCAGTCAGGTTCAGTTATAATACCAAAGGGTATGTCATCAGATTCGGCTCTGTAAAGCTTAGCTCCTCCTTCGAGCTTATCAAAATGTATCTCATTGATGGCCTCAAACACAACCTACCGAGTATAAATCAACTATGTGATGAAGGATTCAAAGCATCCTTTAGAGCTGAGAGTTTCTCCATTAAACATAAAAAGAAGAATATCTCTCTTATTAGTGACAGTGTCGATAATATTTACGTTCTTAGTAATCTTGAATTTTATACTCTAATATGTATTAATATACAAACCAATGACATATGGTTGTGGCACAAGAAGCTGGGCATGCTAGTATGCATGCCATTGAAATACTTTCTAGACTTGAATTAGTGAATGGTCTGCTAAAACTATAGTTTGAAAAGGATCACATCTGTGATGCTTGTCAACTAGGTAAGAAGACTTAGGCATATTTTAAAGTCAAAGACATTATCTGTACTACCAAGTCTCTTTAAATAATCCAGCTAGATTTTTTTGGTCCCACCAAAACCATAAGTATTGGTGGAAAAAGATATGTCAAAAGATATGTATTTGTCATTATGATGATTATTCTCATTTTAGTTGGGTAATGTTTCTTGCTCAAAAGCATTAAGAATTCACTAATTTTGAGATCTTTTATAGAAGAGTACAAAGAGAAAAAACTTATTTCATCATCTATATTTATAGCGACCATGGACGAAAATTCAAAAATAAAGCATTTGAGGAGTACTATGTTCTCAACAGTTATTCTCAGAACTTCTCATCTCCTCAATCCCCTCAACAAATTGGTATGGTAGAATAAGGAAATAGATCTCTCTAAGAGAAAGCGAGAACTATGCTTCTAGAACAAAACTTACCTGATCACTTCTGGGCGAAGGCAGGAAGCACGACATGTCACATTCTCAATAGGTGTCTTATTAAATTGATCCTAAAAAAGATTCCTTATAAACTATGGAGAGGTAAGAATCCCAACAATAGCTATTTCCATAGAATCCCAACATCAGCTATTTCCATCCATTTGGTTACGAATACTTCATTCCACAACAACGATAAGAATAACGTAGGAAAGTTTGACTCTCAAAGTGATTAATGTATTTTTCTTGGTTACTCTCCCACTAGCCATGCCTATAGAGCCTATAATAAAGGTACTCTTTGTGTTGAAGAATCCATGGATATTGTATTTGATAAATATAATCCCTCTTCAATGAGCTTGAGTTTTAATGAAGAACAGGTAAATGACACTCTATCAACGAATAGGCTAAACATAACACCTGATCCAGTCACCTCAGATTCAACTACGAATCAACCAGACTCAGCTCCTCTTACTGAAATATCAAAAACAAATATGCCAAGGGAATGGAGATATAGTGGAAGTTTTCTAAATAGTTTTATCATTAGAAATCCAAATGATCAAATATTAAAAAGAGCCTCACTAAGAAAATAAGCATCAGTAGCACTTGTGTCTCAAACTGAACCTAAAAAGGTTGATGAGGACCTCAAATATGAATTTTAGGTTGAGGCCATGAAAGCAGAACTAGATTAGTTTGAACACAATTAAGTCTAGAATTTAGTTGAAAGGCGTAAGAATTGCTCAGTTTTTAAAGCCAGATGGGTCTACACAAACAAATTAAATGAAGATGGTAAGGTCATCTGAAATAAGGCCAGGTTAGTAGCTAAAGGCTACTCCAAGCAGAAAGGTATTAATTACAAAAAAATATTTGCTACTTTAGCAATGCTGGTATCGATTAGAATTTGTTGGAATTTTATGCTTTAAAGAGTTTTAAATTATATCAATTTGGTGTTAAGAGTGCTTTTCTAAGTAGTTTTATTAATGAAGACGTTTAAGTTAAACAACCCCCTAGGTTTGAAGATCCCTCTTATCCAAATCATGTTTTCAGCCTCTCGAAAGTGGTCTATGGTCTCAAATAAGTCTCAAAAGCTTGGTATAAGAGATTGAGTACTTTTCTATTAAATAATGATTTTCAAAGAGGTAAAGTAGATACTACTCTATTTATTCAAAAATTAGACTCCAGTTTACTCATTGTACAAATTTATGTGGATGGAATTATTTTTTGTAGCCCTAACACTTCTGTGTGTGATAATTTTGCAAATCTTATGAAGGGAGAATTTGAAATGAGTCTCATGGGGGAACTCACATTCTTCTTGGAACTACAAATCAAGCAAACTCCTGAACCCGGCTTTATCAGTCAAGAAAAGTATACAAAGGAGCTTATCAAAAAATTTGGAATAGAAAAGGGAAGGCATTCGGAACTCCAATGAGTCCCTCAACAAATCTTGATTCAGACTCATCGGAGAAAGACATCAATAAAAAGACATATAGATGGATGACTGGATCACTACTTTACTTGACTGAAAGATGACCAGACATTATGTTTAGTGGTGCAAGATTTCAGTCGGCTCCCAAGGAATCCAATCTGACTGCCATCAAAAGGTTTATTCACTATCTCATCAGGACTCAGGATATTAGACTATGGTACCCTCACTTTTCTAAGTTTGATTTAGTTGGCTATCTATGTGCTGATTTTATAGGTGATAAAATGATATAGAAAGTCCTAGTGAAACCGTCCAGATTCTTAGTAATGCCTTAATCTCATGAAATACCAAGAAACAAACTTCAGTCTCTCTATCAACTACCAAAGTTGAATACATAGACATTATTGGAAATTGTGGTACTCAAATTCTATGGATTATGTATCAATTACTTGACTTTGACTTATCTTTTGAATCTATACCTACAATTTATGATAATACTAATACAATTTGTCTGTTAAAATATACAATGCATCATTCTAGAGCTAAGCATATAAACATCAAGCATCATTTTATTCGGAATCATATAGAAAATAGGGATTTTTCCTTACAATTTGTTGACCTGAATATCAACTTGCTGATATTTTTACTAAACTCTTGCTAGAAGTAAGATTTTGTATTTTGAGAAAAAATCTTGGTATTACATGCATTAATGACATTTGATTGCACTGTCCTTTATTTTGGAAAAAATCTTTTGCAAAATATTTTGTTCTCTTTTTTAACCCCCTTACTCATCATCATTACCTTTCTTATCAACCTTTTTATTCCTTGTACGCCTCTCTTTTCTCTCTTTCCTTAATTATTTTTACTTTACCTTTTTTCTTCCCTAGACGACTGCAACCTTTTCACTTCATAAGTCACCTTCATTCACTTCACCTCCTTTCACCTTTCCACCATTTCACCTTTTTTTTCCTGTCCTTATACTATCTTAAAAATCATCTTTTCTCATTCCTCCATGCCCAAACAATACCTATGGCAAATATTATTGAAAATCCTTTGGGACTACTATTCTGATAATCATGACCCAGTTCTTATCTCTGGATGTTATGAGGAGGCCTCCTTTCATTCCTTTCAATCGACTATCAATAAAAAATGTTCAGCATTTAGCCCTAATTCGTCTTTCAAGAAAACCCATCTCTCTTCTCTAGACTCTCTTCCACCAGAGGACATGTATAAATTTTGGAGTATTTTGTGATTATGCTCACCTATACCATTTAAATTAGTAGAGGACGTTCATTTTCAATATCCCATCTCGCGTTGAGGTCGAATACACAAGAAGTGAAATATAAATTTCTAATGTTACGGGTAATTAGGTCCTACTAAGATAATACCGAAAGTGTCAGTAAAGAAAATGACATAACTAAAAATGGAGGGGTTTCGGTTAAGGGAGGATGTATGTCACTAGTAACTTGATCACAAAAACTAAGCAACAAGTTTTAATTTAACTTCGATATTTGGGAAATATTGGGATTATTTCTACCTAAGGGAAACTTAAGTATGGGTGTGTAAAACTTGGTGAACATGCTAGTAAGTTACTAATGTCGTAGGCTAGGTCTAGGACCCTTGAGGCTAATTTCACGATAAAACCTCAAAGATTTCACTTGTTGACCCTTTTGGGTACCTAACAAGTATGGCAATCATATTCACCCACTACTTTAATTTGGGCATCCCTATTTCTAGGATGATACCTAAGCTAAAGTCAACTAAAAAATCACCCTTATGTCTATAATAGTGAAAATAAGTACACTAAACCTAATGATTGTATACTATTGCCTTGGTTCCCATATCCCTCTTTAAAGGATGATGAGGGTTCCTAAGGTTCATCCAAAACTCTCTTTCAAGGATGGTTAGGTCTTTTAAGAGCATGGAGTTTCACCTACAAACCCATGTGGGTATTTTGGGCATTCACCAATAAATCCCAACCGATTTAATCAAACAATAGTAAAACCTATTATCATCTAACTAGCATATACAAAAATACATCGCAACCCACAACTAATTTGCACCTTAGTTAAACATAATCTCAAGACTAAAAGATTTAGATACTCATGAAGAAAATAAATAAACATATACCAAATGGGTTGTTTAAGACATCCATTCTTCAAAAATACCAAAATTCAAATATCCAAATCAAATTTACAATTCTTGTCCAATTTAGGGTTTCAACTTCAAATTCATAGTATTTCTAGTCTCTAGAATGCCCAAAATATGAAAGGGTTTTAAGCTTTAAAAGGATTTGGGGTCAGCTGCTGAAAATTATAAAACTGCCCTAAGCTAAATCCCACGTGACCACGATCACACCAGATTCACTGCGATCGCGGCTACCATGAATGTAGATCAACACGATTGTGGTTGTTGACCTTCTTGACTGGCCAGAGGCCTATTTCTGCTCCAGGTCTTCCAGTTATTCTTTCTTCCTCTTCCTTTGATCCCTTTTAACTCAAGTCCATATTTTTTCATCTCATAATCCTGTATGCCTGCAAAATGTAGATATTAGTGAATTTAATCATACATATGTCTCATTCATTCTTTCAAAACATGGTAATGTGCACGAATATCAAGTGCAAATAAGTGGTAAATTCACCGCTCATCAATACCCCTAACTTAAAACTTTGCTTTTCCTCATGCAGCACTACCTCTTACTATGAGACTATGCATATTTATGCCCACATTGAATGACCCAAATGATCACAATGACTTCAAGCATAGTTAATACCATAATTTAACTCTTCAAACATGGGGAAAACTATTTTCACAACACCCCTCTACATAAAATGTGATTTTTCAAGGATGCAAGAGACTTTAAAAAGAAGCTATGAAACAATCACTAATACTCTAAAATTGACTCTTTTTTGACCCCAACTACATTATACTCCTTTTTCCCGATTTTTGGGAGATGACAAAATTACTCACCTCTCTTATTTATATGCCTACTCTTAAGAAAGAAAATTTTACACACCAAGTCATCAATTATGCAATAAGGAATTTAAATGTAGAAAACTCTCTCTCTCCCAAGAATTCTCGATGATAAAAAGTACTATGCCATAGACATGCCCCTATTTTCAATCGCCACTATAATGAAAATACTAGGTTGGGAATCACAAAGGGCTTTTTGAGCTTGTAACGTAGGTTTGGGGTAGGGTAGGATATCTTTTAGGAACAATGATGTTGGGTGTATTTATACCCCTAAGAACCATAATTTACCCATATTTTAGGCTAAGTTTGGAGGATAAAATATATAATTCCTGCACTTTTAGTCCTTTTTCCTGTAAGTGAGCTAACCTATGTGATTAGCATGTTTTCAGGTATTAATGATGAAGATTTCAGCACTTTGTGGACCTTTAGGCAACAAAGGAAAACTTCATATAAGAGGGAAGGCAACTTTTGGAAGCTTGTGGACTGAATGTGATGCATGGAGAATCTGTCCTGGGCAAAATCAGTATTTCTTAATACTTAGGAGTGCAGCAGTAACCTAGTAGGACTAGGACAAGGATGTTATAAAAACCTTATTTGCTGAATTTTTCAGCATTGATTCGATCATTATTATTCAACACTTTTTCATAATTCACGTTACAAGTTTTGTAAGGGTTTGAGACAGAGAAATACGACTTTCTTGAGAAAACGGCTAAGAGGAAATCGTCATCCCTTGTTGACGCAAAATCACTTCCATTGCGAAGATTATTCTAACTTTGGTATGATGATGATGTCTTCATTGATCTCCGTTGTAATCATGAGTAGCTAAACTTCTCTGTTAGGGTTATGGAAGCCCTGTGATATACTATCTATTACTATGAGTTTGAGAATTTTTGATGCGTATGCTACTTATATCATTAATCTCTTCGTTTTAATTGAATTCTTATGGTTGCAAAGAAAATAGCTAAAGAAAATAGCTAAAGGCTCAAAGGGGGTTAACTAGGATAATGTACAAGGGTAGGTAAGAAGAAGGTAAACAATCACAGGCTGCCAAAGAAATGCCTACATCATCTCCTAAACTCACACTCTTTATTTCGCTTTACACACACCAGAAAATTTCTAGCATCAGTCACAACACAGAGTATACTATAACCTCACACACACAAGGCAAATGGTCAACTTTATTGGGAGCAGTATAGACTCTTGACCTAATAGATGAATGAATCAAACCACCCAGCTATCACACAGTGAGTCACACTTAGAGCCTAAATGTCTCAATAGTAATGATTATAGTAATGATTTTAGCACAAACTCTTGTCATAATACCATGCCGCCTATCAGAACAATTTCATGCAAATCTAAACTAACTAATTACGACTAATTCAAACAAACTAACATAAATAAATGTAGGCAAAGAAGTACAGCATACAAATACCATCACCCCACACTTAGACAGGACACACTGCCCTCAGTGGAAAATAAATAAGAAAAACCTGATTAGTAAGACTCCTCCTCTATGTCTGGGGTTATACCCCCGACATCGGAATCATCATCAGAGTCGTCGTTATCAGAGTTCTCCTCCACGTCTAAGTCTGGCATTCGACGATCATCATCAGCCGACACGTCATCATCGAGAGGTTCCTCAAAATGTACCCCTACTCCGCACTTAGCCCGCGCATGCTCATTCATCGGGTAGTCATAATCCAACTGCTGGAGCTCTACATTAGTTGGAACATGACCCCCACTCATCATGGTAAACCTCGTCATGCCATATAAATGGCGGAAGAAGCTTTCGTCGCGAGCATGTCTTTCTGCAGTGGTCAGGTTGATGCCATGCCCCGTTTCAGGCTCTTTAACTTTTGTTAGATCAACCTTTTTTAGGGTTGTGTGGAAGCTTATGATCTGTAGGTTCCTCTTCAATGTCTTCCTTCCTTAATATCGCAGTCAATAAATTGCCAAAGCTGAAGTGGGACCTTTTGTGAAGCCTAGCCTTACGCATTGACGATCGTATAACCGTACCAATGTTGATGGGAATATTAGTCATCAGAGCGTACACCAAGCATACTCTATCACGTGTGATCTTTGTGTACTGTGTCCTAGGAATGAGGCAAGAGTTGACTATCCTCAACCATATACGAGCTTCTCTATTTAGGGAAGCATACGGGAAGGTATTGTGCCGACCGGTATCCTTGTGATGATTCCAACGTGCCATTGATCTAGTTCCGCACAGTATGTGTCTGATTGCCCTGTAGGGAGGTTTGTGATGAAGCTCCTTGAGTGGTAATGGATCGACAGATGGAGGACCCAGAAAAGTGTTGAAGAACTCCGCATTCAGTTGCAAGACTTAGCCCCTAATCTTCACTTCACTTCCGGTAGTCTTTGGGGACCAATTTGCATAAAACTCTCACGTTAGATCGAGATTGCATTCTCCCATATCTCAAAAAATGAAATCAAGATTTAGCGCCATGATTTTAGCCAAAATGCGAGGTTCTCTCTTCGCTAGACTCTCCTTTTTGTATCAACTCCACGTGAACATATTTTTTAACTTTGTTGTTCTTGTACCACTCCTTTCCTTTTTTATCTAGGACCCACTTTATCCCGAAATTGCGTCGAGGTATTTGCAGCGAGGAGGATTCAGCTTGCTCTTTTCTTCTCCTTTTCTGACCTTTCTGTGAGGTGGACACTTTTTCTTTCCCTTGTCGTCCTTTTGGTGCCATTCTTCCTGAGATTAAAATAGATTCATGTTAGTTCATCTCGGAAGATTTAATCGACAAACAAACAATAGGGGCACCACCCTACACTTAATTTGTTGGCACAAGCTAGTTAAGTGAGTGATGTCGATTACTCAGACTTCATCGACATACATTCAGGTGGTATATTCCATCAATATGTTCAGCACAGTCATACTTTCATGTCATCTTAACTATCCTTTCCAACTCTATTTCATGTAATCTTGACTATACTTTCATGTTTGCATTAATGCATCTTTTTGAACAAGACTACTACATAGAGATCGTATCAAGTTATGGCATAGAAATAATCACAACATCTCATGCTTGTATTTAATCATGCTCTTTATCTCGATGAACGAGTCATTCAAACATTCAAGCTTTCAACTTCGAAGATTATGCACTTAACTTTACCATGTCGATTCCGCAAAAGTATGACAGTGTATCAAAATCAAATACAAGTCGAAACCAAGTCTAGAACACCCACACGTATTCTTTCACTCAACTAGATGTATCATAACAAATCAACCACATTCTAATCATCAACACCACTTTAAAATCTAAAATACCATTATAAGCGTAGTATTGTAACAACTATGGAATATAAAAGAAGAACTTACTTGGTGATGGATTCGGAAGATAATCTTGCAAGGTTAGATGAGCAAAAAGAAAAGTTTTGAGAGATTTGGGAAGCAAAGGTGGCGCCTAGGTTGAGCAAACAAGTGTATTTTGTTCTCATGTTGAAGATCTATTTATAGAACAAGCTATGGATTGGGTTTGACCCATGTAAAATTGGGTTAGGAGACCAAAAAGCATAAGTAGGCGGAGCCTAATGCTTTGCCTATGCTTAGCATAGGCGGCGCCTTTAGCAATGCCTAGTTGGACATAGGCGGCGCCTATGCTATGGCCTAGTTGGGCATAGGCGGCGCCTATGCTATGGCATAGTTGATTCAGAGAGCAAAGGCAATGGCATAGGCGACGCCTTTAGCTTTTCCTAGTTGAGCATAGGCGGCGCCTATGCTATAGCCTTGTTGATTCAGAGAGCTTAGGCCATAGCATAGGCCTTGCCTTGTCCGTTGCCTAGATTTACATAGGCCTTGCTTTGTCCATTGCCTAGATTTGCATAGGCAATGCCTAACCGATAGCCTTTGATCCTTTATTCCTAACTTACCACCTTTAACATGGCACACTTCCAAATTAAAATTTTTAGGATTAATCCTCTCCTTTGTACACCTTGCACCTACACTTAATCAAAAACAATAAAAACAATTAGAAAGATGGGTTGCCTCCCACCAAGCGCCTTAGTTTTGGTCGTGGCTCGACTCTTCTTTTTGGAATTTTTATTTAACAAAAACAAACTTCTAGTAAAACAAAATGATTAAAAACGATGGGTTGCCTCCCATGTAGCGCTTGATTTATTATTGCGGCACGACATAGTTATCTCGATTACTTAGACTTCGTCGAGTTAGATGGTGGCCATGCATTTTATCGAGTCAAGAGGACCGATATATGGCTTCACTCGTTGCCCATTCACCTTAAAGACACCACAATTATTGTCTTCTAACTCTACTACTCCAGACGAGTAGACTTGGCTAATTTTGAACGGACCAGACTATTTAGACTTCAACTTACTTGGAAATAGCTTCAGTCTGGAGTTGAAAAGAAGTACCATATCACCCTTCTGAAAGTTTCGTTGGATAATCTGCCGATCATGATACTTTTTCATCCGTTCCTTGTAGAGGTCTGATCTTTCATACGCATGTAGACAGAATTCATCCATCTCATTCAGCTTCTCCAATCTCAGATTAACAGCATCATCCCAATTCAAATTAATCCGCTTCAACACCCACAATGCTTTATGTTCGAGCTCAATTGGCAAGTGACAAGCCTTCACATAAATTAGTTGGTACGGGGACATGCCAATTGGTGTCTTGAACGCAGTCCTATAAGCCCATAAGGCATCGTCCAGCTTCCGAGACCAATCTTTCCTACTAGCATTTACAGTCTTAGCAAGGATCAGCTTGATCTCCCGATTAGAAACTTCTACCTGCCCACTAGTTTGTGGGTGGTAAGGTATGGCTACCTTATGTTCCTTGACCCCATATTTCACCAACACGACTCTGAACAGCTTGTTGCAAAACTGTGATCCTCCATCGCTTATAATGGTACGTGGTACCCCAAAACGAGAGAAAATATTTCTCTTCAATAATGCTACAACACGCTTAACTTCATTATCAGCCAGTGCTACTGCTTCGACCCATTTGGATACATAATCCACAACAACTAGGATATATTTCATCCTAAACGAACTCACAAATGGGCCCATAAAATCAATACCCCATACATCAAATAGCTCTACTTCAAGAATTTTAGACATGGGCATCTCATGGTGCTTTGAAATTACGCCTTGCATCTGACACTAATCACATCTTCTCACAAAATCATAGGCATCCTTAAATAATGAAGGCCAATAATAGCCGCTTTGCAATACCTTTCTGGCTGTCCGATCACCTGCAGGGTGACCCCCAACTTGGGAAGCATGACTTGTTTCCAATATTCTAGGCACCTCTACATATGATATGCATCGCCTAATAACACCATCCGCACATTGTCAAAAAATATATGGTTCATCCCAGAAGTAGTGTTTCACATCATGCATGAACTTTCTCTTTTGATGAAAAGAGAGATTCTCAGGCATCACATTACTTACCACGTAGTTTGCAAAGTCTGCGTACCATGGTAACTCTTCCGCCATCGTGTCTAGGATCTCTTCGTCAGGAAATTCATCATCAATCTCAAGATCGGGCTGTGCTATGTGCTCATTCTTAAGTCTAGATAGATGATCAGCTACTTGGTTTTCGCAACTTTTTCTACCTTTTACCTCCAAATCAAATTCTTGCAGCAATAACACCCATCGAATTAGCCTTGGCTTTGCATCCTTCTTTGCCATTAAATATCTCAGGGCAGCATGATCTGTATGAACCACCACTTTGGTTCCCAACAACTAAGCACGGAACTTTTCAAAAGCATAAACAACCGCTAGAAGCTCTTGTTCCGTGATGGTATAGTTTTTCTGGGCTCCATTCAAGGCCTTGCTCGCATAGTAGATTTGATGAAATAACCTTTCTCTTCTCTGACCAAGTACAGCACCCAAAGCTACCCCGCTTGCATCACACATAACTTCAAACGGTAGAGACCAATCAGGCGCTACAATGATAGGGGCTTCAACTAGCTTTCCTTTGAGGCGTTCAAATGCCTTCAAGCAATCTTCACCGAAATCAAACTTTGCATCCTTCTCCAAAAGTTTGCATAACGGACTAGCAATCTTGGAGAAGTCTTTAATAAACCTTCGATAAGAACCTACATGACCGAGGAAACTACGAACTCCCTTTACAAAAATTAGAGGTGGTAGTTTCTCGATACCTTCAATCTTAGCTCGATCGACCTCAATGCCTTTTTTAGAAACTTTGTGCCCAAGAACAATACCTTCCTTAACCATAAAGTGGCACTTCTCCCAATTTAGCACCAAGTTGAATTCAACACATCTCTGCAACGCCATACTTAGATTCGCCAAGCATGATTCAAATGACTGACCTACAACTGAAAAATCATCCATAAATACCTCCAAGGTGTCTTCAACCATATCAGAAAAAATGGACATCATACAACGCTGAAAAGTGACAGGTGCGTTACATAACCCGAATGGCATACGTTTGAAGGCAAACGTACCATACGGGCAAGTAAAAGTCGTCTTCTCTTAATCTTCGGGAGCAATACAAATCTGATTATAGCCGAAATAACCATCTAAGAAACAAAACCATCCCTTCCCTGCCAATCGATCAAGCATTTTGTCCATGAACGACATTGGGAAGTGATCCTTTAGCGTCCACGAATTCAGCTTTTGGTAGTCCATACACACTCTCCACCCTGTGACAGGTTTGAGTGGAATCTGCTCATTCTTTTCATTTGTAACTACCGTCATGCCCCCTTTCTTGGGCACACACTGTACCAGACTCACCCATTTACTGTTGGAGATTGGATACACTACCCCTGCATCTAACCACTTAATAATTTCTTTCTTCACCACCTCTTGCATAGGTGGATTCAAACGTCTTTGATGCTCAATAGTGGGTATGCAATTTTCTTCAAGCTGAATCTTGTGCATACATATCCCAGGCGGGATACCAATAATATCAGCGATAGTCCAATCGATGGCTCTCTTGTATCTCCTCAGAACAGAGATAAGAGCTGCAACTTGCTGCTCACCCAAATCAGCTGCAACAATAACCGAAAGTGTGTTTCCACTTCCCAAGAATGCATACTTTAGATGACTGGGCAGATCTTTCAATTCTAACATTGGTGGCTCTTCAATGGATGGTTTTGCATGAGAATACGCCCCTATTCCTTTTAGAGCACAAATGGTTTCTTCATGCTCTTCAACATCCTCACGCTCAAAATTCATTAGCACAGCAGCCAATGGCTCAACAATAAGCTGCTTCTCTACAGATAATTCTTTCTCATCGTCATAGTACACATCAGCTACAGAGAACAAATTTATATCTTTGGGCTGCTTTATTGATTTGCATACATCAAAATGGACCACTTCGTCATTCATTCGAAATAAAAGCTCATTGGCTCTTAAATCAATAAGCACACTTCCTGTTGCAAGGAAAGGACGCCCTAAGATTATGGGAACTTCAGAGTCCACCTCACAATCCAAAATAACAAAGTTTGCAGGAAAAATGAAGGTAGAAAACTTCACCAATACATCATATAAGACACCAACAGGTTATTTTACCGACCTATCTGCCATCACGAGCCACATATTGGTTGGTGTAGGATCACCCAACCCCAACTTCCTGTAAATAGATAGCGGCATTAAATTGATACTAGACCCCAAATCGCATAATGCCTTGGCAAAATTTAAAGATCCAACAGTGCAAGGAATAGTGAAAGCACCAGGATCTGCCTTTTTCGGAACTAACAATCTTGTAGCAATTGCATTGCAATGATGAAAATTATCTGCCAGCTTATAACTTGCTGCCCGCTTCTTTGTCAAAAGGTCCTTCATGAATTTCGCGTACCCAGGCATCTGTTCCAGCGCCTCTACCAAAGGAAAATTAATAGTCAACTGCTTCAATATAGTTATAAATTTACTGAACCTGGTGTCATCAGCTTTCTTCTTCAGTCTCTGAGGAAAAGGTGGTGGTGGAAGGGGAATAGTTTTCTCCACCGCTTCCTTTGTATCTTGCTTCCGATTATTAATCTTTTCAGGCTGCAGACGTCTAGGGGTGACATCATGAACACACTCTTCAGCTTCTTCGACATCTTCACATTCTGCATCAATAACATCATCTGCTATATCATCAACCACCTGCTTGTCCTTGGATGGATTCTCCAACACCTTACTACTCCTGGTAGTAATAGCCATACATGATCTGTCGTTCCTTGGATTTTGCACAGTGTCTCTAGGTAGGGTGCCATCTTTCCTTTCACTTAATGCCGCTGAAAGCTGACTCAATTGTTGTTCGAGCTATTTTATAGAAGTGGAACGCGAGTCAACCAATTGATTTATTGATGGCAAATCATTCTTTACCTCATTTACTCCCGTATTGGTTGCCTCCACTTCTTTCAATAGTTTAGCCATCATATCTTCTATGGACATCTTCCCAGAGCCAGACGCCACAGCCTCACAATTTCTAGGAGGAACGTATAAACTACTTCTGTCAGTCTTATTCTTCCAACTACCTTGATCACGGTCCTTGTTTCCAGATTTATCATAATAGTTCCGACCTTGGTTTCCTTGAGCATTACCTCGGAAACCCCCCTGATTATTCAAGTAATTCGCCTCCTCCTCAGAATTGGATTCATCTCTTCCCTGTGATATGATAGCTTTGACTTTCTTGGTCTTCTCTGATAATAAATGCTTGGTAAGAAGATCCATCTGCATTTTTATGGCGCCTTATCCTGATCACGTTCCTCTTCTCTTAGCCTTTGTTCTGCAGTCATGCCAATAGATACAGTAGAGCTTGCTACCTCAGAATCCCTGGTATGCCAAGATCTACTCTGCTTTGTCATACGATCTAGCATATCATTTGCCTGTATAAAAGTAAGGTCCATGAATGACCCTCCTGCAGCATTATCAACCACTGGCTTAGTCACCGAATTCAAAGACCTGTATAATATCTCCATCAAGTGGATATTGGTCATATGATGATTTGGGCACCGTATAAGCTTCTTCTTGAACCTCTCCCATGTTTCGTGAAGAGTTTCAGTTGGAAGCTGTCAAAATTTGCTGATCTCATCTCTCAACTATGCTCTCTTGGATGGCGGAAAGAATCTTTCTAGGAAAGCGTCTTTCAATTGCCTCCAATTATTAATAGAATCAGGAGTTAGCCCGTTCAACCATAGGGTTGCCTCCCCAGATAGAGACAATGGAAATAAGCGCAGTCGAATTACATTCTGTCCAACGCCTGGATTATCGAATGACTTGCATGTAGAGATAAAATTGATTAGATGCATATTCGGATCATCGCCTGCAAGTCCACTAAATAACCCCTTGAGCTGCAATAGTTGAATCATGGTGCTAGTGAGATTGAACTTGGCTCCAGGTGCCAAGGGTGGAGGAATAATAGCCCCTGTGGTACCATCCCCATCCAAATCGTCATCATCATCGTCAAAAGGAATCTACACAGCTCGGCATTCAGGTCTCAATCTAGCTTGACGATCTCTTATGTTTACAGGTGCCGCCACCTCATCAGCATGTCTTGGGTTTAGTAACTCATCATCATCCAAGTCCTCTTCATCAGGATTTGTTGCCTGACCTGGGTTATCAATATTCTGTTGATGCACTTGAGCGGCTGCCAATGCAGCTAATCTAGCCTGCTCCTGTTGAGAAGCTCTTCTTTCAATGTCTCATTGTGCATCCATTCTGCCAATAAGATATGGTTCAGGATTGATAGGTAATAACGGTTGACCTGAACTTCGAGTGTTTGGCATGCACTCAACCGAACCTGAATAAAACAAAAACAACAACTAAAAGTAAAATCTGAGAATTTTTGACCAAAGGGTCTATTAACTATCACAAACTTAGTAGACAACTGTATTCCACGGCAACGGCGCTAAAATTTGATAACGCCCAAACTATAGCTCTCGTAAGAGTGTAAGCGGTCGCTGTCAAATATAGAACCCAACTGGGTTGGTTGTCGAATCCCACAGGGAATACTTGGTCACTAAGTGTTCAGACTGTTGGTCGAAAATTCTACGGAAAGGGGGGATTTGATTATGGCGAAAATTAAGAATATTAAAGTAACGAATGAGACGATGTATTTAGTAAGATTTAATCACAGAGAATAATAAGTTAGGGTTATGTCCACCTTATGAGTTCTATGTATCTATTAACTATAAGTAATGCGGAATTCAGACATGCATGCACTTATAGAGATTCGTATTTTAATGGTAAATCCTAGTGTTTCTCAACCATCAAGGATTATTTCACTTTACCTCTCTCCAGCCTAAAGTGTATAACTAATGGTACGAACTCTCCAAGAAAGTTAATCCGGTTAAGGCATTAACGTGTAAACAGGGGTTGGTAGCCCTATTTTCTTGTCACACTCTCTTTTCCACACATGTAACTTTTCTCTCGAACAAGTTAATGCTATAATGGCATATTCCTACGTTTGGAACCATAAGAATTTAATTAAAACGAAGAGAGTAATGATATAAGTAGCATACACATTAAAAATTCACAAACTCATAGTAATAGCTAGTATATCACAAGGCTTTCATAACCCTAACAGAGAAGTTTAGCTACTCATGATTACAACGGAGATCAACGAAGACATCATCATCATACCAAAGTTAGAATAATCTTCGCAATGGAAGTGATTTTTCGTCAACAAGGGATGACGTTTTCCTCTTAGCCGTTTTCTCAAGAAAGCCGTATTTCTCTGTCTCAAACCCTTACAAAACTTGTAACGTGAATTATGAAAAAGTGCTGAATAATAATGATCGAATCAATGCTGAAAAATTCAGCAAATAAGGTTTTTATAACTTCCTTGTCCTAGTCCTACTAGGTTACTGCTGCACCCCTAAGTATTAAGAAATACTGATTATGCCCAGGACAGATTCTCCATGCATCACATTCAGTCCACAAGCTTCCAAAAGTTGCCTTCCCTCTTATATGAAGTTTTCCGTTGCTGCCCAAAGGACCACAAAGTGCTGAAATCTTCATCATTAATACCTGAAAACATGCTAATCACATAGGTTAGCTCACTTACAGGAAAAAGGACTAAAAGTACAGGAATTATATATTTTATCCTCCAAACTTAGCCTAAAATATGGGTAAATTATGGTTCTTAGGGGTATAAATACACCCAACATCAAACAACATGGCTAAACCTCCTTGAACATCTACTTCACACTATTCCATCCAATTTTGGATCATGGGCCACTTCTTTTGTTTTCAGTCTTTACACATGTGTCTACTTTTTATTTTCCTGGTTTACCCATTTTTCTTTTCATATTTTTTCTTGTAGACTTTGTGCTTCTCTTTCCTTTGTTGGATCCTTTCCCTTTCTTATTCATTTGTTCTCAATGCTTAAGCTCACAGGCACTCATTTTACAACTTCATGGCCCAAAGTTACCTCTTTCAATCATCGTCACCCCCAACTTAAGCTTTTAGCTTGAAGTTGTAATTTTAGGTTCAAGGGGGGTAGGGTTCAAAAAAACGATTAAGATTGAAAAGCTCACATCTTGTAATGTGTTTGCCAAAGAAAGGTATAAAGGTTCAAAGTGGGTGACTAGGGATAACATCTATGCAAGGGTGGGCTTTTTATGCAAAAGTAGACTTCTTATGTCGCAAAGATGGCCTAAGGTCATCTCCCCAACCTAGTAAAATCAAAATTATCCCTGAGAGACTAAAGGGGCAAGTTCTTGATGGTACAAGTACACATGAAATTTGAACAAATAAGCTCACCACACACGGCATGTAAAATTTTCCAAGTAGGTTCAATTGCCCCTTCCGCTAGAGACTAAAAATGGTGTATCTCCCAATTTTCACAAGTCAAAAGTTTAGAGTCAGAAAAAGAGAAAAAGATTTGTTACAAGGTTGCTCACGTCCTTGCCCCCAATTTTTGAAAAAATTTGAACTGAGGGGGGTGTTCACTTTACATGGGCACCAGACATGATTTGCTAATTATGGAACCAACCCGAGCCTTGATCTCACATTGTGGTTTTCATATGGTCTAACCAACCATATGGCTATAAGATATTATCTATAGGTATAAATGGATTCCCAAAATCCAAAATGCTATATGTACTCAAACTTCCCTTGTATTTGTTACTTTGATGCCACGAGCACTCAGGCTTCCTATGCATCTATGTCTCTAAACCTAAACACGACGCTTTTCCCTTAAGAATGTCATCACTCAATCTATCATCAAGAAAAGCTCATCTGAATGCGATCCCAAAATATAAAATGATATAGGTAATCAAAATTCCCTTGCATTTGTGACTTTGATGCCACGAGTACTCATCCTTCACTTAAATCCATGGCTCCAAACCCAAACACGACACTTTCCCCTTAAGAATGTCATCACTCAATCTATCATTGGGAAAAGGTCGTCAGATATTTCCATAAGTAAACTAAAGAAAATAAAAAATAGAAATCTAAGGACAACATAACTAATGATGAAAATATGGGAACCATCAGAGTGCCTGAATATTTAACCCAAATAAAAATAAAAGTCAGCAAAAAGAAAAAAACAAAATATCTAGAAATATCAATAATATAGGCCCAGATCAAATGAATACGGAGACAGGCACCCGTAACTAAAAAGGTGGTAGTGTCCTCACTACATAAATAATGCAGAATAAAGAGAGATAAGGATGCTCTCTGAAACTACATCAAGAGCTATTGTCACTTTCAGACTCTATATCATCATCCTCCTCCTCAGGATCGGACCACTCAGTTGGGGCCTTATCATCACTCTCCATTTGGGATGAAGGAAGTCAATCACGGGGTTTTATGACCTTCCAAAGGTCTTTCACCCCCTTTCATATTTTGTTGAAGAACCTATCTCTCTTTTTCTCCCTTATGACCATCTTTTCATGTGCAACCCAGAGATCACAATGTGGAGCCGCCAAGATATGTAGGATTTCTCAAGCCTAGTAACGGTAGCTCCCTATTTCTTCTGATCCTCCTGATACTTTACATAATCAGCCTGTGATACATATGAATGTCAAGTGGTTGAGGGCTTTCCCAATCCCTGGGGTAAACTTGACACGAGCTCCTTAATGTCTATAATATCAACTCTAATATCCTCAAAAGTCCTAGCGGTGGATGGCCTATAAAACTCAGGCTCCTCACATGTTGACTTCCCCAGTCGATATTTCTCTTCTTGCTCTTACCTGGTGTGCCCTCTCCTCAAATTCTCAAAGGATAGATGGGGGTACCAGGGCACACCTGAGCATCTCTAGAGTATTATTCAACCCCATCTCTCCTACAAATATTAGTAATTGAAAAGGTGTATAAGAGATGCGTACAACCCTGGTTCTTGAAAAATTTCATATCAGAAACCACAAGCTGACCAACATTTAATAAAATGTCATCTAGAATGCAAGTAACCATCTGAATTCGCAAGTCTGGGACTAATGTCATATGGGTGCAGGGTTAGACTTGACTACATATTATGTTAAACTTAATTTAGGCCTCGAAAGTGAAGTCATTCATGTGGATTTTACTCTTAGTTTCCGCCCATGAGACTTTCTTTTTGGGACATAATATTTCCGCCAACCAGCTTCTCAACTCATACCCTTTTTCTTTGAACTCACCAATGTTTGCATTTGGGAGACCATAGATATCATTTATTTGTTCATAGCTAAAGTTCACTATTTTACCCTGGATCTTGATAGTCATGTTGGATGGGTCCAAGAATGAAGCTACGCTAAGGTTGGCATATAATTCATCGACCCATTGCTCTTTTTCCTTGCATGGATTCGGGGCAAAACACCACCACCCTGCAGCCTCAATCTTGTCATGAAATGTTCGAAGCTTTTCCGACACATTATCCAAACATATACCTCTCTTCGGGAATAGGTTTGTCCTTAGAAGATCACCATAGTAGTCAGTGTGGAACTCAGATTCCATGAATCGGATGTGGTCATATTTTTCCATGAGATTATCCTGGAAAAACATACAACTCAACACATCAATCATTGACATTTTCATGCATAAACTATGCTATATTGTACACTAAAGCTCATTGGATAGTTGCTTGGTGGTGTTTGGACAAAAATTTGAAGTGCAGGATTTTTGGCACAGGCATAAAATCAGCCTCAGTTACCACGATCATGGGACATTGAGTCGTGATCGTGTTGCCGCAGTCGCAATCCCATTGCCGCGATCGCGATCTTGATGGCATGATCGCGGGATCTGAGACCAATTTTGATCCAAAGTTTTCAATGTCTAAAAATTTAAATTTGAATCTTAAAACATGTTCTACAACAAGGATTTTCACTATACGCGTTGTGCAAAATCTCTAGGTACCCGATCATGCCCTTAGAATACCAAACCTATTTGTGAAAACTCATTCGGGCAATCTATCGAGCACTTGGTGTTCATTTTTCATGTGCCTTAATTTCACACATCATTTAGGTACTCAAGACTTCCCCACTCATGTTCACACCATATTTTAGCAGTTAAACACCATACAATTCCAATGTATGAAGCATTAAAACAAGACAAACATAATATCAGGACTTTCCTATAACATGCATTCTAAGGCCTGTTTCCCATAATTAAGGCATAAGTTCAAGGAACCTACCAGATAAGTGATGCAAGATAAATACAAAGATGCTGTTGGAGTTCTCACAATTTGGCCAGAGCTGGGTCCAATTAGTGAGAAGAGTTAGAAGAGAGTGTTAAGATATAGTGGGTTTGGGTGTTTATAAAATTGATGTAACCACAGTCGCGATCAAGGTTCCACAACCACGGATACGCGGGGATCCGCCATCACAACCAATGTCCCACAATCCTGGTAACTGAGGGCATTTCTGCTACCTTTTTTCCCTTGTTCCGCTTATTTCACAATTTGATAGAATTTCCCTTGTTCAGTTCAGCATGCAAAAGTTTCACATTTTTCCCTTCTCAAATTCATCAAACACACTCTATAGTGTTATAAATGTATGAGTTATATATTTGAAAAAACTAAAATCTACTCTACAAAAGCAAAAGCAAAGGATACAAGCCACTCTCGTGGCATTTGTGGGTTGCCTCCCACATAGCGCCTTAATTTATGTCGTAGCATGACGTCTTCCTCCTTTCTCAAGTTGGGTCCTGAAGGGCCACCTCTTTTACTTCTTTGATTTCAACATCAATCTCCGATATCACTTGAAGTTCCATGGGTTGTTTCTTTGTTTTGCATACTTGAAAAGAGACCTCATCATCATGAACTCTAAATCTTATTTCACCTAACTCTATATCAACAATGGCCCTTCCTATGGGTAAGAAAGGTCGACCAAGAATGTTGGTAACTTCTTAGTCCATTTCATAATCCAAAACGACAAAGTCCATCGAAAGTATAAATTTATCCACCATTAAAAATCTCATAGATGTTGGAGTTGGAGTAATGAAAGCACCCAAGCACACACACAAGTGTACATGGTCTTATAAAGTAGTAAAGTGGCCTTCAAGAAGCCAAGTATTGATTCCACAGAGACTTGATTCAGCAACAATTTGATTTTAGTTCATAGTTTAGATTCAATCGGTGCAAAAGTAACCAAAAGAGAGAATTGATTTTGTAAATTGCAAGTAAAGTAAATAATGCGTAAAGTAAGGATCTTGTAACAACCAATAGGAGAAAACTCAGGGTTAAAGAACTTTCGACCATCATACTATGTTATTTAATTTCATTCATTAACCTGTTTATCTTAGTTGGGGATTCGTAGGGTCAATGGCAAGATCATGGTTTCCCAACCTCTAATCCTTTACCTAAGCTAAACCTTACAACTACATCGTTGAGTGGTGATGTAATAGTTCAATTAGGTTCTTTAAGATATCATCCTACGTGTGAATCAAGTACGGTATCTAAGTACATCCTTATCCTAGATACTAATCTGAATTTCTTATTTCATAAAGAAATACAAACCATACTTTGTTCATCTCAATGTTCTATCCCCTATTCCCTCACCCGAGATCACAAGGTTGATAATACATGTATTCTAAGGGTGATCAATCCTCAAAATAATTAAATCAAGAATAAACAAACAACCATAATGATAAGAAATTAAAAAAATTGATTCATAACAAAAGTAGTCATGATCTTGGCCTTAACCCTAGAAAAGGAGTTTTAGCCTTTAATGGAAATATTCATCATCCAATCCCTTGGATAGATGATACAAACCATAAAGAAACTAAATGAAAGAATGATAAAACCTAAAAAGAAGTTGTGGTAGCCTCCAATGCTCAAAGATGTCCAAAAGTATTTAGAAACATGATATAACATGTATTTATAGTATAGGAACAAGACGAGTCCATGTTGGGAGTTGGAAACTGTCAGTTATTGAGTCCCAGAGTGAAGAGAGCACCGCCCTGGCTATAGCCCCACTCCAGGTAAGACTGCGCCCTGGTTTGAGCACCGCTCCATGTAAGGCATCACCTCCATATCGCCTTGGTTCACTGTTTTGATTCCTTCTAAACCATTTTAAGTGATGCATGCACCAAAATCATTTCCACGTTACCTCACTCTCCCTGGATATTTTAGGTGACAAAAATTGCATCAAGTTGCGTATTGTGCTTCCGTGATCCATTCTAAGCCTTTTTGAGTTGTTTCCACTTGATTTGAAGCTTGTATATCCTTTATATATCATAATAATTAATTCACCAAGTATACTATATCATCAAGCACAACAATTTAAAGCTCAAAACAACACAACATCTAACACAACGCACTAGAAACACTAGCTAAGACTGCACTTCATTCACTTTGATCTTTAGTTTATTGTTTTCACTCTTGTTTTGATCCAATTGACCCTTGAACATTATAATCAAGTTTTTCACTTATAAATACACAAAAACAACCTCAAGAACCCATTAAACACATTAGAACCCAACATGATAGACCAGACAAACACGTAGCTTAAGCTAGTCACACTAGTTTTCTCGATTGAACTCTAAATTATCAATTTGAATCAAAACTTGTTTGAAAACATCATTTAACATTCTAATCTCATTATCAACACATTAAGAACATGAATCATCCTTAAAAAAAGGATAAAAAGACTAGAATAGTGACACTAGAATGCATAAATACGCCCAACATCACCACCCCACTCTTAAAGACTTGTTCGTCCTCAAACAATCCTTAACTATAAGCATCCTGAGCTGAAGTGACTCCAGAATTTTACTACATGAAAGAAACTTAATCTATTACTACAATGACTATATGGAATGCAAGTTTACAACACTATGCATGTTATGCATAATTGAAAGCTCAAGAATCCTACTCCAAAACATTCTAGCCTCAAGAATTGACTCACTTAGTTGGAAAACTCATGATTAAACTCATGATCAAGGACATCCTAAAAATCACTCAAAGTCATTAAACATGTGCCCTTCACAACAAGAGAGTTACCCATAATTACTCACAATTAAGCAATTTATAACATGATGGGTACAAGAATCAAATTACACTCACTCTCAAAAGGAATTCACAAGTTATACACCATGAACCACAGGCTCGGCCTTAGTGTAGTGCTCCACTAATATTAGAATGTCAAGTATAGCATCAAATATGTCTTTTTCAAGTTTAATGTAAGCTAAAGAATAGGTAGGAACTATTTGGGAAAAGTGACTAACCTCTCTAAGTGCTTTAATACACTACATTATACATTTAAAATCAATCTCCAATAATAAAATTACACTCTTTCATCCACCCATCACCTTTATTTTTGCCTCATCTCTTTTAAGCATTTTCACAAACACTTAGTGGGCGTATTGTTTATTCCTTCAAGATTTATATTTTCTCTTTTACTACGACCATTGGAATATTTCTAACACAATTTATATCACTCCCAACCACCACAAATCAAATATAAACACTAATAACTATTACCTTGGGTCATCAATTTCACCTTTTTCTTCTTCAATTTCTCAAATTCCTTTCTCAAATTCATTTTTTTCATTAAATAACTTAGGAGCTTTTTGGATCAAATTAAGGTCTATCAAAAAAGGGATTAGGCTACTTATGCATCTACCAAAGAAAATGCTAAAGGGTCAATGGGGGTTAACAAGGATAATTCACAAAAGGTAGGACAAATAGAAGGTATAAAACAAGGCTATCAAAGAAATGCCCAAATCGTCTCCTAAACCCACACTCTTTATTTCGCTTCACATACTCACCGGCCAAGTTATAGATAGTACATGCAACAAGGAATATACAAAAACCTCACACGCACTTGGCACATGCTCAACTTAATAGGGTCATCATAGACTCTCAACCAAACAATAGCATGAATTCAAAATTAAGCCAAAAAGTACAAGATTCACAAACATGAGCCTAGGAGTCTCAAAAGTAGCAATTCACTAAATCAATATATTTTTACCAAAAAAAACACTTGCACCATGCAATAAAAAATAGAACCAACTCAAATATCTCACTTATTCCTATCCTTTTTTTTAAATTGAGCTAAAAATTGGGAATTTCCCCACCCCATACTTAAAAATCTACTTTGTCCCTAATGTGAACTTAAAAGTAAGAGACAAAAATACTTCTTGAGGCTTTTAGGCCTAGCTAGTAGTATCTTTACACATAAATGAGATCCGTAGGAGCCCACACTCAATTTTTTCCATGCTCCTTTGCTCATATTTTCGGTACTCAGACTTTCCATTAACCTGCGAGTCAATCAAAACCAAAAACTAAGTGAAACAAGAAATAAATACTAAAAATAAAGCATACCTTCTTAACTTGGGTTGCCTCCCAAGAAGCACCTAATATAGTGTCGCGGCACGACCCAATAAACTTTTTCCTGCACCTTAAGAATATGAATTTCACCCCAACATCACATCCATCCTTTTTCCTCGATCATAGGGAGGTGTTACAAAGATTAAGGAACTGACAAATAGAATGTTCATGGTAAATCACACGGTCATAAAGTGAGGTGTATTTTTATATTGCTTATCCAGTGTAAAATCAAGAATATAGGATTCTTGTTCCTCATATTCACACTCTTCCACTACTTTAGATGATTCCACAGATAAGATATCATCTAAACATAATCTATAAAAGTGCATTGAGTGAGGCCTAACCAATCCCACTTCTAAATTTACATAATCTAGTACACACTCACTCTTATTCACCTTCTTAATTTCAGTCTCAAGACAAAGACGACAACGGAGTGGCTGCGATTCTTGTGTTTGCTCCACAAATTGGCTAATATCCTTCTCATATCTTTCTTTGCTTAGCATCTGTAGACATGGTAGCGGTGGTATCTCCTCAACCTGTTCAACAACTGTAGTTTTCGAGTACTCAGACTTCCTTAAATTATTAACAACTTTGTCTAAAACTGATTGGGGAGTCAACTCTTCACGTCTGCCAACAATTGTACTTGAGGCATTAAAAGTTGTTTCAGTATCTCTTCCAAATTGCTAGTTTGAGTTGTGACTTGCATGTTTAGTTATTGTTGCTGAAACCGATGTTAGTTATTCCATGATTGGATTTATGGCTGATTTTTCCCCATTTGATTATAGTAGTTTATATAATTTTGTCTTTTAGCATAGCCCATAAATAATTCTAAATCAGGATTGACAACATACATAGATACAGTATCACTACTTTGACCATAAACCAAGCACCAAGTTGTAGTCTTCTCCACAGATAGAACAGTATCCACATCATACTATGAAGGTCTCGTCCATGCACTTTCATAAAAATTCGGACAATAAGCTTCATGATGTGGTCCCCCATAAAAATAACAAGAATAGTCATTATTCAAAAACCATCTATCCCAGGCTGACATATCAAGAAGTGTGATAAAAAGAGAAATAAAAGAAAATAAAAAAAAACTAAACAAAAACTATTTACAACTCAATATAGAAAAACTAAAAATAAGATAGTTGCCTAGTTACAAGTTTCGGACAACGGCGCCAAAAACATGACAGCGTCCAAGCGCACATAGAAGTGTACGTGGTCTTATCAAGTAGTAAAGTGGCCTTCATGAAGCAAAGTATCGATCCCAGAGAGACTTGATTCAGTAACAATTCAATTTTAGTTCACAGTTTAGATTCAATCAGTGCAAAATTAATCAAAAGAGAGAATTAAGTTTGTAAATTGCAAGTAAATTAAATAATGCATAAAGTAAAGCTCTTGTAACAATCAATAGGAGAAAACCAAGGTTTAAAGCACTTTCGACAATCATACAATGGTATTGAATTTCATTCGTTAGCTTGCTTATCTTGGTTGTGGATTCGTAGGGTCAATGGCAAGATCATGGTTTCCTAACCTCTAATCCTTTACCTAAGTTAAACCTTACAACTACATCATTGAGCAGTGATGTAATAGTTCAATTAGGTTCTTTAAGATATCATCTTATGAGTGAATCAAGTACAAAAGCTAAGTATATCCCTGTCCTGGATACTAATTTGAATTTCTTATTTCATAAAGAAATACAAACCATTCTTTGTTCATCTCCATGTTCTATCGTCTATTCCCTCTCTCGAGATCACAAGGTTTACAATCCATGTATTCTAAGGTTGATCAATCCTCAAAATAATTAAATCAAGAATAAAGAAACAACCATAATGACAAGCAATTAAACAAAATTAATTCATAACGAAAATAGTTATGATCTTGGCCTTAACCCCAGAAAAAGAGTTTTAGAATTTAATGGAAATATTCATCATCCAATCCCTTGGATAGATGATACAAACCATAAAGAAACTAAATTAAAGAATGATAGAATCTAAAAAGAAGTTGTGGTAGCCTCCAATACTCAAAGATTTCCAAAAGTATGTAAATATTATGATATAACATGTATTTATAGTATAGGAGCAATAAAATTTCGTATTGGAGTTGGAAACTATTAGTTATTGATTGTAGAAGTGGAGAGGGCACCGCCCTGGATATAGCCCCACTCCATGCAAGGTTGCGTCCTGGTTTGAGCACCACTCCAGGCAAAGTGTCGCCTCCATATTGACTGGGTTCATTGTTTTTGTGCCTTATGAATCATTTGAAGTGATTCACATGTCAAAAATCCTTCCCATGTGCCCTCACTCTCCCTTGATATTTCAGGTTCCCAAATTTGTGTCAATTTGCGCATTGTGCTTCCGTGATCCATTCTAAGATTTTTTGAGTTGTTTTCACTTGATTTGAAGCTTGTATATCCTTCATATATCATCATAATACATTCACAAAGAATTCTATAGCATTAAACACAACAATTTAAAGCTTAAAATAACATAACATCCAACACGACTAACTAGAAATACGAGCTGACACTAGGCTTCATTCACTTTGATCTCTAACTCATTGTTTTGACTCTAGTTTTGATCCAATTGACCCTTGAACATTCTTTTCACATGTAAATATAAAAAAACAACCTCAATAACCCATTAAACATCATTAAACATTCTAAACACATATATGGACACTTATATGAATATTTATCTTATTATCAATAACATTAATCATCCTCAAAACAAGGCTAAAAAAACTAGAATGGTGATACTAGAATACATAAATACACCTAACATCAAGTATCCAATCCAAGATTTTTGTAGATGGAAAAATATACGTGTTTTATACTTGCACCGAGATTGCATAGATCTTTTGCTAACATATGCATTCCAGTGGTACAAGCATTGGTAAAAGATCCGGGGTCTTCTTTCTTTACCTCAATTTTGCTACTCATGATAGCACTCCAACCATGAGAGACTTCAATTGTGTCACCTTCGATGAGCTTCTTCTTTGACATCAAATTATTCATGAGCTTAGATTTTATAGAGATTTATTGGATTGATTTAATGGGATATTGATAGAGATGTTTCTAAGCTTAGACATGAATTTCTTGAGTTTATCACCCTTTTGTTTTATTTTAAGAATTTGAGGAAACATGGGGAGAAACTTGTATTGTAGGCATCACATCACTTTATGGTTTCTCATTTTCCACCACCTCTTCATCAACTTCCACCAGTTCCTTTTCATTATCTTCCTCTAGAGATTTTTGTGGCGCTTCTTTCAACTCAACCTCAGGTATCTTGTCACCCAACTCTTCTTTAAAGTGATCACCAAGGGTTTTCCCCCTCCTAATGACTATTGCTAAATTTGAGCTTCATTATTCGAGTTTAGAATAGTGTCACTAGGAAGACCACCTTAGGCCTAATATTCAATTGGTGGGAAATTTACCCAATTTGAGTCTCCAATTTCTTAATAGAGGTAGAGTGGGACACCATGGTTTGACTAAGTTGCGAAAATTAACTTTTTATTTCACAGACCATTTTGTCCATTCCTTCCACTCTTTTCAGTATCTTTTCCAAAAAATCTTAGGACTTATACTTATCAAGGTCAACAGAACTTGGATCTTTATTCTTTGATCGATCACGGGGAGGCACATAGCACTCATAGTCATGATCTCTATCCCTTCAATCACAATTACCTTCATGGTCTGTCCAACCTTGGTTTCCACCATGCCTTTGATAGGTGGGGCAGGAACCCCCCGAATAGTTTGCAAAGTATCAAATCTTCTCATCAAGCCTTTTAGCCTCTTCATCATCTTCATAGGATTTTGATTCCATGACATTCACCACTTTTACGGGTGCACCCCTCACATTTGTCAAAAGCTCTAGTTGTATCATCATCTTAGCCATATTTTCCTCCATTGTTTTATTATTTTCTTTGTTCCTTGTCAACCAAGGATGTAGTGGGATAACTCTTAGAAACCTTGGAATCTTGGGCATGTTATCCCCTATTTTGCTAGGTAACCTTCTTAAGAAAATTCATTGCCGCATAATAATGCAACTGCACAAGAGAGCACCCCACTGCATTATCCACTACGGTTTTGTTAAGTAGATCAAGAGCACAGTAGAAGATTTCGAAAAGCATCTTATCCAGGACCTCATGGTTTGGACATTGCATTAGTTTTTAGTCAAAAGGTGTTATAAGATGTGGGGTCTAAAGGTCTTAGGGTGGAAAATATCAAGAATACCCTCAGATTAAAAGCTATAAAAAGTCCACCGATTGCAAAGAGTCAAGCCATTGAGTCGTCACCACATCTTATGACTCATACCATTGAGTCATCACCAAGATAGAGAATTAGACACCATACACTGTCCAACTTACAATTTCCTTTCCAGTCGTCACTAGACCATACGACTAGTATGGTCTAGTCGTGACCTCCATAGAACTCTAAGGGCTTAGACACTGGAAGACATATGACTAAACCCTAACCACTTATCACATGATCATACGACTTGTGAGGAGTCTCTTATAACTAGGATAAAACTTAGCCAATAACACACTATTTAACTTATGACTAGGTTCACCTAACCTATAATCACACCATATAACTCACATGGTGAGTAATAAGAAGGATAGAGAGCCTAATGCTTAGGAAATTTTTAAAGGCCAAAGTCTAAGGAATTTTATGATACCAGTTTATTGAGGCCTTTTTGGATAAGTTTGTGCTATACAGCCTAAGGGATCAGGTTTAAAATGAGTTTGTTTACTTGAAGTAGGGCTCCATGATTATGGCAGAGTATGAGGCACGTTTCCATGCCTTGTCTAAATATTGTTATGGCAGTATTGCCATCGAGTCTGAGAAGATATAAAAGTTCAAGAAAAGGTTAGATGTTTTCCATTTGCTAGCTACTACCTAGATGGTAGTGTCAATGGAATTATTTCAGAGTATAGTGGTTTATACTATGATGATTGAGTCTATTCTTTGAGTATCAAAGGGAGGTGCCAAAAGGGTGCACCATCAGGGTATGCTCAGAGGTCACACTCTTTGAGGTAGAAGTTTAGAGGCTTCCATGGATATTATACCAGAACCGTGAAGACAGTGTTGTAGGGTTTAAGTTGTGGGTCTTCTGGTTCAATAACTTTAAGTGGTTATTCTAGCTCAGCCATACCCTTCTTATTGAGTCAGGCTGTAGGGTTTGCTTTGTGTGTTATAAGGTAGGCCATTTGGCTACGGATTATCCTCACTATGTTTTTAGTCTAGCTTCTATATCGGTAGAAAAAGGTAGAGGTTTTACTAGAGGTGCACAAGGCAGAGTTAGTAGTGCCTACGATGGTGGTTATGGGTCTATTCAGTCAGGTAGTAGTCATGGACAGTGCTATGCTAAACCTGCCAGACTATAGGCAGAGGCTTCTAACACTATTATCATAGGTACGTTTATGTTTATTTCAAATCTGTATCTGTGTTATTTGATCTGGAGTCTTCTTTCTCCTATGTATCTGCAAATTTTTCTGAGTTTTGATTTTGCTAGTGAGCCTTTTACCATGCCTATCCTTGTATCTACCCTATAGAAGACTCTTTTATGGTGGATCAAGTGTATCGATCTTGTGTTGTGACCTTTACTGGGCATGAAACATAGGTAGATCTGATTATCCTAGATATGGCAGATTTTAATGTCATCTTGGGTATAAATTGATTGGATCCTTAGTATGTTGGCCTAGACTATTATTCTAAGATCATGGCTTTAGCTCCATTCGGTATGCCAAGGATATCTTAGAAAGGTGCACTTTATTTGGGTCTCAAGAGGGTTATATCATTCCGTCAAGCATGCTGCTTGTTTGAGAAGGGATGTTTGTCTTATTTGACTCATATTTGTGATACCAGTGTTGCTTCATCTCCACCTTTGGATTCTATTCATATTGTCCATGAGTTCATAGATATTTTTTCTATGAATTTTTCTATTATGCCTCCACATCATCATATTGACTTTGCTATTAATATTGAGATATGCACCAAGCCCATGTCTATTTCTCCTTATAGGATAACCCCAGCGGAGTTAAAGAAATTAAAAGTTAAGTTATTGGAGTTAGATGCTGGATTTATCTAACCTAGTATATCACCTTGGGGTGCAACTATATTATTTGTTAAAAAAAGGATGGGTCTGTGCATATGTGAAGAAAAAGGATGGGTCTACACGTATGTGCATTGATTATCGAAAGTTGAACAAGGTGGTGGTTAAGAATGAGTTTTCTCTTCCTCATATTATTGATTTGTTCGACTAGATTTAGGGTGCTTCAGTGTTTTCAAAGATTGATTTGAGATTCGGGTATCACCAGTTGAGTATTAGAGGTTTGGATATTTCGAAGACCATTTTTCAAACTTAGTTGAGTTCTTGGTCATGTCTTTTGGGTTGACCAATGCCTCAACCACATTCATGGAGTTGATAAATTGGGTATTTTAATTGTATCCCAACTTTTTTTTCATTGTATTTATATATTATATGTTGGTTTCTTCCAAGAGTGAGGCCGATCATGAGAAGCATTTAAAGATTGTGCTTCAGAGATTGAGGGAGAAGAAGTTGTATGAAAAGTTCTCCTATTATGAGTTTTAGTTAGAGTCCATATCTTTCTTGAGTCATGTGGTGACTAAGGATGGTATTATGGTCGATCCGACCAAGATTACAGTGGTTCGTGATTGGTCTAGGCCTACTTCTCCTATTTAGATTCAGAGTTTTGTTTGGTTGGAAGGTTACTATTAATAATTTGTTAAGGGTTTTTCATTTACTGCGGCTCTGTTGAACAAGTTGACTTTGAAGAAGATTTCCTATCTATGGCCTGATGCTTGCGAGGAGAGCTTTCAAAATCTCTAGAATTTATTGACATCATCCCTAATCTTGACTTTGCCCCAGGAGGGCGTGGGTTTTATCATCTTTTTTAATACTTCTTTTGTTGGGTTAACTGATGTGTTGATGCCGAAGGATAAGGTAATTGAGTATGCTTCTCATCAATTGAAACCTCATGAAAAGAATTACCCTACCTATAATTTAGAGTTGTGCACGATTGCTTGTGATTTGAAGTTGTGAAGGCACTACTTGTATAGAGTCTACTGTGAGATTTTCTGGGATCATTGTAGCCTTTATTATTTCCTCACCCAACAAGACATTAATATGAGGAATTGTTAGATTGAGTTGGGCACTCGAGTTGAACGTAGTACGAACTTTCACCCTTGGACCGATGGTTAGTCAGAGCAGACTATTTAGGTTTTTGAGGATATGCTTTACGTATGTGTTATGGACTATGGAGGTTAGTGATCGCAACATCTACCTTTGGCAGAGTTTATGTATAATAATAGCTGCCATTCTAGAATTGAGATGGATCCTTTAGAGGCTTTATATGAGAGGCGTTTTCTCCCTCCAGTTAATTGGTTCGTGGTTTCTGAGATTAGATCTCGAGGTACAGACTTGCTTTGCGAGTCCTTGGATAGAGTTTGAGTCAATCTGGATAGACTTCAAGTGGCTCAGAATGGGAAAACGTTCTGACCATATCATAAACTTTGTGCCTTGAGATTTAGTATTAGTGATCGAGTTTTACTTCATTTGTCGCCCTTGAAGGATGTGGTGAGGTTTGGCAAGAGGGACAAGCTTATCCCTAGATATATTGGACCTTTTAAGATTCGTAGGACTATTGGGGACGTGGCTTATGAGTTAGCATGGCCCTAAGATTTATCTGTTGTTAATCTATGTTTTCACGTTTCCATTCTTTGGTGTTACATTTCGCACGAGTATCATGTTATTCGTTTAGATTCAGTGAAGTTAGATAAGAGGTTGTATTTTGTTGAGGAACCTGTCTCTATTTTAGCTAGAGATGTGAGACTATTGCAATCTAGAGATATCCTAGTTGTTAAAATCCAATAGATATATCGTCCTTTAGATGAGGCTACTTTAGAGGTTGAGTTTGATATGGGTGGTAGTTATCCCTAGCTTTTCATCGATTTAGGTATTCTCTTTGCCTTTAGTTCGGGGATGAACTAGATTTTAGAGGTAGATAGTGTAATGAGATAATTTTTTGGTGATTTTTACAAATTATTTATTTCTATGTCATTTGACCATTTTACCCCTCCCCGTGATTGAGCTATCTAGTTTATGAGTTGCAAAAATGGTTAACATATTTTCCAAGGTCTTCGGGAAGGTTTTGGATGAATTAAGGTCATTTTGAGGCTTTAAGAGCTAATAGATGACTTTAGTCAACAGTTTGAGATCCGAGTGCCAGATGGCAAAACGAACCGTGCCATCAGATTCAGAATGTCAAATTTGGGTTAGTAGCAATGGGGTTGGTTCATTTTCGTGGATTTTAAATCCCATTTTGAACCTTGGTTTGAAAATAATGTAAGCCGAGATTCAAGGGTCAATTCTTGTGAAAACAACATTTTTCAAAAATTTGATATCGCCATTGAGTTCGGAGCATCAAATTTTATAGGGTAGCATAGTTCATTTGCATTCTTGGGATTTCGGATGAATCTCAAGGGGTCCGCGGAGACTTGGAAAATTTCAAGTCTCCAACTAGTGAAATAAAATTGGTGTGATCGCTAAAGTGGCCATTTGGGTGCTTTAGCAGCCCATTGGGCGTTTTAGCAGCCCTAGTGTGCTAACAGGTATAGCTTAAGCAGCCTATCACCAGGCGCAGGTACCGCTTTAATAGCACTTTGGTATATATATATACGCACACACTCTATATCTTGATTTTCCATAATTTTTGACACTTGGAGCTTCGGGTTTTAGATCTTTTGGGTGATTTCTTACATGTTCAAGCTTGGGCAAGTTCCAAATCCCTATATCATTTATTTCTCTTTGATTTTTGTCATTTAAATCTCGATAAAACTTAATTTCAAAAGTAGAATTTGGGAATTTTGGCCCAGGAGGCCTAAACTAGAAATTATTTGATTTAAATCCCAATTTCAACCCGTTTTCACTTGGGTTTTCTTTTATGACTTTCTTTAATCATGGGTAATATATTTTTTAAACTGAAAATTCCAATTTTACCCTTGTTTTTCAAAAATCCATTTCTGGAGTTTTCTTTGACCCCGAATAGAAAATGTGTGATATGGTTATCGCTGGCTTTCTTTTGACGTGTAGATTCTATATGTGTATGTTTTAGTTAATTTTGAGGCCATTCGTGAGAGGAAAGCTTTGCGATTAGAGTTTTTTGGATTAGGATTTATTTATTGAGGTAAGTTATAGCTTAACTTTCTTCAGACTAGGCTGGGTAGTTAATATTTATATAAAATCATGTTATAGGTGAGGGAACTAATCATGGAAATGGTTTTTATTATTGTTTTGTGCCCATGTGGGGGCCAGCATGAGATATGTTCTACTTGATACTGAATGATGAAAAAAGGAATCAGCCAAAGCAAAGGCTATCTACCCAAGTTAGAAAAAATATTTCTAATTCTATGGTGCCTGTGATGAAGGAAATGGAGGAACTCATGGACCAACTCAAATCGAGAGATGAAGGGTTGCTGATTCTCCAGGAGTCGACTTGAAGTCGTCTGTAGATGAGTAAGGAAACCAGTAATGATCTAGGCAAAGTTTGCTTAACAATTGATGGATTAAAGCATAAGGGTGCCACACTCTTTAACAAACTTTTGGCTAAAGTGGACTCTATCAAATTCAAGGCCAACTCTTCCAAAAACGAGCTTGTCATATCATTCCAGAATTCCTACTCATGTTTCTTTAAAATTGTTAAGAAGTCTTATGAACGCTTCTGTCATAATATGCACAATACCCTTACCTACTTTCTTCCTAAACATTGATCTCATGGCTGCTCATTCAAAAAGGGTTTTGTCCCTTTCCTACTTTTGGTCTGTATGGGATATTTTCAACTAGCTCTGACATATACTCTTCATAGCTCTTCATTCCCTGGTTTTTTGCATAAACATTGTCTAGTTCTCTAGTATATATGATCTATTTGCTTGTAATATTTATCTATTTTGAATGCTCTATTCTCTTTTATTATCTCAAAATATGGAGAACTCAAACATCAAATAGGCCTCTAATTAAGGGGAGCCAGCAGACTACAAATACAGGGGACTCAGCTAATGACAACACAGAGGTGTCAGCAAGTAAGCAGGAGCCAGTCGACTCCAAACATAAGGAAGTCAACTAATGTTTATAACTTGTCATTATCAAAAAGTGGGAGATTTCTAGCCTCCTATATTGATATACTATGTTTTAATAATGACAAACTATAAAAGAAACATATGCAGTATACACCAAAGATGTAATCAAGGCAAGAAGGATTGTCCCTAAAGTTGAACTTGGAATAGCATATTACAAGATCCCTAATGTCATGGAATTCAGAGTTGTATTTGGAATAGAATTATGCGGATATCTTATTATATCCTTAACTACAATAAACCTAATCATACTAAAGAGAATCACAAAAAAAACATGAAAAGTAGATACAACGAATCACGGATGGAAGGAAGATCACATCCTATACTTGGATATATCTGATATGGACATATATGGCTGTAATTCTATTTTCGAGAATAAAATATCATATCATATGTATGGACATATATAATATGGACGTACCATATGATGCGAATCTTTACTCAAGGAATTAATTCAAATCCTTGATTGAGAAGAAATCACTTGGGTTTTCCTTTTAGAGAAATAAAATCCAAATCAGATGAAGGCTATAAATAAGAAGATTGAAGACTGAAGACATCAAGCTACTTTACATGAAAATCTTTGTGTGTCTCAATATTTAGTCTTCATAAGTCTTTGTAAATTTAGATTTACAATAGTTACAAAAATAATAAGATCGAGTCAACTCAGTTATACCAATTAAGGTTATATCACAAGATCTGAACAACGAAATAAGTTTTAGAAATTTTACAACCCCTCTTTAATTCCATGCTCTCTTTCAAATTCTAAAGGAATCCCTTGTAACTCAAGGGGACTGGAGTAGGTACCACACCAGCAATACGAACGAGGATAAATTTTTGCGTTATTACTTACTTGCTTATTTAAAATTCCAATTTTAATTATGTTTTGTTTAGTATGCTAACCTGGAGGTAAGTTGACTGTCAAGACTGATCAGTCGACTCAGAAAAAGTTTTCAATTCACCCACTTTCTGAATTTCATAAGGTGGAATGTTTTTGGGTTAAGTCTGGTATTAG
This sequence comes from Capsicum baccatum var. pendulum, assembly GCA_030864225.1. Classification (NCBI taxonomy): domain Eukaryota; kingdom Viridiplantae; phylum Streptophyta; class Magnoliopsida; order Solanales; family Solanaceae; genus Capsicum; species Capsicum baccatum. The sequence continues at coordinate 116,010,029 of CM061560.1, forward strand.
ATTTATATCATATTACCCAAATTTAAATTAATTAAAGTTACATCTACTAGATCATTACTTATTTATTTTTTCATAATAGTATTTAGGAGCTTTCATTACTGGAAATTACCCCCATGGCAATAATTAAAAACCCGTTGTAATTGAAACCGTTGCGATAGAGCTACCACAATGGTTTGGAAGGCGTCGTATATCTGAGCATTGGCATTTATATATGGAAGCGGTTTGTGCGGCGGTTATGCCAACCGTTGCAATAGACCTACATATGGCAACAGTTTTGTTTCCCTCCTATTGGGATGCTTCAACTTATCTATAGCAACGGTTATTAACTATTGTAATAGACCCTATTCAAAGACAATACAGTGTTGTAATTAACCTATTTTAACACTTCAACTTAGCAATAGCAATGGATATCACCTGTGGCAATAGTCCCTATTGCAACGACAATACTGCATTGCAATAATCCTATTGCAATGCTTCAATTTAGCTATACCAGTGGTTATCACCCGTTGAAATAAACCTTATTAAAACAAAATATAGCATTATAAGAACCCTATTGCAATAATTTTATACTCTATTACAACTATTTCTAAAACCTACTGCAACGCTTATAGTACACAATTATATATACACACATCACAAAATATTTTTTTTATAATAATCCAAAATATAGAACAAACTAGTAATCTATATACAAAAGCAAAGCCAAATGTTTCGTTTTCACATACAAAGTATCAATGTCTTCATCGCTTTTTCTTCATGATATCCATCTTCATTTTGTACACCTATAAAAATAGAATAAATAATCTCAATTAGCAGTTAAATGACAATATATTTTCATTTAGAATATAGGATGGACACCTATAAAAAAAAAAATAAATAACTTCAAGTAGCAAAACAATGTAGTAGACAACATAAGTAAATCTAATTACTCCAAAGTTCTAAAGAATGAGCTCTTTGAATGTTGATTAGCAAGCATTCAATATGACGTAAAATGGTGAGAAGCAATACCACCAATGACAACATTAAGTAATGGCTATCCACTATTCTTGAGGAAGGTGACCATAAAGTTTTGACACAGTGAAATTCAGGCTCAAGTGTAGTAGCTTCATATAGTCATGAGAGCACTCAAATTTGGAACCCCTGATAATCCAGTAGCAACTATTAACTTGCCTATCTACATTTTTGGAGTTTCATGATCTTTGCAAGATTTGTAGAGCAATTCTTTCCCTCTAATACAGAAAGACACTTGAGATAAAAGACTTACAGTTGGCAAGGGAAAAAAAAAGACACTTGAGATAAAAGACTTACAGTTGGCAAGGGAAAAAAGTGAAGAAAAAAACAAATTTGCATTACAATACCCTTGGTGTATTATTTGGACAATATGGGATAACTTTTGAGGAAAGAAAAGAGCACACATCTCTTATAAAACTTTTGAATTTAAGAATACTCTTCAAACAAGTGAAACAAAAAGAAAATGCATACATTTACTGTTTCAATCTATAGCTGCTTTACCAGTTGAAAATACATAACTCAACATATTTATTTTGGTATCATATCTAGGTAAAAAAAAAGGAAAATAAGAGGCATGAGGTTTGAGAAATGCTTACATTTACTGCTTCAATCAATTGTTGCTTCAACTATTAAACATCATATAGCCTCATCACTTGATCTATCTTGTTATGATAGATGGGGTAGCCCCACTTCTTTCCCCTTATTTCATTCAATCAAGACATGCATCCAGCCATATGCCCACAAGGGATACAATCTCTTTCTTTTGGAGAATGTAAGCATATTATACAGGATGAAGAAGCACCATCAAGATTATTGCTTTTATGTTCTTTGGAGTTTTGAACAGGTAGAGAAAATAATTCAACTAGGCTGGCGTCGATAAATGGATAATGAATTGGCCCGTTATCTATTATGTCATCCATAAGAGGAAGAGTTGTTGGGATAGATGTAGTAACCATACTCTCTGGTATTACTAGGACAAAAGTAGACGTATCACTCAAAGCCTGGACTTGATCTACTTAAGTTCCACTTGAACTATCTCCCTCCATTTGACAACCACTACTACCAGCTTTTTGTTAAAAATCCCATGTAAAATAGCTATGTTCCTGACTGGGAACCTCAACAGGGTTAGTCCAACTCCCTAATGTTTCTGTTCCTAATCCTGGGTGATTATTATGATAGGTTGGTCTTTGTTGTGAAGCAGACTGATGGAAGGCAATGATTTCCATTTCTAAATCAACATCCTCTATAGTTGATGGAGTAGTTGTAGGGAAAAAAAGGGTTTTAGATCGAAAAGGAAATGCTGGATGCATAACCTAAAAATATAGTACAATAACAAAGATATGTTTTTTAACTAGCCAATGTCTAAAAAAACACTTCAATGAGTTCAATGGTAGCATTGTCCTTATTACAAATTCATGATAATAACAATAAATTAGTAATTAGTTGAGAATTACTAACAGACAATATGTATCTCAGATGCTTAAGTGTATAAATAATAGAATGAGAATTATATGCAAAAGTATTATCATTTCAGACACTCAAGAGAAAATTTGACCAATAAGAATTAAGCCTAAATGTCAAACACAAACTTAGAAAGCAATTTTATCAATTTATTAGGAAAAACTGGAAAATTTCTAACTGACTTGAATAAGCTCTCAGCAAATTTAAACAGTCCTATAACTAGTTTTCAAACCTTAACAACAACAACATACCTAGTGTATTCCCACAAGCGAGGGGTAGTTCCATATATATAGGTTCAATACATAGTCAATTTCTCTTAATCTTGTCACGATATTCCATTTAGATATTCAAACAAAGTCATGTTCCAATCGAACACTTCAACTCCTAATAAAGTGTTCCAACTAGACTCTTCTGATTCGAAATTTTGAAAAACTTTTGTGTGTGTTGTCATTCGCCTAATTTAAGTTAACCGCAGGAAATATGTCATCTTGTTTACCCATACACATCAATCTTAAGTAAAAAATTTATATGATTCATCTTCTTTACCCATACACATCAATCTCAAGTAAAAAATTTATATGATTTTATAACTTATCTAGACAAACGATATAATTATAAAAATGACACATTTTATATGGTTGACTTAATTAGTTAACAGGTGGATAAGAACACATGCAAAAAAATTCTAAATTTTGAACCAAAAGCGTCTAACTAGGATACTTTATTAGGAGTTGAGGTGTTCAATTAAAAAGGTTAGTTTAGCTGTCTAAATGGAATATCTTGGAAAGTTTAAGCGGTTGGTTATGTATAACGACTATATATATAAGTATATGTGTAGATACTAGCACATACTGTAGTTAGAGAACTATAGCTACTAATATCTTATTAGGTTATAAAACTGCCTTGTTGTGACTTTTAAATTCAATATACAAGTAAGAATCAATGAATTCAGAAAACAAGAGGGATATTTTAGATTAATCAACTATGAACTGCGAAGGATGAGAAGTTTCAAATGGTTATCCGAGAAAGAGAGTTAGGAATTATTATCAAAATCAGCATATATGAATCTTTTCTTTTTCCACCCAAAATAGATATAAAAAGATTCCAGCAGCATGACAAGCTAGCAAGTCTTTATATTTGCCGTATAAAACGTCTGGATATTTGACTAGCCAAACTATAGTGGGCTCCATCCACAACAAAATTACTTGTATATATAACTAATTTATCAGGGTACAAACATATATGATCTGAATCAAACAATTGATGCATTTAGAAAAAGGATAGCCAGACCTCAAGGGGCATCTATCTATATGTTCCAATATCAGCTGTCATGACAGCACCATTATTTAGGAACCGAGAAACACCAAAATATGACACTTTAACAACCTTATCACATATTATAAAGTCAATCAAAATAAGCATGATGTAGGTAATGCAAAACTAGAGCAAATAGACCAAGTAAACATTCAGGTGATGAGAACTTAAAAAGAGGAGAAACAAATAGGTGCAAGGATTAATCGCAAGTAGACATTAGATATGAAGATGCATTGTAATTCAAAGCTTTCAATTTTACAGTTTAGTGAGAAATGTTGTTCCCTCAATATAACATATGAATTCCTTGTCACGAAAAATCTAAATAAAATAAAGTATAATATTGCTTTGAGCTGTTACAATTCAACAAGTCCCACTCCGACATAGTACTAGTAATAGCAAACCTCCAGTCAAATAGAGTAAACACTAAAAATAATTGTTCTTCAAAAAGTAAAAACTGAAGAAATGTTGAAGAATCACGTATAAAGATTCATTTGTGACCAAAGAAAAAAGACTCAGTGCTCATGAAGCCAAGTTGCAATAACAAGACTTAGAATGGAATTACTTCATGTTTTAAGAAACACACATTTTTTGAATCCATAAGTAGATTTTCCGTCTTCATATCCCTGTGAATAATATTATTTTGATACAAGTACTCTATTCCTTTGCAGATATCAATTGCAAAACTTAGCAATTGCGAGAGCGTTAATACAACATGGTTTTTATGCAGGTACTCGTACAAGCTCGCATAAGGCATGTATTCTACACAAATCACAAGCATTAACACAAGAATAAGTTTCTCAAATAACACAAGAATAAGTTAGTCCCTTTGTTTCAATTTGATTGTCTTACTTTTTCTTTTAGTCTGATTTTAAAAAATACTCTTTTCTTTTTGGCAGCTCTCTAATTTCAAATTTCTACATGGCTAGTTCAAGACCACAAAATGGAAGGACATTTTGATACATTCTATATACAAGATTCAAAAATCTTCTTTACTTTCTTAAACTCCTTGTTGTGAGAAAATTTAAATGGAGAGGGTAATAGTTATTATTTCCATCAGTTGACTCAAGTCTAGTCCACTTATATCTTTAAAAATATGTCATCCACATTATGTGAATATTTCAAAATTTGAGCACTATGAGCAAATTTCCTTACAGTGAAAGCTTAAAAAAGGTGACAAGAAATACATGCATTGAATTACATTCTCTTGTTTGCAAAAGAAACCAAAAGCAATCAGTCCATCGATCTATCAATTAACCTTGCCTATTCGGGTGACAATATGAATCCTCTATATATTTCATTTTATTTGGGGGAATTTTAATTTATCACCGAGCGAGTAATATTTCTTTAACCATAATTAGGAATTCTCTGCAACTAAATCACATAACAATAATAACTATATGGTGCAATTAAATGAAATAATAAGATACAGAAAAATTATCACATCAGAAACCAAACACACTCTTTAGTTTACTATTAGCTAGTGGAGAATATGCAACTTCGATTTTACAGATAAAGAAAGCTAGAAATTCATGAAATAATTATGATGACAATCTCAAAGAAACCGTGCAGCTTTTGTCTCAACAAGAATCACACCTGTAATTATGCACAATTGAGGTGAATTTGTGCATGCACCAATGAAATGAACAACATTTCTGTGCTGGAATTGCCTGTACACAATGAGATTAAATTGTAAGATTATGGAGAAGATCTGAGAGGTGGACCATTGAAACACCCCGAGAACCTATCCCGAGATATCACACGGTGCTCAAGGACACACGTGACCTAAATCTATCCCTCTAAGCCTTTCATCACTTTCAGAACTCTCTACGACATGAATCATCATAAACTAGGGAAGAATAATCATGACATGAACATACTGAGATACAAATTAATACGGTTCTGTACAAAAAAAATACTGAAATCTCTGTACATGCTGGCACACTAGTCTAACAAAGCCTCTACTACATAGGACTAAGGAGCCATTGGGATAGATCCCCAACTGATTTGTACTGAACTGAAAGTAAAAAATCATCTATTAATAAGACAAAATCAGAGACACAGGTCCACGAACAATGAGGACTCACCAACCGCAGAAATATAGGTGAAGGTACTCAAAGATCACTGTCGCTGCTGAGACTGAGCACCTGAACCTATATCATGAGGAAATATGGAATACAAAAGACTATGGGAGTCAGTACTTAGGAATGTACTGAGTATGTAGGGGTGGATGCAACATTTTAAATAATATCATAAATGTATAAGAAAATCATGCATGCTGACAATAATAACTCTCTTCGCTTGAATTATCTAAAACATCATTTCTGTAAGTCATCAGTAATAACACATGTTTCATGAATCTCATAAATCATTTAACTCATCTCAAACTCTTTGACTCATAACTTAGAGTGACTCGGTAACTCATGGTACTTAAATCATTATGGATGTGGGAGTTTCTTATAACCGACATAACTACACCATGTGAGCTGCATGGAGTCTAACGTTTTGCCCTCCTAAGGAGAGAACCCCACATTGGAGGGGGTGTTGAACTCGCCAGGAAGTACAACCTCAATCTCGTTATCACAATCCCATACTTGGCCTCTGGCCCACAATTATCAACATTAATCCTACGGTGGCACGTAGTTTTGGAAAAATACCATATTTCCAGCTCGGTGCTAAATATCCTCCCAGACTCAGCTCAGAACGCGTTAGTAAATCCACCTTAATCAATATCAACTCATTGGTATATTATAAAGACCAAAACATAAATATATATCTCATCTATAAATCATAAACATCTTGTGGATTACTAACCCAACTTAACTCAACGCAATCTTTCTCAACATCAAGTACATTTGCTTTTCGAATTATTTTAAAATATCTAAAGCTTCAAGGAAACATCATAGGACTCAATCTTGATTTTCAGTCTCAAATATCGATATATATGTTCAATAGTCAAATTTATCATGGAAAGGAATAACTCATGACACTTGTCTTAAATTGCTTAGAAATCATCAATACATAATGACAATATACAACTCATGAAATAAATTCTCAATTTAAGAAACATGATGGTGAAATAATCATAAATATCAAACTTATTCAACTCAAATCTCACAAATAATAAATAAAGAAATTTTGGTGTAAACCCACTTGCAAAATCATGTAAATTAATAATAGAAAGTAAATCTTTAGGCACAAGAACAAAAGGAGTGTTCTTGTTCAAACCCCACATACCTTGGATTATAATTTTGGAGATGTAGAAACTTGTTTGGAACTTTTTCCTTATACTTTTGAGATAAGATCCTTGATTCCCTTGACTTGGGGAACATAATTCTTGAACAACTTGGAGAAATCTATGGAAGATCCTTGATTTTCTTGGAAGAAGATTTGATTTTTGGGTTGAGAGAAAACCCTAGTTTTCTAGAAAATTCTTGGAGAAATTAGAGAGAAATAGGAGAAAATGATCTTTTCTTTACTACTTATATACTTATATAAGGAAACAATGAGCGGAAATGACCAAAATGCCCTTTTAAAAAAGCTGAAATTCGCTTATTAGGGCCTGTGACGGTCGATCTGACGGTCCATCAAGTCTGTTGAAGGTCCACCAGATCGTCCGTCACTCCAGTGCCGAAACTAGAATGTTCTGCCTCGATATGACGGTCGAAGTGATGGTCCGTCAGGAAACTAACGGACCACCAAGTTTTCCATCACTCGAGGGCTAGAAATGAGACATTCTGTCTCGACCTGATGGAGCCCTTGATGTTCTGTTAACTTTTTGACGGTTCGTTGCACTCATGAGTAGCTAAACTTCTTTGTTGGGGTTATGAAAGCCTTATGAGACACTATCTATAGCTATGAGTTTGTAAATTCTTGACACGTATGCTGCTTATATCATTATTCTCTTCATCTTAATCTCAATTCTTGTGGTTTCAAACATATAGAATACGCCAGTATAGCATTAACTTGTTCGAAAGAAAAGTTACATATCTGGAAAAGAGATAATGTCAAGGTAATAGGGCACCAACCGCTGTTAAAAAATTAGTACCGTAACTGGATTAACCTCTTGGAGAATCTGTACCATTAGATACGCTTTAAGATCGAAAGAGTTAAAGTGAAATAATCCTTGATGGTCGAAAGACGCCTGGATTTACCATAGAATACGATTCTCTATAAGCGCATGCATGTCTGAATTCCGCATAACTCATAGTCAATAGATACGTATAACTCATAGGATGGACATAACCCTAACTCTCAATTCTCATTGATCAAAACCAACCAAGCAATCCATTTTACTCTTCTATTTTCTGTTCTTACGTTACTATTTTGATACTCTTAAATTCACGCTACAATCCCCCCCTTTTTTTACGAAACTTTCACCAAAAGTCTAATAATCTTCGCTTACTTAGTGACCAAGTATTCCCTGTGGGATTTGACACCCAACCCAGTTGGGTTCTATATTTGACAACGACCTCTTACACTCTTACGAGAGCTGTAGTTTGAGCGTTATCAAATTTTTGGCGTCGTTGTCGGGGAATACGATTGTAAACTAAGTTTGTGATAATTACTAGACCCTTCGGTCAAAGATTTTTGTACTTTACTTTTAGTTGTTGTTTTTGTTTTCTGCAGGTTTTTGTTCAGTGCATGGCAAATACTCAAAGTTCAGGACAACTATTATTACCCCATAAACCCAGAATCGCAACTTATTGGAAGGATGGATACACAACGTGACATTGAGAGAAGGGCTGCTCAACAGGAGCAGGATAGACTAGCTGCGTTGGCCGCTGCCCAAGTACATCAGCAAAATATCGATAACCCTAGGTGAGCAGCAGATCCTGATGATGAGGACTTGGGTGATGATGAGTTACTAAACCTTAGGCGTGATGCTGAGGTGGCGACACCGACAAATAGAAGAGATCGTCAAGCAAGATTTTGGCCTGAACGCCAAGCTATGCAGATTCCCTTTGATGATGATGATGACGATCTGGATGGAGCTGGCGCCACAGGAGCTATTATTCCTCCGCCATTGGCACCCGGAGCCAAGTTCAACAATACTAGCACCATGATTTAGTTATTGCAACTCAAGGGATTATTCGGTGGACATGCAGGTGATGATCCGAATATGCATCTGGTCAACTTTATCTCTACATGCAAGTCATTCGACAATCCAGGCATTGGATAGAATGCAATTCGGCTGTGCTTATTTCAATTGTCTCTATCTGGGGAGGCAACTCTATGGTTAAACGGGCTGACTCCTGATTCTATTACAAATTGGAGGCAATTGAAAGACGCTTTCCTAGAAAGATTCTTTCCGCCATCCAAAAGAGCACAATTGAGAGATGAAATCAGCAATTTTCGTCATCTTCCAACTGAAGCCCTCCACGAAACATAGGAGAGATTCAAGAAGAAGCTTATGAGGTGCCCAAACCATCACATGACCAATGTACACTTGATGGAGATACTATACAAATCCTTGAATTCAGTAACTAAACCAGTGGTGGATAATACGGCTGGAGGATCATTTATGGACCTCACCTTTGTTCAGGCGAGTGATATGCTAGACCGGATGACAAAGCAAAGTAGAGCTTGGCATACCAGGGATTCTGAGGTAGCAAGCCCTACTTTGTCTATTGGCATGACTGTAGAACAAAAGAGAAGAGAAGAAGAACGTCATCAAGATATGGCGCACATGAAAACACAGATGGATCTTCTTACAAAGCATACTTCACGTTAGACTCTTATTTTTGTATGATAATAATGTCTATTGTGATTTTCGTTGCACTCATGAGTAGCTAAACTTCTCTGTTGGGGTTATGGAAGCCTTATGAGACACTGTCTATTGCTATGAGTTTGTGAATTCTTGACACGTATGCTGCTTATATCATTATTCTCTTCATCTTAATCTCAATTCTTGTGGTTACAAACATATAGAATACGCCAGTATAGCATTAACTTGTTCGAAAGAAAAGTTACATGTCTGGAAAAGAGATAATGTCAAGGTAATAGGGCACCAACCCCTGTTAAAAAGTTAGTGCCGTAACTGGATTAACCTCTTGGAGAATCTGTACCATTAGATACGCTTTAAGCTCGAAAGAGTTAAAGTGAAATAATCCTTGATGGTTGAAAGACGCCTGGATTTACCATAGAATATGATTCTCTATAAGCGCATGCATGTCTGAATTCCGCATAACACATAGTCAATAGATACATATAACTCATAAGGTGGACATAACCCTAACTCTAAATTCTCATTGATCAAAACCAACCAAGCAATCCATTTTACTCTTCTATTTTCCGTTCTTACATTACTATTTTTGATACTCTTAAATTCACACTACAATCCTCCCTTTTTACAAAACTTTCACCAAAAGTCTAATAATATTTGCTTACTTAGTGACCAAGTATTCCCTGTGGGATTCAACACCCAACCCAGTTGGGTTCTATATTTGACAACGACCGCTTACACTCTTACGAGAGCTGTAGTTTGAGCGTTATCAAATTTTGGCGCCGTTGCCGAAAAAGTCAAAGTAGTTGCGTCAAAAGGAAGAGAGGAATCTGATTGTGAGGAAGAAGCCAACTACGTGAACAATCAGGGGGGTTTTCGAGGCAATTCCCAAGGAAACCAAGGTCGGAACTATTATGATAAATCTGGAAACAAGGACCGTGATCAAGGAAGTTGGAAGAACAAGGCTGACAAGAGTGGTCTGTATGTTCCCCCAGGAAGACGTGATGCCACTGCATCTGGGTCTGGAAATATGTCCATGGAAGATATGATGGCTAAGCTGTTGAAAGGAGTGGAGGCAACCAGCACGGGAGTAACTGAGGTAATAAATGACTTGGCCTCAATGAAGCAATTGGTTGACACACATTCCACTTCAATAAGACAGCTGGAGCAACAATTGAGTCAAATTTCAGCCACATTAAATCAAAGAAAAACTGGCACCTTACCTAGCGACACAGTGAAAAACCCAAGGAACGATAGAACATGCATAGCCATTACTACCAGGAGTGGTAAGGTGTTGGAAAATTCATCCCAAAGCAAGCAAGTGGCCGATGATACCACAAATAATGCAGCAGCCGCCGAAGAAGCTGAAGAAGACGTCAAAGACGTCACCCCTCAGCGTCCACAGCCCGAAAAGATTTCCAATCCAAAGCAAGATGAAAATAAAGTCGTGGAGAAAACTATTCACCTTCCACCACCACCTTTTCCTCAAAGATTAAAAAAAAGAGCTGATGATACCAAGTTCAATAAATTCATGTCAATGTTAAAACAGTTGACCATTAATGTTCCATTGGTTGAGGCACTAGAACAGATTCCTGGCTACGCAAAATTTATGAAAGATCTTTTAACAAAGAAGCGGGAAGCAAGTGGTGAGTTGACAGATGCTTTTCATCATTGTAGTGCAATTGCTACCAGATCACTAGTTCAGAAGAAGGCCGACCTTGGAGCCTTCACTATTCCTTGCACTGTCGGATCTTTGAATTTTGCCAAGGCATTATGCGATTTAGGATCCAGCATCAACTTGATGCCACTATCTATTTACAAAAAGTTGGGGTTGGGTGATCCTACTCCAACCAATATGAGGCTTGTGATGGCTGATAGGTCGATAAAACGACCTATTGGTATTTTATGTGATGTATTGGTGAAGGTTTCTTCATTCATCTTTCTGGCGGACTTTGTTATTTTTGATTGTGAGGTAGACTCTGAAGTTCCCATAATCTTGGGGCTCCCTTTCCTTGCAACAGGAACAGTGCTTATTGATTTAAGAGCTAATTAGCTTCTATTCCGGATGAATGACGAAGTAGTCCGCTTTGATGTATGTAAATCAATGAAGCAACCCAAAGATCTGAACGTGTTCTCGGTAGCTGATGTTTATATTGATGATGAGAAAGAATTACCTGTAGAGGAGCAGCTTGTTGATGACCCATTGGCGGTTGTGCTTATGAGTGTTGAGCATAAGGATGCTGAAAATTATGAAGAAACTATTTGTGCTCTAACAGGATTAGGGTCATATCCTCATGCTCTTAAGAAGCTGGACCTTGATCTCAAAAATCGACCTACACCACCAGCTAAACCATCTATTGAGGAGCCACCCATGTTAGAATTAAAGGAGCTGCCTAGTCATCTAAAGTATGCATTCTTAGGAAGCGGTAATACACTTCCAGTTATTGTGGCGACAGATTTGGGTGAGCAGCAAGTTGCAGCTCTCATCACGGTTCTACGAAAGTACATGAGAGCCATCGGTTGGACCATCGCTGATATCATTGGTATTCCGCCTGGGATTTGTACACACAAGATTCAGCTTGAAGAAAATTTCTTACCCACTATTGAGTATCAAAGGCGTCTGAATCCACCTATGCAAGAGATGGTGAAGAAAGAAATTATTAAATGGTTAGATGCAGGGATTGTTTATCCAATCTCTGACAGTAAATGGGTAAGCCCGGTACAATGTGTACCAAAGAAAGGTGGCATGACGGTAGTTGCGAATGAAAAAATTGAGTTAATTCTACTCAGACCTATCACAGGGTGGAGAGTATGCATGGACTAATGTAATTTGAATTCGTGGACACTTAAAGATCACTTTCCAATGCCCTTTATTGACCAAATGCTTGATCGATTAGCAGGGAAAGGATGGTTTTGTTTCTTAGATGGTTATTCCGGCTATAATCAGATATGTATCGCCCCCAAAGATCAAGAGAAGACAACGTTTACATGCCCCTATGGTACGTTTGCCTTCAAACGTATGCCATTTGGGCTATGTAACGCACCCGCCACTTTTCAGCGTTGTATGATGTCCATCTTTTCTGATATGGTGGAAGAAACGCTGGAGGTATTCATGGATGATTTTTCAGTTGTGGGTGAGTCATTTGAATTGTGCTTGACAAATCTAAGTATGGCGTTACAGAGATGTGTTGAATTCAACCTAGTGCTGAATTGGGAGAAGTGCCACTTTATGGTGAAAGAAGGTATTGTGCTTGGCCATAAAATCTCTGAAAGAGGAATTGGTGGATCGAGCTAAAATCAAAGTTATTGAGAAACTACCACCCCAATTTCGGTCAAAGGAGTTCGTAGTTTCCTCGGTCACGCAGGCTTCTATCGGCGGTTTATCAAAGACTTCTCCAAAATTGCTAGTCCATTATGCAAACTTTTGGAGAAAGATGCAAAGTTTGACTTCAATGAAGATTGTATGAAGGCATTCGAACGCCTCAAAGGGAAGCTAATTGAAGCTCCTATCATTGTAGCACCAGATTGGTCTCTACCGTTTGAAGTCATGTGTGATGCTAGCGGGGTAGATTTGGGTGCTGTACTAGGCCAAAGAAGAGAAAAGTTATTCCATCCAATCTACTATGCGAGCAAGGCCTTGAACGGAGCCCAGAAGAACTATACTATCACAGAACAAGAACTTCTAGCGGTTGTGTATGCTTTTGAAAAGTTCCGTGCTTATTTGTTGGGAACCAAAGTGGTAGTTCATACAGACCATGCAGCTCTGAAATACTTGATGGCAAAGAAAGATGCAAAACCAAGGCTAATTCGATGGGTATTTTTGCTGCAAGAATTTGATTTCGAGGTAAAAGATAGAAGAGGTTGCGAAAACCAAGTGGCTGATCATCTATCTAGACTCGAGAACGAGCATATAGCACAGCCTGATCTAGAGATTGATGATGCATTCCCTGATGAAGAGATCTTAGCCACCATGATGGAAGAATTTTCATGGTATGCAGACTTTGCAAACTTTGTGGTAAGTAATGTGATGCCTGCGAATCTATCATTTCATCAAAGAAGAAAGTTCATACATGATGTAAGAAACTACTTCTGGGATGAGCCATATTTGTTTAGACGATGCGCAGATGGTGTGATCAGACGGTGCATATCTCATGAGGAGGTGCCAAGTATCTTGGAAGCAAGTCATGCTTCACAAGTTGGTGGACACCATGCAGGCGGTCGGACAACAAAAAAGGTATTGCAAAGCGGCTATTATTGGCCTTCGATATTTAGAGATTCCTATGAATTTGTGAGAAGATGTGACCAATGTCAGAGACAAGGCACAATTTCAAAGCATCATGAAATGCCCATGTCAAAAATTCTTGAAATCGAGCTCTTTGATGTATGGGGTATTGATTTTATAGGCCCATTCATGAATTCGTTTGGAATGAAATATATCCTAGTTGCTGTAGATTATGTTTCAAAATGGGTCGAAGCAGTAGCATTGGCTGATAATGAAGGAAAGCGTGTTGTTGCATTCTTAAAGAGAAACATCTTCTCTCGTTTTGGGGTGCCACGTACTATCATAAGCGATGGAGGATCTCACTTTTGCAACAAACTGTTTAAATCCGTGTTGGCAAAATATGGTGTCAAGCAACATAAGGTAGCCACGCCTTATCACCCACAAGCTAGTGGACAGGTAGAGGTTTCCAATCGAGAGATCAAGCAAATCCTTGCTAAGACTGTAAATTCTAATAGGAAAGATTGGTCTCGAAAGCTGCAGGATGCACTATGGGCATATAGGACTGCATTCAAAATGCCAATTAGCATATCCCCGTACCAACTAGTTTATGGGAAAGCTTGTCATTTACCCATTAAGCTAGAGCACAAAGCATTGTGGGCGTTGAAGCAACTGAATTTGAATTGGGATGATGCTATGAACTTGAGGTTGGAGCAGCTGAATGAGATGGATGAATTCCGTCTACATGTATATGAAAGATCAGACCTCTACAAGGAGCGGATGAAAAAGTATCATGATCAGCGGATTGTTCAACGAAACTTTCAAAAGGGTGATATGGTACTTCTTTTCAATTCCAGACTAAAGCTATTCCCAGGTAAGTTAAGGTCCAAATGGTCTGGCCCGTACAAAATTAGCATACTCTACTCGTTTGGAGTAGTTGAGCTAGAAGACAATAATGGTATTGTCTTTAAGGTGAATGGCCAATGAGTAAAACCATATATCGGTCCTCTTGACTCGATAAACTATATGGCCACAATCTATCTCGACGAAGTCTAAGTACTCGAGGTAACTATGTCGTGCCGTTACAATAAATCAGCGCTAGATAGGAGGCAACCCATCGGGGTTTTTTTTTTATCATTTCTTTTGCATTTGTTTTTACTAAGTAAGAATCCAAAAAAACGAGTCGAGCCACGACCAAAACTAAGGTGCTAGATGGGAGTCAACCCATCGTTCTAATCGTTTTTGTTGTCTTTGAGTAAATGTAGGTGCAAGAGGTGTAAAGGAGGAGATTGGTTTCAAATTTTGATTCCGAAGTATTGCATGTTGAAGGAGGTAAGTTCGGAATGAAGAAGCAAAAGGCTATGGGTTAGGCATTGCTTATGAAAATATAGGCAAAGAACAAGGCAAGGCCTATGTAAATCTAGGCCACGAACAAGGCAAGGCCTATGCTATGGCCTAAGCTCTCAGATTCTAGAGTGCCATAGCATAGGCGCCGCCTATGCTCAACAATGCCATAGCATAGGCGCCGCCTATGCAAAAGCCTTTTGTCTCTGAATCTCATATGCCATGGCATAGGTGCCACCTATGCCTAACAATGCCATAGCATAGGCGCCGCCTATGCTCAACAAGGCTTTGCAAAAGGAGCCGCCTATGCCAAGCATAGTCAAAGCTTTAGGCGCCGCCTATACTCACTTTTGGTCTCCAAATCCGATTCCAAATGGGTCAAAACCCGACCCAAGCTTGTCCTATAAATAGAACCTTAATCTTAGAACAAAAATGCATTGCAAACCATACCTAAACGCCGCCTACCTCTCCAAATTCTCTCAAAAATTTTCCTTTTGCTCTTTTACTTTGCAAGAACATCTTCCAAGGACATCAACCATGTACAAATGGCACAAAAAGCACGACAAGGAAAGGATAAAGCAACCACTTCACAAAAAGGCTAGAAAAGGGGAAGAAAAGACCAAGGAGAATCCTCCTCTCTATAAATACCTCGCCGCATGTTTGGCATTAAATGGGTCCTATAGGAGCAATGAAAGGAGTGGTATAAGAAAAATAAAGAGAAAAAATATGTTCATGTGGAGTTGATACACAAGGAAAGCCTAGCAAACAAAGAACCTCACATGTTGTCCAAGATAATGGCGTTACATCTTGATTTCATCTTTCGAGATATGGGAGAATGCAATCTCGATCTAACACGAGAATTCTATGCCAACTGGTCACTGAAAACTACAGGGAGTGAAGTAAAGATTCGGGGCCAAGTTCTACAACTAAATGCGGAGTTCTTCAACTCTTTTCTGGGTTTGCCATCTGTTGATCCATCACCACTCAAAGAGTTGTATAACAGACCTCCGTACAAGGCAATCAGACACACATTGTGCAGCACAATATCTATGGCACGATGGAGCAGACACAAGGACACCGGTCGGCACAACACCTTCCCATATGCTTCCTTAAATAGGGAAGCTAGGATATGGTTGTGAATAGTCAGCTCTTGCCTGATTCCAGGGACACAGTACACAAAGATAACACGAGATAGAGTGTGCTTGGTGTACGCATTGATGACGAATGTCCCTATCAACATTGGGGTAATTATTCGATCTACAATGCGTAAGGCTAGGCTGCACAAGAGGTCCCACTTCAGCTTTGGCAATCTGTTGACTGCAATATTGAGGAAGGAGGACATCGAAGAGGAACCTGCTGATCATAAGCTTCCATAAAACCCGAAGAAGGTTGACCTCATAAAGGTTAAAAATGCTAAATCCACGCATGGCGTCAACCTTACCACTGCAGAAAGACATGGTCGGGACGAAAGCTTCTTCCGCCATTTGTATGGCATAACGAGGTTTACCATGAGGAGTGGGGGTCGTGTTCCAACTGCTGCAGAGCTCCAACGGCTGGATTATGACTACTCAATGAATGAGAATGCGAGGGCGATGTGTGGAGTAGGTGTATTTTTTGAGGAACCTCTTGATGACGATGTGTCAACCGATGATGATCGCCGAATGCCAGACTCCGACGTGGAGGAGAACTCTGAAAACGATGACTCTGATGATGATTCCGATGAAGGGGGTATGACCCCAGACATAGAGGAGGAGTCCGACTAACCAGGTTCTTCTTATTTATTTTCCACTGAGGGCAGTGTGTCCCGTCTAAGTGTGGGGTACTGGTATATGTATGCTATACTTCCTTATCTGCATTTGCATTCATTTATGTTTGTTTGTTTTATTTGTTTGGTAGTCAAATTTTTTTAAAATTTTTTTTGTTAAACTTTGTATGAAATTGTTCTGATAGGCAGCATGGTCTTGTGACAAGAGTCTGTGATATAATTATTACTATTGAGATATTTAGGCTCTAAATATGACTCACTGTGTGATAGTTATGTGGTTTAATTCCTTCATCTGTTGGGTCAAGAGTCTACACTACTTCCAAAAAAGTCGACCATGTGCCTTGTGTGTGTGAGATGATAGTATATTCTATGTTTGTGGCTGATGCTAGAACTTGCCTGGTATGTATGTAAAGCGAAATAAAGAGTGTGAGTTTAGGAGATGATTTAGGCATTTCTTTGGCAACCTGTGATTGTTTACCTTCGTTTTATCTACCCATGAACATCATCCTAGATAACCCTCTTTGAGCCTTAAGCTTATTTTCTTTGATAGCCTCATATGTAAGACCAATCCATTTTTTTAAGACCATAATTTGATCCAAATTCCTAAGTGCTTTAAATTGTAAAGTCATGTGATAAAATAAGAGGAAATTGGGTGAGTATGATGCCTTAGAATGTATTGGTGCTTGAATTTGTTATGAAAAAGAATTGCTATCATAAGAGGTGTGTTATGAAAAGAAAAAGGAAAAGAAAATAAAAAGTTAATTCTGTTCAAAATTGAAAAACAAAAGAGGTGAGAAAGGGTGGTAGATTAAAAGAAAGTAGAAAGGTTGTTTGAAAGAAAACATAAATGGCATAATGTAATGTATTAAAGCGCTTAGGAACATAGTCACTATTTCTGCCCAAAATAGTCCTACCCATCCCTTAGCCTACATTACAACCTGTAAAAGACCTATTTGATCCTAAGCTTAGCATTCTGATATTTAGTGGAGCATTACACTAAGGGCAAGGCTATGGTCAATATTTGCAACATATGAATTCTTTGTGAGAGTGAGAGCAAGGAAAATATGGTACCCATGTTTCGAAAAATACAAAATTTGTGAGTGATTATGGGTAAAGATCTTATGTGAGACACACATGATTGATGAGTTTTGGGTAGTTGTGTATGATTCTTTGTGCCTTAACTTTTGGATACAAATTAACCATCATCACGAGTCTATGTTAGAGGTTGAATTGTTTGTAGTAGTGGTCAGAAAACTACTCTTTGTTAATAATTGTCGTGCCTGTCTTGATGAATATTTTGTGTTGTTACTGTGAAACCCTAAGTAGATGTTTATATGGACATGATATTTTGTTCGAGGACGAACAAATAGCTCTTCTTCTCACATTTGCATACGATTTCTGACGACTCTGGTCTATTTTCAACCTCTCCTGAATTAACTTAACTTTCTCCATAGCCTCAGATACAACATCAGGTCCAATCACAGTAGCTTCACCCACTTCAAACTAACCTATGGACGATCTACATCTTCTCCCATACAATGTTTCAAATGGAGACATTCCAATGCTAGCATGAAAACTATTATTGTAAGAAAATTCAATCAATGGCAAATGTTCATCCCAACTTCCTTTGAAATCAAGAACACAAGCCAGTGAAAGATATATGTACTGGTAGAAAATAGGTTAACTTAGTCACCCTAACTACAATGACCCAAATAGAATCATGATGATGATGTGAGAGAAGTAAACCAGTTACGAAATCCATATTCACCACTTCCCACTTCCAAGATGGAATGCTAAATTCTTGCATCACGCTACCGGGTCTCTGGTGCTCTATCTTTACCTACTGGCAAGTTGCACACTTTTTTACTAACTTTGCTATATCCTTTTTTATACCATTCCACCAATAAATTTCCCACAAATTGCGGTACATTTTGGTAGCATCGGGTTTAATAGAATACCGTATGCCATGAGCCTCAGCCATAATTCTCTGCCTCAGATCATCAATATCAGGCATACAAAATCTATTCTGAAATCTGAATACACCATCTCCCCCTTGGAAGAAAACCTCCACCTTTTGGTCTTTGACGGACGCTTTCAATTTAGTCAAACGAGAATCCATATCCTGCTTCTTCTTCACTTACAAAACTAGGGAAAATTCGGAACTACTCTGAATCTAAACATTACCCTCACCTGAGTCGAGCAATCTAACTCCCAACCTAGCTAATCGGTGCACTTCACGAGCTAACTCCTTCTTATATTCCACTATATATGCTACACTACCCATGGACGATCTGCTAAGGGAATCTACCACTATATTGGCCTTGCCTAGCTAAAATAACACACTCATATCATAGTCCTTCAGTAATTCTAACCATAGCCTCTACCGAAGATTCAACTCTCTCTGAGTGAACATATACTGTAAACTCTTGTGATCCATAAAGACATCAACATTAACACCATACAAATAGTGCCTCCAGATTTTCAAAGAAAAAACCACTGCAGCTAACTCGAGGTCATAGGTCGGATAATTCTTTTCATGAGGTTTCAACTGTCTGGAGGCATAGGCTATAACCTTACCTTTCTGCATTAACACAAAACCTAAACCAATTCTGGAAGCATCATAATATACCAAAAAATCATCTACACCATTAGGCAGGGTCATCACAAGGGCTGAAGTGAGTCGAGTCTTCAACTCCTAGAAACTCTTCTCGTAAGAATCTGACCACTGGAATTTAACCTTCTTTTGGGTCAACTGGGTCAAAGGAACAACAATGGAAGAGAAAATTTTGACAAAACAATGGTAGTAGCCAGCTAGGCTCAAGAAACTCCTAATATCAGATGGGGAAATAGTTCTAGGCCAATTCTTTACAGTTTCTACCTTTTGAGGATCAGCTCGAATACCATCTGAAGAAATAATATGACCCAGAAAAGAAACTGACCTTAGCCAGAATTCACACTTGCTAAATTTACCAAACAACTGCTGATCCCTAAGGGTCTGTAAGACAATCCGAAGATGGTCTGCATGGTCGGTTTCACTCTGGGAATATACAAGGATATCATCTATAAACACAATAATGAACATATCTAAGTATGGTCTGAATACCCGATTCATGAGGTCCATAAAAGCCATCGGGGCATTCGTTAGATCGAAGGACATAATTAAGAATTCAAAATGACCATAACAAGTGTGGAAAGCCGTATTTGAAATATCACACTCCCTGAATTTAAGTTGGTGATAATCGAATCTTAAATCAATTTTTGAAAAATAATTGGCACCTTACAGCTGATCAAACAGGTCATCAATTCTAGGAAGAGTGTACTTGTTCTTGACTGTCACCTTGTTAAGCTACCGATAGTCAATGCACATGCAAAATGAACCATCTTTATTTTGCACGAATAGAACGGGTGCACCCCAGGGAGACACACTGGGCCTTATAAAACCCTTATCAAGAAGATCCTTGAGTTGCTCTTTCAACTCCTTAAGTTCTGCGGGGGCCATACGATATAGAGGAATAGAAATAGGCTGTGTATCAGGGAGAAGATCAATTCTGAATTCTATATCTCTATCGAGAAGTACCGTTGGAAGATCTTCTGGGAAAACATCAGGAAATTCATTGACAACACTAAGAGATTGAATGGTTGGAGTCTCAAACTTAGTGTCCTTAACTTGAACTAAATGATAGATACAACCCTTGGATATCAATTTCCTAAATTTAAGATAGGATATGAAATGACTTTTAGGAGATACAGAATTTTTGAACCACTCAAGGACTGGCTCATTGGGGAACTAAAACTTGACTATACGGGTACGACAGTCTATAGATGCATAACAAGAGTGAAGAGAATCCATACCCAAAATAATGTCAAAATCAACTACGCCTAGCTCAATCAAATATGCAAATATGACTCTGTTAAGAATAATGATAGGACACTTCTTATATATTGCTTAGCAACAACAGCTTCACCCACTGGTGTAGAGACTAGAAAAGGCTCAAAATTTTTTTCAGCACTGATTTCAAAATTCACAGCCACCAACAGAATCACATAAGAAAGAGTTGACCCAGGTTACATCAAGACATACACATCAAAATAAAATACACGAAGCATACCAGTAACAATATCTGGTGAATCCTCCTGCTCCTAGCGGGGTGGTATAGCATAAAAGTGATTCTACCGCTGACCACCTGCAGTACTAGATGAGGCACCCTAAAGAGAAAAAGGACGAACTACAGGGGCTGGAGCACTAACAGTCTGACTCTGAGGACGAACATTGCGACTCCCTTATCTAGCATATGGGCAATCTCTGAACTTGTGGCCCAACTTACCATAACCAAAAAAACCCCTCTAACCAGCTAAGCACTCACTGGGATGGTCTCTACCGTACTTCAGACATGGGTGAGGATGAGGTATGTTACTTACACTGTCCTGGGACATAGACATAGTAGGCCTATTACTCTGCTCTAGCCTAATTCTAAATGTAGGAGTATTGGCTGATGAAGGCGCTGGCACAAGATAAGGGCTCTGGAACTGAGGGTGGATCCCTCTATGTTGCTCTGATCTAAATCTCTTATTCCTTCTCACTCTCTCCCTCCTTCACCTTGTTTGCTTCAATCTGCTGAGCATGAATCATTAGTCTTAAAAGGTCAATGTCCCTATTAAGCATAGCGGATCTACACTCTTTCACAACATAACCAGATATACCAGCCAAGAACTTACTTATACTATTTCTAGAATCTGCCATCATACCAGGAGCATACTTAGACAACTGGCTAAACTTATGGAAATACACCTTAACTATCATGGGGCCTTGTGTCAAGTTCATAAATTCTTTTCATTTTGCTTCCCTTAGCTCTGGGGGAAAGGATCTGTCTAAGAAGACATCTTAGAATAATTTCCAAGTCACAGGAACATCATTCTCCCCTCTACTTTTCCTCCATATCTACACCCAATCATAAGCAACATCTTTCATTCGATAGGCAGCCAATTCAACACTCTCCTTCTCAGTCATGTGCATAATCTGAGCGATCTTTCTCACTTTATCTAAATACATCTATGAGTCCTTACCTACTTTCGACCCATAGAATTCAGGTTGATTCATTCTCATAAAGTCATGAACCTAGGCTGTAGTATAATTATTCCCTTGCAGAGGTGTAATAGTAGCTTGGGTTTTAGCTTGGGCATTGGCGGTGACCTTTTAGGCTAGCACTTGGAAAGCTGCCCAAAATTCAGCATGGGACACTGTCTCACCTAAAGGATCAATGGGTTGAGGTCGTTCATTATTTCTGCGAGCTCTATAAGAAGGCATTTTCTGTCATAGAGAGCATGAATTAACAACAAAGAGAAATAGTCATAGGCACGATAGACTCTTGAAAGAAAGAAAAAACTTTTCCTAATACGTTTCGTAGCCTCTTTCTCATAGATGTGGTGCACTATACATCGATGATCAAGACTCTACGTAATATGGCTTGTCAGACTCCCTAGGAATCGTTAAACCTTAGTCTTTAATACCAAGCTTGTAAAACCCCGAGAACCTATCTCGAGACATCACATGGTGCTTAAGGCCACATGTGACCTCAAGCTAACCCTCTAAGCATGTCATCACTTTCAGAACTCTCTACGACATGAATCATCATAAAGTAGGGAAGAATAATCATGACATGAACATACTAAGATACGAAGTGATATAGTTCTGTACAAACAAAATACTGAAATCTCTGTACATACTGGCACACTAGTCTGACAAAGCCTCTACTACATAGGACTAGGAGCCATTAGGACAGATCTCCAACTGACTCGCACTAAACTAAAAGTAAACAACCATCTATTAACAAGACAAAATAGGAGAAACAGGTCCTCAAACCATGAGGACTCACCAACCCCAAAAATATAGGTGAAGGTACTTAAAGATCACTGTCGCTGCTGAGACTAACAATAATAACTCTCTTTGCTTGAATTATCTAAAACATCATTTCTGTAAGTCATCAGTAATAACACATGTTTCATAAATCTCATAAATCATTTAACTCATCTCAAACTCTTTGAATCATGACTTAGAGTGACTTGGTAACTCATGTTACTTAGATCATTATGGACGTGGAAGTTTCTTATAACTAACATAACAACACCATGTGAGCTGCATGGAGTCTAACGTTTTTCCCTTCTATGGAGAGAACCCCACATTGACGGGGGTGTTGTACTCTTGCCAAGAAGTACAATCTCTATCTCGTTATCACAATCCCATATTTGGACTTTGGCCCATAATTATCAATATCAATCCTATGGTGGCACGTAGTTTCGAGGAAATACCATATTTCCCGCTCGGTGCTAAATATCCTCCCAGACTTAACTCAGAATGCGTTAGAAAATCCACCTTAATCAATATCAACTCATAGGTCTATTATAAAGACTAAAACATAAATATATATCTCATCAGTAAATCATAAACATCTTGTGGATTCCTAACCCAACTCAACTCAACGAAATCTTTCGCAACATCAAGTACATTTGTTTTTTGAATCATTTTCAAATATCAAAAGCTTCAAGGAAACATCATAGGACTCAATCTTGACTTTCAATCTCAAATATTGATATATGTGTTCAATAGTCAAATTTCTCATGGAAAGGAATAACTCATGACATTTGTCTTAAATTTCTTAGAAATCATCAATACATAATGACGATATACAACTCATGAAATAAATTCTCAATTTAAGAAACATGATGGTGAAATAATCATAAATATCAAAATTATTCAACTCAAATCTCATAAATCATAAATAAAGAAATTTTGGTGTAAACCCACTTGCAAAATCATGTAAATTAATAATAGAAAGTAAAACTTTAGGCACAAGAATGAAAGGAGTGTTCTTGTTCAAACCCCACACAACTTGGATTATAATTTTGGAGATGTAGAATCTTGTTTGGAACTTATTCCTTACACTTTTGAGCTAATATCCTTCATGCCCTTGGCTTGGGGAACTTAATTCTTGAACAACTTGGAGAAATCTATGGAAAATCCTTGAATTTCTTGGAAGAAGATTTAATTTTTGGGTTCAGAGAAAACCCTAGTTTTCTAGAAAATTCTTGGAGAAATTAGAGAGAAATAGGAGAAAATGTTCTTCTCTTTACTACTTATATATATATATATATATATATATATATATATATATATATATATATATATATAAGGAAAAAAGGAGTGGAAATGATGAAAATTCCCTTTTGAAAAAGTTGAAATTCACTGATTGGGGCCTGTGACAGTCAATTTGATGGTCCGTCAAGTCTACTAATGGTCTACCAGATCGTCCGTCACTCGAGTGTCAAAACTGGAAAGTTCTTTCTTGACGTGAAGGTTGAAGTGATGGTCCGTCAGGAAACTGATGGACCACTAAGTCGTCCATCACTTGAGGGCCAAAAATGAGTCATTCTATCTTGACCTGATGGACCCCTTGACGGTCCGTCAACTTTTTTATGGTCCACCATATTGGCCATCGCACGATGGTATGAAAAAGGAGTGACTGCCTTGGCTTTACGAAGAACTTGATGGTCCACCAGGGACCTGACAGTCCGCCAGGTCGACCATCAAACCTGGGTGATCCGATACTATTTAGTATAATGGCTATAACTCCCTCGTTCGATGTCGAATTTCAATGAAATTGGTATCGATGGAAAGATTATTCAATGGTCTACATGAAATTAGATAAATACAACATGGTTTAAACATCAATAACTTTGGAAGTCATACATATCCACTCAAAAGATGGATTTAGGCTTAAGAAACGATCGGTGTATTACAACCATATTAATGAGCACTGTATATTTGCCTGCTTTTCATTTGGTAAATAGGCTAAAAACACACATAAAGTTGAATTGACCATGTTGTATGTATATAAACTAATAAATGAATATGCTATCTACAGGACACATTATGTTGACAATTAATATGTGTTGCAACTTAATATTAAGATATTATATCCTAGAATGGATCTCTCTGACAAAACACTGACGTTTTTATTATTACAATATTTTCACCTCATAACTTTACACTTATGCATAATAAATTTTGAGCCAAGCTACTAGTTTTAGAGCCTAACCTTGCATTTCTGCTACTGATATTTTCATGGCTTGAACCTGCGACCTTTTGGTCATATCACAACAATTATACATTGCAACATGAAATAGCAAAAATCTAATCAGATGAATTAAGGTTTAAAATCAATATATACATTTAATAAATAAAAAAAATAGTTGATGTCATTTGTTGAAAAGCATAAATTTAGTAAAAAAGACAAATATTGATAAGTACTACTTATATCTCATCAACCATATCCCACCGTCGAAACTCATTTTGAATTTTGTTTCTCACAACATTATAAAACAATGTAGGATAAAAAAGTGCATGAGCCCCTTCTCCAACCAAAGCCCTTTTTATGTCCAAAACAACCAATGGACCTTGACAAGTATCATCACAAAACTGATCCTGCTTGTTTACTACGTCCCCCTCCTTCAATTCTTCAATGCACATTGTTTTTAGACTAAACAAATACAGCTAACCCTCAAAAACTGATTGGATCCAACCTTGCCTCTAACTTACAAAAAAGGTTTAAAATCTATAACTATATAGTATGAAGAGAAAGAACTACAAGAAAAAAAATCAAATGTAGAGGTTACAACAAATAACTACTGGATCCAATAAACAAAAATTGCACACATTTCTAGGCAAAAAAGAATTTAACTCCCCTAAAAATTGATCCACGGGCATAAAAGAAGAGCCAAGATTTTTCTTTGAACGAAAAGAAGAAACAAAAATTCCAAAAAGAGAAAAATTGTATTGGGTCAAGAAAGGGTAAAATTAACTATTACAAAAATTTTCAAAAGACAAGCCAGACGAAAATTTATAGTGTTCATTTATATACATCTTCCTTTCTCTGTGGTATTATGGAACCACTTTCTAAATGGCATTATTTTAGTTTAGATCAATTAGCCAAATTTACTACTCTAAGAAAATAAAATAATATCTAAATTGACTCTCAAAAACAAACTATGACAAGTAACAATCAATAGAGAGAGTAACTTTAAGAGGATCCAATTTACTAATCGAAGCTAATTTTTAATTGAGCTTCAGTATATACAACGATTGATTACAGTAAAGGATAATGAAATGACTGGAGAGGTAACCGATGGTGATGAAAATGCCAGTAATAATAGGAAGACGGAGGTAATTGAGAGTATTAAAATTAGCGATGTTTTAGTAAGTGTTGGATTCCAATGTACTACTAGATATTTTGGATTCGCCGATGCTATAATATCAGTAAACATGGTACTGTGAAGTATTTGAGTGCTTTCTGGAATTCCTTCTCTTTCAATTAAAACCTATTAATTATCAAAGGTTTTTTATCAAGAAGGACATGGTTTTTGAGAAGTGGGATTTTGATTGATGAGAAAAAAATAGGGCTTTTGATGAGAAATAGAAATAGGGGTTTTTAATGTGTTCTATAGGTGGATTTTCGTCAAATATTGTGGAGGAAATTAAGAAGTGTTGCGATAGATAATTTTTCCTGATTAAGAGTTGCCATAGATACTTCTATGGCTATGATTTTAAAAAGTGTTGCTATATATATACCTATTGCAATAGTTTATTTTCAGTAGAAACAATTATAGTGCTAATAAAACAATTATTTTTGACAACGGTTGGAAGCGTTGCCATAGATACTCTATAGCGACGGATTACAACCGTCGCCATAAAGTTTGTTGCCATAGGTCTAATTTCTGGTAGTGTTTTTATCAATCATATGTTTTCTTTGATTGTAGGAAGAATGAAAAAGATTGAAATATTTTAACCTTATGCATGTAAAACACATATAACTTAATATTATGTGCAAATATCCAGCAAGCATATTGGTGTCGATTGTCATATATGAGGTCGTGAAGGGTAAAGGCATAACAACCTCTTCACCTCCTTAAGGTAGAGCAAAAAGTTTGCCTATACCTCGAGGTAGGGGTAAAAATTTACATATATTATACCCTCTCTACACGTTCTTATGGGACTATCCTGAGTATTTTGTTCTTACATTTCTGTTTGTCGGTGTAAGTTTATACTAAGGCATAGTCAAGGCCATATTCTAATATGTTTGTTTGTATATAGTCGTGTCCTTTATGTTATATATTCTTAGAACTTAATAAATATATGATGTAGTATTGATAGAGTTTTCTTCCATAAAGATAAGGAATTTTTAGCTAAAGAGTTATCTAATTATACCACATGCACATAGATATGATGGAAATCACTGCGAAAGGAAATTATCTACTAGAATAGCTATCTATTTTAAGAATTCAAAATCAAAATTGGTACGTTCTTGGCTTAATGTGTTCCTGGTATGAAATTGAGGTGTTTTTCTTTTGATTCCATTGAATATAATTCTAAGGTGCAGAGCTATAGTGCAAAAGAAGAATTTGGGCGAACCTAGTAGCTTCTTCATAGATATTGTATTTGTTCTAAAAATCAAGGAAAAAATATATATTATAGGTGTGAACCCACATATAGTTACTGACGGATGACCTAGTGGTATACACACCATTTATAAAGACTTGCGTCCTCGACATGCGGGTACGAAGCCCATAACAATAATTTTATTTTTTTACTCTTTACTATTTTATATACTTTTTTTCCATTTTTTTTATTTTTCTAGTAGATATTGTTTAAATAAAAAAATAAAACTAATGATAGTTCTTATATTTATAAAGTAGTTCACTATTTTTTAAATATATTAAATATCGGTACTTGTTAGTTAGTTTGGCGGCTGTTATACATTATCTTGAGGTCATAGTCTTGTCTTGAAATTTAGAACCCACAAACTTCAAATCCTGGCTTTTAATCTGATATTACTATTGAATTAGAGTTATTTTCATTGTCACATGTTGCTTAGGGGTCAATCGAATGGGAGGAAAACTAGGAAGTTTTAGGTTAAAATTTCAAAGGAAGCAAAAAAAATGATATTTTTCAATCTTGCCAAGCTTTAGTGGGCAAAGTTATTAATACTTGTGTACATGGAGGATTTCAGGCACCGATAAATAGTCAACTACACACAAGTCATCTCATCCACCATAGTCATAATAAAGCATTATTTTCATGTCATCAGATACTGAAAGTAATAATTTTTCACAGAGGTACCCACAACTTATTTTACTTGATGCTTTTGGAGACATTTTTCAATAGATATCTAGGAGTTGATGTTCTACTCTGTTTCCCAATATTTTTTTTAATAGAAGTCAACATTATGTTTGAGAAGAAGGATGTGGAAGAAAATGTAAAGAAAAGAGATAAATGATTTTACATATGTGTTTAAAATAAACAATTCTTCCTACTCTTTTTTTTTCTTGAGTTTCAAAGAATAATACATTACAAAAAAAATTGCATGGTGGAAAATCATTATAATATCAGTTATGATCCCCAACATTATAAGCCAAAAGTTGTTTTCAATTGATTTTAGTTTCTTCTAAAATTAGTAGGCTTGACATACTCTTTTCCATTTGAAGTCTAGCTATTTTCTTTTTTCTATTTTACCTTTAGCATTAACTACTTATTTTAAATTAATTTTAAGACTTATTAAAGACTAAACATTAATTAATACAACTATTATAGTAGAATATCCACTTCACCTATTATTTCTTAAGAGGTGTATGAAAGTTTACCTCTATATGACGAGGTAAAAGATTCACTGCCCTCTCTTTTTAGGACCAACAAAAGTTCCCAAGTTCATTACTATGTCAAAAAGTGGTACAATTAATATTGTTATTATAGAGTATCCTATTGGATAGTTCTACTTTTTAATATCTAAAATTTTTATAAAAAGAATTAGGGATAGACACGTTCGTATAAAATAATGCATCATAGAAAATTAATATGTACGATGACTTATTGTTATGTTTAGATAGCTACTAAAAAATTTATATAAAAAAACTTGAAGGATTTAAAATATTTTTAAGCGATTAAGTACTTCAACGGTCATGAGATGCTTAGTAAACTTTACGGAAAAAAATTTGGGTTTCAAGAAAATGGTTAGAAAACATTAGATCTTAGTGTAATTAGTAACTTACATATTCTATTATTAACTGTAATGACTCAAATTTTGGGTTGTGATGGCGGCACCTACCCCAACCCCATGGTAGGTAATCTAATCAAAGACTCAAACAATAATATAAGTAACAAAAAGTACGATAAGGATGATAATAATAATAGGAACTCATTAAAATATAAAATCATCGATAGATCTGGAAGTCACCAAGTACAATCCTCTAAGAGTATATTATCCATAGAACTATGAGTCTGGGACGTCAAAAATACAAGAAAAGTAACGACATGAGTATTAAAGATAGAGAAGCTTAGGGGAAATCCACAAGTCAAACGACGGCTACCTCATATCTCAAAATTAGAAGGATTGGTTTAAGGAATGAATCAATGCCTTGTCACACCTGGCTTAACATCGGTATGCAAAGTGTAGAAATAAACAAGCGTGAGCATTAAATCACATGAACTCAGTAGAATCATTGATCAACCTTGATTTAAAGTGATGACGCTAACTACCTAATTCTCAACTATCCAACAAAATCATATAAACCTGTAATTAGGAAAGCCTCACCTAGACTAAAAATAAATATCAACAATAATTATCAATAAATTAAATTTAGATAATTAGTAAACACCACAATATTGTATTTAAGTCAAAGTTATACTATCAAAATCAATAAGTAATTCACACTGAAGTAAAACAACAAAATAAATATGACGAGTATGATGCATGTCAGGCAACCAAATAAAGATGTTGGTAATGTCGAATATGATGTATGACTATTGTGCCAATATATAAATGTTTCTCCATATAGATAACAGAGACTCAGGGTGGACTTATGAGGTCCATAAACACCCTTTCTCTCCTCCTAAAGAACATTGGAGTAATAATTATATTACCATCCAATCTAGCTCTGCCCATAGGGCCATCCAATCATAATCTTGTAGCAGGTCAATCTGGACTTCCTCAAGGATCCTCGAAGAGTATCCTAAAAATCATGGTGTCTCAAGTGAATTAAAATTATTAGATTTTTTCGAAGGCCATTGAAGAAGAACCAGTAATGTCATAACAGTATGCATGTAAGATGGAAAAAGGAAGGTAACAAAATAACTTGACACCAATCCAACATCACTAAATCAAAAAATAGTCATTTTACATTCACAATTATTCACACTAATATCTGAACATATTTTGTGACTCACAACATGCTAATAGGTGAAATAAAGTCCCTAAAACTCAATCATCAACCAAACATAAAACATAAGCTACAATCCAAATAGTCAAATATTTTATGCAAGACCCCCACATCCTCATTACTTTCAATACAAGCAACTAACACATAAGTACTATAAAAAAGAGTTAAATAAAGTCTCAACTAACCTTAAACAAAGCCCAAAAAGTTGAATCAAAACTTTACCTTTTTGAATCGTCTCAAAAAAGTTCAATATTATCAATAAATATTCAACATAAGAAAATAAAATCATAGAAACTGATATTTATATATTTAAATTTCAGGTTTAAAAAATCAATCTAAAAGTCATTCCTAAGCCCACCATAAAGAAGATTTTATAAAAATCACGTGACTCATAACTTCATGAGTTTAAATTTGATTTTACATTTAAAAATAAAGTTATAATTAGCTTACATATAATCAAAATATTATTTCTTAATTTTGTCCCAAAATCCAAATCTTCCAACTGAAAATCCAAAATGGAAGATTAAATCATAAATATATTATGTGAGAGAGTTTAAAAGTAGTATAGGAATCATACCCAATAAAACATTCTCAAAAATCAACATTTGATTCTCCTAAAATTGAGTTTTGAAGATTCAAAAATAAAGTTATCACATTTCTGTTTAAAAAAGGTCATTTAAATCTGCCTAGTCTTGTTATTCTTTCTAAACATGAAGTCTAGGTTATGATCACGATCGATCTGACCTAGGCCCATAGCAAACATAGCGATATCTTTTTTATAGTAACGACCATTACACTAACCCTAACCTAGATCCAGGTAAGACTTTATGAATGCGATACCCGTGTATTAAATGTGATGAAAGAATACACCTATCTATTTTAAACACAAGCCAGCCATTGTAAGTGTAAAGGGAAATTTAGTCCTACACTAGTGGTATAAAAAAAGCAAAACTTCACAAACTACCGATGTGTTATGAAATTATGACACTTGAGACACATAAAATAATGAAGTTTTACAAGTATAAGGATATTTCTATAAGGATATAATAGATTTTTGGGTATTTTCAAGTCAAACTGGTCTCGAGAGAGGAGTACTAAAGTTTTGAAATAAAGGGCATCAAACAACCATTGCCACTACTATGAGATCTAACCCTGTTCATACTAGGGTATCGTAAGAAGAAGTAGAGAAGTGACTCTTAGGTGTTATGCAGATGAGAGATCCCATGATTATGCATTGATCATAAAATCATAATATCTAATCATTGTAAAGATATTCTAAAAACATGTATGTAGAAGCTAAGAGAAAAGAGGAATAGACGACTGAATCTCATAACCGTGCCTAGATATGATGGTTGTCCCTTGAGGTCATGGGATTGAAGGATAAAAGTGAAGTCTATAGGAATTGAAGTAGAATATGATCACATGAAAATATTTCATCGTCGTAAGTAGAAGTCATAGAGCCATAACTGAGGGTTGTACCATTAAAGACCTGAAGATGACAAAGTCCTTAACAAAATCATGAGAACCAAAGGACAATTGTTGTATCTAACCACAATCTTACCTTTCATTAAGTTGATGTGACTGTCCCAGATTTTTTATTTGTTTAGGATCGATTTTGTTTTATCTATAAAAGCTCTTATTTATTTTATTTTTTAAGTTTACGTTCTATAATAGTATCTTAAGTTTCTAAGGCACATATGGAATTTGGAACTTCACAAACACCGATTTTAGGATTTTAATTCAAATTGAGATTGTGGAATTTTTCTTATCATTTTTGTAAGTCATAATTATGTTTTTTCTATTAATCCATCTTCTATTCTTGCATTATGAGTAGCTAAATACCATAACTGAGGTTGTGAGAACCATGATAGATTAACAACATAGGATTCGTAGTATGAAGTAATTTCTACTGGTGTTCCATGTATTGATTATTTCCTTGATTTTGAAAGATTTTTATGGTGTGTAGTAGTAGAACTAGCCTAATATATTTTATCGATGAAAGTATGAATATCCATGAGAAAGAGAAAACAAATAATAGAGACTTGACGCCATCAATCTCCACTTAATATCTTGAGCCGATAATATGGGTATACATATCTGGGAGCCAAGATAGTGGTTAAGAACACATACTCAAGAGAAGAGTAAACTTACTTGAGGATACTATTTAGATAAGAGCATAAAGTTGTTCTAAGTTTACATATCCTATCGATTTTGCATACCAAACTTTGGTAGAACTTATAAAGTACAAAAAACCTATGAAATTATGAAGTTATTAGGGAACACAATCCTTGTGATTTTTTCATATTTATTTCAAATCCAATAAATTAAAAAACTATTACTACCGAATCACTTGTTTACAAATCTCCATATTTTACTAGAAATTATTATTGATTGCCTTGTTGTACATATTGAGTAATATTTTGACCTATTCCCTATGGGATTGACCTCAACGTTAGTTGGATTCTATATTTGATCAATGACTACTTATATTTTACTTAGAGGTGTAATTTGAGTGACATTATATTTTGTCATCATTGCTAGGAAATACTATTACAAGTTTATTTGAGTATATTTATTAGGGTTATTGATTGTTGTTTCCTAATTTTACTTTTTTACTATTTTATGGCACACACTGATGTATGCCCAATACCTGGATTCAAGGAAATTCTCCAATTCCACTAGATATGAAGCTTGAGAGAAATCTGAGTTATAATTAAAGAATGGTTAATGAAGGAGTTCATGATCTAACTACCTTGCTGTAAGGCATTCATGATGTTGGTAATATTCATGATCAACCCATACTTCATTATTTTGCTAAAATATTACCGAACATGACACTTCTAGATTGATGGATACAAAGAACACTAGGCAAGATATTGCTTAACATGCAGTTAGGAAAAAAAAACTAGGCCAGATGAAGCAAATTATCTGGCTACACTTGATGATCAAGAGAGATAAAGAAGGCATGGGAGGCAACTTCCTTTACAACCGTAGCTCCTTTAGATTGAAGATCTCCAGGAAGATTTAGATTACTTTGAGATGATTGAAATAGATGCAGTTATTCCACAAAACTTTCTTAAGGGACTAAGTTTTACATTATGAGTGACATGATCCACTTGCTGAATTTAAATAGGGTGTTTGTTGGCCTACCTACTGATAAAGCCAATATGCATATTATGAACTTTGTGGGGATCTACACTTCGTATAATCTACCTAGAATAAGTTGAGAGGCAATTAGAATGAGTCTATTTCCATTCTCTCTGATGAGAGAAGTGACACTATGGTTAGCTAAATTCTCATGAATCTATTACTACGTGGAATGAGTTGAGGACTCAGTACTTGGACCAATTTTTTCCAACCTCCAGAATGCTATAATTGAAAAAGGAGATATATAATTTTAGATAGTTTCATTCAAAGGCACTATATGAGACTTGTTTAAGGTGAAGTAAAGCTATAGAGTGTTCCAAATCACAAAATAACTGGTGGAAACTTTCTAGAGATCTTTGATAGAGCCTTGAATATTAACACTAAGGAAGTAGCATACATTATCATAGGTGGGGCATTCATAAGTCTTATTTAGAAGCATATTTCTGATATTCTATATCGAATCATAAAAAAAATTTAAGGTTGGCATACTCAGGAGGTACACAAACCCACATATATTTATGTAGTTAGAGCAACAATAGTGTAACAAGCACTAGTTAATACATACGCTCAAAAGGTAGCACAACTAAGGACTGATACTTAATTACTTTCTAAATAATTTGCAATAGCTTGAGTGGAAAAGATAAATATGGTAGGAGCAAAAAGCAAGTTTTGTATGTATGAAGATTTAGATTCTGAGGAGAAGGCAAAGTATTTAGATAGGGAGGTGGTGGGTTTCCAAGCCAAGGTCCAAGGGACTAACCAGGAAAATTAGAACTTGATGCAAGGGAATCAAGGTTGGAGATACTATGGAGACAACAACTACAATAATTCTGGGTATAAAGATAGGAGTTGGGATCATGATAGTGATTGGAGGAGAAAAGATGACTACGAGGATAGAAGTGGCCTTTACGTTCTACTTAGGAACCTTCATATGGGTTTAAGCAATTTGAGAATAGAGGACATGGTTGCAAAGGTTTCAAAATGGGTAGAGAAAATGGAAGACTACCTTAAAGAGATTAAGGAAGACATTTTGGATATAAATAAAAAAGTTGAATCATGTGCTACCACCAAACAGCTTCAACAAATGTTTGGTCATATTTCTACAATATTTAATCAGTACCATCAAGGTATACTCTCAATCAACACCATCTAAAAGCTAAATAATGATGTGCCATTGCTTGGCCATTACTATTTGGATTGGTAAGACGACCACTAATCCTTCTATGCTTGTGATTGTGGATGATGTGGTAGATTTGGTGATTAAAGTTGATAAGAAAGTGCTCGACTTTGAAGAAGTGATGGTTAGTAAGAATGCATCTAAAAAGCCTTTGGTTTATGAATATGAAGTCAAGGAATAAAAAAGGAAGGATAGGAAATTCCCATAAGTATTAACTTCTATTCCACGAACTCCACCTTATTTTTCATAAAGACTAAAAAAGAAAGCAGAAGAGGGAAGGTATCAAAAGTTTATTTCTATGCTAAAAGAGTTGATGGTGAATATCAAACTTATTGAGGCACTTTAATAAATTCCAGTTTACATAAAGTTATGACGGATTTGGTGACTCAAAAGTGGATGGTGAGTTTTGAGCCCGTGGAAAAGGTGCACCATTGTAGTGCAATAGTCTCTAGATAGTTCATTGAGAGAAAAAAGGCCCAGGAGTGTTCACAATTCTATGCACTATTGGGTGTTTCAATTTTGCAACAACTTCGTGTGATTTGGGTGCTAGTAGTAACTTGATGCTACTAGCAATTTACAAATAGGTGGGATAGGGGTCGCCTAATTTAACTTTGATGAGACTTCATATGGCAGAACGCACTATGAATAAGCCAGTTGGAATCTTATGTGATGTTTTGTTGATGATTTCATCCTTCATATTTCTAGTTGATTTTGTCATCCTTGACTTATAGGTAGACTTTATGGTTCCTATTATCTTCAGAAGGCCTTTTTTTATGTCTAGATATGCGTTGGTTAATATGAAAACTAGGCAGATAAAGTCTTAGGTTAATAATAAATAGGTTAACTTTAATTTATACCAGTGCATATAGTAGGCAAATGATATGTGTGTGATATTTGTGATAAATAGAATTGACGAGGATAATTTGGTAGCTCCTATTGAGGAGAGATTTGATGTTAAGGCCCTTCCAACAATTATTATCAATTTTGAGAGTGATTGAATTAATGATTATGATGATATGGTGATCATACTTAAGGGTATAGGTTCATATAATTATACACCAACGAAGTTAGATCTTTATTTGAAGAATAGAGTGACCGCACCAGCTTAGCCTTCTATTATGGAGCCTATAGTTTTGGAGCTCAAAGCACTTCAATCCTATATTCATTATGTATTTTTTAGAGCCCATAAGACGTTGATGATTATTATTATGGCTTATTTGGTAGATTGATAAATTAAGGCTTTAGTTACCATGTTGAAAAGGTTCAATAAGGCTATTGGGTGGTCCATTATTGATATTATTAGAATTTATCCTAGAATTCGCATACTTGAGTTAGATTGTGTCCCCAGTATTAAGCATAAATGGGGGTTTAATCCGCCTATGCAAGAGGTGGTGAAGAAACAAAATTATTAAGTATATGTATATAGGTGTGTTTTACCTGATTTCATATAGCAAGTGGGTAAGCTCGGTCCAATATATGCCAAAGATGTATGGAATTATTGTAGTTTTAAATAAGAATAACTAGTTTATTCCAATGAGTCCAATCAAGGGTTCGTTTGTGTACATGGACTATAGAAATATAAACTTATTGACTAAGAAGGATCACTTTTCAATGCCCTTCATGGATCAGATACTAGACCAAATTACTGATAAAGGTTGGTATTGTTTTTTTGATAGATACTCAAGTTATAATAAAATTTTTACCACTCCTGAGTACCAAAATAAGACTACTTTAACTTTTTCATATGGGATGTTAATGTTCAAAAGAATGCTCTTTTGTTTGTTTAATGCAACTGCAACCTTTCAGCATTGCATGATGGCTATAATTTCTTAAACGGTTGAGGATATATTGAGGTATTCATGGATGACTTCACAGTTGTTCGTCATTTATTTGATGATTTTTTGGTACATATTGACAATGTTCTATGGATATATGAGGAATGAAACTTGGTTTTAAGTGAGGAGATGTGGCACTCATGGTTTAAGAAGAAATACTACTTAGTCACAAGATTTTGAAGAAAGGGATTGAAGTCGACAAGGAAAAGATTGAGCATATTACAAAGTTGCCTCCACCAATATTTGTGAAGTGTATTCATAGACTTTTAGGACATATAGTCATTTTTCATACTAACCACGCAACTTTTAGGTACCTTATAGCAAAGAAGGATGCTAAATGAAGGTTGATTCACTTGGTATTACTGTTGCAGAAATTTGAATTTTGAGGCTGAGGATTGAAAGGGGACTCAGAAAAGCTGCAGACCACTTATCACACCTTGAAGAAGAGGGTATGGTAAATCTGAAAGATGAGCTCGAGATTGATGACATATTTCTAGATGAGAAGGTATTAGCCACATCATAAGATTTGATTCTGTGGTTTGCATGTTTTGTAAATTATTTAATTAGTGATATAGTTTCTAAAGACCTCTCATTTAGTAATGTAAGAAATTTATGTATGATGTGATGAATTTATTTTTATACGATCCATATTTGTTCCAAAGTTGTGTCGATGGAGTAGTGTAGAGATGTGTTCTTGAAGCTGAGATGAAGAGCATCTTAGTGGCATATCATTATTTCTAGTTGTGGGTCATGATAGTGGTTCACGGACTATGCATAATATCTTGCAATGTGGATACTATTGGCCCACCATTTATAAATATGCTATGACTATGCAAAGGCATGTTACTAATGTCAAAGGCAAAGAAAATATCTCGTGCAAGCTAGAGCTTATGACCACTATTTTTGAGCTTGAGTTATTTGATGTAATGGGCATTGACTTTATGGGCCTTTTTGTGAGTTCCCATGGTATGAAGTATATCTTGGTGCCTATTGATATCTTGGTGCCTATTGACTATGTTTCTAAATGGATGGACAATGAAGGGAAAAGTATCACAATGCTCTTGAAGAAGAATATATTTTCTAGATTTGGGACTCCTAAGGTTATCATTAGTGATGGCGACTCATGTTTTGGCCATTGTCTATTCAAATCATTTCTTGATAAATAAGGTGTGAAATATAAGGTGACAACACCTTATCATCCTCAGTCAAGCGAGCAGGTTGAGGCCTTCAATCATGATATCAAGATAATCTTGGTGTAGACAATGATGCTAAATGAACAGATTAGATAAGAAAGTTAGATGATGTACTATGGGCCTACCAAACAACGTTTGAAGACCCTTATTATCATCTTGTATATATTATTGTAAACCACTTACCTGTTAATCTTGAGAATAAGGTATTGTGGTCTTTGAAGAAGATAAAATTAGAGTGGAATGATGCAGCCATATTGATAGTAGAGTAGCTAAATGAGATGTATGAATTTTGTATCCACACTTATGAACGATCAAATTTGTACAAGGAACGGATAAAGATATACTGTGATCAGATAATTGAGAAAAGAGAATTCACCACAGGTGATATAGTATTGCTTTTTGAGTAAAAGCTGAAGTTATTTTCAGATAAGTTGAAGTCAAAGTAGAGAGGTTCTTATAGAGTGACTAGAGTGTTTTCCTATGGTTTAGTTGAGCTGGAAAATAATGAGGACCAAAGGTTTAAGGTGAATGGCCAATGGGTGAAACACTATCTCGTGTCTATAAAGGAAGTGAAGGTAGTATGTGATATTGATTTAGATGGTGCTTGAGGTGTTAAGCACACTCGAGTTGTGCCACAATGTTAAATCAGGAATTTTATGGGAGGCAACCCATGGTCTTGTTGGTTAAGTCTAAGTAACCAACTTAGCCATGTTGTGCCATGACGTTAAATCAAACACTTTTTAGGAGGAAACCCATGATTTTGTACTTATTACATATACAGAGTAATGTGTGTTACTTGTGCAGGGATTATGCAGGAAAGAAAGTACAAATCTAGACTCAAGACTAGATCTATGAGAGAATTGCACGACCATGGGGAGATCCCACGATCGTGGGTTCTGTCAGTAGGATAAAACCCATTAAAGTATCAAATGATGAAATTTAGGAGTTATCCTGTGATTAATCATCACGATTTTACCTAGATGTATGATTATGGTTCCAATCGTCTAATCAAACTCCTAGAAGACTACATTTAGGACATCAAATCTATGACTTCACGGAATAATTGTGGTTACATATCACGATTGTCCTTTAGGATCAAAGGTTGCTAGTAGGGTTTCCTAAATTCTGTTGGTATACTAAGGATTCACCATCGTGGTTTGACGACACGATTGTAGGAGGCACTCATCTAATGAGTCCTGTTAAATATATATGACTAGATTCAACCCAACCCACTTAAGGTTTAAACCCTATACTGACACCAAATATTCATTCTCACTCATTCAAACTAACATAATTGAAAGCAACCAATAGAACAAAATGAGTATGAAAATTCTACCTCTAATTCTTATGTTGAAGTTACCCTCGGTCTCAAATTCATTCTTTCGTCTTGTGCTTTAATTTAAATAGAAAATTTATTAGTATTATGGTTGTCAAACTTTATTTTTTAAGTAAATATTAAGGTTTATGAGATAATATTAACAATAAAGTTACTCAAACAAATGTAGGTATGAATTTTTCAATGGGTAATAGCAATAAGGAAGACTTGAGTACCCAATATTTCTTAAAATTTGTCAGTGAAGGTCTAAAAGAGGGTAATGACTATGTCAAGAATTATCTAAGTGTCAGTATACTCGACGACATAACCTATTATCATAGTATTGATATGATCATAGGTTGGGTTGTTATGGGATGTCAGAGTCCAAAGTATAGGAGCTCATCATACGAGCACATACCACTATCGTCCAATCATGGTACGATTATGGTATGTGATCATTTTATGTATCATACCTTTAGTAAATTGAGGATACCCCTATAATTAGAAGGTATAAGAGTAATTTCACTGCACTATTATAGGATTGGATCATCCGATGTGATGTTTCCCTTGTAATTTTAGGGAACCCTTTCTAGGATAGGAATGTATGACTATACCTCTATTACAAGATTGTAGAAAGGGTCATCTAAGCTAATTCCTACAACTGTTTCACACTTTAAAATTTAGACAAACTTTTTTTATGCAAGTAAAATGGCACCTAAATCACAGAACGAGTTGATGAAGGATATCTCTAAGAAGAGGGCACCCAAAGACACACCTCTGGCCTCAAAGAGTGAGTCCAACAACTCTAATGGTATTGATGCAGAGTATTTTTCTAAACTCGCGGTTGAACAACACTCTCCTCGAACCATAAGAGTTATGTTTAAGTACATTAAGCAGGCCAAGTCTACTACATCTACCACCTTAAAAGAAGCTGCTACCCCAATCAACCTTCCCCTATCTAAAGAAAGAGGGCAAGACACATAAGAAGATGAGGATAAGCAGGATGAGGAGATAAGTTACTCAGAGTATTAGGAAGAATCCAACCCCAAATCCTCTAAGGGTGCTGTTGCTGCCTATATAAAAGGATGTTGATACAAGGCATTAGATAGCCCCAAACTCTCAAGATTACTATATTGATAGGGTCTTATTGACTAATAGAGGCAACACAGAATAGAACATCTCAAAAAAGCCCAGATTTTTCTAGAGTTAAAGAAATCCCAAAGTTGGTCCAGGTATTTGAGAGGTACGAGTGGGAGTAGATGACTAGACCCCTCTAAAACTATGGCCAGAGTTGGTGAGGGAGTTTTATGCTATCTATACAACAATGATCAAGAAAATATATCCCTCAGGAGAGTATAAGGACATATGAAGTAGCTCGACAGGACATGATTCAAGTTTAGGACCATGGAGTATATAATTCTATCAAGACGATTTCTAATGCCTTATTCAGGAACACATTTGATAAAATTGAGGATATTACAGAATATGAATTTCGAATAAATGACTTGAAGCAACTGAAAAAGTTGAATATGGATGACCAAATTATGCACTACAGGTGGTTGGCGAACCATATTATAGGAAATAGAGAAATATCCTTTAGCTCAACGGGGCAACAATATACAAATATATCGTAAAAATTTTTTGCAAGGCTTGGTGGTGAGTGGAGAGGCACCGTATTGCACCTATAACCAATGATAACACATTAGATGTGACCAATACTAGTCTATTAGATACCTTTATCGCTGAATTAGTGTTGAATTTCCCGCAGATTCTCAAGGAGGAGATTTGAGATAGGATGGTATAGTTTAGCGCCATATTACTATTTCTATGCCAAAAAAGATTGCGTACATGTCACTGAATAACGATCTGAGAAACTCAAAAACTTAACCCTGGGTATGGACATACTATATGTAGAGGGGGTGCCATGGCTAGTGAGATATAGCGTTTGAAGTCGGCGCTACTTCATCCAATTCTCAGTCCACCAGAAAACCTTTGGGTTCCCATTGATTTACTAGTGCCAAATATACATTGATCTCCATTGATCATTGATGATAGGAGAATTTACACTCCTATAGTTCTATATTTTACCCATATTTTAGCAATGTTTTGAGAACAAATTATATATTTCATGCACTTTTAGTCCTTTTTCCTGTAAGTGAGCTAACAAACATGATTAGCAAAGTTTCAGGTATAAATGATGCAGAATTCAGCATTTTATGGATAACTTGACGCCAAAGAAAGCTTCATGAAAGGAGAAAAGAGAGTCTTGGATGCCAAGGACCAAAAGTGGCGCATGGAAAATCTGTCCCGGACTAAAACAACAATTCTGAAGACTTTGGGGACTAGCAGTAATTTATTAGGATTAGGATAATGATACATTAACCAAGTACAATTGGGTTAAGTATTTCATTAGCTTAGTAGGATTTGGTTAAGTATTTCATTAGCTTAGTAGGAATAGGATATGGGTATTATAAATACCCTATTTTGCTAGAGATTTTAGGGGATTCTACTTAACAACAACTCTCATCTTACCTTACAATTCATTCACTACTAGTTTTAATTCTACTTTTCATTCTTCTTCTATTCATCTATTCAATTCTTAATTTCCGCAACAAGAGAAACGTTACTTTGCTAGGAATTCACGCCTAACGCCTACCATACTACTACTACACGAAATCTTTATTTTGATATAATAACAATGTCTATTGTGATTTCCTTCGCACTCATGGGTAACTAAACCTCTCTGTTGGGGTTATGGAAGCCGTATGAGATACTATCTATTTCTATGAGTTTGTGAATTCGTGACACGTATGCTGCTTATATCATTATTCTCTTCATCTTAATGCAAATTCTTTGTGGTTGCAAACGCAAGAATACGCCAGTATAGCATTAACTTGTTCGAAAGAAAAGTTATATGTCTGGAAAAGAGATAATGTCAAGGTAGTAGGGTCCCATCCCCTATTAAAAAGTTAGTGCCGTAACTGGATTAACCTCTTGGAGAATTTGTACCGTTAGATACGCTTTAAGCTCGAAAGAGTTAAAGTGAAATAATCCTCGAATAGGTCGAAAGACGCCTGGATTAACCATCGAATACAATTCTCTATAAGCACATCCATGTCTGAATTCCGCATAACTCATAGCTAATAGAGACGTAAACTCAGAAGCTGGACATAACCCCAACTCTTCAATTCTCATTGTTTTACAACCTACTAAACATTCTTTCTTTTTACTTTGCTATTTTCAGTTTTTACTTTAATATTTTGGTTACACATTACAATCCCCCCTTTTTACGAGACTTGCACTAAAAGTCTAGTAATCTTTGCTTACTTGTTGACCAAGCTATTCCCTGTGGGATCGATACCCAACCCAGTTGGGTTCTATATTTGAATACGACCGCTTTACACTCCAACGAGAGCTGTAGATTGAGCGTTATCAAAAATTGGCGCCGTTGCCGGGGAATACAAGTGTCAATTAAGCTTGTGATAATTGCTAGACCCTTTGGTCAAAGATTCTTGTACTTTTACTTTTAGTTTTTGTTTTTGTTTACTGCAGGTTTTTATTCAGTGCATGCCCCATACTCGAAGTTCTGGTCAACCGTTATTACCTATCAATCCCAAACCACAACGAATTGGCAGAATGGAGGCACAAACGGAAATCAAAAGAATAGCTGCTCAATAGGAGCAGGCGAGATTAGCTGCTCTTGCCGCCGCCCAAGTACACCAACAAAACATTGATAACCCTGGGCGAGCAACAAATCCTGACGATGAGGATTTAGGTGATGACGAGTTACTAAACCCAAGGCATGATGCTGAAATCGCAACACCTACCAACAGAAGAGGTCGTCAAGCTTGGTTTAGGTATGATCGCCAACCCATGCAACCAACTTTTGACGACGATGATGATGATCTTGATGGAGCCGGAGCCATAAGAGCTATTATTCCTCCACCATTAGCGCCCGGAGCCAAGTTCAATATCACAAGCACCATGATTCAGTTATTGCAACTCAAGGGATTATTTGGTGGACTAGCAGGCGATGATCCGCATATGCATCTCATCAACTTTATTTCTACATGCAAATCGTTTGACAATCCTGGTGTTGGTCGGAATGCAATTCGATTACGTCTATTTCCATTGTCTCTGTCTGGGGAGGCAACTCTATGGTTGAATGGGCTGACTCCTGATTCTATTACAAATTGGAGGCAATTAAGAGACGCCTTCCTAGAAAGATTCTTTCCGCCATCCAAAAGAGCATAATTGAGAGATGAAATCAGCAACTTTCGTCAGCTTCCAACTGAAGCCCTTCATGAAACATGGGAGAGGTTCAAGACAAAGCTAGCGAGATGCCCAAACCATCACATGACTAATGTTCACCTAATGGAGATATTATACAGAGCCTTGAATTCAATAACTAAACCAGTGGTGGATAATGCGGCTGGAGGATCTTTTATGGACCTCACCTTTGGTCAAGCAAGCAATATGCTAGATCGTATGATGAAGCAAAGTAGAGCTTGGCATACCAGGGATTCTGTGGTAGCAAGACCCACTTTATCTATCGGTATAATTGCAGACCAAAGAAGAAGAGAAGAAGAACGTGATCAAGATATGGCGCACATGAAAACACAAATAGATCTTCTTACAAATCATTTATTATCAGGGAAGACTGAAAAAGTCAAAGCTATTGCGTCAAAAGGAAGAGACGAATCTGATTCGGAAGAAGAGGCCAACTACTTGAACAATCAGGGGGGTTTCCGAGGGAATACCCAAGGAAACCAAGTTCGGAACTACTATGATAAATCTGGAAACAAGGACCAAGGAAGTTGGAAGAACAAGAATGAAAAGAGTGGTTTGTACGTTCCCCCTGGAAGACGTGACACCACCACATCTAATTCTGGAAGTATGGAAGACATGCTGGCTAAAATATTGAAAGGAGTGGAAGCAACAAGCGCGGGAGTAACGGACGTAGTTAATGATTTGTCCTCTATGAAACAAATAGTTGATTCTCATTCCACTTCAATCAAGCAAATAGAGCAGCAATTGAGCCAACTTTTCGCAGCACTCAATCAAAGAAAGGCTGGCACTTTACCTAGCGATACTGTACAAAACCCAAGGAATGATGGGTCATGCATGGACATAACTACCCAAAGTGGTAAGGTGCTGGAAACTTCAGCAAAAAGTAAGAAAGTGGTTGACGAAGCAGCGAATATTGATGATAAAGCAAAAAGAGAAGCATTCGCAGAACAAGTCCACAACGTCCATGACGTCAACCCCAATGATTTGCAACCTGAAAAAGCTAAAAAACGAAAGCAAAAGGAGAAGAAAGCCGTGGAGAGAACAATTCCATACCCACCACCACCTTTCCCTCAAAGATTGAAGAAGGTGGCGGATGACACGAAGTTCAGCAAATTCATGACTATGTTAAAGCAGCTGACCATTAATGTTCCATTGGTGGAGGCACTTGAAAAAATGCCTGGGTATGCAAAATTTATGAAGGATATTTTGACAAAGAAGCGGGCAGCAAGTTATGAGTTGAAAGATAATGTTCATCACTGCAGCGCAATCGCGAACCGATCAATAGTTCAGAAGAAGGCTGACCTCGGTGCTTTCACTATTCCTTGCACCGTTGGATCTTTAAATTTTGCCAAGGCATTATGTGATTTAGGAGCCACCATCAATTTGATGCCACTATCTATCTATAAAAAGTTGGGGTTGGGTGATCCTACTCCAACCAATATGAGGCTCGTAATGGCGGATAGGTCGGTAAAACGACCTGTTGGTAATCTATGTGATGTATTGGTAAAGG
Organism: Capsicum baccatum var. pendulum; assembly: GCA_030864225.1. Taxonomy (NCBI): domain Eukaryota; kingdom Viridiplantae; phylum Streptophyta; class Magnoliopsida; order Solanales; family Solanaceae; genus Capsicum; species Capsicum baccatum. The sequence continues at coordinate 116,054,595 of CM061560.1, forward strand.
TTTCTTCATTCATCTTTCCGGCAGACTTTGTTATTTTGGATTGTGAGGAAGATTCATAAGTTCCCATAATCTTGAAGCGCCCTTTCCTTGCTACGAGAAGTGTGCTTATTGATTTGAGAGCTAATAAGCTTTCATTCCGAATAAATGACGAAGTAGTTCTCTTTGATGTTTGCAAATCAATGAAGCAACCCAAAGAGCTGAATGTATTCTCGGTGGCTGATGTTTACTTTGACGATGAGAAAGAATTACTTGAAGAGGAGCAGCTGATTGATGACCCATTGGCGACTTTGCTTATGAATGGTGAGAGTAAGGATGCTGAAAATTGTGAAGAAGCTATTTGTGCTCTATCAGGATTAGAGACATATCGCCATGCTCCCAAGAAGCTGGACCTTGATCTCAAAAATTGACCCACACCACCAGCTAAGCCATCTATTGAAGAGCCACCCACGTTACAATTGAAGTAGCTGCCAAGTCATTTAAAGTACGCATTCTTAGGAAGCAGAAATACACTTACAATCATTGGGGCGGCAGATTTGGGTGAGCAACAAGTTGCATCTCTCATTGCTATTCTACAAAAGTATATAAGAGCCATTGGATGGACCATTGCGGATATTATTGGTATTCCACCTGGGATTTGTACACACAAGATTCAGCTTGAAGAGAATTGCACACCCACCATTGAGCATCAAAGGCGTCTAAACCCACCAATGCAAGAAGTGGTGAAGAAAAAAATAATTAAGTGGTTAGACGCAGGAGTTGTGTATCCATCTCTGATAGTACATGGGTAAGCCCGGTACAATGTGTTCCCAAGAAAGGAGGCATGACGGTGGTCGCGAATGAAAAGAATGAGCTTATTCCACTTAGACCCGTCACCGGATGGAGGGTATGCATGGACTACCAAAAGCTAAGTTCATGGACACTAAAAGATCACTTTCCAATGCCATTTATGGACCAAATGCTAGGTCGATTAGCGGGGAAAGGATGGTTTTGTTTCTTAGATGGTTATTCCGGCTATAATCAGATTTGTATTGCTCCCGAAGACCAAGAGAAGACAACGTTCACATGCCCATATGGTACGTTTGCCTTCAAACGTATGCCATTCGGGCTATGGACGATTTTTCAGTTGTTGGTGAGTATTTTGAAGCCTGCTTGGCAAACCTAAGCTTGGCATTGGAAAGATGTGTAGAATTAAACCTAGTGCTGAATTGGGGGAAGTGCAACTTTATGGTAAAAGAAGGTATCGTTCTTGGGAATAAAATCTCCGAAAGAGGAATTGAGGTGGATCGAACGAAAATTGAATTTATTGAGAAGCTGCCACCCCCAATCTCTGTGAAAGGTCTTCATAGTTTCCTCGGTCACGCAGGTTTCTATCGACGGTTTATCAAAGACTTCTCCAAAATTGCTAGTCCATTATGCAAACTCTTGGAGAAAGATGCAAAGTTTGACTTCAATGAAGATTGTGTGAAGGCATTTGAATGCCTCAAAGAAAAACTAATTGAAGCCCCTATCATGGTAGCACCAGATTGGTCTCTCCCGTTCGAAGTCATGTGTGATGCTAGTGGGGTAGCCGTTGGTGCTGTACTTGGACAAAGAAAGGAGAAGCTATTTCATCCTATCTACTATGCGAGTAAGGTCCTGAACAAAGACCAAAAGAACTACACTGTCACAGAACAAGAGCTCCTAGCGGTTTTGTATGCGTTTGAGAAGTTCCGAGCTTATTTGTTGGGTACCAAAGTGATAGTTCATACAGACCATGCAGCTCTAAGGTATCTAATGACAAAGAAGGATGCAAAACCAAGACTAATTCGATGGGTTTTGCTGCTGCAATAATTTGATTTCGAGGTTAAAGATAGAAGAGGTTGTGAGAACCAAGTGGCTGACCATCTGTCTAGACTCGAGAACGAGCATGTGGCGCAGCCTAAAATCGAGATTGATGATGCATTCCCTGATGAGGAGATCTTAGCAGCAACAATGGAAGGATTACCATGGTATGCCGACTTTGTAAATTTTGTGGTGAGTAATGTGATACGTGCAAACTTATCTTACCATCAAAAGAGGAAGTTTATGCATGATGTACAACACTACTTTTGGGATGAGCCATATTTGTTTCGACGATGTGCGGATGGTGTTATTTGACGATGTATATCCCATGTAGAGGTGCCTAATATATTGGAAGCATTCCATACTTCCCAAGTTGGTGGACATCACGCAGGTAATCGGACAACAAGAAAGGTATTGCAAAGTGGATATTATTGGCCTTCGATATTCAGAGATGCCTACGACTTTGTTAGAAGATGCGACCAATGCCAAAGACAAGGTGCTATTTCGAAACACCATGAGATGCCCATGTCAAAAAATCCTTGAAGTAGAGCTCTTTGATGTATGGGGTATTGATTTCATGGGTCCATTCGTAAATTCGTTTGGAATGAAGTACATCCTAGTTGCTGTAGATTATGTCTCAAAATGGGTTGACGCTGTAGCGTTGACCGACAATGAGGGAAAGCGTGTTGTAGCATTCTTAAAGAGAAATATCTTCTCTCGCTTTGGAGTACCACGTACTATTATAAGTGATGGAGGATCTCACTTTTGCAACAAGCTATTCAAATTCGTGTTGGCAAAATATGGTGTCAAGAAACATAAGGTAGCCACGCCTTATCACCCACAAACTAGCGGCCAGGTAGAGGTTTCCAACCGATAGATCAAGCAAATCCTTGCTAAAACGGTAAATGCTAATAGGACAGATTGGTCTCGGAAGCTGGACGATGCACTATGGGCCTATAGGACTGCATTCAAAACACCAATTGGCATGTCCCCTTATCAACTAGTTTATGGGAAGGCTTATCACTTACCCATTGAGCTTGAGCATAAGGCATTGTGGGCATTAAAGCGATTGAATATGAATTGGGATGATGCAATGAATCTGAGATTGGAGCAACTGAACGAGATGGATGAATTCCGTCTACATACTTATGAGAGATCGGACCTATACAAGGAGCGGATTAAGAAGTATCATGATCAGCGGATTGTTCGACGAAACTTTCAAAAGGATAATATGGTGCTTCTCTTCAACTCCAGATTAAAGATATTCCCAGGTAAGTTAAAGTCCAAGTGGTCTGGTCCGTACAAAGTTATCCAAGTCTACTCGTCTGGAGTAGTTGAGTTGGAAGACACCAATGGTGTTATCTTCAAAGTTAATGGCCAACGAGTTAAACCCTATATCGGTCCTCTTGATTCGATAAATTATATGGCCATCACTTATCTCGACGAAGTCTAAGTACTCGAGGTAACTATGTCGTGCCGCGACAATAAATAAGGCGCTAGATGGGGGGCAACCCATCGTTTATCATTTTTCATTTTTTTTGTTCTATTATGTGTTTTGCTTTTGATTAATAAAAATAAAAAAAGAAGAGTCGTGCCACAACCAAAACTAAGGCGCTTGGTGGGAGGCAACCCATCGTACTAATCGTTTTCATTGGTTTTGAGCAAATGTAGGTGCAAGAGGTATACAATGAGGAGATCGATTTCAAATTTCGATTTGGACGGATTGCATGGTAAAGGTGGTAAGTTAGGAATGAAGATGCAAAAGGCTATGGATTGAGCATTGCTCATGAAAATATAGGCATCGAACAAGGCTAGGCCTAGGTAAAACTAGGCCACGAACAAGGAAAGGCCTATACTATGGCCTAAGGTCTCGGAATCTAGTATGCCATAGCATAGGCTCCGCCTATGCTAAAGCCTTTGGCCTCTGAATCTCAAATGCAAAGTGAAAGGCGCCGCCTATGGTCACTAAAGGCTTTGCACTAGGCACCGCCTATGCTCACCAAAGGCAAAGAAAAATGCGCCGCCTATGCCAAGCATAGTCAAAGCTAAAGGCGCCGCCTATGGTAACATTTTGTCTCCAAAACCGATTTTAAATGGGTCAAAACCCGACCCAACCTTTTTCTATAAATAGGAGACTTAGTCTTGAAACACAAACACATTGAAAAACCTAACTAGGCATCGCACATACTCTCCAAATCATCTCAAAAATTTTCCTTTTGCTCTAATTCTTCACAAGAACATCAACCAAAGGCATTAATCAAGTAAGTACTTCTTTGTTCTTCATTTATTTTTCGTAAGTACTACATTATCATGCCTATTATGAATTGCTAAATCTTGAAGACATATTGGTGATAAGAATGTGTTTGAATTGTTGATACACAACCAAGTGAGTGAACATATACATTGGGATAATCTTAACTTGTTTCCAACTTGAATTTGATTTTGATGCATTGTTATACTACTTACGGAATTTCCATAGTCATTAACATTGCATAATCTTGTCACTTGAATACTTACATGTTGGAATGACTTGTTCATCGGAATGGGACTTATAGTGGCCTACCAACATAGGAGGTTGTGATTATTGTTTGATGCTATACCTTCATGTAATCCCTATGTAGTAGTCTTGCTATATCCATCATGAAAGTATTGAAAAGATTACAAGAAGGGTGACATCTCTGATGTGATTGTTGGAATATAGCACCTAAAGCGTATGTCGATGAAGTCTAAGTAATCGACCACTTTTACTTCACTAATTTGTATCAACAATCTAAGTGTGGGGTGGTACCCCTATTGCTTGTGTATAGATTGTATCCATTGAGATGATGCTAACATGAACATTGTTCTAAGTCTCAGGTACAATGGCCCCCAAAGCAAGACAAGGCAAAGATAAGGCTACCACTTCCCAAAAAGGCAAGAAAAGAGGCCGCAAAAAGCAAGGAGAATCATCCTCAATGCAATTACCACGCCGCATGTTTGGAATAAAATGGGTTCTTGAGGAGGAAGCAAAGGAATGGTATAGGAACAACAAGGAAAGAAAATATGTTCATGTGGACTTGATAAACAAGGAAAGCCTAGCGAAGAAGGAGCCGCGCATGTTGGCCAAGATCATGGCATTACATCTTGATTTCATCTTCCGAGACATGGGAGAAGGTAATCTCGATTTGACAAGAGAATTTTATGCCAACTGGTCGCCGAAAACCACAGGCAGCGAGGTCAAGATTCGGGGCCAAGTTTTACAACTCAATGCGGATTTCTTCAACTCCTTTCTTGGCTTGCCTTCAGTCGATCCATCACCATTAAAAGAGCTGTACAGTATACCTCCATATAGAGAAATTCGACACACACTTTGTGGAAGTAGATCCATGGCAAGGTGGAGCAGACAAAAAGACACCGGATGACCCACCCCCTTCCCATATGCTTCTTTGAATAGGGAAGCAAGGATATGGTTGCGTATTGTTAACTCTTGCCTCATACCAGGGACCCAGTACACCAAGATAACAAGAGATAGAGTGTGCTTGGTATACGCACTGATGACGAATGTCCCTATCAACTTTGGGGCAATTATTCGATCCACCATGCAGAAAGCCAGGCTACACAAGCGGTCCCATTTCAGTCTCGGCAACTTGTTGACTACAATCTTGAGGAAGGAAGACATCGAAGAGGAACCGGCTGATCATAGACTCTCACACAATCTAAAGAAGTTTGACCTCACAAAGGTCAAAGATGCTGAAACCACACATAGCGTCAACCTTACTACGGCAGAGAGACATGCTCAGGATGAGAGTTTCTTTCGCCATCTTTATGGCATGACTCGGTTCACAATGATGAGTGGTGGACGTGTTCCAACTGCTGCAGAGCTCCAACAGCTGGATCATGACTATCCAATGAATGTGCATGCAAGGGAGATGTATGGAGTAGGTACATACTTTGAGGAATCTCTTGATGACGATGTGCCAACCGATGATGAGCGACGAATGCCAGACTCCAACGTGGAGGAGAATTCTGATGACGACGACTCCTATGATGATTCCGACGAAGGGGGTATGACCCCCGACATAGAGGAGGAGTCCGACTGACCAGGTTCTTCGTCTTTATTTTCCACTGAGGGCAGTGTCCCGTCTAAGTGTGGGGGTATTTGCATGCTATACTCCTCTATCCGCATTTGCATTTATTTATGTTTGTTTGTTTGAGTTCTTTTTCGTTTTTTGGTTTTTTTGTAGTTAAATTTTTTTTTAACTTAACTTCGCATGAAATTATTCTAATAGGCAGCATGAGATTATAACAAGAGTTTGTGCTAAAATCATGACTATTGAGACGTTTAGGCTCTAATTGTGACTCACTATGTGATATTGTGTGGTTCAATTCCTTCATTTGTTGGGTCAAGAGTCCATGCTACTCCCAATAAAGTCGACCATGTGCCTTGTGTGTGTGAGGATATTGTATATTCTATGTTTGTGGCTGATGCTAGAACTTGCTTGGTATGTATGTAAAGCGAAAATAAAGAGTGCAAGTTTAGGAGATGATTTAAGCATTTCTTTGGCAACCTGTAATTGTTTACCCTCATTCTAACCTACCCATGAACATCATCCTAGTTAAACCCTTTTGAGCCTTTAGCCTATGTTCTTTGACAGCCTCATATGTAAGCCTAATCCATTTTTTTCAAGACCATAATTTGATCCAAATTCCTAAGTGCTTTAAAGTGTAAAGTCATGTGACAAAATAAGAGGAAGTTGGGTAAGTATGATGCTTTAGAATGTAATGGTGCTTGAATTTGTTATGAAAAAGAATTGCTATCATAAGAGGTATGTTATGAAAAGAAAAAGGAAAGGAAAGCTGAAAAGTTGCTTAAAATTGAAAAACAAAAGAGGAGAAAAAGGGTGGTAGAATAAAAGAAGGTAAAAAGGTTGTTTGAAAGAAAAGTGTTAATGATACAATGTGATGTATTAAAGCGCTTAGGAACATAGTCACTATTTCTGGCCAAAATAGTCCTACCTGTCCCTTAGCCTACATTACAACCCGTAAAAGACCTAGTTGATCCTAAGCTTAGCATTCTGACATTTAGTGGAGCATTACACAAAGGGCAAGCCTATGGTCATCAGTTGCTGCATATGAATTCTTTGTGAGAGCGAGAGCAAGGATATTTCTATACCCATGTTTGAAAAATATGCTATACATGTGAGTGATTATGGGTAATATATTGTGAGACACACATGGTTGATGAGTTTTGGGTAGTTGTGTATAACTCTTTGTACCTTAACTTTTGGATATCAATTAACTACCATCACGAGTCTATGTTGGAGGTTGAATTATTTCTACTAATGATCAGAAACTACTCTTTGTTGATAATTGTTGTGCTTGTCTTGATGAATATTTTGTGTTGATACTGTGAAACCCTAAGTTGATGTTTAGATGGACATGATAGTTTGTTCAAGGACGAACAAAGCTTCAAGTGTGGGGTGTTGATGATAGGCGAATTTACACGCCTATAGTGCTATATTTTACCCATATTTTAGCAATGTTTTGAGAACAAATTATATATTTCATGCACTTTTAGTCCTTTTTCCTGTAAGTGAGCTAACGAACATGATTAGCAAAGTTTCAGGTATAAATGATGCAGAATTCAGCATTTTATGGATAACTTGACGCCAAAGAAAGCTTCACAAAAGGAGAAAAGGGAGTCTTGGACGCCAAGGACCAAAAGTGGCGCATGGAAAATCTGTCCCAGGCTTAAACAACAATTCTGAAGACTTTGGGGACTAGCAGTAATTTATTAGGATTAGGATAATGATACATTAACCTAGTACAATTGGGTTAAGTATTTCATTAGCTTAGTAGGATTTGGTTAAGTATTTCATTAGCTTAGTAGGAATAGGATATGGGTATTATAAATACCCTATTTTGCTAGAGATTTTGGGGGATTCTACTTAACAACAACTCTCATCTTACCTTACAATTCATTCACTACTACTTCTAATTCTACTTTTTATTCTTCTTCTATTCATCTATTCAATTCTTAATTTCCGCAACAAGAGAAACGTTACTTTGCTAGGAATTCACGCCTAACGCCTACCACACTACTACTACACGAAATCTTTATTTTGATATAATAACAATGTCTATTGTGATTTCCTTCGCACTCATGGGTAACTAAACCTCTCTATTGGGGTTATGGAAGCCGTTTGAGATACTATCTATTGCTATGAGTTTGTGAATTCGTGACACGTATGCTGCTTATATCATTATTCTCTTCATCTTAATGCAAATTCTTTGTGGTTGCAAACGCAAGAATACGCCAGTATAGCATTAACTTGTTCGAAAGAAAAGTTATATGTCTGGAAAAGAGATAATGTCAAGGTAGTAGGGTCCCATCCCCTATTAAAAAGTTAGTGTCGTAACTGGATTAACCTCTTGGAGAATTTGTACCGTTAGATACGCTTTAAGCTCGAAAGAGTTAAAGTGAAATAATCCTCGAATAGGTCGAAAGACGCCTGGATTTACCATCGAATACAATTCTCTATAAGCACATGCATGTCTGAATTCCGCATAACTCATAGCTAATAGAGACATAAACTCAGAAGTTGGACATAACCCCAACTCTTCAATTCTCATTGTTTTACAACCTACTAAACATTCTCTCTTTTTACTTTTCTATTTTCAGTTTTTACTTTAATATTTTGGTTACACATTACAATCCCCCCTTTTTACGAGACTTGCACTAAAAGTCTAGTAATCTTTGCTTACTTGTTGACCAAGCTATTCCCTGTGGGATCGATACCCAACCCAGTTGGGTTCTATATTTGACTATGACCGCTTTACACTCCTACGAGAGCTATAGATTGAGCGTTATCAATCATCTGGAGAATATATTAAGGACACTGGTCTTGCATAATAGCATAATTCAAAAATTAGAGGTAACGGTAAAATTCTACTTATCTTAAGAGATCTAGAAATCCGTATTGGGGGTTTAGACATATTTTGATAGATTTGAAAGTCATATATCAACTAAGTTTTTAGAGTGTTTAGCTCTTGATATGAAGGACAATACTTCTGACTTGGCCATACTGATAGAAAAAGTCAATGATCTACTAAGAGGACCATCCAATTGCACCTCTTCCATCGCTTGTTATGCCATCACTAGTAAAACTAGTTACTGATGTAAAAGTTCCTAGGTTTCTATAGTAGGACTCTAGTAGTTAAGGTCGATTATTCAAAGGTTGAGGAGGTAGAGAGGGATTTTCAGCCTTATAAGAAGAGAAATAGAGAAAAATAGGCCTAAAAAGAAATGTAAGGAAGAGAAGAAAAAGAAAGATAACGTATCGGAGCATACCTCCTAGAGAGTTTTACTGAAGGAGGTGAGACTTCATACCTACTACTGTGGCGGTGACCCAGACTAGAGGGGTATAAATTTTGCCCTGATTCAATTATTTAGTGCGCTGGTTGCCACCGCTGCCCACCTAGTAAAGAGTGTTTTAGCCACAACCAAGGTCACAAGGGTAGATACTTCTGGAGTAATCCAATATCATAGCCTAGTCGGCCAGAGTATGAAGGGCATCTAATGCACCCCAAGTTTGTCCCTTGTCCAGCTTTTTCTTTCATATCTAACAATGATAACATTGCTTGCTATATAATTAGGAGTGTGGGTATACCACAATTGATTATTTTTATTGTCTTGTTTCGTTTTCCTCGATTGCGTTATCTTAGTTTGAACCATCATGTTTAGGAGTTTTACTGATTTTTTGTTAGTTTTTATTTTGTGTTTGCATGTAACTTAGAGAAAAATATGAAAAATTGGTGCAATCCATAAAATAAAGAGAACAGAAATTATTTTGAACTATTTGTTACTGTAATGACATGATTTTTTGGTGTTTTTTAAGAACTATTCATTTTTGTGTGATTTGACCATTTTACCCCTCTCTATGGCTGTGCTATTTGGTTTATGAGTTATGGGAATGGATGGCATGGTTTTAAAGGCCTTTGAGAATTTTTTGGGTGAGTTGAGGTCGTTATGAGGCTCTAAGAGCTAATAGTTGACTTTGGTCAACATATCGAGATCCAAGTGTTGAATGGAAAATGCACTGCGCCATCAGATTTAGAATGTCAATTTTTGAGATTTTCTAGTCTGTAACTGGTGCAATAAAATAGGTGTGATCCCATTTTAAAGTCTCCAGCTGGTGCAATAAAACTAGTTTGTTTTGGTGGCTTTTAGATCCCATTTCGACCCTTCGTTCTGAAATATTATAAATCAGGTTTCGAGGTCAATTTTGTGAAATGACATTTTTTCAAAAAATCTGACATCACCATTGAGTTTGAGCATTGAATTTGATAGGGTATCATAGTTCTCTTGCACTCTAGAGATTCCGGATGAATTTTGAGGGGCCCGCGGAGACTATGAATTTTCCAAGTCTTCAGCTTTATAGGAGGACACTTTAGTGGACCATTAGGCACTTTAGCTGCCCTGGTCTACTAAAAGGTATTGCTTTATTGGTCACTTGGGTATGTATATATATACACCTCTTTCTTGATTTTCCTCCATTTTTGACATTTGGTGCTTTGGGTTTTAGAAATATTCGACAATTTCTTCCATTTTCAAGCTTGGGTAAGCTCCAAATCCCTATTTCAATTATTTTTTTTGGTTTATGTCATTTTAATCTTGTTGAAACTAATAACGCTCGACTTACACGTCAATTGAAGTTCAGGGCGGTCATCGTCAAGATATTTACCCAACTTTGGAGTCGGGGTCGAATCCATGAGGAACAATGTGAATGGCGATCAAATTAATTTGAAATAATAGATATAAGTTAAATTCAATCCAATAGTACAAGAAGATGAAAATGTGGGAGATAGGAGTCAACACTAATGTTTCTTTTAGGGTTTTTCTAGTATTAATTCTTGGCTATGAATAATTAGAGTTTAAACAATTAGGCACGGATCTTGGGATTATACATTACTAAGGGAATGACGTGTAGGTGTTACTAATCAACATCAATTTAGTAACTCAAATATGGGTAGGTTTGGTAATAGATTTTGGTGGTAGTCTTTCAACCAAACACCAAACTTTCACGCGTTGATTCTTTCGAATACCTAACGGGTGTGTTCAACAATTGGTAACCACAACCTCAATCTAGGCATCTCTATTTCTAGGATGATACCCATGTTATAGTTAACTTCAAAATAACCCTTATGTATAAGATAGTAAAAATTTAGCTAACTACATACATAATTGTCTGTCATTGCTTTGGTTTCGACGTCCCTTTTTCGAGGATGATGTGAACTCCTAAAGTTCACCCAAAACCCTTCTTTCAAAGATGGCCTTGAGCTTTCTAGAATTTAGAGCATTCACTCATCAAACCCGTGTGGGTATTTGGCGCTTTCACCTACAAATCCCAACCAAGTTAGAATAGCAATGATAAATCCCATAAGTATGAACTACAAAATAGAGGCTAACAATAACAACCCACACACACTTTAACCCCTATTCACACATAACTCCAAGAGGGAGATCTAGCTCAACATAAGATAAATAAGTAAAGATATACTCATAATCTCCATTGAAATGATTTATTGAAGATTAAGTGAATGTTAATTAAAAGTTGACACTACCATAAATCAACAATGGAAGTGAGCCAATACTTCACTTAAAGTCTCCAATGCATTCTTCACCTAAAATTTATACATTATTTTTTTCTCCAAAAATGGAGGCTATGAATTCATGAGCTAAACCTAAAATTGGGGAAGATGGAATCTCCTAAATAATGCTAGGGTTTGAGTCTTTTTGTCCAAATTTGGATTAGCCACGTGCATTTCTAGTTTTTCCCATTGGCTATTTTCTTCCGCTGAGCCGTGACCGCGTTGGTCTGGCTGTGACCGCGGTTATCATCTATGACCACGGTTCATTAACTATGCTTTGAATATCATGACCGAGGTCTGCTGATTGCAACCATGGTAGCTGAGGCCCTTCTGCTCCAGGTCTTTAGTTGCACTTTCTTGCTCCCTTTATCATTTTAAGCTCCAATCCATATCTTTCTATCTCCTAAACTTTATGTCTACAAAGAGTTGATATTAGTGCATTTAATAACAACTTATGTCTCATTTATTCATTCAAAACAAGGTAATGTGCACAAATGTTGAGTGTGAATGAGTGGTAAAATCACCACTCATCAACACCCCCAAATTAAAGCTATTGTTTGTCCTCAAGCAACACTTCCTATTATCATGAGACACAATCATTTATGCCCAAACTTCATGCCTTAAAGATCCTAATGACTTCAGCCCTAGTCACTACCACAAATAGCTCAATACTTATGGGTTAAGATATTTTTCACTACTCCCTCATCATAAGACACACTATCAAAGGATTTACAGGAATTTAAGGAGTAATTAAGCAACAACCACTAATTCTCTTGAAGTGACTCACCTTTGGACCAAAACTAAGCTATACTCTATCTGCCTCATTACTCGGGAGGTGACACAATTGCCCACCTCAACTTGTTAATATGCCTACCTCACAAGATAAAGAATTCAACACACCAAACTACCAAGTTTCAACAAGGAATTTAAGTGCAAAAACTCTCTCCCTCACAAAAGAAATCTCTATGCAACAAGTGTCATCCAATAGGCTTGCCCCTATTTTCAATTGCCACTACAAAGAAAGTAAATAGTTGAAGATCTCGAAGACTTTGTAAGCTTATAACATAGGTTCGAGTAAGGGTAAGATATCATTTGGGACTAACATGGCTACACCCTTACTTGAACATCAACATCACACTAATAATTCTCTTTTTTGACTATGGTCCACTCTTCTTTGTTTTCTCTCTTTTCATACGCCTATATTTTTCCTGTTTTGTTCACCACTTTTCTTTCATTCCTTTTTAGTGCAACTTTTGTTGCAATTCCTTCTATTATTGGATCCTTTCCTTTTCTATTCCTTTATTTTCAACACTTAGGCATATTCGGGATTTTACTAACATATAGTGGCCCCGAAATTCCTTCCATCAAATTTCACCACCCCCAACTTAGGCTTTTATCCTTAAGTTGCATCTTTAAGTTCAAGGAGGGTACGGTTAAAAAGAGGGATAAAAAAAATGTTTCACGGTTTGTAATGAGTTTTCCAACAAAATGATCCAAAGGCTCAAAGTGGGTAACTAGGGATTACAATCATGTACGGGTAGGATTTACTAGGAATAAGTGGCTTGCAAAATCACAAAGATGGCCTTAGATCATTTCTCCAACCAAATACAATAAAAATAGCTTTAAAAGACTAACGGGGGAAGTTCTAGATAAGATAAGTATACAAGAGATAAATGCAAAGAACTCACTACACATGGTATGTAAAATTTTCCAATAGAGCTCAAGTGTCCCTCCCACTAGAGACAATTTTTAAGTATCTAATTCTATTCAGAAGTCAAAAATTTACGGAGCCATAAAAAGAGAAAAAGTTTTGTTACAAAATTGCTCACGTCCATGACCTTGATGCTATTTTGAAAAAAATTATATGGAGAGAGTTGTTCCTTTTATATTATCACCACATATAATTTGCTTAACTATGGATACAACCAAAGTCTTAGTCTTATATTTTGGCTCAAAATGGGCACGCTAACCATACGGCTACTCAGACTTCACCAATGGCATAGAATTTTATCTCAATATGCACTTAACAATGTTATATATACTCAAACTTCCTTTGTATTCATGTCTCAAAACCCAAAGATGACGTCTTTCCCTTAAAATTGTTGTCACTCAATCTATCATAGGGAAAACCTTGTCATACATCATCAAAATCAAAATAAAAGTAAGAGAAAAACTAAAACTAAAAATCACATGATAATCGACAAAACGTGGGCACCATCAGAGTGCCCAAATTTTTCGTATCTCAAAACCAAATAAAAACATTATCCAAGTGTCATCCTAAAACAAAATAGAAAGAAATATCCAGCAGCGCATCACTAAAATAATACAGATCTGGGGGCACCCCCAACTAAAAGTAATGCAGTGTCCTCACTTCATGTACAAGAAAGCAAGAGTAAAAGGGTTGGGTTTGAGCACCTTAAAGATGCCTTAAAGATGTCCTCAGCATCACCACCACCAGCATCATCAGCTAACCAATCTACAGAGGCCTCATCTTCACCATCCAAACTTAGTGAAGGTAGTCGATAGTTGGGTTTGAGCACCTTAAAGATACCTTTCTCCCCCTTTCACAGCTTTTTGAAGAACATGTCTCTCTTCTTCTCTCTCTTCACCATTTTATTATGCGAATACTTAAGGTCCCTATGATAAGCAGCTAAGGATGAATAGGCTCTCTCAAGACTAGCTAGTATGGCACCCTACTTCTACTGCTCTGCCATGTACTTCTCATAATCTGACTATGCTATATATGAATGACATGCAGTAGAGGTCTCTCCTAGTCCTTGAGGTAGTTTGGACAATAGTTCCCTCACCCCCTTCATTTGAATAGAGTTGTTATTAAAAATGATGGCTGATGAAGGTCTGCAAGAGTCTATGTCCTCTTGGACTAATTTGCCTGCATCCATCTTTGTCTTCTTACTCTGACCAGTGAGACCCTCACCTCTGAATTTGAGTGGGCAGATAAGGGATCCTGGATGTGCCCAAGTGTCTACATTATACTCCTCTACTTCTACCCTTTTACAAAGCTCACTGATAAGGGAAAGAAAGAGAAGATGATTACCTCCATGGGTCTTGAAGTACCACAACTCTAAAATCACAATCTCTTCCATATTCAGAGCAATTCTATATAGAATACCCGACACCATTCAAGCTCATATCTCTATGACAATGGTCATATGAGTGCATAGAGAGACTCTGCTACAGATGATGTTCAGCCACCGCCTTGCTTCATCCTTGAAGTCATTCATTAGAATATCCCTTTTTGTAGTTTCCCAGGGAACTTCTTTTCCAGGATATAAGATATCAGCCATCCAGGTCCCTAGCTCGTATGACTTGGCATGAAACAACCCCATTTCAGCATCTAGGAGCCCATACACTGCATTAATCTGCTCAGCTCTGAAGTTCACTTTGCTACCCCTCATCACTGGATTTGTAATACAAACTATGCTGAGGTTTACATAGAAATCACGTACCCACTTCTCATTAGCAAAATAGGGTTCTGGGGCAAAGCACATCCACCGGGTCACAGTGACTCTGGAATGGAATTCTGGGAGCTTCTTCTCCACCTTGTCTAAGCTGATATCCCTTTTAAGGAGTAGCTTTGTCCTATGGAAATACTCATCGTAGAGGTGTTGGCATTGCGTGACCATGAATCTAGTGTCATTGAAATCTCCCATCGTTGAGGCTGAGAACCTGTAAGCAATGTAACTCAGACTAACATTAGTATTATCATTCCAAAAACATGCTAGATCAAACAGATAAGCTCATGTGGGAGTGTTATGGAAGTTTTGAGGGTAACAGAAGATGTGTAGAAATTTTGACTTCTGCCAAAAATTGCACTTACGTATGGCGATCATGGAGCATTGACTTTGATAGCGGTCATCAGGATCACGATTGCAGTACTTAAGACTAGGTTTGATAGTTTTTGTATAGTGCTCAATATACAGCTTTATCCCACCCCTTTTTTCAACTGGGCATGACAATATTATTAACATTGAATATAATCCTAGTATGTATGATTATAGCCCCAAACTTGAAATAATTCTAATTGAATTCACTGGGGAATTAAATTAAACATATGATGTACACAATCATCTCAACTGTTTAAAACTTAAATTTGGGTACTCAAGACTTCCCCATTAGTGTGTACACCAACTATAATAACTAACCACATTGATAATCACAAATAAGCAGGCATTTAATAATGAAAACATAATTTTAGGACTTCCCTGAACTATAAGTTCTAAGCAGTTAATTATCCATATCCATGGAGTTGAGATAACTTACCAAGTTAGATGATGCGATTGAAATGAAATTACACTTGGATATGCAATGCAAAGCCACAAATTTAAGAGAATTTTGAGAGAAATTTGAGAGAGAAGCATGGGAAGAAATCATATTCAGATGGTCATTAAAATGATTTGACAGCAATCGCGGTCACGTAGCCCCATGATCGCGAGTCACGGACTGTGGTTGTGATAACCGAGACTGATTAATCAGGTCTCTTTTATTTCTTGCTCAGTCCACATCTTCCAATTTGACATATTATGTTCTTAAAATTCAATCAAAATTCCTCTTAGGACCAATATTTCATGAATTATGCATGCAAAACAATAAAAATAAAATTGACTCTATATGCATAAATCAAAAGTATATATGCCATTTTTTGTTGCGTGATGGGTTACCTCCTATCGAGTGCTTAGTTTAACGTCCTGGAATGATGCCTACATTGCATTTTTTTATGTTTCACTTGGAGGATTTGAGTCTCTGTCCCAACTTTTATTCAATATGCAATGAGCGGCAGGGGGACAAAAGATTCAAATCTTCCAAGGTGAAACTTGGAAGAGGCAAAGAAATGGAGAGTAAGCTTTGAGCTCACCAGTTTTAATACTTGAATGTTTTACGTAACTTCGCATCGAATTTTTGGTTGGGCTCCTTGGGTAAAATTCATCATATCAATAGGCCATTCCTTGTACATCACAATTTAAGTTCCTTGGCCATTGATGGATGGAGTTCCATATTCTCCATTGGAATAGCAAATTCCAAGATATAGGGATTGTACTCCCCCACCTCACAATCTACTATTTGCCTAAGTAGATGGATTCTTATCACATCTTATACTTATCAGAAGATGTTATAGAGAAAAATAAAATAAAATAAAAATCTACCTACAAAAGATAATCACAAACAAATATATACATGCTTGAATTCAAACAAGTTACTACAATTCCAAACTAACTCAATACGCTAAATTGTTCCCCAACAATAGCGCCATTTTTAATAACGCTCAAGTTACATATCAATTAAAGTGTAAGGCTGTTGTCATTAATACATTTACCCAATTTTGGAGATGGGGTTGAATCCATAAGGAACAATATGAGTGGCGATTAAATTAATTAAAAATAATAGATATAAGTTAAATTCAAACTAATAGTAAGATAAGATAAAAATAGGGGAGGTAGTAGTCTACACTAATGTTTCTTTTTGGATTTTTCTAGTATAAATTAGAGGATATGAATAATTAGAGTTTTGAAAATTAGGCACGAATCTTGAGATTATGCATTACTAAGGGAATGATATATGGGTGTTACTAGTCAATATCAATCTAATAACTCAACTATGGGTAGGTTCAGTTATAGATTTTCCTACTAGTCTTTCAATAAAACACCAAACTTTCACCTGTTGATTCTTTCGAATACTTATAGGTGTGTTCAACAATTGGTAACCATACCTCAATCTAGTATCCCTATTTCTGGGATGATACCCTTGGGATAGTTAACTTCACAATCACCCTTATATCTAAGATAGTAAAAATTAAGCAAACTAAACACATAATTGTCTGGGATTGCTTTGGTTTCCACATCCCACTTTCAAGGATATGAATTCCTAAGGTTCACCCAAAACCCTTCTTTCGAAGATGGACTTGAGCTTTCTAGAATTTGGAGCTTTCACTCATCAAACCCATATGGGTATTTGGGGATTTCTCCATCAAATTCTAACCGAGTTAGAATAGAAATGATTAAACCTATAAGTATGACCTACAAAATAGAGGCTAACAATAAAAACCCGCATATACTTTAACCCCTATTTACATATAACTCCAAGAGGGAGATCTAGCTATACATAAGATAAACAAGTAAATATATACGCATAATCTCCATTGAAATTATTTATTGAAGATTAAGTGAATGTTATGTCAAACTTGACACTCCTACAAATCAATAATAAAGGTCAGATAATCCCCCCACTTAGAAAGTCTCCAATGTATTCTTCACCCAAAATTTATACAATATTTTCTTCCCCAAATATGAAGGCTATAAATTCAAGATCTAAAACTAAAATTGGGGAAGATGGAATCTCCTAAATAATGCTAGGGTTTGATTCTATTTGTCTAAATTTAGATCTACCACGTGCATTTCCAATTTTACCCTTGGGCTATTTTCTTCTGCTGAGCCACAATCACACTGGTCTGGCCGTGATTGCGTGTACGCAACCATGGTTCATTTACTATGCTTTAACTACAATGACCACTGTCAGCGATTCGCGACTGCGGTAACTGGGGCCATTCTACTCCAGGCCTTCAACTGCACTTTGTTGCGCCCTTTTTGAACATTTTAAGCTCCAATCTATATCTTTCTATCCTCGACTTCATACCTGCTAAGATTGGATATTAGTACATTTAATATCAATTTATGTCTTGTTTATTCATTCAAAATAAGGTAATTTGCACAAATGTTAAGTGCAAATGGGTGGTAAAATCACCACTCATCAAAAACTCAATTTCAAAAGTGAAATTTGAAGATTTTGGTCTGAAAGGCATAAACTAGAAATTCTTTAATTTAAACCCCAATTTCAACCCATTTTCACTTGGTTTTTCTTCTATGGCTTCCTTTAATCATGCATAGTATTCTTAGGACTAAAAATTCTATTTTCACCTTTTTTTCCAAAAATCTATTTAGGAGGTCCGTTTTTACCCTAACTTGAAAATAGGAAATATGGATATCATTCTTGTCCTTTTGATGCATTGATTCTATATTTGTATATTTTAGTTGATTTAAATGCCGTTTATGTAGGAAGGCATCATGATTGGGGTTTTTGCATTGGGTTATCTTTATTCGAGGTGGGTTATGGCTTAATTTTCTTCAAACTGGGTTGGGTATTTAATATATGTATAAAATAATGTTATGGGTGAGGGAACTAATCATAGAAGTGTATTTATTATTGTTTTTTTGCTCGTGTGGGGGCTTGTGTTGTTGTTATTTTGTGGTTTTGAGATATTATTTGCAATATGTAGTATGTGAGGTCTTATATGATATTATTAGCCTGGTAATTATATGATTGTTTGTTTTCTAGGTGGAAAATTTCTAAGTTGATATTTATGTGGTCTCAAATGGAATATTTTTTATATATCTTACTCTATTTGTTTATGGACTATATTAGATTCATGGATGGTTGGCATATTAAGTGGAATTTGGCTCATGTGTTTGTATATTGGTTGAATCTAGAAATTTTTATTCTTGTTGGTTCTGAGAGTTACATCCTCATATCATATACATTCATTATAAATTAGTACCACAGTGGAAATACTAGTTTTTTCTAATAGAAAATATGATATATTATACAACCCTTTACTGATTAAATGCTGGAGAGGAGTAATGGATATTGGATTATATATGGGTTGACGAACTCCTCATGGGTCCTACCTCAGAAGCATAGCTCAATAGGTGTATACGGAGGTTTTACGACAACCTCGTGCATTACATCCTCTTTATTTCATTTCATACACTTTGTATATTTTGTGTTATATTTTCACTCTTGATGTTATATCTATCAATTTGTGCTTGTTTTTTCCGTATTTTTTGTATGTGTATATTATAAAACTATTATAAGAGATGGTGTGGGATACTATTTAGGACATTTTTTGATTGCACATAATGTGCCCATAGTGTGTATTTTATATGTTTTATCTTTTACTTTGCTCAGTTGGCCTATGATACCTACTAAGTAAAGGTGGACTGTACTCACCCCTACTACACCCATTCGGTGCAGACCAGGTATAAGAGCACCATACGGTAGCTGATTCGAGCGATATTTAGAGTATTTTTTAGGTTCCAATCAATCTATGCTTCTGGTGTTTTTCCACTACCTCTCCTTATCTAGTTTATATCTTTTTTGTATTCAGATATAGATGTGTTCCCTTTTGGACTATCAGTTTATATATTTTGATTTTTAGATACACTTAGTTGGTTCTTACATTGTGACACCAAATTGTTGGAGATTGATGGTATCATTGTTATGTTTATTTGCTATTATGGTATATGTTTGGTTCAGCTTCATTGTAGAAGACTTACTTTGGGTTTGGGTATTGTTTTCTCATTTTGTGTCAGTTTGGGCGATAGTATTACTTGTTAAATCTTTCTGCGACAAATGCCATCATGACCCTTGATATTTGGGTCAAGACAAATTAGTATCAGAGAATCCAAGTTCACTGGTCTCATCAATGTAAGAATAGGATGTCTAATTGAGTCCCGTGGATTGGTACGTAAACATCTATATCTATCTTTTAGATGGTATAAGATATCTTTAGGAAACTTTCTTTATTTCATTCTATATCAAGAAAATTTTTCCATACCTTATATTTTAAACTAAGTTTTGCCCTTTTCTGTGTAGATGGTGAGGACTAGATCCCTTAAGGTTAAGGATGGAAAGCTATCTTTAAGGAGATTTAGGGCCTACTCTAGTTTCATAGAGTTTCTTTACCTTATTCTTGGAGGGGTTGTTGATTCATTTACTAACTCATTTTGATAGTGCTCATCTGAGAACACCTGGTGTACCACCAGCTCTGAGTATTATATTGTACCTCTATCTGTGTTAGAGTCTACCTATGGTTTTCCTCCAATTTTGAGTATAGATCATCCAATGGTATCGATATTTATTTATGGTACTCTTTAGAGATTAAGTGTTGTTCCTCTTTTAGAGTCTATATCTTAGTATGGTATTCCGAGATCAGGAGTTCAGCCTTTATTTATATTACCTCCTCAGGTGGGATCAAAGCCATCTAGATTTACTATGTCTTCAATTATTGCAAGTACAATTATGTTTGCTAAGGATTAAAAGTTCTTTGAAAGGTTTACTTACTTAGGTTCTTCTTAGATTTAGTGGTGTTGCGGGTGAGGATGACTATGAATTCTTGATTGATTTTAGAGAGTAGTTATATTATCTTTGATCGGTTGACTCACGTAGGGTTTCTTGCACTACTTATTAATTAAAAGATACAACTAGGGATTAGTGGAGGTCACTTTTTCATTACAAACCTTTTGGTTCTTTAAATATGACTTGGAATCAGTTTTTTGAGGCTATTTTGGATAAAGTTATGCCACACAGTCTGAAGGATTAGGTGAGGGATGAGTTTGATCACCCAGATCAGGGCTCTATGACTGTTGGTAGAGTATGACGCTTGATTCCATGCCTTACCTAGATATTTTGATGCCATTATTTCTATCGAATCTTGGAAAATTCAGAAGTTTATCAATGGGTTTTATATTTTCCTTCAACTTGTTGCTACCCAGATGGTAGGGTCAAGGGAATCATTCAAGAGTATATTACATTATGCTAATATGACTGAGTCTATTCTTCAAGCGTCTCAGGGAGGCACTAAAAGGGAGCACCATCGAAGCGAGTTCAGAGGTTACACTCCTTAAGGTAGAAATTTTAGAGGCTTCCACGGGTATCATGGGATACCCGTGTAGGCAGCCAGCAAGATTCAGGTAGTGGGTCTTTTAGTTCAGCAACTTTGAGTGGTCATTCTAGTTTAGTCGTACCTCCCCCTATTGAGTCAGGCCACAGGATTTGCTTTGTGTGTGATAAGGCTGGCCATTTGACCAAGGACTATCCCATCATAATATTTTCAGGCCTTCTTCTATATCAATGGTGAGAGGTAGAAGTTCTACTAGAGGTGCGCAAGGCAGAGATAGCAGTGCCCATTGTAGTGGTTGTAGGGCCATTTAGTTGGGTAGTAGTCATGGACAATGCTATGCTATACCTACTAGACTAGAGGCAGAGGCTTCCAATGCTATTATCACAAGTATCATCCTAATTTTCATTAGCTTTGTATCTATGCTATTTGATCCGGGGTCTACTTTTTCCTATGTATCTGTATATTTTGCTTTGAGTTTTGATTCATCTGTATTTTTCCATGTCTATCCTTGTATCTACCCCTGTAGAAGACTCTTTAATGGTGGATTGAGTGTACCGATCTTGTGTTGTGTCTTTTGTTGGGCATAACACTTAGGTAGATCTAATTATCCTAGATATAGTAAATTTTAATGTCATCTTAGGTATGGATTGGTTGGATCTTTACTATGCTATCCTAGACTATTATTTCAAGACCACAAATTTAATTTCACTGGGTGTGCTAAGGATAACTTAGAAATATGTGCTTCATTCAGGTTGAAAAAGAGTTATATTTTTCCTTCAGGATTATTGCTTTGTTAAGAGGGTATGTTTGCCTTATATGGCCCATATTTGTGATACTAGTATTGCTTCACCACCGGCTTTAGATTACATTTATATTGTCTGTGAGTTCATAGATATTTTCCTTATGGATTTTTCTAGTATGCTTCCAGATTATGATATTGAATTTGCTATTGATGCTGATCTAGGAACCAAGCCTATCTCTATTCCTCCTTATATGATGGCCCCAATAGATTTGAAAAAATTAAAAGATCTATTATATGAGTTGTTGTGTAAGGGATTTATCCAAATTAGTGTATCAATTTGGGGTGCACCTGTCTTGTTTGTGAAGAAAAATAATAGGTCTATATGTATGTGTATTGATTCAATAGTTGAAAAAGGTGACGGTTAAGAATAAGAGTGATTAGCAATATGGTGTTGAGTGGAAAGTCTAAGAAAGCCTCTCTTTAGTGAGATAGTGTTTTGAGAATTGAAGGCCGAGTTTGTGTGTCGAGAGTGGGTGATTGGATTAGATTGATTCCGAGGAGGCTCATTGTTCTAGATATTTTATCTATCTAAGAATGCTAAAATGTATTGTGATTTGAGATAACATTATTAGTGGGGTGGTATAAGGAAGGATATAGAAGATTTTGTAGCTCATTGCATATATTGCCAGTGGGTGAAGGATGACTATTTAAGGCTTGGTAAGTTGCTTCAGAGGTTATCCATTCTTTAGTGAAAATGGAAATGGATCACTATGGACTTCATGACAGTGTTATCTCATACTTATCATGGTTCTAATAGTTCTAAGGTCATTGTGGATCAATTTGCCATTTTTGCTCATTTTATTTTAAGTCAGGTTTTAATTTGTAAGATAGTTTGTCTTCGTGGTGGTCTAGTGTCTGTCTCTTCAGATAGGGATTTTGTGTTCATATCTCACTTTTGGAATGCTTTCTAGGTGGAGTTGGGTACCCAAGTTGATCTTATTACAACCTTTATGCCCTAGACTGATGGTCGGTCAGAGTAGACTATTCAGGTTTTGGAGGATATGTTTTTCACGTGTGTTATGAACTTTGGAGGTTAGTGGGAGTACCATCTAGCTTTGGCAGAGTTTGTGTTTAATAAAAACTATCATCTAGTGTTGAGGTGGCTCCCTTCAAGGATTTATATGGTAGGTTTTGTTGCTTTTAGTTGATTGGTTTGAGGTTTCTTAGTTTAGACCTTGTGGTCTACACTTGGTTTATGAGTCCTTGGATAGATTTAGAGTCATTCAGGATAGACTTTAAGTGGCTCAGAGTAGGAAAAGTTCTATATAAATCGTAGACCTCGTAACTTGAGATTTAGTATTAGTGATTAAGTTTTCTTCGTGTGTCACCCATGAAGGGCATGATAAGGTTTGACAAGAGGGGCAAGCTTAACCATAGGTATATTGGACCTTTTGAGAATCATCAAACTATTGGGGACATGGTTTATAAGTTAGCATTTCCCCCAAATTTATCAACTATTCAAATAGATTTTCATGTTTCCATGCATTGGCATTACATTCTAGAGGAGTAACATGTTATTCATTTTGATTCAGTGTAGTTGGATGAGAGGCTATCTTTTATTGAGAAACGTGTCTCCATTTTCTCTTAGGATGTGAAACAGTCACGTTCTAGAGATATCCCAATGGTTAAGGTCCAATGGAGACATCGACCTATATATGAGGCTACTTAGGAGGTCGAGTCCAATATGCATGGTAGTTATCCCTAGTTTTTCATTAATTCATGTAGTTTCCTTACCTTTAGTTTGAGGATAAACTAGTAATGAGTTAATTTTTTTAATGATTTTTGCAAATCGTTTATTTCTATGTATTTTGATCATTTTACCCTTTTCTGTGGTTGTGTTATCTGATTTATGAGTTGCAAGAATAGTTGACACATTTCCCAAGGCCTTCGAGATTATTTTGGATGAGTTGAGGTCTTTTTGAGGCTTTAAGAGCTATTATTGACTATGGTCAACATATTTAGATCCAAGCACTGAATTAAAAATGGATTGTGCCATCAGATCTGGATTGTCGAATTTGGGTTAGTAGTAGGGTTGGTCTGATTTCATGGATTTTAAATCCAATTTTGACCCTTGGTTTGGAAATAGCATAAATCAGGATTCGAGGGTTAATTTTAGAAAAATGACATTTTTTCAAATATCTGATAACTCCATTGAGTCCGAAGCATCGAATTTTATAGGGTAGCACAGTTTGTTTTCATTATTGGGATTTCAGATAAATCACAAGGGGTCCACGGAGACTAGAAAATTCCAAGTCTCCAGCTAGTGCAATAAAATTGGTATGACTGCTAAGCAGCCCTTTGGGCGCTTTAAAAGATGGTGCTTTAGCATCTCATTGGGCATTTTAGCAATCTTGGTCTACTAATAGTTCTAGCTTAAGTACCCTGTCATTAGCACAGGTACTACTTTAGCGGCACCTGAGTATATATATATACCCTCTTTCTTGATTTTCCACTTTTTTTTGACAATTGGAGCTTCGGGTTTTAGACCTTTTGGGTGATTTCTTACATTTTCAATCTTGGGAAAGCTCCAAATACCTATTTCAATTGATTTTCTTCGATTCTTGTCATTTAAATCTAGTTAAAACTAATTTCAAAAGTGTAATGTGGGAATTTTGCCCCAGGAGGCCTAAAGTAGAAATTCCTCGATTTAACCTCTTATTTCAACCTATTTTCTCTTGGATTTTATCTTATGGCTTCCTTTAATCATGGGTAATATGTTTTTGGGATGGAAAATTTTTATTTCTCCCTTGTTTTTCAAAATCCCTTTTTTAAGGGGTTCATTTTAACCCCGACTCAGAAAAGGGAAATCTAGGTATCACTAGCTTTCTTTTGACATGTAGATTCTATATGTATGTTTTATTTGATTTTGTGGCCATTCACGATAGGAAAGCTTAGTGATTAGAGGTTTTTTGATAAGGTTTTCTTCATTCAAGGTAGTTCATAGCTTAACTTTCTTCGGACTGGGTTGGGTAGTTAATATTTGTATAAAATCATGATATGGGTGAGGAAACTAATCATAGAAATCACATTATTCAATTTTTGTACCCGTTTGTGGGCCTGTGTTGTTGTTATTTGATGGTTTTGAGACATTTTCTATGTGTGACTGCGTGGGGTCTTATATAATGTTATTGTCTTAGTAATTACATTATTGGTTGTTTGCTTGTGGAAAATGTCTAAGTTGGTATGCATGTGGTATCAAATGGCATATTTTTGGTATATCTTACTCAGTTGGTTTATGGACGATATTGAATTCATGGATGGTTGGCATATTGTGTGGATTTTGGCTCATAAAGTTGGTATATTAGTTGGATTTGGAAATTCTCATTTTGGTTGGTTGTAAGCATTACATCCTCTTATATACATTCATGAACCATTGATACCACCATGAAAATATTGTCTTTTTCTGATAGAAAATGTGATATCTTTAAAAATTCTCTACCATGTATGTGCCGAAAAGGGGTTATAGATATTAGACCAGAATTAGATTTTGAATTATATATGTGACGAACCCCCATGGGTGGAGCACAACTCGATAGGTGTATACGAAGGTTGTGAGAAAACCTCATGTCTCACATCATTATCATTATCATTATCTTCATTGTACTTCATACACTTTGTACATTTTGTGTTGTATGTTTGTTCTAGAAGTGACATTTATCTATTTGTGCTTGTTTCTTGTGCTAGTATTTTGGTATATGTATCTATTATAGAAATGCTAATTGAGATGGTGTGGGCTATCATTTGTGATATTTTCTAACTGCAGGTGACGTGCCCATAGTTTGGATTTTATGTTCTATAATTTCTACTTTGCTCAGTCTTCCTATGAAACCTGCTGAGAACAAATGGATTGTACTCACTCCTACTGTACCTTTTCAATGCAGATCCAGGTCCGAGTACACCATACAATACCTGATTTGGGCGGTATATAGTGTATTCTTAAGCTAGCATTGGGTCTATGCTTTCGGAGTTGATCTATTACCTCTCATTATCTAGTTCATGTCTTGTTTTGTATTCAGAGGCAGAGCACGTTCCTTTTGGGACTATCGGTTTGTATATTTTGATTTTGATATGCACTTAGTTGGTTCTTACACTGTGACACAAAAATTTGGGAGATTTATGGTATTTTTGTTATGCATATTTCCACTACTATGGAATATGTATGGTTTGGCTTTGTTCTAGAAGCCTTAACATGGGTTTTGATTTTGTTTTCTCATTTTATATTAGTATGGGTAATAGGCTTACTTGTCAAGGCTTACCATGACAAGTGACATCATGACCCTTGGTTTTTCGGTCATAACAAATACCCCTCCAAAGATTTGTTTTAGTGATGTGTTGTTTGCTTACTTGAATGTAACTAATGTTTGGATATCATTATGGCATTAGGATTATTATTATGATAACCTGGCTTAATTTTGCATGAATCAAATAGTTAGTGACTTAAATAATAGCCCTGACACTAGTGTGTGTAAGGATGTACCTAGTCGGCATGTGTGTATGGTCTAGAACTTACCAAGTTAGTCTCATTGAAGTCGTAGGATAAAAGGATAGGAAAGTATCATAGTCCATTTTTGAAATATTCCACTAAATTCCTAATAGGCCCATCAAACAAATAAAATATCCCCTGAATATGATTTTGAGTCTAAATAGACCTTTTCTTTAAACTACCCTATTCACCTTCCCAATTTTTACAATGAACCCATCTTGGCCCTAGTCCTTCCATGGACATTGTGCACCTCAACTTACGCAGATCGCCTAAGTTAAGGGTGGCCATTGTATGGGTGCATAAGAGATGTTTTATGAAGAATTTATTATGAAAATAGTAGGGACTCAAGTTCGACGTGATGAAGAAGAAAAGAAGAAAAAGAAAAAGAAAAGAAAAAAAGGAAAAGAAAAGAGAAATAGAGAAAATAAAATTGCACTAGAGTGTAGAAAAAATTATAAAAGTTAAAAAAGGGAAAGGAATAAATGAAGGTAGACAAAGTGGAAGCCAATGATAGTGTAGTGTCAAAGAGGGTTAGTTAGGGTCAGATGTACCATGAAATTATGACAATTGAGATGTGTACACGATGAATATTTGCAAGTACAAGGTATTTCTCTGTAGATAAAATGGATTTATGGGATTTTATAGGGCAAATAGATCATTAAGAGTAGAGTGCTAGATTATGAACCATAGAGGGAATCAGACAACCATTTCCATAACCAAGATCGTACTTGGGAATCGTAAAAAAAAGCAGAGAAGTGACTCTTAGATGTTACTCAGACAAGAGCTCCCATGATCTTACATTGATCATTTAATTGTACCATCTGATGATGGAAAATATGTCCTAAAAATATGCTGTAGAGGCTAAGGCAAAAGAGGGTCAGATAATTGAATCCTATTGACATGCCTAGATGTGATGGTCGTACCTGGACATTGCACCATGCTGTGGAGGACCTGGTTCCTGAAGTTCAGTCATAGGCAAAAGAACAATGAAACAACTATGAAGTGCTAGAAAACTAAAGGCTTAGCAGGAAATTAACAACACAAAGATTTAACATGGAAATCCCCTTGCTCAAGAGAGGAAAACAACTGTTTGCCCTCACAAGCACCTCAGAAATCCATATAATCAACGTCTTGATTACATACTTGATTTTAGCCTAACTCTAGGGTCCTCCTGGTTGTAGTAACTCTACCATTACCTATCTTGGCAACTCTTCCAAGAAACATCAACACTGATTAACTCTAATCAAATTTGGACTTAGGCAACTCTACCTAAGCACTCTCAATAAAGAAGAAAAAATCATTAATCTTATAGAATGATTAATTCGATTGTAAATCAGAATTCACTCAAGAACACTCACTTTTTAAGATTACAAAAGAAATAAGAACATGAGAAACACTTGAGCAATGTTGTATATTGAGTTTTTGCCCTTTTCCTCTCTTTAGCACACTTATAATTTTGTAAAAACTAATTGATAAAGAAGCACACTTTTCCTTTTAAAGTTGAGTGATGATTATGGTTGAAATTATATTGTACCAAGTGTCTCAAATAGTACAAACACCACATGCACAGTTTGTTAGACAAAAGGACAAAATTGTGCAGATGCGTGTTTGTACTATTGCCTTGCACATTTAGGGACCTGGTCCCTTGTAATCATCTGCTCATCATCAAAATAAGATACAATTATTTCCCCTCTTTTAGATGATGAAAAAACAACCACGGAGTTGTGAGCATCAATATAATTCATCACATTTGATCAATGTAATTACCACTACTGAAGATAAATGTTTACCCTATCATGAAACACCATTCTTCCATCATCATACAACTTAGGGACTTGGTCCCTTATTGTCATTTGTAGCAAAAAAACACAACAACTTATTTGCTTCCCCCTGTCAACATACATCGCATACTTCTCTCTATAAATATGCCATTTATATTTGTATTTCAACTCGTATCTGTAGTTCAACATGGCACCAACCACATACTTATTTTCCTCCCCTATCAACATGCGATTCATATTTGTATTTCAACTCACATCTATAGTTCAACATGGTACCTAGAATATATAATTAATATTCCCCTTTTTGGTATCATTGAACAGTTTAAATAGTAAATCAAGAGTAAAATAAGCATAGATTAGTTAACTCATGGTCAGTGGGGAAATACTAACATGAATACCATCCTTTAAAATTATGAAGATGTAGATTAAGAGCACATAAATGATAACTCATTCATATTTATCAAGTTAGGTATTACTGCAGTGCAAGATTTATATTTCTTGCTCTACAGGAAAAGCCACAGAAGTTGGAAGAATTAATAAGAATGGGGGATTTAGGGAGAAGGCTTGGAGAAGTAACGTCAGCAGCATAACAATTCTTTGGTTAGTATCTTGAAAATTGTATTCAAGCTTAGAGGCCTCATTGGTAAGAATTATAACCTTCTTTTGAGTACATCATTTCTCACTCCTAAGTTCTACACAGACCCTTGGACCCTCCTTTTTTTTCTTAAAACATTTCTGAATTTGAACCAGCAATATCCTAATTTCTATATTTTAGCAATTGGCTTATGTTTTTCCCTTTTTTTTATAGTCCATACTAGGTTCATCATTAGTCATTCTCTTCTTGTTAGGCAAGAGTTAAGAAATACAAAGATAGAGGATTTTGTGAACCTCAAGTAAGGGAGAATATCTGTCAAGGAATATTGCTTGAAGTTTTACCTATTGTCAAGGTATGCTCCTGATTTGGTGGCTAACATACAGGCTAGAATGAGGAATTTTACTTCTAGGTTGAATAGAGATCTAATTTTAGAGTGCAAGAATTCCTTGCTAATTAAGGATATGGACATCTCTAGGTTGACTGTTAATACTCATCAAGTAAAGGATGAAAAAAGTAAAAAAAAAAATAGAGTTTGGGGATAGGCAGGGTAAAAGGAGCAAGATTTTTAATCAGGAAGACGCTCAATCTCAGGGTTGTTAATATGGTGTCAAATAGAAGAAAAAGAAGTTAGGGAGTTCTGGTCCCTACATTTGTGCTAGTGCTCCTTGCCAGTCGGGTGGCATGCATCATCATAGTGGTGATAATTTCTGGGTGCATCTTGCCCAATCTTATGAAAGTGGAGGCCAGTCAATTTTTTCATGCCTTCCTTATCAGTTTTGTAGTCATCCTCATCAGGTTTATTAAGATGAAGATAGGGATAAATTCTTTAAGTGTGGCTAATCAAACCATCAACTCAGGGATAGTCCAGTTAATAAGGTTGATAAGGGGGCGAATAAGATTCCAGTGGCTTTATTTTTTGCTTCTACACCTGGTAGTGTTGCATGTACTTCTGTTACTTCTTTTGGTTCTAGTGATGGTCGAAATAGGTTGTACACTTTAGTATTTTGACAGGAATCCAAGGCATCTGCTGATGTTGTTATTGGTACATTATAACTTTTCTCTCGTGACGTATATTACTTTCTTGATCCAAGGTCTACTCTCTCCTATATGACTTCTTATATGGCTGTATCTTTTGTTTTTGATCCAAAAGTTATTTCAAATCAATTTTTTATTTCTACCCCAGTAAGTGACTTGGTTCTTTCTAAGAGAGTGTATAGGGTGTGTGTGGTATCTGTTGGTGGCTAGCAGACCCTGATGGATATTTTTGAGTTGGATATGGTGGTTTTAATGTCATTCTAGGTATGGATTGGTTGTACTCTTTTCATGCATCTTTGGATTGTCATACTCTTATGGTTATCTTTAGGTTCCCTGGTGAACTAAACTGGCTATAGAGTAGGAGGGTGTTTCTCTAGGGGGAGATTTATTTCTTATCTTAGAGCTCGGAGGTTAATCTCAAAAGGTTATCTTTATCACTTGGTTTGGGTTAAGGATTCTAACTCAGAAGGTCCTTTTTTCCAGTCAGATCTAGTGGTTAATGAGTTTCTAGAGGTCTTTCTAGATAATCTTCCATGTGTTCCTCCAAGTAAGGGGACAGAGTTTGGTATTGATCTAATTTCGACCACTCATCCAATTTTTATTCCTCCATATAGAATGGCTTCGACTGAGCTAAGGGAACTCAAGGAGAAACTTAAAGATCTTTTGGATAAGGGGTTTATTCATCCTAGAGTATCTCCTTGGGGTGCACCAGTGTTGTTTGTGCATAAAAAAAATGGTTCCCTTCGAATGTGCATTGATTATAGGCAGCTGAACAAGGTGATGGTAAAGAACAAGTTTCCTCTTCCAAGGATATATGATTTGTTTGACCAGTTGTAAGGTGCCAAGTTCTTTTATAAGATAGATCTTTGATCTAGGTACCATAAGCTAAATATTAGAAAGGTGGCCATCTCGTAGATGGCTTTTTGTACTCGGTATTGGAACTTTGAGTTTTTAGTGATGTCATTTGGATTAACTAATGTCCTTATGGAATTTATGGACATGATGAATAGGGTTTTTCATCAGTATTTGGATCTGTTCATTATTGTGTTTATTGATGAAATTTTGTTCTATTCAAAGAGCAAGGTGGATCATGCTAATCACCTCCATGTGATGTTGCAGACCTTAAGAGAAAAACAATTGTATGACAAGTTGTCCAAGTGTAAGTTTTACGTTAACCCTGTAACTTTCTTGGATGATATTATTTCTAGTGAAAGGATCATGGTGGATCCGTAAAAGGTTGTTGTGGTGAAGAGGTGGCCTAGACCCATGACTCCATCCTATATTCAGACCTTTTTGGTTTAGAGGAGTATTATAGGCGGCTTATGAAGAGCGTTTCATAGATAACTGCTCCTTTGACTATGTTAACTCAGAAAAAGGTTAAGTTTTCTTGGTCATATGGTTATGAAGGGAATTTTAAGATGTTAATGGATAAGTTAACTTCGTCTCCAATTTTAACTTTGCTATAAGGCAATGATGGGTTCTTGGTTTATTGCGATGCATCTCGGGTATGTCTTGGTTGTATGTTGATTTAGCATGGGAAGGTGATTACCTATGCTCCTAGGCAGTTGAAGGAGCTTAAGAGAAATTATCCTACTCATGATTTTGAGATGTTGGCAGTAGATTCTTGAACAGATTGCCATATGCACACCATAGACCTATGGCTATCTTTTTTTATCGTAAGAATCTACAGTATTTGTTCACCCAAAAAGAGCTTAATCTCAGGCATAGGAGATAGGTTGAGCTTCTCAAAGATTATGATATGAGTCTTTACTATCACCCAGGTAAGGAAAATATAGTTTCTGATTCTCTTAGCAGGTTATCCATAGGTAGTTTGGCTTATTTGGAGGAAGGAAAGCGAGAATTGGTGAAGGATATTCACCACTTGGCTAATCTTGGAGTTTTCCTCTTGGACTCCAAGGATGGTGATGTGGGGGTGCAAGAAGTGGTTCAATCATCTCTAGGTATAGAGATTAAGGAGAAGCAAGTGCTAGATCCTATCTTGATGAAAATTAAGAGTGACATTGGTGGGCAAAAGATAGTAGTATTTGAGATCAGTGGTGATGGTACTTTATGGTACTAAGGGAGGTTGTGTGTTCCTAATGTCGACGGTTTGAGACAAAGGATTTTGGAAGATGCATATGAGTCATGGTATATTGTTTATCTCAGCTCGACTAAGATGTATCATGATCTCAAGGATATCTATTAGTGGAATGGCATGAAGAGAGATGTGGTCGATTTCGTGGCCAAGTGCATGGTGTGTCAACTGGTTAATTTTGAGCACATAAGGCCAGGAGGGTTGTATCAAGAAATTGATTTTCCCTAATGGAAATAGGAAGTGATCAATATAGACTTCGCTACCGGTCTTCTTTTGTCTCTAAATCAATATGATTTGATTTGGGTCATTGTGGATGGGATGACTAAGTCTGCGCACTTTTTGCCATGCGGACTACCTTCTCGATAGAAGATTATATGAAGTTGAATCTTTAGGAGATTGTAAAGCTATATGGGTTGCCTGTTTTGATTATTTTTTATCATGGGACACAGTTTATGTCTCACTTTTGGCAGTTTTTTCAGAGAGGATTAGGGACCAAGGTGAGTCTGAGTACTACTTTCCATCCACAGACGGAGGGGCAAATGGATAAAACTATTCAAACACTAGAGCATATTCTTTAGGCTTGTGTGATTGCTTATGGGGGCAAATGGGTTGAGCATCTACCTTTTGTGGAGTTTGTTTACAACAATAGCTGTCATTCTAGTATTATTATGGACCCTTTTGAGGCATTGTATCGTAGGAGGTGCACGTCCCATATTGGTTGGTTTGAGCTTGGTAAAGCGGACATATTTTATCCCTATTTGGTTTACCAGAATATGGAGAAGGTGAAGGGGATTTGGGATAGGCTTAAGGCTTCCCAAAGTTGCCAAAAGTCCTATGCAGATGTTAGGCATGGAGACTAGGAGTTTGAAGTTGGGGATAAGGTTTTCCTCAAGGTATTTCCCATGAAGGATGTAATGTGGTTTGGCTAGAAAGGGAAGATCAGTCCCCGGTATGTGGGTCGTTATGAGGATTTGTGGAGAATTGGTAATATTTTTTTTTAGTTGGAGTTACCTTCTATCTTAAGCTCGGTTCGTCTAGTTTTTCATGTTTCCATGTTGAGAAAGTGCATTGGAGATCCGTCTTTGGTTATTCTATTGGAAGGATTGAGCATCACTGCTTCTTTGTCTAATGAAGAAGTCTCTATTAAGATCTTAGATAAGCAGGTTCGTTAGTTGAGGACCAAGGATGTGGCTTCAGTTTAGGTTGTTTGGCAGAACCATAATTTGGAAGAAGCTACATGGGAAGTAGAGGAGGACATTAAGTCCAAATATCCGCATTTGTTTTCTACTCTTGGGATCGTGCGAAAGGTATGTGTCTTCAACACATCTTTATTTTTAGAGTTTGTTAAAGGAAAGATTAATATCGTTTCATCTTTGTTTTCAAACTTTGTTAAAGATTAGGAATATATTTGATAATGCAAATGAATCTTGCGTATGGTTACCCTTATATTGTCCGATATTCAAGGATAAATGTTCATATTGTGGAAGACTGAAACACCTAGGTTTTGACCCATAGGAAATTTTCTGGAATTCTAATCTCTGGACCCAATACGACTCATGGGTATGAGCTATATGTTTTGGTATAGATGATATGGTCTGGTCGTATGCTAACTAGTGTTGGTTGGTGAGATGTATTTTGGTTGCTGGAAGGGGTACGACTTAGGGATATGAGTCGTATTGGTGGTTACGGATCAATTGGTTCCTTAACTTAATCTTAGAATTGGTTATTTAGGTTGGATTTGAGTACGAGTGGCTAACCATGAGCCGCAAGCCAGGGTATGATTCGTACCCAAGACTCATATGGTGGATAGTATCTGAATCTTCCTTGGGTTTAAATCTACCCAGGGTATGGGGGAAAGGTATGAATCGTATGTTTTGTATACAACTTGGTTACATGATTCGTATACTGGATAGTGTTTGATGCAAAGGTTGATGCTTAAGGTACGAGTGTAGGGTACCACTCACATCAAATGATAAGGCTTGTGTGGATCGGTCGTACCCATGTAATGGGATTTTGGTGCAACTTAAGTCAGGGTATTCTGGACATTTTCCCACTTATCCTAACAAGGCCCCATAACTTCTAACCTACTTGGAACGTTATTTACACTATTATTCCATTCATTAACACTTAGAAACTTTTCTAAATCACTCCATAATTCTCTAGAGATTTTGGGCAATGGAAGCTAGGGTTTTAACTAAAGGATCAATTTGGGCTTGTTTGAGTGATTTTTTTCCGTCATCATCTTGGTTTAAGGTATTTTCTCTTCCCTTATTGTTAATATTATGTAAAGGCATATTTTTTTTGGTTTTTAAATATGAATTGGGAGTTTTGATATTTAATGGTTCGTTATGGTTTCCCATGGTTTAATTTATGCTTTAATATACATTGATGATGGTTTCGGATAATTAGATTGAATGAGAATGGTTTAATCGTAATTGGAATTGGTTTTGGTCATATTATACCCCCAATGTGTTTGACAAAATGCTTATAAAGATAAGTTCATTAGATTGACTATTTTAATAGATCTCTTGCATGTTTTAAAACTTGGTAAAGGGATTATGCATGGTTTAAATGACTTGGAAAGGTAAAGGCTGAATGGTGATGATTGTGGGGTACATGGAATCCCCCAAGTGGTTTAATATGGTAATTGCAAAGGGTACTTAAAAGTCCCCTTAAACCTATAAATGGTTGGCTATGGATTATACTTGCAAGTAAGTGTTGGTATGACGATACCAATATTTATTTCATTAGTTAATAATTGGTTAATAGTTTGGGTATTTGGAAATGGGCTTTAATTGGGCAATAATGGCAGGATGTGTAGAAAATTCATGGACGGTGGAGGTCCCAGGGGGACCAAAATTGAAAACTCATATTTGTCGATGAGAGGTTGGTCATGGTGACCATGTGCATGATGTCACACTATAATTGGGGGATGTACTGTTCATCCCAAGGGTTTCTTCCCTGGTCATGTGGCTATATGCACTGGGGCCCTTTCAGCATGGGGAGCTAAACCTATATAGCCCGTGGGTGGTTCAAGATAGCAAAGCTACACAACCCAGGTAAAGGTTTTAAAGGCATTCTAAGCCCGGTCCTTTTTACCGACATGGTTATATATATATATATTTGTATGGTTGTGTGTATATGGATGGTCTTACTTGATTTTATAAATGGAATTATTTTATCCTTATCCTAAGATCATGCTAGCGGTCACTCGCTAACCCTGTCTACTGGTGGTTGTGTACCCACACTATATAGGAACTGACCGTTCTACTCCTCCTACATAGTGATTGACTCGGGATCAATATTTGGACCGAAGTGGTGAGGTTCCATACTTTCAGAATGCTCCATTTCATGTTATGAATATTTGTAGAAACACTAATTTTTCTTTGGATATTGGTTTTGGCAATAGTGGGGGGAATGTCCCAACTGAATCTGATTACTCTTTTGGTTAGAGGCTTTTGGTACTTCTATGGGTTGGAATGGGCGGGATTAGTATAGGTGTCAGCCTTGGCATTGGAATAAGATGAGGAGCTGACATCATTAGATGATATTGTTGGTTGTTCCATCCTATTTCACTTTGGGATTAATTATATTATGTTTTGGAACATCCTTGGTTATGGCCTGGTTTATGACCCTTGTTTTGGTAAGGTTTGGTATGGTTAGATTATTGGTAAGGGGTGGTTTGACTCGGTTGAGTTGGTAACGGTTGTGATATTATCTCAGCATCTTTATATGAGCTATTATACTATCTTGTTACATACTCGAATTCAACCAACTCAGGACAGGTGGTTAGAGTTTGGGTTGGGTAACGGGGGTGGTCTCCAGTCTTGGTCGGACTTGGGACGCTCATCATGAAAAGGCCCCAAGGTGGGTCATGTCATAATGCTAAGATAAGTTTGCTTTCAATTTTTCATAAGTCAAATTTCCTGACAAAGAGAGAAATAAAGTGGCCTTTTCTAAGAGTTTAAGAAGAAAAACATGCACATTGATGATACTAACCTGAGAAATAAGACCAGGTCCCTCACTTTCTTTGAGTGAATTCTCAAGTTTGTGAATGCTTCATCTGTTTTCTTCCAATTCTATTCCCATGGGTGTATACCTTCAAAGGTATGAGACTGAGTTAGACTAACAAATACATAGTTTACCAAGGATACCTGTCTCTTGATCATAGCCAATTTTTATGAATAAACGATGATTCATATGGTAGGTCAGGTCATTTTGATCAGACCTAGCTTCAACTTATTCTTCACAAATTATTCCTTATGAATTGCCTTAGTAAAGATATTTGCTATCTAGTCCTCAGTGTTGAAAACTTCATACAGATAGCTCATTTCTCAACATTGTCTCTTAGGAAGTGATGTCTTACATCAATCAGCTTAGTCTTCTTATGCTGGACTAGATTCTTGGACATGTTTAGAGCACTTATGTTGTCACACATCAGAGGGATATTATCTTTGAAAATATAAAACTCTTTTAATAGTTGCTTGATCTAGAGCAATTGATCACAATAAGAAACTGTAGCCACATAGTCAGCTTTAATAGTAGATAGGGAAACTGAGTTATGCTTCTTATATCCTCAGGAAATTAAGGATGAGCCAAGGAAACGCGACATTTGTGAAGTGCTTTTTCTATCTACAAAATATCCAGCATAGTCAGCATCAACCTATAGCACAAATTAAAAACTATCTCTTAATAGATAGTAAAGGACCAGGTCCCCTATTCCCTTCAGATATCGAAAAATTCTTTTTTCAGATTTCAAATGAAACATTTTTAGGCTGGCTTGAAATTTGACACATATTCCTACACAGAATACAATGTTAGGCCTGCTTGCATTGAGGTACAGAAGAATCCAATAATCCCTCTATACATTTACTTATTTACTGAAGGACCTAGTTCATCATTATCCAATTTTAAGTTGGTTCCAATTGGAGTATCAATTGGCTTGGCATCTCCCATGTTATATTTCTTCAGTAACTCCTTGATGTACTTCTTTTGACAAAATAGTGTCCCTTGAGAATTTTGTTTAATCTGTAGGCCTAGGAAGAATCTCAATTCACCCATTACACTCATCTCAAATTTACTACCCATTAGCATAGCAAATTCTTCACATAGGGATTCAAGAATAGCTCCAAAAATTATGTCATCAACATATATTAGAACAATCAATAGGTTGCTACCCCTGGTCTTTAAGAATAGAGTATTATATATTTTCCCTATTTTGAAGCCATTTTCCAGGAGAAACTTTGAAAGTCTCTTATAGCAGGCCCTTAGTTCTTGCTTCAAACCATAAAGATTTTTATCCAGTTTAATTACATGATAAGGAAAATCTATATCTTCAAAACCTGGAGGTTGTTTGACATAGATTTCTTACTTCAGGTTTCCATTAAGAAATGCACTTTTGACATCCATTTGAAATAGTTTAAATCCCATATATGCAACAAATGCAACAAGAATTCTTATTACCTCTATTCTTGCTACAGGGGCAAAAGTCTCATCATAGTTAATCCCTTCTTCCTTGTTATAACCTTGAACAAGCAGCCTTGCCTTGTTTCTATACACCCACTTGCTCCTAATAATTGTTCTATCAACAAGCCTGGGGACCAAATCTTAGACTTTGCTTCTTTCAAATTTTTGGAGTTCTTCATGTATTGCATTGATCTAACCGGCATTTTTTCGAGCTTCTTTCACATTTTGGGCTCAATTTGAGATAAAAAGCTAAAAATTCCATAACGTTTCTGGCTTGATCTTGTGTTTGGACGCCTTTTTCCAAAGTTGTAGTTAGGTTCTCAGGGTATGAGAGGATTTATGCCTCCAGTTTTGCCTTTTGAGATTGAAACTATGTGGACCAGGTCAATATGAATTCGGACTAGTTTTCCCTGGTTGTTCTTCTACTGGAGCTGGAATTTGCGACTGAGATCCCAAATCACCATCACCGTCATCACTCTCATATGCATCATATATCCTTTGATCATCATCTTCAACAATACTCTTTGAATAGGAATGAATCCTTCAACTTCTAAATCTTCACCATCTCCTAAGTTTATTTGATTTCCTAAATCATTAAAGATCTCATGGACACTTTCTTCAACACACAGAGTTCTTTTTTTGAACACTCTGTAAGCCTTGCTTTTTGAGGAATAGCCTACAAACACTGCTTCATCACTTTTGGAGTTAAATTTTCCTAATTCTTTCTTGTCAATGTTTAGCACGAAGCATTTGCATCCTAATGGTCTAAAGTAGTCTAGCTTAGGCCTTTTTGTTAAATACTAGCTTATATGCAGTCTTATCCAGAAGTAATCTAATCAAGTACCTATTAGTCACATAACAAGCAATATTTACTGCTTTAGCCCAAAAACTCTGTGAAAGACCACTATCAA
The DNA here is from genome assembly GCA_030864225.1 of Capsicum baccatum var. pendulum. Classification (NCBI taxonomy): domain Eukaryota; kingdom Viridiplantae; phylum Streptophyta; class Magnoliopsida; order Solanales; family Solanaceae; genus Capsicum; species Capsicum baccatum. The sequence continues at coordinate 116,092,905 of CM061560.1, forward strand.
TAAACATAGTCCTAGCAATATTTATGAGTGTTCTATTTTTCCTTTCAATAACTCCATTTTGTTATGGAGTTCTAGGAGTAGAAAGTTGTGACTTATTCCATGCTCAGCACAAAAGTCATCAACTTGAGAATTCTCAAATTCAGTTCCATGATCAAACCTGCACTCAGCAATTTTGCAATTTAGCTTCACTTGAATTTTCTTGGCAAAAGCTATAAGAGCCTCATATGTTTCATCCTTGGTTATTATAAGCATTGTCCAGGTGAATCTGGAGTAGTCATCTACAATAACCATCACATATTTCTCTCCTCTTCAACTTTGGACTTTAATAGGTCCACATAAATCAATGTGTAGTATTTCAAGAGGTTTGAAAGTACTTTCCTGCTTCTTCAACTTGAAGGAAGATCTGGTTTGTTTACCTTTAACATAACAATCACAGACTTTATTTTCTAGAAATTTCATCTTTAGCTAGCTACGGAAAAGGTTCCTTGAAGTCAACTTATTTAACAAATAGGAACTTACATGTCCTAGTCTTTTGTTCCATAAATTAGCATTTTCACTTTAAGCACCTAACCATTAATTCCCCATCATCCACTAACTCCAAATCAACTACATACATATTCTTAATCCTTTTGTCTTGGAGAATAATTCTTCTACATTTCATGCATGATACAGTACATCTATCAGATGAGAATTTTACTTAATCTCCATTGTCACAGATTGAGATACACTTAGAAGACTCTACTAAAGGCCATTCACATAATACACGTCTTCTATTGCATAATGAGGTGATTTCCCAATCCTTCCAACACCTTTGATATACCTATTTTTACCATTTCTAAAATACACACCTCCCTCTAGATGTGTCTTGGGGGAGAGAAAACAATCAACCCTTCCAGTCACGTGTCTTGAACAACCACTATCCTTGAACTAGTTTTGGGTAAAATCCCTTTTTCTACCCCATTTTCTTCTTTATCTTCAGTAGTTGGCATAAGAGAAAACCAGGAACCTTATATGATTTTCTTATCATCCTTTTTCGGCTTGAAACCATCTCCATAATCTTTATTCTTCTTAGATTTATTTGAGGAGTCTTTCCATGCAACCAACACCTCATTACTATACAACTAGTTGCATCCTTTCTTCTTGATTTTTCAAGATTTTGATCCTTGTTTTGCATTGGGCGGTTCCTAATGAATTTTTCAGAGCTACCACTTTTGTTCATTGCTCTAACAATCCTTGTTTCCAGAGAAGATACATCAGTGTCTTCTTCACGTGTGTTAGACTTTAAAGCCTTCAAAGTCAGGAATTTATGACTTTTTGCTTTCTTTCTCTCCACGCCTAGTTTATGTATAAAATTTCCTTTACTTTCCCATTATTTTGGAATAACTCTAGGGATTATGCTAACCTCTTTGTATAAGGGAACCTTTTCTCCTAATTCCAGTTTTAGTAAGGAAGCTATGATGACCAAAACTCTCTAGGTATGAACCTTTTAGAGTGAACCTGCTCTGATACCAATTGTTGGAACCCTTGGAAGTTGCACCACACTGTGAGAAACCTAGTCCCTCAAGCTTATTCACAGTCAATAGAACAATAAAGCAACTATGAAATTCTAGAAAACTAAAGGCTTTGCAGGAAATAAACAACACAAAGATATAACATGGAAACCCCCTTTCTCAAGGAAGGAAAAACCATGGCTTGCCCTCATGAGCTCCTCAAAAATCAACTATAATTAACTTTTTGATAACAGACCCAATTTCATCCTAACTCTAGGGTCCTCATACTTGTAGTAACTCTATCAATAGCCTATCTTGGCAATTCTTCCAGAACCCTCAACACTATTAACTCTAATCAGATTTGGACTTAGGTAAATCTACCTAATCACTATCGATCAAGAAGAAAAAGTCATTACTCTTATATAATGAGTAATTTGGTTACAAATCAGAATTCACACAAGAGCACTTACTCTTTAAGCTTACAAAATAAATAAGAACATGTGCAACACTTGAGTAATATTGCAAAGTGAGTTTTTTCCTTTTTCCTCTCTTCAGTACACTTATAATATTGCAAAAACTACTTGATAAAGAAACAGCCTTTTCATTTTATAGTTGAGTGATGATAAGAGTTGAAATGCTATTGGACCATGTGGTTCAAATAGTACAAACACCACTTGCACAGTTTGCTACACAAGAGGGAAAAACTGTGCAGACGCATGTCAGCTGTACTGTTGCCTTGATCATCTAGGGACCTGGTCCCTTGCAGTCATCTGCTTATCATCAAAACAAGATAAAGCAGTCAGTGAGTCGTACTAAGGATCACACCATTGAATACATAAAAAAGACGAAGTCCTTGATGAAACCATGAGAAACAAAGGACAATCGTGGTATCTAACCATGATCATACCTTTCACTCGTCCGATGTGACCAACCCAGATTCCTATTTTGTTTAGCCTAGTTTGTTTTGTCTATAAATAATTTTATTCATTTTATTTTTAAGTTTATGTTCTATTACATTATTGTAAGGTTCTAATGCATATTATTTGACTTTGGAATTTTATAAACAGTGGTTATAGGGTCTTAATTCAAATTGAGATCTTGTTTTTCTTATCATTTTTGTAAGTCTTAATAATGTTTTCTTCTATGAATCCTTCTTGTGTTATTGAAATTATGAGTAACTAAATGCCTAAACTAGGGTTGTGGGAACCATGATAAATTAACAACTAGGATTTGTAGTATGAAGTAATTTTCAACCGGTGTTTACATGCATTGATTGTTTCTGCGGTTTTGAATTGTTTTTAATGGTGAACAATATTAATCTACATTCTAGACGAAATAATGAATATAGATGGAAGGAAAGGAAAAAACAATAGAGACTTATGGCCATCAACCTCCACTTCATAGCTTGAGTTGATAATATGGGATAGCGTTATTCTAAGTATACATAACCTTTTGAATCTGCCTACTAAACATGGGAGGAATTACAAAGTACGAAAAACCTCTGGAGTTATGAAGTTATTGGGGAACACCGTCCTAGTGATTTTCTCATATTGGTTACAAATCGAACAAATCAAAAAATTGTTACAGCTGAATCACTTCTTTAGAAATCCCCATTAAATTGGACAATGTTATTGATTTATTTGATATATATACTGATTGAGATTTTGACCTATTCCCTGTGGGATGGAACCCAACCTAAGTTGGGATCTGTATTTAATCAATGACCACTTTATACTTTTCTTTGAGGTGTAATCTAGACATCATCACAGACCCTCAGAATTTATTCAAAACCCCTCACACACAACTCAACTATTCTAGGAGAATAAAATTGACAACCTAAATTCAATTAAATTGTTAGGTCACCGAACAGAGGTCATCTTCAATAAATATTGACCAAATTAAACACTATGCTTTAAACTTCAAAATTTCCAACAAACTACTCGGAATCCATCCCAATGCCTGGTACATAAACTAAACGTCCTACTAACCCTAAAATGAGATTTCAAAGCTACCGAAAATGACATAATTACCATACCATCTCGGAATCACCAAAAGTTTACCAAAGTAAACCATACTAACTTCCAGATCTTTCAAAATGAAAAACTCATATAATACTTAAAGGACCACATTGAGAATCATGCTACTCACACCTACGTATCAAAAATACCATAAAGCAACTATAGAGAAGGATAAAATGGACAAAATTTATCAAAATAAAAAAAACTATGAGGAATGTTACATCATCCACTACTAAAATACATGTTTTTCCGCAAACATAAGGATAAGAAAGGTACCTAAACTACCAAAAGCTGGGAATTTCCGTTCCTCATGTCTAACTGTGCCTCCTAGGTGGCCTCCTTAACTAGTGATGTTTTCACTAAACCTTCACTTAAGCAATTTTCTTAGATCTCAACCTTCAAATCTACTTATCCAAAATAACCACAGACTCTACCTTAAATGTTAGATTCTAAATCAAATTCACCAAATCATATGGGAACTATCAAAATAAGGATTCTTCAATAATAAGATATGAAAAACTAGAAACACAGTTGCGAAACTCATAGGTAAATCCAACTCATAGGCCAGCATTCTAATACACCGTAGAATCTCAAAAGGACCAACAAAATTCAGACTGATCTTGCCCCTGTTCTCAAACCTCAACATACCCTTCATGTGTGATACCACTAATGGATCTTGCTCACCAAACATGAACTCTAAGTCATGAACACTCTAATATGCATAACTCTTCTTCCCACTCTAGGGTGTCAAAAGCCAATCCAAATCAACTTTACCTTATGCATAGACTCTCTCCAAAAATATGTACCCTAAGGTCAAACTTTAAAAAATTAATAACTAACCTATACGAGATCTATACTTTCTGCCATACAAATCCTCAAATAGCGTAATCCAGATGTTGGATTGGTAACTGTTATTGTATGAAAAATCCACCAAAGGAAAAAAATGGTTGTGTTAACCACTAAAGTTTATTACACAGGCTTGAGATATATCCTCAATCACTTGAATAGTCTGCTCCAACTGACCATCCATCCGTGAATGAAATCTAAACTCATCTATAACTGAGTGTTCGATTCTCGCTATTTATAACTCTAGAAATGCTATGTAAATTGAGTTCCTCAATCTTAAATAATAGAAATAGGTACACCATGCAAATGAACTATTTTGGTTTTTACAGATACAAAATGAGCTAACTTGATCAAAATGTCTAAAATCACCCAAATAGAGTCAAACTTCCCCAAATTCTAAGGAAAACCAACTACAAAGTCCATAGTAATAACCTCCTACTTTCACTCAGGTATAGTCATACTTTGATCCATTCCACTTATTCCCTAGTGCTCATACTTGTGTTATTGTCAATTTAAACATTTAACCACAAACTCTTTAATATCCCACTTCATCCTACACCACCGATAATATTGTTTTAGATCATGATACATCTTGATTTCACCTGGATGAATAGACTTCCTCAAACTATAAGTCTTCTCCAATATAAATCTATTCACATCACCAATTCTAAGAATACAAATCAAACCCTCCATCCTTAAAATACCCTCCTAGTCAAGAATCATTTTCTTTGTTTCATCTTTCAACCCTTTATCTTAAATAATCGACATCTTCCATCCTTAAATGGTTGATGTTTAATCCATTCCATCAATAATGAATATGCCTTAATACTAAACGAACAATATTAGGCTAAAAAATATCAAGTCTCATAAAACTATTAGCCAAACTCTTAACGTCTATAGCCAAAGGTTGCTTCTCTGATCTTAACAATGCAAGTCTACCCATACTCACTACCTCCTTATTCATGGGATTTGCCACTATACTAGCCTTGGTTGAGTTATAAATAGTAGTCATGTCATAGTCTTTCAATATCTAAAACCACATACATTGCCTCAAATTTAAATCTTTTGATTGAACAAGTTTGAATGTTGTTACGATTGGTGAACACCTTATAATGAACATTATACAAATAACACCTCCATAACTTCTACATAAGAACCATCGCTACCAACTCCAAATCACAAGTGGTAGTTTTTCTCATGAGTCCTTAATTGCCCCAAAGTATAAGTTATGACCTTTCTTTGCTGCATCAAAACTCTACCGAGTCTAATCTCTAAAGCACCACAATACATAGTAAAACCTTCCTCTTTTACAAGTAAGGTAAAGTACATGTTGAATTTAGTACAAACATTAAGATTTTTAAACTTTACATAAACTCATAATACCACTAAAAAACAATGTATTTCTGAGTCAGTCTAGTCAACGGAGTTGCAATAGAAAATAAATTCCCTATGAACCATCTATAAACACTACCCAAACTTATAAAACTCTGAATCTCGATAGGTAAAGTAGACCTAGACTAATCTTGAGTTGCCTCAACCTTGGTTGGATCGACCATAATGCCTTACATGGACACTATATGCCCTATGAATTCTACTTGACTAATTCAAAACTCACACTACAAAAACTTAGCATATAACTGCTCATTATGCAACCTTTGAAGCATAATCTGAAATATTGCTCATAATCCTCTCCGCTCTTCTAATACACTAAGATATCATTAATGAAAACAATAACAAAAGAACTGAGATAAGGTTAAAATAATCCATTCATTAACTTTATTAATGCAATGGGGCATTAGTTTACACAAATGACATAACAAAAAACTCATAATATCGATACCAAGTCCTAAAAGCCATCTTACGAATGTTTAAAGCCCTAATCTTCAACTAATGGTTCCTTAGCCTTAAGTCAATCTTCAAAAGCACTTTAAAGTTGATCAAACAAATCATCAATGCACAGATAAGGGCACTTGTTCTTTGTAGTCACCTTGTTTAACTGTCAATTATCAATATACATCTACATAGACCCATTTGTTTTCTTCACAAACAATATAAGCACACTTCAATGTGAAAAATTAGACCTAATAAATCCTTTACTCACAATCTTGCAGCTAATTTTTCAACTCTACTGGTGCCATCCTATAAGGAGAAATAAAATAGACTTAGTATCAGGCTCGAAGCCCATTCCAAAATCAATTTCTCTATCATAAGGAATACCTAAAAGGTTCGTAGGAAAACATCCTAAAACTGTCTAACCATTCTTATCAACTCCAAGGGAGGCACGACAATGATAGTATCATGAATAATAAGCTAAATAAGAGAGACATCCATTCTTAACCAACCACAAAGCCTTAAGAAAAAAAATCACCATCATAGATACAACCTTGAGTACCCCTCTTGACTACTTTAATACACTTGGCATAACTAAATCAACAAGCTTGGTATTACAATCCAAGATTATATGAAATGGAGAAATCCAAAATATGACCAAATTAAAATAAAACTAACCATCTAAGATAATCATATCTAACTAAGTATCATATCCCAAAAGAGTCAGTACATAGGATCGGTACACCTGATCCACCACTTAGGAATTACCTACAAGGGTAATAATATGAATAGGCACAATAAAGATTAACATATTAAATAATAACTTGATATAAAGTATGAAGATATAAAACATAAAGTAGAACCAGGATCAAACAATACTAAAGCAGGTCAATGGCATACTTGGATTATACCTATGATAACTGCATCAATGAACTTCACCTCATGTCTACCTAGAAAAGCATAATATCCAACTCTATCATCCCGTGTTTAAGTAACTCATTAAATGTCTCTTCATCTAATTGGTGGTTTACCTCTACTTGCCTGAGTCCCTCCACGATTCCTAGCTAGTGGTGTTATATCCTGGAAAGTACCTAAAAGTCCTATAATAGATACCTCTATCTCAACTGTATGAAATCCTTCAAAAGAATTTAATATTCATACTAGTGAAATAGCCTGAACGATTCATACTACGATTAACTTGAATGACCTAAATAATTGGAATGATCACCACGACCTAAAACTTCTAAGAAAAAACCAAACAAATCGGCCTTAAACTAAAAGAGACTCATTTAAAACCACCACCTTCGGATGCCTAAATGGCCGCGTGAACTAGCTACTCCACTGAGGATGAAAACCTTTCTTGAAAGAACCCCAAACTCCAGTTGAGGTACCACTAAACTATCCAAAAATGTGGGACTAATTATCCCTTAAGTCCCCAAAAACCTCATGGTGCATGAGGGAAAACTCCTTGTCTACGTCAACTGCTCTCTAATAGGTAGATCCAAACTAGGCTATAAGAAACAGAGCCCCTAATCTTGAAGGCCAAGCCCTTCACAAATCTACAAATTCTCTCAAAACATAATTAAGGAATGGTGAGACAAAACATAAATCCAATCTCATACTCACTCACAGAGATCCCACCATGAGTCGAATAAATAAACTAAAACTTGCACTCCACCCTCAACCTATGAGGAATGGCCAAAGAGAAAAACTCTCAAGTCATGGGCGGAGACGATGTGGGTCTAGCATAAGAATTATATTCAAAACCAACTACTCAAAATTCATCTGAACACTTCGATACCCAAACCATAAAACTTACTAACCAATAAATGATACATGGAGCTAAAGTAACTGACAAAATACCTATACAACCTTAAAATAACAAAATATTGGCAAATCAAAACCTACCAACTTTCAAATAAAAAACTCACATAATACTCAATCAACGACTTCGAGAATCATGTCACTCATACCCACAAATCACAATAACCATAAAGCAATTACAGAGGGATAAAACTATCAAAATGTATCAAAATTGAAAAATCACTACGAGAGTTGTTACATATGCATCCATGAGATAATATTTTCTAACAATGTGCAAATCAAATATAGTATCACTCAATAGCTAAATGTCACTACCCAAAAACTAAGGGTCATGATGGCACTTTCGTGGCAAACCTTGACAAGTAAGATTACTACCCAAACTGATATACAAAGTGAAATCAATACTAAAAACACAAGTCAGGGCTTTTAGAGAAAAGTTGAACCACACAAATATGATAGTAGCAGAAATACAATCAAAGAAGCTAAACCAAATTACAAAACCTGGTGTCATAGTGTAAGAACTACTTAATACATCTTGAATATCAAAGATATAGTAATATTCCAAAAAGGACACTGCATAGGAAATCCTCTACCTCAAATATACTCAAAATGTCGCTTAATTAAACTATCCTATGGCACACTCATACCTGGATTTACACCAAAAGGGTATGGTAGGGATGTATACAGTCTACTTGTATTTAGTAGGTATCATAGGCCAACTGAAAAAAGTAAAAAATAAATTATATAAACACAAAATATGGGCACGTTACCTCTAATTAGAAAATGTCCCAAACAGTAGCCCATACAGTCTCCACTAACAGTTTTACTATACACACATATAACTAATGCAAGTAGGGGAAAGAAGAACCAATATACACATACACCAAATACAAGTATAATAAGATAGTACATATGGACACATACCAAGTCAAGAACAAAATAAAATCAAAGAATAAGCACAATGTGTGGAATGCAATAAAAATAATGTTGACGACGATGATGACAATAATGATAATGATGAAGATGATATGATGCATGAGGTCATTGCATGACCTTCATATAAACCTACCAAGTTATGCTTCTAGGCAGGATCTATGGTGGGTTCATCAACCCATATACAACTAATATCCATAATTCCTCTCTAACACATACAATAGTAGAGGGTTTTTATAGATGTCATATTTTCTGTCAGAAAAAATAGTACTTCCAGTATCCTAATCATATGAGCAAAAAATCCACTCAAGTTAATCAACCATCAATAATCCACTATAATTCCAAAACACGCAAGTGAAATATGGAAAGAAAAGGTCATTGAAATCACATAAATCCAAAAATTTAGGCTTTTCCCACCAAAAAAACAATTAAACATGCATATGTTAATACCATGATAACAACATCATACAAAACCCCACAAGACCCTACATAGAAAATAATATCTCAAACTCACCAAATATTATCCACAAAAGGCCCCTTATGGGTACATAAATCACCCAATCATATTTTCCATGATACAACACCGTACTCATAGCATGATTTTACATTATTAATAACTACCCAATCCTTTCTAAAGAAAGATAAGCCATAACCTACCTCAGATGTACAAAATCAATACAATAAGCCTTTAACACCAACCTTTCAGCTCACGCATCAACCTAAAGTTAGCTAAAACACATAAATATAAAATATATGCATCAAAAGAGAGCCAATGATACTTATGTTGCCCACTTTAAAATCGGGAACAAAATGAACCACCAAAATGGGTTTTCAAAAAAAGGGTAAAATTGGAATTTTAGTCCAAAAAATATTTTACAAGATTAAAGGAATTCATCCTATAAAGCCCAACTGAAAACGAGATAAAATTGGGGTGTGAATTGAAGAAATGCTAATTTGGGACTTCTGGGCCAACATCTCCAAATTCCACCTTTAAATCCAAGTTTAAACAAGATTTAAATAATAAAAATTGATGGAAAACAATTGAAATAGGGATTTGAAACTTACCCAAGCTTTAAAATGGAAGAAAATGCCCTAAACCTTGAACACCAAGCTCCACCTCTTGAATATGGTGAAAGAAATAAAGAAAAAAATTATATATATGGATACTAGGTGCCACTAAAGCGGTCAAGTACCGCTTCCAATGTGTGCTAGTTTGCTAAAGCAGACAAGGGCCAGTTTAGTACCTACCGCTAAAATGGACAGGGCACCGCTAAAGCGTCCTTGTCCAGCTAGAGCAGGCCGTTTAAATGGCCAAGTGGTGCTTTAGCGCCTGCCGCTAAAGCAACCAAAGTGGCTCTTTAAAGGCTGCACCAGTTGAGTGGTGCACCAGCTGTGGAGACATAGAAAATTCCAAGTCTCCGCTGACCTCTCCAGATTTATTTGGGATCTCGATAATGCAAATAAAATATCATATCCTATTAAATTTGATGCTCCATACTATCAAGATATTAGATTTTTTAAAAAATTTTGTTTTCATAGAATTGACCCTCGATGTCTATTTATACAACTTTCCAAATAGAGAGTCAAAATGAGATACAAAAGTCATAAAACCACACCAACCATGTTACCATCCTAAAATCAACTTTCCAGATCTATTGGCACAGTCCATTCAGCCATCCGATACACAGATTAAAAAATGTTAACAAAAGCTAATTAATAATCATTTTAGACCATAAAAAATCATAATCTCACACAAATCACACCAAAATGCATTAGAAACTATGCCAATCATCCCTATAGCCCAGCAACACTATAATGCAACCATATGAGGGGTAAAATAATAAAATTACACAAAAATAAATATTTTCTTCAATCCATCACTAAGAATAATAGAAATACCTAAATAAGTGAAAAACTAGGATAACTACCATACATGTTAGACTCTACCTCCCAAATAGGCTCATATATAAGTCGATATTTACACTGGACCTTAACCACTAGAGTATCTCTAAAACACAAGCGTTAAACATCTCTGGAAAGAATAGAGATGGGCTTCTTAGCCAAAGGCAATCACTTATCTTCCTAAACTGAGTCCCAACTAAAGACATGAGACTTATCTGGAATGTAACGTTGATACATAGAAATATGAAAAAATAAATGAACAACTGATAAATCTAGGGTTAATGCTAACTCATAAGCCATATACCCAATAATCCAAGGATCTTAAAAGCTCCAATATACTTGGGGATAAGCTTGCGTCTCTTTCCAAATCTTATCACGCCCTTCATGGGAAAAACACAAAGAAAGACACAATCACCAATACTGAATCTCAAGGCACAACCAATGCCAAATTATCAAATTAATGAGCCTAAATTTTCTCCATCAAGTAAGGCCTATCCTCTACAAATGCCAAACCACACCCAGGTGTCGAAACATCAAGCTTAACTATCTGGTTAGCCAAATATTGAACCTCTAAGGCCAAAGTCCTCTCCTTGCTCAAAAGATGTGCCAACTACCCAGCTAGTCAACTTTCATCTTAAGGCATCCACAATTATATTATCCTTTCTTGAATGATAGAAGATAGTCAAATAATAATCCTTAAGAAACTTGAGCCAATGACACTACCTTATATTAAGATCTCACTGGGTGAAGAATCACTAAGGGGTATGATGATCCTAAAACTCTCACAAAGGACTCCATACAATTGGTGTCTCTACAAATTTGAAGTAAAATACTGTGCATAACTCCAAATCATGGGTAGGGAAATTTCTCACATCGAGCTTCATAGAAGACGGTAAAACCCATACCCTCCTTGGGCATGGTTAAGATAGGAGTTGAAGACAATAAATCCTTGAGCCTTTGAAAGCTTTCCTCATATGCATCAGACCACTGAAATAAAATCTTCTTCTGTGTCAACTTGGTTAATGAGGCTGCAATCGATAAAAAACCCTCAACAAAGCACTAATGGAAACCCACTAAACCAAAAAACATTTGAATCTCGATAGAAAAAGTAAGACTATCCCAATAACAAACCATTATAATATTGGTTGGATCAACCATAATTCCATCATTGGTCACTAATGACCTAAGAAAGAAATGGACTCTAATAAAAACTCACAATTAGAGACCTTAACATACAACTTTTTATCCCTCAATCTATGAAGCACAATCCATAAATGCTCCTCATGATCAGCCTCACTCCTGGAATAAACTAAAATATCATCTATAAAAATAATAATGAAAGAGTTGAGATACGGTCAAAATACATGATCATCAACTCCATGAATGCACCTGGGGAATTGATCAACCCGAAGGACATGACAACTCATAATAAATTGTATCGGGTCTGAAAAGTTATCTTTGGGATATTCGAAGATCTAATCCTCAAATCATGATACCCAAACCTCAAATCAAATAATGAAAACATAAAAGTACCCTGAAGCAGATTGAATAAATCATCAATACGAGGAAGAGGATACTCATTTTTTAATAGTCACCTTATTTAACTACTGATAATAATTAGACATACTCATAGACCTATCTTTTTTCTTTACAAACAAGACAGGCTCGCCCCAAGGTGATATACTAGGTTGGATAAAGCACTTAGCTCATAACTTCTGCAGTTGATCTTTCAATTCCTATAACTCTTTTAGGCCATACTATAAGGAGAAATAGAAATAGGCTTGGTTCTCGACTTAATATTAATAGAAAAGTTAATATCATAATTCATACGCACACCAAGAAAATCCGTAAGGCAAACATCCATGTACTCACAGACAGTACAAACAAAATCCAAAGGAGGAAAAATAATATTAGTATCATGAGTATGTGCCAAATAAGACAAATATACCTTCTCTACCAAGCAACGACCTTGAATGAAAGATATAACTCTCTTGGTACCCAAGTGAAACATATCCTTCCAAGCTATCCATAGCACACCTAGTGAAGCTAAAGTGATGTGCTTAGTATAAAAATCTGGGACAATATGATAAGGAGCTAAATAATCCATACCCAAGATGACATAAAAATCTACCATATAAGGACAATCAAATCTACCCAAGTCTCACACCCAGTAAAAGTCACAACACAAGATCGGTACACCCGATCCACCACTAAAGAAAATCTTATGTGGGAAGTTACATGGATAGGCACATCAAGAGATTCACGAGCAGAATCAAAACCCAAAGCAAAATATACAGACACACAAAAGAAATTCAATACTAGATAAAATAACAAAGATATAGATCTAAATTAAATAGGGGGATAACTGTGATGATAGTATTAGAGGCAGTTACATTTGGCCTAGTAGGTATAGCATCGCATTGACCATGTCTACTACCTGATTGGGTAGTCTGCAAACACCACTACGGTCACCACTACCTCTGCCTCTCACACCCCTAGAACCTCTACCTTTTACAGGCAATATATAAGTAGCTCTAAAAACATAGCGGGGATAGTCCTTAACCACATGGCTAGACTCATCATAGACAAAGCAAACCTTGTGGCCTGGCTCAATAATAGGAGGTACGGCTGAGCCAGGATGACCACCCAAAGCTACTGAACCAAAAAACCACTAACTGAACACTGTAAGTCTTCCTACATTAGTCTACCATGATACTCGTAGAAGCCTCTAGCATATCTTACTAAAAAAGTGTGACCTCTGAACTTGCCCTGACGGCGCCTCCTTGAGAAGCACAAAGAATAGACTCAGTAATCTTAGCATGATCCACTATACTCTTAAATGATGCTCCATTCACTACCATCTAAGTGATAGCTATTTGAAAAGAAACATCCAACCCTTTTACAAATTTCTAAATTTTCTTAGACTCAATGGATATACTGGTATAAGAATTTCTATACAAAAAATGAAAATGCACCTTAGACTGAATGACACAAACATATACAAAAAGGCCTTAGTAAACAGATCTCAAGTCATGTCTAGCAAACCAAGAGGTCAACAACTAACAAGTAACCTCCACTAATTCCTAGATACATCTCTTAATTGGTAAATAGTGTATTCAACCCCATGCAACTCAAGCAAACCAAGGTTATGAAAATTCTCACGACAGTCCATTAAGAACTCATAGGCATCCTTTCTTACAACACCACTGAATCTAGGAGGACCCAAATGAGTGAATATCTCAAACCTCTTCTGATCCTTAGAAGACATAACTGTACTTGGAATAATAAGAGGTATAGTATATTCGGTGGGCTGACAACCTATTTGAGGAGGCAACATAGAAGAAATCTCAACTCCAGATCTCAAAATATCATAATCAAGTATAGGAATTAAAGGAGGAACAATATTTGGAGTCTGTGAAGTACCATAAGCAGATGTCGGTATAATAGAAGGATCTACACTCAGGAAGGAAGGAACGCCAAAAGTAAACTCTAGAATAGATAAAGGTACCATAATAAGAGTTGAAAGAACACTAGGCACACTCATAAGAGCACCCTTTAAATGGGTCAACAATGTAATATTGGGGTAGAAGAACTCTGTGGGACCGAAGTAGGCCCATAACTCTGACATACACAAACTGAGACTCAAGGGAGGGTCCCCTAGTGCTATCTAAGGATAGGGAAGATCCCTATGCCCATCCTCTATCTCAAGACTGACTATAACTCACAACTCACCCTCTAGATTGGGCTCTCTTTATAGATAATAGATCTATATCTCTAACTTTACTGGATCTAGTCCTCACCATCTGTATAGAAAAGAGTGAAATATGACTTAAAACATAAGATATGAAAGAATTTATATGATAACTAATAAAATAAAGCAGCTAACTAAGCTATCTCGTAGTCTCTTGAACATAGATATGGATGTCTATATATCAATTTGCATGACTCTATTAGACACCCTATCCTTACACTAATGAGAGCAATGGAATCCTAGCTAGTCAGATATGAATTTGTCATGACCCAAAAACCAAGGGTCATGATGGCACTTCTCGCGGCAAACCTTGACAAGTTTATCACCCAAGCTGATATACAAAATGAAATCAATACTAAAAACCCAAGGAAGGCTTCTAAAGTGAAGACAAAGCAGAAAAACAAGATAGTAGCAAAAATATAATCAAAGATACCAAACTAAATCCCATGATATAGTGTCATAATGTAAGAACTACTAAATATATATTGAATGTCAATGATACAACAATAGTACAAAAAAGATAAAAATTTGTCTAAGATTACTAAATAAGACATGAAATATAAAATAAGAGGTAGTAGGCCAACTTCTGAAGCATAGGACGTCTTCTAGCTTGAATATACTCTAAATGTTGCCTAAATCAGCTATGCATGTGGCGCACTCATACTTGGATCAGCACTGAAAAGGTGCATTAGGGATGAGTACAGTCCACTTGTACTCATTAGGTATTATAGGCCGATTAAATAAATTATAAAATAAAGCATATAAACACAAACAATAGGCTCGCCACTTGTAATCAAAAAATATCCCAAATGGTAGCCTACTACGTCTCCACTAACTATATACACATATAACAAATAAAGGTAGGGGAGAGAAGAAAAAATATTCACATACACCATATAAAATTATAAGAAGATAGAACCAACAGACAGATATATAGTCAAGAATAAAAATACAATGATATATAGAATGTAATGAAGATGATAATGAATGATATGATGTACGAGGTCATTGCACAACCTCTATATACACCTACCAAGTTGTGCTTCTAGGTAGGACCCATGGGGTTTCATCAACCCATATACAACAAATATCTAATACCAGTATCCATAATTTCTCTCCAGTACATCATCGGTAGAAGGTTTTTAAAGATGTAACATTTTTTGTCAGAAAAACCCAGTATTTCCATAGTGGAACCAATGTTTCACGAATGAATATTATATAAGGATTTAATGCTTACAAACAACCAAAATGATAATTCCCAATATCTAACCAATTATAACGACCCAAAAATTTTATAAAATATGTGAAATATATGTTCCTATATGATTTGACTGATTTATGCCACACCTAGTTGCATTATGGTATTTCTGAGGAGTGGAGGTTAGTGGCATGATTTTTGATGTATTTTGGTGCCTTTTGTTTGCTATTGTGGTTTTGGTGGCTTTGAGAGCCTTATTTTAGACTTTTATGGTTATGTTTTGATCCGTGCGATGGATAGTTGAACGGACTAGACCTGCAAATCCAAAATGTCAATTTGAGGAAGGAAACATATTTGGTGTGGTTTTGTGACTTTTAAATCTCATTCGACCCTCGATTTGGAATAATTGTGATTTTGGGTTTTGGGGGTCAACTTGGTGAAAATGACATATTTCAAAATTGTAATATCACTATTGCATCTTGAGCATCAAATTTAGTGTGGTTACCCAATTCGTTTGCATATATCGGACTCTAAACAAATCTTAAGCACCCCATCGAAGTCTGATTGAACTTAAAAAAATTTAGTGCACCTTGAGAGGCCGATTTATGATTTATGTACCTAGTAACCTGGTGCAAGTAAAAATTACCCCCTTTTCCCAATTTTTGCTCATTTTTCACTGTGCCTCTTAAGAACCTCAAGCAACACTATACCTAACTAAGATTAACATCAAAACCTAGGAAAAATACTTGTGTTGGGCACTTATAAACCAAACAATGAATTTTAGCTAAAATATGTCAAGTCACTTCTCTAAATATGGGATTATTCTATTTAAACATCCTTACCTCAAAAGTAAACTTCCAATTTGTTGGCAAACTCAATCAAGTTACTCGATCAAAAACATTATAAGTCACCTAAATATCATCCACATGCACCCTCACAACAAGAAAGTTTCCCACATTTACTCCACAATCTTACAATATACAACAGAATAGAAATATCAAAAATAAATCACTCACTCTCATCAAAGAATTCATACATGATAGTCAATGAACCATAGGCTTGACCTTAGTGTACTACTCCACTAATAGTGAAATGTTGGGATAAAAGATCATTAAGGTCTTTCATGGTTGTAATGTAGACTAAGGCACAGTAGGAACTATTTGGGAAATAGTGGCTAGTCTCCCTAAAAGCTTTAGTACCTCACATAAACATTTAAATTATCAAATTAACAACAAAATTATTTCCTCATAGCCTTCCCTTCTTATCCTGCTTTAGCCCTATCTTTGTAAACTTATTACACACACTCTTATGGGAGTGCCATTTATTCACCAATTTTTTTCTTCTTTCAATATTTTTTCTTCCTTTTCTTTTATTTATTCTATACTCTCAACCACCACAGATATCAACTTCCTATCTCAATAGCAATCTCTTAAAGGCTTCAATTTTACCATAATCCTTATTCAGATTTATACTCCTTACTCTAATAATTTCTACTAAAGTGCTTAAAAGTTTTTGGATTAAATTACGATAAAAGAACAAAAGGAGAATAGGCTACTTTTGAGGCTACTAAAGAAATTAATCTATAAGCTCAATGGAGAAAACTAGGAGTATGCACAAGGGTAGGTAAACGAGGTCTAAAAATTTAACTATCAACAATAATGCCTACATCATTTCCTATACCCAACATTATTTATTTTGCTTCATAAACACACTAAGAAAGTTCTAGACATCACTATGCATGTTGAATAATAAACACCTCTCTCACTCTTGGTGCATGCTAGATTTAAGTCGAATCCCTATTGGTTTCTGATCTCCCACTTGTCAAATTTAAATTTAAGCCAACAAACCAGAAAATTACATCTACTGAGATTAAGTGTCTAAAACTAGCTCCCTTGCTAATTTATGATATGCTTTTATTTCAAAACAAGTATATTCCAAGTCAATCAACCAAATGTACAAACACAAAGTATTTCTCCTTAAAGTTGTGATTCGGTTCTTTTCACTTCTTTATTTCCTACGACTAACTCTCCTTAAGATGGTTGTTATCCATCCATCAAAGGGGATGGCACCTATCTATGCCAACTTATTAAGAATTGCCTTGACGGAAAAAACAAAACTTTGACTCCTAATTTTAAACAACAGTAGCTACTAAGTAACAAAACTAATAAGCAAACTACTATTAAGTAAATCTTATCAATACTAACTGTTAGAAATTGCATAGTTCCGAATAGCTAGAATGAATGAATGTCAACACACAAAAAGAAAAACATCCAACAGAATAAAATATCCAACAAAATAAAATAATAAGAGTACAAGGAATTAGATTCCACCACCCCACACTTAAAATGAAGCACTGTCTCAGTAATTGCAAACAAACCAAGGATAAGGTAATGAGCAACTCCCTGGTCACATATACTCCATGTCAGACTCAGAATATGGACCATACGCCTTAGCTACTAAGTTTGGATCATCATCATCATCCTCTTCATCTAACTCCAAATACGAATCACGCAACTGATGCTCCTCGCCAGAGGGCATATTATTGTCTTCCAGCTTTTTTAAGTCTGGGCCAATTAGTAGAATGGTCCTAGCATGAAGACCAAGAGGATAGTCAAGCTAAATATGTAAAATATGCTATGGTGTATTTGGTCATCCCTCTATCCTCAACTATAACTGCTATGGCCAATACATTTAGGCTATGATCTCGTCATGCCGAGCCTGATGCTCAGGCATAGTAAATATTGCACCATGAGTCTCAGTGACCCCCATAGTACGGGATATATCTATAGGACAAGTGTCCACTATAGGCCTATAATCAAGGTTCTGATCTTCTACAACAAGATACCTCAAAAACTACGTCAGTAATCAACTAAAGCCATACCTGCGCCCACTGGAACCTCGCCTTCCTCACAGGAAAAAAGATGACAGGACCTATATTCACATCAATATCATCACATGTTAATGCATAAATAAAACATATCCTATCACGTGTCACCTCAGTCATATAGGTCCCATGAATGAGACAAGCGTAGATAATCTTTGACCACATATGGGCCTCACTGTTCATCTCACTATAAGGGAATGTAAGGTGAATTCCACGGTCGTTATAATTTATCCACTTGGCTATAGAGTAGTTCCCACATAATAAATGGTGAATGTATGCATAAGGCAGTTTGATGTTCATCTATTTTAGAGGCTCAACATCTACCTCAGGTGTACCTAGAAGGATACTCAAACAATGAGCAGTGAAAGTGACCACCTAGCCTCATATCTTGACCTCTGTGTCCCTCTCTCATAGGTCCTAAATTGCATAAAACTACCTAACAAGGCTCATGTTGCATTCATAGGGTTTCTTAAATAAGAAGTCCTCTTTTTAGTGCACCATACTGGGGAACTCTCTCAACAAGATAGCACAATCAATGAATTGATCTACAAAATATTTAGACTCATTGTGCTCTGCATACCACTTATTTTTGGCCTCTACAACCCATCTAGTATCGTACCTCTTAGCTTGCCTGTGTGGGATTGGTAGAGGTTAAGGCACACAACCAGTTTGCCTATTCCTTTTGCGTGCCAGCTCAGAAGGTCCATCCAAGCTCTTACCCTTTTCTTGATGACTAGACATATCACCTATTAATCACAATATTTAGAAAACACATTACACAATGCACCTATTTTGAACTAGCAAACACTAAGTATGAGAAAGTATTGAAGACATCCCACACTTAGTTACTAGCACAGGTGCATAAGTATAAGAACTAGGGTACTCAGACTTCCCTTATTCAATATATATTTTGCATAAGCACAACTTCTCAGATATCAAGCAATTATTAATTCATACTATCATTCAATCTTATGGCATTGATAATCCAAATAACTTCATCAAAACAACTTTAAGTGTACATATTTCATTGTTTCAATAGGACCACACCAACATATACTCATATATATTCCAATTTATTACGTTTACACAAGTGCATTCACAATTTAAAGCATAAATTCAAACCGATGGTGCACATATAAATATTTGTAGCAACCATTAAGTGTGTGGAGATTTACAAACCACCCCACATTTAGTTAATCTCATGGGATTATAACTTAACTACCCCAAGGTACTTAGAATTCCCTTGTCAACAACGTATATCCCACATGTTATATTAAGTGCCACTACTTAGCTCACGCCTTCACTACATATTATTCCATTATGAAAGCTACCACATGTGCTATATTCCACTAACAACTCATGACATTAATATATTTCCACACCAATGGAACAAGTAAATCACATGTAGAATCATAAAAATTTTATAGCACAAACATTCTCTATGAACTCAAAATATCTCACTAAGTATCAAGCAAAGCAATTGTATACTTCAATTATGCCTAAAATCAATTCACTTCTTGCACTCAAGTAAATCAAAGGAATAAGAATATAAGTAATTACCTTAGTTATTGAAGAAAATGAGTGAAAATTTTCTTGTTGTTTGATAGAAAATAACCCAAAGTAGAAGAGAGAATATAGATTACGGGATAGGGGAAGGTGCAGCTAGGGTTCCTATAGGAGAAGGGAAAGGTGAAATAATGGAGTATTTAAGGAGAAAGAGGAATGAGGGGACCAGTTTTTAGGTTTTAACACGGTTTGGGGGTGGGTCCACGTAGAAGGGCATAGCACGTGGGCTAGCCTCTGGGCCGCATTACTTATTTCATAGGAATGGGCCTCGTTTTGCGTTACATAATTCATGGTAATGGGCCTCACATCATGGGCTCATCTTGTAGAGGTACTGGAAATTGCAATCTTCGCTAACAATTTTTGCATTTTGTGGGAATATTTCATTCCACCTTTTCTTTTTCACCCTGTACCTCTCTGTAGTGTGTATTTTAGTTACCCAAAAGCTTTCCTTTGACACAGTATTACTTTTTTCTCATTTTCCCTCATGCCACAAAGTATCTCATTCGGGAACACTAAACAAAAAAAAACAAAATAGCATAAGAAAAATTGGGTTGCCCCCCACTCAGCGCCTTAGTTTGGGTCATGGCACGACACATCTTTTTGTATTTTTAATTTGTTTTCTATATATTTCTTTTTTCAACAACCGTAAAATAAACTACACTATTACATTATATTTGTGGGTTGCATCCCACATAGCACCTTAGTTAATATTATGGCACGACCCAACTCAACTTCATTCATCTACAAAGGTGATGAACGTATTGTGTTGATCCCCATGATCTACCCAATAATGCTTCACTCCCTGTCCATTCACTATGAATTTTTTACTCTTATCCTTATTCCATTGTTTAAATTCTCCATGAGAAGTTATTCTCACTACTTTAAACGGACCAAACCACTTAGACCTTAGCTTACCCGAAAACAACCTCAATCTAGAATTGAATAGCAACACAAGTTGTCCTGGCTCAAAAACTTGATTCAAAATATGCTTATCACGCCATCTTTTGATCTTTTAGTTATACAACCTTGCATTCTCATAAGCACTTAACTGGAACTAATCAAGCTCATTCAGTTGTAACAAGCTCTTCTCTCCAAGAGCCTTCATATCAAGATTTAATTTCTTCACTGCCCAATAAGCTTAATGCTCAAGTTTTACAAGCAAGTGGAAAGCTTTTCAATATACCAAGAGATAAGGAGATGTCCCAATGGGCATTTTATAGGCTGTCCTATACCCCTATAGTTCATCATCCAGCTTCTTTGACCAATCCTTATGCTGTTCATGAAATGTCTTCTGCAATATCTGCGTTATATCATGATTAGACACCTCTACTTGGAAACTTTTTTATGGATGATACGTTGTGGCCACCTTGTGCCTAACACTATATTTAGCTAAAAAAATTTTAAACCATGTGTCCATAACTCTTGCATCATTTGTGGGGAGAGCAGTAGCTTCCACCCAATTAGACACAAAATCAAAGCCACCAGGATGCACAAATTTCCATGAGATATTGGGAATGGCCCCATGAAGTCTATTCCCCACACGTCAAAGATCTCTACTTCTAGAATATTATTCAAGGGCATTTCATGATGCCTTGATATTGTGTCAATTCTCTGGCACTGGTTATAACTACAAATATAATTCATAACATCTTTAAATAGTGTAGGCCAGAAACAACCACACCGTAATACCTTTTGAGTTGTCCTCTCTCCACTATAATGACCTCTATAAGGCACTGAATGACAACTTTCAAGTATATTTTTTGATTCAGCTCCTAAAACACATCTTCTCATTATTTGATCATCACCCTATTTAAAAAGAAATGGAGCATCCCATACATAAATATGAGAATCATGTAACAACTTCCTTTTTTAGGTACTAGTCGCCTCTGAAGGATAGACACCAGCTACTAATAAGTTTACTATGTCAGCATACCATGGAACATCAGCTACATCCACTGCCAAAAGTTGCTCATCTAGAAACTCCTTTCGAATACAGAGTGTATCATCCACTACATTATCATGACTCTTAAGTCTTAAAAGATGATCCGCCACTTGATTTTCAGCTTCTTTTCTATCACGAACTTCTAGATTAAACTCTTGCAGAAGAAAAATATACCTAATCAGCCTTAGTTTTTTATCCTTCTTATTCAATAAATACCGAATGGTTGTATGGCCGGTATAAATAATAACCTTTATTCCCATCAAGTATGATCTGAATTTATCAAATGCGTATACAAGGGCTAGTATTTTCTTATCTGTGACTATATAATTCACCTAGGATATATCTAAGATTGCTTTCATAATAGATAGATCAAATACCTTATCTTTGTGTTGCCCCAATAATGCTTCAATAACTACATTATTAACATCGCACATCAACTCGAATGGTAATGCCCAATCAGAAGAGATTAGAATTGGTGCCTCCATTAATTTCTCCTTTAGAGAATCAAATATTTTCTAAAGATCAGGCCCAAAATCAAACTTGGCCTCTTTTTCCAACAACTTGCAATTGGACCTACTAACTTTGAAAAGTCTTTGATAAATTATCTATAAAATCATGTGTGCCTAAGAAAGTTTCTCACCCCTTTCACTGACACCAAATATGGAAGCTTTTTAGCGACCTCTACCATGGATCTATCTACCTCAAGTCCTCTGTGTGACACCTTATGACCAAGGACGATACCCTTCTTGACCAAAAAGTGGCACTACTCCCAGTTTAATACAAGGTTTGTTTCTTCACAGCGGGTATGACCTTATCCAAGTTCTACAAAAACATGTCAAACAAATTACCAAAAATGAAAAAATCATCTATAAATCCTTAACAAAATCTTTCACCATGTCATAGAAGATAGCCATCATGCATATCTGGAAAGTTGTTGGTGTCTTACAAAGTCCAAAGGGAATTCTTCTGAATGCATAAGTACCATAAGGTCAAGTGAAGGTGGTCTTCTCCTGGTCCTTAAGTGCAATGATAATATGGTTATACCATGAGTACCCTTCCAGAAAGCAGTAGTACTCTTCTGGCCAATCTGTCCAATATCTGACCAATAAATAGAATGGGATAGTAATCCTTCCTTGTGGAATCATTCAACTTTTATAATCTATGTAGATTCTCCACCTAGTAACTGTGCGAGTTAGAATCAGCGCATTATCTTTGCTTATAACAACATTCATCCTACCATTCTTTGGGACACAATGTACAAGGTTGACCCATTTGTTGCCAGATATGGGAAGACAATCCAGCATCAAGCCACTTAATGACTTCTTTTCTATCCACTTTTTTCATCACAAGATTCAGTCTTCACTGGTGTTCCACACTTTATATCCCTCTTCCATGTATATTTTGTGCATACAGAAAGTAGGATTAATTCCTGTGATGTTCGGCGTCTGCCATCCGATTAGTTTCTTCCTTGTTTTCAATACTGACAATGTCTCGCTCAACTGAACATCAAAAAAACGAACAGAAAACATCATAGGAAAATTATTATCCTCTCCAAGAAAAGCATATTTTAGATGAAAAGGAAGAGTCGTGAGCTCTAGTTTTGGTGTTTTCTCAATAGACGCTTTAGGAGATGGTCCAATTGATTTATTTAATGGCTTAACCTTATTCACTCTAGTATTAATCAATGACAAATCCATAATTTTCACCATTTCAAGTGCCCCAACATCACCATATAGATCATACCCCATTAAAGCTCGCTCAAGTTGTTCATTAGATAATAAAAGGTGGAGCTCAGACTCAAGGTCTCATATATAGCAAAAAATTATTCATATATAATAGGAAAATTCATTTACTTGTACACATTGAAAACCTTGACCCTATCATAAGCTTTCATGGCCATCTTCCTTGCGACCACATTAGTAAGAAATTGCCCAATGCCTAAGAACGGACATCCCAAAATAAATGGAATAGCCAGATCAGCATCAAAATCAAGAATAACAAAATATACTAGGAAAATTAGTGAACCTACTTACACCAATACATCTTCAATAATTCTGTCAGGCCTACCAAAATATGATAGTCGTGGGTTTAGGACTTCCAAGTCCCATCTTTCTGAACGAAGATATGGGCATTATATTGATGTTTGCCCCTAAATCATATAACCCCCAAGCACTGATGGCTTGTCCGATGTGCACTCCTTAGTAAGGTCTATTGTAGCATATTCTATCAAACAGTTCTTGTTTGCCACTATGTCTTTCACATACTTTGTATACTTCAAAACACTTTGCAAAATATCAACAAGAGGGAGATTGACATGAAATTGCTTCAAAAGCTCTAAAAAATTCTTGTATGTCTCCTCTTTGTGCTTCTGAAACCTTTTGAGGGAAAGTGGAGGTAGATTCTTCTTCTCAACATTGGTTTCATCGCTTATAGATTTTTCTTCAACCACTTTTTCCTTATTATTTTTAGTATTATCATCAGTAGCCTTAGGATTTACTTGATCAGGTTCAAACTCTGGCAACAAACTACTCCAAGTAGTAACTGTATTTACCTATTTTTTATTTACCTCATTAACACTAGGTAGACCTCCATGAGGTCTAATGTTTTGCACTCCTGTAATCTGACTAATTTGCATCTCTAAATTCGTTGTAATCAACTGTTGACTCTTCATATCTGCTGCCAACTATGCTTTAGCAACTATAACTTCTTTCAACAACTCTTCCATATTGCTCATTTAAGTGATGGTCTGATTACTCTAAGCTTATTGTTGTTGATTCTATTGTACTGGCCCCTTATACCAATTGTTGTTTTGTGCCACCCCATAAGAAATTAGGATGATTCCCCCAATTCAGATTGTAAGTGTTACCATAGTTATATTGCCCTTGATGATTAGCATTCCCCACATAATTGGCAAAATGAAGATTAACCATACAAACATCTATTAGATGCTCACTACTTGTGCAAATCTTACACCATGCATTAGTTTGTTAAACCACATTAGTTGTGGTTATCAGTTGTGTAACCCCCAACTTTATACTATTGGACTGATTAGTTATCTAATTTTATAGTATAGCAAGTTGAGCTAAAAAGCAGTGAACTGATCTACCTCCAACACACCTAGAGCTTTCTTAGGATCACTCCTTTAGTCAGCATGACACTCAGTATTCCCTTATGAAATCTAATTCAACAGTGTATATACTTAATCATAAGTCTTCTCAAGAGTTTTCCCACCTGCTACTGAACCCAAAAGAATCTTGGTGTTGGGATCAGGACCCTTTATGAAAGTATAAACCAGTACATTATTAGACTAATGGTGGTGAGGGAAATCTCTAAGCATACCTTTAAGTCTTTCCTATGCTTAGTAAATATTTTCTTCTTCTTTTTGCCTAAAACTCGGAATATCGCTTCTCAAGCATGATGTCTTTCCTGATTGAACGAATATCATAAGGAATTTTTGAAACAGATCATCCCAGGAAGTGATAGGTTTTAGTGATTCATCATACAACTGCCTCTTCACTCCCTAATAAAAGAAAAAGGGAAGGGCATTAGTCTGACATAATTAGTAGATACCCTAGTAGGAATATAGGTATCACTGATTTCCAAGAATGTCTGTATGTGCTGCAGTGGATCTTTATGTGAGAACCCTTCAAATTTTCCACTAGAACACAATAGCTATACCCTAAACAAGGCAATTATTAGCATGGTTCATAAGTGGGATTGTACTTCATGAATAGGCCTAGCTTCTGCTCGAGCAGGAGCAACTAGAAATATAGGAGCTAGACCACGTGCCGCATTTGGGTCAATTGGATCAATGATATTAGGATCTCTTTCCTCCACCATTTTAACTTGCAGAATTGGATAGTGATATCTTCACCTCTAATGAAATACCCATTTTGGTTTTGAGTAAGGCTCTACCAACTCTCTATCTCCTTCCAATTCAACTCCTTGATAATCCTGCAAAAGTCATCCACTAAGATCAAGTAATTAACACTTAAAATTATTATCAAAAACCAAAATTTACAAAATTACTAATTATACTAGTCCCCAGAAATGGTGCCAAAAACATGTTGCGGTCTAATGCACATGTAAGTGCACACAATTGTACAAGTAATATAGTGACTAAGATAATTGAATATCATATCCACGAGGACTACGTAACTAGCAAGTCAACCAACTTCAGTTTTCGACAAGAAGATATTACATATTTCAAAGTATCAAGATGATTGTGAAGTCTCTAGTAAAATTATAATTAATAAAGAAATAATACGATGCAACAATAGCAATGTAATCAGGGTTTTAACCAATATTAGTGAGAATTTCATAGTTGAGACACTTTTAACAAGCTTACAAATCTCTATTCTTTTTGTGGTTTAGTTGATTATCGGGTTATTGATTCACAGGGTTTAAAGTATGATCATGGTCTCTCGATTCTCTAATCTTCTACCTAACTAGATATTAAAACTACATTATTGAGTGGGGGTGCAATAATCCATTTAGATACATTAAGCAATCATCCTACAAGTGAACCAAACAAGGCTTGAAGGTATATTCCTATCCTAGATGCTAATTTAAATCCCTTATTTTATAAATGGATGAGAACCTTGCTCCTTAAACTCTTCATTCTATTCTATGATTCTTCTCCCAAGTTCATATAGGAATATAGGTATATTTTAATGGTGTCCATTCATAAAAATAGTAAGTACAAGAGATTAATAACAACCCATATGATAATTCAATAATAAACTATGATAAAGAATATCAAAGTGCAATCATGTTTTTGGCCTCAACCCCAGAAAAAAGTTTTTATCCACTCATGTTTGAATTCAACATCAAAAATGAATAATTAAACATACCATAAAGTAATCTTGGAATAATGAAGTTCAAAGAACCCTATGATAAGTATTGAAAATGTTTTTGCCTCTGTTGTACGTTTCCATAGAAGTCTCAGTTGTGTTTAAGTGTTCATTTTATAGTAGGACGAATTTAGCCTAGTGGAGAGCTACCTCTACATCACGTGGATAAATCCAGGGGAGTAAGGTATGCACCGCATGGGTCGGTCCACTGGAATAGGGTCCATACTACGGGCTAATTGTGATCCCTCACTAGAATTCCCATCTAGTCCAAAAATACACTAAGGCACATTCCTTCTTAGATAATTGCTTCTTTACTTGATTCTACCTTCAAATGCATGATTCTAAGCTCAATCCACTTTTTCTCAAATCCAATGAATAAATCTCAAAGTATCAATTATCACCCGTTTCTCATCATGCGTCCAATTGAGTCCAATTCTATGATAAACCTACCCTCCATCACTAATTATGTCCATTAGCTAAATCATGTAGTTACACATCAAACACAATAAGAATAACATATTTTAGCTCGTAGAAAAAGTCCTATTATGGGGAATATTGCTTCTTGGACATATAAATACGACCAAGATTAAGAGTTAAATCCTAAATTAGTGCGAGAACCTAAAAGTGAAGCTTTTAGGTGCTTGGGAAGCTAGATTAACATCTATTTCTTGATTCTTATATAGATTTAAGGTAAGAATTCACCCTTTTCTTTGTAAATATTTTGATTAATTTCTCAAAACTCTAGAAAATTTCGGGCTTCATTTTAAACCCCAATTTTACTCCTTTTCAGTTGAATAATGTTTTAATCTTATAATTATAAGTTTTTCATCAATTTGACCTTTAAAACAATTTGATTCTTGATTTTAATATGAATTTCAAAGATTTTATTCGGTAAAGCTTAAAATGGTTTTTCTTTGATTTGAACCTTGTTTTTTACTTGATTTGACTTGGATTTTCAGCTGTATATTACTAAAAGTATGAGGAACATATTTTTGAAGTGAAGTTATGATTTTTTTCTTTTTTTAAATCTGTGTCGATGGTCCATTTTGACCTCAAACTAAAAGTAGGCAATATGGTTACGTTAGCTTTGTTTTGATGCATAGATTCTATATTTCTTAGTTTTAGTTGATTTTGGAATCATTCATGAGAAGTAGCTCTATGTGGTTAAAGTGTTGTGGATTGATTTCAACATTTGAGGTAGGTTATGGCTTAACTCTTCATACTGCGTTGGGTAGTTAATTTGTATGCCAAAATGCATGTTACGGCTGGAAACTAATCATGAAATTGGGTTATCTATATATTATGCCTATGTGGGGGCCTAAATGTGATATAATTGTTGAATCTAAGATATCATGTGATATGTGTGACCATGAGAGGTCTTATGTGATGTTGATAGCCTGGAATACATGAGAATAATTTTATTGTGTTGTTAGAAATGTTTATTGTGGTGCCTTGTTGTTAGAAATGTCTATTGTGGTGCCTTGGGAATTTATGATATATTCATTCCTTGTGAGCATATGAATTATGTGGAAAATTAATGGATAATAAAAATAGTGAGTGGATATTGGCTCACATGACTGTGGAATTGTAAAATTATGGTTGGTTGTGGAAATACATCTTATGGAATGGTTGTGAAAATACACTATGTAAATTGGTTATAGAAATACTCATTTTGTATAGTTGTGAACATTGCATTATCTTTCTCTTGTCATCATATGCATCATTTAACTTATTTATTTTATTGATTTTATATTTACGTGTTGTCATGTATGTGTACTTGATTTGTGTCTTATGTCATGTATGTTCTTTAGAAATATAGCAATACGGGAAACCTATAAATTATTAAACATCGGTATCGAATACTAGATATTATGAACCTTCTTAGATGGATTATTCCAGAGAAAACTCAGTGACTATGTATCAACCTCGAGCCTGTGTGCCAACTTCAAGGCTGTCTGTCAACCTCATTCATCATTATTATTAACAGCAACATCATCATCTTGTATGTTCTATTTGCTTTATTAGGTTGGTGTTATGACTGAATTTATATATTAACTTGTTATATTTCTACTTTCTCTATATCTATTACTTATACTTGATTATCTTATATATGCATATTCTTCTCTGTCAATAATTGGATATGATATAACTTATAAGAAACAACCTTGGTTTTGACCCTTAGAAAATTTCTCCCTTTTTAGCTTCTAAACATTATACGACTTGGGGTACTTTTCATATGAGTGGTACAGTTTAGTAGGTCATGGTCGTATGGTGACCATATGGGTTAGATAGATTCTATCCAAGGTACGGTTGGAATATACAAGTCGTATAATAGGGTATGGGTCAGGTGTCCCAGTCATATAATGTCTAGTATTGGGTAGTATTAGGTTGTTGAGTTTTTGGAATGGGTACAACTAGGTGGGTATGGGTCATTTGGTTGACGACAGGACGTTAGTTTGGGTTTTTCTTCACTTAATCTAAAACTTAGAAACTTAACTTGGATCTGAGTATGAGTGGTTCACCATGAGTCGTGAGGATATGGTACGAGTCGTATAGCCTAACTAGTATGTTGGATAGTATTCAACCCCTTATGATTCTTCATAGGGTACGATTACATGGTACTAATCGTATGGTTAGCTATAGTTTAGCTTGGGTAGTTGTAAGATGGACAATGTTAGGGTCCAAGGGGAGTCCTAGCGTACGAGTGGTACCGGTATGATTGGTTTAGGGTGGTCATACCATCCTGAGAGGATTTTAAGAAATTTAAGTTGGGGTGATTTGGAAATTTCCCCTCTTAACCTCTTAAGGCCCCATGACATATAATACTCTTGGGACATCATTTAAACTATTTACAATCACTCAAACTCTCTTAAAATAATCTCAAATTCTCTAAAGGCTCTTGGGTCAAGGAAGGCTAGGGTTTCATTAATAGGATCAATTTGGTGCTTACAAGGGTGATTTCTCTCCTCCATCTTCGTAATCTAAGGCATGTTACTCCTCTCTCATTTTTAGTTCCAAATAAAGGCATGTTTTATAAATTGTTTCAATGCATAATTATTGTACAGTTTTGGGTTTTCAAATATATGTTAGGGGTTTTGGTTATAAATGCTTTGTTAAGGTTTTCCCTTGTTTTAATTATGGATTTACATATTTTAATGGTGGTTTGGACATTTGGTTGCATAGGAATGGTTAATTGGTACTTGATTTTGGTTTTGGAAACACTATGGACCCAGTGTGTTTAATAAAACACCTATGAGAATGCTTTTAATACATTGTTGGACTTTTAATGGAACTATTGCATGACATAAGTTGGTAATGGAACCCTAAATGGTATAAATAGTTTAAATGGCTTAAATGGTTTGAAATGGTTAAATAGGTGGGTCTTGGTAATTATGGTTGGTCTAATTGAAAGTCTTGTAGGGAATAAGGGAATCCCCCAGGCAAACTTAATAACAAACATCTTCTCAGGTATATGGGATTCCCCCAGGTCAACTTAATAATGTAATCTATGGGTACATGGGAATCCCTTCTTCTAAAAAGGGATGTCTAAGGACATTTCTTGCAAGCTATAGTCGGTATGACAATGCCACTACTTATAGCCTTCATTAATAATAAATGGAATAGTGGTTTGGTCGTGTGGTAATGGTTTTAAATAGGCAATAATTGTGGGGTGTGATAGCTAACTGTGAAAATGTCAGTCCAATGGATAGAAACTGGAAACTCATATTTGCCAACAAGAGGGTTGGTCATAGTGACCATATATGATACTTGTGGGGTACACTAGAATCCCTTAATTACACTTGTATCTCTAGTTCATGCAGCTACATGCATCGGTGCCCGTTCAGGGGGTTACACTGGAACCATATAGCCTATAGGCGGTTCTAGGATGGTTAAGCTACACATACCCAGCTTAATGATTTTAATGGCATGCTAAACCTGGTTCTTTTTCCTAGTATGGTTATATGTATGTATGTATGGTTGTGAATGCATATGCTTAGTTTACTTGGTTTTAATGGTTGGTATTATTTTTTCCTTATCTTGAGTACAGTTAGCATTCACCCACTAACCATCTTCGGGCAGTTGTATCCCCACGTAATGTAGGAACCAACTATTCTACTCCTCCTACTTAGTGATCAGA
The DNA here is from genome assembly GCA_030864225.1 of Capsicum baccatum var. pendulum. Classification (NCBI taxonomy): domain Eukaryota; kingdom Viridiplantae; phylum Streptophyta; class Magnoliopsida; order Solanales; family Solanaceae; genus Capsicum; species Capsicum baccatum. Next base: position 116,124,080 of record CM061560.1, read on the forward strand.
TTTGGGATCAATGGTTGGATTGAAGTGGTGAGCTTCTAGACTCTGGAAGTCTCCATTTGATATCATGGATGTCTTTACATACTTCGGTTATTTCATGGATACTGGTTTTGGCTATGGTTGGGGGCATGTCCCAACTTGATATTATTTTACTTTTGGTTAGAGGTTTCGTGCGCCTACTATGGGTTGGTATGGGTGGTGTCGGTAGTGGTGTCAGCCTTGGCATTGGTATTGGTATTATGGATGATACCATTTGACTGTTGTTATGATTTTTCAATCCTGTTATGTTATGGACTCATACTTGGTTATTGTTTTAGTTTGGTTTTGGTTATTGGTTGGTTGGACTTTCTTGGGTCGGTCATGGTTATAGACCTATTCCAGAGTCTAGAATTATAATTAATTCTATCTTCTTATATGTTCAAAATTTATGTGACTCAGGGTACATGTTTAGAGGTTGGGTTAGGTAACGAGGGTGGTACTAGATCCTAGTTGGACTTGGGATGCCTATTACGACAAGGCCCCAATTTGGGTCATGTTAAGTTGGTATCAGAGATTTAGGTTCATGATCAATTGGGAGTCCATAAAGCTATGTCGAGTAGAGTCTCTTTTAAGAGAAAGGTTATAAGTTATTTGGGAAATATTTCTCTTCTTTGTGTTTTATTTTCAAGCATAGAGTCTAAGCCTTGGAATCTTCTCAAATTTTGTTTTTTCACTTTTTAGTTCATTCCTCGATGATCTGAAATTCATGAAAACTCCTTTGTCCCAAATAGTGATAATTATGATGGGATATGCTCTACTTAAGGGATCCACACTCGGTCTAGGGTCAAGTCCCTGATTATTATTGAGTTCCACTGATTTCTTCTCGCCTTCCTCAGGCTAACGTGATGAATGTTGAGTTTCATCAGCCGATTCATATGATTGCTCAGTTGGTGTCTTCTCAGGATAAGTGTGGTACATCTGATATTCCATCTTTTAAGGCCACAAGGGTTGGACAGTTCATGAGGTTGAGTCCTCCAACTTTTACTAATGTTAAGGTGGAGGAGGATCCTCAGGGTTTTTTTTATGAGATGGAAAAGATCTCAAGGATATGTATGACACAAATATGGAAGGGATGCAGTTTGAGACTTATTATCTCAAGGGTGTGGTGTAGAAATGGTACAAGGAATGAGATAGGAAAAAGGGTAATGTTGAGAAGTCATCTTTGTATGAGACTTTCTCTAATGCATTTCTAGACCACTTCTTTCTTCAAGATTTAAGAGAAGCAAAAGTGGAGGAATTTGTTAATCTGAAATAGGGGAAGATGTCGGTCAAGTAGTATGTCATGAAATTTCACCTACTATCTAGGTATGCTACAAAAATGGTGTCAGATATAAGGGAAAGGATGAGAAAGTTTTCTGCAAGACTATCTCGTGAGTTGATCCTTAAAAGCAAGACTGCATTACTGATCAAGGACATAGATAACTCTAGGTTAGTTATCAATATAAAATAGGTGGAAGAGAAAAGAAGAAACTTGGCTGAGGTAGGTAAATGGTATGGTAAGAGGTTTATAATCTCTGAGCAGGATAGGAAATAGCAAAGTGATTGAGATGATGGTCAGTGGTCAAATAAGAAGTGGGGGAGTTCTAGTTCTTTCTCCATAGCTAGTGCTCCTTACCCAAAATCATCGGGTGACAGACATCAATATGGTGGTCATAACTTCAGGGCATAGGGTGCCCAATCTCAGGCTAGTGGGGCATAGTTGCCTTCATCGTGTCCTCCTTGTAGGTTCTATGGTCAGTTGCATTAAGGTTTCTATGATGAGGGAAGGTACAGGTGCTTTAACTGTGGTTAGCCAGACCATATTCTTTGATGTTGTTTGATTGGTAAGGCTTCTTTGGGAGTGAACAAGGTCTTGGTTATCTCTTCATCTGCTCCTACACCGAAGGGTGCTGCTTCTATATTTGTTTCTACTTCTAGTGCAGGAATGGGCCAAAATAGATTATAAGCTCTTATGTCCCGATAGAATTCCGAGGTATCCCTGATGACATGACTGGTACATTACAAATTTTTTCTTATGATGTGTATTGTTTGCTTGATTTGGGGTCCACCTTCTCTTATGTAACCCTATTATGGCTGTGTATTTTGGTTTTGATCCTAAGGTTATTTTGGATCCTTTTCCTATTTCTACCCTGGCAGGTGACTCTGTGGTTGCTAAAAGAGTCTATAGAGGGTGTGTGGTATTTGTTGGTAGTAAGGAGACTTTGCTGTATTTGTTTGAATTAAATATGGTGGGTTTTGATGTCATTCTAGGGATGGATTGGATACACTCATGCTACGTATTCTTAGATTATCAGATCCGTAAAATTGTCTTTAAGTTCCCTAATGAACTGACTATTAAATGGGAAGGTGGTTCGCTAGCTCCTAAGGGGAAATTTATATCATATCTCAGAGCTCAGGGGTTAATCTCTAAAGGGTGTCTCTATTATTTGGTTTGGGTAAAAGACTCTAACTCGGAATGTCCTTTTATATATTTAGTTCTGATGGTGAATAAGTTTCCTAAGGTCTTTCTGAATGATCTTCTTGGTGCTCCTCTAGATAGAGAGCTTGATTTTGGGATTGATTTAGTTCTAGACAATTATCCAATATCGATTCCTCCCCATAGAATGGTTTCTACTGAGTTGAAGAAACTCAAGAAGAAACTTAAGGATCTTTTGGATAAGATTTTTATCTGTCCTAGTGTGTCCCCGTTGAGAGCACCGGTGTTATTTATGCATAAGAAGGATTGTTCCTTTTGGATGTATATTAACTATCGACAGTTGAATAAGGTGATGGTTAAGAACAAGTATCCTCTTCCTAGAATAGATGACTTTTTCAATCAATTTCAAGAGGCCAAATTCTTTTAAAAGATAGAACTTTGGACTGGGTATCATCAACTTAAGATTAGGGAGATGGATATCCCTAAGCCGACATTGGTATGGGCACTTTGAGTTCTTGGTTATGTCATTTAGGTTGAATAATGCTCGGGCGGTATTCATTGATTTGATGAATAAGGTATTTTATTAGTTTCTGGATCTTTTTATCATTGTGTTCATTGATGACATTTTGGTGTACTCTAAGAGTAAAGTTGATCATGTGAATTTTGGTTGAACGTTGTCACTTTTCTAGGTCATATTATTTCTAGTGAGGGAGATCATGATGGATCCACAAAAGGTTGTGGTGGTTAAGAAGTGGCCTAGACCCATGACTCCAACCAATATTTAGAACTTCTTGGGTTTGGCCGGGTACTTTAGGAGGTTTGTAGAGAGTTTTTTAGTGATAGTTGTCCCGTTGACCAAGCTGACTCAGAATAAGGTAAAGTTCTCATGGTTGGATGCTTCTGAGGTTAGTTTTGACAAGCTGAAGGATAACCTAACTTCGGCTTTGGTTTTGACCTTACCTGTAGGCAATAAAGGGTTAATAGTTTATAGTGATGCATCCCAGGTAGGACTGATTGTGTTTTAATGCAATATTGTAAGGTGATTTCCTACGCTTCTCAGCAATTGAAGGTGCATAAGAGGAACTATTATACTCATAATTTGGAGCTTTCAGCAGTGGTATTTGCATTGAAAATCTGGCGGCATTATTTGTATGGAGTGTAGGTGGACATTTTCTCAGATCATAATATTCATTTAGAAAGAGCTTAATCTCAGGCAGAGGATATGGATTGAGCTTCTCAAGGAATATGACATGAGTCTTCACTACCATCAAAGTAAGGCTAATGTTGTAGCAGATGCTCTTAATAGGATTTCCATGGGGAGTTTACCTCAAGTAGATAAGGAGACGTGGGATTTGGTGAGGATATTTCTCACTTGGCTAATCTTGGAGTTTGACTTTATGACTCTAAGAATGGTGGTATGTTGGTACATCAAGTAGTTCGGTTGTCTCTTGGTGCAAATATCAAAGAGAAGGAAATGCTAGATCCTGTCTTGATGAAAATCAAGGGTATGTAGGTAGGCAAAATGTAATGGTATTTGAGATCAGTGGTCATGGTACCTTACGGTATCAAGGGAGTTTATATATTCCTGACGTCGATGGTTTACAAGAAAGGGTATTAGCCAAAGTGCATGAATCTCCCTACGTTGTTCATCTCGGTTTGATGAATTTATATCATGATCTCAAGGAGATGTATTGGTGGAATGGTATGAAGAAGGATGTGGCTGATTTTGTGGCCAAATATTTGGTGTGTAAACAAGTTAATGTTGAGCACATGAGGACGGGAGGCTTGTATTAGGAAATTGTATTGCTTGAATGGAAATGGGAAGTGATCAGCATGGATTTTGCTGCCGGTATTCCTCGATCTCAAAACCAATTTGATTTGGTTGGGTCATCGTGGATAGGATGACAAAGTCAGCTCACTTTTTGCCATTGAGGACTAACTTTTCGGTTGAGTATTTTGTGAGGTTGTATCTTTATGAGACTGTGAAGCTACATAGGGTACCTATTTCTATTATCTCTGACCATGGTATATAGTTTTTATTTCACTTTTAGCGGTCGTTTTAGAATGGTTTGAATACTAAGGTTAGTTTAAGTACTACTTTTAACCATAAATGGATGGAAAAGCAGAAAGAATTATTCTGACATTGGAAGATATGCTTCGAGCATGTGTGATAGATTATAGTGGCAATTAGGTTGAGCATCTACCTCTTCTAGAGTTTGCTAACAACAATAGCTATCATTTTAGCATTGGTATGGCCCTTTTTGAGGCATTGTATGTTAGGAAGTGTAGATCTCTTATTGGATGGAAGAATTTACTTGGTAAGTTGAAAGGAGATGAAGTCCAAGTATTCGTATTTGTTTTCTGCTCAGAATATTTGTGTGAAAGATATGTTTGTTGATCACATCTTTGTTTTTTAACTTAGTTAAAGGTTGGAATGGTTATGTTAGGGTGTGATTCGTGCTTATACTACCTTATCTGTTATTCAGGGATGAATGATCCTAGTGGGGGAAACTGAAACATCCTTGGTTTTGACCCTTAGAAAATTTCCCCATTTTTGGCTTCTGGACATCCTACGACTTGGGGTACTTCTCATATGATGTGGTACAGTTTGGGTGATGTTGGTCTTATGGTGACTAGTGTGGGTTGGATGGGTTCTGTCCAATGTATGATTGAAACATATAAGTCATTTGATAGGGTATGGATTGGTGACCCAGTCGTATATTGTCCAGTGTTAGGTGGTGTTAGGTGGTTGAGTTTCTAGAATGTGTACGACTAGGTGAGTATGGTTGTATGGTTATTGATATGTCATTGGTTTGGGTTTTTCTTCACTTAAACTGAAACTTAGTAACTTTACTTTGACTGAGTATGAGTGGCTCACCATTGGTCGTGAGGATAGGGTACGAGTCGTATAGCCCAACTCGTATATTGGACAGTGTTCAACCCCTCATGATTCTGCTTAGAGTATGATTTTATCGTACTAATTGAAATTCAAGAAGGGGTGAATTAAAATTATTCTGTGAGTCGACTGTTGACTCCTCACAGTCGTGTCTCCCGCAGATTAGTGCACTTCTCAAATATATTAGATTTAAAACAACTATGCAAGTAAATAACAAAACATAAAGTAACAAGACAAAGATTTATCCTGGTTCGGAACATCAATGTGGTTCGTACTCCCAGTCCCCTTGGATTTCAAAGTTTCCTTAGATCGTTCAATGTTTGGCTCGAGTACAATGATAGGACATAAGTTCTGAAGACTTATTGTGCTCTTCAGATCTTGTGACACAGCATTAGTTGATGTTACAAAGTTAACTCGATCCTACTCTTTATATAACAATTATAAACTAAAAGTTAAAAAGCCTTGTTAAATTACTAATGAGACACTTTGAATTTTTTGCTTGAAGTTGTATGACCCGTGTTTGTCTTCAATCTTCATCTTTTATAGTTTTCGGCTGCTACTCTTCATAAGAAAACCCAAGAGATTTCTTCTCAATCAAAGATTTAAATTGATTCCATGATTGAGGGATGGCACCATAATGTATGTCCATATCAGATATGTCCATACGTGGTGCAATTTCCATAATTATACATGTCTATATCAGATATGTCCATGTATTGGTTGTGGTTTTTCTTTATTTATGTTCTGATTTTGTCTATCATAATTCTGGGATAGTGATCCTTTTTCCATTTCTAAGATATTATATTAATTTGCTTGCCATAATGTTTGGATTTCGTGATCCTCCATATCTTCGGGTGAGATACCCTTCAATCTTCCAATATCCTCTATCTTCTTTTTCTTGATTGTGATTGATCTGATTTTCTCTGGCTAAGATTCTCCTTCCATTTGTTCTCATCGTGACTAATTTACTAGAATGTCGTAGACTGTGAATTTATGTCTTTCCATTCCTAGAGTCGGCTTCCTTTATGACTTCCAAACATTAGCAGTCAATATCCTTTAAAGGTACACTTGTTAGCTTGTCATTATTAAAATTTAGACTTAGGAGGCTAACAATCTCCCTCTTTTTTATAATGACAAACAAGAGTAAATATCAGTTGACAAATGACTTCCCTTTCTGTCAGCTTTCTCCCTCTGACTTGTAGGTAACTCTGATATTTTGACTTCCCTGTCTGTCAGCTTGCTCCCCCTGACTTGTAGGAGACTCTGATATGTCTGCTTTCTCCTTCTTTGACATAATCAAAAATAAACAACACGCAGTCAGTATGCGGACAAAGAAATCCACACATAGAGATACACATAGACAAAGTATTGATGACTTTTCTTTCAGAAAAGGTGCAAATAAATTTTTATTTAGCAAAAGTCATGGAAAATTACTGTACAAAAACTAAAAATCATTAATGCTGAGAATACTAAGCCCTTTTCTAAGGGAACAAAATCTTTCTTCTAGCTGGGGTTTTTTAAAAATATCTGCTACTTGATTTTCAGAGTCAACAAATTTTAGAGTAAAATCACCATTTTCCACATGATCTCTAATAAAATGATGCTTAATATCAATATGTTTAGCCCCAGAGTGATGCACGGTATACATAGACAACCTGATAGCACTGGTGTTATCACCATAATAGAAAAAGATTCAACAAAAAGCAAAGCAAAGAAGTTGATGCCTAATCCATAAGATTTGAGTACCGCAGCTTCCGACAGTTATGTATTCAGCTTCAGTGGTTGAAAGAGAAATGGAATTTTTCTTCTTGCTATGCCGTGAGATAAGGACATCACCAAGAATTTTACACATTGCACTAGTTCTCTTTCTATAATTTATATCTCCAGGAAAATCAATATCTGAATAACCAATTATATCAAAATGTAAGGAGTAGGGATACCATAGTACAAAGTCTTGAGTTCCTATTAGATATCGGATGACTTATTTGAAGACAGTGAGATGATACTCCTTGGGAGTCGACTAGAACCTTGCACACATGCACATATTGAACATAATGTCTGGTCGACTTGTATTCAGGTAGAGTAGAGATCTCATCATCCCCATGTAGATTTTTCCATCAATGTCTTTTCCAAATAAATCTGAATCAATGCTTTTGGATAGGCTCAATAGTGTTCCATAGGCCTTTCCTTTTTCGATACTGAACTTTTTGATGAGTTCTTTCGTGTACATGTCTTTACTGATGAAGGTTCCTCTAGGAGTTTATTTAATTTGTAATCCCAGAAAGAATGTAAGCTCACCCATAAGACTCATTTCTAATTCTCTTTTATCAAATTAGCAAAATTCTCGCACATAGAGATGTTAGAACTACCAAAAATGATATCAACATAAATTTCCACAATGAGAAGATTTGAATCAAGTTTTTGTATGAATAGAGTTGTATCAATTTTACCCATTTGAAAATTATTATTTAGTAAAAAGTACTTAATCAATCATACCAAGCTTTTGGAGCTTATTTGAGCCGTAGAGTGCTTTTGAAAATTTAAAAACGTAATGGATCTTTAAATTTGGGGGTTGTCTTATGAAGACTTCCTCATGAATAACGCCACTTAAGAAAGAATTTTTTACGTCCATCTGATATAACTTAAAACATTTGAACGTGGCAAAAGCTAATAAAATTCATAATGACTTTAACCTTGCCACTAGGGAAAAGGTCTCATCATAATCAATACCTTCCTGTTGAGAGTATTCTTGAGCTACAAGTTTATCTTTATTTCTGATAGCTTTACCTTCTTCATCTAATTTATTTCTGTAGACCCATCTGGTTCTAATTACTGAGTAGTTTCTAGGTCTTTCGACTAGAGTCCAAACTTGATTTCATTCAAAATGATCCAGTTCTTCATTCATAGCTTCATCCCATGAATCATCTTTGAGGGCCTCATTGATTTTCTTGAGTTTAATTTGAGAAACAAGGGTGACAACTTCTTGTTTCCTTAATGATTCTCTTATTTGCACTCTATCTTTTGAATTTCCAATGATGAGTTCATTTGGATGGCTAGCATGGTTCTTCTAATCTTTTAGAACACTTGGCTTTGCTGTTTTTGCTTTAGGAGTAAGCTCTTGGGAGGGTTTAGTTGACTTATCTTGTGATGGATCAGGGGTTGTGCTGTTACTTTCCCCAGATCGTAGGTTATCCACCTATTCTACATCAGCACTCAAATTCGTGGAGAAGCGATTAGATTTATCAAATAAAATATGCATGGATTCCTCAAAACATAAAGTTCTTTTATTAAAAGCCCTGTAGGTACGACTGGTGGGAGAGTACGAAAGAAAATACCTCCATCACTTTGTGGATCAAATTTTCCCAAGTTATTCTTACCATTGTTTTGAATAAAACATTTGTATCTAAAAGGACGGAATAACTGATGTTGGTCTTCTTTCCTCTCCAGAGTTCACAAGATATTTTCTTTAGGATAGTTCAGGTCAGGCACCTATTGATGATGTGACAAGCGGTGCTTACTACTTCTACCTAGAAATGATCTGGAAGATTATATTCTAATAATATTATCTTGGCAGTTTCCAGGAGAGACCAATTCTTCCGCTCCATTACACCATTTTCCTGAGGGGATCAAGGTAAAGAGGTTCTGAGAATATCTATTCTGCGCACAATACTCCTTAAATGCCTTATTTGTAAATTCTTATCTGTTATCACTGTGAACGTAAGTGATGAGGTGTCCGGCTCCTCTCTGTACCTTTCTACAAAAAATCTCAAAATTTATGAAATCTTCATTATTATGAGCAAATAACATTACCCAAGTAAACTTGAATAATCATCAACTATGACAAAAAAAGATCTCTTCCCACCAATGCTTTCAGTTTTGGTGGGGGAAAAAAGATCCATGTGGATTTTTTTAAGAGGTTTGGTAGAGGAGACAGTGTCTTTGATTTTGAATGATGTTCGGGTCTGCTTACCCAATTGGCAGGCATCACAAATGTGATCCTTTTAAAATTTGAATTTTTGAAGACTTTTCACCAATTCGAGTTTGGACAACTTCTCATGACATACATAGCATGCCCGAGCTTCTATGCCACAACCAAGTATCATTGGCTTGCACAGTGAGGCAAGTTAAGGTATTAAATTTTGGACTATTTAAAATATAAATATTGTTAACGCATTCATCGATAAGAGAGATATCTCTTTTATCGTGTTTGATTGAGAAATTTATGGCTTTGAAGAGTACTTTGAATCTGAAATCACAGAGCTGATTGATGCTTAGAAGAGTGTGATTGAGACTGTCTACTCGATATACTTCGTTCAATTTGGATGATGAACAGATTTTACTGGGCTAACTCTAATGACGTTGCTCCTAGTATTGTCACTGACCCTTACTGATCCCCCATTAATTTTCTCTAGAGCAGAAAAATTTACTTTCTTTTTGGTCATGTGTCTAGAAAATCCTTTATCAATGACCCATATTCCTTTTTTATAGCTCATGTGAACCTATTCCTACAATATAAGAAGATCAATTTTATTTAGGTACCCAAGTGGTTTTGGGTCCTTACGGGTTAAATAAGCTTCCTTTGGGCCTCCAAACCCATACACTTTTAGGCTTATGCCTGCAGCTATATGATTTGTAACCTATCTTTCCACCTATAAAATAGATAGTTCCTCAAAAAAAGAAGGAGATCTTAGCTGATTTAAATGATTCTAATGAGGAACTAGATCTGTTTTAAAGGGAGGTGGATCTCACAAAACTATGACTAGGAGTTTTCTTCATACTTCTTAGCTTTATTTTTACATCATCAAGATCTTCATAAAGCAGGTAAATTTTAATTTGACATGCTTCTATTTCTATTTGGTGACTTCTCTATTTCTCTAAGTTTTCATTTAAATTGGGCTTCACAACATTTCTTATCTTGATTAAGTTTTTTATATTCATCTATAATATTTTGAAGCTCTTGAGTTATTAAATCTAAGTTAGATTCAAGATTACTACAGTTGTGACAATCATGCATTCTTACCTCGCTAGATTCACCTGTTGCCATAAAGTGCATATTGGCAGTTTCAACTTCTTCTTTGGTTTCATCTTTGTCACTCTAGGCTCCAAAGTTTTGATTTTTTTTTGGATGATCTTCTCCTTAACTCAAAGCAGTTTTTTTTAAAGTGACCAGAATGTCCACAGTAATAGTAGTGATCATCATTTCTGGTGGAATCATCATTCTTTACCCTTGGGATTTTTGTTATCTATATCTCATGATTTGACTTACTCCATGATTTATGAGAGCCATTTCTTCACTATTATCATCTTTTAGAATATCTATTTCTTTGTTTGGCGTAGTATTGAAGGCTACTGGTTTCATATTTTTCTCCTTGTGGAACCTGTTAATATAATTTTTCTTATAAGCAATAAGATTACCTCATATTTTTTCATATGTCATGTTATGAAGATCTCTGTCTTCCAGAATGACATTCTTGGTTTTCCAAATCTTTGGGAGACTTCGGACCAGCTTCTGGACTTGCAGGCTATGTGGACAGATCATCCCTAGTGATTTTAGTTTGCATACGATCTTGATGAATCTGGCAAAAATTGTTTCAATTGCATCATTCTTTTCCATTTTGAACAGCTCATATTCATTGACCAGGGAAGTAATTTTTGACTTCTTAACTTTGGTAGTTTCTTCGTAGGTAACCTCTAATTTGTCCCATATTTCTTTTGCAGTATCACAGGTTTATATCTTATTATATTCTTCTCCACTAACTATACAAAGAAGAAAACTTATAGCGTGTGCATTAGTTTGAATTACCTTTTGCTGTTCTGTGGTGACCTCAAATCTTTAAAGGTCGTCTACATCGGAACAGCTAGATTGTTTGTCTTTATCCTTTGACTTCTCTTTAAGTCGTAGAATCGGCTTTGGACCCTTGTTGACAATAACCCAGGGTTGGAAGTGATTTGATTGGATGAAGATTCTGAAACCTATTCTTCCAGTAAGAATAATGTTGTCCAGTAATGTATGGTGGTCTTGTTGAAGAATGACCATCTTGAAGAAGAGCACTAGGAATTTGATAACTTGCCATTTGATCTTTACTCATTTGCGGTTATGAAACACTGTTGGTGAAAACTGCTCTAATACCAATTGAAATCCAAGAAGGGGGTAAATTAAAATTTTTCTATGATTCGACTATGGACTTCTCACAGTCGACTCACATGCAGATCAGTGCACTTTATAAATAGATTAGATTTAAAACAACTAACCAAATAAATAACAAAACATAAAGTAACAAGATAAAGATTTATCTTGGTTCAGAACACCAATATGGTGCCTACTCCCAGTTCCCTTGGGTTTCAAAGTTTCCTTAGATTATTCAATGTTTGGCTCAAGTACAATGAGAGTAAATAAGTTCTGAAGACTTATTTTGCTCTTCAGATATTGTGACACAGCTTCAGTTGATTTTACAAAGTTGACTCAATCCTACTCTTTATATAATAATTGTAAAGTAAAAGTTACAAATCCTTGTGAAACTAATATTGAGACACTTTGAATTTTATGCTTGAAGTTGTGTAAACTAAAAGTTACAAATCTTTGCTACTCTTCATAAGCAAACCTAAGAGATTTCTTCTCAATCAAGGATTTAAATTTATTCCTTGATTGAGGGATGTTACCATAATGTATGTCCATATCAGATATGTCTATATGTGGTGTAGTTTCCATAATTATACATGCCCATATCAGATATATCCATGTACCGGTTATGGCCTTTCTTCCTTTATGTTTTGATTTTGTCTGCCGTGATTTAGGGGTTATGGTCCTTTTTCAATTTCCAAGATATTTGAATGATTTCCTTGGCATAATGTTTGGATGTCGTGATCCTCTATATCTTTTGGTGAGATACTCTTCAATCTTTTAAAATCCTCTATCTTCTTTTACTTGATCGTAATTTATCTAATTTCCCATGACTTTTGGGTTGACATTCTCCTTCTATTTGTTCTTATTGTGACTGATTTACTTGGATGCCATAGACTGTGAATTGATGTCTTTTCATTCCTAGAGCTGGCTTCCTTTATGACTTCCAAACATTAGCAGTCCCAATATCCTTCAAAGGTACACTTGTTAGTTTTTCTTTTTTAAAACATAGACTTAAGAGGTTAACACTAATTTTATGGTTGGGTATTTTTTATCTTGGGTGGTCGTATGTTGGACAGTGTTGGGGTCCAAGTGGAGGCCTAGGTTATGAGTGGTGGGTACTACTCGTATGGTGGGGTACGATTGGTATAGGGTGGTCGTACCATCCTGAGAGGATTTTAAGAAGTTTAAGTTTGGGGTAATATGGACATTTCCTCTCTTAAATGCTTAAGGCCCCATGACTTATAACACTCTTGGGACATCATTTAGCCTATTTGAAATTACTCAAACTCTCTTAAACACTCTCAAACTCTCTCAAGGCTCTTGGGTTAAGAAAGGCTAGGGTTTCATCAATAGGATCAATTTGTGGATTACAAAGGTTATTTTTCTCTGTCATCTTCATAATCTAAGGTATGTTACTCCTCCTACATTTTTAGTTTGAACTAAAGGCATGTTTTATGAATTGTTTCCATGGCATAATTGTTGTATGGTTTTTGGTCTTTAAATATATGTTGGGGTTCTTATTATAAATGCTTGGTTATGGTTTTCCCATGTTTTAATTATGGATTTACGTGTTTTAATGGTGATTTAGACATTTGATTGCATGGTAATGGTTAATTGGTACTTGGTTTTGGTTTTGGAAACACTATGCCCCTAATGTGTTTGATAAAATTCCTAAGAGAATACTTTTACTACATTGTTGGACTTTTAATGGAACTATTGCATGGCATAATTTGGTAATGGAACCCTAAATGCTATAAATGGTTTAAATGGTTTGGAATGGTTAAATAGTAGGGTCTTGGTGGTTGTAATTGGTCTAATTGAAAGCCTTGTAGGGTATAAGGGAATCCCTCAAGCAAACTTACTACAAAATATCTTATGGGGTACATGAAATTCCCCTAAGTAAACTTAATAATGTAATCTAATGGGAACATGGGAATCCTTTCTTCTTAAAAATGATGGCTAAAGACATTGCTTATAAGCTATAGTCAGTATGACGATACCACTACTTATAGTCTTGGTTTATAATAAATAGTAGCTTAGTTGTGTAGTAATGATTTAAAATGGGAAGTAATGGCAGGGTGTGATAGCTAATCGTGAAGGTGTGAGTCCAATGGATGAACACTGGAAACTCATGTTTGCCAAAATGAGGATTGGTCATAGAGACCATATATGATACTTATGGGGTACACAGAAATCTCCTAAGTACACTTGTACATATGTATCATGGACGGCAAAGGGTACTCAGGAATACCCTACTTCTATTATATCTTCAGTTCATACGGCTATATGCATCAGGCCCATTCAGAGGTTTACACTGGACCCATATAGCCCGTGGTGGTTCTAAGATGGTTAAGCAATACATACCCTGGTTAATGATTTTATAGGCGAGCTAAACTCGATTTCCTTTCCTAGCATGGTTATATATATATATATATATGTATGGTTATGAATGAATGTGGTTAGTTTACTTGGTTGTAAAGGTTTGTATTATTTTATCCTTATTTTGAGTGCATGCTAGAATTTACCCACTAACCTGTCTTCCGGCAGCTGCATCCCCATGTGATACAGGAATCGACTATTCTACTCTTCCTACTTAGTGATTAGATTTGGGATCAGTTGTTGGATTAAAGTAGTGATCTTCCGTACTCTAGAAGGATCCATTTCATATCATGGATGTCTTTATATACTTTGGTTATTTCAAGGATATTGGTGGCATGTACTAATCGTATATGGTTTTGCTTTCGGTTAGAGGCTTTATAGGACTGTTATGGGCTGGTATGGGCAGTGTAGGTAGTGGTTTCAGCCTTGGCATTGGTATTAGTTTTATGGTTGATAGTGTTTGATAGTTTTTATGATTCTTCCATCCTATTATGTTATGGATTCATACATGATTATTTTTTTAGTATGGTTTTGGTTACTGGTTGGGTATCGGTTGGTTTGACTTACTTGGGTTAGTCACAGTCATGGATCTATCCCAAAGCCTAGAAATATAATAAATGCTATCTTGTTATATGTTTGGAATTTATCTGACTTAGGGTACGTGTTTGGAGGTTAGGTTATGTAATGGGGGTGGTCCCTGGTCTTGGTTGGACTTGGGATCCCCATTACAACAAGGCCCCAATTCGAATCGTGTGAAAATACTTGTGTTATACTTATTGTATGGTAATTTTATTTGCAACATATATTAGAAGTGTTAGTGCAAGCGGTGTTGGCTATTGTTATGGGCCATTTTTTGATAGTAGGTGGTGTGCCTTTTGTGTGTATTTTGTGTACTTTATTTTCTACTTTCTTGGTTGGCCTATGATAACTACTGATTATAATTAGATTATACTCGCTCTTATTGCACCCTTCTGGTGAAGATCTAGGTTCTGGTGTGCCCTACATTGCCTGATTCTGGCAATTGTTGGAGCTTTTAAGGTAGTTGATGATTTTTAGGCATTTGGATGTCTTTTACGACCATTCTCTATAGACTATCTTTATTTCCTTTAGAGACAGAGTTTCTCTTGTATTTGGATATCTTATGTATTTCATTTAGAATAGAGTTGTACTAGATACATTCTTATACTATTGACAACTGTTTTGAGAGTTACAGCTGCATTGTTATGTTTTCTTCCATATTTATTATACTTATATGGATTGCCTTTATTCTAAAATCTTTATGTTTGGGTTATTAATGAATTTTTCTGCTTTGTATGAAACACCTAGACTTTGAACTATTAAAAAATCCCCTCATTTGGTGTCTCTGAGCTAGGCACAACTAGGGACCTAAGTTGTACCCTTTGGATATGAGTCATATCCTACTTTCCCTCCCCTTTCATACCCTAGGCAGTGTGGTGAGGGTCACTTACTGTCATAGGTACGAGTAATCCTCCAACCAATCATACCTTAAGGTATAAGTCATACCAAGACCAATTGTATAGATTGAGGTCTTAGCTTGGAATGAACTTTTTTTATGGTTGATAGATATAGTTTAGGGCATGATTCATACCCTTTGGATATGACTCAATGGTCTATAGTCGTACCCTAAACAGTGTATGTGACCTAGGGTACAAGTTAGGGTACCACTAGTACCTTATGGTACGATTCCTTAAGTGAGTTGTACCCTTGCACGGGCTCATTTTCCAACTTTAAGTTGTGGACGTTATGGTCATTTCCTACACCCAAAACCCTAAGTAACATCACTATATAAGTGTTTTAGCCTCCTAAACATCAATTGGATCAAACACCCTAAATACTCTCTCAAACTCATTTGTGAATAATTGAAGGCTAGGGCTTCAAGGGTGATCTTCAAGAGGCAAAATAAAGTCAAGACTCTTGGTCACTCGAGAATTCTAAGTTATGTAACTCTTCCCCTTGAAAAATAAATCTAAACCCATGTATTTTACACTAGTATTAGTATGTGTACATGGTGATTTAAAATCAAATGAAAAAGGTTTTGTTGCCTAATGTTGAATAATGTTGACTTTTTCTTAGACTTGTGTTTATACATGTTATTGTTGATGATTTGCACATGTGGGTGCATGCTTTTTGTGGTATAATATGTGGATTTTGAGTAACCCTAATCTTGATGATTTATATCATGAAAATGGCCTTGGTAAAGGCATGCACATAAGGTGTTTATGAAAATGTCTAGCTGAATTGTCTAGTCATATGTTGGCGATGTTTTGAACTAGGGAAATAGCCTAATAAGTATGAATAGTTATTAAATGATATTTTAAAGGTATTATGAACTATGTATTATGAAATTGATGACCTTGTTGGTTGATGGCTAATGAGGGATTAAAGTCCCTAAACATAAATATGAACTTGAATTGTGTGTTGAACTAAAGTGTGGTGAGAATGTGGTATAAGACTGCTAATGATATATGAATTGTTGTGAAAGTCTTTGTTACCCTAAATTGGATTGTATGATGAATTGAGTTAAGGCCTTGAAATAGTTGAGGAATAAAGGCGCCTATGAGGACCATGTAGTCATGTATAGTGTTGAATTGGCTAAATAGGTTAAAGTCCGTAAGTGTGAATTGAATAGAATATGATGTATGGACAAAGGTTTAAATTCCCAATGTCGACGAAGGAGAGTTGTAATGGCTTGAGGTTGAAGTCCCTTTCTTAATGTGTGAGCATGTGGTTGGAGTCTCATACCCTAATTAATGTGTGTGAGTGGTTAGAGTCCCTTGCTTAAATGGATGTGTATATGGTTAAAGTCCCTTGCTTAATGAGTGCATACATGGTTAAAGTCCTTCGTCTATGTGACATGTGAATATGGTTGAAGCCCCATACCGAATAAGAATTGTTTGAATCTAAGTGTGAAAGGTTAGAGTCCTCTACATTATGTCACATGATTGAGTGCTTTGAGAATGTTATTAAGACTTGTTTACTTGTTTGGCGTGAGATTTACCTATATGTATGGATAAGGTCATAAATGTGATTGAATATGATATATTGACTTGTTGTTGATTGATGATGCTATTTTATTCTTATCCTTGAGTTACATGCTAGCTCTACAACTGCTAACCATCTCTGCATGCTATGTCCCCAAGCGACATAGGAGCTAGAGCATCATCTTATCTTCCTACATAATGATTAGGTGATCGAAGTGGTTTGTGCATTGGCTTTGGAGTGGTGAGCTTCCTTACTTCGGAAGACATTTATTCTTGGTCTCCTATCTTTAGAATTAGTCTAATTTTAACTTGGTTTGGCTATTATCGGGGGCTTGTCCCGACATATACATTTCTAAACATTAGTTTGTATAGAGGTATTATGGATGACTACGGACTTGGGTGTAATGGCTAGTTTTGTTAATCTAATAAAGTGTTAGACATGTTTAAATTATGACTTATAGTATGTTTCCACTTATCTTATGGTTGGTATTCGTTTAACCCTTGTGATTTATATTGATGATTAGATTAGGTTATCGGGCGACCTCTGATTCATGTGAGCTTGAGGTGCCCATACGACATGGATTGATTTTGGGTCGTTTCAAGTTTGTATCAGAGCCTAGGTTCATGGTCAGTTAGATGTCCACAATGTTGTGACAAGTAGAGTATCTTTTATGGGTGTAAAGCACGCCATACTTATAAACGAGGGGCTACGAGACATTTAGGAAATGTTTCCCTTTCTTGTGTTTCAATCTCAAGCTATAGAGTCTAAGTTCTTGGATTCCTCTGATTTTTGTTTGCTATCTTTTAGATTATGACTCCAAGGAGATCTAAGGTTCAGGAAAACACTTCTACCCCGACTGAACGCCCTATGGGTGAAGCTCGACTAACTTCTAGAGTTCAGACCTGGGCTAGGGATTCCACATCTGACCATCTTCGTGGGGTTCCACCTATCCCCACTAACCCCGACTATGAGAGTAATCCTCTTATTTTGTCACCTTAAGGGGATACTACTAATGTCGAGTTTTGTTGCTCTATCAACCTCTTGACTAAATTGGTAGCTTCTCAATCAGAGCGTAGTGCTATGTTTACTGTTTCTTCTAAGTCCACAAGAATTAGCCAATTCATGGGGTTGATCCCTCCTATGTTTATGGGTATGAAGGTTGAGGAAGATCCTCAAGCCTTCATTGATGAAATAGAGAAGATCTTACAAATCATGCATGCTTCGGAGGATGAGGTCATTGAGTTTGCTTCCTATCAGTTGAAAGATATAGCATACAAATAGTACTAAGGGTGGGAGTTTTCTAGAGATGTTGATGCTAGTCCGCTATGTGGGAGGATTTTTTTTTAGGATTTCTTAGATCGTTTCTTTCCTTAGAAGTTGAGGGAAGCAAAAGCGGAAGAGTTTGTGAACTTAAAGCAAAGGAGGATGCCCATTCAAGAGTATGCCTTGAAATTCCATCAATTTTCAAGGTATTCTCCCGAGATGGTTTCTAACATGAGGTCTAGAAGGCATAAATTTTTTTTAGGATTGTCCCATTATTTATTCATTAAGATCAATACGGCCTTGTTGATTGAAAACTTGGATATTTCTAGGTTGATTGTGTACATGCAACCAATGGAAGAAGATAAAAAGAAGCAAGTTGAGTTTAGTGAAAGGTCGGGAAAGAAATTTAGGACTTTTGAGCAAAGTGGTAGAGATGGTTATAAGTATCCACGGAAAGAGTGTGGGAGTTTGAGTTATTTTTCCTTTGCAAGCGTTCGCTCTCCTTACCCGAAGTTGTCGGGTTACCATCAATCACAGTTTATTAGTGGGTTTTTGGCATAGGGTGCCCAATTTTAGGAAGGTGCCCAGTTGACTCCACCCTGACCTCCTTGCAGATTCTATGGTCAAAGTTATCATGGTCAGTATGGTAAGGGGAGAAATAAATGTTTTAGTTATGGTCAGTTTGGGTACATGCAGCGTGAGTGTCTCTCTCTAGAAGCTTCTTGGGCCAACAGGGCCCCTATTACTACCCCATGTACTCCTACACTTAAGGGTGCTATGTTTGCTTTTGCTTCTATTTTTGGCACCAACATTGGCCGAAATCGCTTGTATGTACTTGCTACTCGCCAAGATTCTGAGCGTCTTCCAATGTTGTCACGGGTATGTTGAGACTATTATCCCATGATGTATATTATTTTTTTGATCCAGTGTCTACTCTTTCTTATGTGACCCTATACGTGGTTATGCATCTTGATTACGGTCCCAAGAGTCTACCAGTTCCTTTTTCTGTTTCTACCCCTGTAGGAGACTCTATGATTGCTACAAGGATCTATAGGTGAGGCGAGATATATGTTGGTGGTAGAGATACACTTGTAGACTTGATATAGTTGTACATGTTAGATTTTGATGTCATTCTAGGGGTGGATTTGTTGCACTCTTGCTATGCATCCTTAGATTGTCGGACCCGTAGGATCATGTTAAAATTTCCTAATAAGCCAGTCTTTCTATGAGATGGTGGTTCCTAAGTGCCTAAGGAAATCTTCATTTGTTATCTCAAAGCCCACAAGTTGATTTCAAAGGGGTATTTGTATCATTTGGTCCGAGTTAAAGATTCTAACTCGGAAGGTCCTCCTCTAAAATTCCTTCCCGTGGTAAATGAGTTTCCCGAGGGTTTCCTGATTATCTTCCTGGTATTCCTCAACATAGGTAAATTTATTTTGGGACTGATCATGTTCCAAAAACTCATCCGATTTCTATCCCTCATTATGGAATGGCTCCAGCGGAGCTAAAGGAGCTTAAGGAGCAATTGAAGGACCTCTTAGATAAAGGTTTATCCATCCTAGTGTGTCTCCATGGGGTGCTCCTGTGTTGTTTGTGCGCAAAAATGATGGTTCCTTTCATATGTGCATTGATTGTCGTTAGTCGAACTAAGTGACCATTGATGAGAGGTGATTTTACCACTCATTCTCACTCAACATTCATGTACATTACCTTGATTTGAATGAATAAATGAGACATATTCGTGAATAAGTGGACTAATATCCACTCTATGCAGGTATAGAATTGAAAAGATAAAAAGAAATGGATTGGAGCTTAGAATGATCAAAAGGGAGAAGGAAAAGTACAGCTAAAGACTTGCAATTGAATAGCCTCAGGTATTGCGCTTGTGGTCCACTGACCGTGATCACGATAGTCAAGCCAAAGTCAATCAAACGCGGTCATGTGGATTATCCGTGGTAGCGTATCCACGGTCGCAGCCAAGTTGGTGCGATCACGGCTCAGTTGAAATATTTAGCCTAAGGGAACAATTGGAAATGCATGTTGTTGATCCCAATTTCGACAAAAAGACTCAAATCATAGCCTCATGCATCATATTCCATGTTTCCCAATTTTAAGGTTTTAGCTCTTGACTCCATAGCCTCACTTTTTAGAGAAGAAAATATTGTGTAAATTTTGGGTGAAGAATACATTAGAGACTTTCTAAATGGAATATTTGCTCACTACGATTATTGATATTGTGGGAGAGCCAAGTTTGAAGTAACATTTTCTTAAATCTTAAACAATTCATTTCAATGTAGATTATGGGTATATCAATGCTTACTTATCTTATGTGTAGATAAATTTCCCCTCTTAGGGTTATGTGTGACTAGGGGTTAAAGTGTGTATGGGTTGTTATTGTTAGCATCTATTTCGTAATTCGTGTTTATAGGTTTTATTATTGCTCTACTAATTTGGTTAGGATTTGATATGTGAAATCCCCAAATACCCACATGGGTTTGATGAGTGAAAGCACCAAGCTCTAGGAAGATCCTTGAAAGATGTATGTATAAACCAAAGCAGTGATAGACAATTATGTGTACAGTCTTCTAAATTTTCACCATCTTAGACGTAAGGGTGAATGTGAGGATGACTATACCATGGGTATCATCCTAGAAATAAGGATGCCTAGATTGAGGTTGTGGTTACAAATTGTTGAACACACTTATTAGGTATTCGAAAGAATCAATGGGTGAAAGTTTGGTGTTTTGTCGAAAAACTAGCATCAAAATCTATAACCAAGCCTACCCATATTTCACTTACTAAATTGATGTTGATTACTAACTCCCTATGTCACTCCCTTAGTAATGCATAATCCCAAGATCCGTGCTTAATTGTTAAACTCTAATTATTTGTAGCCCCAAATTTATACTAGAAAAATCCAGTAAAGAAATACTATTGTAAGAACATATCTCCCCCATTTTATCTTTTTGTACTATTTGTTTGAATTTAACTTGTATCTATCATTTCGTGTTAATTTGATCGACACTCACATTGTTCCTCATGGATTAGACCCCGACTCCAAAGTTGGGTAAATATATTGACGACGGCCTTCTTGCACTTAATTTGATGTATAAGTTGAGCGTTATTAAAAATGGTGCCGTTGCCGGGAAAAAATTTGGCGTATTAAGTTAGTTTTTGGAATTTTAGTTTACTTGTTTGATTTCAAGCTTGTATATATGTGTTTGTGATTTTCTTTGTAGGTATATTTTATTTTATTTTTACTTTTATCTATGGAATCTTCCACCAAGTATGAGTTGGATAGTTAGAAGTCCTATCTTGACAACCCATGTATACCTTGTGATGGACCACACTTTAGGAGAGATTGTAGTTATGCTCCTCGGAGATAGACGAAATCACCATCTCTATCATATAGAGAGTATGGTTCTCCTTTGTGTGGTAATTGTAAAGGACAATGGGATGATTGTCCAAATGCCCCTCCCCCTATTATACTTACCGAATTGCTAGTTCTTTTTATGAGATTAATATGTACTATGATTAGAAGAAGGAAGAGAAACACACCGAGTCCAATAGTTGTGACCCAAGGTTATTAGCTATTTTGGATCGGTAGATGTAATGCGGGAGAAGTGTCAAGAAGAAGGTAATGGAAAAAGAAGAAAAGATTGAAATAATCCCTAACATGCCCATCTCCCAATAGGAGGTTTGTCAAGAAGAGAAACAAAGCTATGACGACAAGCTTGGTAGAGAAGACTCCTCGGTGACTTCCTAATCATCCAACTCATATGATGAAGAAGAATCCAAAATAAACGAAATAATACTAGAGTCAAGAGAAGAATCAATGCAAATATCTTATAATGACTCTAGTTCATTTTGGGGTGAAGATGCTTCGAAAGAGGCTAACCAAAAATTAGGTGTTGGACCTCGTTCAACCCACTTTTCAATATTATTATAATACCCCGTACTTCTACCTAGCTTAAAATCATCCCAGAAATGTTAAAGACTTGTTTCAAAGATGAATTCACTTTTATAAGCACTCCATCGATATTAAATTCACCCAAATCTGACACCCGGGCGGAGAGTTAGGGCCTTTTTAGTGAGACAGTGTATCACTTGATCCATCAAAGCATCGCGAAGTAGGCCAAAATGGCAATCGTCAAAATCCAATGGGCCTCCGTGATTATGGCATATCGCGCCAAAGCTCAAATTTAGAATTTTTCCTTTTTCCAGTGTCTCAGCGCGATACCACCGTGATAACGCTCAATCTACAGCTCTCATAGGAGTGTAAAGCGGTCGTTGTCAAATATATAACCCAACTGGGTTGGGTATCGATCCCATAGGGAATAGCTTGGTCAAAAAGTAAGTAAAGATTACTAGACTTTTAGCGCAAGTCTCGTAAAAAGGGGGGAGTTTTGTCATGCAAGTAATGTAACCAAAGTAATAAGGTAAAAACGGAAAATAGCAAAGTAAAAAGTAAGAATGTTTGGTAAGATGTAAAACAATGAGAATTGAGAAGTTGGGGTTATGTCCACCTTATGAGTTGTACGTCTCTATTGGCTATGAGTTGTGCGGAATTCAGACATGTATGTGCTTATAGAGAATTGTATTCAATGGTAAATCCAAGCGTCTTTCGACCTAAACAAGGACTATTTCACTTTAACTCTTTCGAGCTTAAAGAGTATCTAATGGTACGAATTCTCCAAGAGGTTAATCCAGTTACGGCACTAACTTTTTAATAGGGGATGGGACCCTATTACCTTGACATTATCTCTTTTCCAGACATATAACTTTTCTTTCGAACAAGTTAATGCTATACTGGCATATTCTATGCGTTTGCAACCACAAAGAATTTAGATTAAGATGAAGAGAATAATGATATAAGCAACATACGTGTCACGAATTCACAAACTCATAGTAATAGATACTATCTCATAAGGCTTCCATAACCCCAACAGAGAAGTTTAGCTACTCATGATTACAACGTAAAACACAATAGCAATTATCATCATACCAAAATAATCTCACGATAAGTATAGGGGTAAGAATGGTGTGAATTCCTTGCTGAGTAACGTTTCTCTTGTTGTGGAAATTAAGAATTGAATAGATGAATAGAAGAAGAAAAAATAGAATTAATGGAAGAATTATAATTCGAGTTGTAAGTTGTGGAATAAGAACTAGAATGAGAATGATAATAATCTCTAGCAAAATAGGGTATTTATAATACCCATATCCTATTCCTACTAAGCTAATGCATTACTTAACCCAATCCTACTAGGTTAATGTATCATTATCCTAATCCTAATAAGTTACTGCATTATTATCCTAATCCTAATAAATTACTGCATTATTATCCTAATCCTAATAGGTTACTGCTGGTCCCCAAAGTCTTCAGAAATGTTGTTTTTGCCCGGGACAGGTTTTCCATGCGTCACTTTTGGTCCTTGGAATCCAAGCTTTCCCTTCCTTCTTTCATGAAGCTTTCTTTGGCGTCAAGTTATCCATAAAATGCTGAAATCTGCATCATTTATACCTGAAAACTTGCTAATCACGTTTGTTAGCTCACTTACAGAAAAAAGGACTAAAAGTGCATGAATTATATAATTTGTCCTCAAAACTTAGCTAAAATATGGGTAAAATATAGTACTTTAGGCGTGTAAATTCGCCTATCATCAACACCCCACACTTAAAGCTTTGTTCGTCCTCAAACAAACTATCATGTCCATCTAAACATCTACTTGGGATTTCACAGTAACAACACAAAATATTCATCAAGACAAGCACGTCAATCATTAACAAAGAGTAGTTTTCTGATCATTAGTAGAAATAATTTTAACCTCTAATATAGACTCGTGATGGTAGTTAATTCGTATCCAAAAGTTAAGGCACAAAGAATCATACACAACTAACCAAAACTCGTCAACCATGTGTGTCTCACAATATATTACCCATAATCACTCACAAGCATAGTATATTTGTCGAAACATGGGTAGAAGTGTATCCTTGCTCTCGCTCTCACAAAGAATTCATATGCTGCAACTGATGACCATAGGATTGCCCTTAGTATAATCCTCCACTAAATGTCAGAATTCTAAGCTTAGGATCAAATAGGTCTTCAACAGGTTGTAATGTAGGATAAGGGATGGGTAGGACTATTTTGGCCAGAAATAGTGACTATGTTCCTAAGCGCTTTAATACATCACATTATGCCATTAACACTTTTCTTTCAAACAACCTTTTTGCTTTCTTTTAATCTACCTCCCTTTGTCACCTCTTTTGTTTTTCAATTTATGAACATAACTAACTTTTTAGTTTTCTTTTTCTTTTTCTTTTCATAACATACCTCTTATGATAGCAATTCTTTTTCATAACAAATTCAAGCACCATTACATTCTAAAGCATCATACTCACCCAATTTCCTCTTATTTTGTCACATGACTTTACACTTTAAAGCACTTAGGAATTTGGATCGAATTATGGTCTTGAAAAAAAATGGATTAGTCTTACATATGAGGTTGTCAAAGAAAATAGGCTAAAGGCTCAAAGAGGTTATATAGGATGATGTCCATGGGTAGGTAAAAAGAAGGTAAACAAGTCTAGGTTGCCAAAGAAATGCCTAAATCATCTCCTAGACTTGCACTCCTTATTTTCGCTTTACATACATACCAGGCAAGTTCTAGCATCAGCCACAAACATAGAATATACTATATCCTCACACACACAAGGCACATAGTCGACTTTATTGGGAGTAGCATAGACTCTTGTCCCAACAGATGAAGGAATTAAACCACACAATATCACATAGTGAGTCACAATTAGAGCCTAAACGTCTCAATAGTCATGATTTTAGCACAAACTCTTGTCATAATCTCATGCTGCCTATTAGAATAATTTCATGCGAAGTTAAGTTAAAAAAAATTTACTAATAAAAAAAAATTAACTACTAAAAAGAAAAACAAAACAAACATAAATGCAAATGCAGATAGAGAAGTATAGCATACAAATACCAGCACCCCACACTTAGACGGGACACACAGTCCTCAGTGGAAAATAAACAAGAAGAACCTGGATTAGTCGGACTCCTCCTCTATGTCTGGGGTCATACCCCCTGCATTGGAATCATCATCAGAGTCGTCATCCTTAGAGTTTCCTCAAATTGTACCCCACTTGATCCAGAAGTGCATTTGAGGTATTTGTAGCGAGGAGGATTCAGTTTGCTCTTTTCGTCCTCTTTTCTTGCCTTGTTAGGAAGTGGTTGCCTTATCTTTGCCTTGTCTTGCTTTGGGTGCCATTGTACCTGGGATTGATTGATGCCTTTGGATGATGTTCGTGTGAAGTAAAAGAGGAAAAGGAAATTTTTTGAGAGGATTTGGGGACTATAGGCGGCACTTAAGCTAGGTTTCTAATGTGTTTTTGGTCCAAGACTAAGTCTCATATTTATAGGAGAAGGTTGGGTCGGGTTTTAACCCATTTAAAATCGGATTTGGAGACAAGAAGTGACCATAGGCAGCGCCTTTTGCTTTGCCTATTCTTGGCATAGGCGGCGCCTTTTGCAAAGCATTGTTTGGCATAGGCGGCGCCTATGCCATGGCATTCCTAGGCATAGGCGGCGCCTTTCACTTAGCATATGAGATTCAGAAACAAAAGGAATTGGCATAGGCGGCGCCTATGCTATGGCATACTTAAGCATGGGCGGCGTCTATGCTATGGCACACTAAATTTCGAGAGCTTAGGCCATAGTATAGGCCTTGCCTTGTTCGTGGCCTAGTTTTACATAGGCCTAGCCTTGTTCATTGCCTATATTTTCGTAAGAAATTCCCAATCCATAGCCTGTTGCTTCTTCATTCCTAACTTACCACCTTTAACATGCAATACGTCCAAATCAAAATTTGAAACCGACCTCCTCGTTTTACACCTCTTTGCACCTACATTTACTCAAAAACAACAAAGACGATTAGAACGATGGGTTGCCTCCCATCAAGCGCCTTAGTTTTGGTCGTGGCACGACTCTTCTTTTTGGATTTGTATTTGTCAAAAGTAAACACGTAATAGAATGAAAGAAAGACAAAAGTGAAAAACGATGGGTTGCCTCCCGTCTAACGCTTGATTTATTGTCGCGGCACAACATAGCTATCTCGATTACTTAGACTTCATCGAGATGGATGGGGCATCATTTTCTGAATGGATTCAGATGACGCTCATGCTTACTTGTGGGCATGCAATCTCCTTCGAGATGAATCTTGTGCGTACCTAACTCAAAAAGGATCCTAATGATATCATCAATAGACCAACCCATGGCTCTCTTGTATCTCTTCAGAGCAGAGATGAGGGCCTCTACGTGCTGTTCACTTAAATCGTCCGCCATACTTACCAGAAGTATATTTCCTTTTTCCAAGAACACATACCTTAGATAATCGGGGAGCTCTTTCGATTCTAGGATTGGTGGCTCTTCAATGGAAGTCTTCGCTGTTGGTGACGGTTGATTCTTAAGATCAAGGTCCGACTGTTCAGGAGTATGAGAATAGGACTCTATTTATGTTAGAGCACACATAGTTTCTTCATAATCTTCATCATCCTTATGCTCAACATTCAACAGCACAGCAGATAATGGCTCAACAGTAAGTTGTTTCTCTACAGATAGTGCTTTCTTATCCTCATAATGAACATCAGCTACAGAGAACACATTCATATCGTTGGGCTGCTTCATTGCTTTGCGTATATCAAAGCGGACCACTTCGTCATTCAATCAAAATAAAAGCTCATTAGCTCTCATGTCAATGAGCACACTTCCTGTTGCAAGCAAAGGACGTCCCAAGATTATGGGAACTTCAGAATCCTCCTCGCAATCCAAAATCACAAAGTCTACAGGAAAGATAAAGGTAGACACCTTTACCAACACATCATTCAAGATACCTACAGGTTGTTTTACCGACCTATCTGCCATCACGAGCCATATATTGGTTGGTGTAGGGTCACCCAACCCCAACTTTCTATAGACGGATAGTGGCATCAAATTAATGCTGGCTCCTAAATCGCATAATGCCTTAGCAAAATTCATAGATCCAACCATGCAAGGAATAGTGAAAGCACCGGGGTCAGCCTTCTTCTGAACTAGTGATCGGGTAGCGATTGCGCTGCAATGATGAACAGTATCTTTCAACTCATAGCTTGCTGCCCGCTTCTTTGTCAAAAGATCTTTCATAAATTTTGCATACCCAGGCATTTGTTCTAGTGCCTCCACCAACGGAACATTAATGGTCAGCTGCTTTAACATATTCATGAATTTGCTGAACTTTGTATCATCCGCAATGTTCTTCAATCTTTGAGGAAAAGGTGGTGGTGGATAAGGAATTGTTTTCTCCATGGCTTTCTTCTCCTCTTGCTTCCGTTTTTTAGCTTTTTCAGGCTGCAACATACTCGGTGTAACGTCAAGGACGTCGTGGGTGGTTTCTACGGCAGCTTCTCCTTTTGCCTTATCATCGATGTCTGCTGCCTCGTCAACCACTTTCTTGCCTTTGGATGAATTTTCCAGCACCTTACCACTTCGAGTAGTAATAGCCATGCATGATCCATCATTCCTTGGATTTGGCACAGTGTCGCTAGGTAAAGTGTCAGCCTTTCTTTGATTGAGTGATGCGGAAAGTTGACTCAATTGCTGTTCTATTTGCTTTATTGAAGTGGAATGTGAGTCAACCAATTGCTTCATTGAGGACAAATCATTTATTACCTCCGTTACTCCCGCGCTGGTTGCTTCCACTCCTTTCAACAGTTTAGCCATTATATCTTCCATGCTTCCGGAACCAGATGTGGTGGTGTCACGTCTTCCTAGGGGAACATATAAACCACTATTGTCATTCTTGTTCTTCCAACTACCTTGGTCCTTGTTTCCAGATTTATCATAATAGTTCTGACCTTGGTTTCCTTGGGTATTACCTCGGAAACCCCCCTGATTGTTTAAGTAGTTGGCCTCTTCTTCCGAATCGGATTCATCTCTTCCTTTTGACGCAACAGCTTTGACTTTTTCGGTCTTCCCTGATAAGAGATGCTTTGTAAGAAGATCCACTTGTGTTTTCAGGTGCGCCATATCTTGATCACGTTCTTCTTCTCTTCTCCTTTGGTCTGCAGTCATGCCAATAGATAAAGTGGGGCTTGCTACCTCACAATCCCTGGTATGCCAAGCTCTACTTTGCTTCATCATCCTATCTAGCATATTGTTTGCCTGACCAAAGGTGAGGTCCATAAAAGATCCTCTAGCCGCATTATCCACCACTGGTTTAGTTATTGAATTCAAGGCTCTGTATAGTATCTCCATTAGGTGAACATTGGTCATATGATGGTTTGGGCACCTCATTAGCTTCTTCTTGAACCTCTCCCATGTTTCATGAAGGGCTTCAATTGGAAGCTGACGAAAGTTGCTGATTTCATCTCTCAATTATGCTCTTTTGGATGGCGGAAAGAATTTTTCTAGGAAAACGTCTCTCAATTGCCTCCAATTTGTAATAGAATCAGGAGTTAGCCCATTCAACCATAGAGTTGCCTCCCCAGACAGAGATAGTGGAAATAAGCATAATCGAATTGCATTCTGACCAACACCAGGATTGTCAAACGACTTGCATGTAGAAATAAAGTTGATGAGATGCATATTTGGATCATCGCCTGCTAGTCCACCAAATAATCCCTTGAGTTGCAATAACTAAATCATGGTGCTTGTGATGTTGAACTTGGCTCCGGGTGCCAATGGTGGAGGAATAATGGCTCCTGTGGCTCCGGCTCCATCAAGATCATCATCATCATCGTCGAAAGCTAGTTGCATAGCTCGGCGTTCAGGTCTAAACCTAGCTTGATGATCTCTTCTATTGGCAGGTGTTGCGATCTCAGCAACATGCCTAGGGTTTAGTAACTCGTCATCACATAGGTCCTCGTCGTTAGGATTTATTGCTCGCCCAGGGTTATCAATATTCTGTTGATGCACTTGAGCGGCGGCTAGAGCAGCTAGTCTCGCCTGTTCCTGTTGAGCAGCCATCCTTTCAATTTCGTGTTGTGCCTCCATTCTGCCAATACGTTGTGGTTCAGAATTTATAGGTAATAACAGTTGACCAGAACTTCGAGTATGGGGCATGCGCTGAATAAAAACTGCAGAGAACAAAAACAAAAACTAAAAGTAAAAGTACAAGAATCTTTGTCCAAAGGGTCTAGTAATTATCACAAACTTAATTGAAACTTGTATTCCCCGGCAACGGCGCCAATTTTTGCTAACGCTCAATCTACATCTCTTGTAGGAGTGTAAAGCGGTCGTTGTCAAATATATAACCCCACTGGGTTGGGTATCGATCCCACAAGGAATAGCTTGGTCAACAAGTAAGCAAAGATTACTAGACTTTTAGTGCAAGTCTCGTAAAAAGAGGGGAGTTTTGTCGTGCAAGTAATGTAACCAAAGTAATAAGGTAAAAACGAAAAATAGCAAAGTAAAAAGTAAGAATGTTTGGTAAGATGTAAAACAATGAGAATTGAGAAGTTGGGGTTATGTCCACCTTATGAGTTGTATGTCTCTATTGGCTATGAGTTATGCGGAATTCAGACATGTATGTGCTTATACAGAATTGTATTCAATGGTAAATCCAAGCGTCTTTCAACCTAAACAAGGACTATTTCACTTTAACTCTTTCGAGCTAAAAGAGTATCTAATAGTATGAATTCTCCAAGAGGTTAATCCAGTTACGACACTAACTTTTTAATAGGGGATGGGACCCTATTACCTTGACATTATATCTTTTCCAGACATATAACTTTTCTTTCAAACAAGTTAATGCTATACTGGCATATTCTATGCGTTTACAACCACAAAGAATTTAGATTAAGATGAAGAGAATAATGATATAAGCAACATACGTGTCACGAATTCACAAACTCATAGTAATAGATACTATCTCATAAGGCTTCCATAACCCCAACAGAGAAGTTTAGCTACTCATGATTGCAACGGAAAACACAATAGCAATTATCATCATACCAAAATAATCTCACGATAAGTATAGGGGTAAGAATGGTGTGAATTCCTTGCTGAGTAACGTTTCTCTTGTTGTGGAAATTAAGAATTGAATAGATGAATAGAAGAAGAAAAAATAAAATTAATGGAAGAATTGTAATTCAAGTTGTAAGTTGTGGAATAAGAAGTAGAATGAGAATGATAATAATCTCTAGCAAAATAGGGTATTTATAATACCCATATCCTATTCCTACTAAGCTAATGCATTACTTAACCCAATCCTATTAGGTTAATGTATCATTATCCTAATCCTAATAAGTTACTGCATTATTATCCTAATCCTAATAAATTACTAAATTATTATCCTAATCCTAATAGGTTACTGCTGGTCCCCAAAGTCTTCAGAAATGTTGTTTTTGCCCGGGACAGGTTTTCCATGCGTCACTTTTGGTCCTTGGCATCCAAGCTTTCCCTTCCTTCTTTCGTGAAGGTTTCTTTGGCGTCAAGTTATCCATAAAATGCTAAAATCTGCATCATTTATACCTGAAAACTTGCTAATCACGTTTGTTAGCTCACTTACAGGAAAAAGGACTAAAAGTGCATGAATTATATAATTTGTCCTCAAAACTTAGCTAAAATATGGGTAA
The DNA here is from genome assembly GCA_030864225.1 of Capsicum baccatum var. pendulum. Taxonomy (NCBI): domain Eukaryota; kingdom Viridiplantae; phylum Streptophyta; class Magnoliopsida; order Solanales; family Solanaceae; genus Capsicum; species Capsicum baccatum. Next base: position 116,154,821 of record CM061560.1, read on the forward strand.
AATATAGTACTTTAGGCGTGTAAATTTGCCTATCATCACACCGCGTCGCGCCAAACTTTCAGGTTGCAAACAAATTGGCAGTGCGATAAGCTTCGCTTCATTCTATCATGTAATTTTCCATTTGTCAAATTCTAGTGACATGGTGCGATAGCCTAGAGAGAGATTATTTAGCCTTGGTTGTATCTCACAGAGACCTTTAGGCATCACATGAGAAGATGTTAAAGAGAGAGAAAAAAAGAGATAAATGTTTCAACAAAATATGAAAAGGGGTTAATGGTCTGTGGAAGGCCCTAAAGCCTAATACCAAACTCCCTTTTTCTAGGTTTGATAGTGATGACGAAGCACCTACTGAGTGGTCAAATTCTGAGGATAGTGGTGAAGATACAGTCAACATGAGAGAGTGACTCGTGATGTATATTCAGGAAGACCTTTTTACTTTTACTTGATTGCACTTGTAGTGAGGACACTTCGTTCTCATAGTTAGCGGTGCCCCCGAATATTTACTTTGATGATTGTTTTTGGATGATGTTTTGGATATGGTTTTTTAATATGTTTTGGGATGCTACATTTTTGGGGTACCCGATTGGTGTCCATGTTTTATGGATTATTATGCTTTTCTCTTAGTTTTTAGTTTTTCTCTTAGTACTTTACATTTTACTATGGGATTTAGTAATGAGATGACTTGCGTTATGTTTGAGTTTTGAGACATATATTCAGGGGAATTTTGAGTACCCATAACATAAATGTCAAAGATGCAATCGAATTCTGAGTACTTGCGGCATTGGATTTTGTAAAGTTGGGGTCACTTTTTACACTATTAGCAAAGTCTGAGTAGCCATATGGGTAGTTTGCCCATTTCAAGCCTAAATGTCAGACGAAAGCTTTAGTTCCAGCATAGTTTAGCAAAATATTCAAGAGGCTTATACAAAATGCACAATCCCCTCTCCCACCCCCCACCCCTGTCCAAAATTTTTGAAAAATTAAGGGCATGGACGTGAGCAATTTTGCAACAAAACTTTTTTTCTTTTTGTAGCTTTGCAAATTTTTGGCTTATAAATAATGATAAATACTCCACTTGTGTTTCTAGCGAGAGGGATATTTGAGCTACCTTAGCAAATTTTGCATGCCATGTGTGGTGAGCCACTGGTTTTCATCTATTATGTACTTGTGTTGTCTAGAACTTACCTCGGTAGTCTTTAAAAACTAATTTTGATTGTATGTGGTTGGAGAAATTATCTTAGGCCATATTTGGGGTTTTGGAACCCACTCTAGCCTAAAAAGCCTACCCATGCATAATTGCAATCCCTAGTTACCCACTTTGAGCCTTTGTACCTTTTGTTTGCAAACTCATTACAAGTTTTTTTCCATTCTTTTTATCACTCTTTTGAACCATACCCTCCTTGAACTTGAAAATGCAACATGAGGCTTAAATCCTAAGTTAGGAGTGGTGAAAGTTGACGGAAGGAAATTTAGAGCAACAAAGTATTAGTAAAATGCCAAATTTGCCTAAGTATTAAAGGTGAAAGAAATATAAAACGAAAAGTCCCAACAACAAAAATGTATTGCATAGAAAGTTGTAAGAAAAGACATGAAAGAAAAAATGTTGATCAAAGGAAGTGAAAAAAGGCATAAGAAAAGAAAGAAAATCAAGAATGGTGATGAAGGATTAAAAAGTGTGATGTAGACATTCAAGGAAGGGTGTAGCCATGTTGTTCCCAAATGATATCCTACCCAAACCCAAACATGCTTTACAATCTTAGAAAGTCATTTGATATCTCCAACCATGTACTTTCTTCATAGTAGTGATTGAAAATAGGGGCAATCCTATGGTATGACACTTGTTCCATAGAGATTTCTTTCATGAGTGAGAGAAGTTTTGTACTTAAAATTCCTTGTTACATGTTTGGTAGTTTGGTGTATGGAAATTCTTTTTCTTGTGAGGTTGGTATGTGAACGAGTTGAGGTGGGTGATTTTTGTCACCTCCCGAATAATGAGAAAAGTAGAGTACAGTTTAGTTTTAGTCAAAGGTGAGCCACTTCTAGAGTATTGGTTTTTTTTTCTCGGTTGCTCTTAAAGAATTTTGTGCATCCTTAAATGTTACATCTTATGATGAGGGGTGTTGTGGAGAATTTCTCAGCCCATGTGCAATGAGCTGCTGGTGGTTGCAAATTTAGTTGAAGTCACTATGACCTTTAAAGAATAAAGTTTGGGCATAAATGATTGTGTCTATTGGTAAGAGTTTATGTTGCTTAAGGACAAGTAAATACTTTAAATTGAGGGTGTTGATAAGAGGTGATTTTCCACTCACTCTCACTCAACATTCGAGTACTTACATTGATTTGAATGAATAAATGAGACATATTTATGAGTATATGCACTAATATCCACTCTTTATATTTATAGAGTTAAAAAGATAAAAAGATGTGGATTAGAGCTTAAAATAATCAAAAGAGAGAAGGAAAAGTGCAGTTGAATACCTGCAATAGAAGAGCCTCGGGTACAGCATTTGTGGTCCGCTGACCGCGATCGTGGTAGTCGAGACAAAGTAAATCAAATGTGGTCGCATGAGTTAGCTATGGCAGCGTAACCGCAGTTGCAGCTAAGTTGATGTGATCGCAGCTCAGCTAAAATATTCAGCCCAAGGGAATAATTGGAAATGCACATTTATGTTCTCAATTTTGACAAAAAGACCCTAACCCTAGCCTCAAGCATCACATTCCATCTTCCCCAATTTATAGGTTTTAGCTCATAACTCCATAGCCTTCATTTTTGGAGAAGAAAATACTGTGTAAATTTTGGGTGAAGATACATTAGAGACTTTCTAAATTGAAAATTTTCTCACTGCCATTGTTGATATTATGTTAGAGCCAAGTTTGAAGTTACATTCGCTTAAATCTTCAACAATTCATTTCAATTGAGATTATGGGTATATCAATGCTTACTTATCTTATATGTATCTAAATCTCCCTCTTGGGGTTATGTGTGTGTAGGGGTTAAAGTGTGTGTGGTTTTTTATTGTTAGAATCTATTAGGTAATTCATGTTTATGAGTTTTATAATTACTATGTTAATTTGGTTGGGATTTGATGGGTGAAAGCCCTACATACCCACAAAGGTTTGATGAGTGAAAGTTCCAAGCTCTAGAAAGCTCAAGGCCATCTTCGAAAGAAGGGTTTTGGCTGACGTGTAGGAATCCATATCATCTTTTAAAAAGGGATGTGGAAACCAAAGCAATGATAGATAATTATGTGTGTAGTTTGCTAAATTTTCACTATCTTTGACATAAGGTGAATGTGAGGTTGACTGTACCATAGGTATCATCCTAGAAATAGGGATGCCTAGATTGATTTTGTGGTTACAAATTATTGAACACACCAATTAGATATTCGAAAGAATCAATGGGTGAAAGTTTGGGGTTTTTTCGAAAGACTAGCATCAAAATCCATAACCAAGCCTACCCATATTTGACTTACTAAATTGATGTTGATTACTAACTCCCACGTGTCACTCCCTTAGTAATGCATAATCCCGAGATCCGTGTTTAATTATTAATCTCTAATTATTCATAGCCCCAAATTTATACTAGAAAAATCCAAAAAAGAAATACTAGTGTAGGAGCCTATCTCCCCCATTTTATCTTTTTATATCATTTGTTTGAATTTAACTTGTGGCTATCATTTTGAGTTAATTTTATTGTCACTCACATTGTTCCTTATGGATTCGACCCCGACTCCAAAGTTGGTAAATATATTGACGATGACCGTCTTGTACTTAATTTGAAGTGTAGGTTGAGAGTTATCAACCGTAAAGAATAAATATCCTCTTCTTAGGATAGATGATTTGTTTGATCAGCTTCAGAGTGCAAAGTGTTTCTCTTAGATTGATCTTAGGATTGGTTATCATCAGCTTAAAATTAGGGATGTGAATATCCCTAACACTGCCTTTAGAACCTCGTATGGTCACTATAAGTTTCTTGTCATTTCTTTTGAGTTTCCTAAAGACCTATTGGAATTCATGGACTTTGATGAATAGGGTCTTTCATCCATTCTTAGACATGTATGTCATTGTCTTCATTGATGTCATCTTAAAGGATCATCATATGTATGTTATATTTTCCAAGTGTGAGTTTTGATTAAAAGCCATAGATTTTCTTGGTCATGTTATCTCTAGTGAAGGGATCATGGTAGATCCCCAAAAGGTTATGGCAATTAAGAAGTAGCCTATACCTACTACTCCAATTGATATTTAGAGCTTCTTTGGACTAGCTGGTTACTATAGAAGATTTGTAGAGAATTTCTCAACTATAGTTGCCCCATTGACCAAGTTGACTCAGAAGAAGGGCAAGTTTCAGTGGTCCGATACATGTGAAGGTAGTTTTGAGAAGTTGAAAGACAAATTGACTTCAGCTCCAATTTTGACCTTGCCCAAAGGTAATGATGCCTTTGTGGTATATTGTGATACTTTTTGAATTGGTCTTGGTTGTGTGTTAATGCAACATGGTATGGTGGTGTCCTCTACTTCTAGGTAATTGAAAGTTCATGAGAAGAATTACCCTACTCATGACTTACAGTTGTTAGCTGTAGTTTTTGGGTTAAAAAATTGGAGACATTATCTTTATGGGATTCATGTTGATACCTTTTGTGATCATAAAAGTCCTCAGTATGTGTTTACTCAAAAGGAGTTGAACCTCCGATAAAGTAGGTGGCTTGAGTTGTTGATAGACTATGATATGAGCATTTATTACAACCCCAGTAAAGCTAATATTGTTGTTGATACTCATAGTCATTTTTCCATAAGGTGTTTAGCTCATATGGATGAGGACAAGTAGGAATGGGTTAAGGACATTCACCGTTTGGCTAATCCTGGAGTTCGACTGCAGAATCCAAGGATGGTGCTGTATTTTTGCATCTGGTGTAGCAGTCGTCTCTTGTTGTTGAGATAAATGAAAAAAAAATATTAAACCCTAACTTGATAAAGATAAAGGGTAATATGGATCAATAAAAAGTTGTGGACTTTATGATTGGTGGAGATGGTATCTTGAGATACCAAGGTAGGCTATGTGTTCTCGATGTCAGTGGATTGAGGGAAAGGATCGTGGCCAGGACTCATGAACCTTGGTACACTATACATCTCGGTTCTACCAAAATATGTCATGATCTTAGAGAATTCTATTGGTAGTGTAATATATAGTGTGATGTGGCTAACTATGTGATCAAGTATTTGGTGTATCCACAAGTAAAGGTTAAGCACATGAGACCCGGTGGTTTGTACCAAGAAATTGTGTTGCCCAAATTAAAGTGGTAGGCAATTGATATGGATTTCATTACTGGTCTTCCCCGATCTCGAAATCAACTTTATTCTATTTTGGTTATTATTGATAGAATAACCAAGTTCACTCACTTTTTGCTCGTGAAGACAAATTACTCAGCAAAAGATTATGCTACGTTGCATCTTGCAGAGATCATGAAGTTGCATGTGCTTTGAGTTTGATCATCTCAGATCATGACCCTTCATTTTTATCTTACTTTTGGATGTTGTTCTAAAAAGGTTTGGGTACTAGAGTGTGAATTAGTATCTCTTTCCATACACAAACAGATGGGCAAGCAAAGAGGACTATCCAAACATTGGAGAATATGTTACGGTCTTTTGTGATTGATTATGGTGGTAGTTGTTATGACCACTTGCCTTTGATTGAGTACGTTTATAATAATAGCTACCACTCTAGTATTGGCATAGCCCCTTTTGAGGCATTGTATGGTAGGAGATGCCGATCTCTTATTGGGTGTTGGCGAGGGTAAGTTGATTGGCCTTGATTTAGTTTACCAAGCTTTAGAGAAGGTGAAGGTAATTCTTGATAGATTTAAAACCACTCAAAGTCACCAAAAGTCCTATACGGATGTGAACCGTAGGGACTTAGAGTTTAGTGTTGGCAATTGGGTATTCTTGCAAGTTTCTCCCATGAAGGGAGTGATGTGTTTTGGTAAAAGGGGAAGCTTAGTCCCTAGTATGTTGGTCCCTACTTTATGTGAGGAAGGTTGTCAATGTTGTCTATGAGTTAGAGTTGCCTTCAAGCATGAACTCCATTCACTCGGTTTTCCATGTCTCTATATTGCAGAAATATGTAGGTGATCCTTTATTGGTTCTTCCCTTGAGGGATGTTGATATCTAGGACTCTTTGATCTATAAAGAGATCTCGATAAGGATCTTGGATCGGTAAGCTCGCCGACTGCAAATGAAAGAAGTGGGTTTGGTGAAGGTTCTATGGAGGAACCAAAAGTCTGAGGAAGCTACTTGGGAAGCAAAAGAGGACATGAATTCCAACTATCCGCATTTGTTTCCCATCCAAGAAACTTGTGATGAAGGTATGTGTTAATATTCTTACCTTGATTTATGTCTTGATAGACAATGGGTTAAAGTCCCTAATGTGTTGAATAAAGTTATGCCTTGTTTAGACAATGGGTTAAAGTACCCAAGCTTTGAATAGTTTTTTATTTTGGTAGGCCATGGGTTCAAGTCCCTAATGCCTTGGAATTATGAGTGTCCTTGTTGTAATGGTTTTATGTCCCTAAACTTTGAAATGAACAAGTGTCTTTGATAAATAATGGGTTTGAGTCCCAAAGCTAATGAAATGAATAGTCGATCGATGATGATCATGATTTGTCTTTTATCCTTATTTTATGCTTTGTTCTAACTTTTTTAAAGGTTGGTTCAATATGTGATAATTTGTAAGCTTGTGTTTATGCTTGACTTAACCATCATTCACAGATGAATGATCCAAGTGGGGGAGAATTGAAGCACTTATACTTTGAACCATTGAAAAATTCCCTCATTTGGTGTCTCTAAGCTAGGTACAACTAGGGGAATAAGTTGTAACCCTTGTATATGAGTTGTATCCTCCTTTTTCACCCCTTTAATACCCTAGGCGGTGTGTTGAGGGTCACTCACTATCATTTATAGTGTTGAATTAGCTAAATGGGTTAAAATCCATAAGTGTGAATTGAATAGATGAAGATATATGGACAAAGGTTTAAAGTTCCAATATCGATGAAGGATAGTTGTAATGGCTTGAGGTTAAAGTCCCTTGCCTAATGAAATGGATTGAGGTTAAAGTCCCTTGCCTATTGGAATTGCTTGTGGTTAAAGTCTCTTACACAATGAGATCTCTTGAGGATAAAGTGCCTCGCCAAGTGAAATGGCTTAGGTTAAAGTCCCCTATCTAAGATATCAGAAGGTTAGAGTCTCTTGCCTAATATGTAAGCATGTGATTAGAGTCTCTTGCCCTAATAAATATGTGTCTATGGTTAGAGCCCTTGATTTGAATGGATATGTATGTTGTTAAAGTCCCTTTCATAATGAGTACATACTTGTTAAAGTCCTTCATCTAAGTAATATGAGAATGTCGTTGAAGTCCCATACCTAATAAGAATTGTTTGAATCTAAGTTTGGAAGGTCAGATTCCTCCACTTTATGTCTCATTATTGAGTTCTTTGGGAATGTTATTAAGACTTGTTTACTTGTTTGGCATGTGATATACCTATATGTGTGGATAAGGTCATAAATATGATTGAAAATGGTATATTGACTTGTTTTTGATTGGTGATACTATTTTATCCTTATCCTTGAGTTACATGCTAGTGCTCCAACTACTAACCATCTCCTGATGATATATCGACACATGATATAAGGGCCAGAGCATCATTTTCTCTTCCTGCATAGTGATTAGGTGATCGAAGTGGTTCGTGCACTGACTTTGGAGTGGTGAGCTTTCTTACTTCAGAAAACATTCATTCTTGGTCTCTTATCTTTAGACTTAGTTTTATTTTGACTTGGTTTGGCTATTGTCGGGAGCTTATTCCGAAATATACATTTCTAAACATTGATTTATATAGAGGTATTGTCGATGACTATGGACTAGGGTGTAATGGCTAGTTTGATGAATCTAATAAAGTGTTAGACATGTTTAAATTATGACTTATAGTATGTTTCCACTTATCTTATGGTTTGGATTCATCCGACCCTGGTGATTTATATTAATAATTATGTTTAGTTATTGGGCGATCTTCGATTCATGTAGGTTATAGGTGCCTATATGACATAGACTAATTTTGGGTCATATCATTATGTATCTGTTAGGGTGATAGGCTTACTTGTCAAGGTTCACCGCAACAAGTGCCATCATGACTCTTTTGATTTTAGGTCGTGAAAAATTAGTATTAGAGCAATCAAGTTGCATTGGTCTAAATGGTGTAAGAATGGGATAAACAATAAATTCTTGCAGATCGGTACAAAGACATTCATATCTATCTTCGAGAGAAAGTAGGATGTCTTTAGAAAAAAATCCTTATTTTATTCCTTATCGTGTGAATTTTTAGTATACCTTATATTCTAAGTTGTGTTTTACTCTTTCTGCGCAGGTGGTGTTTACTAGGTCCCGCGAGTTTAGAAATATGTAGCCTTCTCCCAGAGAGTGAGCCTCAAGTCCTGGATAGACTCGAGAGAGTGGAAAGGTTCGTGGATCAACCCCGTCTAGGAGAAGTTCTATGGAACTCTGTACTGAGCCTCATGTAAAGTAGGATGGAGGTATAGATTTAGTCCTAATTCCTCAGAATTTGCCTGCCCTTGTATTGAAGGGGTTGTTGGTATGGTTTTTGACGCACTTAGAGGGCTCTTCTTTGGTCATTTCGGGTGTTCCACCAATTCCAAATATGGATCCTCGTATGGCACCTATTTTTATTTTGGGTAATCCTTAATATCGAGTACTATTCCTCCATCAGCATCGATATTTGAGTATGTTGCATCGGGATTGGGAGTTCAACCTTTATCTATGTTTTCTTCTCAAACAGGATCTCAGCCTACTAGATTTACCATGTCTCCTCTTATTGTAGTATTGTGAGTTCTTTTGAGGATCAAAAGAGGTTTGAGAGATTTACTTATTTGGATCCTCCAAGATTTAGTGGTGTTGAGCGCGAGGATGCCTATGAGTTCTTGATTGATTATCGATAGAAGTTGCTTAATTTATGTTCTCTTAAGTTCCATAGAGTGGCTCATACTACCTATCAATTGAAAGATATGGTGACAGATTGGTGGAGATATTTTATTGGTTGTTGACCTCTTGATGCTCCTGAGTCTACTTGGAATCAGTTTATCGATATCGTTTTGGAGAGATTTGTGCTTATAGTTTATGAAATCATATATGTGATGAGTTTGACTGACTGGAGTAGGGACCTATCACTGTAGCAGAGTATGAGGCACATTTCCATGCCTTGTCCAGATATTTCTATGCTAGTATTTCCATCGAGTTTGAGAAGATTCAAAAGTTTTTGAAGAGTCTGGATGTCCCTTCAGTTGCCTGTATCTCAGATGGTTGTATTTAGGGCACCTTTTTAGAGTATTATGAATTATGCCAAGATGATAGAGGGTATTTTTTTAGTATCCTAGGGTAGCGCCAAGAAGGTGAGCTATTTTCTAGATCGATCTTCTTATGGTAGAGATTTTAGAGGTTCTCATGGATTTGGGGTAGGCCAGTGCAGGAAGCCTTATAGAGTTCTAGTAAGGGATCTTCTGGTTTAGTAGTACAATGTGGCCATTCGATCATAGTGTTACCTTTTCCTATTGATGTAGGTTGTAGGACTTGTTTTGTGTGTTGTAAGATTGGCAATCTAGCCAAGGACTACCCCCTCTGTATGATTAGGGCTACTCTTCTTTTAGCAGTGAGAAGTAGGGGTACTATAAGAGGAGCGAGAGGTAGAGGTGGTGTAGCCTATTGTGATCACACATATTATCCCCATTTGTTTCAGATCTGTATTTGTATTATTTGATCCCTAATCAACTTTCTCCTATGTCTTTGCATATTTTTCTTTAGGTTTTGATTATGTTAGTAAGCCTCTTGCCATGCCTATATGTGTTCTACCCGGTAGGTAATTTCTTAGTGGTGGATCGGGTGCACCAATCTTGTATTGTGACTTTCTCTGGTCATGAGACTTGGGCAGAATTCTTGTGTTAGATATGGTTGATTTTGTGTTATTTTGGGTATAGATTAGTTGGCTCCTTATCATGTTGTCAAAGATTATTTTGCTAATAGTGTCACAAAAGCTTAATCAGGTATGACAAGGATAGCTTGGAAAGGTGCACTTCATTCAGGACCCAAGAGGGTCAATCTTATGTTTCGGCTCATCAATTTTATGAGAGGGGATGTTTAGATTATTTATCTCATATTTGTGATTCTAGTGTTATTTCACCTCCTTCCTTAGATTTTGCTCGTGTTGTTCATGAGATTATGGATGTGTTTTCTAAGGATTTTCTTGGTATTCTTTCGGATCGTGATAGTTATTTGCTATTGATGTTGAACAGAGCACCAAGCCTATTTCTATTCCACCATATAGGATATCCCTAGTAGAGTTGAAAAAATTAAAGGATCAGTTGTAGAAGCTATTGGATAAGGGATTTATCCGACCTAGTGTATCTCCTTGGGGTGGACCTGTCTTGTTTATGAACAAAAAAAATGGGTATATACAAATATGTATTGATTATCGATAACTGAATAAGGTGACAGTTAAGAATAAGTATCCTCTTCCTCCCATCGATAATTTATATGATTAGCTTTAAGGTGTTACGGTGTTTTCAAATATTGAATTGAGGCTCTGTTATCACCAATTGAGGATTAGAGCTTCAGATATTTCAAAGATAGCTTTTAAAACTCGATTTGGTCATTATGATATTTTAGTCATGTCTTTTGGGTTGACCAATACCCTGCCACATTCATGGAGTTGATAAATTAGGTGTTTTAATAGTATCTCGACCCCTTTGTTATTGTATTTATAGATAATATCTTAGTGTATTCCAAGAGTGATGTTGAGCATGAGGAGTATTTGTGGATTATGCTTTAGAGATTAAGGGATGAGAAGTTGTATGTAAAGTTCTCTAAGTGTGAGTTTTGGTTGGTGTCTATTTCTTTCTAGGTGTATCTGGTGACTAAGAAAGATATTATATTTCATCCAACCAAGTTCTCTATGTTCGCTTGACAGGTTATTATTGATATTTTGTTGATGGTTTCTAATCTTCTGTTGCTTTGTTAACCAAGTTGATACCAAAGAAAATTTCTCTTCAGTGGTCTGATGCTTATGAGGCAAGCTTTCAATAGCACAAGGATTTTTTGACTTTAGCTCCTATTTTGGTTTTGCCCAAGAAGGGTGTGGGTTTTATCATCTTTTGTGATGCTTCAGGTATTGGATTGGGTGATGTATTGATGCAGGAGTGAAAGGTGATTACCTATGCATCTCGTCAGTTAAAGCCTCATGAAATAAATTATCCTACCTATTATTTAGAGTTATAGGTGGTTATGTTTTCTTTGAAGTTGTGGAGGCACTACTTGTATGGATTACGTTGTGAGGTCTTCTCAGATAATCATAGACTTAATTACTTCTTCACCCAGTGAGATCTTAATATGAGGCAGCGTCGTTGTCTTAAGTTGCTTAAGGATTATGACTTAACCATTCTCTATCATCAGGGCAAGGCTAATATAGTTACGGATGCCTTAAGCCGAAAGAAGACTGGCATGGGTATCTTGGTGCATCTTTTGACCCAGGAGCAACCTCTAGCCTTAAAGGTTCAATCTTTAGCTAACCAGATTATTAGGCTTGATATTTCGACACCTACACTTGTATTGGTAATTGTGGAGCCTATATTTTTTTTACGGAGCAAATTCAAGCTCATCAATTTGATGATGTTGGATTGAGGTAGATTCGAGATAAGGTGTTGAGTGGGGAGGCTAAGAAAGCCTCACTTGATTCAAATGGAGTTTTCCAAATTAAAGGCTGATTTTGTGTGCTGAGAGTGAGTGATTGGATTAGGTTGATCTTGGATGAGTCCCATTATTCCAGATATTCTATCCATCCAAGTGTGACTAAGATGTATTATGATTTGAGACAACACTGCTAGTTTTGTGGTATGAGGCAAAAGATAGCAGATTGTATGGCTCATTTCCTATGTTGTCAGCAAGTGAAGTATGAGTATATGAGACCTAGTTGTTTGCTTCAGAGGTTACCTATTCCCAAGTAGAGGTGCGAACAGATTGCCATGGACTTTGTGACTAGTTTGCCTAGTACATCTCAGGATTCTGACAGTGTTTGGGTCATCGTGGATCGATTAACCAAGTCATCTTATTTTATTCTAGTTCGTGTCTTATTAGTGCTGAGAGGTTAGCCTGTATCTATATTTGTGAGATTGTGCATCTGCATGGTGTGTCGATGTCTATTATTTTATATTGAGGTTGTGTGTTCGCGTTATACTTTTGGAAGATTTTTTAGGATGAGTTAGGTACTTGGGTTAATCTTAGCACAGCATTTCACCCCCAAACTAATGGTCAGTCAAAGCAGGCTATCCAGGTTTTGGAGAATATGCTCCGCACATGTGTGATGGATTGTGGTGGCCAGTGAGAGCAGTATTTGGCTTTAGCAGAGTTTGCATATAACAATAGCTACCATTCAAGTATTTATATGTCTCCTTTTAAGGCATTGTATGGTAAGAGTTATCACTCGCAAGTTAGTTAGCTTGATGTTTAAGAGGTGAAACCTTGAGGTACCAACTTGCTTTATGATTCATTGGATAGAGTCTTGATCATTCAGAATAGACTTTAAGTGGCTCAGAGTAGGTAGAAGTGCTTTGCAGATTGTACGCTTCGTGCCTTGATATTTGGTATTGGTGATTGTCTTTTCCTTCAAGTTTTACCTATAAAGGGTGTGACGAGATTCGGGAAGAGGGGCAAGCTTAGCCCCAAGTATATTGGTCCATTTGAGATTCGTGGAACTATTGGTGATGTGGCGTATGAGTTATCTTTGCCCCCAAATTTATTAGTTGTTCATCTAGTTTTTCATGCTTCTATGTTTCACCTCTTTATTTCTAATGAGTCTCATGTTATTCATTGAGAGTCGATTCAGTCAGATGAGCGGTTGTTCTTTGTTGAGGAGGCAATCTCTATTTTGGCTAGGGATGTTATGCGATTGTGCTCTAGAGTTATCCCATTGGTTAAGGTTCAGTGGTGACATCAACCTATAGATAAGGCTACTTGGGAGGTCGAGTCTGATATGCGTAGTTCTTATCGCTAAATCTTTATTAATTAAGGTATTTCTTTGCCTTAGTTCGAGGACGAACTAGATTTTTAGCGGTGGATGATGTAATGACCTAAAAATTTGATGAAATATGAGTTTTTATATGATTTAATAGTTTTACCCCTCCCCCTAGTTGCATTATGGTATTTCTAGAGTGTAGGGGTGATTAGCACGGTTCCTGGTGCATTTTGGTGCCTTTTGTGAGATATTATGGTTTTTGATCGCTTCGATTTTTAATGATTTCCCTATGCTTCGTGGTCCATTTTGACCTCGAACCACAAGTAGGCAATGTGGTTTAAGTGTTGCAGACTAGTTTTGGCCTTAGAGGTAGGTTATGGCTTAACTCTTCAGACTGGGCTGGGTAGTTAATTTGTACACCAAAGTATATGTTAAGGGTGGGAACTAATTATAAAATATGGATATCTATATGTTGTGCCCGTGTAGGGGACTAAATGTGATGTAATTATTGATTTTAAGATATCATGTGATATGTGTAACCGTGCGGGGTTTTATGTGAAGTTGATAGCCTATAATACATTTGACAAATTGTATTATGTTTTTAGAAAGGTCTATTGTGGTGTATTGTGATATATTCATACTTTTTGGGCATATGAATTATGTGGAAAGTTAATGGATAGTAGAAATAGTGAGTGGATATTGGCTAACGTGGTTGTGGAATAGTAACATTGTGGTTGGTTATGGAAATACATCATATGGATTGGTTGTGGAAATACGCCATGTAGATTGGTTGTGGAAATACTCCTTTTGTATGGTACTTAACAAAGCATAATTTCACTTTTCTTGTTTTATTCATTTATATTTACTTGTTATCATGTTTGTGTATTTGATTTGTGCCTTATGTTATGTATGTGCTTTGGAAAATCTAGAAATATTGGAAATACTGGAAATACGAGAAACCTGGAAATTACTGAACATTGGTATCAGATATTAGATATTATGGACCTTTTTCAAAGGATTATGCTGGAGAAGACTCGATAATTATGTGTCAACCTCAAGGCTGTGTGCCAACCTCATGCATCATCAACAGCAGCAACAACAACATCTTATACCTTGCATTTCCTTTATTAGGTTGATGTTGTGATTGAATTTGCATATTGACTTACTATATGTCTACTTGCTCTATATCATGTTACTTATACTTGACCATCCTTTCTATGCACGTTCATCTCTGTCTATACATGCATGTGATATAATGTATACTTGCGTTATACTTGTTGTATTGTTTTTGTGTTTGCGATATATATTAGAACTGTCAGTGCAAGCGGTGTGGGCTACTGTTGTGGGACATTTTCTAATTGCAAGTGACGTTCCCTTTATGTATATTTTGTGTACTTTATTTATACTTTGCTTAGTTGGACTATGATACCTACAAAGTACAAGAGGACTGTACTCAGTCCTACTGTACCCTTCTGGTGCAAATCCAGGTTTAGGTGCACCCTACGTTGCTTGATTCGGGTGATTATTGGAGCTTTCAAGGTAGTTGATGATTTTTAGGCATTCGGATATCTTCTATTACCTTTCTATTTAGACTATGTCTTTAATTTCCTTTTAAAGACAGAGTTTGTCTTGTATTTGTATATCTTATTTATTTCATTTAATTCGAGTTGTAATAGATACGTTCTTATACTGTTGACACCTGGTTTTTGGAGATTTGTCTTCATTGTTATCTTTTCTTTGGCATTTATTATACTTGTATAGTTCGACTTCATTCTAGAAGCCTTACCTTGGGGTTAATATTGTTTTTCCCCCTTGTGTATCAGTTTGGGTGATAGGCTTACTTGTCAAGGTTCGCTGCGACAAGCGCGATCATGACCCTTTGGATTTTGGGTCATGACACCAATATCCCAATAATGTGAGACAAAAATCCGCTCAAGTCAACCAACCATGCATGATCCAATATAATCCACAAACCATCAAGTGAAATATGCAAGGAAAAGGTCATTAATATCATATAAATCCCAAAACCTAGGTTTCCCACCAAAAAGAGTGCAACCAAACATACATATATCAATACCAGACCAACAACATCATACAAGACCCCACACAGTCAGACATAAAAAATAATGTCTCAAACACCAAATATTGTCCACATAGGCCCCCCATACGGGCACATAAATCACCTAAACACATTTTTCATGATACAACCCTATATCCGTAGTATGTTGTTACATTGTTATTAACTACCCAATCTAGTCTGAAGAAAGTTAAGCCACAACCTACCTCGAATGCCGATATCGATACAATAAGACTTTAACACCGAGCTTTCACCTCACGCATGGATGATGAGTTGCAATTTACCACTAATTTATATCTCAATTCTTGAATAGTATAGTGATTAAATTGACGATATGAGGTAATTCTTGAATGAAAAGCATTAATTTCCCGTGTTTATGGTTTATCAGTGAAATCTAGGAAAGATGAACAAAGTTAAACCTGGAAAGAAGACAACGTGAGGGGCACTGGACAAAATGGTTGAAGAGGTGCTCCAAGTCACGACCCTCTGATGCTACTATCATAATCTGAGCGTCGGAATCATGACTGGTCAGCGTAGGCAAAACAATTGTGATCGCTAGCCGATGCCCTATGATCGTGAGAGTCCATGCAGAAGAAGATATCCCAATCACAACAAAAGTGATGCATTTGTGAATGTCTAGCTAAATTACAGGGGCAATGATGAAATTTTACAATGCTCGATCCAAACATAAAAGGGCTAACCCCTAACATTTTCATCATCCATTTTAAGCTTCAGAAAGTTAAAAACACTACTTTTGAGTGAAAAATAATTTGTGAGTGATTTCCAAGAGAGATTTTAGCTACTTGGTTGGATTTATAGCTTGGGAATACATTGTTTTTGCCTTCCATGGATGAATTGAATGTTAATTTTGGTATATATCTTTTCTTTATTTCCATGAGTAGCTATATTTATTTCTTGGGGTTATGCTTGACTAGGTGGTTACTAATGCATGGGTGTTGATTATTTTCCCATTTAATTAGTTATTTGTGATGGGTTTTCTCTTTGTTCCATGTTTAATTGAGAATTGGGGGTTGCAAACCCCAATTACCTTGGAACCCATATCATCATTGAAAGAGGGGTAAAGGTGAGGAATAATTTTGAGTTAACTCATTTAATAGCATCTCTTAGATATAAGGATGGCAATTGAGGCAATAGATTGCTAAATTTGCTACACTTCTGAGGTGTTTTAAAGAACTTGCTTGTGAGATTTGGTGTTTTATTGAAAGAATAACACCAATAAACTTCAATCTAGCCCACCCAATACCCTTAACTAAACTTGGATGAATTGTTAATGACCCAGGTATGAGTACCACCTATGATTGCATAACCCCAAGGCTTCTCCCCATTTGATTTCACTCTTTGATATTTCAACGTCATAATAGTGTTCAATCATTGTTTGTATAAAATAACTCAAACCAAACCCCCTATTTACATTTATATGTTGTTTTATTTAGCATTACGAGTTAACATCTAGTTAACTAGCAACACTCATAGGATGTAAACTCTATCTCGTCACTTCTCGTGGATTCGACTCCAAATCTTCATTGGGTAAATATATTTCAAGTGTATGTTTGACCGTTATCAAAAATAACATCGTTCCTGGGGAGTGAAACATAGTTTTCACTATTGTAGTGTTGTTAGGAACCTTTGGTTAGCCGTAGTTTTTTAGTTTACATTATTAGTTATTTTTTTCTTTTCTCAGGTGACTATAATAGCATACAAACATCATGAGACAACATAGCAGTAATGACAGCTCTTTTGATGGGTATCTTGAGGATATGGTTCACTTCGGTGATACAGGCTAAGCTAGTGCTATTCGTATTCCACCGATAGAAGGAAATGAGGTGTTTTATATTACTAGTGTAATTCTTTATTTGCTTCAAATGAAAAGGTTATTTGGAGGCCAAGAGCATGAGAATGCTCGGGAGAAGAAGTTTTATGGTTGCAGGTTTTTTCCATGGGATCTATCACTTCGGGGTTGAGCTCACAGAATCATTCTTGGTTAGGTACTTTCCTTCTTCTCGGGTGTTGCAACTAAGTGATGAAATCAACAACTTTCACCAACTTAATGGTGAACCATTATATGAAGTTTGGAAAAGGTTCAATGATAAGATAATGCAATGCCCAAATAATAAGGTTCCAGACTAAATGCTTCTTCAAATTTTCTATAGGGCATTGGATTTGAACAAGATGGTAGTTTATAATGCAGCTAGTGGTTCCCTTATTAAGCTCTCCTATAGTGTTGCGGTGGCTTTTTTAGATCAAGTGACCAAGCAAAAAGGTTGTCTCATAAGAGATATCGAGGTAGCCATAGGGGATTATTTTGCATCTCTTGTAAACAAAGAACAAAGGAAAAAGGACGAGGAAAGAGATGAGAACATGGCTAAAGTGACTCAACATGATTTTATCACCAGGCATGTCATGGGAGATTCTTCTAAGGCAATCAATGTCATTGCTTATAAGAGTGTTAAGGGTCATCATGATGATGAATCAGATTCTATTGATGAATAAATTTGGTTCTTGTCGAACCAATCGGGAGGCTCCCGCCCTGCTATCAAAGGAACGGTGGGAACCAAGGTTGGAAGGAATGAGATCATGATAGAGATTGGCGTGATAGGGATCATGATAAATATCGACATTAGAGACATAAGTAAAAAGACTATGACCGGTACATGCCTCCACATAATAGAACTAAGGGAAATGAGTCAAGCTCTATTGACCCAAAGAAATTCAAAATTGAAGATGTCTTTGTTCGTAATTTGATGCGTGTTGAAAGAATTGATAAGATGGTGAGAAATATAAAAGGTGACTTCTCCCAACTTAATCAAATAGTTATATCTCATTTGGCCTCTATAAAGAACCTTGAAACTCAAGTGGTCCAAATACCAACTTAACTCAATGCAAGGCAAAAAGGGGGATTACCTAATAGCACGATGGTTAATCTGAAAAATGATGCTCATGTCATGGACATTGTCACGATGGTCGAACCCTTGTTAATGATGCAGTTGAGATTGATGACAACCAAAATAAAAATACACATGATTAACAAGAAAATGGAAAGATAAAGAAGCTAGAAAAGCTAAGTGATGATGCTCCAAAGTCCTATAAAACGGTTGCTGAGAAACCAAAAGTAGTTGAAGAAAAGGATGAATGTGAGGAAATTCCTATAGTGATCCATGGTAATGCTCTAAAAGTGAATGAACCTCTAATTATTTCATTGCAACAAATAAAAATCACTCCCTCTTCTCCATAAAGTTCAAGAAGACAGAGTATAATACCAAGTTCAAGACGTTTCTTGTGAAATTTAACAACCTATGGATAAACATTCCTTTGTTAAATTCTCTAAAAGAGATGTTGGGGCATGAAAAATTCATCAAGGGCTTGGTATCAAAGAAATGAGTAGTGGACTGTGAAACTATAAAGGCAACTCATAATTATAGCACTGTAATGTTAAGCACAATAGTGGTGAAGAAAGAAGACTCAGGTGCATTCACTATTTCTTGTATTATCAGGGTACATAAATTCGTAAAAGCATTGTGTGATCTGGAGAAAGCACTAGCTTGATGACATTTTTTGTGTTTCAAAAGTTGGGCTTGTGTGCTCATAAGCCTACCAATATGAGGCTTTTGATGGCCGACTGCTAAATCAAAAATCCCATTGGTGTGTTGTATGATATGTTGGTAAAAGTTTACCAGTTTATCTTGAGATTCGACTTTGTCATTCTTGATTCTGAAATTGATCATGAGGTCCCAATCATTCTCGGTAAGACATTCTTGGCCATCGTACGGGCCTTAGTTGATACTAAAGTGGTGAGATAAAGTTCTGGGTAAATAATGACGAGGTTTCCGTCAATGTGTGAAAGTCAATGAAACAATCGATGGACTTGCAAATGGTGTCGATGATTGATATGATGGATGATAAACTGGCCAACACTATTGAAGTACATCTTAGAATTTAACCCTTGCTGGATGAGTTAATAAACTCGAGAAGTGAGCCGAGTTAAAAAAAGGACAGATGCTTATTTTGACAACGAGATGTGGTTCTTATGATAAAATAACTTGTAAGAAGTCTAAGGTTAAAATTCTTATCGATGCTATTTGGTTCCCCGAGAATTGTCCAACAAAATCCAAAAGGAAGAAGTCACATCTAGCTAAGTGATTGACCCAAGAGTTCCATGTTGTTAATCATGTATTCCTTCACAATCATAAGTTTATGCACTTCGAGGAAAATATTATGTGGTCGGGCCTATTAAGGGTATCAAATGTCTATTCAAATGAAAAAATTAAGTTAGAAAACCATGAGAAAAAAAGATTTATGATGAGAGGACGAGGATTGATGTATTACCATGTGGGGGAACATGAAGAAACTGAGGTTGGGTTGATTAAATTCAAAAACCCAAAGTGAGAATGAATAAATGTCGTTTTGCGATATTAAATCAAGCGATAGATAGGAGGAAACCCATTATTTCCATAAATTTAGCATGTATCCATTGAATTTAGATTATTAATTAGTTTTTGTTTTTTGTCTTGATTAATCCATAAAGTTTGGGCACTTTGAAGGTGATTTGAGTAATATGGAAGACAATAAGTGGATTTGAATTGAGTTTGGAAATGCGCCAATGAAAAAAATAGGGGAATTGAGTGGTCTCAGCTATCGCGATCGTGGCATACAGATTGCAATTGCGATCTGGTCACTCAGGGATTCATCAAGTAAGCATCAGAGATTGTGATCGCCATTAGGGGGCGCAATCACGATACCACGTGTCAGGGGAATATTGCGATCAAAGGATCCTATCGCGATCGCGATCCTAACAGTTATAAAAAGGCTGAACCGTCTCCAAAATAATTCTAACTCCCTCTCCCCTTTAAATACCCCAAATCAATTAATTTATATTAAGAAGTGATATTTATCCATATTTGCACACAAGCATCAGGTATGTCTCTTGAATTTCCCCTTTAATTGTGTAAATTGATCTTTCGAATCATGCTATGGGAAAGAATTGGGTTTGAGATTTCGTTGCTTAAATAGTGTTTGAAGTTGCTTTTTCTTGAGTGGTTGGTAATTCTATTGGTTTGTACATGATTGGGGAACTCTTGAGTACCTAATTTTTTTCAAATGAATAAAAAAATGGAGGTGCACATCAAGCGTTTGACAATTTTCCCAAAATGAGTTCTTTAATAGTTTATTTATGACTTAGAGGGTGTTTTTGAGTGGTTGTGAATTAGGGATCATGTTCTTTGATTTATCTATCACGTGTTGAAATAAATTGGGGAAGAAATTACAACATTTGAAGGAGATGAACTTAGGGACAATTAACCCTTAGGTGTTGTGATTGTGACTCAGCAGAGTGTGATCGCAGCACCTAAGGCCTATCTGATAGGACCTACAGGTGTCGAGATCGTGACTCAGCAAAATGTGATCACAGCACCTGAGGCCTATCTAATAGGTCTGCCCAAAGTCTTGAAACTTGACCTTTGGCCTAATTTGATCCTTGAGCCATTTATTTATCTTCGCACAGTCACACGGCATTACTTTCACATAAAAATCTTGTAAGTTCATGATTGTGTGTTGTTTTTAGATTTTCGAAGACTAGGAATAGCAAAGTTTGATACAAATAGATTTCTCTCTCTTGACTATCAGGCCATATATTATGAGAATCTAACCAGGAAGAAGCTACTCCCTGAGCGAGGCATATCGTTGGAGTAAGTGCCTAAAAATTCTCGATCTTCTATCAGAGATTGAGGTAACGGGCTGGAGATGTTTTGCCCCAGAGCAATTTCTGTCTAATTAACAATGGGTGCGCGAGTTTTATGTGAACCTCAAGTCCATAAAACTATCTAACCCAGTCATGAAAATTAGGAGAAAGGTTGTCAACTTTGGATTTGAAGTGATCAACAAGAAATATGGGTTGCCAGATGCAGATCGAAGAAAGTTTGAGGAAAAAGATTATACCCCATCATATGGTTAGCCTAGCAGTTGTGACCAGGGAGATGAGTGCTATAGAAAACCAAAAAATAGGGATTACCTTGAATGAGTTCACGACAGAAGTGTTGATTTGGTTGATAATTATATGTCATGTCTCCCCGAGCACCAATATGCCAAACATCCCTGTGATGCGAGCTTAGATGATAGCTTGCACTCTAGAGAAAATTCCATTGATTGTTGGTTTCTTTGTTATCACAGAGTTTGGGAATTATAAGTCTCAAGGTGGGCCCTTGCTACTATTGTCGTCCTTGATCACCGAGTTATGCATGCAGGCTAGAGTTGAAGAATATCCAGGGTACAATTGGATTACCCTCAAGACATCTATTTACCCATTGAATATGTGTGGTGAAGGCACAACTTCTAAGGATAAAATGAGAAATATTGATTTAGATAAGTCGGTCAAAGATGATATCAACTCTAAGTTGGTTGAAGATGATATCGACTCTTATAGACCATCATCAGCAAGGCCATTTCAGGAGTTGTCAAGTTAGATGTGGATCATCAGGGATTTGATGTCCAAATTACCTATAGGTTTGGGTGAGTCTTCCATAGGACTCACCTTTTATGTCCCTTAAAGTGAGTATGATAAGCTCTTGGAGGATCAGAAGAAGCAAGGGGCCACCATCTCCAGCTTGGAAAAATCCTACACTTCCCTGGCCCAGTCACATCAAGAGCTGAGTGACTCATATGTAAAGATGAAGAGGAGGGATAAGAGGAGAGAAAAGTCCTTCACCTGAATGTAGAAAGGGGTGAAAGTTTTATGGAAAGTTCTGAAACCAAGAGAGCAACTTTCCTCTACAAGGCCACGAGTTGATGATGAGATTTCGGCACATTGGTATGATGATGATGAGTCGGGTGTTGAGGATGATGTGGAGGATGAGACAGAGAGTGATGCCAGTATGTGATACGGGTTCAAGGAGCCTCTTTAACTCTTTTATTCTTTCATGATATACAGTAAGGACACTGCATCTTTTTAGTTGGGGGTCCCTCAATCTGTATTTTATATTTCATATTTGGTCTGTAAATTTGGATTATTTCATTCATGTTTGGAATGGATATTTGTATTATTTGGATGTTTTTGAATTTTGTTATTTGGATGATTTTGATCATTTGGTCTGTAATATGGGGTACCCTTGTCAAGTTTATGTTTTGTAAGGATTTTGTGGATTAGTCATTTTTCTTTCATTTTTCATTTGTATATTTTTATTCATATTTTAATAGTGATGTTGGATGAGCCTTTCCCCATGATAGATTGAGTGACAATATTCTTAACCAAAAATCATCGTAATTAGGTGTGGAGTCGTATATGCAGAGGAAGTTTGAGTACCCATGGATTTATCAATTGGCATTGACATGGTAACTATGGTGAAGTTGGAGTAGCCATAAGTATTGCCTTCATTAAAGCAAAAATGTGAACTGGTGGCTTATTTGGTGCTAATGATAGTTAATCTGGCATGGTGAAATGTAAAAAAAGCATCTCCCTCCATCCAAAATTTTTTGTGAAAATCAAGGGCATGGAAGTAAATAATTTTGTAACGAAGCTTAGCCTTTTTTTGTGACTCCTCATTCGTTAGTAGTAGTAGTGTGATAAATGATTCTTTTTATTCTTAAATAGGAAATGTAATTGATTCTTCTAAAATAGTTTGCATGTCATGTGTGGTGAGCATTAGTTGAACTATTCTTATGCTTATGTCATCTAGAACTTGCCCCATTAGTCTTTCAAAGATAATCTTGATTATGCGCGGTTGGAGAAATGATCTCAAACCATCTTTGTGATTGTTCAAAGCCATTTTAGCCTAAAAATCCTATTCGTGTATGAATAGTACCCCAAAGTCACCCTTTTTAAGCCTAGTAACCTTTCTTTTTCAACCACATTACAAGCCTCGAACCGCTTGAAAGTTATCTCTCTCTTGAACCATACCTTCCTTGAATTTTAAATTGCCAACTTGTGGTCAAAAGCCTAAATTAGAGGTATGGTGGAACTTGAAAGAGGTGATCATGGTCATGGTCTTGAAATTAGTGTCTAAAAGAAAATCCATGATGGAAAATTAAGGAGAAAAGAAGGACGCAACAAAAGAAAGAAAAGCATGAAATTGCAAAATGGAAAGAAATGAAAAGAGAATGCTTTCAAATGATGGGAGAACTAAAGTGAAAATGGTAGGCACGTGTGTGGTTAAAAAGGAATGAAGTTGCCAATGATCCAAGTTTGGTCTAATTATTGTTATGTGGAGTTCAAGGAGGGTGTAATCACTTTTATCCCAAATGATTATCCTACCCTTCCCCGAGCCTACATTACAAGCTTGAAAAAGTCCATTGAGATCTCCAACCAAGTACTTTTGAGTTATTGGCGATTGAATATAAGAACAAGTATATAGCATGATACTTGCTTGCATTTAGAAATACTTTGTGAGTGTGAGTGTGAGTGCTTGCACATTCGTCTATTATTGCAGGTTACAAATATAGTGTATTAGGACTTACTTTCATAAGTAGACATGTAGACTAAGATAGATTGGTGAAGTTGGAATCTTTCAAAAGTAAGGCGAAGGAGCATATTTGATTTACTATTAATGGAGAGTGACTTCTTGAGAGTTATTGCTTGATTATTCTTGAAATTTCTTTGCATTCTTGAAGATATGATTGAATTTGATGAGGTTTTATAGTTAGCACTTCACATGTTTGTTGACTCATTGCTAGTACAAATCAAAGTCACAACCATGGTGGTTGTGTGAGTGATGGTGTTGGCTTCAAAGTTAGGTAGTCTCATTGAGTGTGAAGTAGTTTTGCTTAAGGACAAGAAAAATCTTTTAAGTTGGGGGTGTTGATGAGTGACAATCTACCACTCATTTATATCTCAATTCTTGCACACTATTGTAATTAAATTTATGATATGAGGCAAATTCTTGAATGAAATGCACTAATTTTTGGTGTTTGTGGTTTATCAGATAAATCTAGGAAAGATGATCAAAGTCAAAGATGGAAAGAAGAAAAGGCGGGTGGCACAGGACAAAAGGGTTGAAGAGGTGTTCCAGGACACGACCCTCAGATATTGCTATCATGATCTGAGGGTCGTGATCGTGACTGGTTCATGCAAGAGAAAGAGTTGCGATCACGAACTGATGTTCTGCGGTCGTAAGAGTCCATGCAGAAGAAGATGTCATAATCGCAACAAAAGGGATGTGATCACAAACGTTGGGCTAAATTACAAGATTAATGATGAAATTTCACAAGGCTCGATCCTAAAACACAAAATGGCTAACCCTTAACATTTCCAGTATACAGTTTTTAGTTTTAGAGAGTTAAGAGCACTACTTCTGACTGAAAAATAATTTGTGAGTAATTTTCAAGAGAGATTCTAGCTACTAGATTGGATTAAAAGATTGGGAATACAATTTTTTTGCCTTACATGGATGAATTGAATGCTAATTTTGATATATATATTTTCATTAATTCCATGAGTAGCTAAATTTATTTCTTGGGTTATGCTTGACTAGGTGGTGACTAATGCATGGGTGTTGATTATTTGTCCATTTAATTAGTTGTTTGTGATGAGTTTTGCCTTTTTCCATGTTTAACTGAGAATTCGGGGTTGGAAACTCTAATTATCTTGGAACCTATATCATCCTTGAAAGAGGAGGTATGGGTGAGGAACAATTGTGAACATCAACTTAACTCATTTAATAGCATCTCTTAGAAATAAGGATGGTAATTGAGGCAATAGATTGGTAAATTTTCTACACTGATGAGGTGTTCAAAAGAACCCACTTGTGAGATTTGGTGTTCAATTGAAATATTGGCACCAATACCCTTTAATCTAGACTACCCAATACCCTTAACTAAACTTTGATGAATTGTTAATGACCATGCATGACTCCCACCTATGATTGCATAACCCCAAGGCTTCTCCCAATTTGATTTCTCTCTTTGATATTTCAACCTCATAATAGTGTTCAAACATTGTTGGTAAAAATAACTCAAACAAAGCCCCCATTTACATTTATATGTTGTTTTATTTTGTATTATTGGTTAACATCTAGTTAACTACCAACACTCGTAGGATTCGTACTCTACGTCTTCACTCCTCGTTGATTCAACCTTGAATCTTCATTGGGTAAATATATTGACAATGATCGCTTTACCTAATTTCTAGTGTAAGTTTGAGCATTATAAACGGATCAAAATCAGCTAAAACCCATAAATATATAATCTACCCGTCAAAGGAAAGCCAGGGATACCCATTTTGTCTACTTTTGTATCGGAGTTAACATAGACCCCCGAAACAGGTTTTCAAAGAAGAAAGGTAAAACTGAAATTTTAGTCCAACTATATATTTTCAAAGATTAACGAAACTCACAAGATAAAACCTTAGTGAAAAGGGATTGAAACAGGGATTTGAATCGAAGAATGCTAATTTGGGCCAAAATCTCCAAATTTCGCCTTTAAATCTGCGTTTAAATAAGATTTAAATGATAAAAGTTGAAGGAAAATAATTGAAATGGGAATTTGGAGCTACCCAAGCTTAAAATGGAAGAAAATGCCCAAAAAATCAAACCACAAACTCCAAGTCTAGACAATGGTGAAAGAAACCAAGAAAAATATTATATACATGGGTACTAGGTAGCGGTCAAATGGCCTCTTTAGTGGTCATCGTTGTCACCGCTAAAGCATTCAAGTACCGCTTTACCGTACTCACCAATGTATACCAGTCTGCTAAAGTGGATAGGGTAGCGCTAAAGTGTCCTTATCCAAATAGAGCTGGCCGCTAAAGCGGCCAAAGTGTTAAGTTAGCGGTTGCACCAGCTGAGTGGTGCACCAGCATTGGAGACTTGGAAATTTTCAAGTCTCCGTGGACCCCTCAGGATTCATTTAAAATACCAAGAATGTAGAAGAACTATGCTACCCTATCAAATTCGACGTTCTTGACTTAATGATGATATCAGATTTTTGAAAAAATATCACTTTCACAAAACTGACTCCCCGAGGCCTATTTTCACAACTTTTCATATGAAGGATCAAAATGATATACAAAAACCGTAAAACCATACCATCTATGTACCCAATCTAAAATCGACATTCTAGATCTGCTGGCACAGTCTGTCTACCATCAGAGACACATATCAAAATATGTTAACCAAAGTCAACTAACAAGCCTTTTAGACTATCAAAATCATAATCTCAGATAAATCACACCAAATTGTATTGAAAATTATTTTAATCATCTCCACACTCTAGAAATACCATAATGCAACTACGAAGAAAAGTAAAATGGTCAAATTACACAAAAATAATTATAATTCTATTATTACATTAGCGACGAACTTTGTAGTTGCTAATACAAAAAATTCATTGTTAATTTGTTCCTTGATTTCATCATTGAAAAATGTTAGCTACGAAATTTCCTCGCTATTCCATCGTAATTTGTAATATATTATCAAATTTTATATTTATGAAATATTTAGCTATATTAGAATTCCAATAGAACATATTAAATGAAAAGTAGTACAATATTTAAAAAACAACATCCGAACTTTATTTCCTATAAACAGTGATCCAAAAATTAAGAAATAGATCTAAAACTACATAATTACTAAAGCATCAATAAAGTTATTCTCTTCATCTCTCCTTACAATCTCATTATAGAACAATGTTTAACTAATATTGTGCTTCAGAGTGATGTTCTTCAAGATTAGAAGTAGGACACCCAAGGCTAAAATAGTGATTTCCTTGAGACCCAAGGCCATAAATTCTCCTTTTTATCTGTCCTCGCGGTCTTATGATATACCTAATGTCATTGTGATACTACTGCTCTAACCTTTCTAGAGCTCAATCCTGTAAATAAAAGTAATGAAAATCTAAAAAAGTACTGATAATATAAAAAGGCTTGAAAAAAAATTACAGTGTGAGAATAGCAATACTTAGAACTAATAAAGAAATAGCTTGAAGAAAATGCTATCTAAATATACTTAATTAAAGTTTATTTCATAAACCATTTGGCATCACTAAAATTTCCTAGAGGCTTAAATTTGAAGCTGGAATCTGAGCCTTTGGAGTGCAATGACTTGATTTTGGAAAAATGTAGCTCTAATTGCTCTAGAACCCCAGAGGATGCCACTTCTACCTTGTTTCCCTAGAATATGCATATCTTATATCTGTGTCAAGAAGGAAAACCAAATTGTTGAACAAGATAATTTATGGTCCAAAATTTCAACATATGAGGTTCGAGAGACCTTCTTATGAACATACAATAATACTATGGTTAAGGATAACAAAACTATACAACAAAACCTACTTACTTGGATTAAAAATATAACAGAAGATGGATTGTGGTATGACTCAAGTTACTTCCCAAGTTTTTATGCAGAAATCCACAAGTTGGTAGTCTCATCATTAGTAAGCTCAGCAAAGCATTGTACTTCAGAACTTAGCCAGACAAGCACATGTATATTTCATTAAGTAGACTAAATATGACAACTACACCATAGCAATGATTATATATTGCATTAAGTAGACCAAATATGACTATTGTTAAAGTCAAGGGGTGAATTGAAAATTTCCTAAGTCTATTGGTCAAATTAGATAGTCGACTTCCCTATAAATAAATATACTCAAACACAATAGATTTTAGAATTAATGATGTAGATAAGTACATAATCAGAAAAAGCAACAACACAATAATTTATCATGGTTTGGAACACCAATGTGGTGCCTACTTCCAGTCCCCTTCGATTTAAGAGTTTCCTTTCAATTCGTCAAAGTACTGCAGAAATACAGATGTGTAGAGACAAGTTCTGAAGCTTATTTTGATATTCAAATCTTGTGACACAGCTTCAATTATAATAACAAAGTTGACTCGATCTTTTTTTTGTGACTATTATAAACAAAGAGTACAAAGTTCTTATCAAGACTAAGGTTGAGACACATTCAGATCTTTTGTGAAGTTGTGTGCCTTCTTCTGTCTATAGTCTTGGCTTTTATATTCTTCAGTTTCTTCTGCTTCTTATCTTTATAAACAAACCCAAAGAATTTCTTATCAATCAAGGATTTAAAGTGATTCCTTGATTAAAGAAGTTTGCACCCAATGGTATGTCCATATCAGATATCTCCATACTTGGTCCAACCTTTCTTTCTCATAGCCATACATGTCCATATTAGATATGTCCATGTAGGGAGTGTGATCTTATTTCCTTTATCCTTGTTGTCAAAGATGTTCCCTCATCATTGATTACTTTATCCAGTGAGATCTTAATTGATATGGCTCCATATTTAGCACTGTCCTCTTTGGATGGATACTTTGGATGGATACTCCTTACCGTTGTGTGAGATATTATTCCATCATGAGAGATCTTTTATACCCTACAAGCTTTCAGTTATTAGTTTGTCATTATAAAAACATATTACATAAGTGTGGGAAGCAAACAATCTCCCCCCTTTTTTATAATACTCCCTCCGTTTCGACAAGAATGACCTAGTTTGACTTGTCATGAAGTTTAAGAAAATAAAGAAGACTTTTGAATCTTATGGTATTAAATTAAAGATATGTCAAATGTACCAAAATGCCCTTCAATTTAATGGTCTTAAACATGCCACGTGAAAAGTTAAAATTAAAAAGTTGCCAAAATAGGAAAAAATTATTCTTTTTTAAATGGACTAAAAAGGAAAGAAGGTCATTTTTTTGAAATAGAGGGAGTAAAAAATATTAAACATCAGTTGACTTTCCTGTTATAATAGTCGACTAACTCCCCCAGTCTTGTTGATGTTGATTTTCTTCAGTTGATTTGCTTCCTCGTAGTTGCAGCCTTATCTGATGTGATATCTCTCCCCTTTTTTACATGATCAAAAAGACCAAATCAGGGAAAACAGAAATAACATAATATATGCACAGAAATATGATCATCCAAAGTTTAGTGTAAAACAAAGCAAAAAAATTTATCAGGACAAGATTTAAAATATCATCATAACCAAACAGCAAAAGGGGAAAACCACCTTTTGAATAAGAGTCAGAGCTTATTGCTTAGACAGGAACTAGATTAAGGTATTATGCATGTTGGTGCAAGACCAATCATAAGATTTTTCAACACTTTTGGTGAAGCTGGAGTATAAGTTCTGGAAAGAGATTGCAAGCTCATTGGAGGAGGAGGAAGTCTCGGATTTGATGGTTTCAATCTGTGCAAACATCTTGTTGAATAGCATTACTTTCCTATTTTAAACCATAGAGAGAGATTTGCACTTTGCCCATATCGGTATGGGTCTCTTTACTCAGTTGTATTAACTTGGCAGTCAACTTTTGGAAACTTACTTATCCTTCCTCAATAGTTTTAATCCTGTCTATAAGCTCCTCAATCTCCTTAGCTACAGTAAGCACAGGGTTAGTTAGAGATTTGCTTACCTTGGATGTTTCCAACCAGGTTTTAGCAGTTTTCTTTTTGCACCATTTATTTTCAAGCAAAACATATCCATGCTTGCAAAAGTCTTAGAATCATATGTGGTAGAGACTTCTACCACTGGATACGCAGAGAGATCAATTCTATCATGAAGAAGAATTCTAGTGATGAGAAATCTGTAAGGCAAGTTGGCTGAGGCGTAAGAGTCAGCAATACTTTCTAACATATATTCGTGGATCCAGGTACCCCAATTGATTTTGTACCTTTTAATCAAGAAGTAGAAAACAAATACATCCCTTCATGTTACATTACTGAGAGATCTCTAACGAGAAATGAACATCATCGCATTAATGTATGCCAAAATTCTATTCTTAAAGTTGAGGGACATAGGACCTAAAGAGGAACTATTCATATCGAGGTCCGATACAGCCTTCTTGGTTTCTTCAAAACTGACTTCAAAATTTTCTGGCCAAGTCTCATTTATAAAAAGAATGATGCCAGAAAACTTATTTTTAAAAACCTTCTTAAACAGAAAATCATTGAGAATTATGCGAGTACCCAGTACCAAGGTTTCCAATATGACATTATCTTGGGACAGACAAAGATTTTCATAAAACATGTGAACCAGGTCTTCAAACACTTCCAAACCACATAAATAAAAAATCATAGGTAGTTCTTGGGTTTTGAAAAAAAACACTTGCAATGTTATGGGACTCCTTTAACTGGATAAATTAATAATCCATTCGGGTATGATAGAGTGATTTTTGAAGGTGAAAAAATTCTACCTTTGTGCGCAAGTACAGAACTCGTGTATATCCCCTGGAGGAAGAGAGTCTACAGGAAAGGGTCGGCTTTTGTAGATAATGAGATGGGGATTGAAATAGATTGCTTTTTGGAGACAGTTGACTGGAGAAAGAGTAAAGAGGCTTCATCAGAGGATTCAGAGATATGGACTGGGTTGAGGTTGTCGAAACTATGGTCTAGGGATGGTTTAGAGAGATTATCCATGGAGTGGGTTCTAGTCATGTGAAGAGGATATAGAAGTAGAGAGGTATAAAATAAAGAGAGAGAGAGAGAAGAAAAAGAGGCAAGAGTTGAAGAAGTGCAGTGAACTGAGCTGGAGGTATAAACAAGGAGGGGGAGAGGTTAGGAAACTAAAAAGGTAAAAAGACAGTAATAATGAGGAAATATAAAAAGTTGGTGTTAATAAGGGATGACTCAGAAAGGAAAAGATGTGGGTCAGGGGGTTTAGAATATGGGCAAAAAATATGCAAGAGATTTACACCAAAATAAACTATTTTAAATAATTAAAGATCATTAAAACATAATACACCAAGTTTTTTTCTTAAAAACCAAAATCTTTCCTCAAGTAAGGGTTTCTAAATATATCAGCAAGTTGATTTTCAGAATCAATAAATTATAAAGAAAAATCACCACTTTTTACATGATCACGAATAAAATAACGTTTAATGTCTATGTGCTTAGCCCTAGAATGATGCACAATATTTTTTAACAGACTGGTAGTGCTAGTATTATTACACATGATAGGACCAGACTTAAAATATAAATTTAAATTAAGTAATTGATGCATGATCTTTAAGATTTGAGTATCGCAATTTCCAATGGCTATGTATTCTACTTCAGTAGTTGATAGGGCAACTGTGTTTGTTTCTTATTGTGCCATGAAATTAGGGCATCACCAAGAATCTGACACATTCCACTTGTGATTTTTCTATCACTTTTGTCACCTGCTAAATCAGCATCTGAATATCTAACTAGATCAAAGTTTGAGGAGCGAGGATACCAGAATTCGATATCTTGTGTCCCAATAAGATAGCGAATGATTCTCTTAACGGCAGTTAAGTGGGACTCTTTGGGAGTTGACTGGAATCTTGCGCATTTACATATGCTAAACATAATTTCTAGTTGACTTATGATTAGGTAAAGCATGGATCCAATTCTTTTTCTACACATTTTTCATCAACATCCTTCTCGGATGCATCTAAATCCAGATTTGTAGAAGTGGACTCATTTGAGTTCCAAGAGATTTTTATTTTTCCATTTCATATTTTTTAAGAGATACCTGGTATACTTATCTTGACTAATGAAGGTACCTTTGGAAGTTTGTTTGATTTGTAACTCTAAGAAGAACATGAGTTCTCCCATGAGGCTCATTTCAAATTCTCCTTTCATCAGATTTGCAAAATTTTCACATAAAGAGATGTTAGATCTTCCAAAAATAGTATCATCAACATAAATGTGCACAATAAGTAAGACTCAAACTTTTGATTAAAAAGAATAGTATCAATTTTTCCTCTTTGAAAATTATTATTCAGCAGAAAAATACTTAGCCACATACCAAGCTTTTAGAGATTGCTTGAGATCGTAAAGTTCTTTTGAAATTTGAACACATGATTTGGATAAGACAAATTTTCAAACTTATGAGGTTTCTTAACATAAACCTCTTCGTAAATGTAGCCGTTTAGGAAGGCACTCTTTACATCCATTTGATATAATTTAAAGCATTTGAAATCAGCAAATGCTGATAAAATTCAAAAAGATTCTAACCTTGCTACAGAAGCAAATGTTTTATCTTAGTGTTTACCTTCTTGCTTAGAGTATCCTTGATCTACTAATCGGGCTTTAGTTTTAATTACCTTTTGTTATTCTTTGGTGACTTCAAAATTTTCTAGATCCTTCATGTTAGTACTGTTTGATTCCTTGTCCTTACCCTTCTGTTTTTCTTTAAGTCCTGGATGGGCTTTGGTCTCTTCTTAATGACAACCCATGCTTGGAATTCATTTGATTTAACAAAGATTCTGAATCTGTTCTTCCAAAAGAAGTAGTGTTGTCCATTTTAAATAAGGTGGTCTTGTGGACGAGTGTCCATCTTAAAGAAGAGCTTCTTGAATTTGGTAGTTTGTCATTTGATCTTTACTCATGTGAGGTTAAGCAACACTATTGGTGAGAACTTCTCTGATAACAATTGAAAGTCAAGAGGGGTTGAATTAAAAATTTCTGGAGTTGACTGGTCAAGTTAGACAGTCGACTTCCCTGTAGATAAATATACTCAAACAAGCTATAGTTTAGAATTAATTCATCAAAGTAGTGTCAGAATACAGACATGTAGAAACAAGTTCTAAAACCTATTTTGAAATTCAAATCTTATGACAATTTTAATTCTAATAACTAAGTTGTCTCGATCTTTCTTTTGAGACTATTGCAAACAAAGAGTACAAAGTTCTTATCAAGACTAATATTGAGACACACTCACGGATCATTTGGTAGAGTGTATAAGAATAATGTAAAATATGTAGTGTTAGTAATGCTTGCATTAATAATGCTTGTGTTAGCTATACTTGCATTAGTTATGCTTGTGTTTTTGTTATGCAGTGTTTGGTTTAATGGATTAAAAATAACATGAATTAAATAATTTTTTAACAAAAAAAAAATTTACAAAATTATCCTCCATATATATGTTGGAAAGGATGAGAAATTCTTTTTAAGAGATAATAGTGTCTTTAATCATGTTAATGCATGTATTGGATCCATTGCATTACTAATACCGTGGATTTTTAGGTATTAGTAATACACACCTCAATACATAATAGAGTGTATAACTAATGCAACGACCCCTCTGATCTTTTGTGAAGTTGTGTGTGTTCTTCTATCTTTAGTCTTGGATTTTGTATTCTTCAGTTTCTTCTGTTTCTTATATTCATAAGAGAACCCAAGGTATTTTTCTCAATTAGATATTTGAATTGATTTCTTGATTGAGGGAGTTTTCACCCTATGGTATGTCCATATCAAATATGTCCATACTTGGTGCAACCTTCCTTTCTCACAGTCATACATGTTCATATCAGATATGTCCATGTTGAGGGTGTGATCTCATTCCTTTGGCCTTACCATGAAAGATATTCAATCATCATTGATTGCTTTGTCCAGTGAGATTTTTTAATTGGTATGGCTCCATATTTAGTGTCGTCCTCTTTGGATGGATACTCCTTTCTTTGTGCGGGATTTGGATGGATTCTCCTTGCCTTTGTGTGATATATTCTTTCATCATTAAAGATCTTTTATATCCTGCAAGTTGTCAATTATTAGTTTGTCATTATTAAAACATATTACATAAGTGTGGGAAGCTAACAGATTGAAACAAAAGCAAAATTTTACGATTGGAGACAGCGGAGGCTCTAACCATATTAGCAAAA
This sequence comes from Capsicum baccatum var. pendulum, assembly GCA_030864225.1. Lineage (NCBI taxonomy): Eukaryota > Viridiplantae > Streptophyta > Magnoliopsida > Solanales > Solanaceae > Capsicum > Capsicum baccatum. The sequence goes on from CM061560.1 coordinate 116,188,539, forward strand.
TGTTTAGAAGAATGCCACTTCATCCCACCCCTAATACACAGGTCAAAGGAGAAGAAAAGAAAAAAATGCAATTCTTTTTAGATATTTTCAAATATTAGAATAAGCATCATTTTAAATAGACAACAATTCATTGTAAATAAATAAGAAAACTTGAAGGTCAAAGGCACTGAATAAGATATCTAAAAATCAAAAAACAAGTAAGAAGTTCAATTGTAAAATGGGTATTTGAGTCTGTTGGAAAATAAAGAAATAAATAGTCTCTAAAATAAGAGAAAAGGATAAAGTATATGAGGTGAATCTGCTACATAAATACAGAAAGGTTTCCTTTATTATTGCAGAAACACTATGAAATGATTGTGATGCATATATTAAGAAAAATGTGAACAAAAAAAATTGACATGTGATCAAAATGTAGGGGAAATACCCATCTAATGTTATGGTCTTGACATCCCTCACTTACATATGCAGGATTTCTAAAATATTTCAAGAATGATTCAAGGGAGCCACCAATTATATCTAGCTTTTCCTTTTATCTCTTTCATGATAGTCTATCATTCTTAACTTTCCTACATTTTGGTGAAATTAACCACAAATAACAACATACTTAGTGCAATTTCACAAATGGGTTCTAGAGAATTAGAGTGTACGTAGACCTTATCCCTACCTCGTAGAGGTAGAGAGGTTGTTTCTGAAAGACCCTCAGCTCAACTTCTACCTGAATTTTTCAGTGGAACCTAAAAAATATAGGTGTATTTCTTCAATGTTGAAATCAAACCAAAACTGAAAAATCAGAAAGGCTATGTAGAGTTTAGATTCTTTTTGGTTTTAAACAAATGCTCTCACTCCTATAAATGAATACCACAAACTATCTAAACCATGAATAAACAAAAAACTGAAACCGATTGTCAACACGATCTTGGATCTGCAGAGATCTATCTGTAAAATCATAAAGCATTGTTAACCTTTCTACTCCACAGAATATAACATGTATATCCTTAAGTGATCCATGATGTTTAGGGGAAAATATCATCATTACCTACGAGCAAGAGAGTATAATAATAATTCAAAAGTTTAATATGATTTTCTTTAACAAATTATACTTTACCCTGATCATCTAGTAGCATCAATTCTAGCTTTGTTGGGCCACGAATTCTTCCACTGCAAAAAATGTTAGCATATCCCATCCTTTAGAGTTCTGGTGAAGCTCACTTTACTAGAACTAATTGATTATTAGAGCCATTGGAAGCTTCCAATCTATGATCAGATGGAATGCCTTGAGACTCTTAAACTTACTTGTAATTCAATCATAAGAACATTGACATCGCCCTACCGGATGCATGAGTTACATAAATTAGTTATAACATATATTCCTATAGTAGAGCTTATAACATCAATCGAAAATCTTCAATCAACTACGATGAAGTCATTGTAAAGATCTGATGAGCTTTCCAAAAAAATGTACAAATAAAACTATGTAGCAATAGTATTTATCAACCAATCTTAAATTAATCTAGGCAGTCACTTAGTATTTTTATGGAACAGTTAAGGTGTATAGCGTCAGCTCTCACAATAAATTAACAGACATATAAACAAACTTACCTATTATCTGAAAATTAGCCAAGAAGTCTAAACATAAAGCAAAGGGTGAATGCAAAGGAAAATGGAAATTTGATTTAACAAACTTTAGTAGTAAAACTTAGAAATAAAAGTCGATCTAGCAAAATTTGATAACGGAAAAATATATTACAAAGTTCATTAGTATGAAAATATTGCATACCATCTCCAAACAATTCAAATAATTCATATATCCTAACATTGACGACTAAGGCACACTTAAACGGAGTTTTCGTCATATATAGTTCATATATTAGGGGCTAGTTGCTTAAGGTTATTTATAAACTCAAATTGACATATTTTTCCACATTATATAAAGAAAAAAAGGCATTCATTACCAATAATGAAAATACACTCTGAAAAACCCTAAAATTAAGAGAGAAAGAAATAAGGGTCCGATGGGAGAGGGGAGGAGCGACCTGACGAAAAGGGGTGACTGGAAAGAGATTAGTGCAATAGGTGAATTTTTGTACTGAAGGCTATAATTAAAAGCAATAAGAGAGAAAGAGGAGAGAAGTATATTATAAGACACTGGTCCATTGTTTCCCTAAAATAAGTCTTAGATGGTATTTAGCGACAAAAAATTTCCGTCACAACAACTTCTAAAATATTTTGGTAAGCTGATATGATTAGAGGGTTATTTTGGCGCCAAATCGATCGCTACTATTTACTAAACTTTGTTGTGAAGCCTTCATTGCTAATTTGTAGCTATATTTAAGGCGGGTAAATTTAGCGTTAATAATTAGCAATGGATTTAAATTTCCATCGCTAATCTATCGCTACATTGGATAATAAATTTTAGTTTGCTTATTCTGCTATGAAATTATACTTTCATAGGTAATCCAGCGCTATTTAGCAACGAAAGTTGGTTCATCGCTATTTATACATATATAAGTGCTGAAAATTATTTGATGTATATTAAGTTTGATCGCAAGAAAATTGTCTCTTTACATATGAGAATAATGTCGTATCATATTATACTACAAGATAATCAGGTTTTGTTATCATGAAGGTGAAAGTACTTGTTGTTAGACTCCTATATTTATGTTTTATGTTTTAATAATGACAAACTAATAAGTGAACTTTGAAGGATATTTAAGATCACTAATGATGGAAAGAGATATCACATAAAAGACGTTGAAGATCTCAAATCATGGGAGGATATCTCACACAAGGCAAGGAATATTCTCCATAAGAATATCATGCTAAATATGGAGTCACATCAAAGATATTGAAGATCCCTAATGATGGAAAGAGATCTCACATAAAGGACATTGAAGATCTCAAATTATAGGAGGATATCTCACACAAGGCAAGGAATATTCTCCATAAGAATACCGTGCAAAATATGGAGCCACATCAAAAGTAGGATATCACTTGACAAGGCAACAAAATCATATCAACTGAAAATCCAAATAGACAAGGCAATTGGACGCACCTCACAGCAAGATCAGGGAGAAGAAAGATCCCACTAATTACATAGACATATCTGATATAGACATGTATGGATGTGAGAAAGAAAAATTGCAACAAGTATGGGCATATCTGATACGGACATACCACAAGGTGAAAACTCCCTCAATCAAGGAAACAATTCAAATCCTTGATTGAGAAGAAATATCTTGGATTTCCTTATGAAGAGCAATAGCCGAAGACTATAAAAGAGGAACACTAAATATGGACACGGGTTATGCAACTTCAAGGAGAAAATTCAAAGTGTTATTTTTTAGTCTTACAAGGCTCTGTAACTTTTAGTTTACAATTTTTACATAAAGATTAGGATAGATTCAACTTTGTAACATTAACTAAAGATGAGTAACAAGATCTGAAGAGAAAAATAAGTCTTCAGAACTTGTTTCAAATCATTGTACTTGTCCCCAACATTCAACGATCTAAGGTAACTTTGAAACCCAAGGGGGCTGGAAGTAGGCACCACATTGGTGTTCTGAGCAAGGATAAATTTTTGTGTTTTTACTTTATGGTCTGTTATTTACGTTCTTAATTATTTCAAATCTAATCTATTTGTGAAGTGCACTGATTTGCTGGCAAGTCAACTGTAAGGAGTCAGTAGTTGACTCATCAAAGAAAATTTTCAATTCACCCCCCCTACACACCTCTTAAATTTCACTTGGTATCAGAGCAGGTTTTACCAACAACATTGCTTAACCGTAAGTGAGCAAAGATCGAATGGCCAATTATCAAATTCCTGGTGCTCTGCTTCAGGATGGTCATTCATCCACAAGACCACTATATTTTAATGGACAGCATTACTCTTACTGGAAGAAAATGTTCAGAATCTTTTTCCAATCACATGACTTTCAAGCCTGGATTGTTATTAAGAAGGGTCCAAACCCAATTCCAAGATTTAAAAAAAGTCAAAGGACAAAGACAAAGAATCTAGAAGTTCTGACATAGAAGACGTTGAAAGCTTTGAGGTCACAAAGAATAACAAGAGGTAATTCAAACTAATGCACGTGCTATAAGTTGAATTTTGTGTGCAGTTAGTGGGGAAGAGTATGAGCAGATATCAACTTATGAAATCGCAAAACAAATGTTGGACAAATTGAAGATAATCGATGAAGGAACCACCAATGTTAAGAAGTCAAAAGTTGTTGCTCTGGACAATGAATATGAGTTGTTCAGAATGGAAGAAAATGAGAACATTGAAACAATATTTACCAGATTCAGTAAAATTATGTGTGAACTGAAATCACTAGGGATGATTCATCCACACATCCTGCGAGTCCAGAAGCTGGTCCGAAGTTTCCCAAAGATTTGGGAAACCAAGGTTGCCATTCTGGAAGACGGAGATCTTTATAACATGACATATAACGAACTACAAGGTAACCTCATTGCATATGAACACAATTATATAAACAGGTACCACAAAGAAGAGAAGAAGAAACTAGTAGCCTTCAATACTGCTCCAACCAAAGAAGTGGACATTCTAGAAGATGCTAATAGTGAAGAAATGGCTCTCATAAATATGGAGTAAAGAAAATCAAAAGATAGAGACAGCAAAGATCCTAATGAGACAAAAATAATGACCCCATTAGAAATAAATATCGATGTTACTACTATGGAAGGCCTTGCCACTTCAAACAAAAATGCCCTGAACTAAAAAGAAGAACATCTAGGAAGAATCAAAATTTTGGAGCCAGGAGTGATGAAGATGAAACTGAAGAAGAAATAGAAATCGCCAATATGTGCTCCATGGCAACGGGTGAATCCAATGAGGTATGACTACATGATTTTCATAATTTTAATACTCTTGAATCTAATTTAGATATGATAACTGGAGAGCTTAAAAAATTTATAGATGAATATAACAAGCTCGCTCAAGAGAAGAAAAGCTATGAAGCTCAATTTAAATAAAAACTCAAAGAGAAACAAAGAAGGTATCAATTAGAAATTAAGGCATGTCAAATCAAAGTTGATACTTCATGAAGAGCTTAATGATGTAAAAATTAAATTAAACAGCATCAACCGATCTCTAAGTCATAGTTTTGTGAGATCAAACTCCTTTAAAAATAATCTAAGTTCCTTATTAGAATTGTTTAAATCAGCAAAGACCTTTTTCTCCTCTCGAGGACCTATTTGTTTTGTCCGTGGATAGAAAAGGCATAAATCTTACAGTTACAGGCATAAGCCTAAAAGTGTGTGGTTTTGGAAACCTAAAGGAAGCACATCTAACCCACAAGGACCCACTCCCACTTGGGTACCTAAATGAAATATATCTTATTTTGCAGGAATATGTCCGCAAGAGCTATAAAAAGGGAATATGGGTCATTAATAGAGGATGATCCAGACATATGAGTAGAAAAAAAAGAAAATATGTCTGCTCTACAGAAGATAGATAGAGAATCAGTCTGATCCGGTGACAATGCTAGAGGCAATGTCATCGGAGTCAGCTTAGTAAAGCTCCGCTCCTCATGTAAAGTTACTGAAGTGAATCTAGTAGATAGCCTTAAATATAACCTGCTCAGCATTAATCAGTGGTGCAACAACAGATTTGGAGTCTCCTTTAAAGACAGAAATTTCTATATCAAACACGACAAAAGAGACATCTTTCTCATCGGTAAATGTGTTGATAATATTTATGTTTTAAATATTCTTGATTTTTTTACTTTAACTTGTCTCACTGTGCAAACTATATATTTGGTTGTGACACAGAAATCTTGGGCATGTAAGTATGCATATTATATTTTATGAATCTAATCACCCTTATATGAGTTTGAGTATTGATGAAGAACGGGTTAGTGATCTATAATCTAGAGCCAAAACTAGCAGAACATCTGAGCCAACATAGGATAAGTCGACTATACCCCCTCAAGAGTCAGCTCCCATAGCAGAAATAGACAAATAGACTATTCTAAGAGAGTGGAAACACGATACTAGCTATCCGAATGAATTTATCATTAGAAATCTAGATGATAGGACGCAAACAAGAGCATCATTGAGAAAGCAAGCGTCTATTTCCCTTGTATCTCAAATTGAACCAAAAAAAATGAGTCCCTCAAAGATTAATCATAGGTCAAAGCAATGAAAGAAAAATTGGACCAATTTGAACAAAATTATAATGCCCCAAATCTGGTACCCGAAATGCAACACGGTGCTCATGACCCCCAAGGACCATAAACCAATCGATGACTGATACCTGTACCTATATCTACATAATATATTGTATAATGCAGAAATATGAACTGAAATGCCATAAGGTTCAACACTGAGATATAATATCTGATAAAAATATAACATTCGGGTGGTGTATGTAATACCCAAAACAATTGAAATAAACTGTTTGAACATACTGTAGTCTGAAAAGCCTCTAAATCATGATTGAACTATCTGAATAAGGAGTTGATGGGACATGTCCCCAACTAACTCCAACTAATAAATAAATTAATGAGGTAATAAAGTAATGATCATGTCCTTGAAAGATGAGGACTCACTGCTAACTCTGACGGCTAAGACTGGAATCTACTGATGCTGTGGAGCTCGTGTCTCTGAACCTATGGTATAAGACACCATAGCAAAAATGCATCAGTACTTTGAATGTACTGGTATGCATGTGAGGTAGGCTGAATGTATGGGGTCCATATGCAAGAACAATACTAACAAACTGACTAATATGAACGTGAGAATACATGCATGAATACATAGTAACTATAACTAAGATCGTGATAACATGAATTTATTGATAACTAACATGACTAGTAACTGAGTTCTGATGACTGATATAACTGATAACATGAGTGACTGTATCTGACAGTCCTGAATCTAATGGAACTAGCTGAGTTTTGTACTGTTCTGAGTTGACTGTATCTAACGGTCTTGAATTTTATAGCTGAAACTATGGAAAGTAGTTATCCAACCGACATGCCACAAATAACACATTATAGCTGAGTTTAGGTCCAATCTATAACCTTAATTAGAAGGGTGTCAATACCGCGCCACCGGTAAGGACAAGCTGTGAGTGACCCTCATCTGACAGTGACCTCAAAAGAGAATGGTGGGTCCCTCATCTGATAGTGCTTATCCACCACATCAACCCTCATCTAACAGTTTTGATGTCTCAACCTATGCTAGCGACATAGTTTTGGAATGCAACGATGACTTCTAAGAATCATACCCTCATCTGACAATGTGTGTTCCCATCCTTAGGTTCACTCGATGCTAATTTATACTCCTATTGAATAGATAATATACATAAATTACTGAACTGAACTAGACTGAGTTAACTGAGTTCCGTTGACTGGTGAAATATTACTGAGATTTCTGTATTACTGAGCTTTCTGAGATTACTGGGAATTTTGAGTTTTACTGAGTTTTCCTGAGTCACATGACTAACTAAATTCTACTGAACATGGCTTGACTGAGGATATCGTGAAAACATAAAACTAGCTCTAGGAACACAGCTAAATTATCAGGTACAAGTACCACCAGGACTCGATGAAAAAAAACTGACAAAGCATAACTTTCTTGAATATATGACCAACATCATAATCCATAATTCATTTATTGAGGCATTCCATCAAATATGTGACATGTATAAACTTGTACATACATGAGGATTGCATAATATCATACTAGTTGGGAGCTTCTTCTTCACATAGGTATTTAATCAAATACATGGTAAGCATAGTATATGTAGACAACATTATACAACAAATAAACATCATGATTCAACTCTAATTTCATCATCCAAGGATTTAATCATAGGTTCACGTGAATCTACACCTATAATAATCAATTCTACATAAAATTGATCACCCAACATGGATTAGAATTCAATTGGTCATTATCAACATAAACAAAAGCAAACCCAACATAAAATTCCAAAAGAAATCCATACACTTGAACTTTGAAAAGAGATTCTTGAACTTGATGGACGAAAGGAGTCTATGAATGAACACTATGCATACCTGGTAGTGAGTTTCTTGAAGTTCTTGAACATGAAGAATTTGAATCTCTTAGTTCTTGAAGAAGATTTGGAGTTTGTTGCTTAAGGATTGCTCTTAGGGAGAAAACCCTAATTTTAATATTGTGGAAGAATAATGAATTTAGGAGCCTTGATTGAATATTACTAGGTATATAAATGGGTGGTAAAAGACCAAAAAGCCCCTTTAAAAATAACTTAAAAATAACTAAATGGAACGTGCGACGACTCATGCGACGGACCATCTCTGGATCGGCGGTCCGTCGTTTCGACTGTCATTGATAGACTAGGATAGGGACTCACTGCCTAAGTACCAATGGCTTGGAAGACGATCCATCGCAAGTTCGATGGTCCGTCAACCTGTCCGTCGCACCTTATCCAGAAGGTTGCATCACTACTTTGGCTGTGACAGTCAACGGGACAGTCCATCGCTAGGTCGACAGTCCATTAACCTGGTCGTCACACCTGGGCGATTCTGGCAGCTCTGAGGAAAATGTCCATAACTTTTTACTTCGATACTAGATTTGGACGAAATTGGTATAATTGTAAAGCTTATTCAATTTTACACGTGATAAAAAGTGAAAGTCTTAAAAATTCAATATGTACAAAAGTGGATTCATCTTTTAAATAAAACTTCAAACATTCTTGGGATGATTTCAAGCTAGGAAAAAGTACGGGGTATTACAATATCTCCCCCTTGAGAATATTCATCCTCGAATGAAACTAAGAATGAGAGGAGAAGATAAACCAACGTACATACTAAACATGAATGACAGAAAAATGATTTCATAACTGACATTAATAATAACTGAATATATCATACTTAGCATGCATATCTGATGCTTGTGTAACTGATTCATGAATGCATGGTTGAGAGTTCTGATGAACCAAGGTTCTCACAATGAGAATACATGTCTTATGCATGATTATATAATTAAACTGATACATGAATGCCTAACTGAATAAGCAATGATATTTAATACCAAGTTTGTGATGAAATTTTGAACATGAACTATATACCAAGCTTATAACTGAAGTTTGAACATGAAACTAAAAAGCTTAAGGAGAACTGTTACCTTGAGCTTGATCTGAGTTAGAGGAGAAGAGGTGAGGATACTTGGTTCGCATATCTACTTCTACTTTCCAAGTATCTCCCTCAACGAACTAATTTTGCCAAAAAACTTTTACTAGAGAGACTTCTTTGTTCCTCAGTCTACGAGTCTGATAGTCTAGGATTTCAACTAGAATATCTTCATAAGAAAGGCTATTTTAAATATCTATGCTCTGAATATGGACTACAACTTCTAGATCACCTATGAACTTCTTGAGCAATAAGACATGGAAGACTGGATGAACTGAGGCTAGATCTAAAGGTAATTCGAGCTCATAAGCTACCTTGCCAAAGTGACTGAGAATTTTGAAGGGACCGATATATCGAGGACTAAGCTTTCCCTTCTTGCCAAACCTCTTCTCTCCCTTTATGGGAGAGATCATTAGATAGACATAGTCACTAATATTAAACTCGAGATCCTTTCTACGAACATCTTCATAAGACTTTTGTTGGCTCTGGGCAGCCCAGAATCTTTCTCTTATCAACTGGACTTTTTCTAAGGCATCGAATACTAAGTCAGGCCCTATAACTGAGGCCTCTCTAACTTCGAACCAACCAACTGGAGATCTACATCTCCTACCATAGAGAGCTTCAAATGGAGCCATTTGAATATTGGAATGATAGCTATTGTTGTATGCAAACTCAATCAAAGGCAAGTGGTCATCCCAACTACCTTTGAAATCGATTACACACGCCCTTAGCATATCTTCTAGGGTCTAAATGGTCCTTTATACTTGACCATCTATCTAAGGATGAAAGGTTGTACTGAGATAAACTTGGGTACCAAGACCCTTTTGCAATGCTTTCCAGAAATGAGAGGTGAACTGGGTACCTCCGTCTGAGATAATATATAACGGAACACCGTACAATCTGACCAACTATCTGATGTAGAGTTTGGCATAATCCTTAACTGAATAGGAGGTATCGACTGGAAGAAAATGAGTTGATTTGGTCATCCTGTCTATAATGACCCAAACCAAATCATGCTGGCAACGAGTACGAGGCAAACCCATCACAAAGTTTATGTTCACTTCTTTTCACTTCCAATTAGGAATACGAAACTCCTGCATGGACCCACTAGGATCCTGATGCTCTATCTTAACCTGCTGATATGTAGAGCATTTAGTCATAAATATTGCAATATCTCTCTTCATCCCACTACACCAATAGATTTCCCGCAAATCGTGGTACATCTTTGTGGCCCCTGGATAAATAGAGTAGTTTGCACCATGCGATTCTACAAGAATTCACTGCCGTAAGTTGTCTACACCTTGAATACACAAATGACCCTAACAACGCAATACATCATCTCTCTTTTGGGAGATAACCTATACTTTCTGATCCTTGACTGACTCTTTTAACTTGAAAAGGTTAGGATCTCTATCTTGCTTTTCTTTTACCTCAGAAACTAGAGATAATTCTGAACTACTCTGAACCCATACATCACCCTCTTCTGAATCGACTAAGCGAACACCTAGTCTAGCAAGTTGATGGACTTCCTGAGCTAACTTTTTCTTACTATCCTCAATATGAGTAACAATACCCATAGATAGTCTACTGAGAGCGTCGGCCATGACGTTGGCCTTGCCTGGATGATAACCACCTCTCTGATGAAGATTGAGATTTTTCTGACAAAAGACATACTTATGATATATGAACACATCTATATTAACTCCATATAGATAATGCCTCCAAATATTCAAGGCAAAACTACGACTGCTAACTCAAGATCATGAGTAGGATAATTCTTCTCATGAGATTTAAGCTGTCTAGAGACGTAGGCTATGACCTTACTATGTTGCATGAGGACACAACCTAAAACTACTTTGGATGCATCACAATACACTACCAAACCATCTGAACCATCTAGAAGAGCTAAGACTAGAGTTAAGGTGATTCAAGTCTTCAACTCCTGAAAACTCTTCTAGCAAGGATCTAACCACTAAAAATTGACTTTCTTATAACTCAATCTGGACATAGGGGATGTAATAGAATAAAATCCCTTAACAAACCATCTGTAATAGCCAGCCAAACCCAAGAAACTCCTGATGTCTGATAGAGAGACAGGCTTGGGCCAGTTTCTTACCACTTTGGTCTTTTCAAGATCTACTCTAATGCCTTCACCGGAAACGATATGACCAAGGAATGCTACTGACCTTAGATAAAATTCGCACTTACTGAATTTGGCGAACAGCTAATGTTCTCTGAGAGTCTAAAGTACAATTTTGAGATGGTCTGCATGATCACGCTCACTGTGGGAATAAACTAGAATATCATCTATGAAGACTATGTCGAACATGTCCAAGTACTTCTTGAACACACGGTTCATAAGGTCCATGAAAGCTGTTGGGGTATTAGTAAGACCAAAGAACATAACCAGAAACTCAAAGTGACCATACAAAGTATGAAAAGATATTTTTGGAATGTCACATTCTCTGACTCTGAGCTAATGATAGCCGGATCTGAGGTCTATCTTAGAGAAATAACTGGCACCCTAAAGATGGTCAAAAAAATCATTGATTCTGGGAAGAGGATATTTGTTCTTGACAGTGACTTTATTAAGCTGATGGTAATCAATACACATTCTGAGAGAACCGTCCTTCTTATGCACGAATAAAATTGGTACACCCCATAGGGGTACGCTGGTGCCATTTTGTATGGCAAAATAGATATATACTGAGTATTTGGAAGAAGATCAATATCAAAGTCTATTTCCATTTCAGGAGGAATTCCTGGAAGATTTTCCAGAAAGACATCTGACTATTCATTCACTACTAGGACTGATTCAAGACTGGGAGTTTCAGAATTAGTGTCCTTAACTCGAACAAGATGATAGACACATACTTTAGATATCATTTTCCATGCCCGAAGGTAGGAAACAAGTTGACCAATGAAAGCGGATACACAACCTTTCCACTCTAGGATGGGTTCATTTCAAAACTAAAACTAAACTATTTTGCTTCTGCAGTCGACTGTGGAATAGAAGGAATGAAGCCAATCCATGCCGAGAATGACATCAAAATTAGTTATCTCTAATTCAATTACGTCTACTGAAGTGACTTTCTGAAATATCATAACTGGGCATTTCTTGTCTACCTATCGAGCAATGATGGTTTTACCCAAGGGGGTAGAAACTAAAAAGGGCTTTGCTAGAATTTTAGGACTGACTCAAAAATCAACTGCTATATAGAGAGTAACAAAAGATAAAGAAGCTCCTGGATCTAGAAAAGCGTAAACATAAACATGAAAGATCTGTAACGTACCAGTAACCACATCAGAAGAATTTTCCTGATCTTACCGAGACTGGAGAGCATAAAGTCTATTTGGACGTTGCCCATTAGTAGCACTGGGGGTGACACCCTGATGGTTTGGACGATCAAACTGAACTGAGAAATGGTTATGCTAACCCTGATAACCTGACTAGGGATAATCTCTGACTCTGTGGCTTGGCTTGACACATCCAAAACAGACATCACTACCAGCTCTGCAAGCACCCTTGTGGTTCTTACCAGAAGCTTGACAAAGAGGATTAGTTCGGCCATTGCTGACACTTTCCTGATATTTTGAGTCTGGCGCCCTATCTCTATTACCATCCCTTAACTTTGAAGCGAAAGCACTAGCTGAAGAAGGATCTAGAACTGATGACTTAGGATGAAACTGAGAATGGTTTCCTTCTTCTGATTTGGGCTGAGCAAAGTTGAAACTACCTATCCTTGCTCTCTTTTCTGCTTCTTTCTCATCTTAATCTTTTGCCCTTCTATCTGCTGAGCATGAGTCATAAGCCTGGCTAGAGTTATATCACTATTCAGCATCGCTGACCTACACTCGTTGACCACACTATCATTCACCCCAGAAGCAAACTTACTCATCTTGGCCCTACTGTCTGTAACCATATAAGGGGCATATCTAGCTAATTAAGTAAACCTAAGAGAATTATCTTTCACCATCATGTTTAGCTGCCTGAGGTTGATGAATTCTAACACCTTAGCTTCTCTCATCTCTATAGGAAAGAACCTCTCTAAGAATGCATTGACAAACTCTTTCTACTTAATAAGCCCTACATCATTTGGCCTTTCTGACTTCCACTGCTTGTACCATGTGTGAACAACATCCTGCAACTATATGTAAATAGGTCAGCACTCTCAAAAACTGACACCCCTATAACGTTAGTAACCTTCTGAACCTGATCGATGAATTCCTAAAGGTCCTCATCAGAATTAGACCCAAGAAAAAATGGAGGATTCATTTGGGTGAAGTCTCGAATCCTGGCTATTATTGAATTGGCCACTGGGTTGGCTAAAACGATAGCTTATCGTTCATTCTGAGCAACAACTGACTAAGAAAGGGTAGTAAATATAGCTCTGAACACTGCATCAAAAATAGGTTCGCCCAAAGGTCCTTCGGGCTGAGGGGCTAACTGACTCCTGTTTCTTCTTTTTGGAGGCATGTTCTATAGAAGAAAGGGAGAAAGAGATTAGACTGACAGACTGACTTGAGACTATACCCACTGGCACGACATGAATATTGAAAGAAGGGAAACTGTTCCTAAAATATCTTATAGCCTCCTACACATAAATGTGGCGCGCAACACACCCATGTACAAGACTCTACTAGATGTGGCTTTCAGACTTCCTAGAACACCATTGAATCTTAGGCTCTGATACCAAGTTTGTAACGCCCAAAATCTGGTACCTGGAATGCTACACGATGCTCATGACCTCGAAGGACCACAAACTAACCCATGACTGATACCTGTACCTGTATCTACATAATATACTGTATAATGTAGAAACATGAACTAAAAGGCCATAAGGTTCAACACTGAGATGTAATATCTGATAAAAATATAACATTCGGGTGGGGTATGAAATACCCAAAAAAACTTAAATAAACTGTCTGAACATATTGTAGTCTGAAAAGCCTCTAAATCATGACTGAATTATCTAAATAAGGAGTTGATGGGACATGTCCCCAACTAACTCCAAATAATAAATAAATAAATGAGGTAATAAAGTAATGATCATGTCCTCGAAAGATTAGGACTCACTGCTAACTCTGACTGCTGAGAATAGAATCTACTGATGCTCTGGAGCTCATGTTTTTGAACCTATGCTATAAGACACCATAGCGCAAATGAGTTAGTACTTTGAATATACTGGTATGCATATAAAGTAGGCTGAATGCATGGATTTCATATGCATGAATAATACTGACTAACTAACTAATATGAACGTGATAATGCATGCATAAATACATAGTAACTATAACTGAGATCGTGATAACATGAATTTACTGATAACTAACATGACTAGTAACTAAGTTCTGATGACTGATATAACTGATAACATGAGTAATTGTATCTGACAGTCCTGAATCTGATGGAACTAGCTGAGTTTCGTACTGTTCTGAGTTGACTGTATCTGACAGTCCTGAATTCTATAGATGGAACTGTGAGAAGTAGTTATCTAACTGACATGCCCTAAATAACGCATTATAGCTAAGTTGGGGTCCAATCTGTAACCCCAATTGGAAAGGTGTCAATATTTCACCACCAGTAAGGACAAGCTGTGAGTGACCCTCATCTAACAGTATCACCAAAAGAGAACAGTAGGGCCCTCATCTAACAGTGTTTGTCCACCTCATAAACCCTCATCTGACAATGTTGATATCTCAACCTATGCTGGTTATATAGTTCTCAAATGCAAGGATGACTTCTAAGAATCACACCCTCATCTGACAGTGTGTGTTCCCATTCATAGATTCACTCGGTGAAAATTTTTACTCCCATTTGAATAGACACTGTACATGAATTACTGAACTGAACTGGACTAAGTTAACTAAGTTCCATTGACTGACAAAATATTGTTGAGATTTTTGTATTACTGAGCTTTCTGAGATTACTGGAATTTCTGAGTTTTACTGAGTTTTCCTGAGTCACAGACTAACTGAATTCTACTATACATGGCTTGAATGAGGATATCATAAAAACATGACACTAGCTCTAGGTACATAGCTAAATTATCGGGTACAAGTACCCCTAGGACTCGATGGAAAGAAACTGACAAAGCATGACTTTCTTGAATACATGACCAACATCACAATCCATCATTCATTTATTGAGGCATTTCACCAAACATGTGATATGCATAAACTTGTACATACATGAGAATTGCATAATATCATACTAGTTGGGCACTTCTCCTTCATATAGGCATTTAATCAAATACATGGTAAGCATAGTATATGTAGACAACATTATACAACAAATAAACATCATGATTCAACTCTAATTTCATCATCCAAGGTTTTAATCATAGGTTCACATGAATCTACACCTATACTAATCAGTTCCACATAAAATTGATCACCCAACATGGATTAGAATTCAATTGGTCATTATGAACATGAACAAAAGCAAACCCAACATGAAATTCATAAAGAAATCCATACACTTGAACTTTGAAAAGAGATTCTTGGGCTTCATGGATGAAAGGAGTCAATGAATGAATACTATGCATACCTGGTAGTAATTTTCTTGAAGTTCTTGAACTTGAAGAATTTGAATCTCTTAGTTCTTGAAGAAGATTTGGATTTTGTTTCTTAAGGATTGCTCTTACGGAAAAAATCCTAATTTTAATGTTATGGAAGAATAATGAATTTAGGAGCCTTGGTCGGATATTACTAGGTATATAAACGGGTGGTAAAATATCAAAAAGCCCCTTTAAAAATGACTTAAAAATAACTAAACGAAATATGCAATGTCTCATGCGATGGTCCATCGCTAGATCGACGGTCCATCATTTCGACTGTCATAGATGGACTTACTGCCTAAGTAAGGATGGTCCATCGCAAGTTCGACGTTCTATCAACCTGTACATCGCACCTTATCCAAAAGGTTGCCTCACTACCTTGGCTGCGATGGTAAAAGTGACAGTCGATCGCTTGGTCGATGGTTAGTTAACCTGGTTGTCGCACCTAGGCGATTCTGGCAGCTCTAAGTAAAACATCCATAACTTTTTACTCTAATACCGGATTTGGATGAAATTGGTATCGTTGGAAATCTTATTCAATTTCTCACGTAATAAAAATTAAAAATCTTAAAAATTCCACATGTACAAAAATAGATTTATCTTTCAAAGAAATCTTCTAACATTCTTAGGATGATTTTAAGCTAGGAAAAAGTACGGGGTATTACAAAAATCAAGTTTGGACTCTGGTTGAAAAACCTAAGAACTGCTCAGTAATTGGAACTAGATGGGTCTACAAAAACAAATCGAATGAAGAAGGTAAGGTTATCAGAAACAAAGCCATACTTGTAGCTCAAGGATACTCCCAACAAGAAGGTATTGATTATGATAAAACCTTTACTCCTGTGACAAGGTTAGAATCAATTTAAATTTTATTAGCTTTTGTTACTTTCAAATATTTTAAGTTATATCAAATGGACGTCAAAAGCACCTTCTTAAATGGTTTTATTCATGAGGAAGTTTTTGTATAAACAACCCCCGCCCCCCCCCCCCCCCCCCCCGATTTAAAAAACCATCTTATCTAAATCATATTTCAAATTATCAAAAGCACTCTAGGGTCTCAAACAAGCTCCAAAGGCTTGGTATGAGAGATTGGGTACTTTCTTACTAATTAACAATTTTTAAAGAAGTAAATTGATACAACTATGTTTATACAGAAGCTTGATTCAAATCTTCTTATTATGCAAATTTATGATGATGATATTATTTTTTGGTAGTCCTAACATCTCTCTGTGTGAGAATTTTTAGTAATTTGATAAAAGAATTTGAAATAAGTGTTATCAGAGAGCTCATATTCTTCTTAGGATTACAAATCAAACAAACTCCAAAAGTTACCTTCATTAGTCAAGCTAAATACACAAAGGTACTCATTAAAAATTTGGTATAAAAAAAGAAAAGGCTTATGGAACTCCGATGAGCCCATCCACAAGTCTTGATTAAGACACATATGGGAGCGATAGTGAAGAAAAGATGTACAAGGAAATGACTGGATCACTACTCTACTTGACCGCTAGTCGACCAGACATCATATTCAGTGAATGAAAGTATGCTAGGTTCCAGTCAACTCCGAAAGAGTCTCATTTGACAACTATCAAAAGGATCATCTGATACCTCATAGGAACTAAAGACATTGGATAATGGTACCCTTGTTCTTCCTATTTTGATTTAATTGAATATTCATACGCTGACTTTGCAGGTGATAAAAGTGCTAGAAAAAGTACTAGTGAAACATTTTAACTTCTTGGTAATGCCCTGATCTCATGGCCCTACAAGAAGCAAACTTCAGTTTCTCTTTCAACAACTAGAGCCGGATATATAGCCGTTGGAAGTTATGGTACTCAAATTTTATTGATTATGCATCAACTACTTGATTTTAATTTTTCCTTTGAATTTATTCCAATATTGTGTGACAATACCAGCTCTATTAGCTTATCTAAATATATTGTGCATCATTCTAGGGATAAACACATGGATATTAAGCATTTTTTGAAATCATGTAGAAAATGGTAATTTTTTGTTGACATTTGTTGACTACAAAAATCACCTGACAGATATTCTTACAAAACCCTTATTAGAAGAAAGATTTTGTTACCTTAGAAAAGATATGGTATTATCAGTATTAATGAACTATGAGTCTTATTTTAGGAAAAAGATCTCTTTTACTTGTTCCAATTTGCTTGTCAATTTTTTTAGCCAAAAATTGATTTTCAAAAGGAGGTCATGTCCCTTGTTTTTGCTAGGTTGTAAAATGATTTTTGAATACATTATCTGTCATACTATTTGTTTTGCCTAGTAGTTGTTAGTTGATACATTAAATCTTAGCTATCTGTCTACTGCTCTTATTGCTACTCTGTGGTTCTTTTTTATTATGCCAAAGTGGGGAGACAGAAAGGAACATCAGAAGTGCCTACACGTCAGGGGGAGCGAATCGACTATCAATAAATAAGAATCGACTGAAAAACATGGAACAGCAGAAGTATTTAAAAGTAAGGGGTAGCAAGCCGACTACTATGACAGACAGGAAAGTCAACTAATGTTTATGGTTGTTCGTCATTATCAAAAAGAGGGAGATTGTTAGCCTCCTATATTTATGTTTTATGTTTTAATAATGACAAACTAATAAGTGAACTTTGTAGGATATTTAAGATCCTTAATGATGAAAAGAGATCTCACATAAAGGACAATGAAGATCTCAAATCATAAGAAGATATCTCACACGAGGCAAGGAATATTCTCCATAAGAATATTATGCTAAATATGGAGCCACATCAATGATATTGAAGATCCCTAATGATGGAAATAGATCTTACATAAAGGATTTTGAAGATCTCAAATCATGGGAGGATATCTCACGCAAGCCAATAATATTCTCCATAAGAATATCATGCTAAATATGGAGCCACATCAAAAGTAGGATATCACTTGAAAAGGCAACAAAATCCATATCAACTTAAAATCCCAATAGACAAGGAAATTGGATGCCCTTCACAGCAAGATCAAGGAGAAGAAAGATCTCACTCCTTACATAGACATATTTGACATGGACATATATAGATGGGAGAATGGAAAATCGTACCAAGTATAGACATATCTGATATGGACATACCATAAGGTGAAAACTCCCTCAATCAAGGAATCAATTCAAATCCTTAATTGAGAAGAAATCTTTTGGGTTTCCTTATGAAGAGTAGCAGTCAAAGACAATAAAAGACAAAGATTGAAGATGGACATGGGTTATGCAACTTTAAGGAGATAATTCAAAATGTCTCATTCTTAGTCCTACAAGGCTCTGTAACTTTTAGTTTACAATTGTTATATAAAGAGTAGGATCGAGTCAAGTTTGTAATATCAACTGAAGTTGTGTCACAAGATCTAAAGAGCAAAATAATTCTTCAAAACTTGTTTCCTATCATTGTACTCGTACCCAACATTCAATGATCTAAGAAAATTTTGAAACCCAAGGGGACTGGAAATAGGCACCACATTGGTGTTCCAAACCAAGATAAATTTTTGTGCTATTGCATTATGTTTTGTTATTTACGTACTTAATTGTTTAAAGTCTAATCTGTTTATGAAGTGCACGGATCTACAGGTGAGTCATCTGTGAGGAGTTAGTAGCCAACTCACAGAAAAAAAAATTCAATTCACCCCCTCTTGAATTTCACTTGTCACTTGATTGTTGCTATGAACAAGTTGAATAAGCAACTCTCTATGACGACAAGGTCACTGAAGAATTCAAACAAGTTTCCCTCCAACTTTGGGATCTGATCCCAAATAAGGTACATGAAAAGAGTAAATGAGAGACACGATAATTTTACATGGAAATTCCTTACTCAAGAGAGAAAAACCATGACCTGCCTCCAGCATTTCTAAATCACCATTAATATTCAATAAAACTTGAATACAAACTCGATGAAATCAAGGATTAAACTCCTAATATTTCTTCCCCTAGTAATAACACTATTACAAAGAAATGTGCAATAGCTCTACGGCACCACCACCCAGCCAACTCTAACTGAGTTTACAAAATAACTCTAGCTTCAATATCACCTAACTCTAGATGACAATAATAAGTTTGGGAAATAAGACACCAACACCTACTAATAACAATAACAATAGTAGGCAATGTTTGTAACCACAGTACAAAGACTCAAATACAATAATAAAATAGAATACAACTTAGTGAGCTATTAGTTTCGTATTACGAATAAGGCTTTGATTCAAGAGCTTCAAAAGAGATATTTGTTGTGAGTATATGGAAGCATGATTTTCTAGTTGTGGAAGATGACCAATATATATATGAGACAAGAAAACCTAGGACAAATTCCATTAGCTGAGCCAAAAAAAGTGCAACAACTTTCCCACTAACTTTTGTACTTTCATCCAGCTGTGTAGTTGACTGTGATAGTGATGTGTAGGCCCAACCAAGTCCCTAAGTAGTTGCAACTTTTTCATCACACATTCTTCAAGAACTAGGTACGAACATACAATTTGTCAATCATTAAAACTAAGGACTTAACAATTGTCCTTTTTTTATGATGACAAACCTATGCACGTCTTCAGGCATCCATACTATAGACAACACCCCATACATTCAATTTACAATCACTAGGGACCTCAACCTATTCCCTCTATCACTAATAACACTAGCCTTATCCATATATTTTCTCTTTCTATCGGCACTTAAGATTCCCATTGATTGTGAGGACCCTATTCCAACACACTGCCCCTCGTCACAACAACACCACACTTAACTATATTACAACACTTCACACACCGCTACACCTCATCCCACTACACCTTATCTTTCCCTTTTTGGCATTATTAAAGGGTAAAGTAGTAAAGTAAGCATAGATAAGCACACATGTTAACGTATGGCCATTGAGGCTATAATGACACAAGCAAGAAAGATTAAACAAGAAAAGAGGTTATAGAACAACGTAGACTTATCCTGCAAACAACAAGAATAGTATCAGACACCATTTAGAAAAGTAGCCATAGTAATTGAAGTTGTAGTACCATTGTAACAGAAATTAACAACATCTGGGGAAACTAATTAAAATAGGGTGTAAACCATAAGAGTGGGTGGGAGATAGTTCAAAGAGTAGGGTCAAAAGGAGATTGGGACCAGGTTATGTGGTCCAATAGGTAACACCTTTTTTTATATCTTCAACTAGTAAAGCCTTTTAAACTGGAGGTTTTCTATAGATACTCTCTTCCTTGCCCATGTGCAATTTTGAACTATGATGGAATAAATTCTCAACAATAGATAAATATGGGATGAGGATGGATTTTAGAATCAATGGGAGGGTGACATCTTTTAGGAATAAGAATGGGTATGGCACTTATGCATATAATAGAACATAGCCATTATTCAAGAGTAGAGTGTGATACTAACTTGATTGGGGATTGGGACCTACATAATTTGTTGAACACATAGCACTTTGAGTTGTCTCACCCTTTTTCCTATCTTTTTCTTCTTTCAATGGGTGTATATCTATAGAAGATATGAGGCTAAGTTAGACATGTGTGGCATCATCTAGCATGGATACCTGTTCACCAAATCATATTCAAATTCATAGGATTAAGAGGAGCAGTATGTTTTCAACTTGGTTTCATTAGCCCCAACTTTGTCCTGTTTCTCTCAAATTATTCCCTACCAAGTGCCTTGGTGAAAATGTCAGCAATCTCATCTTCTGTACTATAAAATACCATATTGATCAATCGTTTCTCCATATTATCTCTAAGGAAGTGATGTCTAATGTCAATGTGTTTTATTTTTTTATGTTAAACTAGATTTTTGGCCACGTTGATAACAATAGTGTTGTCACAGATCAAGGGCTCACAATCTAAGGGAATTTAAAAATCTTTAGATTACTGGTTGATCCATAATAATTAAGCATAGTATGTGGCAGTGGCAACATATTCAACGTCAACAGTGGAGAGGGCCACTGAGTTCTATTTCTTAGTACCCCTAAAGATTAAGAAAGATCCAATAAAATTAGCCATTCCTAAGGTACTCTTTCTATAAACCAGGTACCCAGCATAATTAGCATCAGCATATCCAACTAGGTCAAAATTATCTCCAGTAGGATAGAATAAGACCAGGACGAGGTTTCCTTTGAGTTATCTCAAAATTCTTTTTATAGCCTTCAGATGAGATTCCTTTGGACTTGATTGAAATATAACACACATCCTAACACTAAACACAATGTCAAGTCTACTAGCTGTCAGATAAAACAATGAATAAATGATTACTTTGTACATAGTTTCATTGACAGATGTACCGGGTTCATCTAAGGACAGTTTGGATAAAGTTCTAATAGGAGTATCAATAAGCTTTGCATCCTCCATATGGAACCTCTTTAGTAGATTATGAATGTACTTCTGCTGACATGCTCATTTCAAATTTACTACTCATTAACTTAGAAAACTCAACACACAAGGAACAGGTTGTAGCTCCAAATATAATGTCATTCACAGAAACTTGAAAAATGAGTAGGTCACTTCATCTAGACTTCAAGAACAAAGTGTTGTCAATCTTTCCCTTTTTAAATCCATTCTCCAGATGGAACTTTGAGAGTCTTTCATACCAAGCTCTAGGAGCTTGCTTCAATCCATATACGGTTTTGTCTAGTTTGAACACATGTTTAGGAAAATCAACATCTTCAAAGCCTGGAGTCTGCTTTACATAAACCTCTTATTTAAGAAGAAAATTTAGGAATGCATTTTTCACATCCATCTAAAATAGTTTGAATTCCATGTATGAGGCAAAAGCAATAAGAATATGAATTGCCTTCATCCTAGCCACTAGAGCAAATGTTTCATCATAGTTTAACCCTTTCTCTTAGTTATATCCTTTCATCACAAGTTTAGCCTTATTCCTGATAGTGTTGCCATGCTCATAAGCCTTGTTTCTATAAACCCACCTGGTTACTATAATAGTTCTATTTGAAGGTCATGGGACCAAGTACCACACTTTTCTTCTCTCAAATTGATACAGCTCTTCTTGCAATGCATTGATCTAATATGCATCCTTCAATGTTTTCTTTATATTATTAGGTTCAATTTGAGATAAGAATATAGAGAAATCACAGAGATTCTTTGCTCTATTTTTTGTTTGCATGCCTGAGTTTAGAGAAGATAATAGATTATCAAGAGGATGTGAGGACTGATGCTTCCAACTAGGCCTATAAGGAGTGGTATTACAGTGGGACCAGTTCTTATTAAGGTGTTACCCTTAGGAGATTGATCATCTTCTTCGCTGGATTGAATATCAGGTTCTTCAAGTGGAGCCTGTAAGAGGCCAAGATTATTATGATTTGTTGAATCTTCATTCACAGGTCCTAAACCTGGTCCCTTTAAGTCTGCATCATTATCACCTTTATTTTGCTTTACTGGAACATTGAAGGGATTTTCTGAGACATCATCATCATCATCACCAAGGGTGTTGCCTTTATTGATATCACTAACTTCATCAAACAGAATATGAATACTTTTTTCACACATCGTGTTCTTTTATTGTAGATCCTATAAGCCTTGTTAGTGGAGGAATATCCAAAAGAATATTCCTTCATTACCCCTTGGATTAAATTTTCTAAGTTTATCCCTCCCATTGATCAACATAAATTATTTGCAACCAAAAGGTTTGAAGTATCTCATTTTAGGATTTTTTTAGTCATGCGTTCATAGGGGGTCTTCTTTAGAATGGACCTAACAAGACACCTATTTGTCACATGAAAAGTTGTGTTGACTGTTTCTGCCCAAAATCTTAAGATACTCTTGTATCTATTATCATGGTTCTTTCAATATCTATAAGAGTTCTGCTTTTTCTCTCTATAACACCATTTTTTGAGGTGTTCTAAGAGCTAAAAAACTGTGACTGATCCCCAGTTTATCACAGAATTAGTTGGACCCTGCATTTTCAAACTTTGTTCCATGATCAGATCTTCTCATCATACTTCACTTGTACTTGTCTTTCAAAAACCTCAAACATAGGAAATATTTCTTCTTTAGATCTTAGAAAGAAGATCCAAATGACTTGGAATAATCATCAATAATCACCAAAATGTACTTTTTCCCCTATTGCTGGCAATCTTTATAGGTTTACATAAATTTATGTGAAGAAGTTGTAGGGGCCTAGATGTGCTCTCCTTCTTCTTTGGTTTGAAAAAGGATTTGGTTTGTTTTCCCTTCACACATGCATTACACAGTTTAGAACTGGTGAACTTTACCTTAGGCAACCCTCGAACCAGGTCCCTTTTAACTTATTTATTTAGCAGTGAGAAATTGACATGTCCCAGCCGTCTATGCTATAAATCAGCAGCATCTACTTAGACGCCTAAGTATGTCAGGTTCCTGGGCTTGCAAGAGCCCAAATCAAAAATATATATATATTTTTATTCCTCCAAGTAGTCAATATTTCCTTACCATTCTTAAGACTAACAACAATTCACTTATCTGACCTGAACCTAACTTCATGGCATTTATTCTAAATCTAAGCAACACTCAGTAAACTAAACTTGAGTCCATTCACAAAATAAACATCATCAATTGCTTGGCTCAAACTGTTCCCGATCTTTCCTATTCCAATAATGTACTCTGTTTCCATCACCAAGGAGACACTGCCTTCTTCATGGTCCTTAAGTAAAAGAAAGTTTTCAATTCTTCTAGTTATGTCATTCAAATAAGCACTATCCATAATCCAAGTGGTTGATTCCTCTAGATTTTCCCTACAAAAGTAATCAATGATTAGTTTTGGGAACCCATTTTAGCTTGAGTTCCCAAAATGGTGACAGAGGAAATATCAGATTCCTCTTAGTCTAGCTAGGTAGATTTTTACCTCTTTCTGTTAAGGAAAAGAGTTTTTTCATTCTTCTTAAGACAATGGTTCTAGAAGTACATGAATCTCTTGTATGACCATTTTTGCCACAATGAGTACACAAAATATTATCATTGACTATGACATATTTGCTAAAAGGATTGTAAGCATCATAAATACTATTGAAAGTCAACCCTATTCTCCTGCTTGATCCCTGAATGGCAAGGCTTGTCAATGGTTGAGATGAGGTGGTCCATTTTAGAGCCTTTTCAAGCTCAGCGTTGACCCAAACCAGGTCCCTCTCAAGTTCAGCACTCCTCTCAAGAGAGGCAGTCAGATCTACATTTGCCTTGGTCAATTTCTCTACTAACTCAAATTGAATTTGGCTTTCTCCACTCTTTCCTTTAGAATTAACTTTAGGCACTTAACAAAGTTTTTCAGTTAAAAGATTATTTTATAGGGATAGTGACTTGCTAGTTGCCTGAAGTTTAGTTATTTGCACACTTAATTCAACCATCTCTTATTTTATTTTTCAATGTCTTTGTTCAAACACTCATTATCTCTATTGATATCACTAATAGTATCTATGAGTACAGTAGCAAAAGACTTTAGATCTTTAAGAGAATAATTCCTAAGATTTTCTTTGATGTCCAAGAAGGTTACCTTGTCTTTAACATCATCTGAGTTAGCCATCAAGGCAAAGAGATAGTCATAGACTTGGACATCATCTTCTACCACCATTATAGAGGCATTTTTATGTTTCTTTGAATCATCAAAATCACTAGAGGAGTCAACCAGAGTAGCTATGACTTGAATTGCCACCCTATCGGCTTTATTTTTCCTACTATATTTACTAGGGACCCATTCCTTGCCTCTTTCTTTTTCACCATCTTAATTAACACACTCTTTGTATTCTAACTTATACAGAGAATAGTCTTTGTTGTAATGACCAAGCTTTCCACATTTATGAAAAGTATTATTTTTTCTTCCCTCTTTCATCTATCTACTGGATTATCTTTTTCTAGGTAGAGATCCTAATTTTCTCAAAGATTTGAGTACATATTTGGAAATATAAGTTGTCTCCATATATACCATATCAGCCCCTCAAGCCTACATTACAAGCTGAATAAAGTCCTATAGTGATCCTAACTTGCTTGTCTAAAAACTAAGGTAAAGAAAATAAGGGCAAGCCTATGGTATTTGATGTGCATTGGTTTAAGTTCTCTTGTGAGAGTGAGTGTCTCTTATCTGTCCCTGCATTGACATGCATTATTTCACATGAGTGAATAAAACTTCTTTGTTGTGAAGGCACATGGGTTGTATTACTAGCTATTTACTTGTTTGGTAGTGTAACTTATACATATGCATGGTTATTGTTGCTAATGTAATTTTCATATCTTGATTGCATTGTGTCACATTATTTTGCTTCATAGATACATACAATTGGTTTTGAATTATTGAAATGGGAGGGGGTAAATTTGTTTAAGCTTAAAGTTATAATTGACTGTCTTGAATATCTTAGATTCTCCTAGTTAAGCATTGTATTTGTATTTTATTTTGTTAGGTTGTCTAAGGACATTCAAACGTTCTAAGTTGGGTGTGTTGATGTGCTATAGATTTATAACACTTTTGATGCTTAAAACGATAAAAACATGCAAGTTTCATAGGTTGTTTTGTGATATATGATGTGTTTTGGGTATGTTTTATAGGAAATCAGTTTTGGATGCTAAACTGAAGAAAAATATGAAAATTGAAGATTTTAGCTACATACCAAGTCAATTCTAGGTGTATGTGCCACTTACCATGCGTAGGTGACCTAAGTAGGTGTCATAACTTGAAGTCCAAAGGCTCAAAAGCTGGAAAAAAAGACTCTGTCACTTACTAAGGACCACATGGGGTTTGTTTGTGGTACATACAGTCCGTATATGACTAAAGTAAGTGACAGAGGTCCAAGTCCAAAGAGTTGTAGGCACTGAGCAGGAAGTCTGGTACTTACTTAAGACCACATACGGTCTGTGGGTGGCTTATGTAAGTGGCCACCAACCTCAAATTTTCTTTTTTGTTTGGGTATTAATTTTTAGGGTTTTCTTGTATCCTATAAGTACCTTTATGATGTTTTTTAGTTAGGTTATGCACTCTTAGCACTTACAAACTTATATTTGATTCCAAGATTTAAATTTTGATCTTGGGATTACTTTGTATTGATTTTGTTTTATAATTCAATTATAGACTTTGGATTTTATTCAATTGTTATTGTGATATTGTGAGAATGTCTTCAATCATGAATTCCTTTATTTGTTTCATAATCATGAGAGGCTAAAACCCATAGCTAGGGTTGTGGGAACCTTGGTGGATTGATAAAGTAGGGGAAGTTCAAAGTTGTTCTGAACTAGTACTCTTGCATTATTGTATTATCTTAAATTTAATAGATGTCTTAACAGTTGCAAACGTTAGGATCCCGCCTAGATTATTACTATTACTCCGAAAGAGGACTAAGATAATCACAATAGTAATTTAAAGATTAATTGTCGATATAGGCTAATAAGTATCATATATGTAAGATGGTTATCTATCATCTAATAACTTGAGACTCAAAAAGTAATAGTTAACTAGGATCTAGGATAAGAATTAGTAATGCGACATTCTGAGACTCAAAAGGTAAAGAGTATAATCTATCAATGAGTCCACAAGACAGTTGATGGTACATAACCTACCAGATTCTGCATGCGAGGTACTGGTTGGTTCAACAAAGCACGGTAAACCTATAGATTTGAGAATCCAGGGGGAACACAGTCCTAATGTTCATCATCGACTGATTACAACCAAAGTTACATTCTGCTACTTGTTAGAGATTACAACTACAAACCCACCATTTACTTTAAGTTTTGCCCGTTAGTTTTAACAAACGAGAGATATAATTCAATATCTTCCCAGTAGGTTCGACCCCAACCTAATTGGGTTACTTTACTTGACAGTGACTGTTTTATCCTATATTGGAGAAGTTGTTTGGGTATTGATCAGTCTTCCACCACCCATAGTATTCCCCATTGAATCTGGGTGGTCTAGTGGTGGACTAAACTTTTTTGAGATTTGGAGGAACAACTATGTTTAAGATATTTTCAAGGTATTTACCTTTTTCAGGAAGACCTTGATCTGATAACAAATGAAGAGTTCAAACGAGTTGCCCTCCAACTTTGGGACCTAGTCCCAAATAGACATAGACAACAAGAAACTTAACAGTAAAGTACATGAAAAGTGTAAATGAGAGACACAATAATTTTACGTGGAAACTCTTTACTTAAGAGAGAAAAACCACGACCTGTCTCCAGGATTTTTAAAGCTCCACTAATACTCAAGCAAAGTTGAATACAAACTCCATGACCTCAAGGATTAAACTTCTAATCCTTCTTCTCCTAGTAATAACTCTATTATAAAGAGAAATGTGCAATAGCTCTACTGCACCACCACCCAACTAACTCTAACTGAGTTGATAAGCTAACTCTAGCTTCAATATCACCTAACTCTAGATGAAAAAAATAAGTTTGGGAACTAAAACACCAACACCTAGTAATAACAATAACAACGGCAGGCATCATTTGTAACCACAGTACAAAGACTCAAATATAATAAGAAAATGGAATACAACTTTGTGAGCTATCAGTTCCCTATTGTGAATGTGTAGGCCCAACCAGGTCCCTAAGTAGTTGCAACTTTGTCATCATACATTCTTCAGGAATCAAGTCCCAACATATAATTTGTCAATCATCAAATCTAATGACTTAACAGTCACGAAGAAAATAATAGTCAACAATGTATTTAGCTGAGGCCAAAAAATCAATATATGGAAAAGACATATGCTATAATCATAAAGATAGTACTGACAATACTAATATTTAGAAAGTTTTTATAGAAGGCCGAAATGCATCATATATAAGATTAAATAATGTTTTCATTGAGGGGAGTAAAATAGGCGCACTCTACTTTTTTTCTTAGCCTGAGTTTTGTCTTACTGGATTTTTTGACAAGATTAATGGGTAGCAAATAATGCGTATTACAATATATGTGTGTTCTTTTAATGATACATTCAAGAGGAAATGTTGTATATATTTAGATATATTCATAATTCTCATTGTTATGCTAGTAAATATTCGTGCCCCCATGATTTTAGGTGTATTTATGCACTCTGGTATTACTATTCTAGCTTGTTTAGTCTTGTTTTGAGGATAAATTGTGTGCTTAATGTGTTAATTATGATATAAAGAAGCATATAAGTGTTCAAGGACATGATTACAATGGTTAAAACTATTTTCCAACAAGTTGTACTTAATTGAGTCATTTAGAGTTCAATCGAGATAACTAGTTTTACTAGCTTAAGCTAGGTGAGTGTCTAGTTAGTTTCATAGAATTCTAGTGAGTTTAATGAGTTTCAAATGGTTTAAATATGTGATTATATTTGGAACAACTTGTTGGTGATGTGCAAAGTTCAATTTGATTAAGTTTAGAGGCGGGACAATAAGTTAAAGATCAACATGAACTAGCCTAGTTTTAGCTCTTGTTTTGATTCATTGTTATGGATATTGTGTTGTTATGATCTCTAATCTATGGTGTATGATTATGTAGGAAGCTTTGTGAGATAAATATGGTGATATATTGATGATACAAAGGCTGAAAATCCATTGAAAATACACCACAAGATAAGGGATGAAAGATTAAACGATGAAGAGTCAACCAAAATTTGGATGGCAAATTCTAGTGGCCGCCCGCGATAAGCATGCGTCGCCCCAACCATTGAGCTGCAATATAGCAGGTGCAGTCCCCTCTATAGCAATGCTCTAAGGCAGGCTAAGCCTTATGTGGAGCGATGCAATATAGCAGGTGACGTCACCTCTATTCCTATGCTCTAGAACGAGCAGCGCCTCCTTAATCCCATACAGCAATTGTCTTCTACTATAAATACATGACCTTAAACACTTTTGTTGGGTATCTTTTGGACGTCTTGGACAATTGAGGGGCTTCTGCAACTTTGTTTTTAGGTTTTAATTACTTTAATTTAGCATCTTTATGTTTTTGATCATTCATACAATTATTTGGATGATGATTATAACTATGAGTGGCTAAGCACTCCCTTTCCGGGGTTAAAGCTAAGAACATGAAGACTATTATTTTGAATTAATTTTATTTGATTTGCTTGTCATTATTGGTTGTTTGCTTATTCTTAATTTAACTATTTTGAGGATTGGTCACCCTTAGAATACATCAATTGTCAACCTTGTGATCTCAGGAGAGGGAATAGGAAGATAGAATGTGGGGATAAACAAAGTCGGGTTCGTATTCTTTTATGAAATAATGAATTCGAATTAGCATCCAGGACAGAGATGTACCTAGAAGCCTTACTTGATTCACATGTAGGATGATAGCTTTAAGAACTTAATTGGATTATTACATCCCCGCTCAATTGTGTATTTGTAATGTCCAAGTTAGGTAAACGATTAGAGGTCGGGATACCGTGATCATGGGGATTAACCCTACGAATCAACAACCAAGATAAGCAAGTTAACGGATGAAGTTCAATAACATAGTATGATTGTTCGAAGTGAGTTAACCTTGGGTTTTTCTCCTATTGATTGTCTCAAGACCTTTATTTTATGCATTGTTTACTTTACCTTAGTTTACAAATATTCAAAACTCTCTTTTGGTTACTATCGCATCAATTAAATCTAAATTGTGAACTGAATTCGAATAGTTGTTAGAACAAGTTTCAGTGGGATCGATACTCAGCTTTCTTTAAGGCCACTATATTACTTGGTAGACCACGTACACTTGCGTTTGTGCTTGGGCGCTGTCACTCCATTATATCTCTCACACTCCATAATCTTTTCTACATTTTCAAGGATTAGTGTTATGTTTGAGGCTAGTTTACAATTAAACTTTTTTGATGAAAGATATGCTTAGCTCGTAGACACTTCGAGCACACTTCCAAAAAAGGAAAAAAACATCTTCTCTTATCTCTGTAATTATTCATATTTTCATTGTTTGATATATCGAACTAACACAAGTATTGATTTTAGTGGAAATTGTTCTTTTTCAAGCTCTAATATTTCTGTTCTTCAATTTTTTCATTTCCAGGAACTTGGATGATTACTGGCCACGTGGTCCAACACCTAGCCATTTCTCAACACCTTCACCTAATTAATAATTCCCATTTTATTTTTTATTTTTTATTGGCTCACGTCTCAATCTTTATCCCTACTCATGTTGACTTGCTAACGCAAAATGATACACCACACGTGAGGGGCAAAATCGTCAGAACAAAGGAACTCTTTACTGTATGTACTATATAAAGCCTGGTGTCACTCTTTTCAAAGTGCATGAAGTTAGAATCCACATGCAAAACTATCTTCAAAAAGAGGGTGACTGAATTTTAGAGAGAGAAACAAAAATCCGTCAGAATGGGCAGCTTCTTGTGCATTGCTATACTTGTTGGCATAATCTCAGCCGTTCATGCCTGCCCGCCATCTGATCGGGCAGCATTATTAGCTTTCCGAGCTGCCCTGAATGAACCTCACTTGGGAATTTTCAATTCATGGCAAGGTTACGACTGTTGCCATGAATGGTACGGGGTGAGTTGTGATCCCATAACTCACAAGGTCGCTGACATCAACCTCCGAGGAGAATCAGAGGATCCGCTCTTTGAAAAAGCCCATCGGACCGGTTACATGACCGGAACGATCTCTCCAGCTATATGTAATCTAGAAAGGCTATCAAGCCTTACTATTGCTGATTGGCAGGGCATTACTGGACCTATACCATCATGTGTCACGTCCTTACCATTTCTACGTATCATCGACCTTGTTGGGAACAAGCTCACCGGACCAATCCCCTCTGACATAGGTCGATTGAGTCGACTCACCGTGTTAAACGTAGCCGAGAACAGACTTTCTGGTTGGTTCCCTCGTTCCTTAACCAATTTATCATCTTTAATGCATTTAGATCTCCGAAACAACAGCATATACGGAACGTTACCAACAAATTTCGGGAAATTAAGGATGCTGAGTCGAGCTTTACTAAGTCGAAACAGGTTAACAGGTCGTATACCATACTCCATTTCTTATATCTATAGGCTTTCTGATTTGGATCTTTCTTTGAACAAGCTCTCTGGTAGCATACCTCCATCTCTCGGAAATATGCACGTACTTGCAACATTAAATCTTGATGGTAACAATATTTCTGGTACTATACCACCTAGTCTGATTAATTCTCGTATCAACATTTTGAACTTGAGCAAGAATGCTATTGAAGGGTACATTCCTGATTCATTTAATGAAAGATCTTACTTTATGGTAATGGATTTATCTCACAACAAGTTAAAAGGAAGGATTCCAAAATCAATGTCGTCGGCAACATTTATTGGTCACCTTGATGTTAGTCACAACCACCTATGTGGGCAGATTCCGGCAGGTTCTCCGTTCGACCATCTTGAAGCTTCATCTTTTACTTATAATGATTGCCTATGTGGGAAGCCCCTTAAACCTTGTCATTAATTGTAACTGCTACGATTAGGTACACTTAATTTTCTCTTCTTATTTGTTTTTTTGAGATTTAATTTTAACACTATATATGGTGAGTATGCTTGTATTATGTGATACTCGAGTAAAGAGTGTTTAGCAGAGATGTAATTTTAAATGTATAATTGTGCCTTGGGATATATAAAAGCTTTCTTTTATATAGAGATATATATATATAATCACTCAAGAGTAAAGAGTGATTGTACAATTGTGCCTTGGGATATATAAAGGCTTTCTTTTATATATATATATGTATATATTGTCCGGAGTAACTACTTTTATGATGAAAATTTAATAAACGGAACTTTAGCCAAAAATGCTAGTATTTTTTGTTTTGTTCGGAGTAATTTTTATACTATAGTATATGGTCACCTAGCTACAAAATAACTACTCGTAATTGATTATAGCAAGTACAATTAGTTACTTTTAAAATGGACAGACATTGGCTGTGTTTGGTACGAAGAAAAATACTTTTCATGAAATTTTTTTATGTTTGATTGGTAAATAAAAAATATTTTTTAAAAATTATTTTTTAATGTTTAGTTGATGGATGAACAAGTACTTTTCAAAAACTATATTTAGTGTTTAGCTGAAGAGTGAAAAATACTTTTTAAAAAAGTAATTTTTGATCTCGAAAAATATTTTTTTAGGATGTATTCGGTATGAAGGAGGAAAATATTTTCTAGGAAAACAAGTTGTTTCTTACTTATATTCTTGTGTTTGTTATACAGGTAAAAAAGTATTTTCTAAAAATGTTTGTATATATATAACAAAAAACATGAGAACGAACACGGTAATAAGAGTAGGATAAGAAAAAAAATTTAAAAATTTTTGTGGAGGGAAGGGGTCTGGTAAGTGGGAGGTTGTCAGAATAGGCGGTAGGGGTGGAGTAAGAAAAAAATTTTGATTTTTTTTTAAAAAATAAAAATATATTATTTTTTTTTAGGGAAAAGGGGCAACTAGTAGGAGGTGAGGGTCAAAGTAGGGGAATGATGGTGGGGTAAGAAAAATTGATTTATGTTAAAAAAATAATTATTATTTTTTTTATGGTGGTGGTGGCGGTGGGCTGGTAGGGGTGGAGATCGGGGTAGCGGATAAGGTGAGAAAAAATTTTGAAATATCTTTTAAGAACATTAAATGTTTTTCTTGAATTAGAGGGTGGTTGAGAATTGGGGGTCGGAGTAGGGGTGGGTGATTTTGAGAGTTGTATGAACATTTCAATTTGAGAGTAAGGTGGAAAGAGGGTTTTGAAAAATATTTAACTTACTTTTGAAGGAAAGTAATTTTTTTTAAATTTAAAGAAAATAAGTTAATTTGAAAAATATTTTTCGGAACATTAAACCAGCCAAACATGAGAAAACTGAAAAACATTTTTCAAAAACTGTTTTCCTCCATACCAAACACACTTTATATTGTATAACAAGTTAAATTACACTATTAGTGTATATAATTAATTTCTTTTATGTTTATATCTTCGTAAAAGATATGTCATTGAAGGAGCGAAAGAAAGTGCAATTTAATTTATTTTTGTAACTAGAGTCGTCAATATAGCTAGGCTCGTTGGATCGGCTCAGCTCGTAAATTGTTAGGATGGGGCTACGATTTTTACAGTTCGTTTAAGAACGGAGCTTTTTAGCCCGGTCAGTATAAGCCCGTGAGGCTTGAGCAATATGGGCTGGGTTGACTCGTGAGCCAAATAAAAAATGATTAAAAAATAGAATAGAGTACTAAGAATAAAAAAAAGAGTCCAAACTCAAAGTTTATTTGAACCATCATCAATATTTAAATATTAAATATGTTTATAAAATATATAAATAATTAAAATATAAAGTACTAATTTTTTAAGAAACTAAATATGTTTGATGAAGATGATGTGGCGATGTTGAACACCCTACAAATGTCATGTGAGTTTTTTTTAGGAGTTTATTTTCACTTTTAATGGACTAAATATTAACATTTCTTTGTGTTTTATTGTGATCAATTAAAACCAAATTAGGTTAATATTGCTATTTAGCTAGTTATGTTATTACTTATTAACAATTTCGTTTGTTTTTCAACATCTCTATTTGGGTTTAATTTTGTGTCAAAAGTTATTAATTTCACAGATTACTAGTTTTCTTTTTTTGTAAATTTGAGACATGATTAACAAGTAGTAACTTCATGTAACATTATGTTGTAAATATTTATATTATTAACAAATTAAAATTTAAAATTAAATTATAAAAATCATATATTTTAAAAAGTGGGATGGCCGGTGGAGGCCCACAGTCCACAATCTGATAGGTTAGACTTGCTATTTTCTAACCCGTCATGTTGATGGGCCAGCCCGACCTGGCCCGTCAAACTTCAAAGCCCATGTGGATTAGCCTGAATGGGCTAGTTCAGTCCATATTGACAGCTCTATTTATAACATTTAAATTGTGAAAACGCAAAATGTATTAAAAAAATTTACTCTGTATGATTTAAGTATCAGAGCCACTTGGATTCTTGTTGTCCTGGAAAACCTCTAAAATGTAGGTTAATTGATTAGTGGAATTTTCAACTAATGAAAGACTGGTAAAAAGTATTAGGTTCGAAATCGAGAGGGCGTCATGCAGAAGCTATTAGTTGCAAATCATCGTGGTGATAATTTAGACGACAAAGCCAAATATACTAAAAAATATATTATTGATAGGATTTGGTCAAATGACCAACATATTGAAAACTATTATAAAAAAACATTAAAAAAAAACTATTTGAAAGAAATATCCTCCTATACAAGACTAATAATGACTACATTGTGTGTGTTATGGTGTTATGGTATGAGAACGGAAGGTCTTTTATTTATAAAGTTTCAAAATCTTTCCTCCAAGAAAGAAGTTTGCCAAATATGGAAATATTTTATATTTTTCTTTCAGGAAAGAAAAAATAATTATGGTATTACTTTTATTTTTCTTTCAAGAAAAGTAAAACATAATTTTGGTAAGAAAATCAAGGCAAAAACGCTAACAAATCTCCCCTTTGTGACTTGATTTTTTTGACATAATTTGATTCATCTTCTTCGCATGCATGATTTTCGTTCTTCACATAATCTTCATCACTGGTGCTTGGCATGTTTAAAAATAAAGCTCTTGGGTTAAAAATATATGAGCTTTTTCGAGTTAAAAATATTAGAGCCCTTTGCAAGGTTAAAAATGAGCTTTATTTTCAAATATATAACAGCGAGATTATTGAAAATATGATTGACAATTGTCTCCACATGTAGATTTATTTTGATAAAATATTTTTGCTATCATCAAATTGATTGTAACTTTAATCTCAATATGTCCTCAATCTGAACCATTGAACTATTGAACCATATGCTCTGATACCACTTGTTGGGTTCGAAATCGAGAGGGTGTCATGCAGAAGTTATTAGTTGCAAACCATCGTGGCGATAATTTAGACGACAAAAAAAATATACTAAAAATATATTATTGATAGGATTTGGTCAAGCGACCTACATATTGAAAACTAATATAAAAAAAACATAAAAAAAAACTATTTGGAAAAAATCTCCTCCTAAACAAGACTCATAACGACTACATTGTGGATGTTATTGTGTTATGGTATGAGAAGGGGTCTTCTATTTATAAAGTTTCAAAACCTTTCCTCCAAGAAAGAAATTTGTCAACTATGAAAATATTTTATATTTTCCTTTCAGAAAAAAGAAGTTTTCATGCCTTGGACCCCTTATGCATGCAACTAAGAACTGAATCAAGCTTAGAATACTATGGGGTATTACAATATCTCCCACTTAGAAACATTCGTCCTCAAATGAGATTGGTTAGATTGAGAATACTATGGCAACTAGGATCATATACTGACAAATCAGGGCAAAAACTCTAACAAAAACAATAGGAAACGATCCTACCGACATCAATTTCAAAAGTGAAATTCCCTCCTCACCAGTCCTAAGTATCTACCTTTGAAAGTGTTTTTTATATTTTGATTATTCTAAATCAAATTATTTGGTTTTAGTTTTTCGGAGATGTAGTTCCATCAGTTGTGCGCTCCTAAATTGAGGTCCGGATGATTTAGTAACAAGTACACGACTAAATATGCTATCCATAAACTACTACAATTATGATTTGTTGTTTCCCTTAAAAGCATCAAAACATAGATTCTATTCTATCCGCTTGAAGTTTCACAAAAAGAAATTGGGTAAACTCCTAGCCCTTTCTAAAACGACACAAGAGGATTATATATATCCACAATAACATGAACATGGACAAACTAAACCTGATGAGAAGAATGGTTTAGTAAAATAGTGTGAAAGGTTTGGTTGTTTCATTGCCAATTCATTATCTTCAATTATATTGCTTAGTTTAATTTGGAAATCACATGTCGTACAATAAAGATCATGGTTGATCTCTTTATAAATGGGAATAGTAATACATTCTAACAGATTGGTTGGTTTCAGTTCAATTCCTTCCATTAATTATGCTCACGCTCCGCAATTCCTTCCTTTTTATCTCTTCTTTTTTAATAACTATGGTATCTGAGTCACTCTACATATTTTTTTAATATTTTACAAGCTATTTTCTTGCTTCCTTCAATATGTATCAGCAATTCAATCCATCAGGATTTATATAATTGGAAAGATATCAATATCTCCCTCGAACTGTTGTGTCACTTGAATCCTAATGTTTACTGGTATGTCATGTTCTGATCAATTTATGTGCACATCAACCCTTTGATTAATTATTTACTATTTCTTGTGAGTATAATACATAATAACTTTGTAACAAAGATAAATTAAACTTGTAATCAATGGGTCCACTTGAATCTATACTAGATTTTGCTTAAGATATAATAGTGTATTAGAAAATTCAATAAATATCCATAAATATTTGATTGAAAATTCACTCATTGAATCTACATCCCTGACACAACTATGGTGGCCGGTGGGTAGTTATTATATTTATTAACTTAATATTATTATTAAAATTTATAAACTTAAATTACGAATTTACCTATGCTCCATTTTTTAAATTTACTCGGATGGAATTCTGTTGCATCTTCTGCCTCCGTTATGATTAAACCTGTCAACTGGGCCGGGCTGGCATGTTACGGCTCGGTAAGCCCAGCCCATTTAAATAACCCGGCCTGATTTGACCTAAATTGGTGAACCCTCGGGTTACAAGGCTGCCGGTCCCAGGCTGGGCCATCTATGTTGACAGGCCCGGTAAGCCTGGCCCAATCCAAATCCGGACTAGACCCACTGGTTACCCTGCCCGACATATTAATTTTTTTAATAATTAATGTTGTTGTTGATTAGGCCTCCAACGATCAAATAGACCGTTGGCCCAAAGGCTATTATGCCGTTTGGGAGCCTAACGGCCATTTGGCCAATTTTCCCTTTTTTAAAAAAATAAAATAAAATTTACTAATTCAAATTTTTTTTTATAAATACCCTACAATTTCAAATCATTTTCCATACAATTCACATTCTGTCAAATCTCAATCTCTCTCAAATATTCTAATTATCTCCTAAAGTGCTCAATTTTATTTTTTTTAATTTTGCGATTACAAATACAAGTGAAAGTTTTCTAAAATCGCAACTTTCGGATAATTTCAAAATTTGGTATTGTCGTTTCATCTCTTACCTTTAATTTTTAATTAGTGTATTAATTGTTGAATATTTATTTTTAGTATTTTATGTATTTTAAATATTTTTTATTTTATTTATAATATGGATAAAATAAGAAACTTCGGTAAAAGTGTCAAAAACATTTATCCCAAAAGTGATAGTGGTAGTAAAAAGCGAATTGGTGGCAGTTTGGTAGAGGTAGTTCAAGTAATAAATATACCCGTGTGCCTCCGGTACCGGATAGTCAACCTTTTGAGGAAGAAATGGGTGTAGGTGCTCACGATATAGATTATGCAGAAGTTTAGAAAAATTATGGTATAGAAGAGAAAAACAATGTAGATGTTGTTAATTTAGATGTAGAAGATGAAAATATTGGTGAGACACCCGAAGTAGAAAATGCAAATGTTAGATCTGAATCAGTTAATCTTCCTCTCCGTCCTCCCCGTGTCCCTAGAGTTTGTAGAAGAACTAGTATTGCATGAAAAATTTTTACAAAAATAGAAGGAGAAAGTAAGGTGCAATGCAATATTTGTGAAATTATATATGAGTATAAAATCGGAGGCAATAAAGGGGGTACGAATTCGTTAATGAAATATTTAAGGGATAGACACGCTAGAGAGTTATTTATTGCACAAGGTGGTGAGGTTGTTGGTGGGCCAACACAAACTAGATTAAACCCAATAAACGGTCAATTTATTAAGAATGACCGGGAAGAAATAGCGAAAATGATAGTTTTGGGTTGTTTGCCTTTCACTTTTGCTTTTTCGGATGCTTTTATTCATTATATTCAAGCAATTTATAATCCTATATTTAATGGTTTTCCTAGAAGTACTTGTCGGCCCAATATTTTTAGACTCTATGCACAATATGTTTATTATTTATCTACTTGTTAAAAAATATTCAATGTAGAATTGCTCTAACTTCTGATCTTGGTCGTGCTGTTAATAAAAATAATTATTTAACCATTACTTGTCACAGGATAGATAATAATTTTGTTATGCAAAAATGTATTCTAACTTTTTTGTATGATGAAGATCGTACACATACTGAAAAATTTACTTTTGAATCTATTACTAAAGTTACAGAATATTATAGTATTGAATTTTTTTTTTATGTATTGCTTTTGATAATGCATCTAACAACAAGGCTGCTATTGACAAGTTAAAAGCTGACCTTTCTCCATCGTTACCTGAAATATTTCATGTTAAGTGTGCTTGTCATATATATAACTTAATTGTAAAAGATGATCTTAAATTTTTTGAGCTTTATATTGAAAAAGTTCGGCTTGTTGTTGGCTTTATTCAAAGAAATGATTGAAGAAAAAGAGTGAGAGAATTTAAAGTTAAATGTGAACAAAATGGACTTAAACCGATATTAATGTCTGAAGAATGTGATACTAGATGGAATGCTACTTATACTTATTTAAAAACTTTTCTTGCTTATAAAGTTCCTATTACAATTACTTTTAATTAATATTCTGATTCTCTTCCTGAGTGTGTGCTACATGATTCCGATTGGGCAGCAATTGATGATCTTGTTAAGTTTTTGGAAAAAATTTATATAGCTACGGTTGAATTTTTCGTTGCTCATTATCCTACCGTTTGTAATATTTTAGCTTATTTAACCGACATTTCTTGTTTGCTTAAAGAATATAAGAATAGAGAAGGTTACAAAGAAGCTGTTAGTGCTATATTTGCTAAATTTAAAAAATACTTTTATCCGCTTCTCTCAATTTACTTGGTCGGTGCTATACTAAATCCATGTATGAAATATAATACTATGTTCGATTTTAGTTCTATTATTTATACTTTCTTAGAGATAGAGCCTGAAGAAAAATCAGATTTATTTACGGCTACGAGTGATGCGAACATTTATATAGAAACATTAT
The DNA here is from genome assembly GCA_030864225.1 of Capsicum baccatum var. pendulum. NCBI lineage: Eukaryota > Viridiplantae > Streptophyta > Magnoliopsida > Solanales > Solanaceae > Capsicum > Capsicum baccatum. Next base: position 116,228,115 of record CM061560.1, read on the forward strand.
ATAACCATTATGTCGATTTACTTGATGTAGCTGTACTGACAAATATCACTCCAACTGTCGCTCCCGAAGAGCCATCATTTTCTAAAAGGCCGGCATATAGTGGTTTTCCTGATTACTTTTATGATTTAAATGTTTGGGACAGGGTTTCTCCTTCAACATACACAACAACTTCTCCGAAAGAGGTTAAGTATTATCTTCGACAATAGATAGAGGATTGTAGAGCAAGGATCAACGTGTTGGATTAGTGAAAGAATAATGAAAGACAATATCCTGTGCTTTCAATATTAGCTAGAGATATATTGAATGTTCCAATGTCTATCGTTGCATCGGAGAGCGCTTTTAGTCAGGGATGACAACAGTTTGGAGACAACCGACGCTCATTGAGAAGCAATGCTATGAATGTTCTAGTTTGCCTTAGAGATTGGATTAGAGCGGAATGAAGAAATCAAGGAATGGAGGTGGAGCCGAAAGACGAACAGAATATTGAAGAAATTTTGACTTCAAGGGGGAACTCAACATAATTAAGTCCAATACATGGTTTTGCCCTCCATTGATTTTGACTATCCTATGACAGTTTCCGTTAATATTAGCATGCACGAGTTGAAAAAAATGATGCAAAATTTATAGATTTTTCATTCATGTAAATTATAAGTTTTGAATCATTTTGCAATCAATAAAATACAACATTCATTCACTCCTTACTTTGTAATTTTTTTCATTTAAATTGAATTTCTAGTTTGAATTAAATACTTTTAATATATTACTATCAAACTTTACACTAAGTAATAAACATAAAAAACATATATACACATAATGAAAAAGTAAATATCTTTTAAGTTCAAATATAATGAAAACATATAATGAATATATCTTCAAAACTTCAAGTATTGTTATATTAAGTAGCATACATTGTAATCTTGTATATATATGTGTGTTTTCTAAAGTACTATACATGTAATATATATATGTTTCAACTTTCAAGTGGTATTTAAAGTAGTATATATTCTACACATACGTGTATATATTTTCTATAGACTCTAAAGTAGTATATATTTAACGTATACATGTCTATATGTTTTCTAAAGTAGTATATATATATGTTGTATGTATATTGTTTCAAGAAGTATATATTCTACATATATGTGTATTCATTTTCTAGAGACTAAAATAGTATATATTTAATGTATACATGTGTATATGTTTCTAAAGAAGTATTATATGTAATGTATATATGTGCATATATTTTCTATAGAATCTAAACTAGTATATATTTAAACTATACATGTGTATATATTTTCTAAAGTAGTATATATTTAGTGTATATATGTTCTATGTATATTGTTTCAAGTAGTATATATATTATATTATACGTATATATGCGTATATATTTTCTATAGACTCTAAATTAGTATATATTTAAAGTATACATGTCTATAGGTTTTCTAAAGTAGTATATCTTTTGTGTATTTACGTTGTATGTATATTGTTGCAAGTAGTATTTAAAGTAGTATATATATTATATTATACATATATATGTGTATATATTTTCAATAGACTCTAAATTAGTATATGTTTAAAGTACACGTCTATATGGTTTCTAAAGTAGTTTATATTTAGTGTATATATGTTGTATGTATATTGTTTCAAGTAGTATTTAAAGTAGTATATGTATTATATTGTAAGTATACGGTATATATGTGCATATATTTTCTATAGAATCTAAACTAGTCTATATTTAAAGTATACATGCGTATATGTTTTCTTAAGTAGTATATACTTAGTGTATATATGTTGTATGTATATTGTTTCAAGTATTATTTAAAGTAGTATATATATTATATTATTAGTATATGGTATATATGTGCATATATTTTCCATAGAATCTAAACTATTATATATTTAAAGTATACATGCGTATATGTTTTCTAAAGTAGTATATATTTAGTGTATACATGTTGTACGTATATTGTTTCAAGTAGTATTTAAAGTAGTATATATATTATATTGTACGTATATATGTTTATATATTTTCTATAAACTCTAAACTAGTATATATTTAATGTATACATGTCTATATGTTTTCTAATGTAGTATATATTTAGTATATATATGTTGTATGTATATTGTTTAACGTATTTAAAATGTATATAGGTGTGTATATATTGAAAAAAACATGAAAATTTTGAATTTAATTTTTTTGTTTTTTTACATTTTGACTAGTTTGGACCGGTTTTGACTGGTCAAAACCGGATACACGCTAAGTGGGCCGGTTTTGATCCATTTTAGCAAATTTTACTATTTGGGCCTAGACCAAACCGGCCCATTAAGAGTGACCCACGCCCAGCCCGTCCCAGAACCCAATAAAATTATGTGGGCCGGTGCTGGTTTGAACTGAACTGGCCCGGTTAACAGCCTTAGTTGTGATTTAAACCCTTTGATTTTCATGATTTCCACCTCACCTTATTAATCGTTTAAGTCCATTTCATTGATCGGTAGGGCGGTAGGGCAAACAATGCAATTACTCCATTAATTCTGTTCACGCATCAGCATAGTTGGAGCTGCTGCAGTAAGGTGCCGACGATTAATGCTTTGAAAGACAACACATGTGATGGTTGGACCAGAATCTTCATCTAAAAGAGGATAATTTGGCAAATATTCAGAAGACTGACAGCTTTCTTTTCAAAAGCTAGCTAGTTTTCTTTTTCCTTTCGATGTCGGCATCCGCAATATGACTAAATTAAATTAGATTCGTGTTCTGTAGGACTCATTCAGGAGACGCACTCCTTGATAAGAATCTTTTTATAGTTAAGAAGCTCGAAATCGAGATTTCTGATTAAGAGAGGAGCAATCCATATACCTATTATCTTTGATGGTAAAGCTAGCTAGTTAGTTGCTTCACCGACCCTCTTTAGTAGCATAGCTTCCCTTCACTTTTCTCATCAATTATTGGGAATTTGGAATGACTTGTTTCAATAGAACTTTTTTGGCTATCATATCTTAGATATAGTTTTGGTAGGAGATCTAAGAACATGTTGGCTTAACTGGTATTTCCTTCTTGGTTATATGAGTACCTAGTACATTATTTGAGGTGACTCTCTAATAATACCAAAGCTAACATATTTAACAATATCTGCTTCATTAAGTCACTTTACGATTGCTATAAAAACAATTGATGCACCTCTAATCCTCTAGGCATGCAAATGACCTCCGTATGTTTCAACCCGCCTTTCTTTTTAATCATTACATTTTCATTAAGAGTTTAATTTTTACACACTTACACTTCACAGAAAATTACACTATCAGGTTACATACCAGATGATTAGAAATAATCAAACAAAGAAGTGCAAATTTTACATAATCGGAAAATAAGATAAATAACCTGCTACGAAAGATTAACATTGTAGAATAGTAAGGGGCCGTTTGGTGTAAGGTATTAAAGCAAATAATCTCGGGATAAAATTTTTGATACCTTATTTGGCTGGCAAGTTCGGCATAACTTATTTCGGTATTAACTACCGCGATAAGTTATCCCACCCTTTGGGTGGTATAAGTAATCTCAACATATATTACTTTGGATAAAGCCATAAAATGACAAAATTATCCCCCAAATCCTTTGATTATCACTTTTCAAATATCTCTCTCTCTCTATATATATATATACTAGTTTAGCCACACGTGCCTCGCACGTGTAACTTTTAATCAAGTGCAAAAAATTCAAAATATATAATTTTATTGGAAGCACATATATTTATCATCAGCACTTTCAAGTGGTTAATGAATTTAATATATTATAGATGTAGATTTATAGACTTTTAAAATCTTCTTAAAATCATATTTAGAATTCTTAAACTAATGAAAAGAATATTAGTTGTCATTAATTTTGATGACTTTTAATAAAGAAAGGTTTTACCATAAATATATTTATAGTAAATATATTTATGATAAAAATTAGTTAAATATATTTATGGTAAAATCTTTTCTTATTAGAAGTCATCATAATTAATGACAACTAATATTTTTTTCATTAGTTTAAGAATTCTAAATCAACTAAATTTAATATAAATTTTTTTAAAAATCTAGCAATAAATATAAAATCATTATAATAATAAATAATTTAAGAAGTACCAAATATTTAAACGTTTTAAGTACACAATAAGGATGTAATTAATGATTTTATAAAAATTTGACTTAAAAATAAGTAAAGATTTTATATTATTGGACGCAGAGAGGTGAAACAAAGTATGAACATACAAATTTTGTTAAACAAATAAGAATTTTGAAAGGAAACATAACATATCCAAGTTTTGTGCCCTAAAATATTGTAGAGGTGTTAATTTTAATGGATGAAAAATAAATGAGAAAAAGAAAATTAAAGACGAAGTAAGAAAAGAAAAATTCTTACCTCTTCTTCAACTAACTTAAGAAGCTTTCGAGTACCAGTTATTTCTTTATTATATTCTTTTATTTTATTGGACCACTTTCTGTGATCAACACTTTTATTATGGACATGCGATCGGGTGGCTTCAATGCACTAATTGCAACTTCGCTATTTGCATTCGTTGCTATAGTAGTCTTAAAAAAAGAGTTAGAACATCATTAATGCATGATTTAGAATGAAGATAAACAGATGAGTTAAGTAGATTGTACCTGAATATGCTAGTTGTCTTCGTATATTTAATAGATACAACAAATAATATAAATTAAATCAATTAAGAACATAAATTCAACTAATAACATAAATTAGATCAATTAAGAATATAAGCTAAATTGCTGACATAACAACTAATATTGTATTTAAATCATTAATGAGCAAACAACAATCAATAATACAAAAAGAACAAAAGAATTTTATGACAAAGAAGATAAAATGAATTGACGAAGAGAACCGAGAAAAGAGAACGAAACCTGAAGAAGAGACAAAACTGAGATCAATTATGGATGAAAGAAAAATATGATAAGGTCAGTAAAAAAGCAAAATCAATATGGATTTTATATAAGTTGGTAAGTAAAACCTGTTTTACATAGGATAGGAATTGTTTTGATCCTATTTTAAATAAAAAAAGGTTATGTTAAAACCTATAAAAGATGGAAAAGGAATATTTTTTTTATGAATTTTGGAAAAAAGCTATGGAAGATGGAAAGTTTTTTTTTTTTTTTTTTGAAAAAAATTTGGCAAAAAGCGCTAGAAAGAATAAATAGAAAATAAACGTATTTCATTGTTTGGGGTTCACGGTGGGAAAAGAAGGGATTATATTTTTAAAATTATTTTTTATTTTTATTTTGGAAAAAAGCTATGGAGATGGTAATTTTCTTAAAAAAGATTTGGCAAAAACCGCCAGAAAGAACAAATAGAAAATAAACGTATTTAATTTTTTTTGAGATATTAGATTTGGGATTTTGTGTTGTCCTCTTTTAGTTAGGAGTGGTTAGTTTTTTTGTGAGGAAAGGTATCCTATTTTTGTGAGAAAAGTATTTTTTTTAATTTAATATTACAAAAATAATAAGAAAAAGGTAAAAAAATAATTTTGTCTAAAGCGAAGACTTTTAATAAAGGGCAAAAAATTCAAATCATATTTCTAAGGCCCTTCACACTTTCAATATATTATAGATATAGATTTTATATATATGTATATATATACACACACACACATTATATTATATTACTACTATATATAAGAGAGAATGTGAGATTTTGGTAGTCCTCACATCAATTTTTTGTCCATTTTATCTTTAATTTAAATTTTAATTACTCTACAATTTTTTATCCATTTTGATAAATTTGAACAATGATATGCGCTTATTAAATGCTACAAAAGTGACGAGTCATGAAAAAATGATAGTGACACCATAAAAATTATTTGTACAATCAAGTTCAAAATTGATTCAAGGATTTATTGTCTTTCTATTTTGTAGAAATATTTATTAATCTTACTTCAATTTTTCATTATTTCTTTATCACGGACAAGTAATTAACGTATATTGACATTCCCTTTCTAACTCAGTTCATGCTTAATTATTAAATAAAATGTTTTATTGTATATATAGCTAAAAATGTTTGAATTTTTTTTTTTAAATTTTAAAAAAACATAATTTAACTCTCCAAATATTAATGATACTATATAATGAAAAATGAGAGTAATTTTTTTTCACAGTTTTTGATGATGAATTTTTTTAACAAAAAATGGGATTATCAATATTTTATAGAATTTAGGACAAAATAAGTAGTTTAATATGAAATATTATAGCTACACGTTTAAGAAATATCAACATAAATTTCTTAAGATGTATTGTTAGGAAAAAAAAATTACTAAAGTTAAAAAGAAGTAATTTTTCAATTTCTTTTGTATGGTTTGATATGAAGGAAAATCTACAAAAGTATTTTATTGAACCAAGTTTTTTTAATTATTTAAATTTAGTTCTATTGTTATTTATAAATTAACTTTATTGATGTTATCATACAACAATTTGTAGTGTTAAATATTTATTACATCACTTTGAATATCAATTATTTTTTTTTTATGATAAATGGGTTAATTAATACAAGTTTAAGTGAAAAAAACTTAATAAAAAAGAATTGAGGAAAAAATGATGAAGTTAATTCAACATAAAATAAAACTTGATTAAACTAAATAAGGTGAAGGGTAATTTTGTAAACAAACTATCTATTCTTAGAATAAATTCAATGCATATCATTTTTAGTACCACAAACTAAACAACCACTTAAAAATAATACTAGGATAAGTAATCGCAGGAAAAGTAATCCTATTATAACTAATCACAGCATAACTAATCCCAACATAAATTGTTTCCCAACCAAATGACCCTTAAGGGTTCACCATCATTAAGGAACCAGGTCCCTAAGAAGTTATAAATAACAATAAAATACGAACACAAAGTAAATGCACAAAATAAATCAATACATGAGATTTTTACATGCAAACCTCCTTGCTCAAGGGAGGAAAACGACGACTTGTCCTCACAGGATTTCCAGGCTCCATTGTAATCAATCAACTCTAATTACAAACTCCAACAGGATTTAACTCTAAATCCTAAAGCTTATAATATGTCACTACCTAAACCTGGGCCTGGCCGTGGTAGGCAATCTAAAACCCACCATGGACTGGAGACAAACCCCTTATCCTTACTTCAAGAGAACATAAATATAAACAATAGAAGTCAACCAAAATAACAACGAGAAGGATAAATAAACCAAGTGATAGTTCTAAGAATTAAAATATACCGACTCAATAATTGTCCATAAAGCCTCTAAACTCAGAATACCAAACTAAGTTGGGACATGCCCCTGACTATGACAGAAAGGAATTCACAATTCCTAAAATATGAAAATAAACCAAATGAAATGTCAGGGCTTTGTGAAATATAGAGGCTCACCACTTCACAGCAAAACAACCGACGAACCACACCACCTAACGCTGCATATGAATAATAGAATAGTCCTACGAACCTATATTATGAAATGATGCAACATTCGAAGATGTTCAATGGGGAGAGCACTGGCATGTAACTCAAGGGATGGGGATAAAATAGTGCAGTTATCTAAATCCAGTTAAAATATAACACCCTTGGTTTTGACCCTTCGACAATTTTCTAGAATTCTAGTCTCTGGACCCAATACAACTCATGGTACGAGCCGTATATCGGGGTAAGGATGTAAGGACCAGTCGTATGTTGACCAATGTTGGTTGGTAGGATGGATTTTGGTTACTGGAATGGATACGACTTAGGGGTACGAGTTGTATTGGTGGGAACAGATTATTTGGTTCCTTAACTTAATCTTAGATTTTGGTTGCTTAGGATGGTGCTGAGTACGAGTGGCTCACCGTAAGCCATAATCCAAGGTACGAGTCATACCCAGGACTTTTATGGTGGATAGTGTTCAAACCTTCTGTGATTCTATCTTGCCAGGGATACAAGTGAAAGGAACAGATCGTATGCTTTGAATGCGACTTGGTTGGATGAGTTGTATGCTGGACAGTGTTGGAACCAAATATTGAGTCTAGGATACTTGTAAAGGGTACCAATCGTATAGCAGGGTATGGCTCGTGAGGGTCAGTCACACCCTGTGATGGGATTTTGTGCAACTTAAGTGGGGTATTCTGGATATTTCTCCACTTATTCTAATAAGGTCCCATGACTTCTAACCTACTTGGGAGGTTATTTACCATATTATTCCATTCATTAACACTTAGAAACTCTTCTAAAACACTCTATAATTCTCTTAAAAACTTTTGGGCAAGGGAAGCCAGAGTTTTAACTAGGGGATTAATTTGGGGCTTGTCATGTGATTTCTTTCCATCATAATCTTGGTTTAAGGCATGTTCTTTTTCCTCATTGCTAATTTTATCTAAAGGCATTGTTTTATGAATGTTTTCATGACTTCATTGATTTTATGATTTTGGTTTTCAAATATGGATTGGGGGTTTTGATATTAAATGGTTGGTTATGGTTTTTCATGGTTTTAATTATGCTTTATGTGAATTAATGGTGGTTTTGGATAATTGGATTGCATGGGAATGGCTTAATGGTAATTGGAATTGGCTTTGGTTATATTATACCCCCAATGTGTTTCACAAGATGACTATAATAATGTTTTTATTGCATTGAGTACTTTTAATGAAACTCATTTTCGTTTTAAACCTAAGTAAATGAATTATACATGGTTTAAATGGCTAAATGGATATGCTTTTGGGGTACATGGAATCCCCCAAGTGGTTTAATATGGTAAATGGAAGGGCACTTGAAAGTCTCCTTAAACCTATATGATTGGCTATGCATAGTACTTGCAAGTATGGTCGTTATGACGATACTACTGCTAAATGGCCTTGATTAATAAATAGTAAATAGATTGGTTGGTTGCTTGGTAATGGTTTTACTTAGGAAATAATGACGGGATGTGTAGAAAAGCCGTAGAAGGTGGAGTTCCCCGGGGGACCAAAATTAGAAACTCATATTTGCCGATGTGAGGTTGGTCTTGGTGACCGTGTGCATGATGTCATACTATATTTTTGGAGATGTATTAGTCATCCCAGATTTTCTTCCCTGGTCATGCGGCTTCACGCACTGGGACCCTTTCAGCAGGGGGAGCTGAACCCATATAGCACATAAATGGATTAGGATGGCAAAGCTACACAACCAAGGTAAAGGTTTTAAATGCATGCTAAACCTGGTCCTCTTTCCTGGCATGGTTATATATATATATGTATAGTTGTGTGCATATGGATGGTTTTACTTGGATTTATAAATGGCATTATTTTATACTTATCCTGAGATCATGCTAGTGTTCACCCACTAACCCGTCCACTGGCAGTTGTATACCCACGCTATGCAGAAACCGACCGTTCTACTCCTCTTACATAGTGATTTACTTGGGGATCAACATTGGACTAAAACAGTGAGCTTCCATCATTTCGGAAGGCTCTATTTCATGTTATGGATATTTCAGACACTTTGATTTTATTTTGGATATTGGTTTTGGCCATGGTTGTGGACATGTCCCAACCAGATTTTATTACTCTTTTGGTTAGAGACTTTGTGGTACTGCTATGGGTTAGAATGGGAAGGATTAGTATTAGTGTCGGCCTTAGCATTGGAATAAGCTGGTGGGCTGACATCATTAGACATAATTTCTCATTGTTCTATCATATTTTATTTTGTGATTAGTTATATTATGTTTTGGAACTCATTTGGTTATGGCTTGGTTTATGGCCTTTCGTATGGTTTGGTACGGTTGGGCAGTTGGTGTAGAATGGTTGGACTTGGTTGGTTAGGTCACGATTGTGATCCTATCCCAGAGTCTTTATGTGAGCTGTTATGCTATCTTGTTATATGCTTGAAATTTAGCCAACTCAGGGCAGGTGGCTAGAGGTTGTGTTTGGTAACGGGGTGGTGGTCTCCGATCCCGGTCAGACTTAGGACGCTCATTACGACAAGGCCCCCGGTCGGGTTGTATCATAAAATAACATGTACAACATTTTTTGATACATATATAGGATGACGGGATAGGGGAACAAGTCCAATTACATGATATTTGAAATCATTAGCCTCAACTATGTAGCTCGCTCCATCCTAAAGGAACCCACAAGCTATATGGGTCCAACTCCCCCTGCTAGAAGGGCCCTTGTGCATATGAGCCACACGTAGCGAGGAAAACCGAGGAAAGAATAAGGACACCAAGGAGATATCCATCCAAAATAAAATGTGTATCTAGACATATGGTCATATAGCCCCCAACATCATCAAACATTGTTTCAAGTGTTAAGCCTCCTTCCCCCTGGGACTACAGTTTCACGGTGAGCTACAAAATTTTCTTTAAGCCCCAATTAAAATAATTTGTATATGAATCCAACCATTAACCCAAGAGTCATTTATTAAGGTATTTACCAACATAGTATCCTCATACTAATATGCTAGCAAGTTAATTCAATTATGCCAAACTAGTCCATATAACCATTAGACTCCCAAGTTTTATTTAAAATACAAAACCATGGCCACAAAGGGCATTCCAAAATCTTATTTTTTCATTTATCATTTAATGCAATGCAATGGGTTCAAAAGACAAGTTAAACCATGTAAATGTCCCTATTCAAAATCAAGTTTAAATATGGGTTGAGGTTAATGTTATTATCAAACAAAAATCTTATCAACTTGGGGAAACCCATGTCCCCCATTCCAATCAATATCATAATGCACCAATTCAATCCCAAAACCATTAATTAAAGCATGAATAATTCCTTTAAAATATGAAATAAACAATTCAAGTAGTAATACTAAAAAATCCTCAACCCAATTTCAAACCCATTAGTTAAAACACATGAATATTGATTAAATAAATACCAGAATGTAAGTTTTAAGTTAAGGAATGAGAACATGCCTGAAATATAGAGGAAATCAAAGAGAAATCGAAGATTAGAGCCTGAATGGTAAATTACTTGTGAAACCCTTGAACTTTTTTAGGTTGGGAGTTAAAGAGGAGAATGTTGGTATTTGATCTTTGTCGAATGAAGAAAAGGGGTTTATTTGACATTTAAAAGTTGTGAAAGTGGTAAAAGGGCCAAAAACCCCTCACCCCAAGTAAAAAAACAAAAGCTGAATGAAAAATACATAGAGGCATGACACGCGGATATAGCTTAGCCTCCGTCCCATACCTTTATCCCAAAATCTAAGTGGCGTGGCATGCCACTATTGTGGAGGCTTACTGCCTCAAGGTTTCAAAATGACCTAGAACCCCTTCCAAAAATTTTAAAACTTCCCAAAATGCCTTTTTAACCTGCCTAATCATAGTTCAGGTAAAAAATCGACATTACACATGTGGGAGAGTCAAATATAAATGATGAAAATTTTATGGGGTCTCACATTATCCCCCCCTTAGGATCATTCATCCCCAAATAAGGAGTTATGATATTTATAACACAAGAATAACAAGAATGCAGTAGAATCCAAAGACAAACTCAAAATGCAACAAGAGGGAAACAAAACTCATACCTTAAACACTTTTGTCCAACACGAGAAACAAGAATGAGTACTTAGCTTTCATGTCTTCTTCAACTTCTTATGTAGCTTCGTCCCCCTTCTGTTTCTCCAAAGAACCTTCACCGAAACTACATCCTTGGTCCTCAACATATGAACTTGCTATCCAATATCTCAATCAGGACTTTCTTATAAGAAAACAAATCTATAACACCAACGTCCTCAACCGGCACTATCAAAGAAGGGTCATCCATACACTTTTCAGCCTAGACACATGGAATACGAAATGAATCAAATCCAAATTCGTTGGTAATTCTAAATCATTAGAAACATTCCTGATTCTCCTTATGATTTGGTATGGAATAATGTAATAGGGACTGAGCTTTCCCTTCTTCCCGAATCTCATGACTCCTTTCATAAGAGAAACCTTCAAGAACACCCAATCACTTACCTCAAACTCTAACTCCCTTTGCCTAATATTTGTATAAGACTTTTAGAAACTTTGAGAAATCGTAAGCCTTTCTATAATTACCTTTACCATATCCATGGCTTGGTAAACCAAGTCAGAACCTAACGACCTAGTCTTACCCATCTCAAACTATCCGATTGGAGACCTACACCTCCTACTATAAAGATCCTCAAAAGGATCCATTTGAATTCTAGAATGATAACTGTTGTTGTAAGCAGACTCAATAAGAGGAAAATGGACACTCCAACTTCCCTTAGTATCAATTGTTGACACCTAATTTTTGCCCTCCACGACTAAATTTAATCCTGAGTTTCTTTGATTTTTAATGATATTAAAATATTTATTCCATCTGAATAAAAAATTATTAAATATATTTGTACGTAATTTTGTCATTTTAAGTAGTGATTATAATTTATCGTATTCAATTATACGAGATTTTATAATTTTGTTACTTAAATATTTATTTTATAAAATATTGAATATTAATCAAGTCTTAGAGATTCAAATGATTAAAGTTTTAATTTAAATATAATTTTATCTCAAAAAATAATTTATTCGGATAAATATGTGTTTGATTTTATAAAATCAAGAAGCCCGGGATTAAAGGAAGTATTAATTCGCATCGAATTTTAATTTAATTTAGTCAATCTATTAGATTTGGCCATAATTGAAATTAAATTGGCCATACTTGTAATGCAATCCGTCAATTGATTTCTAATTTGGTCAAAATTAAATAAATATGGCTAAATTTTAAATCCCAATTGGGGTTATATTTTAAATAACCCCAAAATTCTCAAAAACTCTCATAACTTCTACCTAATTACACAAAAAAATAATTTCAAATTGTACTATTTCTCCCCAACTTTGTCTTTTCCTAATTTTAAAATTCAAAAAGTTGTACTACATTGTACAATTTTTCACCACATTATCTTCCACCTCACCTTATCTTTAATTTTAAAATTTCAAAAACACCCTTAATTACTTTTTCTCCCACATTGGTGGATGACAAGAAATAAATCTTCATCCTTTCCTATAAATACTTTTCTCCCACATTGGTGGAAGAGAGGAAAAAAATCTCATTCTTCCTATAAATACTATCACTACTTTGGTCAGGGGAAAAAGGAAGAAAAAAAAAAAGAGGCTAGAAAGGTGAAAAAATCCTTTTTGAGCAAAATACTTATTTTTATTGAGTAAAATTTTTGTTTCATAGAGTTGGTCGGCTAATGAAAAATTTCAAGCTACCGGCGATGTGTTTTTGGTGGTGGTTGATTCCGAAGAAGCTCGTAGTCTCGTTTTTCTTCCCCAAAAAGGTAAACACATCTTTTTTTTTTAGTTTTTATTATCGTTTTCTTCTACATCTTTTTTCTTCTTCATAGTTTGTAGATATAATTTTGTTTGCTGGGATTGTATGCTGTAGATGGCCTTAAAGTCCCTAGGACGTTGTGGTATCGATATTCTAATTATTTTCATGTTCATGATATAAAAATGAGCAAACAATAGTTGTATGTGTCATTTTTTTTTTTACTTTATTCTTTGATTATTTTGAATAAAGTTTCAATATTTGCTTAAAAGATGTATTTATACTTTGTTTAAACTCATTAATGTTGGATATATTTATTTTTAGCATGTCAAGTTATTTTCTTTATGTTGAAAAGAATAGTTAATGTTGAATGTTTCGCCTTTTCACCTTATTCTTTAATTATTTTGGATAAAGTTTAGATCTTTGCTTGAAAAACATAATCATGTTTTGTTTAAACTCATTATTGTTGAATATGTTTATTTTTAGCATGTAAAGTTATTTTCTTTATGTTGAAAAAAATAGTTAATATTGATTGTTTTACCTTTTGACCTTATTCTTTGATTATTTTGGATAAAGTTTAGATCTTTACTTGAATAGTCATACCCATGTCTTGTTTAAGCTCATTGTTGGTAGATATGTTTGTTTTAGCATGGAAAGTTATTTTCTTTATGTTGAAAAGAATGGTTAATATTGATTGTTTTACCTTTTCACTTTATTCTTTGATTGTCATGTATAAAGTTTTGATCTTTGCTCAAAATACAAACTAATGTCTTGTTTAAATTTATTGTTGGCGGATATGTTTGTTTTAGCTGTAAAGTTGTTTCTTTTATGTTGAAAAAATAGGTACTATTGTTTGTTTCGCCTTAATAAAAATAATATTTTATTAAATCAAGAATTTTTTATTTACTTGTTAATTATTTTAAGGGATCTCCAAAATCTTCATATAAAAGATGTAGTGATAGCTTTATTTTTCATCCACGATGTTTATTCCTCTTTTTCGCATATTTTCAAATTTGTCAAAACGATGAGAAAGTTCAAATTTTTGTGGCTAAATAGAATTATTTAGATATTTTCGACTCATGCATAGTATGATTGTGAAATAATATTTCACTTTTAGAAATGCTAAAATTTATTCTAATTTTCTTGCGCCCTTTGGATTGTTATATGTGCTCTTTATGAGTGTAAAGACTTGATTCGTGTCTCTCATTGATTCATAATATCAAAGGAGAATCAACGATGTCTTAGAAATATAAACCATAGGTCATTACATGTTTTTTTCTCTTAAAATTTTGGTTGTAATTTAGATGTTTGAATTTTCGTTAATGTCGCCTTAATTGAAATTTAAAGATTCTCTTGCTTGAAAAGTTAACCTTTATTTTTGTTTGTTATATGGATTAGTATCTATGTTTGTTCAATTTTAGAAGTCATGAGTATTTTCCTTGTTGCCTCACCCCTTTACTTTTGCAAGGTTACGTTGTTTGTTTCTTGCATTAATTCATTGAATATGGCTTTTTGCCTTTCACTTTTATTCATTCTTGTATGAACATAAATCATGAGGCATGTAAGTGGGTGTCTTTGCTTTGCATTTTATTTGTTGACTCTCATTCTTGTGCAAGTGTGCTTATCATTGTCATTCAAAATTGGTTCTTGATATTTTCTTTTGCTTTGAAATATGTCACTTTTATGCCTTGAACGTATATTAATTTCTTTATCTTTTCTTTGCATGCAAAAAAAATGTCTCGAGTCCAAATGGATTCCTCTTCTCTTGCATTTCATAATGGGAGAATGAGGTCTACCCCTTCGAGTCAAGTTCGAAGTTTAAACCCGAGGTCCACTATATGGCGTGTGGGTGCTTGAAGATAGACAAAGAAGGAAAATGGGTCAAAACCCATTGATGAGGTCATTAAGAGACTTGAAAAGTGTCAATTTTTATTATTGTCTTTGTTTTATTTATTCATTTAGTCATTTATTTATTTATTCATTTAGGCCTCAAAGCCAAAGTTTTATTTAATATAGGTGGAGCAAAACTCGAGCCAAAGGCTCAAAAAATAGTTTAGGACAGTTGAAATGGGTTGGAATCCCAACTAGACTAGGACATGTCTCGTTGATTTGGGCTCAATGGCCTAAATCCTTTACTTTCTCCTCGCTTCTCCTTTTATGTGTTTATTAGTTTTGTTTAGACATAGTTAAAATCCTTACTAAGTCGCCTAAATCTATTTTACACAAGTCCTTTTTTTTAAAATCAAATCACTATTTCCACAAATTAATCTTTTCAGAAGTTAATCAAAAGATGTTTTCAAACAGTCTTGATAACCGCAAGTTAGCGGACGTTTTAGGTGCCATCACCATCCTAAAACGGTAATAGGAACCGCTTATCTAGAATCTCCAACTTAAAATAATTTTTCAGTTTTGAATCATTCGAAGTAACTCTCTAAAGGTTTCTTAATTCCTTTTCAAAATTAAGTGGCGACTCTTCTCAAAAAGTTAAAATTTCTCCGCAAAACAGAAATGGCGACTCTGCTGGGGATTTGTAACTAGGTTCTAACCAAATATTTGATTTTGTCTTTTGATTAACTGTTTATGTGTTTATATTTTTCGATTCTATAAAGTTTAACTATCGCATCTCATGGCATATTTCTGCATTATTTAAACTATTTTGGGGTTTCGTAGATGTCCCGACCCCTGTTATTCAATTCCAAAATATGTTGAAAATACAAACGGCTTATTAGCACATGAGTCGTCTGATGGCTGTTCATATTTTCAAACTCAACCAATGTTCAAACCTACTCTAGATACCTAGGATAGAACAAAACCAAAACTCTATTTTAGGCATGAGCCTAGGACGACCCAATACCCGAGCGGGTATTGGGCCCATTAGAAAGCCTGCCCTACGTCTATTGAACCTGAGTCAATTATAGACAAACCATATTTATGTGTTGAAGAAAATGTATGCCTGTCTAATTCAATCCATTATCCTTTGGGGGTCAGGAAAAAGCTTGATTTGCTTACTTTCGTAAGAAGAATTAAAGCAAGTTAAGCAAGAAATTGATTAATTTGGGAGGTTGCATTTAAGGCACAGTTTAAACATCAATGGATGTCACCAATATAAGAAATGGATAAATCTAAGAAGGGGAAGGCTGATAGAAGAAGCACTCAGGAATTAGTATTTTTTATCCCTTGTGTGGGAACGTATCTTCTTTCATGTTATTTCCCTTTCCCTAAAGATTGTATCCCTCTTTCGTTATCTTTTGTAGGAATTTATGACATTTTAGTGTCTATAAAAGTTGGTGGATAATGCACTGACCTTAAGCAAGCATATATTTTTTTTTAAAAAATCGTTAGGCCCAAACCTTTGGCTCAAAAGGGTCACCTAATTAGGATGCACGTTTATTACAATATGCTTGTATAATATAACTATTTATGTGCTCATACGTGTTATGTTGATTTGAATCAAAGGCGAACTAATCCAATCCCATTTTCCATAGAACATCTCTAGGCAGAAATATACCCCACTATACAAAAGTCCGACTAAAAGTACTCCAAGTCTCCCAAGTTTCTCAGAAAAGTCTGTAGTCATTCTTAAAACTTCCAAATGATTTCTACCATTTTAGGAAAGTTGACTTTAGAATCATAAAAAGCTGTTATAGTTTCAAACTACGTAGGGCCTGATTTCTCCTCCATGAGATACATAGGCAGTCTTTCGGCCTAGCCCATATCTCCAAAAGCTCTGTTGTCCTCCACTTTCTTGAAGGAAGAAGAAGAGTTAAACCTTCCCAATAAATTCCACCTATCCATATCATTGAGAAAAATCCTGTTCATTGAAATCCTCGAGTCATCATTATTTCATGGATCAATTCGCATAAGATGAGAAACAACTCTATGTGTTTACTTTCTACCTTACCATCTTGCTTTAGTTATTACTAACAGAATCTAACACATCAGCGTTTGAGTTGTTTTTACTTTGCAGGTAATAGAAACTACTCTTTGTTGGCATAAAATGATCCTACTTCACCAGATCAAAATGAATAAAAGATCTGCTTCTTGACTATAGCTTTGTTACGAGAAAGGAAAAATGACTAGTAGTAAAACTGGACTCTACCAATCATTTTTCAACCCTGTAAGTGATAGTCTCGAGAATGGAATAAGGTAAAATATGAGGGAAGAATTTTCCAAGAAAATCGGAATCATGGAAGATTGATTGGAGGAAACATTATTGAATTGGACCTCCAATCCACTCATGACTCATCTCCCGTCGTATAATAGTAACTTAAAACCTGCCATTGTTATGTTATGTCAAGAAGAAAAATAATGGTAGCCCTAGAACAGTCAACAGAAGAGTCAAAGAGTTCGAGAATCAAAGAATCCTAATCTAGAGAAAACCGAGGTGGTTAACTAGGAAGGCGATGACACCATTGGACATTTGATCCTTTGCTCTATCAAGACAAACGCAATGCAAACGTCATGTCATCCATAAAAGTACTTATTTATATCCTAGTAAGATGGGTAAGAGTATTTTTAGGGCCATTATGAGTTTATGTACGAACTACGTTTGACCTGAATTCCCAAAAAGGGATACGTAGGCGGCCTATGTCGTCTTCGGTCAACCCGTTAGGAAAATTTATCATTTCCTTTTATATACGAACTACGTTTGACCTGAATTCCTAAAAAGGGATACAAAGGTAGCCTATGTCGACTTTGGTCAACCCCTTAGGATACTTTATCCTTTCCTTTTATGTATGAACTACGTGATGACTTGAATTCCCAACAAAAGGGATACGTAGGTGGACTATGTCGGCTTCGGTCAACCCATTAGATTTTTCTATATATCCTTAGCGTAGTCTTGAACTATGTTTGACCCGATTCCTGCTTCAACGGGATACGTAGGCACCCTAATGGCTCGGTTATATAACCCCAGGAAATGGAAACTGGGGCAGAATTTTCGAGAAGGAATCTCAAAAATTCACAAGGGAAGATAGACATCCAACAAGGAGAACGAAGACTAACAAAGAGTTTGGATCTTCTCAAGATGATATCATCTCAGACTACTTTAAACTGGGGAAGAAATTTTGAGGAGGTCCTCAAAATTTCCACTAATATATCGAAATATATTTCAAATTCCCCAGCACTAGAGGTCGAAGTTGAGATTTGAGAATCACCACCTGTGATAAAGTCTAGGAAGACTGAATCTCCGTCTTTGATAAAACTTCTGGTACAGAGCCTAGACAATGCTGAATCCCTAGCAATCCTCCGTCAAACATCGGACATTGTCAGAATCAAGAGAAAGATGGTCATTGAGCTAGCACATGACATGAATGGCAGAGATTTTCTAAAGTTTTTCAGGAGTTTTCGAAACTATTTTCTAAAAAATTAAGACTACTTTAAAAAAATCTATATAAATATTTTACTTAATGATTGCCTAGACATCAATTAGGATGGGGAGTCAAGGCTGGAAGTCCCAACATGCTGGAGTACCCAAAATATGGCGTAGAGGAAATGGAGAATCGAACAAAGTAAACACGGAGTAGTTTCACTCAAATTAATCATTTTTCTGTGGATGCAGGGATCAATACACAAAAATGAGAGTCTCTTTCAAAAATCCCTGAGCAAATTGGGAGCCACACCAGAGCACTAATTCTCAAGAACAGTGTTTTTGGGTATCCTTAAAAATGGGTTTAATACCCATTTATTGAGGACCTTTTGAATTGTCCATCTCATTTCTTGAGATCATGGAGGAGAAACAAAAGTGTCTTGTCTTCTTTACAAATATTGTATTTAGAATTTTTCTAAAAAAAATAGTCGCTAGGAAAAGCGACTTTATGTCTACTAATCATCTACCTTGAGTACAGGTACATGTATAAATAAAGACGCAGACAAACAAACTCAGGTGAAACTGTTTTCAAATTGCCAAGAGGCTCATTCATATCATTGCCAAGAGGGCCATTTCATAGCATTGCTGAGAGGGCCATTTCATATCATCGCCGAGAGGGCTATTTCATATTATTGCTGAGAGGGCTATTCACATCATTGCCAAGAGGGCCATTCATATCATTGTCAAGAGGTCCATTTCATAGCATTACCAAGAAGGCCATTCATATCATCGCCGAGAGGGCCATTGCATATTATTGCTGAGAGGGAATTCACATCATTGCCAAGTGGGCCATTCATATCATTGCCAAGAAGGCCATTTCATAGCATTGCCAAGAGGGCCATTCATATCATCGCTGAGAGGGACATTGCATATTATTGCCAAGAGGTCCATTCAATATCTACTGACACACAAGACATAAATACTGGCATCGAGGATATCATCAGTATTTTATATCTATTGTCTCACAAGACATAAACATTGGCGTCGAGGATATCATCACAATTCAATATCTGTTGACATGCAAGACATAAACGCTGGCGTCGAGGATATCATGAGCATTCATTATCTGTTGACACATAATACATAATTGCTGGCGTCGAGGATATCGTTAGCATTTCATATCTATTGACACGCAATACATAAGCGCTGGCATCGAGAATATCATCAGCATTTCATATCTGTTGACAAATAAGACATAAATGCTGGCATCGAGGATATCATCACCATTCAATATCTATTGACACACAAGACATAAACACTGGCGTCGAGGATATCATCAGCATTTCATATCTGTTGACACACAAGACATAAATG
The DNA here is from genome assembly GCA_030864225.1 of Capsicum baccatum var. pendulum. Classification (NCBI taxonomy): domain Eukaryota; kingdom Viridiplantae; phylum Streptophyta; class Magnoliopsida; order Solanales; family Solanaceae; genus Capsicum; species Capsicum baccatum. The sequence goes on from CM061560.1 coordinate 116,248,053, forward strand.
CTGGCATCGAGAATATCATCAGCATTTAATATCTATTGACACGCTAGACACAAATGCTGGCATCGAGGATATCTCATCATTTTATGAATCAGCATCTGAATGTACAAGAGCACACGATTTGAAGGGACGTCTTTAAGTCGGTGTCTAAAGATGGATGATGTATGAGATTTCCTAAAAATTGACAATTTGAGGGTCATCTATAAGTTATATTATTTGAAATAGTATTGTATGCAAGATCACCTATGATTTGATAGCCTGTAGGTCATCTGTAAGCCACAACAACATCCTAATCGGATAGTGTGCAAGATCGCCCAAAATTTAATAGTTTAGAGGTTATCCATAAGTCGCAACTAAATCCTTACCATAGAATATATGAGATTATCAAATTGATACGTCCAAGGATTCTCTATAAACCGCGTCATATCCAAGATCGATTATGTGCAGGATTACCCAAGGACTAGCAATTTGAGTAATATCTATAAGTCATATTGTATCCAAGGTCGGATGATGTGCAGGAACACCTAAAAGCTAGCGATAGGAGGGATATCTGTAAGCCATCTCTTATCCAAGGTCGTATAATATACAGGATTACCTAAAAGCTAGAAATTCAAAGGATATCTGTAAGTCGCCTCGTATCTGACATCAAATAATGTGTAATATTATCCAAAGATTGACAATTTAAGGAAAATCTATAAGTCGTATCGGTACAAAAGATGCACAAGACTTACCTGAGATCACATGCAAAAAATTATTATCAATAATCGGAGATGTTATCATGCCACATACGACAAGAACTATAGGTGACTCAAAAGGGTTGCTGCATCAGCGCAAGATTAGGCAGTTGCAGGGACCATTCTGTATAAAGTGTCATCGATGTCCAAGAGAGACACTCACTTTGAAGACATATTCAATCGATAAATAAGATAATTATGCAATGACCAAGAGAGTTGTTGTGTCTATTGTTGTAAGTTATTTCCTTCAAAACAGGTACATGAAAGGGATGCCTTTGCTTTTCAGGCAATAACATACGTGGAGATATGGTAAAGACTATATACCTCTTTCGTGAATTATGTTTAGCCCTAACACTTTTTGTTTGAAACACTGTTAAGAGAATTAGAGAGGGTGAAAATCTCAAATCAAAACTAGAGGTGGGGACAACTCCAGATATGACGTAGCACAATGTGGAACTCTTTCTTAGTAGCAAAACGGGATATAGTTTAAAGAGGGACATCAAACTCTTTGGACGCGAGCTAAAGGATGATCGCCACCACCATCCAACCACACCCCTGTTAGAAGGCATGTGGGTAGTTTGAGATATTTTGGTTTCAGCTTCACCTTCGGTATATTTCTAAACTCATACCAAAGGTAAACTTCTATTTTTTTCAGATTCGGGTGGCAACACACTTAGAGTTTTGGAACTTATGTCCAGGTAAGTTCTTGACTATGGATGTGAAGGATCCCACATTCATGGTTAAGAGGTTACAAGCCTCTTTTCCGCAACTCGATCAACTTGTCACTCATTCCTAACCAAAGATAGTCCAAAATAAAAGATTATCTTTTCTACCGATTGAGTCAAACTACAGGCAGTCTGATTCCCTGAGTCTTAGGGATATGTAGGCTGGGCTCTATGTAGAAAACTCGACTGTATTCCAACCTCCTCCCCAAATTCCTCAATTTCTTAGCTTTTCAGTTGTCAAAAACTCTAAAAAACTGAGATAGCTGGTTATTTTTTTTGAAAATCGTGCCTTAAATCAAGTTTAATGAACTTCAAGTAGCCTGAATTATTTTGTAACCTGAGATATGCAGGAAACCCGACCTGGGTTCGACCATGACTCTATGAGACTAATGCAAAAGCCAACCTCTTTCAGTTTCGAATTTGTGGTCGGACAAAAATTAGGAACGTTAACCTCTCTTTGCCTAGGGTTACTTGCATCCACCCTACCCAAAAGGAGGGGGCAGTTGTTGACACCTAATTTTTGCCTCCACGACTAAATTTAATCCTGAGTTTCTTTGATTTTGAATAAAGTTAAAATATTTATTTCATCCGAATAAAAATTTATTAAGTATATTTGTACGTAATTTTATCATTTTAAGTAGTGATTATAATTTATCATATTCAATTATACGATATTTTATAATTTTTTTACATAAATATTGGATTTTAATCAAGGCTTAGAGATTCAAATGATTAAAGTTTTAATTTAAATATAATTTACTCTCAAAAAATAATTTATTTGAATAAATATGTGTTTGATTTTATAAAATCAAGAAGCCCGGAATTAAAGGAAGTATTAATTCACATCAAATTTAAATTTAATTTAGCCAATCTATTAGATTTGGCCATAATTGAAATCAAATTAGCCATAATTGTAATACAATCCGTCAATTGATTTCTAATTTGGTCAAAATTAAATAAATATGGCTAAATTTTAAATCCCGATTGGGGTTAAATTTTAAATAACCCCAAAATTCTCAAAAACTCTCATAACTTCAACCTAATTCCACAAAAAAATAATTTCGAATTGTACTACATTGTACTATTTCCCCTAACTTTGTCTTTTTCCAATTTTAAAATTCAAAAGTTGTACTACATTGTATAATATTCCACCATATTATCTTCCACCTCACCTTATCTTCAATTTTAAAATTTCAAAAACACCCTTAATTGCTTTTTCTCCCACATTAGTGGATGACAAGAAATAAATCTTCATCCTTTCCTATAAATACATTTCTCCCACATTGGTGGAAGAGAGGAAAAAAATCTCATTTTTACCTATAAATACTACCACTACTTTGGTAAAAAGGGGGAAAAAGGAAGAAAAACAAGAGGCTAGAAAGGTGAAAAAATCCTTTTTGAGCAAAATAGTTATTTTTATTGGGTAAAAATTTTTGTTTTGTAGAGTTGATTGGCTAATAAAAAATTTCAAGTTGCCGGTGATGTTTTTTTGATTGTGGTTAATTCCGACGAAGCTCGTAGTCTCGTTTTGCTGCCCCCAAAAAGGTAAACACATCTTGTTTTTTGTAGTTTTTATTATCGTTTTCTTCTTCATCTTTTTTCTTCTTCATAGTTCGTAGATATAATTTTGTTTGCTGGGATTGTATGTTGTTGATGGCCTTAAAGGCCCTAGAAAGTTGTGGTATCGATATTCTAATTATTTTCATGTTCATGATATAAAAATAAGCTAACAGTAATTGTATGTGTCTTTTTTTTACTTTATTCTATGATTATTTTGGATAAAGTTTTAATCTTTGCTTAAAAGATGTATTTATGCTTTGTTTAAACTCATTGTTGTTGGATACATGTATTTTTAACATGTAAAGTTATTTTCTTTATGTTGAAAAGAATAGTTAATGTTGAATGTTTCGCCTTTTCACCTTATTCTTTGATTATTTTGGATAAAGTTTAGATCTTTGCTTGAAAAACATAATAATGTCTTGTTTAAACTCATTATTGTTGAATATGTTTATTTTTAGCATGTAAAGTTATTTTCTTTATGTTGAAAAAAATAGTTAATATTGATTGTTTTGCCTTTTGACCTTATTCTTTGATTATTTTGGATAAAGTTAGATCTTTACTTGAATAGTCATACCCATGTCTTGTTTAAACTCATTGTTGATAGATATGTTTGTTTTTAGCATGTAAAGTTATTTTCTTTATGTTGAAAAGAATGGTTAATATTGATTGTTTTACCTGTTCACTTTATTCTTTGATTGTCATGTATAAAGTTTTGATCTTTGCTCAAAATACAAACTAATGTCTTGTTTAAATTTATTGTTGGCGGATATGTTTGTTTTAGCTATAAAGTTGTTTCTTTTATGTTGAAAAATAGGTACTATTGTTTGTTTCGCCTTAATAAAAATAATAATTGATTAAATCAAGAATTTTTCATTTACTTGTTAATTATTTTAAGCGATCTCCAAAATTTTCATATAAGAGATGAAGTGATAGCTTTATTTTTCATCCACGATGTTTATTCCTCTTTTTCGCTTGTTTTCAAATTTGTCAAAATGATGAGAAAGTTCAAATTTTTGTGGCTAAATAGAATTATTTAGATATTTTTGAGTCATGCATAGTATGATTGTGAAATAATATTTCACTTTTAGAAATGGTAAACTTTATTCTAATTTTCTTGCGCCCTTTGGATTGTTATATGTGCTCTTTATGAGTGTAAAGACTTGATTCGTGTCTCTCATTGATTCATAATATCAAAGGAGAATCAACGATGTCTTAGAAATATAAACCATAGGTCTTTACACGTTTTTTCTCTTAAAATTTTGGTTGTAATTTGGATGTATGAATTTTCGTTAATGACGCCTTAATTGAAATTTAAAGATTCTCTTGCTTGAAAAGTTAATCTTTATTTTCCTTTTTATATAGATTAGTATCTATGTTTGTTCAATTTTAGAAGTCATGAGTATTTTCCTTGTTGCCTCATCCCTTTACTTTTGCAAGCTTACGTTGTTTGTTTCTTGCATTAATTCATTGAATATGGCCTTCTTTCTTTTACCTTTATTCATTCTTGTATGAACATAAATCATGAGGCATGTAAGTGGGTGTATTTGCATTGCATTTTATTTGTTGATTCTCATTCTTGTGCAAGTGTTCTTATCATTGTCATTCAAAATTGGTTCTTGATATTTTCTTCGCATGCAAAAAAATGTCTTGAGTCCAAATAGATTCCTCTCCTCTTGCATTTCATAATGGGCCAATGAGGTCTACCCCTTCGAGTCAAGTTCAAAGTTTAAACCCGAGGTCCACTACATAGCGTGCGGGTGCTAGAAGATAGACGAAAAAGGAAAATTGGTCAAAACCCATTGATGAGGTCATTAAGAGACTTGAAATGTCTCAATTTTTATTAGTCTTCTTTTTATTTATTCATTTATTCATTTATTTATTCATTCATTTCAACCTCAGAGCCAAAGTTGTATTTAATATAGGTGGATCAAAACTCAAGCCAAAGGCTCAAAAAATAGTTTAGGACAGGTGAGATGGGTTGAAATCTCAACTAGACTAGGACAGGTCTTGTTGATTTGGGCTCAATGGCCTAAATCCTTTACTTTCTCCTCCCTTCCCCTTTTATGTGTTTATTTGTTTATTAGTTCTGTTTAGACTTAGTTAAAATTCCTAGTAAGTCGCCTAAATCTATTTTACACAAGTCTTTTTTTTTTAAAAATAAAATCACTATTTCAACAAATTAATCTTTTTAGAAGTTAATCAAAAGATGTTTTCAAATAGTCCGGATGACCGCAAGTTAGCAGGATATTTTAGGTGCCTAACACTTTCCTAAAACGTTAATAGGACCGCTTATCTAGAATATCTAACTTAAAACGATTTTTCTGTTTTGAATCATTTGAAGTAACTCTCTAAAGGTTTCTTAATTTTTTTTCAAAATTAAGTGGCGACTCTTCTCAAAAAGTCAAAATTTCTCCGCAAAACAGCAATCACATAGGCCCTTAGCATATCCTCCAAAGTCTAAGTAGTCCGTTCTGCTTGTCCATCCATTTGAGGGTGGAAAGAGATACTATGGTTCACCTGAGTATCCAAAATTTTCTAAAACAACTACTAAAACTGAGAGGAAATATGTGTACCTCGGTAAAAAATGATAGACACCGACACACCATGCAACTTTACTATCTCCTGAATGAACACGTTGTCATAATTCTCTCTTGAATAGCTAGTCCTCATAGGGAAGAAGTGAGCAGACTTTGTTATCCTATCCACAATGACCCAAATAGAATCATATTGATTTCGATATCATGGAAGACCCATAATAAAATTCATATTAATCATCTAATAAAATTTATATTAATCATCTCCTACTTATTCGTGGGCAATTCTATCTCTTGGGACATGCCACCAGGACTCAAATGTTCTACCTGAAGTTGCTGACAAACTATACTATTTAGAAAAAAAAATTGCCACATTCCTCTTTATATTATTCCACCAACAGATTTCCTTCAAGTCATGATATATTTTGGTAGAACTAGGATAAACTGTATATCTGTACTCATGAGCTTCAGTCAAATTCTTTCCCGTAACTCATCAATATCAGGAACACACAACCTTCCTTGATACCTTAAGATTCCATCTCCCCCAATCTCGAAAGCTATGATTTGCACAAGTATAGGGTCCATAACCTATTTCTCCTTGACCATAACACCAAGAAATGACTTAACCACTTCCTGAACAATCAATCCTCCATCCTCAGAGTCCAAAAGGTGAACTCCCAAATTGGCCAACCCGTGAATAGGATCTTTAACTCTCTTTTCTCATCCTCAATGTGAGATAAGCTCCCCATAGACAACCTGATACGAGCATCAACAACCATATTAACTTTACATGGGTGGTAGTGCAGACTCATGTAGTAATCCTTAAGCAACTCTAGCCACCGCCTCTGCCTAAGATTTAATTCCTTATGCGTAAATACATACTGCAAGATCTTATGGTCCGAATAAATATTCACATGTACCCTATACAGCTAATGGAACCAAATCTTCAAAGAAAAAACCAAAGCCACCAACTATAGATCGTGAGTTGGGTAATTCTTTTTATGAACCTTAAGCTGCCTGGAATCATAATCTACCACCTTAACGTGCTGCATCAAGACACAACCCAGTCCCACATGGGATGCATCACAATACACAACAAAAACATCAGTACCCTTGGGTACGGTCAAAACAGGCACAAAAGTCAACTTATCCTTAAACTTTTCAAAACTACCTTTATAAGCATCGGACCATAAAAACTTAACCTTTTTCTGAGTTAGCTTTTTCACTGGGGCAGCAGTAAATAAGAAGCTCTCCGCAAACCTCCTAAAATGCCCAGCCAAGCCCAAGAAGCTCCTAATATTGGTTGGATTCGTGGGTCTAGGCCACCATTTAACTGCCTCAACTTTCTATGGATCCACTTTGATCCTTTCACTAGAAACAACATGTCCAACAAAAGTCACAACACTTAGCCAAAATTCATACTTAGAAAATTTTGCATCCAACTTTTGTACTTAAGAGTTTGCAACAGAATTCAAAGGTAATCGACATGATCCTTCTCACTCTTAGATTGCAGATGTCATTAATGAAGACTATAACAAATAAATCCAGAAACTGTCTGAACATCCGATTCATAAGATCCATGAACCATCTGGAGCATTAGTCTTCCCAAATAACATAACCATAAACTCATAGTGGCCATACAAAGTTTGAAAAGAAGTCTTGAAAATATCAACCTCCCAAATTTTTAACTGATGATAGCCCAAAAGGAGATCAATCTTAGAGAAATACCTAGCACCCTAAAACTGATGAAATAGGTCATTAATCCTAGGAAGAGGATACTTATTTTTCACTGTGACTGTATTCAACTGACGATAATATATACACATTAAAAGAGGCCCATCTTTCTTTTGGATGAAATACAGAGGAGCACTCAATGAAGAAACACCAGGATGGATAAAGCCCTTATCAACTAGATTCTTTAACTGCACCTTCAGTTTCTTTAGTTAAATTGGAGCCATCCTATAAAGAGGAATGGAAATGGGATGGGTATCCTATAGAAAATCAATCCGAAAATCTATCTCGCTATTAGAGGAATTACAGAAAGATTATCAGGAAAAACTTTCAAAAATTTACTAATCACAAGGACAGATTATAAAGAGGGACTCTCAAAGTTAGCATCTTTAACCCAAACTACTTGACACCCCTTGGAAATCAATTTCTGAGCTCTAAGATAAGAGATAAATCTCCCTTTGGGTACTAAGGAACTCCCCTTCCATACAATCACTGATTTATTAGGAAAATAAAAACTGACCTTTTGGGTCTTACAATCCAGAGAAGTATAGCACGAATGGAGGCAATCTATCCCCAAGATTACATCAAAATCTACCATGTCAAGTTCTACCAAATCCACCAATATCTCCTTATGGAGAATGGACACTACCAAACCCTTATAGATCTTTCTAGCAATAATAGACTTTCCCACGGGAGTAGAAATAGAAAAAAAGGGTCATAAATATTCTCAAGACCAAAACTAATGTGAAAAACCACATAAGAGGCCACATAAGATAGAGTAGAACCTGGATCAAACAAATAGTAAACATTATGAAAGAAGAGCTATAACATACCAGTGACGACATCTAGGGATACCTGAGGTTCCTGACGAGTAGGAAGTGCATAAAAACTATTTCATCTATTACTGGTACCCAAAGTAGTGACTTTTGGTGGGAGAGCCGAAGAAGTGGCAATTGAGACCTTATTATCTCCAATAACAACTTTAGCTATAGGATATTACACTGCAAAAGATCAGGATGACCATAGTTGAATCATAAATTCCTCTTATCTTCACAATATCCATGGTAAAATTGTCCGTAAAAATAAAAATGAGGGTGAGGCGGGGCTGACTGAGCTTCACTGGTTTGAGACTGAGCACCCCATGCCTGAGGACCACTGTTATCTTGAAATACCAATCACTTGAGGGCTTAGGATAAGAAACACTAGTAGTCGAGTAAGAACTTCCCCAATTCTTGTTGTTAGTCCACTACCTACCATTTCCCCTACTGTTCTACTGGTTAGCACCCTACTTTGCATATTTAAATTTTTTATTCTGCCTTTTTCCTATATCTACCTACTATTTTTTGTCATCCTCTACCTTCTGCATGTAAACTACAGGCCTGGATATATCTATAGCATTATTTAACATAGTAGCCTTGCACTCTTAACACCAAATCACGAGACAAACTAGAAGCAAACATCCTAATTCTGGACCTCATGTTATACACCAACTCTACACCATAATGGGACAATTGTTGGAATTGCAGAGCATTCTCCTTAAAACTCATCTTACCCTGCTTTAAGTTTACAAACTCTTTTACCTCAGCTTCCCTTAACTCCCGAGGAAAGAAGTGATTGAGAAAAGCACCTAAAAACTCATCCCACACAACCATCTACATCATCACCCCTCATCGCTTCCTACTCTTCGTACTACTGGTAAGTCACATCTTTTAATCGATAGGCAACAAACTCCATATACTCTGAATCAGTAGTATGTATCACCCTAAATATCTTCTCCATCTCTTCAATAAACCCCTGAGGATCTTCCTTAACCTTAGATCCTTTAAAGGTTAGGAAACTTACCTCATAAACTGGCCAACTCGAGTGTCCTCAACTAAATTAGCAATAGGGTCAATATGATCAGATCGACGGGGTTGCGATGCCACCGGTTGAATAAATATATGAATAAAATGATGAAACTCCACAGTAGAGATATCTCCTTGAGGTGACTGAGCATAAGTTTCACCAGCTCGTGAAGCATGAAGAGGAATAGTAGGGACTGGTGGAATCCTATGTGGCGTGGTACAATTAGGAGAAGAGACCCTATATTGGGTCTGTACTCCATTAATAGGGCAAATTCCCTCCATATTTTCCTGAGGTGGGATAGAGGTTCCAACAGAGTTTTTACGACTGTCAGATCTTTAGGGAGAAATAATCTGAAATATGAGTAAGACAGGAGTTAGAGAAGTTTCATAATACTAGACTCTACAGCCTGGAATAGAACACAAGAAAGAGAAATTTAAGAATGCTTTATAGCCTCCCCCTTATAAGTATGGTGCACTACACAACCATAAAGGGACTCTACTTGACACGACTTTGTGGAAAACTAAAAACCCTGAACTGTAATCTGATACCAAGCTTGTCACGACCTAAATTTAGTCCTAGCCATGACGAGAAATCTCAATCCCACAATGGGACGGAGATAACCACCTTATATTTAACTCAAGAGCACATAAATATAACAAAAGTCAACAAAAATAGCAATGAGAAGGATGAATAAATCAAGGATAGTTATAACAATCAAAACAAAATAACAACCTAATACTTGTTCACAAAGCCTCTAAACCCAAAATACCAAACTAAGTTGGGACATTCCCCTAACAGTGATAGAAAGGAATTCATAGTTCCAAAAATATGACAACAAACCTAATAAAATGGCAGAGCATTCCAAAAGATGAAGGCTCACCACTTTGCAACAAAACAACTGACGAAGAACTCCACCTATCACTGTATAGTAGTAACAGAAAAGTCCTTTGAACCTACATCATGAAATGATGCGATGATTGGGGATGGTTAGTGGGGTGAGAACTTTGCTGTAACTCAAGGGACAGGGATAAAATAGTGGATTTATCAAAATCTAGTCAAAGCCATATGCACAATATTTATAAAACCAAATATAGGATGCCGAGATAGGGGAAAAGGTCCAATTACCTGATATTTTAAGCCATTAGCCTAAACTATATAGCTTGCTCTATCCTAAAGGCACCCATGGGCTATATGGGTTCGACTTTCTCTATCAAAAGGGCCTAGTGTGTGTTAGCTACACATACCGAAAAAAATCAATGAAAGGCAAAAGACACTAAGGTGATAACTATTTAGAATAAAATATGTATCCAGACACATGCTCTTATAGACCGCCAACATGGGCACACGTTATTTCTAATGTTAGTCCCCCACGGTCTACACCTTCACGGTGAGATACATAATTTTCTTTAAACCCAAGTGAAAACAGTTTGCATATAAATCTAATCATTAACCCAGGATTTATTTATTAAGGCATTTACCAACATGGTATCGTCATACTAATATACTTGACCATTAGACTCCTAAGTTCCATTTAGAATAAAAAATAATGGACATCAAGGGCATTCCAAAATCATATTTATCCATTTATCCTTTAATTGAATAAAATGGGTCCAAAAGTCAAGTTAAACCATGCAAATGTCTATATTCAAAATCAAGTTTAAATGTGGGTTGAGGTTAATGTCATTATTAAACCAAAATCTTATCAATTTGGGAAATCGTATGTCCCCCATTCTAATCAATATCATAATGCACCAATTCAGTCCCAAAAACCATCAATTAAAGTATGAATAAGCCCTTTAAAACATGAGAAAAACAATTTAAGTAGTAATACTCAAAAACCCTCAACCCAATTTTAAACTCATCAATTAAAACATATGATATTGAGTAAATAAATGCCATAATGTAAAATTCAAGTTAAGAAATGAGAGATATGCCTAAAATATAGATGAAATCAAAGAGAAATTAAAGTTTAGAGCCTAAATGGCGAATTCCTTATGAAACCCTTGAACTTTTTTGGGTTGGGAGTTAAACAAGAGAATAGTAGTGTTTGATCTCTGGAAACTGAAGAAAAGGGGTTTATTTGATGTTTAAAAGTTGTGAAAGGGGTAAAAGGACCAAAATCCTCTCACTCCAAGTGAAAAAAAAACAAGACAAAAAATACATAGAGATGAGGCACGTCACTAACGCGGAGCTTAATCTCCGTACCACGCCCTTATCGTGGAAGCTAAGAGGTGTGGCACACCATTCTCATGGAGGCTTACTACCTCAGCATTCCAAAATGACCCCGAACCACTTACAAAAAATCCAAAACTTTCCCAAAATGCCTTTTTAACATGTCTTATCATAATTCAAGTTAAAAATCAAAATTAGGCATGATGGAGGGTCAAAAATAAAATGATCAAAATTTTAGGGGGTCTCATACAATACCTCTGTTACAAACTACTCAAGACAACTCTATCTTACTCTTCACTCAATTGACAAACTCTAGACAACCATTCTTAGAAAACTCTACCTAAGTAAAACAAATGAAACAGGAGAAAATTTTACTCTCAAACACTGGAGTAAATCAGATTCTAGAACATAACTCAAGATAAAAAAACTAAGGAACAATATAATTTCTAGATCTTGTGGACAAAACTTTTACTGTCTTTTCGATAAACGGAGATTGAAAAAAACTAAAACTCAAAGTATCTCTTCTTTGATTATATAGATGTGATGGAATATTGGTTGGAATTCCATTGGACCAGATGTCCATAATGTACACTGTGCACTTGTGGAGTAATTATGCTATAGGATAAAACTGTACAGAGTACGACGGTGTATAGATGTCCTTCAACAATCTTCACCAAATGTATGTAATGGATCTGGTTCTTAAGTATGTTACTTAGTCATCATCAAACATAGAACAACAATTTCTCCCTTTTTTATGATGACAAACTGTATTCATAAAGAATACTCAAAGTCCTCCTTTGTTCAGAATATTTATAAATTTCCCCCTTTTCAATACTTCCCCCTTCAAATAATATCTCTCTATCAAGCAGACTGACTTTCCCTATTAACAACACTCCTATTATTCCATCAGTATTATATTAGAGACTAGATCCCTCCCTTGATGACTCATATTTCCCTTTTTATCATCATAAAAAAAGTACAATAACAACAACATTATCAGTATGTTCCCACCAAGTGTGGTCTAGAGAGGGTAAGTGTATGTAGTCCATACCGCTACCTAAAATATGAAATAAAGAGGTTATTTCCAATAGATGGTAAACCAAGTTAATAAAAATTCATAATAGGTTAACTTATGGCTACTTGGGCATCACTAACATAAATGAATAAGTATATAGGAGAGATAAATGATAGACAAAAATTAAAAGTTTCATTTATTTCATGATTAGGAGAAGTACCATATAGTGCAATTCTAAAGAAACATAAAGGACTAAACGTACCATCCATAAGGACAACCAAGTGAAACAGACCTAAGAGAGATAACATAAAAAAAGGGGGTGGGGCCTTAATAGGGTGGAGATTTAGGGGCAAGATATCTAGAAAGTATGTCCATCCAAGCACTCTTAGTAGAGTGAGTGTTCAGAAGAAGCTTTGTAAGATACTTAACTTCAGTGTTTATATCCTTGACCTCTTTAGCCAAAATAGTGATATGTGACTTTAATGATTTTTGTGAGTTTTTAATTTCTCTAAAGTGCCATATCCCTCTGATGATAGTTGTTAAATCCTCAACTTGAGTTTTGTAATCTTTACATTATTTGTAGTTAGTGCAAGTGTCAATCCATCTACCTCCTCACTCAACTATTCTTAAGCATGAATCAACTAAAAAATTTTATACTTGGTCCCAATACACAACTGTTCTTAAGCATCAATCAACTCTGAAACTTGGGACTTTGTCCTAACTTTTATTTTAACACACTTATTTTCTATCAGTGTGTTCAAAGTGAACATCTGCTTCACAGTACCAAGTGTTCCCTTTTGACAAACATTCTTAAAATAATTGAATATTTTATTCAATAAATAACCATAGAGCAGTCCATTCTTTCCTTCCTTAATATGCATAAACTTGTACATATACTAAATTACTAGGGTAGGCAAACTTATAAGCTCAAATTTTCTTACACATTCCATCAGAAAAAAGGTAAACTACTGATACTACAATCCCCTTTTCAGACCTTGGCAATACCAACTTATTGACAAACTCATACACCAATTGAAACTTACTTTTTAGGAACTTTTTCCTAACTACTGCAGTAGAAGTCCCTCCCACATTAGAGGTGGTCTGCATGAACTTCACTGAATATAGTCAATTTTTCATAGATTTGACTCCAATAAAGGGAATGTATGATACCCCAAGTTTTTAAGCTTTAGATCCCTCCCAAGAGTTGAGTAATTTATTAGCCAAGTTTTTAAAATAATGTCAAATCTATCAGTGACAATGGTCTAAGGCACGAGTCGTGATGTCACGTAACAAGTCATGGGAATAACTCATTACCATGACTGTGAATTTACCCAGGTTTGGTCCATTGATAATGAGTCCAAGGCATGACTCAATATGAGACGTAACAAGTCATTAGGAGGGGCTTGTTATCTTAACAATAAGTTACCCAGGAATCATAGGTTACCCAGGAATTAAGCCTTTGATCACGAGTCGTCATGATGACTTTTAATGTCAGAAAATAAGTCGCTACATGAGACTTATTTTCATAATAGAGAGGGATCAGATTTTCGATCTTCAGTTAATGACTCCAAGCTGTGACTCATGCCTAGATCATGACGACTCTACTTAGTATTTTCCTGCATATTTTAGTTGATATCTTTTTGGTCTCCCCCCTACACTATTCTCATGACTTAAAAACACTCTAATGATCCCTCTAACATCAGTTATAAAAATCAAAAAACTATTTTTACCTCTTTAACTTCTAAGTAAATAGACACTAGGTTTCACAAGGAATTCAATAATTAGGGTCCAGACTTTAATTTCTCTCTAAATTCTTTAGTATTTTAGGCATGTCTCTCATCCCTAAACTTGTATTTTTACATTATGGTATGAATTCATTCACCATTCATGTGATCTAATTGTTGGCTTTAAATTTTAGGTTGAGGGCTTTTGATTGGTTTCTACTTGAATTATTTCTCCATGATTTTAGAATGTTTTTTATGCTTTGACTAATGATTTTTGGGCTAAATGGGTGCATTATTATAGGGATTGGAATGGGGAACATGGGTTTTCCTAAATTGATGGATTCTTGGCTTGGAAATGATATTAACCTCAACCAACCTTTATAACTTTGATTTTGACTATAAAATTTGCATTACTTAACTTACTTTTGGAATATTGCATTGCACCGAAGGATAATAGATAATGAAAAATGGTTTTATAATGCCCTTGGTGGTAATGTTTTTATTTTTAAATGGAACTTGAGAGTCTAACATTTAATTTTATTAGTTTTGCATAATTATATAAGCTTGCAAGTATATTGATATGATGATACCAAGTTTGTAAGTGCCTTAATATAAGACTCTTAGGTTAAATATTGGGTTTTTGTGTAAAAATGGTTTTAATTTGGGCTTATAGGGGATTTTGTAGCTCACCATGAAGGTGTAGTCCCCGAGGGGAGAGACTAACCCTAGAAACCACGTTTACCAGCGTGGGGATCTATATGACAATATGCTTGGTTCATATATTATATATTTTGGATGGCTAGAGCCTTGGTGTCTTTAGCCCTTCCTTAGGTTTTCTTGGTTCATGCAGCTAACACATGCTGGGGCTCTTTTAGTAGGGGAGCTAAACCCATATATCCTATTGGTACCTTTAGGATGGAGCAAGATACACAGCTTAGGTTAATGGTTTAAACTATCATGGTTTATGACCCTTATGCCTATCTCGACATCATATATATATACTTATATATATAATTATCGTGATGTGGTTTGGACTGGTTTTGGCAATGGTATTATTTTGTCACTTTTTTTGAGTTACATGTCAGTGCTTACCCTACTGACCGTCCATATATGCTGCATCATTTCATAATATAGGGTCCAAGGGTTTTATTATTATTCCTGTGCAGCGTTAAGTGGTATGGTCCATCGGGTGATTTGTTGTGAAGTAGTATGCCTCTATCTTTTGGAAATACCTGCCATTTTATTAGGTTTCTTTCTATATTTTGGAAATTGTAAGTTTTATTTTTTCATGGTCGGGGGCATGTCCCAACCTCTTTTGGTATTTTGGTATTAGAGGATTTTATGAACAAATGTGGGATGGTTGTTTGTTTTAACTTTTAGTTTTTATCTTTTTTATCTATTCTTTATATCATCATGTTGGTTGGCTTCCACTATATTCATTTATTGTGTTCTAGATGTTAGGATAAGGGGGTGGTTTCTGAAGCACGATAGGCTTGAGATACCCATCATGACTAGACTCTGGTTCAGGTCATAAAAAGCTTGGTATCAGAGCACGATTTAGGGCCATTGTGTGTCTACAAATCCATGTCAATTGAATAAGGTTTTAGTGAAAAATAAGTGCCCTCTTCCTTGGATTGATGACCTTTTTAATCAGCTTCAGGGTGCTATATGTTTCTGTAAGGTTTGCCTTTTCTTGGGCTATCATCAGTTAAAGATTAGGGAGGTTGGTATTCTAAAGACTGCTTTTTGAACTCGGTATGGTCACTATGAGTTTCTAGTTATGTTAGTTTGGTTGACTATTGCTCTGGTTGCTTTCATGGATCTTATGAATTAGGTTTTCAAGCAGTTTCTGGATTTATTTGTTATAGTCTTCATTGATGATATCTTGGTGTACTCCAAAAGTGAGGAGGATCATGCTAATCAACTTCAAACTGTGTTGTAGACTCTTAAGGACCAGAAGTTAAATGCGAAATTTTCTAAGTTTGAATTTTTTCTAGATGTTATGACTTTTCTTGGGCAAGTTGTTTCTCGTGAAGGGATCAAAGTGGATCCATAGAAAGTTGAAGTGGTCGAGAAATGGCCTAGACCTATGACTCCAATCAATATTAGGAGCTTCTTGGGCTTGGTTAGGTTTTCTAAGAGGTTTTTGGAGAGCTTCTCATATATTGTTGCTCTGCTGACAAAGTTAACTCAGAAGAAGGTTAAGTTTTTCTGGTCCAATGCTTATGAGGGTAATTTTGAGAAGCTGGAGAATAAGTTGAGTTTTACACCAATTTTACCCTACCCGAGGGTACTGATGGGTTTGTTGGGTATTATGATGCATCCCATATGGGACTGAGATGTGTGTTGATACTTTATAGTAAGTTTGTAGCCTATGCTTCCAGGCATCTTAAGGTTCAATAAAAGAATTACACGATTCATAATCGAGAGTTGACGGCTGTGGTTTTTACTTTGAAAATCTAGCGCCATTATTTTTATGGGCTACATCTTGACATCTATTCAGATCATAAGAGCTTCTAATATGCGTTTAATCAGAAAAGTTGAATCTTAGGCAGAGGCGGTGTCTCAAATTACATAAGGATTACAACATGAGTTTACACTACCACTCAGGTAAGGCTAATATTGCTGTTGATGCTCTTAGCAGGTAGTCTATAAGGAGCCTATCTTACATTGATGAGGAAAATAAAAGATTAGTGAAGGATATTTATAGGTTGGCTAACTTGGGAGTTCCTCTTCTAGACTATAAGGATGGAGGAGTGATTGTTCAAGAAGTGGCTAAATTATCTCTTCGTGCTAAGATGAAGGAGAAACATGATTGGGATTCCATACTTATGTAGATTAAAAAGGATATAGGTCAGCAAAAAAGTATGACTTACATTATTAGGGAAGATGGCATCTTGAGGTATTAAGGAAGGTTATGTGTTCCTGATGTATATGGATTACGGGAAAGGATTTTGGCTAAGTCCCATGAGTCCAAATATACAGTTTATCTAGGTTTGACTAAGATGGATCATGACTTGAATGAAATCTACTAGTGGAATAATATGAAGAGGGATGTGGAATATTTTGTTGCTAAGTGCATGATTTGTTAGCAAGTCAAGGTTGAGCATTGGACGTTTGGTGGCATGTCTCTAGAGATAGAGTTATCCATATGAAAGTGGGAGATGATTAATATGGAATTTTTTATGGGTTTTCTGGGGTCTTTCAATCTGTATGATTCTATTTGGGTCATTATGGATAGGATGATTAAGTCTTCTCATTTCTTGCCTATAAGGAATAGCTAATCAGGAGAGGATTATCCTAAGTTGTTCATTTAGGAGATAGTTAAGTTGCATGGTGCACTGTTGTCTGATGTGTCGTAGGTTATTTTTGTTGATATGATGTGGTTTGTTGCTTGTCGCAGGTGAAACATGTCAATAATAGTTTTGTACTAAAATTGGAAGAAAAAGACCTAAAAAAGACCATGACTGTAGATGATACGAGTCACTATATGAGTCGTCAACATAGAATACTACTCGTAGGTTGACTCATAAGAACAATAGTAACAAAGCCAAGTTGAAAAGTTAATTATAGAGAAGATACGGCTTAGTCATACAAGTCGTAAGATATTGATAGAAACTGTGTCAGGAAGTTGTTAAGAGAATAGAAACCAAGGAAGAAATTTAGAGTTATAGTCACAAAATAATATGACTCGGAAGTCTGAGTATGACTCGTATGGACAAATCATAAGCAGACTAGTGTTCAAAGGATGGGAAAGAAGAAGTCTCAGGTGGATATAAGTGATGGCCATGAGTCATATGGTGAGGTACGACTCATGAGCATGAGTTATAAGAAGAGTAGAAAGTTGAAGCCTGAAAATACCAGACACTGAAAAATATACGACGGCATAGCATGACTCGTAAGGAGTGCATACGAATTGATGAGCAAGTCGTACCATGTGCCGACATTACTTTTTCTTTACCATTTTTACAAGGATTTTTGAGATACTATAAGAACTCTAGGGTTTATCTTTTATTAGGTTACGTATTCTTACAATATTTTCACTACTTTTACATACTTTACATTATTCTTGAGATTTTAGGTTATTATTCAATTAAAGACTTTGGATTTTATTCTTATTATTTTGTGCAATTAATTACATGAATTCTTTATCGATTATCATGGATTTTTGCATAAGTATGAGCGGCTAACTTCCCTAACTATGGTTGTGGGTACCCTCATGGTTTAACTACGTAAGGAAAGTGGGATAGTCATCTATTCTAAAGTAGTTGTATGTATCTTAATATTCTTTACATTAATTGACCTCAGAGCTATTGCAGAATCTTGAGGTTTACCTCTATTTGATAACATCCTCACAAGGGAGTTTGAGATTAGGAAAAGAGAATTAAGACAGTTATTTGAGATTCACTTCCATCTTGTCATTTGGACATCTCATCTAATCAACTCGAGACTCAAAAGGTATAGACAAGGATCAGAAAGGCGACACCTTGAGACTCACAAGGTAAAGGGTGAGATTTATCAACACGTTCACAAGACTGTTGGTAATTCATAGCTTTTCAACATTACAAGCAGAGTAGTAGAATAGGTGGGTTGAACATAAGAAACTTATAGAGTTAAGAAGCTAGGCGGAACACAGTCCTAGTGTACATCTTCGATTGTTTACAACTCAAAGCATTCAAGATTCGGTTACTACTTACATTTGATTTCCAAATCCCCCATTTATTTTCTGCACTGCTCATGGATTACATCAAGGTTAAGTAACTGTTCAACAATTTTCCTGTGGGTTTGACCCCAACCATGTTGGCTTACTATATTTGGCATCGACTGCAACATATTTTTTTGGATGTTATTTTTGGGTGACATCAAACTTTAGCATTGTTGTTGGGGAATAACGATTTGAATAGTTGAGTGAATTAGTAAATTTTGTGGGTGTTATTTTTTATTCTTGATTTGGCATATGACAGTGTATGTAAACTCTAGGAAAAGAGGCAATCCCTTACTCCGTTTTGATCCAGAGCCTGAAAGAATTTTTCAAACACCAAGAAGGATTGTATGTCAAGTTCGTGATGGTATTCCTATTGGGGTTCAAGATCCTCCCCCTCCACCTATTGATCCCAACATGGCACACCCACGTGTTCCAGGTGTTCCCTAGAACATTGCAGATTTATAGATGCAATAGTTAATAACTGCTGCTGAGGAAGAGAGAAGAGCAGTCAAAGAGGCTCAATTAGCTGAAGAGGTTGGTTTAGTTCATCAAGAAGGACTAGCTAGACCATGTCAAGTAGCCGAGCATAGATATAGAGTTTAGAGAGGCAGATCTCCATTGATTCCCACAGAACACTTACACCCATACAATGATGAAAAAGATATGGGTTTTATTGAACCTTCTGAGATAGGAGCCACCATTCCTCCTACTTTACAACCTAATGTGAAGTTTGATATTACTAATGTTATGGTCCGATTATTGAATTATAAGGTGTATTTTAAAGATCAACTACTGATGATGTGCACATGCATCTTGAAAATTTTACTGGGATCTACACGTCATACACTATTTTGGGGGTGGATTAAGAAGCTTTGAGATTGAGGTTTTTCCTATTTTCATTGACAGATGAAGCATCACTATGGTTAAGGGAACTTCCAAGAGTTTCAATCACTACTTGGCATGAGTTGTGCAGATAGTTTCTAAATAGAATCTCCCCCCTACAAGGATGCTACAATTAAAAAGATGAAATTTACAATTTCAGACACTTACTTGTAGAATCCATGTATTAGGCGTGGTTTAGATTTAAGAAGAAACTGCACATGGTACCTATTTACAGAATCACAAGGTCCAACTTATTGGAAATCTTCTACAGGTCACTGAATGTCAGTTCTAGAGAAATAGTAGATATAATTTTGGGAGGAGCATTTATGCATCTTCGGTGGGATGCTATACGTGATATGCTTAATGATATTTTGTTGACGAATAGAGGTTGGCATACTAGAGATATTGAGCATGGTGCAGGTACATATTCCATTAGAGCATCCAATGATTATAAAACTAGTAAGAAATTTGTAGCACAAGAGGTTGGACAACTTACAAAATAATTCACAACATTGAGTGCTAAGAAAGTGAATACAGTTATGGCACAAGGATCTACTTCTAAAACTTTTAAGGTTAAATATGAAGAGGAAGCGAAGTATCTTGACCGTAGGTTGGTAGATTTTTGAGCTCAAAGAAAAGTGAATAAAGGTTAGACCTATTTAATGGCAGATGCAAATATAAAAGTAGATAGAGAGATGATGATTGGCGGCAAAAAGATGACTATAAGGAGAAGAGTGACAACTATGTTTCACTAGATAGTTGTGATTCAGAGTCTAGAATAGAGGTAATGTTGTCAAAACTGGTCAAAGAGAAAGAAAGTCAAGAGATTTATCTGAAAGAGATTAAGGCAGACTTGTTAGGGATGAATCAGAAAGTTGGATTATATGCTACTATAATCAAACAACTAGAGCAGCAATATGGCCAGATGTTAGCCACATTGAATCAAAAATAACCTGGCACTCTTCCTAGCAATATGGTTTCAAATCTAAAAAGTGATGGTCACTGCCATGCCATTACCACTCAGCGTGGTAAAGCCACTACAGATCTGCCTATACCCATTGTTGATGAACAAAATAATGATGATGATTTTGTTGATGTAGAGAGTAGTAGCAAGAAATATAAAAAAGAAGATGAGGTCTAGGATCCTAATTTGAAGCCCATCCCAAAACCTCATCCTCCTTTTCCTTAAAGGCTGAAAATAAAATAGAAAAGGGTAAGTACCCAAAGTTTTTATCTATGTTGAAGGAGGTATCAGTAAACATCCTACTTGTAGAGGAATTAGAGAAAATGCTAGGATATGAAAAGTTTATGAAAGATTTGATCACCAAGAAGAGGTCAATCAGTTATGATCCAATCGACAATATTCATCATTGTAGTGTTGTAGCTATAGATCATTGGTGGAGAAGAAAGAGGATCCTATTTCTTTCACCATACCTTGAATCATTCAATCTTTTAATTTCACTCGTGCATTATATGATTTGGGAGCTAGCATCAACCTTATGCGATTCACAATGTTTAAACAATTGGGGTTTAGATATCCCAAACCAACCACAATGAGACTAGTGATGGCAGGCAGGACTGTGAAAAAGCCTGTTGGTCTTCTATCTGATCTGTTGGTGGAGGTGGATTCTTTCATATTTCCTATTAATTTTGTGATATTATACTGCAAAGTGGACTTTCAAGTCCCAATTATCTTGGGAAGATCATTCTTAGCAATAGAAAGGACGTTGATTGATTTGAAACTAGGACATCTGATGTTGAGACTTAATAATGAACATGTGATATTCAATGTATGAAAATCCATGAAGCAGCCTTACAAGTTAAGAGTGGTATCTATGATTGATGTGCATGATGAGGAGATGGATTTATTCTATGATGTTAATTCAGCGACTATTTGGGGCAATGCTTTTGATGCTGTTTCTATTGAAATGAGGTTGGGTGTTGAAACTCTGGTAACCGTTATTATGAAATTTGATAGTTATGTTTTTGAGGACTATGATGAGATGGTATGTTCACTCTATAGGAGCGGTTCTTACACTTATGAACCCAAAAAGCTTGATTTGGATCTTAAAAATTGAATTACTCCACCTGCTCGCCTATCAATTGAGGAGCCACCTGTCTTAGAGTTGAAGGCCATCCCCTCTCATCTATGATATGCATTTTTGGGGGCTAATAACACTTTGTGGTAATCATTGTAGCTGACCTAATTGATATAGAAGTGAAAACGTTATTGGTGTTACAAAGATTTAAGAGGGACATTGGTTGGTCAATTGTAGATATTGTGGGTATACCACCTGGTCTTTCTACTCATAAAATTCAACTTGAATCGAATTTTATTCTAAGTATAAAACATCAGCGTCAACTCAATACTCTTATGCAGGAGGTGGTGAATAAAAAGATAATCAAGTGGTTGGATGCTGGTGTAGTATATCCTATTGCTAATAGTAAGTGGGTCAATCCGGCATAATGTGTTCCTAAGAAAGGTGGGACTACTACTGTGCTGAATGAGAAAAATGAGCTAGTTCTAATAAGGTCAGTCACCAGAAGGAGAGTATGCATGGATTATAGAAAATTGAATGGATGGACTTAGAAGGGCTATTTTCCCATGCCCTTCATGGACCAGATACTAGATAACTTGCATGCAGAAGATGGTACTATTTTCTTGATGGGTATTCAGGTTACAACCAGATCACTATTATGCCTGAATACCAAGAGAAAACTACTTTCATATCTCCTTATGGGACTTCTGCATTCAGGCGTATGCCATTTGAATTGAGTAAATCTCCATCCATATTTTAGAAATGTATGATGTCCATCTTCTCTAACACGGTAGAAGACACATCGAAGTGTTTATGGATTATTTTTTATTCATTAGTGAGTCTTTTGATGACTGCCTAGTTCACTTGGCAAATGCTCTTAGAAGTTTGAAGAATGCAACTAGGTACTTAATCGAGAGAAGTGCCATTTTATGGTAATAAAAGGTATTATGCTTTGGCATAAGATTTCAAAAGGGGCATAGAGGTTGACAGAGCCAAAATAAAGGTGATTGAAAAATTACCTCCACCAATTTCTGTGAGGGGATTCGGAGCTTTTTAGGGCATGCAGGATTTTATAGGTATTTTTTCAAGGATTTCTCAAAGATTGCTAATCCTCTTTGAAAGCTTCTTGAGAAATAAGTGAAATTTGTTTTTAATGATGCATGCATGAAGGCTTTTGAAAGCCTAAAAGAAAATTTGGTGACATCTCCAATCATCGTGTCTCCTGATTGGTCCTTTCAATTTGAGGTTATATGTGACGCAAGTAGAGTGGCGTTAGGAGCTGTCCTAGGACAAATAATAGAAAAGATTCTTTATCCCATCTACTATGCCAGTGAGGCATTGAACCCTGCCCAAAAGAACTACACTGTGTCTAAACAAGAGTTGTTGGAGTGGTTTTTGCCTTTGAGAAATTTTGATCTTACTTGATTGGGACAAAGGTAGTTGTGCACCCTGACTATGCAGCATTGCGATACTTGATGGCAAAGAAAGATGCAAAACCTAGACTGATTAGGTGGGTCTTATTGCTGTAAGAATTTGATTTTGAAGTCAAGGACAGAAAAGGCACTAAAAACTAAGTTACGGATCATTTATCTAGACTTGAGGAGGATACTATACAGAAAGTTGAAGATGTGCTTGAGATTAATGATGGTTTTCCAGAAGAGCAGTTATTGGCAGCTTCTCAATATCTAATTCCATGGTTTTTATATTATGCAAATTATCTAGCCAGTGATCTAGTCCTAGAAGATCTCTCCTTCCAATAAAGAAAGAAGTTTATGCTTGAGGTAATGACATTTTCTGGCATGAGCCTTATTTATTCAGAATTTGTGTGGATTGGATTATTTGTAGAAGTATACCTAAGGTGGAGATGATGAGCATACTTAAGGCTTGTCATTCTTCACCAGTTGGGGGTCATCATAGATGACTCTTCTCAACCCATAAAATCTTGCAATACAGGTATTATTGGCCAATAATCTACAAAGATGAACATGATTTTACTGCTGATTGTGATCAATGTCAATGTCAATGCCAAGTAACATCTCTAGATTCCATGAACTACCTATGACTCCTATTTTAAAATTAGAATTGTTTGATGTATGGGGTATACATTTCATGGATCCCTTTGTGAGTTCGTTTGGCATAAATTATATACTTGTGGTTGTGGATTATGTATCCAAATGGGTGGCACTCCCTAATAATGAAGCACATAGTATCACTGCATTATTGAAAAAACATATATTTTCTCGATTTGGCACGTCACGTGCTATCATTAGTGACGGTGGGTCATATTTTTATAATCATCTATTCAAAAGTCTTCTTGAGAAGTATGGAGTGAAGCACAAGGTGGAAACACCTTATTATCTGCAAACTAGTGGACAAGTTGAGATGTCCAATAGAGAAATTAAGTCCATCTTGGCAAAGACAATAAATGCCAATAGGACTGATTGGTCACGTAAGCTAGATGATGCATTATGGGCTTACCGAACAACTTTCAAGACCCCCATTGGTGCTTCTTCTTATTAGTTGATATATGGAAAGGCATGTCACTTGCCTATTGAACTTAAACATAAAGTACTATGGGCTTTTAAAAAGTTGAATTTTAAGTGGCAAAATACAACAAATGCAAGGATGAACAACATAAAAGAGTTGGATTAATTCTGACTCCGGGTATATAAGAGTTCTACACTTTACAAAAAAAGGTGAAGTTGTATTATGATCATAAGATTGAGAATATAATTTTTGATAAAGGTAATCAGGTATTGCTCTACAACTCAAGGTTACACTTGTTTTCAGGTAAGTTAAAATCTAAATGGTTTCCCATACCGTGCTAAGAGTATTCCTATATGGTGCTTTGAAATTGAAGCGGGATAGAGAAAACCCATCCAAGGTGAATGGGCAAAGAGTAAAGCACTGCATGGGTAACACTAAAGAAATAAATGTGATTTTTGAGATGGACCTTGGTGAAGTCTGAGTAAACAAGGAAATTATATTGTGCTACGATGTTAAATCAAGCGCTGCATGGGAGGAAACCCATGAGGCTAGTTGGATAAATCTAGTATCCAACTTAGCCATGTCATGTCGCGACGTTAAGTCAAGTGCTGTGTGGGAGGCAACCCATATTTTGTACTTATTTGTTTATTGGGTAATATGTTTTTTTAGTGTGCAGGACCAAACGTTTCATAAAAGAGCCCAAAACTTCAAGAAAGTAAGTCATACGGATTCTTTACTAGTCGTATCTTAAGGGTACACCTCATGAGTAAGAGTCGTAAGGACCTGGGACATTTTGAAGGTCCAGGTAAAAGTTTTTGGAGTCTTTACGACTCTCAGAGCAACTCGTACCCTTAAGGTACGAATCATCACACTAAGTCGTAGAAACTCCAGAACCCAGGTAAGGTTCCAGGTCTTTACAAGTGGAGGAAAAAACTAGTAAGCCTGGGTATCAGTTATACACATGACTCGTATCCAAGCTTACAAGGTCGGGGGTCATGGATCAACCCATCCCAATATTTTATTTAAAACCAAATAAGGCACCGATATGGGTATTAGAGATCCGAATCACTTTCAAAACCAAAATACCTTTATTGTTGATCGATCTTTGATCTGCCAACGCATGAAAACACTCAAAATCACATACAAACTTGCTTGAATTCCTTGATTTGCATGAATTAGGCACAAATTTGGGAAAGAAAAATTGAAAACTCTAGCAACCTAGATTCTCAATTACTCAAGTAAGTTCTTGAACACTAACACTCTATGTTTTGGATTGAAGTTGTATCTAAATTGAGACTTCACACTTTCTTTAAGTTGAATTTACTTGTAGGTTGAAATTTGGAACCCTAGTTATTAGAGTTGAGTTGAAAATGGAATGTAGGGGTAAACTTTGATATTTTTTGTTGAAATTGTGTGGTTCTGGACTTATATGGGGATGGTAATGTTGTACATTGTAGAGAGTAGTTAGGGAATTGTGCATTGGAGTCAACTCAAAAGTTGAAATTCTATGTTACAGTGGATACGAGACCCCTTACGACTCGTACCCTTAAGTAACGAATCATAACGAGACTTGTAACCACTGACAATATAAAAATCCAACTGAGTGAAGATTCTGGTATAGGTATGACTTTCTTATACGAGTCGTATCCAGTCCATACTACTCGTAAACATAAGTTGTAAGGACTTGGGAGGAATCATATATTAGAAGTTTGTTTCTGGTCTGCTTATGACTATTAGTAAAGACTTGTAACCTGTCCTTATGATAGGTTAGGAAGACTCATAGGCAGACTAGTGAAAAACAATATAGACACTGTTTAGCATACGACTCGGTCATACAAGTTATATCCAGATGATACAACTTTTACCCCCCATGTCGTACTTTGTATAAAACATATACACTGATATTTATTTTCTTACTTTTGCTTTCTTTTTCTTATTTAATTACTAATTTATGTGTACATTCAGGTACCATGCCTCCTAAAGGTACCTCATCCACAAAATAAGTGACAAAGAAGGGAAACAAAAATCCATCAATTTTATGTTTCGAGTCCATAAAGTCATCCAGAAGTAGCGGTGACTGTATTGAATACCAATGAGGAGGAAGGCTGACCCAAGAGGCAAAAGACCTATGAGGGGAAAAAATGGTCACTCCAAATGACAAACCTCCACGGGGACTAAGGATGAAGAACCCGAGTACCTCCCCTCAGTAGTCACCTCTATTTTTAGAGGAAGAAGATGATGTTGACTCAAGCTCTGAGGAAGAGAGTTTGGAAAGTGCTAGTGGTGCTGTGGAAGAAGTTAATATGCCACCTATTGATGCGTGACACCCACTACTGGCCATCAAACTTGCTCCGGTACATATCGTTGAATGGTATGGGTATCCCGATATGTAGGACACATATAATGATGGCTTGAGCAGACTTGCCAACAGGAGAATCAAATGGAGTTTATATCTTAAGAGAAGATTGACTACTATTGGGATGACTGAGTTTCCCAAATTTTAGAAGTTATTTAGATAGTATGGCTTCAAGTGGATGACTATAGTGCCCGACAAGTACAGTGTCATATTAGTTTGAGAGTTTTATACGGCATACAAGGGTTAGTTGTAAAGACAGTATCCACAGGGGAAGCTATGGAGAGGTGGTGACCCCATTATCTTGTTGATCATTCCGAGAGTATGGGTCAACATATCCCCACTCACTATTTCCTAATTCTTGTATGGGCTGGACTATCAGCCTCTGATGAACACAGGTGAGATGGACTACCGAATGAAAGAGATAAGAAAAGTTACTCGGAAGAAGATAGGGTCGAATAATAAGATGGTCTATTTCAGATGGATTGCCAGTTTTATAGCTGCCAATGATGAGGACACAGTTTGGGTAGTAGGAGTCCCAGGAGTGGTCTCATAGAAGATAGAGAAGAAATTGTTAAACTTTAAGGATAAGGAGTGGTGGACACTGGCTCGACACTGATTATGTCCTACAACTGGGGACAATATACTCAGTCCAGTGCGTGTTGCTTTGATAGATGGGTTAATGGATGGGCACAAATTTGATGTGGATGAGTTCTTAGCTTGAGAGATGAGTGACCGTGATGTGGGCAAAGAAAAGTTATTGTTTGAATACCCATGCTTGATCACTCACTATATTTGTCTACAGGGGTGCAGGAACTCCCAGGTATTTATGAGATGATCGAGGCCATGAACACCAAAGACTTGTAATTAATCAGAGACACAACTAAACAATTAGGTAGGCAGGCAAGATGTGGAGAGGATATGTTAGCCAAAATGTTCAGACAAAGTGGATAGCCTAATGTTATTGAGATTTCTGGGGCAGCTAAGATAGGTGTGCAGACGAAGTCCACATAGAATTTTGAAGCAGCGGGTACACCTAGTGACCCTCCTCCAGTGTAGTCTGTACCACCTAGGTCGAGAGAGATGCCAGTTGGGTTGATTATGATCTCACAGTCTATGTTGGATGAGGCGATGAAGAGATTGGGCACGCTGGAGGCCAAGGTCCAAAACATGGAAGGGGCGTGAAGCCCTAGGTTGATAAGAGGCTAGTGGACTAGAAGAGATGGGTCCAGGGTCGAATCGATTCCTTTAAGAATTGTATGACCCAAAAGTTGGGAAGAGACAAGACCCCAGATATTATACAGGTTCAGGCAGAGGTGGCTGAGATAAAGAGGATGATTGCTGAGCTATATGACAAACTGGTAATTTCAGAGCTCGTGGTTACAATAGTTTTGCCTGAGGAAGCGGTTGAAAACATATAGTCCATTTTAAATCCAGTGAAAGAAACTCAGGAGAGAAAGAAGAGAAAGCATTAGAGTAGCACAGAAAAAGACGCGATGAAGAAGGATAAGGTAGGTAGTCTACAGAGTGACAGCACCAGTAGGTGAGGTCTAGGAGATATGTTTTGGCCCTGGTAGTTTAAGATCGAAAATTAATGATGTTGAGAGAGATGGTGATACATACCTTCCGAGTGATATAACATTGAGCGCACCGGCCACAATCGGTCCCACTATTACTGACACAGTCTCGGTAGCTGAAGGGACTATAGATGATGATGATGGGTCCCAATTTGAGGGCCCACGTGATGATGTTGTATGAACTGGCGCCTTAAGTACCAATGTATGTTCCCGATCATGTGTACTTTATTTTTAGATGTATTTGGGATAGTACATATGCTTTAAGTTAGGGGTGGGGGTGTACCAAGGTCGCCACGGGCCATACTTGCTATGTTTCGAAGTCCGTGTCCACAATCTGAAAAATTTGAAGAACTGGCATATTTTGTTTTTTTCTTTTGTATTGTTTTTGTGTATTGTGTGCTGGAAATAGCTAAAAATAGGAGAATTTGTATCTTCGACAGTTGACTTGTATGGATAATTATGCTTGAAACTGTCAGAATTTGAAAGATTCTGTGCGAAAAATTTGATACCCCTCCTAAATTTTTATGTTAATTGTGTGATGTGTGTATCTGTTTGAGACAAATAATGGCATTAGTATTAGCAATAAAACAACTAAGGCAAACAATTTCATAAATGGATAAGTAGTACCTAGTAGTATAACCTTGTGCGAGTGTGTGTGAGATATTACTGAGTTCCAAGTGTATCAAAATCTAGAACTTCCCCGGTTGCTTTTAACAAGGTCTAGGATAGTTGAGTAGGAGATGATCATAGGAAATTTTTGTTTTAAGTCTACTCAAGGGTGCTTTGTGATATCCCTGGTTCACCTTGGACATTATACACCTCAACTTAGGCAAATCTGCTAAGTTAAGGGTGGCTATTATAGGGGTGCGTATGAAAAACCGAGTATGAAAAAAAAAGTGTAAAAGAGGAAAAAATGGAAAAGGACAAGTGCGGTAAAAATAAAAGATAAAAAGAAAAAAAGAGAAAAATGGCAAGAAAATAAAAAGAAAAGAAAGTGAGAAAACGAGAACCGCAGCTGGTCCAATCTATATGCAATTAAAAATAAAAAGGGAGACATAAGGGTGGAAATAAAAAGTAGAAAATAAGTGGATCCTGAATAAAGCGTAGTGTCAAGGAGAAGGATTCACTATATAAATCACAAAAAGATACCTAACTTGCCCCTAACCTACGTTACAAGCCGAATAAATCCCCTAGTGATCCTGTCTCGACTGTCCGAAAAATTAGGAATAAAGCATATGGGCAAGCCTATAGTATTCTTTATACACCTGGGGTACTTCTTTGTGAGAGAGATCATCGTTTTTTATAATCTTGAATAATTTGATTAATCATAACTAAGAGTGAATGGGATTTCTTCGACTATGGGCGCACATGGGTTATGTTGTTAGGTTGCTAGACTATTTGGTTAACTTGGTTTGTGTCTATGTCCAGTTTTTTTGTCACTGATGTAATTCCATCATCGAATTCCTTTTAGTCATTCCATGTACCAAATCGAATACACAGTTTGTTTCTTACAAAGTAAAATTAGGAGGGGGAACAAAATTGTTGAAGACTGAATTGAAAGGTCACTACCATACATATATTAGGATCTTCCTATTTAAACATTTGTGCTTTGTGATAGTTTTTGATTTTTTTCATCCTTAGGACACACATACTTCTATGTTGAGAGTGTTGATGTGTCATGGAAACACAACACTTTTGATGCTTAAAACAATGAAATTATGCTTGTACTAAGGTTATTTTGGTCGATATGATGTGGTTTGTTGCTTGTCCTACGTGAAATAGGTCAATAATAGTGTTGTACTGAAATTGGAAGAAAAAGACTTGAAAAAGACCAAGATTACAGATGAGATGAGTCATCAACATAGTATACGACTCGTAGGTTGACTCGTAAGAACAATAGTAACAAAAGCCAAGTTGAAAAGTTAAGTATAGAAAAGATACGACTCTGTCATACAAGTCGTAATATATTGATACAGATCATGTCAACAAGTTATCAAGAGAACATAAATCAAGGAAGAAATTCAGATTTGAAGTCTTAGAAGAATAAGAGTCGAAAGTCTGAGTACGACTCATATGGATAAATTGTAAGTAAACCAGTGTTCAAAGGATTGAAAGAAAGAAGTCCAAAATTTATATGAGTGAAGGCCATGAGTTGTATGGTCAAGGTATGACTCATGACCATGAGTCATAAGAAGAACAAAAAGTTGAAGCCTGGAAAGATCGAACACTGGAAAATATACAAGAGGCACAGTATGACTAGTTAGGAGTGCATATGAATTGATGAGCGAGTTATACCATGTACCGACATTACTTTTTATTTTCCATATTTACTAGGATTTCTGAGTACTCTTGAGATAATTTAAATACCCTTGGGTTTATCTTTTATTAGGTTACATATTCTTATAATGTTTTCACTATTTTTACATACTTTATATTATTCTTGAGATTTTGGGTTATTATTCAATTGAAGACTTTGGATTTTATTCATCTTATTTTGTGTAATTAATTACATGAATTCTTTATTAATTATCATAGATTGTTGCATAAGTATGAGCGGCTGACTTCCCTGACTAGAGTTGTAGAAACCCTAGTGGATTAACTACGTAAGAGAAGTAGGAGAGTCATGTTTTTTAAAGTAGTTGCATGTATCTTAATCTTCTTCACATTAATTGACCTCAGAGCTACTCCAGAAGCTTGAGGATTGCCTGTATTTGATAACATCATTACAATGGAGTTTGAGATTGAGAAAAGAGGATTAAGACAGTAATTTGAGATTCACTTCTATTTTGTTATTACACCATCTCATCTAATGAACTCGAGACTCAAAAGGTGAGAGTTGAACTAAACTTATAGTCAAGGAGAAAAAAGGCTACGCCCTGAGACTCAGAAGGTAAAAGGTGAGATTTATTAACATATTTACAATACTGTTGGTAATACATATCTTGTCAACATTACATGCAGAGTAGCAAAATAGGTGGGTTGAACAAGAGAAACATACAGAGTTAAGAAGCCAGGGGGAACACATTCCTAGTGTTTGTCTTATATTATTTACAACTCAAAGCATTCAAGATTTGGTTACTACTTACATTTGATTTCCAAATCCCACATTTACTTTCCGCACTGCTTTTGGATTATATTATGGTTAAGCAACTATTCAACATTTTCCCTATGGCTTCGACCCCAACCTAGTTAGGTTACTATATTTGGCATCAATAACAACATACTTCTTTAGAGTTTAGTTTTGGGTGACATCAGTGTCCATCATTTTCAACCTAGGTACGCTATTTTTATCTTATTTTTGGCGTGCATTCCAGAAAGGTTTGGATACTCAGGTGAACCTTAAAACCACTTTCCCCGTCAAATAGATGGTCAAGTGAAGCATACTATTTAGACTTTGAAATATATGTTATGGGCCTATGTGATTGATTTTAAGGGTAGTTGGGTGGACTATTTGCCTCTCATTGAGTTTGCTTACAACAACAATTATCATTCCAACATTTAGATGGTTTATTTTGAGGCTTTCTATGGTAGAAGGTGTAGGTCTCCTATTGGGTATTTTGAGGTAGGTAAAACTAGGTTGTTTTGTCCTGACTTGGTTTACCAAGCAATGAAGAAGGTGAATGTGATTAGAGAAAGACTTAAAACTGCTTAGAGTCGTCCAAAGTTTTATGCAAATGTGAGATGAAGGTATTTGAAGTTTGAGGTTAGTGATTGGGTATTTGTGAAGGTTTATCCTATGAAAGGAGCCATGATATTTGGGAGGAAAGGGAAGCTCAATCCCCATTATGTTGGTCCATATCAGATTATTAGGAGAATTGAAAATGTCACCTATGAATTAGATCTACCAATGAGATTGGCTTTCATTCACATTGTTTATCAAGTATCTATGCTAATGAAGTGTATAGGTGATCCTATTTGATAGTACCTATGAAGGATGTTAGGGGTTCAGATTCTTTGATCCAATTTGATAGTACCTATGAAGGATGTTAGGGGTTCAGATTCTTTGTCTTATGAGGAAGTCTCAATTGAGATATTAGATAGGCAGGCTCATCGATTGAGGACAAAGGATGCAGCTTTGGTAAGGGTGCTTTGGAGAAGTCAGAAGGTAGAAGAAGCTACATGGGAAGCAGAAGAAGATATGATTTCCAAGTACCCGTTCTTGTTCCCCGTGTTGGATTATAGTTCTTAAGGTATGAGTTTTGTTTCTCTCTTATTGCTTTGCAAATTTGTCCTTGGATTTTGTTTGCATTCTTTTTATTATCATGCTAAATGTGCCCTAACTCCTCATTTAGGGATGAATGATCCTAAGGGTGGGGGGTAATATGACACCCCAAGTTTTTAATATATAGATTCCCCCAAGAGTTGAGTATTTGATTATCTAAGTTTATAAAATAATGTCAAAACTATCAGTGATAATGATCCAGGGCATGATTCATGATGTCACATAACCAGTTTTCAGAATGACTTATTACAACAATAGTGAGTTTGCCCAGGTTTTGGTCCCTTGATAACAAGTCCAAGGCACGACTCATTATTAGACGTAATGTTTTATTAGGAGGGACTCCTTGTCTCAACAGTAGGTTAACCTAGAATTTAGCCTCTGATTATGACTCATTGTGATGAATCTTTATATCATATAATGAGTCATTACGTGAGACTCATTTTCATAATAGGGAGCGGTTAAAATTTTTATCTTCAAGTAATGACTTCAGGCCACGGCCCATGATCAGGCCTCACTAGTCTTTTCTCAGGTCATGACGACTATACTCAGTATTTTCCTACACATTTTAATTGGGGTCTTTTTGTTTTTTCCTCCCTTTACACTATTCCCACGACTTAAAAACATACTAATGACCCCTCTAACATTATTTATTAAAATCAAAACACTATTTTTTCCTCTTTAACTCCCAAGGCAAGAGACACTAAGGTTTCACAAATAATTCAATAACTAGGATCCAAATTTTTTCCTCTCCATTATGGTTCGTCGTATGATTTGTGGTGAAGTGGTGAGCCTCCATATTTTTAAAAGCCCTACCATTTCATTAGGATTCTTTTAAAATTTTGAAAATTATGAATTTTCTTTTGTAACGGTTGGGGGCATGTCTCGACCTATTTTCGTATTTTGGTTTTAGAGGCTTTTGTGGATAAGTGTGGGATAGTTGTTTGTTTTGACTCTTATTTTACATTTTGTTTATCTATTCTTCGTATCATTATGTTGGTTGGCTTCCATTTTATTCGTTTATTCTATTCTGGATGTTAGTCTAAGGGGGTAGTCTCTAGCCCACGGTGGGCTTGAAGACCCATCACGACTATACCCTGGTTCAGGCCATAACAGAATGTTCAGAATCTTCCCTAATTTCTCCTCACTCAACTTTACCTTTTTACCCATGAACTAATGCAGACAAGCTTAATCCATCCTCTACAAACTTATAGTGTGAAAGAACTCCCTAAGCTCTTTTTCAAATATGAAGGGAAATGGTTCCTCAAAGAGGTGCAACCATCCCTAATGTTTTACATACTCCACAAATTCAAACCTTCAGAGTTGTTCAAAAATCCTAAGGTCAAATAACCTTTCTAACAGAACAAGTTAAGATTTCAGAATCTCATTTCTCTCTTTCCCTGATAGGACTTAGTCTTCTTTCTACAATTTTCTTCTCTTAGAAGTACTTCCTAACTTTTTATTTTGGCAAACTCTCTTTCAAGGTACCAGGTCCCTCACAAATTTTTCTCTTGACTGCAATGTGTTTCTTGAGGGGTGGGTTTTGCTTTTACTTTAGAGGACCTGGTCTTCCTTCCTTTTCGAGCTTCCTTTTTCTTCTTTTATGTTACAGCAACAACATCAACATCAATGTTGTAGTACCCCATACTTTTTCCTAGCTAATTTCATTCTAAGAATTCCTAGTATTAGATTCTAAATTGAATGATGATTGTTACATAAGGAAATTTCAAGATTTTCACTTTTTGTCGTGTGGGAAATTCAACAAGCTTTCCATCGATATAAAATTCTTCCAAATTCGATAACCGAGTCAGAAGTTATGACTATTTTAAGTTTCCGTCGTAAAATAGTGCCATATTAGTCAGTGGCGCACCATTCCACAAGAGGAAATGACATTTGGCAAATACCAGTAAGGGTCCGCGATTATGGCGTGTTGCGCCAGGGCCCAAATTCAAAATTTTCCTTTTCAAATATCTCAGCGCGATCTCCCCCGCGTCGCATCAAAGTTCTAGGTCACAAAGGAAGGGGCAATGTAATGGCTCTGCATCGCGCCAACCTCAGTTTTCCAATTTTCAAACTCCAGTGACACGACGTGATAGAGCCGCGTCGCTCTAGGGGCCCAGTTCAGAAAACTTTTACTGAAATTACAAGACACGTCCAAAGGTTAAAAGGATCATTTTCCTACCCCTATTTAAACCCAATAACACATGATTTAGCCATTCTTTACCCAAAATATATTAGTTTCTCACTAGTTTCTCTCAAGAACAAGCTATGGTTTCTATTGGGGATTCAAATTCAAGAAGGTTTCACCGTCAGTCCTCACAAAATCACTAACTAAGGTATGCACAGTGTTTATTCATGGACTCCTTTCGTCCATGAAGCCCAAGAATCCTTTTTCTAAAATCAAGTTTATGTTTTTTCTTATGAATTTCATGATTGGGCTGCTCTTGTTCATGTGGATAGTGAGAAATTGAATTCTACTCCATGTTGGGTGATAAATTCTATGTGGGTTAGTATTATAGATATAGATTCATGCTAACCTATGACTAAACCCTTGAATGATGAAATTAGAATTAAACCATGATGTTTAGTTATTGTAAAATGATGTTTACATGTACCATGCCTACAATATGTTTGATTAAATGCCTAGATTAAGGAAAAGTGCCAAACTAGCATGATACCATGAAATCCCTATGTTTGTACAAGTTATGCCATCACATGTTTTGATGAAATATTTCTATAAATGTATTATGGATTATGATGTTAGTTATATGTTCAAGTAAGTTAAGCTTGGTCAGTTTCCTTCCATTGAGTCCTGCGGGTAGTCGTACCTGGAATATTAGCTGTGTGCCTAGAGCCATATCACGTTTTCACAATACTGTCAGTCAAGCTATGAATCCTTAGACTTCAGATAGTCTTATGACTCAGGAAATCTCCATGATCTCATGAACTCAGTCAGTTTTCAGATATTATTAGTATTTTGTTAGTCAATAGATTGTAGTATCTTTGCCCATATTAAGTTCAGTTAAATCATGTTTAGTGTCTATTCAGATGGGAGTAGAAATTAGCACCGAGTGAACCCAACGATGGGGACACACACTATCCGATGAGGGTGTGATCCTTAGAAGTCATCCTTGTATTCCAGAACTATATAGCCAACATAGGTTGAGATATCAACACTGTCTGATGAGGTGGATGAGCACTGCCAGATAAGGGCTTCACCATTCTCGTATAGGGGAAACTATCAGATAAAGGTCGCCCACAGCTTGTCCTTTACCAGTGGCACGGTATTGATACCCTTATAATTGGGGTTACAGATTAAAACCCAACTCAACTATACTGGCGTATCAGGGGCATGTCGATTAGGTAACTACTTCCTACAGTTTCATGTTATAGAATCAGGACCTTCATATATAGTTAATCAATCTCAGTAATAGAACTCAGATAGTTCTTTAGATTTCAGGACTATCACGTACAGTCAACTCAGATACAGTAGAGAACTCAGATAGTTCCATCAGATTTAGGACTGTCAGATATAGTCACTCATGTTATCAGTTATATTCAGATTCAGTAATCATGTTATCACAGTATTAGTGTCAGTTGTTATGTCTCATGCATGTATTTTCACACTCATGATAGTTAGTCAGTTATTATTATTGTTCATGCATATAAACCCCATGCATTCACCATACCTCATATGTATACCCAGTATATTCAAAGTGCTAATGCATTTGTGCTATGGTGTCTTATACCATAGGTTCAGAGCAACAGTAGATTCCAGATATCCACAAACAGAGTTAGAAGTGAGTCCTCATCTTTTAAGGACGTGATTATTTACCTATTTTCTCATTAATCAGTTGATTATTTGGAGTTAGTTAGGGACATATCCCATCAACTCCTTACTCAGATAGTTCAATCAGTTAGAGGCTTTCTAGACTATCATATTTCAGACTTCAGTATGTTCAATTTGGTTTTATGTATTCTATTACCCCACATAGATGCTATATCATTTAGATCATGTTAAGTATTGAACCTTATTGCCTTTCAGTTCATGTTTCCACATTATAAAGTATTTTATGTAGTATACAGGTACAAATATCATTCATGGGTTAGATTGTGGTCCTTTGGGGTCATGAGCATCGTGTAGCATTTCGGGTAATAAATTTAGGGTGTTACAAACTTGGTATCAAAGCCTAAGGTTCAATAGATTCCTAGGAATCCTAAAACCTATATCTAGTAGAGTCTTGCACATAGGTGTGTTGCGACCCAGATATATGTACAAGAGGCTATAAGATGTTTGGAATATATTCTTCTCTTTCAGTATTTATGTCGTGCTAGTGAGCATAATCTCAAGTCAATCTCTCAGTCTAATCTGTTTCTTCCTTTCTTCTATAGAATATGCCTCCTAAAAGAAGAAATGGAAATCAGTCAGCCCCTCATCCCGAAGATCCTTTGGGCGATCATGTTTCTGATGTAGAGTTCAGGGCCTATTCACTACTCTTGCTCAGTTAGTTAATGCTCAAAATAAACGACCAACAGTAATTCCGGCTAACCCAGTGGCTAATTCAGCCACATCAAGGATTTGGGACTTCACCCGAATGAATCCTCCATATTTCCTCAGGTCTATGGTAGATGAGGACCCTCAGGAATTCATTGATCAGGTTTAGAAGGTGACAGGCATTATGGGGGTGACTACTGTTGAGAGTGCTGAGCTAGCTGCATATTAGTTGCAGGATGTGGCTCATGCTTAGTTCAAACAGGGAAAGTTAGAGAGGTCAGATGATGCAGGTCCTATAGAGTGGGAGGAGTTTGTCACTGCATTCTTAGACAGATTCTTTCCCCAAGATCTTAGAGCAGCTAAGGTGCTAGAATTCATCAACCTCGGGCAGGGAAATATGACAGTGAAAGAGTATTCTCTTAAGTTTACTCAATTAGCTAGATATGCCCCTCATGTGGTTGCAGACAGCAGAGCTAAGATGAGGAAGTTCACTTCAGGGGTAAATGATAGCTTGTTAAATGAGTGCAGATATACCATGCTGAACAGTGACATAAATTTAGCCAGGATTATGGCTCATGCTCAGTAAATAGATAACCAGAAGATTAAGCAGAGGGAGAAGCAGAATAAGAGAGCGAAGACAGGTAGTTTCAACTTCGTTCAGCCTAAATTAGAAGGAGGAGACCGTTCCCAGTTTTGTCCTAAGTCATCAGTTCCAGCCCCTTCTTTAGACAGTGCTCTAGTTCCTAAGTTTAGGGAGGGTAACAGAGATAGATCGCGAGGCGTAAGGTCTTAGGGCGGTGTTAGCAATTGCCAAACTAATCCCCTTTGTCAGACTTATGGTAAGAACCATAAGGGTGCTTGCAGAGCGGGTAGTGATGTCTGTTTTGGTTTTGGTAAGCCAGGCCACAGAATCAGAGACTGCCCTCAGTCAGGTTATCAGAGTTATCTCCGCTCCTTAGCTCAGTCCGGCTGCCCGAATCAACAGGGAGCCACCACCAGTGCTACTAGTGGGTAACACCCATATCATCTTAATGCTCTTCTATCCCGACAGGATCAGGAAAATTTTCTTGATATATTTACTAGTATGTTACTGATCTTTCATGTGTATGTTTATGCTTTGCTAGATCCAAGAGCTTCTTTGTCTTTTGTTACACCCTATATAGTAGGAAATTTTGGAATCAGTCTCGAAATCCTAGCAGAGCCCTTTTTAGTCTCTACCTCAGTAGGTAAAACCATCATAGCCCGACGGGTATTCAGGAGCTGTCCGATTGTGATATTTCAAAAATTCACTTCAGCAAACTTAGTCAAATTAGAGATGACTGATTTTGATGTCATTCTCGGTATGGATTAGCTTCATTCATACTATTCGACAGTCTACTTCAAAAATAGAATAGTCCAATTTTAGTTTTTGAATGAACCCATCCTTGAGTGGAAGGGTAGTACTTCAGCTTTTAGAGGTCAGCTTATTTCCTACCTTTGGACATGAAAAATGATATCTAAAGGATATGTCTATCATCTTGTTCGAGTTCAGGACACTAGTTCTGAAACTCCCATCCTTGAATCAATTCTAGTTATTGGTGAATATTCAGATATCTTTCTCGAAGATCTTTTAGGAATTCCTTTCGAAAGGGAATTACGCCATACAGAATGGCACCAACAGAACTCAGAGAACTAAAAAAACAATTAAAGGATCTCTTAGATGAGGAATTCATCAGGCCCAACATTTCCCCGTGGGGTGCTCAAGTATTATTCGTGTGCAAGAAAGACGGTTCTCTTAGGATGTGTGTAGACTACCGTAAACTCAATAAGGTCACGGTCAAGAACAAGTATCCACTTCCTAGAATTGATGACTTATTTGATCAACTTCAGCGCCCCAGTTATTTCTCTAAGATAGACCTCAGATCCGACTATCATCAGCTTAGAGTTAGAGAATATGACATTTCGAAAATAGCTTTCTATACTCGATATGGTTATTTTGAATTCTTAGTTATATCCTTTGGTCTTACCAATGCTCCAATAGCTTTTATGGACTTGATGAACCGTGTGTTTAAGCAGTACTAGGACATGTTCATCATAGTCTTCATAGATGATATTCTAGTCTATCCCATAATGAGTGTAATCATGCAGACCATCTTAGAACAATACTTCAGACTCTCAGAGATCATCAAGTATTCACCAAATTTAGTAAGAGCAAATTTTGGCTAACGTCAGTAGCATTCCTCGGTCATATCATTTCCGGTGATGGTATTAGAGTGTATCCTCAAAAGACCAAAGTAGTAAGAAACTAGCCTCTCCCTGTCTCTCTATTAGATATTAGGATTTTCTTGGGTTTGGCCGGCTATTACAGACGGTTTATTGAGGGATTTTATTCTATTGCATCCCCTATGTCCAATTGACTCAGAAGAATGTCAAGTTTTAGTGGTCAAATTCTTGCGAGAAGAGTTTTTAGAAGTTGAAAACTCCACTCACCTCAGCTCCAGTATTAGCTCTTCCAGATGGTCTAGATGGTTTCGTAGTGTATTATAATGCATCCAGAGTAGGTTGGGTTTTGTCCTTATGCAGCATGGTAAGGTCATAGCCTACACCTCCAAATAGCTTAAGCCCCATGAGAGGAATTATCCTACTCATGATCTTGATTTAGCAGCCATAGTCTTTGCCTTAAAGATTTGGAGGAATTATCTATACAGTCTTCATGTAGATGTGTTCACTCATCATAAACGTCTTCTGTATGTCTTTTCTCAAATAGATCTCAATCTTTGTCAGAGAAGGTGGTTAGAGATATTGAAAGATTGTGACATAAGTGTCCTTTATCATTCGAGCAAGGCCAACCTAGTGGACGATGATCTTAGTATACTATCCATGGGTAGTATTTCACATATTAAGGATAATAACAAGAAGTTAGCTCAGGAAGTCTATCTTCTTTCCAGACTAGTCATTCGCTTAGTAGATATAGAAGAGGGTGATATATGGGTTCAGAGTAGTTCAGAATCATCTCTAGTTTCTGAGGTGAAAGAAAAGTAAGATAGAGATCCCATCTTTGCCATGTTAAAAGAGTCAGTGCAGGATCAGAAAGTGGAGGTTTTCTCCCAAAGGGGATATGGTGTCCTTTGTTGTCAGGGTCATCTCTGTGTTTTAGGTGTAGATGACTTAAGGCAGAAAATTCTTACAGTAGCGCATACTTCACGCTACTCTATTCATCCAGGGGCCATAAAGATGTACCACGACTTGTGGGAAATCTATTGGTGGAGTCGGATAAAGAGAGAAATTGTAGAGTTTGTGGCTAAGTGTTCTACATGTTAGAAGGTTACAATAGAGTATCAGAAGCCTAGTGGATCCATGCAAGAGTTTAGTATTCCAACTTAGAAGTAGGAAGTTGTGAACATGGACTTCGTGATGGGTTTGCCTCGAACTCATCATCAACATAATTCAATATGGGTCAATATAGACAGAATGACCAAATCAGCTCATTTCCTTCCAGTTCATACCTCTTATTCAACCAAGGATTATGCCAAACTCTACGTTAAGGAGTTGTTCAGATTACACGATGTTTCGTTGTCCATTATCTCAGACAGAGGTACCCAGTTCACCTCTTATTCTGGAAAGTATTCCAAAAGTGTCTTGGTACCCAAGTTCATCTTAGTACAACCTTTCATCCTCAGAGAGATCGTCAAGAAGAAAGGACCATTCAGACGCTAGAAGATATGCTAAGGACGTGTGCAATTGATTACAAGGGAAGTTGGGATGACCACTATCTTTGATTGAGTTTGAATACAACAACAACAACTATTATTCCAGTATTCATATGGATCCATTCAAAGTTCTCTATGGTAGGAGATGTAGTTCTTCAATTGGTTGGTTCGAAGTTAGTGAGTCCTCAGTTATAGGGCCTAACTTGGTATTCGATGCCTTAGAAAAAGTCCAGTTGATTAGAGAAAGACTCTGGGCCGCTCAGAGCCAATAAAAGTCTTATGCTGATGTTCGTAGAAAAGATCTCAAGTTCAATATTGGTGATCATGTCTATCTAAAGATCTCTCCCATGATGGGAGTGAAGCGATTAGACAAGAAGGGAAAGCTCAGTCCTCGATATATCGGTCCCTTCAAGATTCTCAATCGCTTTGGTAAATTTTCCTATGAGCTTGAATTGCCTTCAGATCTAGCCCCAGTTCATCCAGTCTTTCATATCTCTTTGCTCAAGAAGCGCATAGGTGACCCATCAGTTGTAGTCCCTATTCAAAGCATTTGTGTTCAGAACACTCTTTCTTATGAAGAGATTCCAGTCGAAATCTTAAATTATTAGACTCATAGATTGAGGAACAAAAAAGTCCCTCTAGTTAAAGTTCTTTGGTGAAATCAGTCCATCGAGGGAGCTACTTGGGAAGCAGAAGCAGATATGCCTACCAAGTATCCTCACCTCTTCTCCTCCAACTCAGATCAAGCTCAAGGTAATAGTTCTCCTTAAGCTTACTTAGTTTCATGTTCAGTGTTCTTCACAAACTTGGTATACAGTTTCCTCCTCATGTTCCCATTATAAACTTGGTATCAAGTACTATTGCATATTCAGTCATGCACTTATGTATCAGTTCAGTTATGTAATTATGCATCATACATGCATTCTCATTATGAGAAACTTAGTTATTTAGAACACTCAGTCATGCATTCATGAATTAGTTAGACATGGATCAGATATGCATGTTCAGTATTATATGTTCAACTTTTCGTCATGTTAGTCATAAAATCATGTTCCAGTTATTCATGTTCAGTATGTACATCAATTATCTTTTCTCCCCACTCAGTCAGTCTCATTCGAGGACGAATATTCTCAAGGGGGAGATATTGTAATAACTCATACTTTTTCCTAGCTAATTTTATCCCAAGAATGCCTAGTATTAGCTTCTAAATTGAATGATGACTATTCTATGAGGAATTTTCAAGATTTTTACTTTTTGTCGTGTAGAAAATTCAACAAGCTTTCCATAGATATAAGATTCTCTCAAATCCGATAACCGGGTCAGAAGTTATGACTATTTCAATTTCTCATCGTAAAATAGTGCCATATTAGTCAATGGAGAACCGCTCCACAAGAGGAAATGACATTTTGAAAATTCTAGTAGGGGTCTGTGATTATGGCGTGTCGCGCCAAGGCCCAAATTCAAAATTGTACTTTTCAAGTGTCTCAGCGCGATCTTCCCTGCGTCGCGTCAAAGGTACAGGTCACAAAGGAAGGGGTAACGCGATGGCTCTGCATAGCACCATCCCTCAGTTTCCTAATTGTCAAATTTTAGTGACATGGCATGATAGCACCGTGTCACGCCAGGGGCCCAGTTCTGAAAATTTTTACTGGAATTACAAGATGCGTCCAAGGGTTAAAAGGGTCAATTTTCTACCCCTATTTAAACCTAATAACACATAATTTAGCCATTCTTCACACAAAATATATTATCTTCTCGCAAGTTTCTCTCAAGAACAAGCTATGGTTTCTATTGGGGATTGAAATTCAAAAAGGTTTCACCGTCAGTCCTCACAAAATCACTAATTAAGGTATGCACAGTGTTCATTCATGGACTCCTTTCATCCATGAAGCCCAAGAATCTTTTTTCTAAATTCAAGTTTATGATTTTTCTTATGAATTCATGATTGGGCTGCTCTTGTTCATGTGGATAATGAGAAATTGAATTCTACTCCATGTTAGTTGATAAATTCTATGTGGGTTAAAGTATTATAGATATAGATTCATGAAAACCTATGACTAAACCCTTGAATGATGAAATTAGAATTGAACCATGATGTTTAATTATTGTACAATGATGTTTACATGTACCATGCCTACAGTATGTTTGATTAAATGCCTAGATGAAGGAAACATGCCTAACTAGCATGATACCATGAAATCCCCATGTATGTACAAGTTATGCGTGTCACATGTTTTGATGAAATGATTCTATAAATGTATCATGGATTATGATGTTAGTTATATTTTCAAGTAAGTTATGCTTGGTTAGTTTCCTTCCATCGCGTCGTGGGGGTACTCGTACCCGAAACATTAGCTGTGTGCCTAGAGCCATTTTATGTTTTTATGATACTCTCAGTCAAGCTATGAATCCTTAGACTTCAAACAGTCTTATGACTCAGGAAATCTCTATGATCTCATGAACTCAATCAGTTGTCAAAAATCAGTAGTATTCCGTCAATCAACGGAATTCAGTTATTCAGCCCATGTATTGTTCAATTAAATCATGTTCAGTGTCTATTTAGATGGGAGTAGAAATTAGCACCGAGTGAACCCAAGGATGGAGACACACACTATCAGATGAGGGTATGATCCTTAGAAGTCATACTTACATTCCAGAACTATGTAGATAGCATAAGTTGAGATATCAACACTATTCGATGAGGGTTGATAAGGTTGATACGAACTATCAGATAAGGACCCCACCATTCTCAAATAGGGGACACTATCAGATAAGGGTCGCCCACAGCTTGTCCCTACCAGTGGTGCAGTATTGACACCCTTTCAATTATGGTTACAGATTGGACCCCAACTCAGCCATAATGGCGTATCACGAGCATGTCGGTTAGATAACTACTTCCCACAATTTCATAATATAGAATCAGGACTTTCAGATATAGTCAATCAATCTTAGTAATAGAACACATATAGTTCTTCAGATTTTAGGACTGTCAGATACAGTCAACTCAGATACAGTATGGAACTCAGATAGTTTCATCAGATTCAAGACTGTCAAATACATTCACTCATGTTATCAATTATATTCAGATTCAGTAATCATGTTAACACAGAATTAGTGTCAGTTGTTATGTCTCATGTATGTATTCTCATGCTCATGATAGTTAGTCAGTTATTATTATTGTTCATGTATATGAACCCCATGCATTTAACCTACCTCATATGTATACCAGTACATTCAATGTACTGACACATTTGCGCTATGGTGTCTTATACCATAGGTTCAGATACAAGAGCTCCAGAGCAATAGTAGATTCTAGATATTCGTAGATAGAGTTAGAAGTGAGTCCTTATCTTTCAAGGACATAATTATTTCCCTATTATCTCATTAATCAATTGATTAGTTGGAGTTAGTTGGGGACATGTCCTATCAACTCCTTACTCAAACAGTTCAGGAAGTTAGAGGCTTTCTAGACTATCATATTTTAGACTTCAATATGTTCAATTTGGTTTTGGGCATTCTATTACCCCACACAGATGTTATATCATTCAGATCATGTTCAGTATTGAACCTTATGGCCTTTTAGTTCATGTTTCCACATTATAAAGTATTTTATGTAGTATCTAGGTACATATATCAGTCATGGGTTAGTTTGTGGTCCTTCGGGTTCACGAGCACCGTCTAGCGTTCTAGGTACCAGATTTAGGGTGTTCCACATGTCTCCTTCTCCTTGACCTACATCAACTACTATGCTTTTTTTTCACCCTTCTTATCTTAGTTATGTCTGTGCTAGTTTTCATAGAATCACTTAATAATTTGTTCTCCACACTCCTAGTGCTATAGGTCTTAACCACTTTAGCAGTTTCCTCAAATTTTTCTTTCCCTTTACTTCCCCTTTGCTTTTGTATTTTCCATCTCAAAGGTACATAATTATCCTACTTTTCTCCTTGTACTACATAGGAGGTTGCACAACTACATTGATTTTCTCAATTGTTACATGGGTTATGTCAGAAGTGGGGAGTGAAGATCCAGTAAAAAGATTTTCCTCTATCTCAACATTACTTTCTCTTTGAGAACTAGCCAACAGGGTCAAACTCTCGGTCACCTAGTCCTCCCTTACCAAGACACTACTTGAAAGGTTTGATTTATTAACTGAAGGGTCCTCTTCTAACAACTTAGAAAAGATAGAATTAGACTCTGAGAGAATAGAGGAGCCTAGTTTTTTGGGGTTTTGAAAGGGAGTATCAATTTTTGGGGTTTCTAAAGTAGTAGTGATCTCTGGTAATTTTGTTTTGATTAGTAACCCA
Organism: Capsicum baccatum var. pendulum; assembly: GCA_030864225.1. Classification (NCBI taxonomy): domain Eukaryota; kingdom Viridiplantae; phylum Streptophyta; class Magnoliopsida; order Solanales; family Solanaceae; genus Capsicum; species Capsicum baccatum. The sequence continues at coordinate 116,292,840 of CM061560.1, forward strand.
AACACCTCACTGGTATCTACAATAATAGCTTTTTCTGGGTTTGTTTAAGTGGTTTTAGAGATCTATTCTATAGTAGAGTCTATCATGGACACAAGTGTTGGAGGTAAGATGAAAAAGGGATTTTCTGTAGTGGGTGTTAGTGAGTAAGGAGTTTCAAACTCTTTTGAAGGGTTTAAAGATGAATCGTTGTTAGACATTATGATTTAAAGAAGAAAAAGATGAAAGTAAGGAAAATTTAAAAGAATAATGATCATTGAGAGAGGATTAATGAGAATTTAAGAATTAATAAGAGAAAAAAAGAATTTTAATTTGTTTTTAAAAAGGGGAAGGAGGTAACACTTGGACTTAAAGGGCAAGGGACGTGTCTGGTCCTTATTATCACACCCTTTCTAATTTGAAAGATGTGATAACTTTTAGACATGCGGGAAAGGACATGTGGATATTTAGAATAACCACTTTATGTAGTTTTTAAGACTGGCACACATGATACTAACTCATAGGATGGGACCTGGTCCATCCATTATTTGAAATAAATTCATTTACTTGATGACTTTCTCATCATCCCTCCTTCAAGTACTTTCTCACCGTACGTGTATAACCTGCAAAGGTATGGTATTGAGTTAGATCAATTGCACAAATTAACATTAGGATTCTTGCTCCCAAATCATAGATAAAAATTTTGGGAATTTAATTTACTGAGGTGAGCTAATTCATTTTGATTATAATGAACCTCAACCTGTTCTTCCAAAATTTCTCCTTGAGAGCTTTTGTGAAGATATCATCCACTTAATCTTCATTATTGCAGAACTTCATATTGATTGCTCCTTTTTCCATATTATCTCTTAAGAAGTGATGTCTCACATCAATATGTTTGTCCTTTTGTGCTGCATAGTGTTCTATGCCATATTTAGAGCCCTTGCGTTGTCATACATCAAGGTAATAGTGGCGGTAACAATTCCAAAGTCTTCCAATCGTTGTTTGATCCAAAGTAATTGAGTATAAAATAAATTTACTTCTACATATTCAGCTTTAGTTGTAGAGAGAGCAATTGAATTTTGCCTTTTAGAACTGCAAGAGATGAGATATGAACCAAAAAAGTGTCATTCCAGAGGTACTTTTTCTATCTACAAGGTACTTTGCATAGTCAGCATTAGCATACCCTATCACATGAAAATTATCTCCAGAAGGATAGAACAGTGCAAAGTTCTCTGTTTCTTTTAGATATATGAGAATACTTTTAGCAGACTTCAGGTGAGACTCTTTAGGACAAGTCTAGAATCTGGCACACATACCCACACTGAACACTTTATCAATACTGCTAGCAGTTAAGATTAGTAGAGATCCAATGATTCCTCTATACATGGTCTCATATACTGAAGGACCAGGTTTATCAACATCTATTTTAGAGCTAGTTCCAATGGGAGTGCCAACGGGATTAACATCACCCATGTTGAATTTCTTCAGTAACTTTTTGAGATGTTTTCTTGACTATTCATGTTACCCTAAGGTGTTTTCTTGATTTGTATCCCAAAAAAGAAGCTTAAATCGCCCATCATACTTATCTTAAATTCACTTCACATAAAATATGCAAATTTTTGACATAGAGACTCACAAGCTGCACCAAAAATAATGTCATCAACGTAAATTTGTACAATTAGTAGGTTTTCTCCTCTAAAATTCAAAAATAGGGTGTTGTCTATTTCTCCTCTCTTAAAACCATTTTCAAGAAGAAATTTTGACAATCTTTCATACTAAGCTTTGGGAGCTTGCTTGAAACCATAAAGAGCTTTATCTAATTTCATCATATGATTAGGATGATCATTATCTTCAAAGACAGGAGGTTTTTTGACATAGACTTCTTATTTTAGATTTCCATTTAAGAAGACACTCTTCACATCCATTTGAAATAACTTAAAACCCATATATGCAGTAAAAGCAATATGTGTTCTAATTGCATTTATCATTAAAACAGGAGAAAAAGTCTTATCATTATCAATTCCTTCTTCCTGATTATATTCTTGTACAATAAATCTTGCTTTACTTCTAAATATAATGCCATGCTTATCTTGCTTATTTCTGTACACCTATTTTGTCCCAATAAAAATCCTGTTGGCAGGTCTTGGGACCAAGTGCTAGACTTTGCTTCTCTCAAATTGATGAAGTTTTTCTTGCATAACATTTATCCAATCAGCATTTTTAAGAGCTTCATTCATATTTTGAATCTCAATTTAGGATATGAAAGCTAAAAATACAACAAATTTTCTTGCTTGTGCTCTTGTTTAATTTCGGACTCCAATGGAGAAGTTAGATTATCAAGAGAGTGAGATGACTCATGCCTAAATTCGACCTCCTTGAAGTTGATTGAGGTATGATGGGATCAGGTCCTTGAGAGATTTGATCATGAATCACTTGTTGGGGCTCATATATGTCAAGATCCTACACCTGAGGACCTAGTTCTTCTTCTCCTTCTACTTCTGCAACCGAATCATCATGAGCATTTTGACCTTGAGATCATCTTCTGTTGAACCATCCCTTTGAATAAAAATAATTTTTTCTATATCTGTGTCATCACTTCCTGTAGGGTTCTTCATGTTTCCTGGCTCATCAAATATAACATATATACTCTTCTCTACACACAAGATTCTTTTGTTGTAGACCCTATAGGCTTTACTGGTTGATGAGTAGCCTAAAAATATCGCTTCATCACTTTTGGAATTAAATTTTCTCAACTCATCCTTACCATTGTTTAGAACAAAACACCTACAACCAAAAGACCTAAAGTAATCAAGTTTGGGCCTTTTGTTGAATAATAGTTCATAAGGGGTCTTATAGAGAATAGATCTGATTAGGCATTTGTTGGTAACATAACATGCACTATTCCCAATTTCAACCCAAAATCTCTTATAAAGACTACCATCTATCAATATAATTCTGGCAATATCAATTAGAGTCTTGCTCTCTCTTTAACCACTTCATTATGTTGTGGAGTTCTTGGAGCTGAAAAGTTTTGACTAATTCTATTTTTAGCACAAAATTTCACAACTTTAGCATTTTCAAATTTTATCCCATGATCAGACCTAATCTCTATAATTTTTTTATTCATCTTTACTTGAATTTTTTTGGAAAAGATCACCAAGACTTCATATATTTCATCCTTAGCTCTTAAGAAGATGGTCCATGTGAATCTAGAGTAGTCATTTATAATAACTAAAACATACTTCTTCCTTCCTCTATTTCAAACTTTGACAGGTCCACATAAGTTCATGTGCAACAATTCAAGAGGTCTACAGGTATTTACCTGTTTTTTCTATTTAAATAAAGACCTAGTTTATTTTCCTTTGACACAAGCATTACAAATTCTGGTATCTAAAAACTTAAGCTTTGAAACTCCACAGACCAGGTCCTTTGAGACCAATTTGTTACGTAGAGAAGAACTTACATGTAATGACCCTTTAGGTTATTTTCTATATTTTTGCTTATTTTCACCATTAGAGCTTTTCTGTAGCTCTTGCTAAAACTGATAGTTCGATTGCTGGGCAGTTCATTTATTTTTTAGAGCCAATTCCCTATTTAGAAGTCTTCACTGGTTCCGAATAACCACTACACAATAACTTAAGTAAAATAATCTCATATGCAAATTTTGACTGTTCCATCAACTCTGGAATATTAATTTTAGGCTAGATAGATATTTAGTTCAGGTCTCGATGCACCGAGCTGATTTTAACCTATTGGTCAAAAAATTAAAAAATTAGAAATATGGGTGTGAGATCCATATTTGGTCAAAATAACCTCGGATGGGAAATTTGACTTTGCCATTGCATCCAAAATGTATAATTTAATATGGTTATATAGTTCATTTTTGTATTTCAAATTCCGAATGAATCTCGAAGCATTGGCACAAACTTGGAAAATTTTCAAGTTTTTATAGTGTGATCACACTAGGGATTATAGTAATCATCATACCTGCTTCTGTAGCTAGGTATTGCGATTACACATTTGGTTGTACAGTTGTGATACTTAAACACCTGGCATGGGTATAAAATGACCCCTTATGCCGAGTTTATTTCTCACTCATTCTTGAGAGCCAAAAACCCTAAAATGGTGTGCTAACTTAAAATTGAGTCTTGGGGGTAACTTGGGAGCTTGATTAACATATATTTTTGTGAATATCTTCAGATTTAAGGTAAGAATCCTTCAATTTCAGGCTTAAATTTCTTGAATTTTTAACCAAAGTCCCAAGTCTTTTAGGGCTTGATTTTAGCCTAAACATAGCTTGGTTTTCAGCCATTTTTAAGGGTTTTGATTTTATGAGCTTGATATCATGTTGGGTTAGTCTCGAAAATGTGATTTTCTATAAGTGGGACCCACATGGTGTTTTGGCATAATTTTTGGAAACGAAGTACAATGATGCAATATGAGTATCGATATTCTCATATGAATGAGTAGAATGTGTTTTTTATAGCTTGGCATCTTAAAGAGGCTTGTCAAAAGGAAAAAATAAAGGTTTAGCAGATTATTGAGCATTCTTTGGCATTGAGGTATGTGATGTTGGGCGTATTTACATGCCTAAACACCATAATTTACCCATATTATAGCTAAGTTTTGAGGGTAAAAAATATAATTCCTGCACTTTTAGTCCATTTTCCTGTAAGTAAGCTAACTAACGTGATTAGCATATTTTCAGGTATTAATGATGAAGATTTCAGCACTTTGTGGACCTTTGGGCAGCAAAGGAAACTTCACGTGAGAAGGAAGGCAGCTTTTGGAAGCTTGTGGACTAAATGTGATGCATGGAAAATCTGTCCCGGGCAAAATCAATATTTCTTAATACTTAGGGGTGCAGCAGTAACCTAGTAGGACTAGGACAAGGATGTTATAAAAACGTTATTTGCTGAATTTTTCAGCATGCTATTCGATTATTTTTCATTCACTATTCATTCGACACTTTTTAGTATTATTCAGTTTACAGATTCTGTAAGAAAACAGAGAAACACGGCTCTTGAGAAAACTGACTTAGGGCAAGACGTTATTCTCCCTTTTTACGCCAATCTTATCCTCAACGTGAGATCATTCAAGCTTTGGCACAATGATGATGTTTATTGTGATTTCCGTTGTAATCATGAGTAGCTAAACTTCTCTGTTAGGGTTATGGAAGCCTTGTAATATACTATCTATTACTATGAGTTTGTGAATTCTTGATGCGTATGCTACTTATATCATTACTCTCTTGGTTTTAATTAAATTCTTGTGGTTGCAAACATATAGAATACACCATTATAGCATTAACTTGTTCGAGAGAAAAGTTACATGTTTGGAAAAGAGAGTGTGACAAGGAAATAGGGCTACCAACCCCTGTTTACACGTTAATGCCTTAACCGGATTAACCTCTTGGAGAGTTTGTACCGTTAGTTATACACTTTAATCTCGAGAGAGTTAAAGTGAAATAATCCTGGATGGTCGAGAGACACTAGGATTTACCATTAGAATACGAATCTCTATAAGTGCATGCATGTCTGAATTCCGCATAACTCATAGTTAATAGATACTTAAAACTCATAAGGTGGACATAACCCTAACTTATTATTCTCTGTGATTAAATCTTACTAAACAAAGCATTCAGTCGTTACTTTGATACTCTTAATTCACGCCACACTTAAATCCCCCCTTTCCGAAGAATTTTCGACCAATAGTCTGCTAACAATTACAACACTTAGTGACCAAGTATTCCCTGTGGGATTCGACACCCAACCCAGTTGGGTTCTATATTTTATAGCGACCGCTTACACTCTTACGAGAGCTATAGTTTGGGCGTTATCAAATTTTGGCGCCGTTGCCGGGGAATACGGTTGTCAACTAAGTTTGTGATAGTTACTAGACCCCTTGGTCAAAGATTCTCGAATTTTACTTTTTGTCTGTTGTTTTTATTTTATTCAGGTTTTGCTCAGTGCATGCCAAATACTCGAAGTTTTGGTTAGCCATTATTACCTATAAAACCTGAACCGCAACTTATTGGCAGAATGGATGCACAATGTGACATTGAAAGAAGGGCTGCTCAACAGGAGCAAGCTAGATTAGCTGCATTGGCAGCTGATCAAGTGCATCAATAGAATATTGATAACCCAGGGCGAGCAACAAATCCTGATGATGAGGACCTGGGTGATGATGAGTTACTAAACCCGAGGCATGCTGATGAGGTGGCGGCACCTATGCAGAGGAGAGATCGTCAAGAAAGATTGAGGCCTGATCGTCTAGCTGGGCAGATTCCTTTTGATAATGATGATGATGACCTAGATGGGGCTGGTTCCACAGGGGCTATTATTCCTCCGCCCTTGGCACCTGGAGCCAAGTTCAATATCACTAGCACCATGATTCAGCTATTACAGCTCAAGGGATTATTTGGTGGACTTGCAGGCGATATTCCAAATAAGCATCTGATCAATTTTATATCTACATGCAAGTCATTCGACAATCTAGGCGTTGGACAGAATATAATTCGGCTGCGATTATTTCCATTGTCTCTATCTGGGGAGGCAACTCTATTGTTGAATGGGATAACTCCTGATTCTATTACTAATTGGAGGCAACTGAAAGACGCTTTCCTAGAAAGATTCTTTACGCCATCCAAGAGAGCACAGTTGAGAGATGAGATCAGCAATTTTTGACAGCTTCCAACTGAAGCTCTCCACAAAACATGGGAGAGGTTCAAGAAGAAGCTTATGCGGTGCCCAAATCATCATATGACCAATGTCCACTTGATAGAGATATTATACAGGTCTTTGAATTCGGTGACTAAGCCAGTGGTTGATAATGCTGCAGGAGGGTCATTCATGGACCTTAATTTTATTCAGGCAAGTGATATGCTAGATCGTATGACAAAGCAAAGTAGAGCTTGGCATACCAGGGATTCTGAGGTAGCAAGCTCTACTGTATCCATTGGCATGACTGCAGAACAAAGGCAAAGAGAGGAGGAACATGACCAAGATATGGTGCACATAAAAATGCAGATGGATCTTCTTACCAAGCATTTATTATCAGGGAAGACCGAAAAAGTCAAAGCTGTTATGTCACAGGGAAGAGATGAATCCAATTCTGAGGAAGAAGCTAACTACTTGAATAATCAGGGCGGGTTTCCGAGGCAATGCCCAAGGAAACCAAGGTCGGAACTATTATGATAAATCTGGAAACAAGGACAGTGATCAAGGTAGTTGGAAGAATAAGACTGACATGAGTGGTTTGTATATTCCTCCTGGAAACCGTGAAGCCGTAGCGTCTGGCTCTGGAAGGATGTCCATGAAAGATATGATGGATAAGCGGTTGAAAGGAGTGGAGACAACAAATACAAGAGTATATTAGGTAAAGAAGGATTTGTCATCAATAAATCAATTGGTTGACTCGCATACCACTTCAATAAAACAGCTGGAACAACAATTGAGTCAACTTTCAGCGGCAATCAATCAAAGAAAGGCTGGTACTTTACCTAGTGACACTGTGCAAAATCCAAGGAACTACGGATCATGTATGGCTATTACTACCAGGAGTGGTAAGGTGTTGGATAATCCATCCAAGGGCAAACAGGTGGTTGATGATATAGCAGATAATGTTACTAATACAGAATGTGAAGATGCCGAAGAAGCTGAGGAGGGTGTTAATGACATCACCCCTAGACGTCTACATCCTGAAGATCATCGGAAGCTAGATACAAAGGAAACGGTGGAGAAAACTATTCCCCTTCCACCACCACCTTTTCCTCAGAGACTGAAGAAGAAAGCTGATGATACCAGGTTTAATAAATTTATGACTATGTTGAAGCAGCTGACTATTAATGTTCCTTTGGTAGAGGCGCTGGAACAGATGCCTGGGTACGTAAAATTCATGAAGGACCTATTGACAAAGAAGCGGGCAGCAAGTTATGAGTTGACAGATAATGTTCATCATTGCAGTGCAATTGCTACCAGATCACTAGTTCAGAAGAAGGCAGATCCTGGTGCTTTCAGTATTCCTTGCACCGTTGGATCTTTGGATTTTTCCAAGGCATTATGCGATTTGGGGGCTAGCATCAATTTGATGCCGCTATCCATCTACAGAAAGTTGGGGTTGGGCGATCCTACACCAACCAACATGCGGCTCGTGATGGCAGATAGGTCGGTAAAATGACCTGTTGGTATATTATATGATGTATTGGTGAAGGTTTCTTCCTTCATCTCTCCTATAGACTTTGTTATTTTGGATTGTGAGGTGGACTCTAAAGTTCCCATAATCTTGGGGCGTCCCTTCCTTGCAACAGGAAGCGTGCTTATTGATTTAAGAGCCAATGAGCTTTTATTCTGTATGAATGACGAAGTGGTCCATTTTGACGTATGCAAATCAATGAAGCAGCCCAAAGATATGAATGTATTCTCTATAGCTGATGTTTATTATGATGATGATAAAGAATTATCTGTATATAAGCATATTATTGTTGATCCATTGGTGGCTGTGCTTATGAATATTGAGCGTGAGGATATTGAAGATTATGAAGAAACTATTTGTGCTCTAACAGGATTAGTGTCGTATTCTCATGCTCCCAAGAAGCTGGACCTTGATCTCAAAAATCGACCTACACCACCAGCTAAACCATCCATTGAAGAGCCACCAATGTTAGAATTAAAGGAGCTACCCAGTCATCTCAAGTATGCATTCTTAGGAAGTGGAAACACACTTCCGGTTATTGTGGCGGCTGATTTGGATGAGCAGGAAGTTGCAGCTCTCATCTCTATTCTGAGGAGATGCAAGAGAGCCATCGGTTGGACTATCACTGATATTATTGGTATCCCGCCTGGGATATGTATGCACAAGATTCAGCTTGAAGAAAATTGCATACCCACTATTGAGCATCAAAGACGTTTGAATCCACCTATGCAAGAGGTGGTGAAGAAAGAAATTATTAAGTGGTTAGATGCAGGGGTAGTGTATCCAATCTCCGACAGTAAATGGGTGAGTCTAGTATAGTGTGTGCCCAAGAAAGGGGGCATGATGGTAGTTGCGAACGAAAAGAATGAGCTAATTCCACTCAAACCTGTCACAGGGTGGAGAGTATGCATGGACTACTGAAAGCTGAATTCATGGATGCTTAAGGATCACTTGCCTATGCTATTCATGGAGCAAATGCTTGATCGATTGGCAGGGAAATGATGGTTTTGTTTCTTAGATGGGTATTCCGGCTGTAATCAGATTTGTATTTCTCCCGAAGATCAAGAGAAAACAACGTTTACATGCCCATATGGTATGTTTGCCTTCAAACGTATGCCATTTGGGCTATGTAACGGACCTGCCACTTTTCAGCGTTGTATGATGTCCATTTTTTCTGATATGGTTGAAGACACCTTGGAGGTGTTCATGGATGATTTTTCAGTTGTAGGTGAGTCGTTTGAAGCATGCCTGACGAATCTAAGTATGGCATTGCAGAGATGTGTTGAATTCAACTTGGTACTAAACTGGGAGAAGTGCCACTTTATGGTTAAGAAAGGTATTGTTCTTGGGCACAAAATCTCTGAAAAAGGAATTGAGGTTGATCGAGCTAAAATTAAAGTTATCGAGAAACTACCACCTCCAATTTCTGTAAAGAGAGTTCGTAGTTTCCTCGGCGATGCAGGTTTTTATCGAATGTTTATTAAAGACTTTTCCAAGATTGCTAGTCCGTTATGCAAACTTTTGGAGAAGGATGCTAAGTTCAACTTTGACGAAGATTGCATGAAGGCATTCGAATGCCTTAAAGGGAAGCTAGTTGAAGCTCCTATCATTGTATCGCCTGATTGGTCTCTACCATTTGAAGTTATGTGTGATGCAAGCGGGGTAGCGTTGGGTGCTGTACTTGGTCAGAGAAGAGAAAGGTTATTTCATCCAGTTTACTATGCGAGCAAGGCTTCGAATGGAGTATAGAAGAACTATACCATCACAGAACAAGAGCTTCTAGCGGTTGTTTATGCATTTGAAAAGTTCTGTGCTTACTTTTTGGGAACCAAAGTGGTGGTTCATACAGATCATGCTGCTCTGAGATATTTAATGGAAAAGAAGGATGCTAAGCCAAGACTAATTCCATGGGTGTTATTGCTGCAAGAATTTGATTTCGAGATAAAAGATAGAAAAGGTTGCGAAAACAAAGTAGCTGATCATCTATCTAGACTTGAGAATGAGCACATAGCACAGCCCGATCTTGAGATTGATGATGCATTTCCTGACGAAGAGATCCTAGCCACGATGGTGGAAGAGTTACCATGGTACGCAGACTTTGCGAACTACGTGGTAAGTAATGTGATGCCTGAGAATCTCTCGTTTTATCGAAAGAGAAAGTTCTTGCATGATCTGAAACACTACTTCTGGGATGAACCATATCTTTCTCCACGATGTGCGGATGGTGTTATTAGGCGATGCATATCTCATGTGGAAGTGCCTAGTATATTGGAAGCAAGTCATGCTTCCCAAGTTGGGGGTCACCATGCAGGTGATCGGACAGCCAGAAAGGTATTGCAAAGTGGCTATTATTGGCCTTCAGTATTTAAGGATGCCTATGATTTTGTGAGAAGATGTGATCAGTGTCAGAGGCAAGGCGCTATTTCAAAGCATCATGAGATGCCCATGTCTAAGGTTCTTGAAGTAGAGTTATTTGATGTATGGGGCATTTATTTCATGGGCCCATTTGTGAGTTCGTTTGGGATGAAATATATCCTAGTAGCGATGGATTATGTATCCAAATGGGTCAAAGCAGTAGCGCTGACTGATAATGAAGGTAAGCGAGTTGTAGCATTCTTGAAGAGAAATATCTTCTCTCATTTTGGGGTACCACGTACCATCATAAGCGATGGAGGATCACACTTTTGCAACAAGCTGTTCAAAGCCGTGTTGGTGAAATATGGGGTCAAGCAACATAAGGTAGCCACACCTTACCACCCACAAACTAGTGGGAAGGTAGAGGTTTCTAATCGGGAGATCAAGCTGATCCTTGCTAAAACTGTAAATGCTAGTAGGAAAGATTGGTCTCAGAAGCTTGATGATGCCTTATGGGCTTATAGGACTGCATTCAGGACACCAATTGGCATGTTCCCGTACCAACTAGTTTATGGGAAGGCTTGTCACTTTCCAATTGAGCTCGAACATAAAGCATTGTGGGCGTTGAAGCGGCTTAATTTGAATTGGGATGATGGTATTAATCTGAAATTGGAGCAGCTGAATGAGATGGATGAATTCTGTCTACATGCTTATGAAAGGTCAGACCTCTACAAGGAACGGATGAAAAAGTATCATGATCGGAGGATTATCCAAAGAAAATTTCGAAAGGGTGATATGGTACTTCTTTTCAACTCCAGACTGAAGTTATTTCCAGGTAAGTTGAAGTCTAAATGGTCTGGTCCGTTCCGAATTAGCCAAGTCTACTCGTCCGGAGTAGTAGAGTTAGAAGACAATAATGGTGGTGTCTTTAAGGTGAATGGCCAATGAGTGAAGCCATATATCGGTCCTCTTGACTTGATAAAATGCATGGCCACCATCTATCTCGATGAAGTCTAAGTAATTGAGGTAACTATGTCGTGCCGCGACAATAAATCAAGCACTACATGGGAGGCAACCCATTGTTTTTACTCGTTTTGTTTTCCTAGAAGTTTGTTTTGTTAAATAAAAATCCAAAAAGAAGAGTCGAGCCACGACCAAAACTAAGGCGCTTGGTGGGAGGCAACCCATCGTTATAATTATTTTTTGTTGTTTTTGAGTAAGTGTAGGTGCAAGACGTATAAAGGAGTAGATTGGTCTCAAACTTTGATTTGGAAGTGTGTCATGTTGAAGGTGGTAAGTTAGGAATGAAGAAGCAAAGGCTATTGGTTAGACATTGCCTATGCAAATCTAGGCAACGAACAAGGCAAGGCCTATGTAAATCTAGGCAACGAACAAGGCAAGGCCTATGCTATGGCCTAAGCTCTCTGAATCTACAATGCCATAGCATAGGCGCCGCCTATGCCCAACAATGCCATAACATAGGCGCCGCCTATGCCAATGCCTTTGGTCTTTGAATCTACAATGCCATAGCATAGGCGGCGCCTATGCCCAACTAGGCAAAGCATTAGGCGCCGCCTATGCCAAGCATAGGAAAAGCATTAGGTGCCGCCTATGCTCCCTTTTTGGTCTCCTTACCCGATTCTAAATGGGTCAAACCCGATCCATAGCTTGTTCTATAAATGGATCTTAAACATTAGAACAAAACACACTTATTTGCTCAACCTAGGCACCGCCTTTACTCTCCAAATCTTTCAAAATTTTTCTTTTTTCTCATCTAACCTTGCAAGATCATATTCCAAGTCCATCACCAAGTAAGTTCTTTTTTTATATTCCGTAAGTTGTTACAATACTACGCTTATAATGATTTGTTAGATCTTAAGGACGTGTTGGTGATTTGAATGTTATTGATTTGTTATGATACATCTAGTTGAGTGAAAGAATACGTGTAGGTGTTCTTGACTTGGTTCCGACTTGTATTTGATTTTGATACACTGTCATACTTTTGCGGAATCGACATGGTAAAGTTAATTGCATAAGCTTCAAAATTGAATGCTTGAATGTTTGAATGACTCGTTCATCGAGATAAAGATCATGATTGAATACAAGCATGAGATGTTATGATTATTTCTATGCCATAACTTAATTCGATCTCTACGTAGTAGTCTTGTTCAAAAAGTGTATCAATTCAAAAGTATAGTCAAGATTACATGAAATAGAGTTGGAAAGGATAGTTAAGATGACATGAAAGTATGATTGTGCTGAACATGTTGTTGGAACATCTCGCCTATATGTATGTCGATGAAGTCTGAGTAATCGACATCACTCACTTAATTAGTTTGTACCAAAAAATTAAGTGTGGGGTGGTGCCACTATTGTTTGTTTGTCGATTAAATCTTCTGAGATGAGCTAACATGAATCTATTTTAATCTCAGGAAGAATGGCACCAAAAGGACGACAAGGGAAAGAAAATGCGTCCACCTCACAGAAAGATACGAAAAGGGGAAGAAAAGAGCAAGCTGAATCCTCCTCGCTGCAAATACCGCGAAGCATGTTCGGGATAAAGTGGGTCCTAGAGAAGGAAGGAAAGGAGTGGTACAAGAACAACAAAGTGAAAAAGTATGTCCACGTGGAGTTGATACAGAAAGAGAGTCTAGCGAAGAGAGAACCTCACATTTTGGCTAAAATCATGGCGCTAAATCTTGATTTCATTTTCCGAGACATGGGAGAATGCAATCTTGATCTAACACGAGAGTTTTATGCAAATTGGTCCCCAAAGACTACCGGAAGTGAAGTAAAGATTCGGGGCCAAGTTTTGCAACTAAATGTGGAGTTCTTCAACACTTTTCTGGGTCTTCCATCTGTAGATCTATCACCGCTCAAGGAGCTTCAACAAAGACCTCCGTACAGGGCAATCAGACACACACTGTGCGGAACAAGATCAATGGCACGCTGGAATCGTCATAAGGATACCGGTCGACACAACCCCTTCCCGTATGCTTCCCTAAACAGAGAAGCTTGGATATGGTTGAGGATAGTCAACTCTTACCTCATTCCTGGGACACAGTACACAAATATCACACGTGATAGAGTATGCTTGGTGTACGCTCTGATGACTAATATTCCCATCAACATTGGTGCGGTTATACGATCATCAATGCGTAAGGCTAGGCTACATAAGAGGTCCCACTTCAGCTTTAGCAATCTGTTGACTGCGATATTAAGGAAGGAAGACATTGAAGAGGAACCTGCAGATCATAAGCTTCCACACAACCCAAAAAAGGTTGACCTGACTAAGGTTAAAGATTCTGAAACTATGCATGGCGTCAATCTGACCACTGCAGAAAGACATGCTCGCGACGAAAGCTTCTTCCTCCATTTATATGGCATGACGAGGTTTACCATGATGAGTGGGGGTCGTGTTCCAACTGATGCAGAGCTTCAGCAGTTGGATTATGACTACCCAATGAATGAGCATGCGTGGGCTATGTGTGGAGTAGGGGTACATTTTGAGGAACCTCTCGATGATGACGTGTCGACTGATGATGATCACCGAATTCCAGACTCAGACGTGGAGGAGAACTCTGATGACGACGACTCTGATGATGATTCTGATGCAGGGGGTATGACCCCAGACAAAGAGGAGGAGTCCGACTAATCAAGTTTTCCTTATTTATTTTCCACTGAGGGCAGTGTGTCTCGTCTAAGTGTGGGGTGCTGGTATTTGTATGCTTTACTTCTTTGCCTACATTTATTTATGTTGGTTTGTTTTAATTAGTCGTAGTTAATTAGTCGTAATTAGTTAGTTAATTTTTTTTTAGAGTTTGCATGAAATTGTTCTGATAGACGGCATGGTAGTATAACAAGAGTTTGTGATAAAATCATGACTATTGAGACATTTAGGCTCTAAGTGTGACTAACTGTGTGATATTTTTGTGGTTTAATTCCTTCATTTGTTGGGTCAAGAGTCTATACTTCTCCCAATAAAAGTTGATCATGTGCCTTGTGTGTGTGAGATTATAGTATATTCTGTGCTGTGACTGATGCTAGAACTTGCCTGGTGTGTGTGTAAAGCGAAATAAAGAGTGTGAGTTTAGGAGATGATTTAGGCATTTCTTTGGCAGCCTATAATTGTGTACCTTCTTTTTACCTACCTGTGTACATTATCCTAGTTAACCCCCTTTGAGCCTTTAGCTATTTTCCTTGATAGCCTCATATGTAGCCTAATCCATTTTTTTTAAGACCATAATTTGATCCAAATTCCTAAAAGCTTTAAATGGTAGAGTCATGTGACAAAATAAGAGGAAATTGTGTGAGAGTGATGCCTCAGACCATATTAGTACTTGACGTTGTTGTAAAAAAGAGTGGCTATCATAGAAGTGCTATCATAGAGGTGCGTTATAATATGAAATAAAAAAAGGGAGAAAGAAAAGAAAAAGAAATAGAAAACTAAAAAGATAATTGTGTTTATGGTTGAATAACAAAATAAGGTGAAAAGGGGTGGTATATGAAAGAAAGGTAGCAGAGTTTATTAAAAGAGAATATTAATGGAATAATGTGATGTATTAAAGCGCTTAGGGAACATAGTCACTATTTTTGGCCAAAGTAGTCTTACCTGTCCCTTAGCCTACATTACAACCTGTAAAAGACCTATTTGATCCTAAGCTTAGCATTCTAATATTAGTAGAGCATTACACTAAGGGAAAGCCTATGGTCATCAGTTGCAACATATGAATTCTTTGTGAGAGTGAGAGCAAGGAGAATAGTATACCCATGTTTTGAAAAATGCAAAACTTGTGAGTGATTATGGGTAATATCTTGTGTGAGACACACATGGTTGACGAGTTTTGGGTAGTTGTGTATGATTCTTTGTGCCTTAACTTGTGGATACAAATTAACCATCATCACGAGTCTATGTTGGAGGTTGAATTATTTCTAGTAGTGATAAATAAAACTACTCTTTGTTAATAATTGTCGTGCATATCTTGTTGAACATTTTGTGCTGTTACTGTGAAATCCTAAGTAGATTTTTTGCATGGACGTAATATTTTGTTCGAGGACCAACAAAGCTTTAAGTGTGGGGTGTTGATGTTGGGCGTATTTACACGCCTAAACACCATAATTTACCCATGTTATAGCTAAGTTTTGAGGGTAAAATATATAATTCCTGCACTTTTAGTCCATTTTCCTGTAAGTAAGCTAACCAACGTGATTATCATGTTTTCAGGTATTAATGATGAAGATTTCAGCACTTTGTGGACCTTTGGGCAGCAAAGGAAACTTCACGTGAGAAGGAAGGCAGCTTTTGGAAGCTTGTGGACTAAATGTGATGCATGGAAAATCTGTCCCGGGCAAAATCAGTATTTCTTAATACTTAGGGGTGTAGCAGTAACCTAGTAGGACTAGGACAAGGATGTTATAAAAACGTTATTTGCTGAATTTTTCAGCATGCTATTCGATTATTTTTCATTCACTATTCATTCGACACTTTTTTGTATTATTCAGTTTACAGATTCTGTAAGAAAACAGAGAAACACGACTCTCTTGAGAAAATCGGCTTAGGGCAAGACGTCAATCTCCCTTTTTACACCAATCTCATCCTCAACGTGAGATCATTCAAGCTTTGGTACAATGATGATGTTTATTGTGATTTCCGTTGTATTCATGAGTAGCTAAACTTCTCTGTTAGTGTTATGGAAGCCTTGTGATATACTATATATTACTATGAGTTTGTGAATTCTTGATGCGTATGCTACTTATATCATTACTCTCTTCATTTTAATTAAATTCTTGTGGTTGCAAACATATAGAATACGCCATTATAGCATTAACTTGTTCGAGAGAAAAGTTACATGTTTGGAAAAGAGAGTGTGACAAGGAAATAGGGCCACCAACCCCTGTTTACACGTTAATGCCTTAACCGAATTAACCTCTTGGAGAGTTTGTACCGTTAGTTATACACTTTAAGCTCGAGAGAGTTAAAGTGAAATAATCCTGGATGGTCGAGAGACACTAGGATTTACCATTAGAATACGAATCTCTATAAGTGCATGCATGTCTGAATTCCGCATAACTCATAGTTAATAGATACGTAGAACTCATAAGGTGGACATAACCCTAACTTATTATTCTCTATGATTAAATCTTACTAAACAAAGCATTCAGTCGTTACTTTGATACTCTTAATTCACGCCACAATTAAATCCTCCCTTTCCGAAGAATTTTCGACCAACAGTCTGCTAACAATTACAATACTTAGTGACCAAGTATTCCCTGTGGGATTCGACACCCAACCCAGTTGGGTTCTATATTTAACAGCGACCGCTTACACTCTTACGAGAGCTGTAGTTTGGGCGTTATCAGTATGATAGGTTTATTCCTTGTTAAATTGAGCTATTTCATAGTATAATTGTGATGGATTGGGATAGGTTTTAGGTATTGATTTGATGGATTGTAAGACTTGGAGTTAGTTGAGCCATTTAGGCTATCTTGATACCATATGCTTGACTCCTTTTGCTTGTTCCCTTATGCTTTAGATAAATTGGTCTTTATCATTCATGCTTAGCATAATAATGACTTAAGTTACTCAAATTAGGCGTAATTAACCTAGCTACTCATATTTTAGGGAAATTCATATTTTAGAACTAACTAAGGGATGTTTGACATCTAAAAGTAAAATTAGATACCTTAAGCCTAGTTTGGGTAGAAATTTGCCTAAACTAGAATTTGAGGATTAGAGTGGATTCTTAACCCACATTAGGCTATGAGATGCTAGTTTTGGTGAACCTTTATGCTTATTATACTCTCGAAAAGGCCCACTGAGGAAATAATGAGAAATGTTGGTACTTAATCATTATGTGGGTGAATTTGAGGATTAATTTCATTATTATTTATTCTATTGATGATGCTTTTGTGATGATAATTATGATATTCATGAGCGGCCAAATTCTGAGTTTTATTAATATTTATGATCAATTCAATTCTGAGTCTTGAAGATATTTATGGCCAGTTTAATTTTGAGTATGGTTGATATTTATAACTAGTTTAATTTCGAGTCTTGATGATATTTATGACTGATTCAATTTCGATTCTTGTTGTTATTTATGATTGGTTTAATTTTGAGTTTTGATGATATTTATGACCAGTTTAATTTTAAGACTTGCTGATATTTATGACCGGTTTAATTTTGAGTTTTGACGATATTTATGACCGGTTCGATTTTGAGTCTTGATTATATTTATTCTTGATTCAATTTTAAATTGATGATTATAAATATTTCATGTTGTCATATGGTATTAAAGATAATTTTGGTTAATATTATGATGTTTAATGATAGAGAATGCCAAGTTGATAAAATAGTGAATAGTGTATGGATGGTGGCTAGTTGATAAATAATACTAGTGATTAGAGAAAGATAATGGCTAAACAGTGGATTATGGAATGATGTTGGTAGATTTCTAAGTGATGGTATAATGCCAAAGAGTGATGAATATTGAGATGATAGTTAAATTATGGTGATGGTTAGTGTAAATGATGCATGCGTAAATTATTCTATCTTTGTGTATACTCTACAGTAGTATGGGATGTTGTGATGAGTTCTTTACTTTTTACACCAATTGGCGTATGGGAACAAATTTTATAATTATGTTTGCTTATGTTTGATATTTTTATGTTATGTCATTGTTATTATTTCAGTTTACTTACTAATTATGTACAGTGATGCTGGAGATGATTTAGGTTCGATCCTATACCTTGACTTATTTATGTTATCTTACACTCAATCGTTGTTATATCATGATTTATCTTAGTCGGCCAATGATTCCTACTAAGTACCCATTATTTGGGTAATCATACTACATTTCTAAACTTTTTGGTGCAGATTCGAGTAATAGCTGTTGTCGTTGATTGTTGTTCGTGTAAATTTAATATTTTAGAGACAGGGTGAGCTTTTGGAGTTTTGAGTCATCCATTTTCTTCTATCTTATTATTATTCAGTGTTATGCATTGAGACAGATGTATTAACTATATTCCATACTTTGGGTTGTATTATTGAAATTAGATCTCTTGTACCAGCTCTATCAGGTCATGGGATTGGTATCCTTATTGTTTCTGTTTATCTATTTTAGAACATTGTGTTTATTTATAACTTGTGTTCATTGAATTTGGCCTATGACGGGTAATCCTTACAAAATTAACTCATTGTGTTAGCTTTGAATTATGGTATTAGCTTATCTACTGGCGAAATTTAGTAGGCGCCATTATGACTATTAAATTGGGTTGTGACATTACATAACCCAATCTTTTGTGTCAAAGATCTGCATTCTCATTTTGAGCACTTAAATATGTCAATTCACATCTAGTAACTTGAGTCTAGATCTGCCACGTACATATTCTTGCATCCTTTAGCTCTAAGAATGACATTCCCATCTTCCATACTAGTTACAGTACACTAAGCAAATAAGTACTTTACTTTATTTCCCCTATCACAAATTTATGACACCCTTAGCAATTGGTACTTCAGACCACTCACATCGTACACATCTTCAATAGCATGACTTAATGATTTTACAATCTTCCAAACACCAAAAATGTAACCTTTCTTGGCATTACCAAAAATGTAACCTTTCTTGAATTGGGCTTTTACCTACTCTTCTTCGAAGATGGTATGTGTTATATATTGTATGTGAATGTGAATGTTAAGTTTGATTAGGAGTAGAATGACTTAGTCTTGATCATTGTAATTTAGGATTAGATGAGGGTTTTGGACCCGTAAGGTGGAATACTTATGACTTTTTAGAATCCTATTACCTTTTCCATAGATTGGACTAATTTGTAGCATGAATATGATATTATGCTAGGTTTGGGATGTGGTTTAAGTGTTGAAATCATAGCTATTATGATTAACCTTAGTTGAGCTAGTCTAGTGGTCTTAAAATCATAATTTGGGTAGAGTTGACTTAATCTCATATTTTTAGATGAAGTTCCTATCTTAGGATTGGTTACAACTTACTTGACATCTAGAAGTTGAACTGGTACCTTAGCCTAGTTTGGGGCATAGTTTGCCCAAATATGGTAATTGAGGATTAGTAGTGGGATCATTCGGCCTACTTACGCCAAGACATCTGTTAACCTTTGTGGACTTAGTTGCGTATGTTAGGTCTAGTTGATACCAATGAACCTTATTTATGAGATTTTCTTAGTGAATTGATGGATATTAGTGTATTTGTAGGCCTAGTTGAGACTAATGAGCCTTATGTATAAGATTTGCTTGGTGAATTAATGGATGTTGATGTATTTTTCCCAGATAGTGACTTAAGAGTTATGGCTATGATATTCCTTATGGAAGTGATATTGGGACTTTAGAGATAATATTCCTCCTAGATATGTTATTTGGCCCATAGAGATGCTATTTCCTCCTAGACTTGATATTTGTCCCATAGAGGTGCTATTTTCTGTTAGACATGACCTTGGGTCCTTAGATGTGTTATTCTTCTTCGATATGTTATTCAAGCTCTCAGAGATGTTATTTGCTCTTAGTTGTGATTATTGGGCCTATAAAGATGACTTTCCCCATAGATATGATTATTGACCAATAGAGATGATATTTCTCTTAGATATGATTATTGGCATATAGAGATGATGTTCCTCATAGTCCGGATGTATGACCTATAGATATAAGATGTCTTATAGACATGATATGCTTATTGATATTGTTCCTCCTAGATGTGAGATGCCTCATATATGTGAGATGATTATAAATACGCTATGACTTATAAATATGATTATCGATATGAGTTCTAAATATATATATGGGCCTAAGGTTGTGATTATGATGTTGTGATTATTCCATACATATTATTGCTCCAAGGGCCTTGTTATGATATTGGTTGGATATTCGGGAAGTATTTTTCCTTGTAAAGGTACGGTTGTAGAATATGGATACATATATGTTTATGTTGCTTACGATTGCATTGACTAAATACTAGTGATGGCATGCATGGATTCGGTACATTCATGATTATTATATCAATATAAATGTGATCCTAGCTGAAATACGGCCTTATCATTATTTTTCCTAAATAAGGGTTAAAACCCAATTTTTACCTTAATAATGGATTTTTTTACTATAATAATTGTCTAACTAAATGGAATATTTATACGTATAAAAGAGGTTAAAAATATTATTTTAAAGATTCAATCAAGATAGATTTCGGTGCATGACTTGACTCTATTATTTACTTCAGTCATGAGATATTTCAACCCTTTGTACATTTTTATAATGATTTAGTTCCAAAGATTAGTTTGGGCAACAGACTTACGTATTAACACTCTTTTAGCCACGACTTGAGTCTAGGAACCTATTATATATCTATATGTATGTATCAATGGTTATGATGATATTGATACCCAATAAGGTCATAGGATATTGTGATGATATATTAATACCCGACAACATCAGAGGATACTGTTATGATGATATATTGATATCTGGTAAGGCTGGAAGATACTTATGATTATATTGATAATTGACAAGGCCGGGGGATATTGTTATGATGATATTGATACCGTGCAAGGTAAGATGATACTATTATAATGATATTGGTACTCAGCAAGGACGAAGGATACTGTTATGATAATATTGATACCCAACAAGGCTGAAGGATGTTATGATGATATATATATATACACACACACATACCCGATTTGAGTCCGAAGGATAGTTGTGATATTGATTATGTACCTTGCATTCATTCTTGCATGCGCATCTCCTATCACCAGTATGCGTGTATGTATATCAACTGATATGGGACAGTTGTATAGATATGGGTGATGCCTATGCCTTGTGTTATTGTGTGCTGATTGAGCCTTCCAAGCGTGGGGAAATACGGGAACACATAGGCTCATTTTGGTATATGGTTGTCCAAAATTTCTGATTACTCATGTTGTTATTGATATTATTATGATCATTATTATTACTAGTTTATGACAGATTGATCATTGATTCAGTATCGAGCTTTGAGGTATGTTTCCTGGCTCTTTTATCTTATGATTGCATTATTATGCGTGATTACTTCATGTCTATCCATGTGGATTAGAAACCTTAAGTATGTTAGTATTAAATCCTGAATAAGTAATGATTTAGGTCATGCTTTGAGTTGAGCTCATAACTATAAGTAAATATATCTAGCTATATATAGCTATGGTACTATCGTATATCCTTTCCTTCATTTGTTCATATTGTATCTTTTCTCCTTGGCTTTGTATATTATTATATATTCTTATTTTGCTCTTTATTCATATATTGGATAAGGGTATACGGTATAGTATTGAGATTCCTAAGTATGGCTTGAATAAGATAGTTCACCCTTATTACTAACTTAGCATTATTATGTTGGTTTATTGGACATGAACATGATAGTTGTTCCTTATTATCTCATCGCCTTGCTATATGACTTCTGGACTATTAGGTGTAGTTTTCATTTTGATTATATATTATATATATCTGCCTTATGTTTGGAGCTCAGTTGGTAGTTTCCTACTGAGTACCATTCATTTGGTACTCATACTACACTTCTACAGCCTACAGATCATTATATAGGTTATTGTCATTGATGTGTGCCTGTGTGGAGTAGCCATAGTTTGGAGATACAGAGTGGGCTCCCGACGACCAGAGTATCACTTTTCTTTCTCTTATGTGTTAGACTAGTCTCTATGTTTTATTCAGAGATAAGTTGTATCAGTGTATTTTCCTTGATATTTCAATTTTGTACTCTTATTATAATAGAAGCTCTTGTATTGATACCACCAGATTTTGGGATTTATTCATGTATTTGCACTTCTGTTATACTTATTCTGCATTCTTTCCTTTTTCTATTGAGTCATCCATTACGAGCCATTTTGGACTATGGGTTTGGCTTGTCTACTGGTGGGTCATAGTAGGCGTTATCATGACTTGAGAAATTGGGTCATGACATAAGGTGGTTAGAATGACCCCTTATGGGGCAGTTGAATTATGGAGAGAAGATAAGAGTATGAAATTTCTAGTGAATAGGCAAAGAGTGAAACATTATTGGTCTGATCATGATGATAGACAAAATATACTATCATATTTGCTAATGAGTGATATTGATCTGGGTCATGAACGAGATGTTAAATCAGGTATTGGATGAGAGGCAACCCATGAATGTAATTTAATAGTGTAGGTCCTTTATTTGAGAAAAAATAAAAGAAAAAGAAAGAAAAAAAATTTAAAATACAAAATGAAATATTGAGCCACGACCAAAACTATGATGCTTGGTGGAGGGCAACCCACCTTTTTAACATATTTTTATTATTTTTGATATAAATTTGTAGGATTGAGGATGTCTTAATATGAAAGAAGGGTTAATATGTTTTGAAACTTCTATCAAGAGTCCACGTGATATGAAAATACACCAAGGTAAGAAAATAAGTGAATTCTAAAAAATGGGGAACCAAAATTCCAACAAGGCAAATTCCAATGTTGATCTGCGTTAAGAATGTGCCACTCTCCCTATCCTCTGAGATAAGTTTGTGTCACACTGATGTAGAAAAAACCCATGTTCAAATCCAGTGAGCCTCCACGATAAAAGCGTGCAACTCTCCCTATCCTCTGTGATAAGGGCATGGCATGAAGGGGGTTATTTGAGCTATTTTAATGAAATATTTTGTGTTAAAAAACCCGATCCACCTTTTTAAACCTGATTCACCCCTTTAATTAACAAAAAATCCCTAAATTCCTTTATTTATCTCTATACCCTAAGCGCATCACTCTCTCTATTTTTCTCAAAATCTCATCGCGACATGCCTTCTACCCTTATAACAATTTTCTCTCTCCTCTATAACTCAAGAATAGGGTAAGTTCTCTATCCTCTTTTTTTATCTATCCAAAATTTTGATTTGATTTTTACTTATGGGTGTGAAGTTAAGTGTGTGGGTTTAATATTTACCAGGTGTTGGAGTACATGTGCTATAATTTTCCTCTTTACCATGTATTTTGGGAATGGATATGCGAGTTTACATAAGTTTTGATTGGTGATTATTCTTGGACTTGTGTTTTGGAATACATATTGAGTTTTTGGTTGAATATATAATTGTGTGATGGTGTAGGGGAAGGTTGATTAGTTCTGTTAATAGTAAGACCACGTAAAAATGGTATGTTGGGGTGTTCGACATTCGTGGGTTCATGTGTTATTCTGATTTCATGAATAGTATTGCTTAATGTCATTCTGGTTTATGAAACATTCATCGTAACTATTGGTAGCAAATTATGTACCTTATGGGTTATTGGAACAAGTGAACAAATTAAATAACTTGTTATGTTTAACACCCAAAGTAGGGATTGTCTCTATTGTAATGCTAATTGTGTGAACTTATTACGTAGGGATGACTTGATGATTACTTGAAGACTGAGTAAAGCATTATTGGATTGAATAATGAATATGTGAATGTTAACATGAGTATGAAAATGGTTGAATACTTGCATATATGATGTGAATATGTGGTTACTGTTAAAAATGAGAAATCTGAGTACCCTAGTTCAGATCTCATGCACCTACACTAGAAATTAAGTGTGGGGTGGCCCCAAAAGCCTCATGCATTTGATGTTTTCTAGCTTTGTAGGATTCGACTTAACATGGCTATTTACGTTGTTTTCAGCAGGCACTATGCCTAGTAGGCAGTAGATAGGAAAAAGAGCTATCTCGTAGGTAAGGAATAAAAGAGAGTTTACCCTATAGCTTATGTATATAAGGCATCAATAGTTCCACGAGGCCAAACTGATATGTATGGAACTCGATGGGTATTAGATGAAGGAATAAAGTGGTACAATAAGAGCATAAATTCAAATTATGCCCCAAATGAGATCATTGACAAGGAGAGCTTGAGGAGGGAGTTTCCAAGCATTGTTCGGCAAATTGAGCAGTTGAGAATGACTTTCATCTTTGATCAACCTACTAAGGGTAACTTGCATTTGACATGGTTTTTTTATGCTAATTGGGACCCCGACTTCCTGATTCAAAGGCAAAAATTAGGGGCCGAGTGATTAAGTTCGACTCACATAACTTGAGTGTCCTCTTAGGTACTCCTAAATGACCCTCTTCAGTTGAGATTACTTAATATTACACCACCATGTGCTGACACCAGACACCTGCTATATGGTGATAGGTCGATGGCTAGGTGTATTCACTACAGAGAGAGGGGATATCATTTGATATTTCCCTGTGCCCACATAAATAGAGAAGCTCGAGTATGGTTGAAGATTTTTTTCACTATATCATTTCGTACAAGTATGTTACATAGGTCTCTCAAAATTAGGTTTGTTTGGTGTATGATTTTGAAATTAACATTACAGCGGTGATCAAGTCTGCAATAAATAAGGTACACATACATCATGGGCGCAAGTATAGTTTTGGTGGGATACTCACGAGGTTTTTGAGGGGACATGATATCGAGGAGGAGGTTTTGGACTATAGACTATTGTTAGCGATGGGACCAGTGGATGTGACCTAGACGAGAGATATTGATGTATCTCATGAACTTGTACTGACATTACTCAGCCCTTATTCTTGAGATGATGAGATCATGGCTCATATATATGGACTCCAGATGCTGCAACATTAGGTGAGAGGGAGAGCTGCTACTAAAGAGGAGATATGCATAGTGAATCTCAATTAACCTTTGGGTCACTATGCCAAAACATTACTAAGGATTGATCTTGACTTTGTGGAGACCGTAAAGTATGACATTTCTACTAATGAGGATTGTCATCTGCGGGCTTCAGACATTGAGTATGATGATGATAATGATATTGACCCTGATTTGGGTGATGATGGCTTGGGCCCTTATATTGTGATGGCATTGAAGATGATTGATTAGGGAGTTTTCAAATACCTCACTTTTGTCCTGTTTTATATTTGCAATCATTAGGACAATGCTACATTTTAAGTGTGGGGTGGGAGATTATTCTTGGTCTTTGATGTTGTTTCAAATTATGGATGTTATTTTGTTGGATTAAGTTTGTTATTTTATTTTTGTTGATTCTATCCTTTGAAAGACATTTTAGTAGTTTTGATTTGGTTTGTAATAATTAAATATTCTAACTTATGGTTGTGTAATAGGTAATAATCTTTAGTTCAGTTATTTCATTATTTTTATTTTGGGTTCCTTAACTTTTATTTTTGGTTATTCTCCTGACGACCGGCCTATTAAAACGAGTAGGATTTAGTTTTTCAATTTTATGAGTTGGCATTTTTTAGGATAATTGACAATAAAAAGTCATAGTTTAGGTACCTTTCTCAATGATGGATGGATGACGACCATCCTAAGGGGACATAGTCATAGAGACTGAGTAGGTCATAGAACCTTATCTCTGATCTAGTACAAAGTAATTTTGTTAGGCCATATGATTACATAATATGAGTTATTTTTAAGAACGCATATTGGAATGATGTGGAAGTCTATTCTTGATAAACCTTGGCTCAATTATGTGACTCTTTGATAATTTTCGCTGAACTTTGAATTCTTGCAATTTTTTGGTTGAGAGTCAATAGGGATCCTGTTTGATTTAAGCATGCGCCATGTGTGAGTGAGGTTTTTTGTATATTCCAAATGCATAGAGATGTCTAAAACTTTACCAGTTTTCTTACAAAGCGAAATAAGGAATGCTAAGTTTAGGGGATGATATAGGAATTTCATTGATTACTGTGTTTTGGGCTATGTACCTGCTTTGTCTACCCTTTTTTTATAACTTTGGTCAGCCCCATTGAGCCTTGACCCTACTCTTTGGTATCCTTATAACTAGCTTGTTCCTTTTCTTTCAATTAGCCCTTATTTGATCTGAAACTCTTATGTTCTTTAATTGAAAAATTAAAATATTTGTGATTGTATAACTAGAGAGGAAAGAAGTAAAAGTAATGCCCTAGTGGAATAGTTTTTATTGTTGCACAGTTTGTATGTTGATGTTAGGGTGTTGTGAAATAAACAAAACATTGGCCACAAGTGTATCATGAGAGGTTAGTACTACCTACTAAAAATGTTTAAGCTAGCTTAAGAAAATAGGGTAAAACAAAACAAAAAGAGATAGAGTGATAAAATTGGTAGAAAATAGGGTCGTTGAAGGAGCGTTCTATAAAATGTATGATGTATTAAAGCGCTTAGGGAACATAGTCACAATACTACCTAAAATAGTATTTACCTACCCCTTAGCATACGCTACAAACCTTAAGGTCCTACTTGATCCTATCAATTGATTTCTGACATTAGTAGTGCACTACACTAAGGGCAAGCTTATAGTTCGTCCTATATCACATGAGAATTTTTAGAGAGAGTGAGCGAAATTTGGTTTTATACCTATAGTTATGATATATTATAGAGTAGTGAATGAATATAGGTAACCCTCTTGTTGTGAGGCGGCATGTTGATGATGGTTAGGTGACTTTTATGGTTTCTTAGTCGAGTAATATGTATGCATTTTCCACTTGGTAGAGTTCATTCTTCAGGTTAGGAAATCTTGAAGTAGTATTCCTTTGTTTTCATTTGTGACCTGGTATGCTTGGGATAGAAATTACTAATCAATGAGTAGCCATTATAGTTCCAACTTAAGTAATTTGTTTGGTTAGTAATGTGAAGCTGGTGTGTGTTGAGAATGAGGGTAAGGAATTGCACAAGGGCGAACGAGATTCTAAATGTGGGGTGGCGATCTTGGGTGTATTTATACGTCCAAGTGCTAATTATTATCCTTACATGCACCTAATTCATGAGCTAAATTTTAAAGACCTAAAAATTTGATGAAATATTTGAAATATGTGTTTATGTGTGATTTGACTATTTTACCCCTCCTTTTAGTTGTATTGTGGTATTTTTGGGGTGTAGGGGTGATTGGCATTGTTCGCAATACATTTTGGTGTCTTTTGTGCAATATTGTGGTTTTTGGTAACTTCGAGAGCCATATTTTAGATTTCTGTGGTTATCTTTTGATTCGTGTGACAGGTAGCTGAATGGACTACGCCAGTAGATTCAAAACATTGATTTTAGGGTGGTATCATATTTGGTGTGGTTTTATAACTTTTAAATCTCATTTTGACCCTCTATTTGAAAAATTGTGATTTTAGAGTTCGGGGGTCAATTTTGTGAAAATAATATTTTTTGAAATTCTGATATTGCCATTGAGTCTGGAGCATCGAATTTAGTGTGGTTGCATTTAGTTTATTTGCGTATATCAAACTCCAAACGAATCTCGAGCACCTCATCGATGTCCTTTTGGACTTAAAAAAAATTGGTGCACCAGGTTGCTGGTGCATCCTGGAAAACAAAGGGTAAAACTCATTAGGAAGGCCGATATATGCTTTATGTACCTAGTAACCTGGTGCAAGTATAAATGGCCCCTTTTACCTAATTTTAGCCCATTTTTACCTTGTCTCTTGAGAGTTAAACTCTATAATAGTGTGAGAGCTTGAAAGTGAAGCTTGTAGGTGTTTGGGAAGCTATATTAATATCTATTTCTTGATTCTCTTATGGATTTAAGGTCAGAATTCGCCCTTTTCTTAGTAAATTTCTTAATTAATTTCTCAAAATCCCAAAATTTTTAGGGCTTGATTTGAAACCCCAATTTCACTCATTTTCACTTGAATAATGTTTTAACCTTATTATTATTATTTTTTCATTAATCTAAGCTTCAAAACAACTTTGATTCTTAATTTTAACGTGAACTTCAAAAATTTTACTTGATAAAGCTTAAAAATGATTTTTCTTTGATTTGAACCTTATTTTTGCTCGATTTAACGTGGTTTTTCAGTTGTAGATTTCTAAAAGTATGGGAAGATGTTCTTGAAATAAAGTTATGATTTTTCCTTCTTTTTTAAAAATTTATTTCGGGGGTCTATTTTGACCCCGAATCAAAATTAGGTAATATAGGTATCGTTAGCTTTATTTTGATACATAGATTCTATACTTCTTGGTTTAAGTTGATTCAGGATTGTTCATGAGAAGTAGGTATTTGTGGTTGAAGTGTTGCAGAATAGTTTTGATATTTTGAGGTAGGTTATGGTTTAACTATTTAAACTGGGCCGGGTAATTAATTTGTTCACCAAAATTAATGTCAAGGGAGAGGGGGAAAACTAATCATCAAATATCATTATCTATATATTGTGCCCATGTGGTGACCTAAATGTGATATAATTGTTGAATATGAGATATCATGTGATATGTGCGACCATGCAGGGTCTTATGTGATGTTAATAGCCTAGAATATGTGTGAATAATTGTGTTGTGTTGTTAGAAATGTGTATTGTGGTTCCTTTGGCGTATTGTGATATATTTATATTTTGTGGTCTTATGAATTACGTGAAAAATTTAAGGATAGTGGAAATAGTGAGTGGATATTGGTTTATGTGGTTGTGGAATTCTAACATTGTGGTTGGTTATGGAAATACATCATAAGGATTGGTTGTGGAAATACACCATGTAGTTTGGTCGTGGAAATACTCATTTTGTATCGTTGTGAACATTGCATCATCATTCTTATGTCATTATACACATCACTTTACTTATTTGTTTTATTTCTTTGAATTTACTTGTTGTCACGTATGTGTACTTGATTTGTGTCTTATGTTATGTATGTGCTTTAGAAATACTGCAAAATATTTGAAACTCTGTAAATACTAAAAATACAGGAAACTTGGAAACTGCAGAATATTGGTATTAGATATTTGATATTATGGACCTTTTTCGAAGGATTATAGCGAAGAAGACTCGATAACCGTGTGCCAACCTTAAGGCTGTGTGCTAAACTCAAGGCTATATGCCAACCTTACGGCTATGAGCCAAACTATGGCTGTATGCCAACCTTAAGGCTGTGTGCAAAACTCAAGGCTGGCAACCTCAAGGCTGTGTGCCAACCTCAAGCATCATCATCAACATCATCATCTTATACATTACATTTGTTTTACTTGGTTGATGTTGTGATTGAATTTATATAGCAAGTTGACTTGTTATATGTCTACTTGCTCTATATCCTATTACTTATACTTGACCATCCTATATATGCATGTTTTTCTATGTCTATACTTGCATATGATATAATGTATACTTGCTGTATTGTTATTATATTTGTGATATATATTAGAACTATTAGTGCAAGTGATGTGGGCTACTATTGTGGGATATTTTTTTTATTGTAGGTGACACGCCCTTTGTGTGTATTTTGTGTACTTTATTTTCTACCTTGGTCGGCCGGCCTATGATTCCTATTAAGTACAAGTGCACCACACTGACTCCTACTGTACTCTTCTAGTGCAGATCCAGGTTTGGGTGCACCCCACGTTGCTTAATTTGGGTGATTATTGGAAACTTTCAAGGTAGTTGATTATTTTTAGGCATTCAGATATCTTCTGCTACCTTTCTCTGTAGACTATGTCTTTATTTTCCTTTATGAGATAGAGTTTCTTTTGTATTTGGATATCTTATGTATTTCATTTAGATTCAAGTTATACTGGATATGTTCTTATACCATTGACCCCTAGTTTTCGGAGTTATGGAGACATTTTTAGTTTTCCTTCCATATTTATTATACTTGTTTTGTTCAGCTTCATTCGAAAAGCCTTACCTTAGGGTTATTATTGTCGTTTCCCCTTTTGTGTATCAGTTAGGCTGATAGGCTTTCTTGTCAACGTTCGCTGCCACAAGTTCTATAATGACCCTTTGGATTTTGGGCCATGACAAATTGGTATCAGAGTATCCAGATTTCATTGGTCTCAATAGTTTTAGAATGGGATGTCTAATAGAGTCTCACAAACTAACACATAGACGTTCGTATCTATCGTCGACAGGATATAGGATGTCTTTTGGAAACATTCCTTATTTTATTCCTTATCGTGCAAATTTTGTGTATAACTTGTGTTCTGAGTTGTGTTTCACTCTTTTTGTGCAGATTGTGTAGACTAGGTATTACGAGGTCAGAGATGCAGAGCCTCCTCCTAAAGGGAAAGCCTCGAGTCATGGATGGATTTTAGAGAGTAGATCGGTTCATAGATTAGTGCCGTCTCAGAGAAGTAGTAGAGAACTCTCTCCTGAGGCTTGTATGGAGCTAGATGGAGGTGTAGGTTTATTCCCAGTTCCTTAGAGTTCGTCTGCCCCAGTTTTAGAGGGGTTGTTAGTATGGTTGTTGACCCGCTTAGAGGGTTCTTCTTTGGTCATGTCAGGTATTCT
This sequence comes from Capsicum baccatum var. pendulum, assembly GCA_030864225.1. NCBI lineage: Eukaryota > Viridiplantae > Streptophyta > Magnoliopsida > Solanales > Solanaceae > Capsicum > Capsicum baccatum. The sequence continues at coordinate 116,323,584 of CM061560.1, forward strand.
TCCAGCTCCTAGTGTGGATTCTCATGTGGCATCTACTTTTTTTGGGTACTCCTCAGACATCGAGTACTACTCCTCCATCAGCACCAATATCTAACTATGTTATACCGAGATTGAGAGTTCAACCTTCATCTATATTACCTCCTAAGACAGGATCTCAGTTTGCTAGATTTACCATGCCTCCTCTTATTGCTGGTATAGTGATGTCTTCTAAGGATTAAAAGAGGTTCAGAAGATTTATCTGTCGGTGAGGATGCCTACGAGTTCTTGATTGATTATCAGGAGAAGTTGCATAATTTGGGTTCTCTTGAGTCACATGGAGTGGGTTATACTACCTATCAGTTGAGGGATTATGCGAGAGATTGTTGTAGGTTGTTTGTTGTTTATAGACCTCTTGATGCTCTGAGTTGACTTAGGATCAATTTACTGATGCCTTTTGTAAAGATTGATGCCTTATAGTTTGAGAGATTAGATGCATGATGAGTTTGACCAACTAGAGCATGGCTTCATGACTGTAGCAAATTATGAGAAACACTTTCATGCCTTCTCCAAATATTTCTATGGTAGTATTTCCATCGATTCTGAGAAGATTTGGAAGTTTGTGTAGGGTCTGGATGTCTTTATTAAATTGGCTACATCTCAAATAGTTGAATTTGGAGCATTTTTTCAGAGTATGTGGCTATGCCAAGATAATAGGGTGTATTCTTTGAGTATCTTAGGGTGTCTCTAATAAGGTGTGCTATTTCGGTGAGTTCAGAGGTTAGTTTTCTTATGGTAGAGATTTTAGAGGTTCTTATGGATATCAAGGTGGGCTAGTACAGGAGGCTTTACAGAGTTTTGGTGGTGGATCTTCTAGTTCAGTAGTATAGGGTGTCCATTCGGCCCCAGTAGTACTTTTTCCTATTGATGCGGGCCATAGGACTTGTTTTGTGTGTCATGAGGTTATCCATTTGGCCAAGGACTGCCCCTACTATAGGGCTTCTCCTATTTTCAATAGTGAGGGGTAGAGGTTCTACCAGAGCAGCAAGAGGTATAAGTGGTGGATTCTGTGGTAGTGGTCGTGGGGCTACTTAGCTAATTGGTGGTCATGGTCAGTGTTATTCTATACCAGCCAGACCCAAGGTAGAGCTTCAGATGTTGTGATCACAAGTATCATTCCCATTTCTTTTAGATCTACATCTATATTATTTGATCTCATCAATTAAAGCCTCATGATAGAAATTATCCTACCCATGATTTAGAGTTGTGCACGATTGTGTTTACTTTGAAGTTGTTGAGGCACTACTTGTTTGGAGTCTATTGAGAGATCTACTCAGATCATCATAACATTCGGTACTTCTTCACCCAGCGAGATCTTAATATGAGGCAACACCGTTAGCTTGAGTTGCTTAAGGATTATGACTTGGGCATTCTCTATTATTCGAGCACGTCTAGTGTGGTTGCGGATGCCTTGAGCCAAAAGTTGATTAGCATGGATAGGTTGGCACATCTTTTGACCTAGGAGAGTGTTCTAGCCTTAGAGGTTTACTCATTAGCTAACCAGATGGTTAGGCTTGATATTTTGACACCTGTGTGTGTTTTGGTATTTGTCGAGGCTAGATGTTCTTTGATAGAGTAAATTCAAGCTCGTTAGTTTGATGATGTTAGATTGAGGTGATTCAAGATAAGGTGTTGAGTAGGGAGACTAAGGAAGCCTTACTTAATTTGGATGGAGTTTTGCGGATAGGAGGCTGAGTTTGTGTGTTGAGAGTAGGTGATTGGATTATGTTGATCTTGGAAGAGGCCTATTTTTTAGATAGTCCATCCATCCATATTTGACTAGGATGTATTGTGATTTGAGACAACACTACTGGTAGGGTGGTATGAGGTGAGTTGTAGTAGATTTTGTGGTTCGTTTTCTATGTTGTCAATTGGTAAAGGCCGAGCATTAGGTCAAGAAGCCAAAATATCTTATTTTTCATCTTTTCTCTCAAAATCAAAACCCTAACTCCTCCCCCAAAGATTCAAGAACTCATTCATATGGTCAAGAATTCCAAGAAACGGATCAAGATCTGGGTTCCGCTCTTTCTCCTAAATAATCTAAGGTGCGTGGGGTTTTCCTAAAACTCCTTGGGCATAAAAAAATTGTTCAACAACATTTAAATATGGTGAAATCATGAATTTCGAAGGGGTTTTGGTATTTATATTACCATGTTGCTTTATGAATATTTTAATGGAACTATTGTTTTGGCCTTGAAGCCTTTTACCCAAATTGAATTGTACTCGTATATATATGTATGTACAAAAATTTGGTTTGAATATTTAATTGAGAGCATGAATCATATAGAATCCCTCTCTTGTTATGATTTTTCCCATTTTTCATATGATATGGTTTGTTTCAGATGCATCTTGAAAAACATGATAGAATGTCTTGATTAATGTTATTACTTGAATATGATTTTGAATTCAAAAGAGAGGGTTGTTCATGCTGATAAATTTTGAATATATATATAATGAAAGAGTTGCATGGTTAGTAAAAAAAATACATGACCATGACATGTTTGATGAAAGAATGAGAATCTTTGCATAGTTTTGAGTTGTGTTTCGGAACATGAAATATCTTATACTATTTGCATGTTTGGGTGGTATGATATGCGATTTAATGAAAGAATCATGCACGATACATTATGGCTCATAAATATGACTTGCAAGTCTTGGTGTGACGACACCAACTAAGATAATGCCATGGTAATTCAGAATAGAACAGAATGTATGTTTGCAATCAGATTTTCAGATTTTGAAACTTAGAATGGTGCATGTTTAGAAATGGTTAAAAATCGACATAAAGAGATGTCAGGTGGTTCCCCAAAGAAGGCACGAGTTCCGACTACTCATTGACCAAAACCGTCTTTTACCGAGATGTGTTATTTAATCCCCTAGAGGAATTTTACGCTGGCCTAGAGCCCTGTGGTGTATGAGACTCAGACACTCCAACCCTTGCGAAAAACTTGGGTTGGGGGCTTCCCCGCTGATTCAATGGCAGATTCCATATAGCCCGTGGAATACCAAACTTGTAGGGGAGTGCCACCTAGCTCAGAAGTAATACAAAGATCAGAACTGCATTGAGAAAACTTGCTTTAAGATTATTTGACATTGCCCATGTGCTTTAAATTATGTCATGCATACTGTTTTACAAATTGCTCTCACTTAAGTTTTATAAAATTCATTATTTTGGATTGCATTGCACACCAGTACTTTCTACTGATCTCTACCTTCTAGGGTCTGAGGCTCAGTCTAGAGGTTCTGATAATCCGTAGAGCTTTCAGACAGAAGAAAAGTTTGTGGTGGTGAGCCTTCTTTGTTCTGAAAGGCATATCTCTTTTTATACATATTTTTTTTTACTTTGGTTTTGGTCCACTGGGGACTTTGTCCCAGGTTTCACACAGTTATTGATGCATGTGTAGTAGAGATTTTGCAGGCTGAGAAAGATGCTGTTTAAATGTTGATAAACCTATTTTCGCATTGCTGAACAGATTTCTTAGTATGACCATGATTCCATACTGTTTTGTATTTCCGCAAATTTTCTTATACTATATGAATATTGTGCATGATCACCAGATTTAGAAGGGCTATTGGGCCTCTATGGTTCAGGTTGCTCGTTACAGCTAGGGCCCCAGCTCGGGTCATGATAATAAACATCAAGAGGGATGATGAGAACAGGTACACATGTTGCACCTATTAAAAGTGAAAAATTGCTCAAGATGCAAAAATTTATTCTTTAATTGCAGTGCTTAAATTGTTAACATATACTCAACTCTTACCTCATGGGTAAGACCTGTTAAAAAATTGAAAAATACTATTAGAACTTACGACATTTCTTATAATTAAAGCTTTTCACTAGGGGCAAAAAGTTATTCTTTTATTATAGTGGGAGATTGATAAGAGATACTCAAATCTTGCCGCATGGGTAAGACTTAGTTTAGGAAATTGCTGTACTGATTATAATCATCAAATAAAAATGTCGCTAATGTTTTTCTGCTCAACATAGGCTTCAGTATGCGTTTATTGCTTACGGTGCTTCAATCACCGAGTAGACCAACTGTAGACTGATAATAATGATTGACACAATATTTTGAAGTCAATATATCGTGTTGTGCTTATGATATTAGTGTAAAAGGATGGAAAAAACAACATATTTACTTTGGATCTTGAAATTATAAACTCGAAAAATAATGAATCCTATAGAAATGCAACTGGGGTATATGAACCATTGTCTATTCTATTAATCGCCACCCAGACATTGCAAATACAATTATAAATGTTTATCTGGAGTGTCAGCATATGATATGCATTTATCACATGCAGAAAAATTTAAGAAAAGATAATTTTCAGATATAGTTTTGTCACTCTTCTACAAAGCAACAACAGCACACAGACTTACAAAATTTGCTAGTTTTATAGATGAGATATTAATAATTGACAAAGTTGTTGCAAACTACTTGAAGGAAGAACAACTAGATAAATGGGCACATTAATTTCATACCAATTAAAGGTACAATATGCTCAAGTCAAATAATGTAGACTCCATGATTGTCGTACTGAGAAAATCAAGGCAATTACCAATAATGAGCTTGATTGATTACATTCAAAATACGTTACGAATTTGGTTTTATAAACGAAAAATGGATGTGCAAGTCAAGTTTCACGACATTACACATTGGGTGGAAGTAAAGGTGATTGACAAAATTCAAGCTGCCTTGAAATTGAAAGTAAGTAACTTCTACAGAAACTTTTTGTCTTAAAAAGACACATTTCTGTCTTCAAATATTCTAAGAGAAAGATTATTTGTTTATCCACTTGAAATATAATTTTTTTAATTGGTGTATTCTTTTGTTTCTTGGTCATTTTAAGTCCTCATTTTAGCTATTAGCCTCACAATCACTGAACAATAAGATATCATCACATCTAGTTTATTCTAGTATTTGCTTGAAGAAATTTATGTAATAGAAGAATATTGAGATAGTGCTGGAAGTGAAACTAAACTATTAATAAGTCTCTGTTATGCTAAGTCACTGGAAAGTTATGTGTTCATATCTATGATTTTATTATGACATAATTTTTTTTCTTGAGCTTTCATGGGCATAACTCTCAAGTTTACAACAAATATCAGTTGTCATTTATTTATTATTTTGCTTATAGGTATGCCATACTGATGCAACAAGATTTGTTATAAGAGAAGAAAACATTGAATATGTTGTAGACTTGAAGCATAGGAATTGTCAATGATTAGTATTTCAAATAGATTAGATATCTCACATCCATGTAGTTGCAATGATTGACAGTAGAAATATGAAAAAGTAAGGATATTGTTCTCATTTGTTCTCGAGACAATCTTGGATGCAAACTTACAATGAAGAATTTCTACCAGTTAGAAGTATAACAACATGAATTGTCCCACATAGCAAAAAGGATATAATCACAAAACCCAAAGATATGAAGGTTTTGCTAGGGAGAAGACCAAAAAGTAGATATCCTTGCAGGCCAGAATCTTTAAAAAATAGTTTTAGATATTCGAGATGAAAAAAAATCGGACATAATAGATCAAGTTGTCACTACACTCGGGTCGTCCATCCCTATTCAAGAAGATACAGAAACAAAAGTAAAAATAACATAATTAGTTTTAGTTTTTTTTCTAGTACCTGGATTAAAGTAGCAATTATATTGGGATTCCTCGATCCCCCCTTTTAGTTAGTAACAAGTACTTGTGAGTTTCAACAAAATAAGTTGCACGAATGTCTTCTAAGTGATTCTAAGTTTTAACTTGTGGTATAATATTTAACACTATGCCTTTTTATTGATTGTTTATGAAAGTTATTACATGTTAAAATTTTTTATATTTCTATATGTAAAAATATTTCATATTAATAAAATCTAGGGAAGGACCACACCCCAAAAGATGTGATGTAAATAATCCCATAGGATACACCTTAAATCTTGCCTTAATAGCAATATCCAGAACAAGTTATGCCCCATAGGTAAAAGTTGACAATAGCTTAGTCTGTAATGATTTGACAGGTGATCTATAACTCTTGGCATAGAGAAGGCACTAGCTTAATATGTAGTGATTTGGTAGATGATGTATAACTCTTTTCCTAGAGGTAAAACTCAGCCTCCAAAGGAATAAGTTATGCCCTATGTGCAAAAGTTGACACTAGCTTCATCTATAATGACTTGGCATATGATTTGTAAATCTTACCATATAGTCAAGACTCAACCCCCAATGGAACAAGTTATAATCCATAGGCAAGAGTTGACACTGCCTTAGTATGTAATGATTTTGTCTATGACCTATAACGCTTGCCCAAAAGGAAAGACTTTTAGACCCCAAAAGAACAAGTTATGCCCTATGGGAAAGAGTTGACACAAGCTATGTCTGAAATGATTTGACAAGTGATCTATAATCTTGACATAGAGGAAAGAATTAGACCCCAAAGGAAAAAATTATGCTCTATGGGAAAGAGTTGACACTGGCTTAGTCTATAATGATTTGGTAGATGATATGTAAAAGTTTCCCAAGAGGCAATACTTTTAGACCCTAACAAAACAAGTTATGCCCCATGGGTAAGAGTTGACAATAGCTTAGTCTGTAACGATTAGGAATTAATAAGCAAAAGAAATGTTGTTAGCTGAACTTGTTCAATACAATATTATTTAAGAACACTTACATAACTGAATTATACAAAAAAAAGTTGAAAATGAATACATCAACTCTGACCGACTGTCTATTAACCATTTACTAATACTGACTATAAGTAGCTGAGACATGACCCCCAGCTATCCCTAACTAATACGACTGAATAAAAAAATGAATTACTAAATCTACAAACAAACTTGAGTCCTTGAATAAAGAGAAGTCATCACCTTCTAACTGGAAGCTATGAACTGCTTGATCATGATGTTGTGGGCTACAACTGGTACCTACATTATGAAACAATATAGCAACACAGACGTACATGTGCCAGTACCTCTGGAATGTACTGAGTATGTAGGGATGAATGCAAAAAGTAAAAACAAATATATGTCATAAACTTAAAAAATGCATGCTAAGTGTAAATAGACCCACCTTGATCATGAGTAAAACTGAAAGGTGAAATCACATAAGCATAAATTGTAAAAAATATCTAAATAAAGCTTGTGAGTTTTTACACTTGGTTTTTAAGATCTTTACTTCTGTGGGAGAATCTCATAATTGACATAAACCATACGAGCAACACAATGTTTGATGACATAAGCCCTCATCAAAATGGCATGATGACTCATACCCTCAACGTAATTGCCCAATATACCTTTTCAATGTATAAAGAAAAACTGTGGTGATCAACCTAACATGTCTAATTGGACAAGCTAAATAATATAACGAATACTCTAAAGCAGAACATACTTTCTGGAAAATAGAATGCACTAAACCCATATTCCCCTCACAGTGCTAAATACTACTATCTAAATCAAACTATTGCTCATATTGATCTATGAAGTTCACCTCAAAATAAGAAAATAAGATGATAAGTATGAAAACATAATATTCCATTGTTTCTATCTCAAATTCTTAGTTTTTTATATGAGCTTCATAGCTTGTTAGAAATCTCATATAAAACTGAAACTGTTATTATACTGCAATGCTTTCTAAAACTCAAATTAGTAAATTTAAACTTCTAGTAAATTGAATACTCAATGCTTAAATTGAATTTTCTATAAGCTCATGAAACTTTATTTCTAAATAATAAAATTCATCCCAGAATAGCAGTGATGCAAGTAAAACATGAGTAAAGATAAATTTTTGTGCAAGCTGAACTTTAAATTACATGATAATGCCATAATCTCAAAAACGTGAAAAATGGGTATGAACCATAATTGAAATTTCATAAATTCGATTGTAAAATCAAAACTTTTGGGATCAAGGATGAAAGGTTCTCCTTATTCAAACCCCACAAACTTGAACTTGATGAATGTTCTTGACAGAAACTTGAATTGGAGCCTTAAAAGTTAAACTTTGGGAAGAAACCCTAACTTCTTTTTCTTGAGAGTGGAGAGGAGAATAAGTGTTAGAAAATTGATAACTGATGAGTACATAACATTTATAGGGTGATTTAAGTTGTAGGATAGGGTTTGAGGTGAGGAAAGGTGATACGCCCAAATTACAACTCTCGTTAGAAAGTGTAAGCGGTCGCTGTCAAATATAGAACCCAACTGGGTTGGGTGTCGAATCCCACAGGGAATACTATGGTCACTAAGTGTTGCAATTATTATTAGACTGTTGGTCGAAGGTTACAAGATAAGGGGGGTTTTAGTTTAAAAGAAAAATGATATTATCAGTGAAACGATGAGATGATATGTAATAATATTTGATCACAGAGAATGACAAGTTAGGGTTGTGTCCACCTTGTAGTTTCTACTTCTCTATTAACTATGAGTAATACTGAGTTTATGCATGCATGCGTTTATAGAGAGACATAAGCTAATTCTAAACCCAAGTGTTTTTCAACCATCAAGGATTCATTCACTTTAGTTCTTTCGAACCCAAAGTGTACAACAAAATATACGAACTCTCCAAGAAGTTAATCCTGCTAGGGCATTAACGTGTAAATAGAGGTTGGAAACCCTATTTTCTTGTCACACTCTCTTTACCAAACATGTAAATTTTCTATCGAACAAGTTAATGCTATAATGGCGAATTCCCTATTTTTGCAACCATCAGAATTCAATCAAAATGAAGGGAGTAATGATATAAGTGGCATGACACATCATAAATTCACAAACTCATAGCAATAGAGAGTATATTACAAGGTTTCCATAACCCTAACAAATAAGCTTAGCTACTCATGGATAAAACAAAAATCAAAGTAGACATAATCATCATACCAAAACTAGAAGAATCTCGGCGATGAAGATGAATAGCAAGAATAAGAGGAAAGCACGTTTTCCTCTCTAATTTCACTTGCACTGAGCCGTTCGTCTCTCTCTCTCTGGTTTCAAAATATTACAAAATCTGAATAATGAATAATAATCCTAAAAATTCAGCAATAATGCTTTTAATAACGTCCTTGTCTAATAAGTTGCTACTGCATCCTTAAGTATTTAAAAATACTGAGTTTGCCCGGGAAAAAGTTCCCATGCATCATATTCAGTCCAAAAGCTGCCTTCCCTTTTATGTGAAGTTTTCCTTTGCTGTCCACAAGTCCCCAAAGTTCTGAAATCTTCCTCATTAGTACCTTAAAAGCATGCTAATCCCATAGGTCCACTCACTTAACTAAAAATGGACTAAAAGTGCAAGAAGTATGTATTTTATCCTCAAAACTTAGCTAAAACATGGGTAGATTATGGTGCTTAGACGTATAAATACGCCCAACATCACCACCCCACACTTAAAGCTTTGTTTGTCCTCAAACTAAATAGTACATTCATGCGAATACCTAATTAAAATTCACAAGAGCAACACAAAATTTTCAACAAGACATGCACAGTAATTATTAACAAAGAGTAGATTTCTTGATCATTACTAGAAACAACTCACCCTCCAACATAGACTCATTAAGTTGGTTAATTCGTATACATAAGTTAAGCCAAAAAAAATCACATAAAACTACCCAACAATCATAAACCATGTGTGCTCACACAAAATGTTACCCATAATCACTCATAGTTTTGCATTTTTCGAATCATGGGTAAAAGACTTTGCTTGCTCTCACTCTCACAAAGAATTCTTAGATTACAACTGATGATCATATGCTTGCCCTTAGTGTAATGCTCTACTAATATCAGAGTGCTAAGGTTAGGATCAAATAGGTCTTTACGAGTTGTAATGTAGGCTAAGGGGACAGGTAGGACTATTTTGGCCAGAAATGGTGACTACGTTCCTAAGCGCTTTAATACACTACATTATGCCATTTACACTAACTTTTAACAACCACTCTACCTTCCTTTTGATCTACCAACCCCCTTTTACCTATTTAGTTATTCAATCAGAAACACAATGATGGGAATATACAACTCTCTTTTTGTTATTTTTTATTTTAATTAAGCATCCCTATGATAGCCACTCTTTTTCACAAGATTTTCTTGTACCAATACACTCTGGGGAATCAATTTCACCATTTTTCTCTTATTTTGCCACACTCTTTACTAAACTTGATTCTTCAATTTAAAGCGCTTAGGAGATTTTGGATCAAATTATGGTCTTACCCCAAAAATGGATTAGGCTACATATGAGGTTGGCAAAGAAAATAGCTAAAGGCTCAAAGGGTGTTCACTAGGACAATGTACAAAGGTAGGTAAAAAGAAGATAAACAAAATCAGGGCTGCCAAAGAAATGCCTAAATCATCTCCTAAACTCACAATTTTTATTTTGCTTCACAGACACACTAGGAAAGTTCTAGCATCAGTCGCAACAAAGAATATACAATAACCTTACACACACATGGCATATGGTCAACTTAATTGGAAGCATTATAGATTCTTGACCCAACAGATGAATGAATTAAACCACAAATAATTATCACACAGTGAGTCACAACTTAGAGCCTAAATGTTTCAATAGTAGTGACTCAGCACAAACTCCTGTTATAATGCCATGCCGTCTATCAGAACAATTTCATGCAAAATCTGACTAATTACAACTAACTAACTACGACTAAATAAAAAAAACTAAGAAGAAATGTAGGCAAGCAGTACACAATACAGCAGACATATACCCGCACCCCACACTTAGACGGAACACACTGCCCTCAGTGTAAATAAATAAGCAAAACCTGGTTAGTTAGACTCCTCCTTTATATCCGGGGTCATACCCCCTGTGTCGGAATCATCATCAGAGTTTTCATCATCAGAGTTTTCCTCCACATTAGAGTCTAGCAGTCGGTGATCATCGTCTGTCGGCACATCAGCATCTAGAGGTTCCTCAAAATTTACCCCCACTCCACACATGGCCCGAGCATGCTCATTAAGCGGGTAGTCATAGTCCAAATACTGAAGCTCTGCATCAGTCGGAACACGACCCCCATTCATCATTGTAAACCTATTCATGCCATACAGATGGTGAAAAAAACTTTCATCTCGAGCATGTCTCTCAGCAGTGGTAAGGTTGATGCCTTGACCAGTTTCTGGCTCTTTGATTTTTGTGAGGTCCACCTTCTTCGGGTTATGTGGCAACTTATGGTCTGCTGGCTCCTCCTCAATGTGCTCTTTCCTTAAGATTGTAGCCAAGAAATTGCCGAAACTGAAATGGGACCTTTTGTGCAGCCTTGCTTTTCGCATTGACGTTCGATAACCACACCAATGTTGATGGGAACATTCATCATCAGAGCATATACCAAGCAGACTCGATCACACGTGACCTTAGTGTATTGTGTCCTAGGAATCAGCCTGGTCCTTTCTTGACCATTTTTGACCTTTTTGTGAGGTGGATGCTTTCTGCTTTCCCTGTCGTCCTTTCGGAGCTATGTTACCTGAGATCACAATAAAGTCATGTTAGCCTCATTTCGTAAAATTCACTATAATCGAAAAAGAAAATAGTGATGGCTTCACCCCACACTTAATTTGTTTGCACAAACTAATTGAGTGAGTGACGTCGATTACTCAGACTTCATCGATATACAATTAGGCGGTATGTGCCAACAACATTATTAGCGCAGTCACACTTTCAACACTTCACGTTACATAACAATTTCTCAGTTTGATATAGAGAAGCAACACACAATGGTCATGTATTCTTGACTATCATTTCCAACTTTATTTCATTGGAGCAATGCAATCTTTGAACAAGACTACCACATAGAAATCTTATCATGCTATAGCATAGAAACAATCACACAATCTTATGTTTATGGTCAATCATGATCATTACATCGATGCACGAGTCATTCAAACAGTCAAGATTACAACTCCCAAAAATATGCATTAACTTCAAAATTTCATCTCCATAAAAAAAATTATGACAGTGAATACCAATCAATACATGCCGGAGTAAAATGAAGAATATCCACAAGAATCCTTTCACTCAATGAGATGCATCATAACAAACCAACCATATTCTTATCACCAAGCACTACTACAAAATCTAATTAACCATTATAAGAATAGCACTGCAACAACTACGGAATATAAAAGAATAACTTACTTGGTGATGGATCGGGAAGGTGAGTCCGCAAGATTTGATAAGAAAAGAGAAAAACTTGGAGAGGATAAGAGAGCTTGGGCGGCGCCTATGCTTAAGAAAAATTAAGTGGTGTTTAAAGGTAGATGATCTATTTAAAGGATAAGCCATGGGTCGGTTTGATCCATCTACAAACGGGTTAGTAGACTAAAGTCATATTGATAGGCGGCGCCTATAGCATTGCCTAAGCATAAGTAGGCGGCGCCTATAGCATTTCCTATGTTGGCATAGGTGATGCCTTGCCCATCGCCTATGTGAGGCGGTGAGCATAGGTAATGGCATAGGCGGCGCCTAGCCTATTGCCTATGTTGACATAGGCGGCGCCTAGCCTATTGGCTATGTTGGAATAGGCAGCGTCTTGCCCATCGCCTATGTGAGGCAGTGAGCATAGGTGATGGCATAGGCGGTGCCTATAGCATTGCCTATGTTGGTATAGGCGGCGCCTAGCCTATTGTCTATGTTGGCATAGGCGACGCCTAGCCTATAGCCTTTGCTTCACCCTTCCTAGACTTACCACCATTAGCATGACTCACTTTCAAATCAAAATTTGGGGCTAATCTCCTTCTTTGTACTTCATGCACCTACACTTAATCAAAAACAACAATTTTGATTAGAAGGATGGGTTGCCTCCCACCAAGAGCCTTAGTTTTGGTCGTGGCTCTACTCTTCTTTTTGAATTTTTATTTATAAAAAACAAACTACTAGTGAAACAAAAATGAATAAAAGGATGGGTTGCCTCCCATGTAGCACTTGATTTATTGTTGCAGCACGACATAGTTATCTCGAGTACTCAGACTTCACCGAGATATATGGTGGCTATACATTTTATCGAGTTGGTTGGACCTATATATAACTCCACTCTTTGGCCATTCACCTTAAAGACACCACCATCATTGTTTTCTAACTTCACTACTCCAGATGAGTAAACTTGGTTGATTCTGGATGGACCAGACCATTTAGACTTCAACTTACCTGGAAACAGCTTCAGTCTGGAGTTGAAAAGAAGTACCAAATCGCCTTTCTGAAAGTTGCGTTGGATAATCCGCCGATCATGGAACATTTTCATCTTTTACTTGTAAAGATCTGCTCTTTCATATGCATTTAGATGGAATTCATCCATCTCGTTCAGCTGTCCCAATCTCATATCTATAGCATCATCCCATTTCAGGTTAAGCTGCTTTAGAGCCCACATTGCTTTATGTTCTAGCTTAATTGGCAAGTGACAAGCCTTTCCATAAACTAGTTGGTATGGTGACATGCCAATTGGTGTTTTAAATGCGGTCCTATATGCCCATAAGGCATCATCCAACCTCCTGGACCAATCTTTCTTGTTGGCATTCACAGTCTTAGCAAGGATCAGCTTGATTTCCCGATTTGAAACCTCCACCTGCCCACTAGTTTGTGGGTGGTATGGTGTAGCCACCTTATGTTGCTTAACCCCATACTTTACCAATACAGATCTGAACAGCTTGTTGTAGAAATGTGATCCTCCATCGCTTATGATGGTACGAGGTACCCCAAAACGAGAGAAGATATTTCTCTTTAAGAATGCTACAACACTCTTACCTTCATTATCTGCTAGCGCGACTGCTTCGACCCATTTGGATACATAGTCCACAGCAACTAGGATATATTTCATCCCAAATGAACTCACAAATGGGCCTATGAATTCAATACCCCAGACATCAAATAGCTCTACTTCAAGCATTTTAGAGATGGGCATCTCATGGTGCTTTGAGATAGAACCTTGCCTCTGACACTGATCACATCTTCTCACAAAGTCGTAGGCATCCTTGAATAATCAAGGCCAATAATAGCAACTTTGCTGTACTATCTTGGTCGTACGATCACCTGCATGGTGACCTCCAACATGGGAAGCATGACCTGGTTCCAGTATGCTAGGCACCTATACATCTGGGATGCACCGTCTAATAATACCATCAGCACATCGTCGAAAAAGATAGGGCTCACCCCAGAAGTAATGTTTCACATCATGCATGAACTTTTTATTTTGATGAAAGGATAGATGCTCAGGAATAACTTCGCTCACCACATAGTTGGCAAAATCTGCATACCGCGGTAACTTTTCCACCGTAGTTGCTAGAATCTCTTCGTCGGGGAATGCATCATCAATATCAAGGTCGATCTGCACTGTGTGCTCACTCTCAAGTCTAGATAGATGATCAGCTACTTGGTTTTCACAACCTTTTCTATCCTTTACCTCGAAATCGAATTCCTGAAGCAGTAATACCCACCTAATTAGCCTTGGCTTGGCATCCTTCTTTGCCATTAGATATCTTAGAGCTGCATGATCTATATGAACCACTACCTTGGTTCCCAAAAAGTAAGCACGAAACTTTTCAAAAGCATAAACAACTGCTAGAAGCTCTTGTTCAGTGACAATATAGTTCTTTTGTGCCCCATTCAAGGCCTTACTCGCATAATAGATTGGATGAAATATCTTCTCTTTTCTGACCAAGTACAACACCCAAGGATACACCACTTGCATCACACATAACTTCAAAAGGTAGAGACCAATAGGGTGCTACAATAATAGGAGCTTCAACTAGCTTTCCTTTGAGGCATTCAAATGACTTCAAGGAATCTTTACCAAAGTGAAACTTTGCCTCCTTCTCCAAAAGTTTGCATAATGGGTTTGCAATCTTGGAGAAGTCTTTAATAAACCTCCGGTAAAAACCAGCATGACCAAGAAAACTACAAACCTCCTTTATAGAAATTGGAGGTGGTAGTTTCTCGATAACTTCAATCTTGGCTCGATCAACTTCAATTCCCTTTTTAGAAACTTTATGCCCAAGAACAATGCCTTTTTTAACCATAAAGTGGCACTTCTCCCAATTCAGCACCAGATTGAATCCAACACATCGTTGCAAAGCCATACTCAGATTTGCCAAGCATGACTCAAATGACTTACCTACAACCGAAAATTCATCCATAAACATGTCCAAGGTGTCTTCAACCATATCAGAGAAAATGGACATCATACATCGCTGAAAAGTGGCAGGTGCATTACATTGCCCAAATGGCATTCGTTTGAATGTAAAAGTACCATATAGGCATGTAAAAGTGGTCTTCTCCTGATCTTAAGGAGTAATGCAAATCTGATTATATCCGGAATAACCATCTAAGAAATAGAACCATCCCTTCCCTGCCAATCGATCAAGCATTTGGTCCATGAATGGCATTGGGAAGTGATCCTTTAATGTCCACGAATTCAGCTTTTGATAATCCATACACACTCTCCACCCTGTGACAGGCCTGAGTAGGATTAGCTTATTCTTCTCATTTGCTACTACTGTCATGCCCCCTTTCTGGGAACACATTGTACATGACTCACCCATTTACTGTCTGAGATTGGATACACCACCCCTGCATCTAACCACTTTATGATCTTTTTCTTCACCACCTCTTGAATAGGTTGATTCAGACGACGCTGATGCTCAATAGTGGGTACGCAATCCTCCTCGAGCTGAATCTTGTGCATACATATGCCAGGAGGGATACCAATTATATCAGCAATAGTCCAACCAATGGCTCTCTTGTACCTCTTCAGGATAGAAATGAGAGCCTCTACTTATTGTTCACCTAAATTAGCAGCCATTCCTTTCAGAGCACAGATAGTTTCTTCGTACTCTTTAACATCCTCATGCTCAAAGTTCTAAAGCACAGCAACCAATGGCTCAGTAGTAAGCTGCTTCTCTAAAGATAATTCCCTCTCATCCTCATAATAAACATCAGCTACAGAGAACATATTCATATCTTTGGGCTGCTTCATTGATTTAAATACATCAAAACGTACCACTTCATCATTCATCCAAAATAAAAGCTCATTTGCTCGTAAATCAATAAGCATACTTCTTGTTGTGAGGAAAGGACGACCCAAGATTATGGGAACTTCAAAATCCATCTCGCAATCCAAAATAACAAAGTCTGCAGGAAAAATAAAGGTAGAAACCTTCACTAGTACATCATATAAGTTACCAACAGGTCATTTTACCGACCTATCTGCCATTACGAGCCGCATGTTGGTTGGTGTAGGATTGCCCAACCCCAACTGTCTATAAATGGCTAGTGGCATCAAATTAATGCTAGCCCCCAAATCTCACAAAGCCTTAGCAAAATCCAAAGATCCAATCGTGTAAGGAATAGTGAAAGCACCCAGATCTGCTTTCTTCTATACTAAAGACCTCATGGCAATTGCACTGCAATGATGAAAATTATCTGCCAGTTCATACTTGCTGCCCTTTTCTTTGTCAAAAGGTCCTTCATGAATTTGGCGTACCCTGGCATTTGCTCCAGTGCCTCCACCAAAGGCACATTAATAGTCAACTGCTTCAGCATGGTCATGAATTTACTGAACCTGGTGTCATCAGCCTTCTTCTTCAGTCTCTGAGGAAAAGGTGGTGGTGGATTTGGAAGAGTTTTCTCCACCACTTCCTTTTTATTTTGCTTCCCATTATCAATCTTTTCAGACTGCTGACATCTAGGTGTAATATCATGAACATTCTTATTCTGATTTTCAACTACTATAGAATCATCACAATCTGCTTCAATAACATTCTCCTCCATACTATTAACCACGGGCTCGTCCTTGGATGAATTTTACAACACCTTACCACTCCGGGTAGTAATAGTCAAACATGATCCATCATTCCTTGGATTTTGCACAGTGTCACTAGGTAAAATGCCATTTTTTTTGATTGATGCCGCTGATAGTTGACTCAATTGTTGTTCCAGCTATTTTACTACAGTGGAATGTGAGTCAACCAATTGATTTATTAAGGACAAATCATTTTTTACTTCAGTTACTCCCATGTTGGTTTCCTCCACTCCTTTCAACAGCTTAGCCATCATGTCCTCCATGGACATCTTCCCAGAGCTAGATACAGCAGCTTCATGATTTCCAGGAGGAATATACAAACTGCTCCTGTCATTCTTATTCTTCTAACTCCCTTGGTCTCAGTCCTTGTATCCGAATTTATCATAATAGTTCAGACCTTGGTTTCCTCGGGCATTGCCTCAGAAACCCCCCTGATTATTCAAGTAATTTGCTTCCTCCTCAGAATCGGAGTCATCTTTTCCCTGTGATATAATGGACTTGACCTTTTTTGTCTTCCCTGATAATAAATACTTAGTAAGAAGGTCCATCTGCATTTTCATGTGAGCCATATCTTGGTTACGTTCCTCTTTTCTTCATCTCTGTTCTGTCGTCATGCCAATAGATATAGTAGAGCTTGCTACCTCAGAATCCCTGGTATGCCAAGTTGTACTCTACTTTGTTATATGATCTAGCATATCACTTGCCTCAATAAAAGTAAGTTCCATGAATGACCCACCCTCAGCATTATTAACCACTGGCTTAGTCACCGAGTTCAAAGCCCTATATAATATTTCCATCAAGTGGACATTGGTCATCTGATGATTTGGGCACCGCATAAGCTTCTTCTTGAACCTCTCCCATGTCGCGTGGAGAGCTTCGGTTGGAAGCTGTCTGAAATTGCTTATCTCATCTCTTAATTGTGCTCTCTTGTATGGCGGAAAGAACCTTTCTAGGAAAACTTCTTTCAGTTGCCTCCAATTAGTGATAGAGTTAGGAGTTAGCCTATTTAACCATAGAGTTGCCTCTCCAGATAGAGACAATTGAAATAAGTGCAGCTGGATCACATTCTATCTAACCCCTGGGTTGTCAAAAGATTTGCATGTTGATATAAAATTAATCAGATGCATATTCGGATCATCGCCTGCAAGTCCACCAAATAACCTTTTGAGTTGCAATAGCTGAATCATGGTGCTAGTGATATTGAACTTGGCTCTGGGTGCCAAGGGCGGAGGAATAATAGCCCCTGTGGCACCAGCCCTATCCAAATCGTCATCATCATCATCAAAAGGGACCTGCACAGCTCGGTATTCAGGTCTCATTCTATCTTGATGATCTCTATGGATATTCCTGTTCACAGGTGCAGCCACATCATCTGCACGCCTTGGATGTAATAACTCATCATCACCCAGGTCCTCTTCATCAAGATTTATTGCCCGACCTGGGTTATCAGCATTCTGTTGATTTACTTGTGCAGCTGCCAATGCAGCTAATCTAGCCTACTTCTGTTGAGCAGCCCTTCTTTCAATGTCTCATTGTGCATCCATTCTGCCAATAAGATGTGGTTCAGGATTTAGAGGTAATAATGGCTGACCAGAACTTCGTGTATTTGGCATGCACTCTACCAAACCTGAACAAAACAAAAACAACAAACGAAAAGTAAAATTTGAGAATCTTTGACCAAAGGGTCTATTAACTATCACAAACTTAGCTGACAACCGTATTCCCTACAAACGGCGCCAAAATTTGATACGCCCAAATTACAACTCTCGTTAGAAAGTGTAAGTGGTCGCTTTCAAATATAGAACCCAACTAGATTGGGTGTCGAATCCCACGGGGAATACTATGGTCACTAAGTGTTACAATTATTATTAGGCTGTTGGTCGAAGGTTCCAAGATAAGGGGTTTTTAGTTTAAAAGCACAATGATATTATCAGTGTAACTATGAGATAATATGTAATAATATTTGATCACAGAGAATGACAAGTTAGGGTTATGTCCACCTTGTAGTTTCTACTTCTCTATTAACTAAGAGTAATACTGAGTTTATGCATGCATGCACTTATAGAGAGACATATGCTAATTCTAAACCCAAGTGTTTTTCAACCATCAAGGATTCATTAACTTTAGTTTTTTCGAACCCAAAGTGTACAACAAATTATACGAACTCTCCAAGAAGTTAATCCTGCTAGGGCATTAACGTGTAAATAGAGGTTGGAAACCCTATTTTCTTGTCACACTCTCTTTTCCAAACATGTAACTTTTCTATCGAACAAGTTAATGCTATAATGGCACATTACCTATGTTTGCAACCATCAGAATTCAATCAAAATGAAGGGAGTAATGATATAAGTGGCATGACACATCATAAATTCACAAACTCATAGCAATAGAGAGTATATTACAAGGTTTCCATAACCCTAACAAATAAGCTTAGCTACTCATGGATAAAACAAAAATCAAAATAGACATAATCATCATACAAAAAATAGAAGAATCACGGCGATGAAGATGACTAGCAAGAATACGAGGAAAACACATTTTCCTCTCTAATTTCGCTTGCACTGAGCCGTTCGTCCCTCTCTCTCTGGTTTCAAAATATTACAGAATCTGAATAATGAATAATAGACCTAAAAATTCAGCAATAATGCTTCTAATAACATCCTTGTCTAATAAGTTTCTACTGCATCCTTAAGTATTTAAAAATACTGAGTTTGCCTGGGAAAAAGTTCCCATGCATCACATTCAGTCCAAAAGCTGCCTTCTCTTTTATGTGAAGTTTTCTTTTGCTGTCCACAGGTCCCCAAAGTGCTGAAATCTTCCTCATTAGTACCTGAAAAGCATGCTAATCCCATAGGTCCGCTCACTTAACTAAAAATGGACTAAAAGTGCAAGAAGTATGTATTTTATCCTCAAAACTTAGCTAAAGCATGGGTAGATTATGGTGCTTAGACATATAAATACACCCAACATCAAAAGGACCAAAACACCTCTAAGGAAACTAAAAGAAATTTTTTGGTATTATCAGTCGACGACGCGAGTTAATATCCCATCAACTAGTTGATGGCTCATCAACTCATTTTGTCAATCTCTAGCTGATTTTGAGTGTTTTGGTTAAGGTTGACGATGTGAGCTGATATCTCATCAACTAGTTGAAGTCTCATCTGCTTGAGTCCTTAATCTGTAGCTGATTTTGATCTTTGCTAGTTAAGGTTGACGACGGGAGTTAATAGATCGTCTATTAGTTGAAGGCTCATCAACTTTGATTATCAATCTCTGATAGACAGACACTCTCAGGTAATATGAGCATAACTTTCTACTAGACATCAGATTAATGTAAAATTAGATACGTTGGAAAGAAGACTCAAAGATCTGTAATATGATGGGTCTTAATTTACATTCTAAAGGTTATACTCATTTAAAGTTGAACCTTGTAGGCTCGAATACTATACTCAGTCGACAATAAATTCTCTTTATTTAACTTTGCTCTAAATTCTTACTATGACCATGAGTCATATCGAAGATACTTTACATACGAGGTAAATGATCATGACCCTTATATATAGTTAAAAATAATAACTTTGGCCTTTAAATATGTGACAAATGATTACAAACTAATCTTGGAGTTTATAGGGTATAACATTATCTCTCCTTTGGGATCATTTGTTCTCGAATGAAGACTGATATTCAAATGAAAAGAATGTAGCTGGTATCTTAAAACTAATTTTTTAAAACTGATCATGTCGCTTAATTGGAATCACCTGTTGACAGGGTACTAATTCAAGAGATAGATATGGAACATGTACACATACATAAAAATCATATGGAACAAGGTAGACATGATATTAGCAGAGCACAATCCTAGGAGGAAAATCTATTACTCCAGCTAAATCATTTTTAGGAGTCATCAAATACTGATACTAGGCCATCATATATGCTAATGAAGGATATAGTTGAGCTGAAAAGATAGACTTCTAACATGAAACTGATTTTTCTACTGACTTGATTAACTATAAGGAGTTGATTTAACTAAGGTTCAAATCTTCTATTGACAGGAATGCTCCCATCCATAAGTTTGCTCGGTGTTGAATCCTACTCCCAAATGAACGGACACTAAACTGATTTCTAGTCTGTACTAGACTGGACTGAATTGTTACTGATATTACTATTTAACTGAACTAAACTGAGTTCCGTGGACTGATAGAATACTACTAAATTCTGTTAACTAACTGAGTCTACCAAGGTCTGATCTGAGTACTGTGACTGAATTACAAATACTATTAAGATTTTTTGAGTTTCTATAACTGGCTGAGTTCTACTGACCGAGTCACTACTGAGCTTACTTTGTAACTGACATTGGCTCTAAGTAAACAACAAAATTGTCAGGTATTAAAAATCTCAAGGACTCGATAGTATAAAAAAGTATCACATGATCTTGCTTAGCATAAACATGCACATTGAATTCATAATACATCTATAGAGACATCTTATCAAACTCTTGCATGGTATATCTTGCAAATAATCTAGCATGACATGATTTCTTTCCCTTATTAGTTCGCATGAATAATTCATCAAGCGCTTGGTGAGTATACATATGCACATAACACTGAACAAAAGTAGACATCATAATTTAAATCCCCATTGACAATTTCAAGGGGTTTACATGGATCCTTATGATATTACATACATATCAATTAACCTCACATGAAATGTATCATAAAACATAGATTAGAATCCCAATTAATCATTATAAACATGAAAATAATCAAACCCAACCTGGAATTCGTGAAATCC
Organism: Capsicum baccatum var. pendulum; assembly: GCA_030864225.1. Taxonomy (NCBI): domain Eukaryota; kingdom Viridiplantae; phylum Streptophyta; class Magnoliopsida; order Solanales; family Solanaceae; genus Capsicum; species Capsicum baccatum. The sequence goes on from CM061560.1 coordinate 116,345,177, forward strand.
TTAAATTTAAAGTTTAAAAATAGTTTCTTGGACTCTAAGGGTGGAAGGGACCCTTGGATGATCAATTCACATACCTTAGTTGATGAATTTCTGAAAGTTAATGGTGAGTTCTTGATTTGAAATTTGAACATCTAGGGTTCTTGTTCTTCAGAAATTTGTGAAAGAATGAATATAATTCGCTCCAAAAGGTTTTATTTCATGTTTTGGGGGTTGAAGAGCATGGGAAAAAGACCTAATTAACCCTAAGAATGCGACCTTTTAGTGCCTATAAACTGTGTTACCTACGCGCAGGCCGACGTGTTGCGTCGTTGGCATCGACGCAATATCCAATTCGATGCATCAAGTTCGAATCGGTTCACTAGAATTTACATTGAAGTTGGGGTAAAACTATTTTATCAATGCGACGCATCAAGATCGCGTCGAACCACTGTTTTGGGCTCTCAACATGGTTGAAACGAGGTTTGAAAAATCTGAAACTTATTCGGGAACCTCTACTGACATTCTTGTTCATGAATTAACTCAAATATCAACATTTAAAGGGCGTAAAGGTCATGAAATGAATTTGAAAAATTTCGAAGGCTAAAATGGCTCTAAGTTTGAATACTTATTTAATATATTCTAATTCTGGGACCCCTAACAAGCTTAAAAGACTAATTTAATCTAGAAATTTTTGCGGGTTCTTACATTATCTCCCCTTTGGGAACATTCATCCTCGAATGAGACTGAATAAGTTAAGAATACTAGTAGACTGAACTTACTTACAAGATATGAACATCTGACATATGATTTTATGGCAAAAGTTACTGATAGTCTGTATTATCACCCTGAACTTGCATAAGTACATAGCTGAACATGATTCATTAATGCATGAATGGGATTAGTGATAAGTTGAGTTTATATACTAATCATTCATATCAAATGAATGAGTACATGGCAGAACTGACTCATGAGCATATGACCGTATATGCAATGGTAACTGATTCCAAGCTTGTAATGGAAATCTTAACATGAGACTGAATAAACTTAAGAAAAACTATTACCTTAGACCTATTCTGAGTTTGTAGAGAAGAGGTGAGGATACTTGGTCTGCATGTCTGCTTCTGCTTCCCAAGTTTCTCCCTCAACGGACTGATTCCACCAAAGAACTTTGACTAGAGGGACTTCTTTGTTCCTCAGTCTGCGAATCTGATAGTCAAGGATTTTGATTAGGATCTCTTCATAAGAGAGGCTGCTCTAAATATCTATGACCTACACAGGGACTACGACTGCTGGGTCACCTATGCATTTCTTTATCAAGGAGACGTAGAACACAGGATGAACTGAAGATAAATTTGAAGGCAACTCAAGCTTGTAAGTTACCTTTCTGAAATGACTGAGAATTCAGTAAGGACCGACATATCAGGGACTGAGTTTCCCCTTCTTGCCAAATCTTTTCACTCCCTCAATTGGAGAGATTTTCAAACACCTATAGTCACCAATATCAAACTTGAGATCCTTTCTATGTACATCTACGTACAATTTTTGTCGGCTCTGAGCTGTCTTACGCTTTTCCTCGATTAACTAAACTTTCTCTAAGGTATCAAATATCAGGTCAGGCCCTATCACTACACCCTTGCCCACTTCAAACCAACCAATAGGAGATCTACACCTCCTTCCATAAAGAGCCTCAAATGGAGCCATCTAAATATTGGAATGATAGTTGTTGGTGTATGCAAACTCAATCAAAGGAAAATGGTTATCCCAACTACCTTTAAAGTCAATTGCACATGCTCACAACATATCTTCTAAAGTATGAATGGTGCTTTCTTCTTGACTGTCTGTCTAAGGCTGAGAGGTGGTACTGAGGTGAACTCAGGTAATAAGACCCTTTTGGTAAGCTTTCCAGAACTAAGAGGTAATCTGGGTACCTCTATTTGAGATAATGGACAATAGAACACCATGCAATCTGACCAATTCCCTGATATAGAGTTTGGTGAATCCTCGACTAAGTAAGAGGTATCAAATGGTAGAAAATGGGGTGATTTGGTCATTCGGTCTATCATGACCCAAACTGAATCATGTCGGCGAGTACGAGGTAAACCCGTCACAAAGTTCATGTTCAGTTCATCCCATTTCCAGGTGGGAATATTAAACTCATGCATGGACCTACTAGGCTTCTGATGTTCAACCTTAACCTGCTGACATATTGAGCATTTAGCAACAAATTCTGTAATATCCCTCTTCATCCCAAACAACAAAAATATCTATTGCAAGTCATGGTACATCTTAGTGGCCCCTGGATGAATAGAGTAGTGTGCACAGTGTGCTTCTGCCAGAATTTGCTGCCTTAAGTCATCTACACCTGGCAAACACAAACGGCCTTGACAACGCAAAACACCATATCCCACTTCGGAAACTAGGGATGATTCTGAGCTACTCTGTACCCACACAATAGCTTATGTTGAATCAACTAAGCGGATACCTAGTCAGGCTAGTTGATGAACTTCCTGAGTTAACTTCTTCTTACAATCCTCAACATGGGCAACACTACCCATAGATATTCTACTGAGAGCATCAACAACTACTTTTGCCTTGCCTAGATGATATAGGACACTCATGTCGTAGTTTTCTAACAACTCCAACCACCTTCTCTAACAAAGGTTGAGGCCTTTTTGAGAGAACACATACTGCAGGCTCTTATGATCCATGAACACATCAAAGTACACCCAATACAAGTAGTGTCTCCAAATCTTTAAGGCAAAAACTACTGCTGCTAACTCAAGATCATGAGTAGGATAATTCTTCTCATAGGGCTTAAGCTGTCTAGAGGCGTAGGCTATGACCTTACCTCTCTGCATCAAAATGCACCCAAACCAACTTTAGAGGTGTCATAATACCCAACAAAGCTATCAAAACCATCTGGCAGGGTCAAAACTAGAGCTTTAGTTAGTCGAGTCTTCAACTCCTAAAAACTCTTCTCGCAAGAATCTGACCACTGGAATTTGACTTTCTTCTTAGTTAATCTGTACATAGGGGATGCAATAGACGAAAATCCCTCAACAAACCATTGGTAATTGCCGGCCAAGCCTAAGAAACTCTTGATATCTGATGGAGAAATAGGTCTAGGCTAGTTTTTCGCTACCTCAATCTTTTAAGGATCGACTCAAATGTATCACTGGAAATGATATGGCCAAGGAAAGATACTGACCTTAGCCAAAATTTCCACCTACAAAATGTGGTGAATAACTGATGATATCTAAGAGTCTGTAATACTATTCTGATATGGTTAGCATGATTGTGTTCACTACGGGTGTAAATAAGGATATCATCTATGAATACCATAACGAATATGTCGAAATACAGCTTGAACACACGGTTTATCAAGTTCATAAAAACTGCTAGGGAATTGGTAAGACCAAAGGACATGACTAAGAATTCAAAATGATCATAGCTAGTTCTGAAGGCTGTCTTTAGGATATTACATTCCCTGACTCTGAGCTGATGATAGCCTGATCTGAGGTCTATCTTTGAGAAATTGTTGGCACCCTGATGTTGGTCGAGCAAGTCATCGATCCTGGGAAGTGGATACTTATTATTGACTGTGACTTTATTTAGCTGATGTTAGTTTATGCACATTCTAAGAGAATTATCTTTCTTACTCATGAATAAAATGGGTCCGCCCACGGGGACACATTGGGCCAAATAAATCCCTTATTTAGGAGATTCTTTAACTGCTCTTTCAATCCTTTGAGTTTAGCTAAAGCCATTCTATATGGTGGAATAAATATAGGTTGAGTATTTGGGAGAATATTGATTCCGAAATCAACTTTCCTTTCTGGAGGAACTCTGGGAAGATCTTTGAGAATCACATTTAGGAATTCACAAGATACTGACACTGATTCAAGAGTAGGGGTTTTTGAGATAGATTCCTAGAATCGAACAAGATGGTAGACATATCTCTTAGCTATCATTTTCCTAGACCGAAGGTAAGAAATAAGCTAGCCCCTAAGTGTTGCAGTATTACCTCTCTACTCTAGGATGGGCTTATTCGAAAACTGAATTTGGACAATTCTATTTCTACAGTTGGCTGAGGCATAGTAGGAATGAATCCAATTCATGTCAAGAATGAAACAAAAATCATTCATCTCTAATTCATCTAAGTCTGCTGAAGTGACTCACTGAGATATCATAACTAGAAAGTTCCTGTATACCCGCCCGACTATGATAGATTTACCCATTAGAGTAGAAACTGAGAAAGGTTCTACTAAAATTTTGGGACTAACTCCGAAATCAACTGCTATATATAGAGTAACAAAGGATAAAGAATCTCCTGGATCTAGAAAAGTGTAAACATAAAAATGGAAAACTTGTAACGTACCAATGACCACATCAAGACAACTTTCCTGATTCGGCCAGGACTGAAGAGCATAGAGACTATTTGGGCGTTGCCCACGGTGGCACTGGAAAAGACACCCTACTGATTCTGGAGATCGTACTGAGTTGGGGGATGATTCTACTAACTCTGTGAACCTACCCAAGGACACTGTCTGACTCTGTGAACCTACCCAAGGACACTGTCTGACCCTGTGACCTAGCTTGCCACATTCGAAATACTGCAGATATCCTGGTGGTTTCTTCCATACTTCTGACAAAGGGGATTGGTTTTGGATGCTTACACTACCCTAAGGCTTAGGGACTGATGCCCTATCCCTATTTCCATCTCTTAATTTTAGCACTAGAGCACTAGTTGAGGACAGAGCTGGAATTGAGGATTTTGGGCAGAACTAAGAATGATTCCCACCCTTTGACTTAGGCTGAGTGAAACTAAAACTACCTGTTCTCGCTCTCTTATTCTCCCCCTTTTTCTCTTTATTCTTGTCCTCTTCTGTCTACTAAGAATGGGATATTATTCTAGACATGTCCATCTCTTTTATCAGCATTGTAGTCCTACACTCCTTGACAATACTGCTAGACACCCCTGATATAAACTTACTCATCTTAGATATGCTATCTGCTACCATATGCGGGGCATATATAGCTAACTACGTAAACTTGACAGAATACTCTTGTACTGTCATATTTCCCTGCCTCAAGTTTATAAACTCCAAAACCTTCACTTCCCCCAACTCTAGGGGGAAGAATCTATCCAGAAAAGAAACTACAAACTTCTTCCATTCTATGGGCTCTGTATCTGTAGCCCTCCCTGGTTTTCACTGTTTGAACCATGAGTGTGCCACATCCTATAAATGATATGTGGCCAACTTATTGCTCTCAACAAAAGTCACCCCCAAAATATCGGTAACCTTCTGCACCTAAAAAAGAAATTCCTAAGGGTCTTCATCTAACTTAGACCCGGTAAATGATGGAGGGTTCATTTGGGTGAAATCTTGAATCCAGGAAGTAGTAGTATTGGCCAATAGGTTGTCCAGAACAACAGCTGGACATTTATTTTGGGCTACCACAGAATGAGCTAGGGTGGTAAAGGTTTCTCTGAACTAAGCTTGAGAGACATGTTAGTCCAAAGGATCTGGCTGGACGGGCTAGGGTTCTGACTGGTCCCCCATTCCTCTTCCCTTAGTCCTATTTGGAGGCATAGTCTATAAATAGAAGATAAACTCAGATTAGAAGGAGAGTGTAACTGAATCTCATGCTCACTCGCACAACATAAATACGACATAAGTGTGGCGCACAACACACCCATGCACAAGACTCTACTAGATGCGGATTTTAGACTTCCTAGGACACAGTTGAACCTTAAGCTCTGATACCAAGTTTGAAATGCCCCGAGTTTGAACCCCATATGCTATATGGTGCTCATAATCCCGAAGGACCACAAGCTAACCCATGACTGGTATCTGCTGCAATAACTGAATAATAATATGGTATATATGTATAAAGTAGGTAGAAAAACTTTCCATAAGGTTCAATACTGTAAATAATACTAGATATGGTATCACAATACCAAAACTTGACATCAATATTGAAAACTGACCAACTATCTGAAAATACTTTTGTCTTGAAAGCCTCTAAACTGTCTGATCAGTGGCATTGATGGGACAAGTCCCCAAATAACTCCGACTATTGAAAATAATACTGAAATACTATAAATAGCAATGTCCTCAAACTATAAGGACTCACTACTACATTGACTTCTGATAATATAATTTTCTAAGGGTACTCTGGAGCCCGTGCGTCTGAACCTATGATATAAGACATCATAGCGTAAAAGAAAAGCATGCTTCCGTACTTTGAATGTACTGGTACGCTCAGTGAGGTAGGCAGAAATCTATGGGTTATATGCATGAACAATAATAACTAAATAACATGAGTATGAATGAATGAGAATACATGTATGAATACGTATACTATAACTGAGATTATGATAATACTGAATACTGAATCTGAATACTGATCTACTAATGTCTGAGTTTACTGATACTATATTTCTGATTACTGAATTACTATATCTGACAGTCCTGAGTTTGTCGAACTATACTGAGTTTTATGCAAAGTTGAGAGAGTATACCAGATAGTCTTAAATCTATAGAACTGAACTGAATTCTATTCTGAGACTGAGACCGAAACTGAGACTATGGGAGGTAATCATCTAACTGACATGCCCCTCTCTGAATTGATTGGAATCCAACCTGTAACCCTAATTAGAAGGGTATCAATATTGTGCCATGGGTAGAGAAAAGATGTGAGTTAACCCTCTCTGACAGGAAGATCTTCCGTCAACCCTCACTGGTAGGAAAACTCAAATGAGATATATCAACCATCAAAGTATCTTGTAGAAAGATATCTCAACCTACACTATCTATTTAAGTCTGTAATGAAGGGATTTTTACTAAGGGTTAAACCCTCTGTTGATAGGAATACCTCCATCCGTGGGTTTGCTCGATGCTGAATCCTACTCCTAACTAAACGAACACTAAACTAATTTCTAGTTTGTACTAGACTGGATTGAATTGTTACTGATATTACTGTTTGACTGAACTAAATTGAGTTCACTGAGTTCCATGGACTGACAAAATACTACTGAATTCTGTTAAATGACTGAGTCTACTAAGGTCTAATATAAGTATTGTGACTGAATTACGAACACTAATGAGATTTCCTGGGTTTCTGTAGCTGGCTGAGTTCTACTGATCGAGTAACTACTTAGATTACTTCGTAACTGACACTAGCTCTAAGTAAACAACTAAATTGTCTAAAGGGCATGGAAAAAAGACCTAATTAACCTTGAGGATGCGACCTTTTAATGCCTGTAAACTGTGTTACCGACATGCAGGACAACACACTGCGTCATTGGCATCGACACGTTAGCCAATATGCCACATTAAGTCCACGTTAGTTCACTAGAATTTGCACTGAAGCTGGGGAAAAATTATCTTATCAATGCGATGGTCGACGCGATGCATCAAGATCGCATCGACCTACTATTTTGGGCACTCAAACATGGTCTAAACGAGGTCTGAAATATCTGAAACTTATTCGGGAATCTCTACTGACATTCCTGATCATGAATTAACTCAAATATCAAAATTTAAAGGGCGTAAAGGTCATGAAATAAGATTTCCAATTTTGAAGGATAAAATTGCTCTAAGTCTGAATACTTAGTAAGGGCGTAAAGGTCATGAAATAAGATTTCCAATTTTGAAGGATAAAATTGCTCTAAGTCTGAATACTTAGTTAATATATTCTCTGTCTGGGACCCCTAACTAGCTTAAAGTACTGATTTTAGCTAGAAATTTTTGCGGGGTCTTATACGTAAATTAAGGACATACACAACATAATGCCAATTCACAAGTTATTAAGGGTGTAGTAGAAGTTCAGGGAACTGAGCCTACTCTATAACATGGGTTCATACTTATCAAAAGTTACTTTACATAAGATTGGAATTCATAGGTTCATGGGGAATAACTCAAATCACAGAGTGAAGCTATTAATTGTTTACTAGGATATGAGAATGAGCACGAATATGAATAAAGTGTATAATCATTGGTTACAAGCGTGGTTCTATCATGCAAGACATGGATACGCTGCCATAATCATTGAAATCTATGGAAAAGAATATAGTAGAGTAAGAATCGTTCACTATCTCATTAAAACTATTATTGACATGCACCACAATCTAATTCACGAGACTTGATCTTGTTTACCACCTTATCATCTCCCTCTTTTGATTAAAGCTGATATCTAAGCCGCTGGACTTATTCTATATCCTCAAGATTGAGCAATAATTTCTTCACTCTAATGGTCTACACATGACTACTCAACTCATGTGGATAAACTATATTTAGAACATACCAAATTCATTCTTGGACATTCCTTCCATGTATACCACCTTTAACTCTCCCTAGCTTCAATAATCATCATTATTTACTTACACTTTTCTCTGAAAACATATTTCTATAAGCACATAATCTGCCCTTTTCTTCATAGATTACTAATATCACTTCTCTAAGATTATATTATTCTTCAAACCATAAGAATTACTATTACACCAAAAGACCCAATATTAACATTCTATAACCTATAACTTAGCTATTATGAACACCATATACTATATAACTAGCTTTATTCAGACTTAGCAACTCAAGGGTACTATCTAAGCACACATTACACTTAATAATCTTAGAAAATAATACAGCCCCACATCACCTTGGGTACACCTCTACATTATACCTACACCATCATACTTTACTGTGAACAAATGATGTTACGTTATTGCATACATTATATCAAGCCTACTAGCTTACCTACCATACAACTTGCATCACTATGTCAACAAATCACTATTTCCACCTTTATGATCATCCACTATTCAAACTTAGAGTCTAGTACTAGACACGATTAACAACATAACCTCACATATCGCTACTACTTATCTATCCACACATCTATATTGCAGTCATAGCTCTATAAGCATCAACCAATTCCCTTTTCACAATCACAAAGGAAATCCCATATTAACAATCCTTTACAACCTAATACTTTCATTAATGACCTATGCTTTTCTAACACAATGAAACACCATCAAGAACTCTTTTTCTACTTCAAGAATACCCCAAGTCACCTTAAATAATAAATTCTTCTCTCTATTAAACCATGAAATCTACATCATACTCACCACCTGATGACACCCAAACTATACCTCTAATAGAAGATAAAACAGTTGTAGCAAAATATAGTAACCCAACTCAGGTTGGGTTAAAACTCAAAGGGAATACGTGAACTATCTCTCAAGTTTGCTAAAGTCACAGGTAATACTAAAAAGTAAATTGGGGGTTTGTTGTTATACTCTTTATAAAGTAAAAAGATGTGGAATACTATGGTTTTAATCAATAAGAAATGAATACTAGGTTTGTGTTCCCCCTGGCTTCTCAACTCTGTAAGTTTATCGTGTACTGCTGAACCAACCAGATATCTTACGTGCAAAATTTGATAAATTATGCATCCCCAATTGTCTTGTGGACACAGTGGTGAATTTTACTCTTTGCCTTTTGAGTCTTAGAGTGTCACTCTACTAACCCTTATTCTATATCCCAGATTAATTATTACCTTTTGAGTCTCTAGTTAATTAGATGAATATGATTATCTTAAGTAGATGAAGATGATTAGCTTATTTCAACAATTAACTCAAAATTACTATTGTGATTCTTTTCCTACTATATACCTCTCTTGTGAAGCAAGTAGTAAATATAGGCGGGATCCTAATATTTGAAGTTGCTAAGAAATCTATTAAACTGAAGATGATCATAATACATGCAAGAATATCGATTTAGAATAACTTTGTACTTCCCCTACTTTGTTAATCCGCTTGGGTTCGCAGAACCCTAGCTAAGGAGATTAGCTGATCATCATTATGAAACAATCAATGAAGTTATTAATTAAAAGCATTAAATCAATCTCACAACAATTAATAACTAAAATCCAAAGTATAAAATTTAATAATCATCTAAAGTTAAGAACAAAGCAACCCAAGATCAAAATCAAATCTCAAAATTAAATATATTTTTGTAAGTAATAAAAGTGTGTAAATTAATAAAAAACCATCAAAACAGTATTCATAGAATACAAGGAAACTATAGGAATCAAGTCCTGAACAAATGAAGAAAATTAATGCGGTAACTTTCAATGGGCACACCTACAGGGTGTAGGTGGCACCTATGGGCATAGGTAGTCCCACGTCGGTGACCAGGATCCCAAAAAATCCTAAAACTCTTTAAAATTGCTAATTTCTATCACCTATGGGGCGTAGATACTACCTATGACCTCTAGCCCTAGGTGACTTGGTGTAGGTGACAATGATTGTTCTTCAGCTTTTGAATCTCTGATCTTCAACTTTTTGGTACTTACTAAAAAACCTACACCACATAAATAGTACCTAAGGGGCATAGGTACCCATGTAGGCAGTCTAAAATCATTAATTTTCTCCTTTTCATCTCTAAAACCTGGTTTCTTGCTAAACACAACATAAAACACATCATATCTAACAAAAATCCTAAGTAACCTGGATATTTTCATCATTTTAAGCATTTAAAGTGCTATGAATCCATAACACATCAACACCTCAATTTAGAATGTTTGCACGTCCTCAGGAAATACAACATAACAAACTAAACAACAATGCTTAACTACGAGAAACCAAAGCTATCAATGATAATCAATTATAAACTTTAAGCTCAAAACATTACCCCTCTCTAATTTTAACACCTTAAAACCAACTGTGTGTATCAATGAAGCACAATAATATGACACAAGGAAATCAAGATATGACCTGACATTAGAAACAAACAACCTTGCCTATGTACGAGTTACACTACCTAAAAAATTAAGCAGCTAGTAATACAACCCATGCACTCTCACATAAAAGAATTCCCAATCACTCATATAAAATCATGCATGTCAATATACGTACGTATCAAGAGACACTCACACTCACAAGAATGTTCTTATCAATGTCTATCAAATACCATAGGCTTGATCTTATTTTTTACCTTATCTTTTAGATAGTCGAGTTTGGATTACAATAGGGCTTTACTCAGCTTGTAATGTAATCTTCGGGGCTGGTATGGTACATCTAGACATTTTTATTAACTTTGCCTCCTTAGCACTAGACTTAATTTGGGGGTCGACTTATCAACCAATTTCTTTTATTCGACCCTTATTTCTCCCTTTTTATTTTTTTATTTCATATTCAGGTTTGATGTGGTTTCTTTTATTCTTTACTTTTCAAATTTTCTTTTTAATTTTTTATTATCATTTTCAATTTTTTCTACCACACCCAACCCTACTTTTGTTCTCTTATATTTCCCTCTTCATACCCTTTTCTAATTACGCACCGCTATGATAACCACCCTTAATTTAGGGATTTACCTAAGTTGAGGTGCACAATGTCCAAGAAGGACTAGGGCCAAAATAGGTTCATTATAAAAAAATAGGAAGGTGAAAGGTAAAATAAGAAAAATAGTCTATACAGGCTCAAAATATAGATCAAGGGATACTTACGCACATTTGGAAGGTCATTTAGGCTTAAAGTGGGATTATTTGAAAAAAGGCCTATGATCCTTTCCTAACTGACTATCCTACAACCTAAGTAAGACTAACCAAAAAATTTCTATATTTTAACACACAAAGGGAAAAACCAATACATCACACATATATAATATAGGGCTACATAACAAACAACTACTTATCTGGTTCATGCAATTGTTGGCTATGCTTATTATGCCCCTAAATCTAATGCCATAACAATATTCATAACTGCCACACATATACACATTACATAGTTCTAAAACATATCTAGTTCTAAAACATATCTTTAGAGGGGTATCATTTTTTCTCAAATATCAAAAACAAACATCGACTGCCCTAGATACTTAAAAATCTCCTAACTACATAATAACACAACACAATACAATGAAAAACACAATATGACATAATATTACCCTAGACATGCTGGCTCTACAACCATACCACGTCCGATAGTAAAAAAAGCACAACAAAAAAAACCTGTAGTGGCTATGGTATACCCAATCCCCAACTATAAGACTATGCACTGTCCCTAGTGCGTTTAAATAATATAAAAACAAGGAAATGAGTACATACTTAGGATGTACTAGGCGTCCTTGTAATTCTCAGCTCCTTCAGGGGGTATCTCAACTGGTGGAGGTGTTGGCGGTGTAATACTAATGGATGCACCTACAACTATCTTAGTACACTCCTACCTATCAATAACTTTAGACTCCTTCAAATTAGGAGTGACCCTTTTTAGGTGTCATGGCTTGAGGCTACCCCCTTGTCATGACACGGGCGTAAATCCATAAGTGACCCAAGGTAACCCATTATTTAGTACCTGCTGTGAGCACTGAATAAAATAATGATGAAATATCATGTGCGGAATATAAACTGATAAAGTCTGATGGAATATAATACCAAAATATAAGACAACATGTCTGAACAACTGATAAAGATGATAACTAGACTTACTGTCTGAAAGCCTATAAAACATAAGGAGTTGATAGGAAAAACCCAAAACTGACTTCAACTATCTTAGGTAAAGAAAGTACTGGAGATAACTGAAGAAAGACATCTCTTCCTTAATGAATAAGGACTTATCACTACAGTTGTTAAGAGGTATTGAGCTGTCTATGAATAATTAGGGAACTGAGCTTCCGAACCTATGTTATAAGACAATATAGCATAAAAGAAGAGTATGTGATTAGTACTTTAAATATACTAGTACGTGAGGTAAGGACTAACTAAAATACATATGGAAAATGAACACAAATGAATGAACATGTAAAAATAAGAATGCAATAACAACTAAAGCATGTACTGAATTAATCTATAAAACTAACTGACTGAATAACTGGTAATTTAAATACTTGGTCAAGTAAATTTAAGTTGATATAGATTGAGTACTAACTCAAACTTTGGGTTCTATCATGTAACCGATATGCCCTAATCTGAGCTAATCGAGCTCCAATGTATAACCCTAGTTGGAAGGGTGTCAGTACCTTGCCACAAGTATTGACTATGGCTATGTGGACCCACTAAACTAGCATCCTAAAGGATTAGGGAGTCACCCTCAACTAGAAGGTTCCCCTAATAGAGTGTTAACCCTCTACTGGTAGGAAGACCTCTCAAAACCTACGTTGGCAACGTAGTTCTGGAACTCAGGGATTGCTACTAAAGGTCACACCCTCTATTGGCAGGTGAAACCATATCCCTAGGTTTACTTGGGGGTAAATTCTACTCCCAACTGAACTGACACTGGTTCTTAATAAGGTCAACTTGACATCATAACTAATAGTGCTCAAGACGATCATAACAAATTGAGTATGATAATAAAATCATGATTTGACTGGCTTATTACTTTAAAATCTGAAACATGAGTAAACACATAGGTATTAGGTTTTAATAACTTCCCAACACTAAATGACACTTTAAACACGACAACATTATTTAAAATAAGGGTAGAAAGTCATAATTTAGAGACCCAAAACATAATACATTTCTCTAAGATAATGAATTACATAAATTTGAACACGGGGATGTGTTAACATGGGAGGAAAACATGTTCACACGGTTTAATTCATAACATGATAATTTGACATAGTATTAACTAATCATGACATAGGTGATTTGAACTCAAATCATATAAGAGAATAATTCAAATAAGAAAGTTTATTAGCATGGCTTGAGTTTAAAACTACTAAGGAAACATGGATAAATTTCATAATTAACATTGATTTTGTTCATAAAAAGGGGTAAAATAAATACTTGAACAAAAAGGGATTTGGGACTCAATGGGTAGAAGTAACCCATTGATGAATACCCACATACTTAAATTACATGAATTCTTGGAGAAGAAAATTGTAATTGGAACCTTGTATGCTTGAATCCTTAAGGAGAAACTTGAATTTTTGTTCTTGGGAAAGGGAAAGGGTTTTTACGTATGAAAATTGATGGGTAATGAGCAATTGATACCCTTATTGGGGCTTTAATTCGTCATTTGGAGACCTTGGGGTGAGGGGAAAGACCAAAATGCCCTTTGGATATTTAATTAAGAAAGCAGAAAAATATAGCCTCCGTATCATAGAGGTTATCATAGAGGCTAACCTCCGTGTCACAAAGCTATTACGGAGGTCCAGCTTCTATGTAATGGAGGTTATCGCGGAGGCTAACCTTAGTGACACGCCTATATCGTGGAGGTTTACTGCCTCTGATGTCCAAAATCACCCCAGACCTTTTCAAAAAATTCTGAAACCCTCTCGGATGACCCTTATAACATCCCTAAACATATGTCAACTCATAAATCGATGTTTCAGACACAGAAAGGCCAAAAATAAAATCCTTGAATTCTTGGGGTCTTAAAACTGGTTAAGTCCCTTATACTTAGTGTAAAATTTATGCCTTGGACCCCCTTAAACATACAACTAGGAGCTAGAAATGAAACTAGGATCTCATATGGAAAGTCAGAATCCTATAGATTTTATTTTATCACTCTTGGTACCAGTTATGGGGACTGGGTCCTCATCAATCAAATCCAAATGCCTAGGTCAGCGTGGTGGCATTGGCTGGGCAAATTCACCTGTTAGAGAGCATCAAAATTGTTTCTAAAAGAAAAATCAATTATTGTAAGCCTCACAAAAATATTACGTTCATATTTGTCCTTCTTCATTATATAATAAAATATTGTATCCAAATACTGAGGAAAAAAAGAATAATAAATTCTTTAACAAAAAAGATAGAAAGAACAATTAATTACACCGAGTCATTTTCAAGAAATATTCATTCATATTAAGTAAACTTGTAAAGTGATACAGATAATACTGAAAGGGACAAGCTCACTCAGTGACTATATCACATCTCAACACTTCATACTATTATTTCAACACTCAAAGTAAAATTGTCGAACAAAATTATCATGGAACAAGGAAACAAATCAGTTATAGTCAATTAATGGCCATTATGTCAAACTCTCTATTTTTTTCATTGAACTAGTTGATACAACCAAAAAAGAAAATAAAGTAGCATTAAGATTCATCCAACAGACGATGAATCTTTTATCTTCAATAATCAAACATAAAGAATGCTCAAAATACTGCAACTTGATCAGTAGCTACTATATAACACGATAAATTAGAATATAACTTTCATATACTTCTTTTTTTCTTACAAATAAATAACACATTGTTGAATGCATCATAGGCAAAACAAGAACATTACAAGACATTTATTACATAAAGAGGTAAGCTAAGTAAGATGATCAAATCCCTCAAACAATTAGAACACTTAAAACCTTCGAAATTTCCATCTCAAGTGAACGACACCTTCTACAATATTAAAACCACCACAAGCATCATTCTCAAGATTCAAAAATGTTATCACATCCAATCTATGCAAATCACAAGGCAAGTAGGAGAAATTTAGAAATAACAAAATATTTGTTAGGATCTCTTCTTTTGATATCTATCTTAAAAGTATATAATAAAAACACACTAAGTTCAAATTTCCTAGTGAACTTTGATGGAAAACCAAAACAAGTCATGACCATGAAGACCATTACAACAAAAACTTAGAGTTTATTGCTAATAATAGTAATTGAAGAAAAATGTCCTAAAAGATGTTGCAGATGACTCACAACTGTCCTACCCTATATTCATAAGATTCATGAATCAACAGTCCTCCCACCCGATCTTATGCTTTCTCATCTCTAATGTTCCATGGTTTCATTGAACTTTTGATGCTTAAAACTATGAAAATATGCAAACACTTAAGCCATTTTCTTAGATATGATGTGTATTTTTGTGTATATTGTAGGAAAATAAGGTTGGAAGTAAAGGAGAAAAAAATAAGATGAAAACAGCTCTAAAAATTGAAGTTGCTACCCTAGCTATGAGTCATTAGGGGACTATACTACTTGAGTCTAAGTAGTCAAGTGAACAGTGAAACATTCAGAGTTAAAAGACAAAGTAGATGTTGAATATGACTTATAAGATCTGACTACGAGTCATATAGAAGATCATTCTGAGCACACTTGGGGGAAAATATTGAGAATGAAAAAATTGGAGCCCAGTGGAGGAGAAGGCTAGCAATGAGTCATAGTGTCAGGCTACGACTCGTAGGGAAAAATCATTCTGAGCATAAGGATAAAAGTTCTATAGTTTTAAATCAATTGGGGTGACGAATATTCCATCCAATATCTCATCGGTTCTTGCGATGATTCATTATCATGAAATCCAGAATAAAGACAATGAAGTTGATGAGTCATCGTCAGTCTAGATGACTCGTTGCCTAAGGTGTAGCCATTGCCGACCTTATTTTCCTATTTTTAGTTAGGTTTTCTATGTTAATTTGAGAAACTATAAATACTCATTTAATGTTTTTGTAATATTTTATGCACTCTTTACATTCACAAACATATATTGATTTCAAAATTTCACTTTTGATCTTGGAATCCTTTATTCTTGATTATTTGGTTGATTGGACTTTATCCTTCAATTATTGTGAGATTGTTTCTATGCTTTATTTTATGAATTCCATAGAAACCCCTTATTTACTTCCCTGTATTTTTTGACTACTTTAATAGATTGATGGGAGACATTCAACCTATTCCTTAAGGGTTTGGCCCCAAACTCTGTTAGATTACTATACTTCTTGGAGGTGTAGTTTTGGGAAATATCAAATTTTCGCATCGTTCATAGAGAATACAGTTATAGATTGATTAACGAAGTTTTTTTAGGTTTTTGGATTTTACTTTTCTATTCTTCTCAGGTATACGTCGGTGTATACCCAGTACTTGAAGTCAAGGTAATATTTTGCTTCCACTTAATCCATATCTTGAAAGAACCCTATTACAGAATTATAGGATATCAGAATACAGTGGAGAAAGTGCAACCACCTTATGCCTAAGGGCAACGGTTCAGGCCGATGGACCATCGAGCTAGCGATGGACCGTTGCCCAAGACATCACAGAAGAGTCAATGAACCCCTATTCTGCCCAGGTACGACGGTCATCAACGGACCGTCGACCCAGCGATGGACCGTTGCACCCACCATCGCATAGTTCATTTAGTTATTTTAAAGTCATTTTTAAAAGGGCATTTAGATATTTTCCACCTGTTTTAACCTTAATTATATCAGACCAAGGCTCATAAGTTCTTTATCTATCTACAATATCAAAATAGGGTTTTCTCTCAAAGATAATCCCCAAGAACAAGATCCAAATCCTTCTTCAAGAAACTAAGAGATTTCAAGTTCTTCAAGTCCAAGAAATTTAAGAAACTCACAGCCCAGGTATTGCATATGTTGATTCATGGGTCCTTTTCACCCATGAAGCTCAAGAATCTCTTTTCAAAATTCAAGATTTGTGTATGTATGAATGTTCATAATTTAAATTGACTTGAAATTCATGTTCATGATGTTGTGGGGTTTTGATTCATGTTTTAAATTACATATTCCAATGATTGACACTAGTATGTGGTGATTTGCATAATAATCATGATAAACCCTTAAATTTACACGTTGATTGATGTATCCATGATTATTATATGTGTTGATAATTGTATAACTAAAGAATTCTCCTCATGTGTTCGATTAAATGCCCATGTGAAGGAAAAGTGTCATACTAGTATGATAATATGAAATCCCTAATCATGTACAAGTTTATGCATGTCAAATGTTAGATGAAATTTCTTAGTTTGTGAATTATGGGTACATGTGTAGCCCTTGTGGTGCTTTAGAACTTCTACTTCATGAAATCTCTAACTTATTGTATTGTGGATTGTGATGTTGGTCATGTATTAAAGAAAGTCATGCTTTGTTAGTTTGATGCTATCAATTCCTAGGGGTACTTATACCCAATAGTTAGCTGTGTGCCTAGAGCCAGTGTAATATTTTCAAGATACTCTCAGGCAAGTCATGTTCATAGAAATTTAGTCAGTCCTGTGACTCAAGAAAAATCAGTAATCTTAGAAATCTCATAAATTCAGTAATCTCAGTAGTATTCTGTCAGTCAACGAAACTCAGTTAATTCAGTCCAGTTCAGTTCAATAATCCATATTTAGTGTCTATTCAGATGGGAGTAGGAATTAACACCGACTGAACCCAAGGATAGGAACACACACTATCAGATGAGGGTGTCATTCTTTGAAGTCATCTTTGCATTCCAAAACTATGTAGCCATCATAGGTTGAGACATTAATAATGTCATATGAGGGTTGATGAGGTGGAAGAGCACTGTCAGATGAGGGCCCCATCGTTCTCTTTTGGGGACACTATCAGATGAGGGTTACCCACAGCTTGTTCTTACTGATGGCGTGATATTGACACCCTTTAATTAGGGTTACAGATTGGACCCCAAATCAGCTATGATGTATTATTTAGGGAATTTCAGTTAGATGACTACTTCCCATAGTTTCAGTTACAGAATCAGGACTGTCAGATACAATCATTCAGTCTCAGTAAAAGAACTCAGATAGTTCTTCAAATTTTAGGACTGTCAGATACAGTTAACTTAGAACCTTGACTGTCAGATACAGTCTCTTAGTATCAATTATTTTAGTTATACATCTATCAAGATATCATGTTATCAGTACTCAGACTCAGTAATCATGTTATCATGAACTCAGATACAGTTATTATGTATTCATGTATGTATGCTCACGCTCATGTTATCCAGTCAGTTAGTATAGTTCATGCATGTAAACTCTTTGAATTCAGCCTACCTCATATGCACACCAGTACATTCAAATGTACTATGATATTTGCTCTATGGTGTTTTATACCATAGGTTCAGAAGCACGAACTCTAGAGCATCAGTAGTATTCCAGTCTCAACAGTCAGAGTTAGAAGTGCATTCTCATCCTTCGAGGACATGACCATTACTTTATTATCTCATTAATTAATTTATTTCAGTAGTAGGAGTTAGTTGGGGATATGTCCCATCAACTCTTTATTCAGACATTTTAGAGGCTTTTCAGACTATCATGTTCAGACAGTTTATTTTAGGTTTTGTTTTGGTATTGTGATACCATATCATTCAGAGATTATTTTAGCAGTTTTGAACCGTATGTCCTTATAACCTTTATTTCTACATTTATACAGTATATTATCCAATGTTCAGTTAAAGATATCAGTCATGGGCTAGCTTGTGGTTTTTCGGGGTTATGAGCACCGTGTAGTGTTCCGGGTAACAGATTTGGGGCATTACACATTCAAAAGGAACCTACAATCTATATGGGTTCATCACTCCTAGTTGAAAAGGACCCAACATGTGTTAGCCACATAAAACAAGGAAATCCTAGGAAGGTCCAAAGATACCAAGGCTCCAACCATTCTAAAATATATAATGTGTGAACTATGAACACGGTCATAAATACCCCCACACCGATAAATATGGTTTCCAATATTGGTCCCCCCAGGACCTTACCTTCACAGCGAGCTAAACAACCCCTTTTAAGTCTAAATTAGAACATTTACACATAATCGTATCCATTAACCCAAGTGTCATTTATTAAGGCATTTATCATTGGTATCTTATAACCAATTATATTTGCAAGATAAGTCCAATTATATCATTCTAACCGAGTTATACCAACTGACTTCCAAGTTCTATTTTAAAACCAAACCATGGCCACCAAGGCCTTTCAAATCCATTTTATTCTGTTTGTTCATTAATATAATATAGTAGTTCCAAAGTGAGTTAAATCATCCAATTCCACATTTAAAACCAAAGTTCATGAAGATGGGTTGAGGATATTACCATTATCAAGACAAAAGCTAACAAGTTGGGGAAACCCAAGTTCCCCATTTCAAATTCCAATAACCATGTACCCATTCAATTTAAAAACCATATTTTAAAGCTTGAATATCATATTCAAAACATGGGGAAATGAATTCCAATAGTTGATCATCCAAATTCCTCAACCCAATTACAAACCCACAATCAAATTCACATTAACAATGATTAAACATATTCCCTTATATAAAAATCAAGTGAGGGAGGAGATACATGTCTTAAAACCAATGAAATTTGACGAATAATTTAGAGTTTGGAGCTTGCATGAATAATCCCTTGAAAACCCCAATTTCTTTTGATTGGAATTTTGAGAGGAGAGGATGATGTTTATGATTTGATAATTGATTTTAAAAGGGCCCCTTAGACGGTTTAAGGTCGTGGGTAAAGTGTAAAGCAAAGAAAATACCAAAATACCCTTAATTAAAAATGTGTAGGAAAAAATGCTCTTAGTCGTTATGGGTCAGGAGACGACTCGTGGTGACTGGTCACGAGTCATTGCCTGATCTCGTGTCTAGGGTAGAATCCTTGGGCTCCTTCACTATTATGGTCTCAAGTCTCTCACCCAGACTCGTGACTTTATATTATGACTCTTAAGGACTAAGTCGTGATCAAGACAGTATAACCTGGGCAAACATTACTGGTGAGACTATGAGTCTCACCCTATGACTCATGATGAGTGATAATGACTCATCACCTGAGTCGTAGTTTGGGTAGTGTCATCAACACTAAAAGACTTTTTGAGCCAAGACGTAGGGTATAACATTACCCCTCTTGAATTTCAATTGGATTCATAGAACGTCTCATCAACAGTGCTTCTTAACCACAAGTAAGCAGAGATCAAATGGAAAATTATCAAATTCCTAGTGCTCTTCGTTCATATGGCCACTCCTTCATAAGACTACTATACTTCAATGGACAAGACTACTCTAACTGGAAGAATAGATTTAGAATCTTTGTCTAATAAAATAACTTCCAAGCCTAGGTTTTCATCAAGAAGTGTCCATAGCCGATCCCGGGACTCAAAGTGAAGCAATAGGACAAAGACAAGGAATCTTGCAGTATTTACATAGAAGACCTTGAATGTTTGAGGTTACCAAAGAACAACAAGAGGTAATCAATACTAATTCATGTGATATAAGATTACTTCTTTGTGCTATTAGTGGAGAAGAATATGATAAGATATCAACTTACGAGACTGCAAAAAAAATATGGGACAAATTAGAGGTAACCTATGAAGGAACCACCAAAGTCAAGAAGTCAAAGATTGCTGCCCTAGTCAATAAATACGAGCTGTTCAAAATGGAAGAGAATGAGAACTTTCAAATAATTTTTCCCATATTCAGCAAAATTGTATGCAAACTAAAATCACTGGGATAATCTATCCACTTATTCTGCATGTCCAGAAGCTGGTCCAAAGTCTCCCAAAAATTTGGGAAACCAAGGTTGTTATTCTGGAAGATGGGGATCTTAAGAACATGACATATCATGAACTACGAGGCTCATTGCATATGAATGAAATTATATCAATAGGTACCATAAGGAGGAAAATAAGAAACCAGTAGCCTCCAACACTGCTTCAACTTAAAAAATAGACATTTTTGAAGATGCCAATACCAAAGAAATGGCCCTCATTAATCCTTAAGTAAGGCAGATCATGAGACAAAGACAACAAATATCCCAAAGAGCCAAAAATAATGACTATACTAGAAACGATGATTGATATTATCACTGTGGAATTCCTGGCCACTTCAAACAAACTTTTGAGAAATAAGAACAAGAACCTTAAGGAAGAAATTTCTTTTTGGATCCTGCAGTGATGAAGATAAAATCAAAAAGGAAATAGAAGTCGCCAATATGTGCTTTATGGAAAAAAGTGAATCTAGTGAAGTAAGGCTACACGATGGCCATCATTGTAATAGTCTTGAATTTAATTTAGATATGATATTTGATGAGATTAAAAATTATAGATGAATATTACAAACTCGCTCAAGATAAGAAAAGTTGTGAAGATCGATTTAAATAAAAACTCGAAGAGGAACAATGTAGTTATCAAATAGAAATCAAAGTATGTCAAATTGAAGTTGACTTACTTCATGAAGAGCTTAATGATATAAAATAACATTAAATATTATTAAGAGATCACGAAGTCACAATTTTTTGAGACAAAACTCTTTTAAAAACAATTCAAGATCCTAATCAGAATCATTTAAATAACCCAAGACCTCCTTCTTTTCTCGAGGACCTATCCATTTTATCTATGGACAAAGAGGGAATAAATTCTATAGATACAGGCATAAAACATAAAGTGTATGGTCTTGGAAGCCCAAAAAAAGCACATCTAACCCGTAAGGACCCAAAACCACTTGGGTACCTAAAAAAAATTAATCTTTTTATTTTGTAGGAACAGGTCTGCAGAAGCTATAAGAAAGAAATATGGGTCATTAATAGAAGATGTTCCAAACACATGACTAAAAGGAAAGAGAGTTTTTATACTCTAATAAAAATAAATGAGGGATCAGTCAGATTCGACGATAATGCTAGAGGCAACGTTATTAGAGTCGGCTCAGTAAAGCTCAGCTCATCATGTGAATTCATTAAAGTATATCTAGTAGATAACCTTAAACACAATATTCTTAGCATCAACCAACTGTTTGACAATAGATTGAGAGTTTTCTTTAAAGTTAAAAATTGCTCAATCAAACACGACAAAAGAAATATCTCTCTCATCGGTGAATGTACTAATAATATTTATGTCTTAAATATCTTGAATTTGCTACCTTAACTTGCCTTACTGTGATAACTAATGATACATTGTTATGGCATAACAATCTTAGGCATGCTAGTATGTATATCATTGAGAAGTTGTCCAGACTGGAATTGATAAAGGGTCTGCCAAAACTCAACTTTGAAAAAGATCACATATGTTATGCCTGCCAATTAGGTAAAAAGACCCAAACATCATTCAAAGTCAAAGACATTGTCTCTACTACCAAACCTCTTTAAGAAATCCACATAGACCTGTTTATCCCCACAAAGACCTCAAGTATGGGCGGAAAGAGACGTATCTTCATTATAGTTTATGATTACTCACGTTTTACTTGGGTAATATTTCTTGTTCACAAAAATAAGGATTTTACAAATTTTGAGATTTTTTGAAAAAACATGTAGAGAGAAGCTGGACATGTCATCACTTAGGTTAACAGTGATCACGAAGGAGAATTCAAAAATAAGGCATTTGAGGAGTATTATGCTCAGAATGGTTACCCTCACAACTTTTTTCACCTTAGTTTTCTCAGCAAAATGGAGTAGCAGAGCAAAAGAATTGGCCTTTTAAAGAAACTGCCAGGACCATGCTATTAGAATATAATATCCTAGATCACTTTTGGGTAGAAGCAATGAGCACAACATGTCACATTATCATCATATGCCTTTTTGGACCTATTCTAAAGAAAACACCTTATGAACTCATATGAATAAAGAAGCCCAACATTAGCTATTACCATCATTTTGGCTATAAATTTTTTATTTGCAATAATGGTAAGAATAACCTCAGAAAATTCAATCCACAAAATGACAAAGGTGTTTTCATTAGGTATCTCTTACTAGTCATGCTTAAAGGGCATTTAATAAAAGAACTTTGTATGTTGAGGAATCTATGTATATTTTATTTGATGAATCTAATCACCCCCCAATGAGTTTAAGTGATGATAAAGAATAGGAAAGTAATCTACAATCTAGAGAAAATAGCAACACAACCTCTGATCCATCACAAGAAAAGTCAACTATACCACCTCAAGAGACGACTCCCATTGTAAAAATAGTAAAACCAAGTGTTGAAACAGAATGGAAACACATTACTAGATACATAAATAAACTTATTATGAAAAATCCAGAAGATAGAGTGCAAACAAAAGCATCATTGAGAAGATAAGTATCTGTTGCCTGTGTGTCTTAAATTGAACCAAAGAAAATGGACAAGGACCTCAAACATGAATTATGGGTCGTAGCTATGAAGGAAGAATTAGACCAATTTGAATGAAATAAAGTTTAAAACTTGGTTCAAGGACCAAGAAACTACTCGGTATTAGAACTAGATGGGTCTACAGAAACAAATTGAATGAAATAGGTAAGGTTATCAGAAATAAAGCTAGTATTATAACTCAATGCTATTACCAATAAGAAGGTGTTTATTATGACGATACCCTTGCCCCCATAGCAAGGTTAGAGTCAATTAAAATTTTATTAGCTTTTGCGGCTTTAAATTTTTTAACCTATATTAAATGGACATAAAAATGCCTTCTTAAAACCCATAAGGCATAAGTTGTGAAGTGAGAGTGGTATGCAGTGATTCCCAATGATGCAATAGTTGTTATACTTGAGCTAATTGTCATAAATTCTAAGAAACATGTTTTATTTACTTAAATTGATGCACTATAATTTCTTGATGTTGTTCAATATGAGTTTTGTGGTATTGATATTGATGGAGACATCATGATTTGTGATAGTTCTTTAGCTAAAGAGAAATCTGCTAAAATCAACATGCATGAACAAGCTGAACATATGGGTAAGTGACATATATTTGACATATGTATTGATGTTGTTAGAGAAAGTCTAGATATATATGGTTCTTTGGGCCAACATAATTATTCTAGTATAGATAGCATTGATAAAATTAATAATTGTGGCAATGTTGATTCAAGAATTAGTAATGTTATTTATATCTTGTTTGTACCCTTTACTAGTTTCCCAACATCTCCTACTGTAAAAAATACTCAAGCCGAGGAATCTTAAGGTGTCTCAAATTCTAATTTACTAGTTTCATTATTTAAATTGATTCACCATAATGTGTTTGTGGTTTTCAACAGGTGCTTGGTGGTATTAATATTAATAGAGACGACATGATTTCTAATGGTGATGGCACTAAGAACCGTGTCAATATTGATTTAACAATCCGTAATATTGAGATATCTTTCAGACTATATTTTCATTTTATTTATTATCTCATTGTTGTTTTTTCTATCGATTTTAATCAATTTTATGTTTTCTAGCATGATGAACAACCAAGTACTCATGTTTTTCCATTGAAAACTAAAGGATCTCCATTAAAAACTAAAGGCTCTCTACTGAAAAAAATAAACATAGATTAGTAGAAAAAAGGGCAGCAAATTAGCAATTGATAATGTTGCTTCTGAGTTGAATTCTAGACCATCTTCCATGGAAGTAAAAGTAAAGGACGACACTTCTCAAAAATTGATTAGGCAAAAATTTGTAGAATAGTTAGTCAAATCTCCATATGTGATAGATATTGATTCTGGTGCGTCCCACTCCATTTTTTATCAAAAGCATCCTTTTATTTATGATATTGATGCACTTGATAATCTGTCAATCTAGAACATTAATCTTTGGGCTTTCATCGAGTGTGGGCTGAAAAAGCTAAAATAGTAAGTTTACTCACTTTATGCTTCTCACTTAGTGATTCTTATACTTATGATAATGAAAATATTTTGATTGTGTTTATTTTTCATGCAGTTTAAGTGCCAAAAGTATATACGCTAAAGAAAAAGATATTCTTCCTAATTATTTTATTTTTGGATCATGTGTTGTGGATATGAAAGAGTAATTTTATGCATTATAAACTTATGGCTGACCTTTACATGATACGACATTATCATTTTCTTTCCTAATCTATATTTTATATGTAGTTGTATATTTTTCTATAGTATTTCTGAATCAATTGGGGGAAGGCAGAGAAACTTTGCAAACAGATAGAGCTTGGTAAATACTTGAACATACTGAAAAATGTTGCAGATGGAATGATTAATTACTGAAATATGTACCCTTGTTAAAAAATTATTAGAACTTGTGATGTGTGCTTCCATATTCAATTTGACCTTTTTATGCTTGATATCATATGTGATTATTCGCGGTTACTGTATTTTTGACTTGTCCTTTGTTTTGTTCCTCTCTTTCATCTAGTAGGTTAATAAGTGGTTCTAATATGCTTGGATTAGCTTATTTTTTAGGATGATATCAGAATATCATTCATCTAATATCTCTATTTTCTTAGCTTTAGTGCACTCTAATTCCTACAGATAGGTTTTAGAGATTGACTATGCCTAAAAATACAACTCCGAGAAATATAATGCAGTTGATGTCAAATATAGTAACCCAATAGAGGTTGGGGTCGAACCCACAGTGAATAGGATAAATGTCTTTCACAAATTTATTAAAGTAGCAAAAAAATCTAGGAAAGTAAATGAGGGGTTTTGCTGTGAAAACAGTAATGTAGCAACAATTCTTGACATTTTCATTGAAACTAATTTGAGATGAATACTCGAACTGTGTTCCCCTTGAATTTATAACTCCATAGACTTATCGTGCTCAATCTAACTAATTCAATTCCCTGCATGTAAAATCTGAAAAGATATGTATCACCAATTGTCATGTGAAAGCCTTTGGTGAATTTCACCCTTCACCTTGTGAGTCTCAAAGCATCACCTTACTAACCCTTATCTTTGATCCAAGTTCAACTATCTTATTTTGGGTGTCATGTTTATTAGACTAGGGTTGGTAGCCCTGAATTAATATCGTAATCTTCTTTTACTAATCTTGACCTCTCTTGTGAAGATGATCTCGAATACAAGCATGTTCTTAACTTCTGCAGTTGTTAAAAAGTATAAGAATCAAAAAAGATCACAATACATACCTAAACACTTATTTAGAATAATCTCACACTTTCTCTACATCGTTATTCAGTAAGGGTTCCTACAACCCTAGTTAGATGGCTTAGCCTCTCAAGTTTTTAAGAAAATCCATGGAATTCATAAAAGAAAGTATTGAAATAATCTCACATTAATTGAAGGATAAAGTCCAAATTCTTAAACTAATAATCAACCAAATAATCAAGAACCAAGGATTCCCGGATCAAAAGTCGAATCTTGAAATCAATATATATATTTGTGAATGTAAAGAGTGCGTAAACAGTTACAAAAACATCAAAGAGTTTTTACTGTTTCTCAAAATAACATAGAAAACCTAAGCAAAACAAAATAGAAAAATAAAGTCGGTAGTGGTTATGCCTCAAGAAACATGTCTTCTGGACTGATAATGTCTCGTTGTTACCTCTAATGCATTTCTTTTGCATTTAGTGATAATAACTCATCATGGGACCTTATGTGTCATTGGATGGACTCGATATAACTCCAGTGGATTTTCAACTTTCAAAACTTTTCTATTTATGCTCAGAACGGTTTCTCCCTATGAGTCATAGTCAAAAACTACACCTCATTGCAATCCTTCATCTCTACTGGGCTCCAATTAGTTAATTCTTAGGACTTTCCCCCAAGTTGCTCATAAAGATCTTCTGTACGACTCATAATCAAATCCTGCGGGTCGTAGTCAATATCTACTTTGTCTTTCAGCTCTGAATGCCTCATTGTTCATTTGATGACTTCGACTACAAGTCATATAGCCACCTAATGACTCATAGCTAGGGCAGCAACTTCAATTTTTAGAGATATTTTTCTTCTTAATTTTTTCCTCTTCACTTCCAACACTATTTTCCTGCAACATACAAAAAAAGGCACATTATATCTAACAAAATGGCCAAAGTGTTTGTATATTTTTATAGTTTTAAGCATTGAAAGTGCCATGAAACTGTAGAACATCAACACCCTCAACTTAGAATGTTTGTATGTCCTCAGACAACAAAAACATAACAAAACATACAATGATGCTTAACCAAGAGAAAATTAAGATACCTACGGAAGCAAATTTAATTTCAACTCAAGAAACATCACCCCCTCCTATTTTTAAATTTTTAAAACCAACTATGTGGATTTGTGTAACCCAATAATGAAACACAAAGGAATCAAGCCATGAAATTACATTAGCAATAAAGAACAAGCATATGTACAAATTACACTACCCAAACAGATAAGCAACTAGAAACACAACATATTGTGATGACCCACCCGGTTATTTCCTTGATTTGCATACATTTCTAGTATTTTGAGCCTTCTAACTGTGGATACAGGCAATTATGACTTGACAGGACTGTCGGTTCAGTGATCATGTAGTTTGTTCGGATTTTAGGCTTTTTTTTCTGTTTGGAAGTCTTCGTTGGTTCCAAATGTCTACCGAATGAAAAGTTTAGTAAAACAATGTTGTGTGTAAATTCTGAATATGCCAATAGATCTGGAATGTTGATTTTAGAATGGGTAAACTTTTTGTTCAGGTCCTGAGGCACCCAAGCTCATTTTGACCTTTGATCGAAAGTTGGAGAAATTGAAAATATGGGTGTGGGACCTATATTTAGTAGAAATGACATCGAATGCAAATTTTGAAATGACCATTGCATCTAGAACATCAAATTCAGTGTGTTTATGTAGTTTATTTTGTGTATATAGGTTTCGAAGGAATCCTAAGGACTTGGAGTAAACTTGGAGTTTTTCCCAAGTTTCAACTGATATCTAATAGGTCGACAATCGCACACCAAGGGACGCGATCGCAGTACCCTTAGTAGAGGAGATTGTGCAACCGTAATAAGGGTTGTTGCAATCGCAACACCTACTCCTGGTGTCGTGTAGTGTGATTTCATACCTACATATTGTGATTAAAATATCTGAGTACATAGAAGGGGTATAAATAATCCCCTTATGTTTTGAATTGGTCATTTTTCACCTATATCTTCAGAGCAAAAAGCCTAAAGGGTGAGATATATTCAAATTGAGACTTTTGGGTAACTTGGAAACTTGATTAACCTTTAATTTCCTGATTATCTTCTGATTTAAGGTAATAATTCATGCTTTTCTTGGTGATATTTCTTGATTTACTGCTCAAAACCCTAATAGCTTGAGGTCATGATTTAGGCCCTGTTTAGCTTGTTTTTTACTAATTTTTTAGGGTTATTATTTCTTCAACATGTAATAATATTAGGTTGGTCTCGAAATTACATTTTCCATAGGTGGGACACACATGGAAATTTAGGTGTAATTTGTAGCCCGAAGCACAATGGTTCATAATGGGTTTTGTTATTATCATATTGATGAGTAGATTATGATTTAGATAGAGTGATGGAATTTTGGGATCATGAAGTAAAGATGGACATTTGGTGAATAATTCAAGAGTTTGCGGTTCGGCTTCGAGGAAGGCTTCTGTCTACTCTTCATTTTAAGATGATGTGTGTTATCTATTGAATATGAATGTTAATGTTAAGATTGATTATGTGTAAAATGAATTATTATTAATTTTTGAAGTTTGGGGATTAGATGCGGGTTTTGACCCATAAGGTGAAATGCTTACGACACTCTTAGAATCCTATTGCCTTCTCCCTATATTATACTAATTCGTAGAATGGATATGATACAATGCTAGGTTTGAGATATGTTTTAAGTATGGGAAGCATGGTTAGTATGATTAACCTTATTTGGACAATTAGAGTGATCTTAAAACCATAAAATAGGTGGAGTTGACTTAATTTCTCATGTTTCTTAGCGGAGTTCCTGTATTAGGTTTGATTATGGCTTATGTACCATCAAGAAGTGAATTTATATACCTTAGCATAGTCTGGGGTATAAATTTCTTAAATATGGCACTCAGGGATTAGAAGTGGGTTCTTCCAGCCTACCATAGAACAATACATGTGTTTTCCCATGTAGACTTATTGACAGATGTTAGTCATAGTTAAGAATAGTAAGCCTTTAGTGTAAGGTTACTTTGCGACTTAGTGAGTAATGATGGCACTTCACCGAATAGTGATTAATGAATCATGTCCATAATATAGTTATAAATGTAATATGTGGCATATATAGATTATATTCCTCATAGTCATGATATATGACTTATAGATATAATATGCCTTATAGATGTTATAAGCCTCATAGTTATGATTTATGGCCTAGTGATATTATGCATCCTCGATGTGAGATATTTATTGATATTATGCCTCCTAGATGTGAGATGCTTATTGATATTATGCCTCCTAGATATGAAATTTTTGTTGATATTATGTGTCCTAGACGTGAGATGTTTATTGATACTATGACTCCTAGATGTAAGATGTTTATTAATATTATGCTTCTTGGATGTGAGATGCTTATTGATATTATGCCTCATTGATGTGAGATGCTTATTAATAATATTCCTTATAGATGTGAGATGCTTATTGATATGCTTTATGGCTTATATATACGATGTAGCTTACAATACGGCTATTGATATGAGTTTTTTATATGTATGTGGGCCTAAGGCCGTGATTATGATGTTATAATTATTTTAGATACATTACTGGGTCAAAGGCTGGGTTATAATATCGGTTGGATATCTGGGAACTGTTTATCCTTGTAAAGGATACATTGTAGTTGATGTATATATTAATGCTTATGGTTCTGTTGTTTGAATACTAGTGATGGAATGCATAGATTTGGTTCATTCATGATCATTAAATCTGTAAATGATGCAATTCTAACTAAACTATGATCTTATTACCATTTTTCTTAAATAAGGGCTAAAGTCCTCTTTCCACCTTAAAAACAAATTTCTTCATAATAATAGTTTGCTTTCTTGATGGATAACTTCTATATAAAATACATTAATAATGGTGTTATAAAGATTTTACCAAAATAGATTTTGGTATTCAATGTGATACTACTAATTACTCAGGTCGTGAGAAATTCCAACCCTTTCTATATACTTATAATGATTTAGTCACAAAGTTCAATTCGAGCAATGGATTTACACTCTTTTTATCTACGGCTTGAGTTTGTGGACCTATTATTTCTATATGTGTATCTCTCTAGTATGGGACAGAGGAAGATGATGTATTGATGATATAAATACTGGGTAAAAAACTGGTGACAGATTTTAGTATTAATGTTATATATATGTGTTGATGATTGTGATGATACTAATTTTATACCCGACAAGGCCGAAGGATCACTATGATGATATACTTGTATACTCGGCAAGGCCAGAGGATGACTATGATGATATACTTATATACCCGGCAAGGCCGGAGGACATTGTGATGATATATTCATATGTGACAATGCCAGAGGATATTGTCATGATGGCATTGATACTTGGCAAGGCTAGAGGATGATTATGATGATGCTGGAGGATGATTATATTGATGTACCTATGTGTACATCTATCGGTTCAAGTCTGACTAGCCTTATATATGGCAATTATATACCCGACAAGGCCAAAGGATGATGATGATGGTTATGATGGTGATGGCAATGAGGATGATATTATAATATTGGTTTGTAACACCCCAAGAACTTATCCCAAGACATCACATGGTGCTCAAGGTCACACATTGCCTCAAGCTAACCCTCTAAGCCTATCATCACTTTTAGAACTCATTATAGCGCAAATCATGCTAAGATAAAGAGGAATAACCATGTCATGAACATACTGAAATATGAAGTAATACTGCCCTGTACAGACAAAATACTAAAATCCCTGTACACACTGGTACACTAGTCTCACAAATCCTCTACTACATAGGACTGAGGAGCCATTGGGACAGATCCCCAACTGACTTGCACTGAACTGAAAATAAACAACCATCTATTATAAAGACAAAATCGAAAACACAGGTCCTTGAACCATGAGGACTCACCAACCCAGAAATGTAGATGAAGGTACTCGAAGATCACTGTCGTTGCTGAGACTGAGCACCTAAACCTATATCCTGAGGAAATATAAAGTACAAAAGAGTATGAAAGTCAGTACTTGGGAATGTACTGAGTATGTGAGGGTGGATGCAACATTTTAAATAATATCATAAATATATAAGAAAATCATGCATGTTGACAATAATAACTCTCTTCACTTGAATTATCTAAAACAACATATCTAGAAGTCATCAGTAATAATATATGCTCCATAAATCATTTAACTCAACTCAAACTATTTGACTCATGACTTAGAGTGACTCGGTAACTCATGGTACTTAGATCATTATGGACGTGGGTGTTTCTTAAAACAGACATAACTACACCATGTGAGCCGCATGGAGTCCAATGTTTTGCCCTCCTAAGGAGAGAACCCAACATTGGTAGGGGTGTTGTAATCTTTACAGGGAGTACAACCTCAATCTTATTATCACAATCCCATAATTGACCTTTGGTCCACAATTATCAACATCAATCCTATGGTGGCTCGTAGTTTTGGAGAAATACCACATTTCTCGCTCGGTGCTAAATACTCCTCCCAGACTCAGCTCAGAACGCGTTAGGAAATCCACCTTAATCAATATCAACTCATGGGTCTATTATAGAGACCAAAACATAAATATATCTCATCTGTAAATCATGAACAACTGTGAATTCCTAACTCGACTCAAAATCAAAACAATCTTTCTCAACATCAAGTACATTTGCTTTTCAATTCATTTTCAAACACCATAGCTTCAAGGAAACATCATAGGACTCATTCTTGACATTAAATCTCAAATATTGATGCATATTCAATACTCAAATTTCTCATGGAAAGGCATAACTCATGACACTTGTCTTAAATTGCTTTTTAATCATCAATACGTAATGACAATATACAACTCATGGAATAAATTCTCAATTTAAGAAACATGATGATGAAATAATCATAAATATCAAACTTATTCAACTCAAATCTCATAAATCAGAAATAAAGAAATTTGGGTATAAATCCACTTGGAAAATCATGTAAATCAATAATAGAAAGTAAATCTTTAGGCACAAGAACGAAAGGAGTGTTCTTGTTAAATCCCGATATACCTTTGATTATAATTTTGGAGATGTAAAAACTTGTTTGGAACTTCTTCCTTACACTTTTCAGCTAAGATCCTTGATGCCCTCTACATGGGGAACTTAATTCTTGAACAACTTGAAAAAATCTATGGAAGATCCTTGAACTTCTTGGAAGAAGATTTGATTTTTGGGTTGAGAGAAAACCCTAGTTTTTTAGAAAATTCTTAGAGAAATTGGATAGAAATAGGAGAAAATGATCTTCTCTTTACTACTTTGATATATATAAATATATAAGGCAACAAGGAGCAGAAATGACCGAAATGCCCTTTTTAAAAAAACTGAAATCGCTGATTGGGGCCTGTGACGGTCGATCTGATGGTCCATCAAGTCTTCTGATGGTCCACCAGATCGTCCATCACTCGAGTGCCAAAACTTGAACGTTTTGCCTCGAAGTGACAGTCAAAGTGATGGTCCGTCAGGAAACTGATGGTCCACCAAGTCGTCTGTCACTCGAGGGCCAGAAATGAGATATTCTGTCTCAACCTGACGGAGCCCTTGATGGTCCATCAACTTTTTGATGGTCCACCATCTTAGCCGTCACACGGTGAATAGGAAAAGGGGTCACTTCTTTGTCTTGACGGGACACTTGATTGTCCACCAAGGACCTGACGGTCCGCCATGTCGATCATCAAACCTGGGCAATCCGATATCGCAGAGTAAAACGGTTATAACTCCCTCATCCGATGTTGGATTTTAACGAAATTGGTATCTATGAAAATATTATTCAATGATCTACATGACAAAAAGTATAAATTAGAAAAACATAATATGTTTTAAACATCAATCACTTTGGAAGCCATATATATCTATTCAAAAGATAGATTTAGGCTTAAGAAACGATTGGGGTATTACGTGGTTATACTCAATAGTTTGAGTCTAGATATATATATTATTATACTTAGATAAGTTATGGCATTGTGGATTCTATTTCATTCACCCTTGTATGTGCATTGCCTATCACCAATATGTGCCTATATCTATCAGCCTCTATGAGGGGATTACATAGTTATGGGTGATGATTATTCCTTGTAGTGTGTTGTGTATTAATTAAACCTTTTAAGCTTTGCGTGATGTGGGTACGTTAAAGGCTCGACTAGGTATTGGTTTTCCAATCTAGTCGGTTACTCGCATTGTCATTTCTATTGTTATTATCATTGTTATGATCAGTGTGATGGCTATTTTGTGACAAATTGGTTATTGATTCGGTATCGAGATTTGAGGTATGATTCTGGCCTCTTTTAGCACTAGCTCTTGCTATGATTTTGAGGTGTTAAATAACTAGTTTGATGATTTAGCTTTATTTCGAGTAGACCTTGCTTATATATATATATATATATTTATTTATATATATATATAAATGTCTATGTTTATGTGTGTGCATACTTAGATATATGTAGCTATGTTGTTACTGTATATCCTTTCCATTGATTTATCCAGACTGTATATTCATTCCTTGGCCTTGTAATTTTATATATATCTTCTTTCTGCTATTACTTTGTATATTGGCCAGTGATATATGGTATAGTGTTGAGATTCCTTAGTATGGTTGGAATAGGATAGTTCATCCTTAATACTCCCTTAGCATTATTATGCTAGTTCCTTGGCTATGAGTAGAATAGTTGCCCTTACTATCACACTAGCTTTATTATGTTATTGATGGACATCCGGGTGTATTTTTATTTTTGTTTATATGTTGCATATATCTGTATTATCTTAGGAGCTCAGTCGGCAGTTTCCTACTGAGTACCATGTGTTTGGTACTCATACTACACTTCTGCAACCTGCAGATCATAGTACAGGTTATCATCGTTGATGTGTGTGTCATGCGGAGTAGCTAAGGTTTGGATACATAAAGTAAGCTCCTGACATTAAGAGTATTACTTTCCTCCCTCGTATGTTCTAGACTAGTCTTTATGTTGCATTCAGAGATGAGTTATGATAGTGTAACTCCCTTGGTATTTCATTTTTGTACTCTTATTATATTTGAAGCTCATGTACTGATACCACCAGGTTTTGGGACTATGTTATGGAATTGATCTTTTATTTTATATATTCTACATTCTTTCATTTATCTATTTGGGTAGTCCAATACTATCCATTCCGAACTACGGGTTTGGCTTGCCTAAGGGTGGGGTATAGTAGGTGCGATCATGACTTGAGAAATTGGTCGTGACACCCATGTACCCTCAAAAAGAAGAAGTCCAACCCTCATAATATGATTATGCATGTCAATACGGGGAGGATCATGAGACACTTACACTCATTAAAGAAGTTCTAATAAATGTGCAGAGAACACCATAGGCTTGCCCTTATTTTCTTTGCCTTAGTTTTTCAGACAGTCGGACTAGGATCATTATAGGACTTTAATCAGCTTGTAATGGTGTCTTAGGGATGGTATGGTATATTTAGGACTTTAGTGACTAAGTGTCCTTGGCACTACAAGTACATTTGGGCTCCACTTCTCAACCAACTTTTCCTTTGTTCCTCCCTTATTTATCCTTTTTTCTTTTTATTTCATATTCAGGTTGAGTGCAGTTTCTTTTACTTTTTTCCTTCTCTTTTTTCAATTTTCTCTTTTTTCCTTTTTTTTCTTCTTACCACACCCAATCCTACTTTCTTTTCTCCTATGTAACCCTTCTGCATGCTGAATTCTAATCACACATCCCTATGATAACCACTCACAACATAGGCAATTTGTCTGTGTTGAGATGCACAATGTCCAAGAAAGGACGGGGCTAAAATAGGTTCATTATAACAAAAATGGGAAGGTGAAAGGTGATGCCAAAAAAGTAATCTATGTAGGCTCAAAAAAGGGATCAAGGGATATTTATTCTCATTTCGATAGTCATTTAGGCTAAGTGTGAACTAAATCAAGCATGGCCTATGATCCTTTCTTAAACAACTACCCTTCAACCTAGGCAAGACTAACTGAGCAAATTCTAGATTAAATGCTTAAAGGAAACTAGGTAAGCAATATCACACACACATAGTACAGGGTTATGTTACCAACTAATACCCATCCGATTCATGTAAATATTGGCTATGATTATTATGTCCCTAATTTTAATGCCATTATAAAATTCACAATGGTTAAACAGATAAACATGTCACACAGTTCTAAACAAACTTTTTGAAGGGGTATACTTGATATACATGTCTAGTTTAGCTGAATCAGTGTTCGTGGAGAAGAGATGTGTATACTTGATACACATGTCTACTTCTGCTTCCCAATTAGCACCCTTAAAGGACTGATTTCGCCATAGAACTTTGACCAAGGGAACTTTTTTTTTCCTTAGTCTACGAATCTGTTGATCAAGAATCTTTACTAGGACTTGTTAGTAAGAAAGGCTATTCAGAACATCTGTACTCTCTAGAGGAACTATAACAGCGGAATCATTTATGTACTTCTTCAACAAGGACACATGGAATACTGGATGAACTGAGGACAAGTCTGCGGGTAGCTCAAGCTCATACGCTACTTTCCCAACATGACTCAAAATACCAAAGGGACCAACATAACGGAGACTAAGTTTCCTTTTCTTGCCAAATCTCTTCACCCCTTTCATAGGTTAAACTTTCAAATACACAAGATCATCAACTTCAAACTATAGGTCTCTTCTTCTCACGTCGGCATAAGATTTTTGATGACTTTAGGCTGCTTTCTATATCTCTCGAATCAACTAAATGTTCTCCATGGCCTCAAACACCATGTTCGGTCCAATTAAAGCGGCCTCACCCACTTCAAACAAACCAACTGGCGATCTACATCTTTCCTATAAAGAGCCTCAAACGAAACCATCTGAATACTAGCATGATAACTGTTATTATAAGCAAACTCAATCAATGGAAAATTCTCATCTCAACTACCATTGAAATCAAGAACAGATACCCTCAACATATCCTCAACATATCCTATGGTGTTTGAATGGTCCTTTCTGTCTGACCATCTGTCTGTGGATGAAAGGCTAAACTAAGATGAAGTTGGGTACTAAGAACCTTGTGAAAGGCTCTCCAAAACTGAGAGGTAAAATAAGTACCCCTATCTGAGATTATGGAAAAAGGACTACATGCTATGTGATCAACTCTCTGATGTACATCTTAGCATAATCTTCAGCTGTGTAAGATGTGTGAACTAGTAAGAAATGCGCAAACTAAGCCAATTTGTCTACAATAACCCAAATCGAATCATGATAACGATGCGAATAGGGAAAACCAGTAACAAAATTCGTATTCACCACTTCTCATTTCCAAGTGGGGATACCAAACTCTTACAACGCACCACCAAGTCTTTAGTTCTCTACCTTAACCTATTGACAAGTTGCACACTTAGCTACAAACTCTTCTATATCTCTCTTCATACCACTCCACCAATAGATTTCTCGCTAGTCGCAGTACATCTTGGTAGCACCTGGATGAATGGAATAACGGGCACCATATGCTCTTTCCATAATCCATTGCCTCAAATCATTAACACACGGCACACATAATCTACTTTGGTACCATAATACACCATCTCTCCCTTGGGATAAAACCTTCATTTTTGGTCTTTAACTGACACCTTCAGTTTGACCAAACTAGGATCCTCATCTTGCTTCTCCTTCAACTTTGAAACTAAGGAAAATTCAGAACTACTCTGAACCCAAACATTCCCTTCAGCTGAATCAACCAACCTAACACCCAATCTAGCTAATTGATGCACTTCCCAAACTAACTCTTTCTTATCATCCTCCACATGAGTAACACTGCCCATAGACATTCTACTAAGGGCGTCTGCCACTATATTGCCTTGTTCGAATGATACAACACACTCATATCATAATATTTCAACAACTCCAATCACATTCTCTGATGGAGATTCAACTCTCTCTGAGTAAATACATTCTATAAGCTTTTGTGATCTATCAACACATGAACATGCACCTTATACAAAAAATGTCTCCATATTTTCAAAGCAAACAGAACATCAGCTAACTCGAGGTCATGGGTTGGGTAATTCTTTTCATAAGGCTTAAGCTATCTAAAGGCAGAGGCTATGACCTTACGTCTCTACATCAAAACAAAACCCAAACCAACTCGAAAGGCATCACAATAAATCACAAAACCATCTATATTATCAGGTAATGCTAAAACTTAGGCTAAAGTGAGTCGAGTCTTCAACTCCTGAAAACTCTTCTCGCAAGAATCTAACAACTGTAACTTAACTTTCTTTTGGGTCAATCAAGACATAGAAGATGCAATAGATGATAAACCCCCAACAAAATGTCTGTAGTAGCCAGCTAAACCTAAGAAACTCCTAATATCTGATGGAGAGATATGTCTAGACCAATTCGTTACTACTTTTATCTTTTGGGGATCAACTCTAATACCCTCACTGGAAACAATATGACCAAGGAAAGCTACAACCTTAGCCAAAATTTACACCTGCTAAATTTGCCAAACAATTGGTGATCTCTAAGAGTTTGCAACATAATTCTAAGATGGTCTGCCCGATCATCCTCACTAAAAGAGTAGACGAGAATATTATCGATAAAGACTATGATGAACATATCCAGATATTGTTTGAATACTCTTTTTATCAAGTCCATGAAGATTGTTGGGGCATTTGTTATTCCGAAGGACATGACTAGAAACTCAAAATGACCATAACGGGTTCTGAATGTTATCTTTGGAATATCATATTCCCTTACTTTAAGTTGATAATAGCTAGATCTAAGTCTATATTTGAGAAATACCTAGAACCTTAGAGTTGATCAAATAAGTCATCAATTCTAGAAAGAGGATATTTGTTTTTTACTGTGACTTTCTTAAACTGATGATAGTCAATACACATATGTAAAGAACTATCTTTCTTTTGCATGAATAGGATGGGAGCGCCCCATGGAGAAACACTAGGCCTTATGACGCCTTTATCTCAAAGATCTTTGAGTTAATCTTTGAGCTCGTTGGGAGCCATATGATATAGAGGTATTAATATGGTCTGAGTATTTGGTAGAAGGTCAATACCGAATTCTATTTCCCTATCGGGAGGTATCCTTGGCAAATATTTAGGAGAAACATCAGGAAACTCATTGACTACACTGACTGATCGAATTATTAGAGTCTCAGACTTAGTATCTTTAACTCGAACTAGATGATAGATACACCATTTGGAGATCAACTTTTGGACTTTAAGATAAGATATAAAATAACTTTTGGGAGACATTGAATTACCTTTCCACTCAAAGACTGGCTCATCTTGAAACTAAAACTTCACCACTCGGGTGCGACAATCTATAGAGATATAACAGGAATGAAGCAAATCCATACCAAGAATAAGATCAAATTCAACCATATATAACTCTATTAGGTGTTTATGAAGGACAGTGATAGGACACTTTCTATAAATCTATTTAGTAACAACTGACTCACCTACTAGGGTAGAAACAAAAAAGG
The DNA here is from genome assembly GCA_030864225.1 of Capsicum baccatum var. pendulum. Classification (NCBI taxonomy): domain Eukaryota; kingdom Viridiplantae; phylum Streptophyta; class Magnoliopsida; order Solanales; family Solanaceae; genus Capsicum; species Capsicum baccatum. The sequence goes on from CM061560.1 coordinate 116,384,198, forward strand.
GCTTAGGGATCTTTTCAAAGCTTATCTTAAAATTTACTTCTACTAATAGGGTCATATAAGAGAAACTCAACCCAGGGTCTAAAAATACATAAACATCAAGGTGAAAGATACAAACCATACCAGTAACAACATCTGGTGAATCCTCCTGCTCCTCACAGAATGGTAAATCATAAAACCAATTCTAGCATTGACTGGCACTGTTACTGGATGATGCACCCTGAGAAGGGACTGGGCGACCTACAGGAGCTAGTGCACTACTAGTCTGATCCTAGGGACGATCATCTCTATTTCTCTTCTTAGCATACGGGCACTCTTTAATTCTATAACCTAATTTACCACAGCCAAAATAACCCTTCTGTCTAGCCAAGCATTCATCGAGATGAGTCCTACTATATTTAGCATAAAGAGGATAATGAGGTCTTTCACTTACACTATTCTGAGATCTGGACATAAAAGACTTACCCCTCTGCTCTTGCCTAGCTTTGGGAGTCAGAGCACTAGCTGAAGATGGTTCTGGCATAGATTAATGATTTTGAAACTGTGAATGATTTCCTCCTTGATACCTATTCTGACCATACTAAAATTATCCTGTTCTAGCCCTCTTATTATTTTTATCTCTCTTTCAACTTCTCTACCTCAATCTGTTGAGAATGCATTATCAATCTAGCAAGATCCAGGTCTCCAAAAAGTATAGTAGTCCTACACTCCTTGAATACCAAGCTAGACACTCCAGTAACAAACTTACTCATACTATCCCTAGGATTTTCCATCATATCAGGGATAAACTTAGACAAATTATTGAACTTAAGGTAGTACTCCTTCACTGTCATCGAGCTTTGCCTTAAATTCACAAACTCAACTATCTTAGCTTCCCTCATCTCACCTGGGAAAAACCTATCTATAAAAGAATCCTGAAACACTTGCTAACTCATAGGAACAACATTCTCACCTCTACCATTCTTCCATATCACTACCCAATCATAAGCTACATCCTTTAATCTATAGAATGCTAACTCTACAATCTCCTCCTCAGAAATATGCATAATCTCAGCAATTTTCTTCACCTCATCTAGATAAAGTTGTGGGTCCTCACCTGCCTTTGACCCAAAAACTTTGGTGGATTCATCCTCATGAAGTCTCTAATTCTAGCTGTTGCTAAATCCTTATTCTGCAGAAGTAGGACTGCAACCTAATTTTGATGGTTTCCCCGATCATTAGCAATCACAGCTTGGGGCAATGCTTAAAAGGCAGCCCTAAACTAAGCATGTGATATATTCTCATTCAAAGTATCGACGGGCTGGGTGGCTGGTTATCATTTCTATGGGCATTAGCTCGACAAGAAGGCATTTTCAACTGTCACATAAGAGCACGATTTAATAGTAGATAGAGATATTGTAAGCACAATAGATCATAAAAGAAAGAGATTATTTTATAAGAATTTTTCATAGCCTCTTGCTCATAAATGTGGTGTGCTTCACACCCATTATCAGGACTCTATGTAACGTGGCTGTCTAACTCCCTGGGACTCTTACAAACGTTTAGCTCCAATAGCAAGTTTTTAACACCATGAAACCTGGTCCTAAGACATCGCATGATGCTCAAGACTATGAGTAGCCTTAAGCTAACCCTGTTGCCTGTTACTAAATCCGAATCTCATAATAAAGGAAATATAGGCATAAGAGCCATTATAAATACAAAAATTATTAGAATATAATATATAAAATAATGTATGAAATCTTAATACTGAATAAGTTGAATCAAAACTAGGAGTCTAACAAGCCTCTATTACTAATACTAGATAGTCACTGGGACAGAGCCCCATCTAACTCAAACTATCTGAAAAGAATACCGAATTATATAAAACTACTAGCTGCAAAATATGAATGAATAAGTCCCCAAACTATGAGGACTCACCAACTGTCGAATGTAGATGAAGATACTTGAACTACTCATGCTTATGATACTGAGCACATGAACCTATATTATAAGACAATATAGCACATAGACGTATATGTGGATCAGTACTTTAAGGATGTACTGAGTATATGGGGATAAAATTCATCAGTAAAACATCATCTCATCATCATAATTTATAAAACAATGCTTGCTAAATGTAAATGACTAACATAAGCTAGAATATCTGAAATGCTGAAATATTAGAAACAAATCATATTTTATAAATCTAATGAGTCATAACATTTAGTTCTAGATGTTGTACTTGTATTCTCTAATTAAATCATATTTTCTAAGTGTACAAAAGACTCACTCTTAAAATGAAATCTTAAAGCTAAAATCTGTTTTTGATATTTTTCTGTAAAGCATAATATGAATAAAGTTGTGAGCCTTTATACTTAGTTTTCTAAAAGCTTTCTATTATTCTTTTCTAAAGAAACTATTCTGAGAATCTTTACCATTAATTTGTAAGGAAAACACTTTATCTTAAGGAAATTCTTTCAAAGGTTTTATTTACTAGAAGGGAAGTTATCTTAATCAACATAAACCATGCGAGCTGCATGGAATCCAATGTCTCGTCCTCCTAAGGAAGAAACCTCACGTTGGGGAGAGGTGTCATACTCTTGCCAGGAAGTGAAACCTCAACTTAAGTTATCACTATCTCAGCCGACTATGGGCACTTTAATCTTAATTATACGGTGGCACATAGTTCTGGGGTATGATACCTTGGAATCATACCTAACTCAGAGCAAAATACTACTCCCTTTACTTTATTACGCTCGTCTTATTGGAAATCCACTTTGAAACTAGCATAAGGGTTTATTATGAAACCAATTATGCACTTGTCTGAATCAATCTGTAATAAAAAGCTATTTTACTTTATGTAATCTATAATAAATCTATAAAGTGGATTCCAAAACTTATCTGAGGATCCAAAGATCAAAACAACATTGTATATCTAAAATAATCAGCTCATATGATGGTTAAAGCATTATCTTTCTTGAAATATCAACATATAAACTTGGGGCTTAATAATCCATGCATCAAACTCATGTCAAAACATCATAATAATTATTATTGATAGTGAATCAATTTAATTAAACTCAAAATCTGGAAATTTCTGCCATAAGCATGAAAACATGAAAATAAACTTGTTATTTATCTTCAAATTCTCTCAAAAATGCATAATCTTGCAAATAGCAATAAAGGGTATGGACCCTAATTTAAATCTCAGATATAATCATTCAAAATTATATGAATTTTAAATAAAAACTTGGTTTTGGGCACAAGTATGGAAGAGGATCCTTGTTCATAAACCCCACATACCTTAGTAGATGATTAGATAGAGAAACTTGAATTATTGATTCCTATTTTAGTTCTTGAAGAAGAGTACTTGATTATCTTATCATGGAAATCCTCAATCTTAAGCTTTTTTGGAGAAACTACGAAGGATTTTGATTTCTTGGAGAAGAAGCTTTGGAGTTCTAGGATTTTGCTTTGAGAGAGAATGGATAAAATTTGGCATAAAGTGCCTTAAATATGATTAATTCCCTATATTGGATGAATTGGGGCCTTGGGGATTGACCAAAATACGCTTATTAAACTCTATGTCGGAATTGACAAATGTAACATTTTTTCGAACTGGCAAGCCACCGCGACATTCCACTATTTCGGTGGCTAACTGGAATTTGGATAATTGGGAACTATGCAGACTCTGCGATGTGCCACCATCGTGGTGCCCCTTTGGAATGCCATTTTGGCCACCAACGCAAGGCGGTAAAAACCAGTTGGGCTACTAGATTTTTACAAATAGGAAAAAAGACCACTCCGCGATGCGCCAATATCAAGGAGGTCTACTAGAATTGATAATTGCCATTTTTTTTGTCTTTGCGACACGTTGAGTGCCCATGTGGCACATTGTTAACTTAAAAATTCCATAACTTTTCAACTACGTATCAAATTTAGGAAAATTTAGTATCGATGTAAAGCATATTCAATTTCCCATAGAATGTAAGGTCTCAACCTGGAAAATATTATGCGGAATATAAATTATTCTCTTTGGAAGCTATCCCTTAACATTCTATGAATGAATTTAATCTAGAAAAAATGCAGGGTATTACAAGCACTTAACCTTGGAAGAGTTCACATATAATAATAGCTACCATTAAACTATTGAGATAGAGCATTTTGAGGATTTATATGGTAAAAGATGTAGATCTTTGATTGGATAGTTTGAGACTTTTGAGATTAGGCCTTGTGGTACCAACTTGATTTATGAGTCATTGGATAGAGTCAGCATTATTCAAGATAGGTTGAGGGTATCTTAGAGCAAGTAAAAGATGTATGCATATAACAAACTTCATGCCTTAAGTTTTGGGGTGGCTGACCGGGCATTATTCCATGTATCACTCATTAAGGGTGTGATAAGGTTTGGGAGGAAAGGAAAGCTTAAGCCTAGATATATTGGACCCTTTGATATTCTTCACATAGTTTGTGAGATGTCTTATGAGTTAGCCTTACCCCTAGATTTTGTTGCTTTCTATCCATGCTTATATGTTGTACCGATACATTCCTGACATATATCATATGCTTAGATAGAACTTAGTTCAGTAGGATGAGTGATTGACCTTTGTGGAGGAACCTATCCTCATTTTGGATAGTGAAGTTAGGTGGTTGTTGTAAGCCTTGGCAAATTTTAAGTACCCAAGGCAATCCAATCATGCCACAACATTAAATCATGTGCTTCATGGGTGGAAACCCATGAGCTTATTGTTGAAGTCTGAGTAACCAACATAGCCACATCATGTTGCGATGTTAAATCAAGTGTTGGGTGGGAGGCAATCCACTATTTTAATGACCACGTTGTTTTTGTTTTTGTAGTTGTAAAGCATAAGGAAATACCTTGAACATGGTAAAAACATTCCAAAATTCAAAGAATCCCAGGTAAGGGGACTTATTGACCTACTTATGTGGGTCATACGTCCCATCTAAGCCACATTAGTGATGCAGTAGATATCTAAGTAAAAAATAAAGAATTTTGGTTTCTCTGAACTTGTACTTACGTACCTACTTACTGGGGTTGTAAGTACCACTTATGACCACATAAGTGGTGTTGTTGAAATCAAACCAAAGTTCAAAGAGGCAACAAAATTTTCTACTACTTATAACCGACCACGTATGGGATATATGTAGCACTTACGGGCCATAAGTGGCAGCATAAGTGGCTGTTTTAAGTTTTGATATATGAAATCTTGAATGGATCCGACCTATCCTACTCGATCTTTTATATCAATGGATTTAAAATCCCCATACCCTACTCTTTTCCTCCACTTTCTCAATTTTTGTAACACGTCACTTGAATTTAAACTCTCCAACTCCTATAGACTCTATAAAAGGCAAGAATCCTTCATAATCTCAATATCAAATGTCCATTTCATGCATAAGAGCACTCAATGCTAGGGTTTTCATAAACTTCTTTAAATTTCTACTTCCATCAAGTCAAATTAAGGTAAAATTTTTAGATTATATTAGGTATGATTATTTTATGTAAAGAGCATGATTTGTCACTTGGAATGTAATTTATAATAGAGTAAAACCCATGAAACTAATCAGTAGGAGCCTAGAAATGTTAATATGTGAAATTGATGCTTTGCCTTGAAGAGAAATCTATGATATTCCCCTATACATAAGTAGAAGTTGAAAAGGTAGATGAAAAACCCATTTTTGTGAAAAACATATGAACTTGATTTTGATAAAAATTGTTGTGCACGAAATTAGACTCCAAAATACAAAATACACTGTGTGGGGGTAAAAAAGTTTGAAAATTTTTGAAGTACTCTTAGAAAAGTACCTACGAAGGTACTTACGAGCCACATAAGTGGCACTTATGTAGCCATAAGTGCCTCATAAGTGTCAGAATTGAATCCTTAAAGTTTTAGGTCATTGTTTGACACTTACGAGGGCACTTACAACCCCTGTATGTGGCACCTATGGCCCGTGAGTGGGGTCATAGCTACCCTACCATGGTTGTTTTAATTCTTTTCAATATTTTTATCCCCTTCTTTTATTTCAAGCACAAACAACCATATTTTAGATAGCATGGAACCTAAGACAACCATTGATTCTAGGGTGACCGGGGTAGTTAAGTAGCAGAGATGAGCTAAGATTGCAACAGGTGCGTCTTCTAGTCGTGCCCCACCACAACTGCCTCTGGCATTTGAGATACTTTATATTATTAATCCACTGCCTGCTCAGAAGGGGGAGAGTATGATATGAATACCTAGAGTGTCCCAGGTATGTATTCATTCACTTTCTGTATATTATAGCTATGCACTGGTGATAGTGCATAAGATCTTGTTGGGGGTGGGGGTGTTTTATGTTTTCCTTTCCATGTTTTTTTCCCGTCATCTATGTTATCATAGTAGAAGTGGCATATTTAGTTTTTTTTGTCTTTGTTTCATGCATGTGTTATGTTTTGTATGTGTTTAACCAGGAGAAAAATAAGTAACTTAAGAAAATTTGATATATTTTGATGTTGTGTAAGTATTTTGAGAAAAAGGATACCCCTAAAAAAAGATTGTTTCGAACTGTGTGATGTGTTTATATTTGTGACCATGGTGAATCTTATTTTGGCATTAGTATTAGGGACATAAAAAGAATAGCTTAGCATTTTCATGAACTAGATAGGTAGTAGTTGGTAGCATAACCCTGTACTCTATGTGTGAGATTGCTTAACTAGTTCCCTTGGTACGTTGAATACAAAATAGTCGGTTAGGAAAGGGTCATAGGACGTCCTTGATTTAGTTCACTCAACCTAATTGACCATACAAATAAACCCTTGATCCTAATTTTTAGCCTACATAGACTATTTTCATATTTTCATCTTTCACCTTGCTAGTTTAGTTACAATGAACTTGTTTTGGTTATCATAGGGGTGAACAATTAGAATTTGGTATGAAGAAGGATTTGAAAAAGAGAAAATAAAGTAGGGTTGAATGTAGTAAAAATAAAAAATAAATAAAAAAGATAAAAAAGCAAAAAGAAACTGCACCCAACCTGAATAAACAATAAAAATGAAAAAGGATAAATAAGGGAGGAATAAAAAAACTTGTTTAGAAGTGGGCCCCAAATGTACTTGTAGTGTCAAGAAGGGTTAGTCACTAAATTTCTAAATGTACCGTACCGGCGCCCAAGCCTTTGTTACAATCCAAATAAAGTCCTATGGTGATAGAAGTCTGGCTATTTAAAAAACTAATGCAAAGAAAATAAGGGCATGCCTATTGTATTTTATGTACATTGATTAGAACTTCTTTTGTGAGTGTCAGTGTCTTATAATCGTCCCCGTATTTTCATGTATAATCATATTGTGAGGGTACGAGGGTTGCGTTGATAGCTGCTTATCTGTTTGGGTAGTGTAATTGGTACATATACTTGATTGTTTGTTGCTAAAGTAATTTCATAGCTTGATTTCTTTGTGTTACATTATGTGCTATATAGATCCACACAGTTGGTTTGGAGAAGTTAAAAGAAGGAGGGGGTAATGATTTTAAGCTAAAATTGAATTGAATGTTGTAGGTACCTTAGGTTTCTCTTGTTTAAGAATTGTTGTGTTGTTTTTCTTATGTTTTTTGTTGCCTGAGGACATGAAAACAATCTATGTTGCGGATGTTGATATGCCACAATATCATGGCACTTTCGATGCTTAAAACTGAAAAAATATACAAGTAATTAGGTCCTTTTTGGTAGATATGATGTGTTTTTGTGTCTATTTTGTTGGAAACTAGGTTTTGGAGCGTATAAAATGTAAGATAGTTTAAGGCTACTAAAAACCCCACCTAAGAAAAAACCTATGTGGTGTAGGTACTACCTTCGACCTTTGTAAGTGGACTCATGGGTCTCAGAGATGGCAAGTATAGAGAATCGAAAAGTTGATTTTATGTTTGATATTGATGGAGGACTACATAGGGTGTGTAAGTACCACTTACACCACCGTAAGTACCATTGATGGTGTCAGAAGTTGAAGATCAAAGGCTCTAATGTTTTGAAGATTTTTCTAATAGTGAAGAGGAAGCTACTTATGGTTCATAAGTCCCACTTAATCCATGTAAGTGCCTTAATGGGTGAAGTTTCGAAGCATGCTGAAACTCTAAAGTTTTCCTGTCACTTCAAGCACCCAGTTATGGGTCGTAAGACCACTTACGGCCCGTAAATGGCTCCGTAAGTTCCAACCGACCCAGTTTTCCCTATTTTGTTTTACTTTTGATTTTTTGGATCTTGATGTAAACTATGTTTATTTTTTGTTGTTCTTGTGTTAATTTAGGCACTCTTTATATTCCCAAAGATATATTGATTTCAATATTTGACTTTTGATCTTTGAATCCTTTGTTATTGATTATTTGATTGATTATTCTTTGAGAATTGGTTTGTTCTTCAATTATTGTGAATTTTCTTCTATGCTTTCTTTTGTGAATTCCATGGATCTTCTTGCGACTATAAACGGCTAAACTACCTAACTAGGGTTGTGGGAACCCTCAGAATAACGAAGTACATAAAGTGTGAGGTCTTTTTAAGTTAGTGTTTATACATGTATTGTGATCTTCTTTGATTTGTACTCTTTCTTTGTTATTGCAGAAGTTAACCACTTGAATGTATTCGGATAATCTGCACAAGAGAGATTGAGATTAGGAAAAGAAGATTACAACAATAATTTAAAGCTACCAACCCTCGTATAATAAACTTTACATCCAAAATAAGAGAGTTGGTCTGGGATCAAAGACAAAGGTTATTAAGGCGACACACTGAGACTCACAAGGTGGGGAGTAAAATTCACCAAAGGCGTTCACAAGATGGTTTGTGATGCATACCTTGTCAGACTCTACATGCAGGGCATTACATTAGTTGTATTGAGCATGATAAGTGTAAGGAGTTAGGAAGCTAGGGGGAAAACGGTCCTAGTATTCATCTCAGGTTGATTTCAACTAAAGCGATCAAGACTTATTACTAATTTACTATTTAATGAAAAACACCCAATTTACTTTCAATATCTTTCAACAGATTCATGATAGACATTAGGCTTATTCCCTATTGATTTGATCCCAACCTTTGTTGTGTTACTATATTTGGATTTGTCCACATTATACTTCTAGGAGATGTAGTTTTGGGTGACATCAGTTATAGATGTAACTAATGATATGTCTTATAGATATTATTAAAGTCTTATAGATTTAATTAATGACTTATAAAATATGATTAATGGGTTTTAGATATGATTAGTTACTTATATGATATGATTAATGGCTCCTAGATACGATTAATAGCTTATAGATATGATCATTGATATAAATTATGATATGACAACTAACATGGCCTAATGGTTCTGTTATTGGCATTACATTATGGATATTTTATTGGTATGGTTTATGGGTTTGGGTACCGATAAGACTTATGGTAGTGATTTTTTGTCCAGCGTATAGGTATAAGTAAAAGGGATGGTCTATAGCTATAATTCATTTGTATAGTCCATTGAGTTAATTTATTAATATGATTATTGATATGGTTTTTTTTTATGGTTTATAAAAATGAATTTAAGTTTGAGTCCCGCAGTTGATGTTGATATTGATAATATGATTTCTGGTTTAAGTCTGGCAAATAGTGATAATAATGATGATACTATTAAGTTCCGATTCAAGTTAAGCACTGGGAATTATGTATGAGATGATCCAATTTGGATGGATTCTTTGTTATGGTATGATAATTTTTAACTTATGGCTATTCAAATACTCATTTTCCTTGATTGCACCCTCCAGGGTTATGGGGGTTTGCGTTGGGTTATTTACTTTTACATAATTATTGGCTTATAGGGGCCAATCTTGTAGTTATAGTTGTGTGATCTTTATTCTGCTATTCCGCATGCATTAATTTAATTATGTACAATGGTGTGGGAGCTTATTTCTAGGTTTGCCCTATTACTTGACTTAGCTTTTTTTATCCTGTACATTATCATATTTATATAATGATTTAGCTATGTAAGCCAATGATGCCTACTAAGTACCCATGGTTTTTGAATTACTACACTTTTATACCTTTTTGGTGTAGATTTGAGTACTTCTTGCTGCTGCTGATCCGACACACGTGCAGGATTGATTTTCCAAATTAGGTGAGATCTTGGAGTTGTAGTCACCCTTTTTGCTTCAATTTATCTATGTTTAGTTGTTCTTCTTTGAGATGGACTATATTTTACTATTTAGTATTCATGGTTCATTATAGTGTCTCTTGTGCTGACATTACAGAGTCTTGGGATGGTCATGGATTTTTTATTTATCTATTTAGACTATTATGAATGTATTATTACTATCTAAGTCTAATTGTTAAATTTTGCCTTTTTGGCCATTTTCCACCAAGTCAGCCCATTGCTTATAGCTCTAGTCTATGATTCGGCTAACCTACTAATAGGATAAAGTAGGTAGCATTATGAGTCATAAATTGGGTTGTTACCACCTTCTAACATATTTAGCACACAGACACGGTATCCATAAATATTAGGATAGATACAAAATTTTGTGGAGCATGTAATAGGCCCATCTTCTTCTCTAGAACCTGATTGACCTCAACATTAAACTTTACCTCAAAAGACTCTACTCTAACAGGGACCATAAAAACTCCCTTTCCTCTACCTCTTGATTGACCTTTCCCTTGACCCCTACTATGTCCTCTACCATATTTGTAGGTCCTAATATGAGCAGTGGTTGTGGGTTTTAGAATACGCCTCTGATCACTCTTTGTAGCCGCATACATCCTCACCATATGTGAAAGGAGGAAATAAGGAATTTTAGTAACCCAGGACGTTAAATATTTACTACAATAATGAAAGAAAATGATTTTCCTATAGCAATGTGGCCTCTTAAAGATAGATATTAGACATCTATGCACTGATTCACAAGATTTTACAATACTTGACTTTTACTTGTGATGCAAATGATGATACCAACTTGTCACTTCTTCAAATAGGGGATAGTCATGGAAGCTATCTTACACAAAAATAGGTAAGCAAACTATGAACCATAAAACAAAAATATGATAGAAATGTTAAAATAAACTAAGACTCAATAAGTAAATAAGAGAATCCTTTATAAAGATCACCAATATAAAAATGGAAACATCAACACTCTCCCAAAACTTGAAAGTCACTAGTAAAAGACAAAAAAATAATACATTACTGATAATATTGACATTATCAATGAAAGGAATTAAAATATAAAGTAATGAATCCATCACTCCATGGCTTAGTCAAAACTCTACCTATGGATCCTATTAATTATCACATCAAATTTAGGTGCTAGAACTATGTACCAGGATAACAAGGTCAGTAATTGCATACAAGATGCAGGATATAAATTAGTCTAAATACAAATCCACATGTACTCAACAATATTGTTACAATCTGAACTAAGGCCTAGTCATGACGGTTATCTCAGGTCTGCCTAGGACTAGAGACCACCCCTATTTATCTAGCTAATAAGAACACAATGCAATAGCAACGGATGTATTTCAAAACCATAACAAGATAGAGTTGAGTTTTGAACATATAACAAGATAGATAAATAAAATTCTAAGAGGTATTGAAGAATCCAAAACATAATCCACCCACACTTTGTTGTCCACAAAAACCTCTAAGAAAGACAAACACCAACCTAAGTCAGGACATGATCCTGAGCGTGACCGTGATAATGACAATAACACTATTAATGTGAACTCTTTAGTTCTAAAATATGGAATGAGAACGATAGAATGACAAAGCTTTTCAAAGGATGGAAGCTCACCACTGCACCGCAGACCATGTAGACCACCTAAAGTTGCACAAAAGTAAAAGAAGTGTCTTCGGACCCTACATTATGAAATAATTTAGTGTCCTAGGACGGTAAGGTGGGTGAGCGCTAGCATGTAACTTAGGATAAGGAATAAAATAATGTCATTTCAAAACAAATTAAATTTAATATACATTCTCACATACATTCAAATATACATATGTACATAGAGTTGGGATAGGGAAAAAGGTTTAAAAATGAACTTCAAAATAATTAACCTGCACTGCGTACCTCCAACCATCCTAAAAATACCCTATATCAGTCCAGCTCCCCATAAGAAGGCCCCTAGTGCATGTTAGTTGCATGAACCAAGCAAATCTGCTGAAGGGCCAGATCCACCGAGGCTCCAAGCATTCCAAAATTATAGATATATAAAGTGTGAAATATAAACATGACCACCATGGCCCCAACACCAAAAAATGTGGTTTCTCGTATCGGTCGCCCCGGGACCTCTACCTTCCATTGCGAGCAACACACCCCCTCTTAAGCCTAAATTAAAATCCTTAACACATTCTCATTAATTAACCAAGGAGTCTTCTAAGTAGTAATTTGCCGTTGGTACGATCATACAAAATATCAAGCTTGCAATCTGATTCCATTATCCCATTTTACAAACCATTTAGCCAAAAATACTAAAATTTTCATGTTGAAAACCAATTCATGGCCACTGGGGCTTTTGAAAAACCATTTTATGTTTCATTAACTTTTTATGAAATGTAAGGTTCCAAATGTGAGTTTAATTATGCAAGCATCCATGTTTACAAAACCAATTACACAAGTTAGGCTGGGGGTAAAAGTTATTCCAAACCATTTAAACCATAAAGTTTGGGAAACCCATGTTCCTCTTTCCAATTCCCATGTCCATGGATATGTTCAATTTAAAACCAAAATATTAATCTTAGATAACAAATTAAAAACCATGGGAAAAGTCGTTAAACAATTACCATAAAAAACCCTAAACCCTTTATTTAAAATTAAACATTCAAATCATGGAAATATTAATCCAATGCATGCCATGATGAAAATTCAAGTTTAGGGAGAGATACATGCCAGAGATATCTAGATTTCTAGAGAAGAAATAATTCTTGGTGCCTTAATTGATCAACATTGATATACCCTAGTTGTTCTTGACTTAGGGAATTTAAGAGAGTGAGGGTAGTTTATGATTGTTAAATTGATGAAAATAACCCTTTTTACGTGTTTTATGGTCATAGGATTTAATTGGGGAAAGAGAGAAATGGAAAAAGTTCCCCTAATTAAAAGATAAGAAAGTTGTTTCCAGTCGTTATGAGTTATGTCACAACTCATGACAACTAAGTTAGAGTCATTGAATGGACTCATAGTCAGGGCAGTAACTCAAGGTACCCTTACTAGTTTTGTCACAAGTCACACCCTAAAACTCGTGGAGTTTTATTCTTTACCAAACTCGTATAGAGTCTTCACGACTCATTACCAAAGTCATACCCTAGGTAGTGAGCTTAAAACTGAGAAATTTATTAGAGACAAAAAAACATCCCCCTCCTGGATAATTCATCCCCAAATAAGTAGTCAAGTCACTATTAGCACAAATGTAAAACAAAAATACAACCACAATTCCTTTAACAAACTCATAAAAAAAAAGAGTAGAAAAAATCATACCTTATGTACGATTATCCAATCGGGGAAACAAGAATGAATACTTGGACTTTATGTCCTCTTTAACTTCCCTATTGTCTTCCTCAACCTTCTGGTTCCTCCATAAAGCCTTCACTGAAACCAGAACCCGTATTTCTCAAATGATGGACTTGTCTATCCAAAATCTCTACTTGGACTTCCTCATAAGACAAGGAATTTGAAATACTAACACTCTCCATAGGCACAACCAAAGAAGCATCACCTGCATACTTCTTTAATATTGACACATGGAAAAATGGGTGAATGGAACCCAAACTAGAAGGCAAATCCAATTCATAAGAAACTTTGCCCACTCTCCTTAAAATTATGTAAGGACCCACATAGTGGAGGCTAAGATTTCCCTTCTTCTCAAAAAACATCACTCTCTTCATAGGACACACCTTCAAAAACACCCAATCGCCAATACCAAACTCTAACACTATGCACCACATAATCGCATAGGACTTTTGGCAACTCTAAGCAGTCTTAAGCCTATCCCTAATCACCTTCACCTTTTCAATGGCTTGGTGAACCAAGTTCGGATTGAACAACCTGGTCTCCCCAACTTTGAACTATCCAGTAAGTGATCTATGCCCCCTACCAGTACTATAGTGATAACTATTATTATATGCAAACTCAATGAGAGGAAAATGATCCACCCAATATCCTCTAGAATTAATCACATAGTCCCACGACATATCTTGTATAGTATGAATGGTCTTCTATGGTTACCTATTCGTTTGAAAGTGGAATGCAGTTATAACAATCTGAGGCTAGCCCATAGTTACGACAATAGTGATTATGGCCATAAGTGTCCATAAGCTAACCCATGAGTTGGTACCTACTGTGAGCACTGAATAAAATAACAGAGTACACATGTGCGGAAATGAACTACTAACGTAATAAGGTTTTAAATATTAAAATAATATAATTGAATCCACAAGTCTAAAACATATGCAAGAATATTGAAAATCTGAAGGATAAGACTGGCAAACTATCTGATTGTCTGAAATGTCTAAAAGCCTCTAAACTGACAATAAAGAGAGTTGATGGGAAAATCTCCAACTAACTCCAAATTGTCTAACTGAAATAAAATAAAGAAACACTGAAATAAAATAATAGGTACTCGAAACATGAGGACTCACCACTTCTTCTACTGCCAACTAGGTGGATTGTATAAGCACAATTAAGAAACTGAGCGTTCGGACCTATGATATTAAACATCATAACACAAAGAAAATATATACAATCAGCCCTTTGAATGCGCTGGTATTTGAGATGAGGTTAGGCCATAATGCATGGGTTTATGTACATAAAGTAAATACTGACTGAATAGCCTGAGACAACTGAATGTAAATGCATAAAAAGTTATAAAATCTAAGAATACATGACAAAGCATATAACATGTTCTGAAGTAGTCTATAAGCTTAAATACTGAAATCTGATTACTGAATAGCTGATAAACTTTATATTATGGTCAAGAAAAACTAACCTAAGAATATCCTGAATACTGTACTGAGATTGTGGGAGGTATCATCGAACTGACATTCCCTAATCTAAGCTAATCGAGGTCCATCCTGTAACCTAATTTTAAGAGGTGTCAGTACTGTGCCACGATTACTAACATTGACTGTGTGAATCCACAATCTGGTGTATTGAAGGACTAAGGTGTCAATCCTAAATTGGCGGGTGACCCCTAGGAGGAACTCAAGTTGAAACTAAAGGGTGACTCCTAAAAGAAAGTTAAGCCTATAGTGATGGGTGGCTCCTCATATCCTACACTGGCTACGTAATTTTAGAATATAGGGACTGCTACTATTGACTCTTCCTAATTGATGGGAAAGCCATCATCCCTGAACTTGCTCGAGGCTAAATCATACTCTCAACTGAATTGACATTGAATACTGAACTCTTCTAAGTTTAATTGTCTATCATAATTGACTAAACTGATAATGCTCATGATATATCTGAAATCATTCTGAATGTACTAAGATTATATCTAAAATCATTCTGAATGTACTGAGACTATGTAACAATAAATTATTAGGTTTTTATAACCCTCCAACACTGAGTAGAATAATCAATAAGGACACATATAGCTTTACAAAACAATAATAAGGGATCATTTTTCAATACCCAATCATTTAGACATTCAATCAAACACTTAAAATTCATGAGCTTAAACATGTGAATGATTGGAATATGTTGGAATAGTATAATCATAATACTTACAATCATAAATTTGGGACTTAACATGGAATTTTCATCATTAAAAAGTGCAAGGGCTACTTTCAACGAACAACACTAGTAGATATCATGTAAAATCGAAACAAATCAATTCTTTATAAGATAACTCATTGTAAATATGTAAATTAATGATTTAAAACAGAAAATTAGATTCTTAGACTCCATGGGTGAAAAAGACCCATGGATGAACACTACACAATCTTTAGCCCTTAAGCTTGAAAGGGAAAACACAATCTTAAAAGCATTCTTAAAAGTTCTTGGATTGGGAAACTTGAATCAATGATTTTCTTGAAAAGAAAAGGATGAATTTAATGAAATAAGGAAAGAGTTTGATGAATATTTCCAAGCATTGCCTGAACACTCTGTTCGTCTAGTCCAAGAAAGCTGTTGGGTGATTTACTAGTCCAAAAGACATAACTAGAAATTCAAACTGACCATACCAAGTTCTAGAAGTTATTTTTGGAATGTCACATTCTCCGACTCTAAGCTAATGGTAGATGGATCTGAGGTATATCTTAGAGAAATAACTGGCAACCTAAAGTTTGTCGAACAAGTCATCAATCTTGGGGAATGGATACTTATTCTTGATTGTGACTATGTTCAACTGACGGTAATCGATGCATATTCTAAGATAACCGTCTTTCTTACATATGAAAAGGACTAGAGTAGCCCACGGGGAAATACTAGTTATGATGAATCCCTTATTTAAGAGATTTTTCAACTATTCTCTTAACTCTTTTAGATTAGATGAGCCATTCTATAAGGTGAAATAGAGATAGGCTAGGTATCTGGAAAGAGATCTATTCTAAAGTCAATTTCCCTTTCAGGAGGGACTATGGGAAGATCTTCAGGGAACACATCTGGAAAGTACCTTACAACTAAAACTGACTCGAGACTTGAAGTTTCAAAACTAGAGTCTTTGACTCGAACAAGATGGTAAAAAAGACTCTTAGAAATCATTTTTCTTGCCTTAAGACATAAAACAATCTGACCCCTAAGCACTGAAATGCGACCCATTCATTCAATGACTGCTTTATTAGGAAACTAGAGATAAACAACTCTAGTTCTACAATCAACTGAAGCATAGCATAAGTGGACCTAATCTATACCAATTTTGACATTAAAATCAGTCATCTTTAACTCTACAATATCAACTGAGGTGACTTTTTGGGATGTTATGACCGGACAGTTCCTCTATACCTGTCTGACTATAATTGAGACACTATTAGAGTAACTGAGAAGGGTTCTACTAAAGATTCAGGATTGACACCAAAATCTATAGCTATATAGGGGTTATAAATAAGAGTGAGGCTCTAGGTCTAATAAAGCATAAATATCAATTTTAAAAACCTGTAACCTACCCGGAACCACATCATGAGAGCTTTCCTAATTATGAAGCAACTGAAGCGCATACAATCTATTTTTATGTTGATCACTGGTGGCACTAGAAGTGGCGCCCTACTGTATCAGGTGACCTGTTGGAGTTGATAACAAATTGGACTGGCCTTGTTGGAAAAATTCTCGTCCCCTCTGAACAACTACTCAATACTCTCGGATACAGTGGCCTGGTTTACTTCTACCAAAATACACATCACGTCCAACACTACATTCACCCTGATGATTTCTACCATATTTCTTGCAAAGTGGGTCAGTGCGATCATTATTTACACTGCCCTGGGAATAAGAGCCTGGCACCCTATCCCAATTATCATTTCTGAAGTTTGGCACTAGTGCATTAGCTGAAGATGGAGTTGGGGCTGAAAGCTTCTTATGGAATTGAGAATGGTTACCACGTTCTGACCTCGGTCGAGAAAAATTAAAGCTACCTGTTCTGGCCCTCTTATTCTCTTTTCTCTCTCCTAAAGTTTCTATTCCTTAATCTTTTGAGCATGGACCATGAGCGTAGATGTAATAACCCATAAAATCCTAAAGCTTAATTCAGTCCTTTGAGCTTGTCAAAGGGTCCCAGACTTAGAAAATTCTAGCTAAGTTCCCAAACTTAGCCTATTGTTGGCCTTTGAAAGTTGGCAATCTTATTTCCCCACCTTAACGTCCTTTAATGGTCTATATTTTTATTAGTTCATGATCAAGAAGGTCAATAAGTGTTCCCGGACAAGTTTAATATTTTTTTGGAACATGTTTAGATCATGTTGAGAGTCCCAAAATAGTGGACCAATGTGATTATGGCACACCGCATCGCCAATCACGTTGGTCAATATTTGTGCAGGTTTCTAGAGACCAAACATCTTAGGCTTAACGTGATCATGGCGTGACACATCGAGTATCGTATCGCAGCCATCAACGCATCGCGTCGCTTGTAGCGTCGTCACCCAATTTTTGGTCCTTAAATGTTTGCATTTTTAATGTCAAAAGGGTCAATTTTCCATCCTTAGATAAAACTAATAACACATGATTCAGCCATATTTCACCCAAACTATAGAGTTTCTTTTAAGTTTCTCTTAAAAACAAGTTAGGGTTTTCCATTAAGGACTCAAATTCAAGAATCGCTTCGTCAATCTTTGTAAAATCAGGAACTAAGGTATGTCAAGTGTTGATTTATGGATTCCTTTCATCCATGAAGTCCAAGAACCCTCTTTCAAATTATAAAACATGATATTTATATTTTGGGTTATTTGTAACCATGTTTATCTTATTATATGATTCCCAAGTTGGAATCTTTATGTGTTTTCATGAAACTACGTTACCATGCAAAATGGAATCGATGAATTCAGTTGTTTATGATGTGTAATTTGATGATTTCGCCTATTCCCTAAGTTGTGCAGGTAGAGTGTTGACAAAATGGCTAGGAGGATAGAAGTTAAGTATTATAGCTCAATTGTGACTCAAATAATAAATGCATGCTTTACCCATATGACCAAGACTAACATCTATGATACTATGTGCTTTATGAGTATTTGATGGAATGTTCATGAGATTAGGTTGATGAAAGTATGACATGTCTACATGCAATTCCATCCATGTACAACATTATGACAACCATGTGTTTTATGAAATCCCCAACTTATTGTATTATGAATTGTTGATATTGGTTTTGTGTCCACGAAGTATCAAGTCTTGTCAGTTTTATGCTATCGAGTCCTGGGGGTACTTGTACCCAACAATTTAGCTGTGTGCCTAGATCCAGTGTCAGTTTTTATGATACTCCCATTCAAGCCATGATCAATAGAATTAGTCAATTACATGACTCAAGAAAACTCAATAATCTCAGTAATCTCAGTCAATAATCCGATCTCAATAGTATTCCGTCAGTCAACAGAATTTAGTGAACTCTGTTCAAATTAGCTAAAAGATACTATCAGTAATAGTTCAGTTCAATTTAAATCAGTTTAGTGTCTCTTCAGTTGGGAGTAGGATTTTGTACCGAGTGAACCTAAGGATGGGGACTCACCTGTTATCCAGTAGAGGGTGTGATCCTTAGAAGCAATCCTTGAATTCCAAAACTACGTAGCCAGTGTAGGTTGAGATATACCCTATGATTTTAGGGATTAGACACCTCATTTGAGTTTTTCCTACTAGAAGGGATTGATGGATGAGATCCCTGTCAGATAGGGTTTACTCACAACTTATCTTTACCGGTGACACGGTACGGCACCCTTCCAGATAGGGTTACAGGTTAGATTCTACTAGTTCAGTTTTAGGGCATGTCTGTTAGATGATTACCTCACACAGTCTCAGGAATAGAACTCAGTTAAGTTCTATAGTTTCAGGACTGTCAGATACAGTCGCTCAGCTCAGTATAGAACTCAGCTAGTTCCATTAGAATTAGAACTATCAGACACAATCACCCAGTTAATAGTATATTAATTATATAAAATTCATATTACCAATATTTGGATTTTAGGACTGTCAGATACAGTCAATCAGACCAGTTCTTCATAATCAGAACGGTCAGAAATAGTCATTTCTTTATAAGTAAGATGACATCAGTTCCTCAGTACTCAATAGACTTAGTCTTTCACTATTCTATTATTAGTACCCGATATTAGTAAATCTACGATATCAGTAGTCATGATTCAGTGTTATCACGATCTCAAATACAATTACTTATTCATGCATGTATTCTCACATTCATGTTATTCACTCAGTTAGTATTATACATGTATATGAACCATTGCATTCAGCCTTCCTCACTTGCATACCAGTACATTCAATTATCTGATGCATTTTCGCTATCATGTTTTATACCATAGGTTCAGAAGCACATACTCCAGAGTATCAGTAGCAAAGTCAGCGGTGAGTCCTCATTGTTCGAGGATGTTATTACTTGATTATTTCATTCTTTCAGTACTTAGTTTATTTTAGGAGATGGGGTTAGTTGGGGGATTATCCCATTAACTCTTTATTTAGATAGTTCAATTTCAGAGGCTTTCAGACTATAATATGTTCAGACAGTTATCTCAGTTGTTTTGGTATTGTTATACCATATTTTGAGTTATGTATCAGTATTGAACCTTATGGCATTTCAAATGAGGTTTTTGCATTTATGATATTACCATTATTATTCAGGGCTCAGTAAGAAATATTAGTAATGGGTTAGCTTGGGGTCCTTCAGGATTATGAGTACCATATAGCATTCTAGGTACCAGATTTAGGGCGTTACACTAGATATATCTATCTCCTTAGTCAACATGGCAGTCCTACACTCCTTAACCACACTATCAGATACTATATCATATTAATACTATAATTAAGATTAATTTAAGAATTTGGTAAGCCTAACCTACCTGGATACCAAAGGAATTTTGATAAAATCCGCTAAATAGGTGATTTCCCTTTCAGAGAATCCTCTGCAGGATGCCACGCTATCAAAATGGTAATCTATGAATTAATATGAAACTAATGATACCCATATTTCATTTTTATGCTTAAGGTCTAAAATTAAGTCAAAATCCCAAGTGAGGACCATTTGTGGAATGGCACATTCGACACTGTCAACACGTCTCCTTATGCTAAAGGATCATTTACCCTCAAGAATGGATAAATTCTTCCCTAAAATGATACCAAAGTCAACCAATAAAGAATATAGGTATTTTTGATAAAATTGCAGAATTAAACCATTACTTAGATGGAGACTTACAATGATTATGAAAATGATGGGACTATTACAAAATCACTAGCCCTCCAAAAACTCTAAATGATTTGTATTCCAATTTTGCACTCTCTAGGGATTTTTGGTTCATGATACTTTTGACAAATAGGAGAAAATTGTTTAATCTAAAATAAATACCCTCCTAGGTTTCACTTAAGAGGCTACTTGAACACTAAAGGGGTCACCATTTAAGTGGAATATGACCTCCAAAGCAGTACTTGACTTGGATCACCCTATGCTAATGCAAATAAGGTGTCTCTTACGCAACTCCTCTTTAATGGTAGTGGTTCTTGTAAGGATACTTAGATGTGAAAACCTTAGCCAATGAAGAAACAACATAGACACAATAGTTTCCTATCGTAAAGACACCAAAGGTCATCTTTAGCGGATGCACCAAAAAAATTTATTCACCAGCTGAACTTGGAATGCAAATTTCCCACAAACCTTTCGAGATTTATTCAAAATTATGATACACCCAAATTACAACTTTCGTTAGAAAGTGTAAGTGGTCGCTGTCAAATATAGAACCCAACTGGGTTGGGTGTCAATCCCAAAGGGAATATGGTGCTTACTATGTATTATGGTTTTTATTAGACTATTTATCAAGGGTTCCATAATAAAGTGGGGGTTTTGATTTATCAACTGTATTCAAATGTTTGTCACAGAAAGTAATCCAAATGTTGATTGTATTGTAAATAGTAATTCAATATGAGTAGTCAAACTAGAGTTATGGTTACCAAGATGCTTAAGAAGCTAGGTTTGTGAATTATTTTGAATTCCCAATGAACAATTCTAATTGCAAGAGTAATTGAATTCTATGGTTTACCCATTAGTTTCTCAACCTAAATGAGTAGCTTATCCCTTAATTCTTTCAAACTTAAGGAACGTATTATTTATTCAACTATATTCTCACATGGGTTGATCCAGTTAAGTCATCTACCCTCTATTCAAAAGTTAAAGCCTTTAGATTAATGCAAAACCCTTTCTTTTCCCAACAAACACTTTTTTATTCGACTAAGTGTTGTTCTTGGATTCACTTTTCAAGTTTGCAACCAAGAAAAGTCATTAAAGTGAAGAAGGGTTTATGAAATATCAATTAATCATGGGAATCTACTAGATTCACAACCCTCTATCAACTATTCACATCAAGGCTCCCATAACACTAGTTATGAGAGATTAGCCATACATCTCCATCACAGAAAGAGAAGAATTCATTGTGTTATTCATAAATTAATTCAAAATTTACTTACAAAAGTCACAATTATTATTCTTCAATCTTCAATGGAGAAAATAATAATGTAATATAGATCCATAATTCTAGAATAAATCCCAGAGAGAAACTACGTACAATATGTTTCTAGTATGGAAAACTCTCATAAAAGAAAAAAGATGCCTAATAAAATCTAAAACTGGGTATTTATATATTCCCAGGTAAAAGAGATTTAAAATTCGAATCTAAAAAAACCGTGTCCAAATTGATGGACAAAGTGGTGGTCTATCGTAAGGTTGAAGGTCCACTATATGGGTAGTTGCTACTGATCCTGGAGTGTCATGTTTTGGAAAATACTGATGGCCAAAGTAGTTGTTCATTGCAAGACTGACGGTCCACCATATAGGCCATCGCTTATGATCCTAGAGAGGTAGGTTCTGCTTAGCACTAACGTCCAAAGTGGAGGTCCGTCACTGACGATCCACCATATGAGCCATCAATGAATGTGTCAGGATGCCAGGTTCTATTTAGTGCTGACGGCCAAAGTGGTGGTCCATCACAAAAATGGTAGTCCACCACATGGGCCGTCACTGAGTCTTCTAAAATCATGGATTCTGTTTGGGTCTGACGGTTATGTTGGTGATCCATTGCAGAACTGGTGGTCCACCATTTTTACCGTCAGAAGTATTTTTTCTGCAATTTTTTTGAGGTTTTTTATTCATCTAGATCCTTACCCTGAAACACTAAAACCTAGCATTAAATGCAACCTTGGTTGCTTGAAAACACACAATTTTTCCAAGAAAAAAATGCAAAATATCGCATCAAAATCCAAAACATCAACACCTTCAACTTAAGATAATTGTTTGGCCTCAAGCAACTCAGCACGAAATTGCAAATATGAATAATACAATGACGGGCAATTACCATTGAACCAGTTTTCATACAACCATTCACTTGTCATCCAAATCATACGGTTTAACATGTCAGATTCCATACCTGGCATTGTTTAAATTCAATTCATCTACACAACATAGATAAAAGAATCTACAGAGATCAGTCAAATTAAGTATGACTCAGGTTGCCCTCACAATCAAGGAGATCCACCACTCATTATATTTTGTGGATAAAAATCAAAATTTTCTTGCTTATCAAAGAAGTTACAAACATAGTGCATATACCAATAATCTTTCCTTTATCATCCTATGCCCTCTTATAACTGAGTTCCAAGATCAAGCAGGTCTTTTTGAGGCTAGTAATTAGGTCTCAGGCTAGGTCTGGAAGGAATTTTTAGGCAAAAGTGACTAAATACTAGGCTTTAACTCTCTTTGCCTTCGAATTCTTCCTACCGAGGCCATTGCTTTGTTAGCTCACTTACCCTTTTCTCGCTCATTTATGCTTCACCACAATAACCCTTTTATATATATATATATATATATATATATATATAGATACATATATATATATATGTATATATGTACACACATGCAATCATCAACCACCCTCAACTTAGGCAGATGCAATAATTCAAGGTGCACATTGTCTTGAATAGATCAGGGCCAAATGCTCTTATTCAAATTATAGACTAACTTTCCATTAGATAGTTAACATCCCTATAATAGCCACCCTCAACATAGGTGTTTTTCCTAAGCGTAGGTACACATTTCCCACTATTGGGCTAGGGCCAGTGCTAGGTGTCAACAGCTTAAAGAGAGTTAACTAGAATGCTTGGTGATGAAGGAAAACAAACGAAGATTCAAAGAAGGGTTCAAAAAATGGAATTTTTTTTGGTAGGGTTAATTACTTTGGCTAAGTGGACTAAAAGCACAAGGTGGTCTGCCATCCCTTCTTATCTCATCAACTACAGAACAACATCAATTAAACTAGGCAAGTTCAAGGTATTATACTATGTAAGAACTAATTCAAATACTAGCACATATAGTAGAAACTAAATTAAACTCATTCTACTATTCTGAAGAATTGCATCACATGTCATATGTATTTACAGGTTAATTCCAACTACAGATTAACTAACAGTTGATCACATATCCTAGGAGATAAAAAGTAAATAGTCTTATGTAAATAGTCATAGATTGATGCCAACATCATTCATCATCCGTATTCACAATAAGATACTAAGACAAAAAACACTTTTATTTCATGGACCAACATTAACAACATAACAAGACTTACAAAAATTTTTAAGTCTAAAGTTAAATCTAGAAAATAAAAATGCAAACTTAACATGATCCTAGACATGCCGATTCTCCTAGATAGCGCATGGTAGGGTTCATACTATCAGCAACACAACCCATCAAGGTACAAGTACACCACTCCCACATAAAAAATATGTATTATCCTCAAAGAATTAAATTAAAGTATAAAGGAATGGGTATACTTGTATTGCCTCTTATTCATCTGAGGCATCTGTGAAGTGTGGTGAGGATCTTTCATCCTTAACTGGTGCAATTTTGGCCCCTATGGTGGTAGCGGCACTTAAAACCTCACCCTCCACGATCAGAGGAATCATCTTTCAAACTGAGTGTGAACTTTGCCCCTTGCTGGGGCAGCACTAGTAGATACTCCTGCTGCTTTATCTTCTTCTTTCTTCTTTCTACATCTTTCCTTTATTTCTTTCAAGCTCTCTTCAAATCATGCTAGTTTTATTACTCCAGTGTCATTGCTGCTCTCTTTCTCTTTTTTTTTAGCTTTCCTTGTAGCTCGCTCATCTATGTGCTACTTTCTTTTGTCCTTCACAGGTCTTTCTATTAGGTCCATAATACCTTGATCATCGTTACTCACCACTAAGGCTATGTCAAAAAAAAGTCTGTTATGGTTGTTTTCTCTTTAACTCTACTATATCAGCCTTTGCCAGCTCAAATTAAGCCATAAGCTTAGCAAGATCAGGGAGGGACAGTGCATCGATCCTTTTGTTGATGCGGTGATCCATGTTGTCCATCCTAGTCTAAATAGTTTAGAATAGAAGGATTGCCTCAGCTATAATTCCATCAACAAAAGGCTTGAATTCGGACACCCATTTATCTAACTATTTTTGAAACCTCTTTTGCAGCTTCACTGATTCGGCAAAATTTTCCTGGGTTAACTTGTATTTGGTAAAGTTTTCTACACCCATAGATGGTGCAGAACCTGACCCTGCAGAAGTACTTGGAGGCACGTACTCAGGTGGCATATAAGTAGTGATGGGCAAAGGCATACCTGCAGAAATTTCGGTAGCATCAGGTGTTGGTGAAAATTGTGTCTGTTAAGTAGGAGTCTTGCTAACACACATATCAAATTTTGAGTCATCTTTCTACTTCTCAATGTCTTGTCTATGTGTAGCTGTAATACCCCAAGAATCCCAACCAATAGTAGAACCATGATTCAAGATCATGAGAAATAAATTATAGTGATTTGGTAGTTTTATGATCAAGTTAGATGTATATTAAGTCCTCAAATACATCCTAGCTCTTAGACGAATCAAAACATTCTGTATCGATTAAATTCTTGAGAAGGATATTTCTGTAGTCAACTTCAAATGCGAATATCTACTATTATACAAATAATTTTTAAGCTCATGACCCACCAACAGATAGATAAATGAACTAGATTTCCAACGATATAAATTTTTCCAAAATTCGGCATCGGAGTAAAACGTTATGGCTGTTTTACCGAGAGTTGTCTGAGCTATCCAGGAGCGACGGGCAAGCTAATGGACCGTCAAGTGAGCGACGGACCATCGCTTTGGCCATCATAACTGAATCGGTAAGTCCATTTTCTGGCCCAAAATGATGGTTGGAGTGATGGTTAGTCACCAGAGTGATGGTCCATCACTCAGACCATCAGTTTTGTCTGAAACACCGCTGAAGCGCCATTTTAAAGGGATTTTTGGGTATTTTTCCACCCTATTTAACACCTAATCATGTCAAATCAAAGCATATAACTCCTCATTCATCCATAACATTAAAATTAGGGTTTCTTTCAAGATCAAAACCCAAGAACAAGATTCAAACCCTTCTCCAACAAAACTCAAGAATCAAAGTGTCGCCATTCAAGAACCTTCAAAAAAAGTTAACCTCCTTGAAGATTCAAGCTTTTGAGGTATACATAGTGTTAATTCATGGACTTATTTCATCCATGAAGCCCAAGTATCTCTTTTCTAAGTTCAAGTTTATGGATTTCTTTATGAATTTCATGTTGGGTTTGTTTTGTTTATGTTGAGAATGATCAATAGAATTCAAATCCATGTTGGGTGATCAATGTTATTTGGAATTTATTTGTATAGATATATATTCATGTGAACATATAATTAAACCCTAGGAAAATGAAATCATAGTTGAATTATGATGTTTAATTGTTCTATAATGATGTTGATATGTACCATGCCTACCATGTGTTTGATTAAATGCCTATATGAAGGAAATATGCCCAACTATTATGTTATCATGAAATCCCCAACTATGTACAAGTTTACGCATATCATATGTTTAAAGAAGTGCTTCAGTATATGAATTATGGATTATGATGTTAGTAATGTGTTTAAGTAAGTCATGCTATGTCAATTTTTTTTCATTGAGTCCTGGGGGTACTTGTACCCAAAATATTAGTTGTGTGCCTAGAGCCATGTCATGTTTTCATGATATTCTCAATCAAGCCATGATCCATAGAACTTAGCCAGTCATGTGACTTAGGAAAACCCATAAATCTCAGTAATCTCAGTAGTTTAGTGATCTCAATAATCTCAGTGCTCAGTAATCTTAGTAACCTCAGTATTCCCAATCAATCTCAATAACTATAGTACTCTCAGTTAGTCCTCACAACTCAGTATATTCCATAAGTCAACAAAAATTAGTAAATTCAGTTTAGCTCTGCTAGAAAATACCACTAGTATCAGTTCAGTTCAGTTTAGTTAATTAGTTAAGCTCAGTTAATCAGTTTACAGACTTTCAGATAGGAGTAGGATTTATAAGCAAGCAAGCCTAGGGATGGGGACTCACCCGATAGATAGGTCTGAGATCCCTAGAAGCAATCTCTAAGTTCCATAACTACATATCCAGCGTAGGTATAAGATGTCACCCTTTAGATAGGACTGACATACTCAGAGATCACATGTTAGCATATTTAAATATATATGATTGATCCCAGGGGTCTCCTGCAATATTAGGACTAACTCCACAGCAGTTGTCTTTACCAGTGGCATGGTACTGATACCCTTCCAGCTGGGGTTATAGGTTGTACCCTAGTTAGTATAGTATGGGGCATGTCGGTTAGATGAATACATCCCATAATTTTAGTTACAGAATTAGGACTGTCAGATACATTCAATTTAGCTCAATAGTATAGATTTAAGACTGCCCGATACAGTCAATCCTTATCATTATAAATATACTCTAGGATCACCCACTAGACAGGACTGATCTCAACTATGGCCAGTCAGTACCAGTATCATCAGATTTAGAGATCACCTGTAAGATAGAACTGATCTCAGATTTAGTTATACAGCTATAGTACAGAACTCTGCTAGTTCAATCAAATTTAGTATTGTCAGATACAGTCACTTATGTCATCAGTTATGTTAGTTATAGAAACTTATGTTATCAGTATTCATCTTCAAGATTGTCAGATACAATCAACCAGACCAGTTCTTCATAATTAGAAAAGTTAGGCACAATTATTCATGTATCAGTAACATAGTATCTGTCCCTCAGTATTAGTACTATAGTATTAATTTTTCTCAATTATCAGTGACTCGAATGTCAATATTAGTAAATTCAGTTATCAGAACTCAGTATTCAGTCATATCATGATCTCAGTTACAGTTATGTAATGATGCATGTATTCTCACGTTCATGTTAGTCAGTCAGTTAGTATTGTTCATGCATATGAACCATTTTTATTTAGTCTACCTCACTTGTATACCAGTATATTCAAAGTACTAATGTATTTGTCCTATGGTGTCTTATACTATAGGTTTAGAAGCATGAGCTTTAGAGCATCAGTAGCATCCAGGTTCAGTAGTCAGATTCAAGTATGAGTCCTCATCCTTCGAGGACATTATGATTATATTACTATTTCAATTTTCAGTTTATTTCAGTAGTCAAAGTTTGTTGGGGAAATACCCCATCAACTCCACAGTTTAGAGGCTTTCAGACTATAGTATGTACAGACAGTTATTTCAGTTGTTTCGGTATTATTATATTATACCATATCTTCAATTATGTATTAGTATCAAATATTATGGCTTTTCAGTTCATGTTTCCACAATATACAGGCTTTTATGCAGTATACAGGTACAAATATCAGTCATAGGTTAGCTTATGATCCTTTGGGGTCATGAGCACCGTGTAACATTTCGGGTACCAGATTCGGGGTACTAAAAACTTGGTATCAGAGCCTAAGGTCAATAGTGTCCTAGGAAGTCTAAAAAGTCGAATCTAGTAGAGTCTTATACATATGTGTGTTGTGTACCACACTTATGTGCAGGAGGTTATGACATATTTTAGGAAAAGTATCCCTTCTTTCAGTAGTCATGCCGTGCCAGTGAGCATAGGCTCAAATTAAAAGTCCAAGTCTAATTCGTTTCTCCCTTTCTTCTACAGAACATGCCTCTTAAAAAAAGAAACGGAAATCAGCCATACCCTCAGCCCGAAGAACCTTTGGGAAAACATGTTTCTCATGCAGAGTTTAGGACTGTATTCACTACTCTTGCTCAATCGGTCGCCACCCAAAATGAACAACCAACATTCATTTTGGCCAACCCAGTGGCCAAATTAGCTGCAGCCAGGATTCAGGACTTTACCCGAATGAACCCTTCATCCTTTCTTGGGTCTAAGTCAGATAAGGACCCTCGGGAATTCTTAGATTAGGTTTAGAAGGTGACATATATCATGGGGGTGACTATTGTTGAGAGTCCTGAGCTAGCTGCATATCAGTTGCAGGATGTGGCTCATACTTGGTTCAAGCAGTGTAAGTCAGAAAGGGAAAATAAGGCAAGGCCTATAGAATGGGATGAATTTTTCACTACATTCTTAAAGAGGTTCTTTCCCCTAGAGTTTAGAGAAGATAAGGTTCTATAGTTCATCAACCTCAGGTAGGGAAATATGAAAGTGAGCGAGTATTCTCTTAAGTTTACTCAATTAGCCAGATATGCCCCTCATGTGGTTACAGACAGTTGGGCCAAGATGAGTAAGTTTGTGTCAGGGGTGAATGATAGCGTGGTTAATGAGTGTAGATCCACCTTGCTGAATAGTGACATGACTTTAGCTAGTCTTACGACCCATGCTCAGTAGATAGAAGAGCAAAAGATTAAGATAACGAAAAAGCAGAATAAGAGGGCGAGGACAGGTAGTTTCAGCTTTGCTCAGCCTATGTCAGGGGGTGGTATCCGTTCTCAGTATAGTCATAAATTTTCAGTCCCAGCTCCATCTTCAGCTTGTGCACCAGTATCCAAATTTGGGAATGACCATCGTAATAGGTCGCCAGGATTCGAGGCCCAGGGTAGTGAGAATAGGAGTCTTACCTATCCACTTTGCAAAGAGTGTG
Organism: Capsicum baccatum var. pendulum; assembly: GCA_030864225.1. Classification (NCBI taxonomy): domain Eukaryota; kingdom Viridiplantae; phylum Streptophyta; class Magnoliopsida; order Solanales; family Solanaceae; genus Capsicum; species Capsicum baccatum. Next base: position 116,413,770 of record CM061560.1, read on the forward strand.
GTAGAAATCACCTAGGTATGTGTAGAGCAGGAAATGAGGTATTTTATGGATATGGTAAGCCAGTCCACAAGCTGTGGGAATTTAGAGTAAGGGCTCAGAAGGGAAAATATTTATGCCAGCAGGGCGTCACTTCCAGTACCACTAGTGATCAGCGTCAGAGTAGGTTTTATGCTCTTCAGACTCTCCATGATCAAGGAAATTCCCCCAGCATAGAATCGGGTACGTTATAGGTCCTTCATACTCAGATGTGCAATGGTAGATCTCTTGCTCTTATTTTAGCTTAAGATTTTCAGCATGAGTTGTTCAGTCATGAATTGGTCCGTTGATACCCTATGCATTACCCCAGTATCTCAGTAAGCTAAGCGTTCTTACAGGGATATAGTCTCCCAAGGAGGAGATACACCATTATTCCTCAACATTGTCATGTCTTAAATTTAGTTTCTCTTTGCATAAAGAATCCAGTTAGAGTAAAGGGTACTCATAAGTTAGAACTCAAGTTAAGATCTCAGTCGTGAGCCATGTATTTAGGCGCTCAGTTTAGTTCATGAAATTCAGTTTATATGTCATGTTTTAGCCTCAGTCATGTTCTCAGGTTCCAGTTCATACATACTTCTTTCATAATCATGGGGTCATCGATACTTTTTAGCTACATAGAATTTTTCTTAAACTTACTCAGTTCCCTATTCAAATTACCATTACAAACTTGGTATTCATTTAATGCTCAAATCTCCATGACAAACTTGGTACTAAGTACTCTTGCATGTTCAGTCATGCATTCATATATCAGTCCAGTTATGAAATTATGCATCAGACATGCATTCTCACTGCAAAAAATTCAGTTCATCAGGACATTCAGTCATGTATTCATGAGTCAATTATCCATGCATTAGATATGCATGAATTCAGTTTATCAGTCATCCATCAGACATGCGTGTTTAGTATGTTATATTTAGTTATCAGTCATGTCATCCATTAGATCATGTTTAAGTTATTCATGTTCAGTATGTACGTCAGTTTATGTTCTTCCCCTCTCTCACTCAGTCTCATTCGAGGATGAATGTTCTTAAGGGGGAGATATTGTAATACCTTAAGAATTTCAACCGATAGTAGAACCATGATTCAAGATCATGAGAAATAAATTATAGTGATTTGGTAGTTTTATGATCAATTTAGATGTATATTAAGTCCTCAAATACGTCCTAGCTATTAGACAGATCAAAATATCCCTTACCGATTGAATTCTTGAGAAGGATATTGCCATAGTCAACTTCAAATGAGAATATCTCCCATTCTACAAAGAATTTCTGAGCTCATGACCCACAAATAGATATATTATTGAATTAAATTTCCAACGATACCAATTTTTCCAAAATATGACATCAGAGTGAAAAGTTATGGCCATTTTACTTCGAGCTGTCCGAACTGTCCAGGAGCGGCGAGCAAGCTGACGGACCGTCAAGTTAGCGACGGACCGATGCTTTTTCCATCATCACTGAAGCAGTAAGGCAGTTTTATGCCCCAAAAATGATGTTTGGAGTGATCATTTGTCACCAGACTGATGGTCCGTCACTCAGACCGTCAGTTTTGTTCGAAACACCGCTGAAGCGCTATTTTAAAGGGATTTTTGGGTCTTTTTACACCCTATTTAACACCCAATCATGTAAAATCAAAGCACATAACTCCTCATTCATCCATAACTTCAAAATTAGGGTTTTTTTCAAGATCAAAACCCAAGAACAAGTTTCAAATCATCTCCAAGAAAACTCAAGAATCAAAGCGTCACCATTAAAGAACCTTCAAGAAAAGTTAACATCCTTCAATATTCAAGCTTTTAAGGTATGCATAGTGTTTATTCATGGAGTCCTTTCATCTATGACGCTCAAGAATCTCTTTTCTAAGTTCAAGTTTATGGATTTCTTTATGAATTTTATGTTAGGTTTGTTTTGTTTATATTGAGAATGATCAATTGAATTCAAATCCATGTTGGGTGATCAATGTTATGTGGAATTGATTTGTATAGATGTATATTCATGTGAACCTATGATTAAATCCTAGTATGATAAATTTGAGTTAAATAATGATTTTAAATTTTTGTATAATGATGTTTACCTGTACCATGCATACCATATGTTTGATTAAATACCTATATGAAGGAAAAGTGCCCAGCTAGTATGATATCATGAAATCCCCAATTATGTACAAGTTTATGCATATCATATGTTTGATGAATTTCTTTTTTATATGAATTATAGATTATAATGTTAGTCATGTGTTTAAGTAAGTCATGCAATGTCAGTTTCTTTCTATCGAGTCCTGGGGGTACTTGTTCCCGAAATATTAGTTGTGTGCCTAGATCCATGTCATATTTTCATGATACTCTCAGTCAAGCCATGATCCATAGAACTTAGCTAGTCATGTGAATCCGGAAAACTAAAAAATCTCAGTAATCTCAGTTGTTCATTAATCTGAGTGATCTCAATACTTAGTAATCTCAGTAAGCTCAGTATTCCCATTCAATCTTAATAACAATAGTACTCTCAGTCAGTTATCAGAACTCAGCATATTCCGTCAGTCAATGGAGCTCAGTAAATTTAGTTTAGCTCCGCTAGACAATATTGCTAGTATCAGTTCAGTTCAGTTAATTAGTTCAACTTAGTTAATCAGTTTAGAGTTTTTCAGATAGGAGTAGGATTCAACACCGAGTAAGCCTAGGAATGGGGACTCACCCGTTAGATAAGACTGAGATCCCTAGAATCAATCCCTAAGTTCTAGAACTATGTGGCCAGCGTAGGTATGAGATGTCACCTATTAGATAGGACTGACATACTCAGGGATCACCAGTTAGCACTTTTAAATGTATAGGACTGATCCCAGGAGTCACCCGCTAGATTAGGACTGACTCCATAGTAGTTTTCTTTACCAGTAGAGTGGTAATGACACCCTTCCAATTGGGTTTACAGGCTGGACCCCAGTTAGCATAGTATGGGGCATGTCGGTTAGATGAATACAACCCACAGTTTCAGTTATAGAATCTGGACTGTCAGATACAGTTAATTCATCTCAGTAGTATGGATTTAGAACAGTCAGATACATGCAATCCTTATCATTATAAATAGACTCTGGGATCACCCACTAGATAATACTGATCTCAACTATGGTCAGTCAGTATCAGTATTATCAGATTTAGAGATCACCCACTAGATAGACTGATCTCAGATTCAATTACTCAGATATAGTACAGAACTCAGCAAGTTCTATCAGATTTAAGACTGTCAGATACAGTCACTCATATTATTAGTTATGTCAGTTATCAATAATTATGTTATCCGTATTCGACTTCAGGACTGTGAGATACAATCAACCAGACTAGTTCTTCATAATCAAAATTGTTAGACACAATTATTCATGTATCAATAACATAGTATTAGTCCCTCAGTATTTAGTAATATAGTATCAGTTTTTCTCACTCATCAATGACTCAAATGTCAATATTAGTAAACTCAGTAGTTAGAACTCAGTATTGAGTCATATCATGATCTCATTTATAGTTATGTAGTCATGAATGTATTCTCACGTTTATGTTAGTCAGTTAGTTAGTATTATTCATGCATATAAACTATTTGCATTCATCCTACCTTACTTGCATACCAGTATATTCATAGAACTGACGTATTTATGCTATGGTGTCTTACACCATAGGTTTAGAAGCACGAGCTCCAGAGCATCAGTATTATCTAGGTTCAGTAGTCAGAGTCAGTTGTGAGTCCTCATCCTTCGAGGATATAGTGATTATATTACTATTTCAGTTTTCAATTTATTTCAGTAGTTGGAGTTAGTTGGGGACATGTCCCATCAACTCCTTATTCAGACAGTTTAGAGGCTTTCAGACTATAGTATGTACAAACAATTATCTAAGTTATTTTGGTATTGTTATACTATACCATATCTTTAGTTATGTATTACTATTGAACCTTATGGCCTTTCAGTTTTTATTTCCGGATTATACAGTCTTTTATGCAGTATACAAGTACAGATATCAGTCATGGGTTAGCTTGTGGTCCTTTGGGGTTATGAGCACCGTGTAAGGTTTCGGGTACCAAATTCGGGGTGTTTTAGTAGCATGGAATTCATTGTCAACTCCATGAATCAGAGGCATACCTGCTTTCCTACACAATTCGGTGATCAAGCATGGGAACAACAATGCACTGATAGTTTTATGTGCCCTTACGAATATCTCATCTGCAATAATCAGGCCAAAGTCAATCTGCAGCCTTGCAACCAAAGTGGCCACCAAAAAAGCTCTGTGTTTATCCAAATTTCCATCACCTTTTTCATGGCATCAGCCTTAAAAAAATAACAGCCCACCAGAACTTAGCCTTAAAGCTAATGGATTATTTTATAATGCACTCACATGGTTAGTCACCTAAGAGGGGTTACCATCATCCGTCAATAATGCGGCCACCCAAAGCCTCTGAATAGATGTAGTTCTTAACCTATACTTAAGATCAGGCATGGCAGGTGGAGCTTCGTACCTTGGCCTAAACAATATCCTTTTGATTGTTTGGGCTAAAATATTGACAATGACTCCTTAAATAGGTACTGACTCTCTATTTGGAAAGTTTGCGACTCACGACCCCTTTGTACAGTCCTTCTCTACTAATACTAGATAATTACCAAAGAATTCTCTCACCAAATTCGATTGATATGATCCTGGTGGCTTGCTCATCCATGCTAGTTCATACACATTGAAACGACGCTCCAAATTAGGGTATTCATGTAACTCCATTGTTACTATCTGATGTTCTTCAGAAAATTACATTTTGATCCCTCTTGTTGTAGGTGTCAATCTGTCATTGAATTTTGTCCTTGCTCCCTCTATCTGCCATCTAATTGCCTCCCAAACTTGAGGATCCTTACACTTGATAACATTAGCATCCTCAGGTTCATTGTCGACATCAGCCGCTTCCATTTGATCACTCACATTAGCAGCCTCAATTTTACCCCTTCTCCAGTTTAAGCTTTCAATTCAGCATTTAATTGAACATTTAGCATACAAACCCAATTTTTAAAGCAAGACTTGACACCAATTTCACATTTATGTGCAACATTTCCCACCAACAATACGTTGGATGTACGAAGGACCACCAGTTTTGCCATCCCACCTTACCAGAACTTAGGAAAATCATCTTAGTTTCGATGGTCAATGTGGTAGTCCACCAGTTTGTGACGGTCCACCAATTTCATTGTCACTTTTGTTCTAGTGATACAGATTTTCAACATTTTTTTTACGGAGAAAATGGTATTTGTTCGGTAATTGGTGGTCCACCAATTCGGCCATCACTTTTGTTCCATTGACTCAGAATTTGAGCATCTAGTTGACAGAGTAAATGGTGGTCTATTAGGTAATTGGTAGTCCACCAAGTTGGTCATCAAACATTTATCCAACTGTATTACTCCTTTTGCTGCATTTTCAATCCTGCACACTTCATAAACATATCAAAAATGCACTAAAACAACAAAATAACTTAACTAATGCTTTACAACAACACACTGTGGGTTGCCTCCCACTAACGCCTAATTTATCATCGGGGCACGACTCAATTATCTCGATTAAGACTTCATCGAGATAGATAGTAACAATACTCTGTGTCGAGTCCATTGGACCAATATACAGTTTCACACGATGCCCATTTACCTTGAAGACAATTTAGTATTCATTTTCAAGTTCCACTACTCCAAATGAGTAGACTTGGTTCACTTTAAATGGGCCAGACTATTTGGACTTAAGCTTACCTGGAAAAAGTTTGAGTCTGAGTTGAATAGGAGCACCAAGTCACCTTTCTGGATATCTCATTTTTCAATCCTTAGGTCGTAGTATTTCTTCATTCTCTCCATTTATAGATCATCCCGTTCATAAGCTCTAAGATGGAACTCATCCATCTCATTCAGCTGCCCCAGTCACATATTTGTTGCCTCATTCCAGTTCAGATTAAGCCACTTCAGTGCCCACAACGCTTTATGCTCCAGCTCGATCAACAAATGACATGCCTTGCCATAAACCAATTGGTATGGAGACATGCCAATAGGTGACTTAAAAGTTGTTCGATATGCCCATAAGGAATCGTCCAACTTCCTAGACCAATCTTTCCTACTAGCATTTATAGTCTTGGCAAGGATAGCTTTGATTTCCCGATTAGAAATTTCCACCTGCCCACTGGTCTGTGGGTGGTATGGGGTAGCCACCTTGTGCTGCTTAACTCTATATTTTGCCAAGGCATCTCTGAACATCTTGTTGCAAAAGTGTGACCCTCCATCGCTTATGATGGTACGTGGTACCCCAAAGCGAGAGAAGATATTTCTCCTTAAGAATGCCATAAATATCTTTCCTTAATTATCCTCTAGATCCAATGGCTCGACCCATTTGGACACATAGTCAACGGCAACTAATATGTACTTCATCCCGAATGAGCTCATGAAGGGCCCCATGAAATCAATGCACCAAATGTAAAATAATTCTACCTCCAGCATTTTAGACATTGGCATCTCATGGTTCTTTGAGATAGACCCTTGCCTTTGACATTAGTCATTTCTCTTTATGAACTCGTAGGCATCTTTGAATAAGGAGGTCCAATAGAAGCTGCTTTGAAGCACTTTCTTAGCAGTCCGATCACCTGCATAGTGACCTCAAGCTAGGGACGCATGACTCACTTATAGTATACTCAAAATATCTACTTCTGGGATGCACCACCTAATAATTCCAACCGCACACCACCAAACAAATACGGCTCATAATAGAAATAATATGTCATATCATGGAGAAACTTTTTCTTTTGATGAAAAGAAAGATTCTCTGGCATTGCTTCACTTACCGCATAGTTTACAAAGTTATCATACCAAGGTACCTTTTTAAGAACTACAGCTAATATTTTCTCATCCAGAAGGAATCATGAATATCTAGCTCCTCGTTGTCTGCTTGCTCACCTTTGAGTCTGGATAAGTGGTCTGCTACCTGATTCTCACATCCCGTTCTATCATTGATTTTGAAGTCAAATTCTTGAAATAGCAATATCCACTGGATCAACCTTGTCTTAGCGTCTTTCTTGAAGGTTAGTGTGCACCACTACCTTGGTACATAACAAATATGCTTGGAATTTCTCAAAAGCATACATAACTGCGAGAAGTTCCTGCTCAGCCACGGTATAATAAATTTGGGCCCATTCAAGGGCTTGATTGCATAATATATCAGATGGAATAACTTCTCTTTCTTTTGGCCAAGAACATCTCCAAGTGCCACTCTATTGGCATCACACATAATCTCAAATGGTTTCATCCAGTTATGGACCAACAATAATTGGAACTTCCACTAGTTTTAGCTTAAGGCATTCAAAAGCCTTTCTGCAATCATCATCAAAGGTGAACTTAGCCTCCTTCTCCAGAAATTTGCAAAGCGAGTTCGCAATCTTTGAGAAGTCTTTTATGAATTTGCGGTAGAACCCTGCATGACCAAAAAAGCTACATACCCCTTTGACTGAGATAAGGGAAGGTAGTTTCTCAATCAATTCAAACTTTGCCTTGTCTACCTCAATAACTTTTGGTGAAATGTTTTGACCAATAAAAATACCTTCTTTCACCATGAAGTGGCATTTTTCCAATTAAGGACAAGGTTGAACTCTTCACACCACTGCAACACCCGACTAAGATTCAGTAAGCAGAGCTCAAAAGAATCACTGAAAATCAAGAAATCATCAATAAACACCTCCAAGGTGTCTTCAACTATATCAGAAAATATCGATATCAAGCACCACTAAAAAGTGGCGGGTGCATTACATAAATTGAAAGGCATCCTCTTAAAAGAAAATGTACCATATGGGCACGTGAATGTCATTTTTTCCTAATCTTCAGGAGCAATAGAAATCTGGTTGTAACCATAATATCCATCTAATAAACAGTCTCAACCCCTTCCCTCTAGCCAATTAAGCATCTGATCCATGAAAGGCATTGAGAAGTGGTCCTTTAATATCTATGAGTTGAGTTTTCTTTTATCTATACACACCCTCCACCCAGTAACAGGCCTGAGTAGGATCAACTCGTTATTCTTGTTAGCCATAACTGTCATGCCCCCTTTCTTGGGCACGCACAGAACAGGACTCACCCATTTACTATTTAAAATGGGATCTACTACTCCTGTATCTATCCACTTGATGATTTATTTCTTTACCATCTCTTGCATAGATGGATTTAGAGACACTGATACTCAATAGTCGGAACACAATCCTCCTCTAGCTAAATATTATGTGTACATATACTAGAAAGGATACCGATCATGTCAGCTATACTCCAACCAATAGCCCTCTTATATGTCTTAAGAATAGAGATAAGAGCTTTCACCTGTTGCTTTCCCAGATCACAGGTAATGTATTCCCACTGCCTAGGAACACGTACCTTAAATAACTGGACAACTCCTTCAGCTCCTAGGTGGCCCTTCTATAGAAGGCTTATTAGGTGGACTTGGATGGTTTTTCAAGTCCAAATCCAACTTCTTGGGTGCATATTAATAAGACCCCATGCCTGTTAAGGCACACACTATCTCCTCATAATCTTCAATATTGTCATGATCAAAATTCATCAATACAGTAGCTAAAGTCTCCATGAAAAATTTTTCTTCTATAGGCACTTTCTGCTCCTCCAAATATAATAAACATCCAAAATATAAAATATGCTCATATCTTTATGTTGTTTCATCGACTGGCATACATCGAGTCGAACTAATTCATCATTCAACCTGAATAGAAGCTCATTTACCCTCAAATCAATAAGCACACTTATGGTTGTGAGGAAAGGTCGGCCCAAGATTATGGGCACCTTAAAATCCACCTCTCAATTGAGAATGACAAAATTAGCAAAAAATATGAAACTAGCCACCTTAATTGATACGTCATATAGAATCCCCACGGTCCGCTTCACAGACCTGTCCTCCATAACTAATCTCATGTTTATGGGAGTAGGATCCCCCAAACCCAATTTCTTATATACAGCAAGCGGCATCAAGTTTATACTATTACCCAAATAACATAGAGCTTTTGCAAAATCAAAAGGCCCAATAGTGTATGGGATGGTAAATGCTCCCGGGTCTACTTTTTTTTGTACCAACGACCTTGTGGAAATTGCACCATAATGATGGAGATTGTCCACTGACTCAAAACTAACTGTCTGTTTCTTTATAAAAAGGACTTTTATAAAATTTGCATACCCGGGCATTTGCTCCAATGCCTCTACCAATGGTAAATTGATTGTCAACTGCTTAAGCATGGCCATAAACTTGCCAAACTTTATGTCATCAGCTTTCTTCTTCAACTGATGGGGAAATGGAGGAGGTGGTTTTAGAAGCGTAGTAACCACTACTTCAGCCTCCTTTTCCTTGCTCTTCTCCACCTCATCAACCTGCTGATGGTTGGATGATGTAACATTAATAACCTCATATAATTTCTTAGACACCTCTAGATGGTCAATCTATACTTCACCAATATCATCTACTATAATATCAACCATAGGTTTTTCACAGGAGGGCTTTCCAATACCTTACCACTATTGGTGGTAACTACCATACACGAACCATCCTTTCTCACATTCTGAGTTGTGTTTCTTGGTAAGGTGCCACTTTTCCTCTAATTTAATGTGGTAGACAATTAGATCATCTGTAGCTCTAACTATTTTATCGAAGTAGAGTGTGAATCAACCAGTTGATTCATCGAGGAAAAATTACTTTCCATCTCAGCCACCCTAGTATTTGTTGCTTCCACTCCCTTCAACAACTTAGCCATTATGTCCTCCATGGACATCTTTCTAGAACTAGTCATAGCAGTCTCATGGTTTCCAGGAGGAACATACAACCTACTTCTGTCATTTTTATTCTTCCAATTCCCTTAATTATAGTCCTTATAGCCAGATTTGTCATAGTAGTTCTGACTATGATTTTCTTGGCCACCGACTCGAAAACCCTCTTGATTGTTCAAATAATTAGATTCCTCCTCAGAATCAGATTCATCCTTTCCCTTGATGCCACAGCTTTAACCTTCTCTATCTTTTCAGATAATAAGTGCTTAGTGAGAAGATCTATCTATGTTTTCATTTGTCATGTCTTGGTCACGTTCTTCTTCCTTTCGCCTATACTCTGCAGTCATGCTAATAGATATAGTAGAGCTTGCTACCTCAGAATCCCTGGTATACCAAGCTCTACTCTGCTTTGTCATATGATCAAGCATCTCAGCTGCTTCAGGAAAAGTGTGGTCCATGAATGACCCACCCGCAACATTATCCACTACTGGCTTTGTCACAGAGTTTAATGCCCGATATAAGATCCCCATCAAGTGGACATTGGTCATCTGATGATTTGTACATTGCATAAGCTTCTTCTTAAATCTCTTCCAAGTCTCATGGAGAGCTTCAGTTGGAAGCTGCCTGAAATTATGGATTTCATCTCTCAACTGTTACCTTATGTATGGTGGAAAGAACCTTTCAAGGAAAGAATCTTTCAGTTGCCTCCAATTGGTAACAGAGTCAGGAGTTGGCCCATTCAACCATAAATTTACCTTCCCAGATAGAGAAAATGGGAACATCCATAATTGAATAACATTTTGACTAACTCCTGGATTGTCAAATAATTTGTAGGTCGAGATAAATTTAACTAAATACATATTTGGGTCATCACCCATAAGTCCTCCGAACAGGCCTTTGAGGTACAATAACTGGATCATAGTACTTATAATATTAAACTTAGCTTCGGGTGCTAAGGGCGAAGATATAATATCCCCCATTGCACCAGCTCCATCCAAGTTATCATCATCATCTACAAGATTAAATTTGATGGCCTAGCACTCTGGTCTTGCCCTAGAAGGGTGATTTCTATTGACATTCATATTCGCTGGTGCAAGCACATTATCTGCACGCCTCTGGATGATCGAATTTAATAAATCATCATCACCCAGATCATCATTATCTGGGTTTAGTTCCCGGCCTGGATTATCCGTATCCTACTGATTCAGTTGTGCAGCTGCTAAGGTAGCTAATCTAGCTTCTTCCTGCTAAGTAGCAACCCTTTTTGTGTCTTGCTGACCATCCATTCTACCAATAAGTAGAGGTTCCGAATGAATAGGTAATAAAGGTTCACCTGATCTCCGTGTACTTGGCATACAAGATAATCAACTTGTGAAAAACAAAAACAACAGAAAAAAAGTAAAATCTAAGAAACTTTGACCAAAGGTCAATTAACAATCAAAGAATTAATTGACAACCATATTCCCCGGCAACGGTGCCAAAATTTGATATGTCCAAATTTTATCTCTCATTAGAAAGTGTAATCGGTCGCTGTCAAATATAAAAACCAACTGGGTTATATGTCAATCTCATAGGGAATACAGTGTTCACTAAGTATTGTGGTTGTTATTAGACTATTGATCAAGGGTTCTAGAATAAAGTGGGGGTTTTGATTTATTAACTGTATTAAAATGTTTGTCACAAAAAGTAATCCAAATGTCAATTGTATTGCAAATAATAACATAGTATAAGTAGTCAAACTATAGATATGGTTACCAAGATTCTTAAGCAGTTATGGTTGTGAATTATTTTGAATTCCCAATGAACAATTCTAATTGCAAAAGTAATTGAATTCTATAGTTTACCCATTAGTTTCTCAACCTAAATGTGTAGCTCATCCCTTAATTATTTCAAACTTAAGGAACGTATTATTTCTTAAACTATATTCTCACATGGGTTGATCTGGTTAAGCTATATACCCTCTATCCAAAAGTTAAAGCCTTTAGATTTATGTAAATCCTTTTTTTCCAAAAAAACACTTTTCTATTCCAACAAGTGTTATTTTTGGACTCACTTTTCAAGTTTGCATCTAAGAAAAGTCATTAAAATGAAGAAGGGTTTATGCAATATCAATTAATCATAGGAATCTACTAGATTCACAACCACTAATCAACTATTCACATCAAGGCTCCCATAAACCTAGTTATGAGAGCTTAGCCAAAAATCTCCATCACAGAAAGAGAAAAAGTCATTGTGTTATTCATAAATTAATCAAAAATTTACTTACAAAAGTCACAATTATTGTTATTCAATCTTCAATGGAGAAAATGAAAATGGAATCTATATCCACAATTGTATAATGAATCCCAGATAAAAACTACCTACAATATGTTTTCTAGTATGAAAAACTCTCATAAGAGATAAAAGATGCCTAATAAAATCTAAAACTTGGTATTTATATGTTCCTACATAAAAGAAATTTAAAATTCAAATCTAAAAAGAACGTGTCCAAATTGACGGCCAAAGTGGTGGTTCATCACAAGGCTAACGGTCCACCATTTGCGCCGTCGCTGCTGATCCTGGAGAGTTATGTTTTGGATAGCACTGATAGGCAAAGTGGTGGTCTGTCGCAAGACTGACGGTCCACCATATAGCCAAAGTAGTGGTCCGTCAAAAGACTGACGGTCCACCATATGAGTTGTCGCTGGATATTTTAAGATGCCAGGTTCTATTTAGCGCTAATGGCCAAAGTGGTGGTTCATCGCAAGACTAGTGGTTCACCACATGGGACGTCACTGAGTCTTCTTAAATCATGGATTTTGTCTGGGTCTGACGGTTAAGTTGGTGATCCGTCACAGAACTGGTTGTCCAATAGTTTGACCATTAGAAGTGTTTTTTTATGCAAATTTTCTAAGTCTTTTTCTTCAGCTAGCTCCTTACCCCGAAACACTAAAACTATAATACCCCGTATTTTTCCTAGCTTAAAATCATCCCAAGAATGTTAGAAGCTTTCTTTTAAAGATGAATCCACTTTTTTACACGTAAATTTTTTATGATTTTCTCTTTTTATCATGTGGAAAATTGATTAAGCTTTCCAACATTACCAATTTTATCGAAATTTGGTATCGGAGTAAAAAGTTATGGACGTTTTACTCAGAGCTACTAGAATCGCCCAGGTGCGACGGCCAGGTTGACGGACCGTCGACCTAGCGACGGACCGTCGCCTTGACCGTCGCAGCCAAGGAAGTTAGACAACCTTCTAGATAAGGTGCGATGGATAGGTTGACAGACTATCAAATTTGCAACGGACCGTCTCCCAAGATGTCGATACTTAGGTTGTGAGTCCCTATCCTGGTCCACATACGACGGTCGAAATGATGAACCGTCACATGAGCTATCGCAGGTTCTGTTCAGTTATTTTTAAGTCATTTTTAAAGGAGATTTTTGGTATTCTACCACCCATTTATAGACCTAGTAATATCCTACCAAGCCTTCTAAATTCATTATTCTTCCACAATATTAAAATTAGGGTTTTCTCTCTAAGAGCAATCCTGAAACAACAAAATCCAAATCTTCTTCAAGAACTAAGAGATTTAAATTCTTCAAGTTCAAGAACTTCAAGAAACTCACTAACAGGTATGCATAGTGTTTATTCATGGACTCCTTTTATCCATGAAGCCTAAGAATATCTTTTCAATGCTCAAGTGTATGGATTTCTATATGAATTTTATGTTGGGTTTGCTTTTATTCATGTTGATAATGAGCAATTGAATTCTAATCCATGTTGGGTGATCTATTTTATGTGGGATTGATTAGTAGATGTGCAGATTCATGTGAACCTATGATTAAACCCTTGGATGATGAAATTAGAGTTGAATCATGATGTTTATTTGTTGTATAATGTTGTCTACATATACTATGCTTACCATGTTCTTGATTAAATGCCTATGTGAAGGAGAAGTGCCCAACTAGTATGATATTATGCAATCCTCATGTATGTACAAGTTTATGAATATCACATGTTTGATGAAATGCCTCAATAAATGAATTATGGATTGTGATATTGGTCATGTATTCAAGAAAGTCATGCTTTGTCAGTTTCTTTCCATTGAGTCCTGGGGGTACTTGTACCCGACAATTTAGTTATGTGTCTAGAGCCAGTGTCATATTGTCACGATATCCTCAGTCAAGCCATGTTCAGTAGAATTCAGTTAGTCATGTCACTCAGGAAAACTCAGTAAAACTCAGAAATCCCAGTAATCTCAAAAATCTCAGTAATACAAAAATCTCAGTAATATTCCATCAGTCAATGGAACTCAATTAACTCAGTCCAGTCTAGTTCAGTAATTCATGTACAATATCTATTGAAATGGAAGTAGAAATTAGCACCGAGTAAACCCAAGGATGGGAACACATATTGTCTGATAAGGGTGTAATTCTTAGAAATCATCCTTGCATTCAAGAACTACGTAGCCAACATAGGTTAAAACATCAACACTGTCAGATGAGGGTTGATGAGGTGGATATGCACTGTCAGATTAGGTCCCTACCGTTCTCTTTTGGGGACACTATCAGATGAGGGTCACTCACAGCTTGTCCTTACCAGTGGAACAGTATTAACACCCTTCCAACCCCAACTTAGCTATAATACATTATTAGGGTCATGTCGGTTAGATAACTACTTCCCACAGTTTTAGCTACAGAATTTAGGACTATCAGATACAGTTAACTAAGAACTATACGGAACTTAGCTAGTTCCATCAGATTCAGGACTGTCAGATACAGTCACTCATGTTATCAGTTATATCAGTCATCAGAAATTAGTTACCAGTTATATTAGTTATCAGTAAATTTATGTTATCTCAAACTCAGTTATAGTTACTATGTATACGTTCATATTAGTCAGTTAGTCAGTATTATTCTTACATATGAACCCCATGCATTTAGCCTACCTCACATGCATACCAGTACATTCAAAATACTGACGCATTTGTGCTATGGTATCTTATACCATAGGTTCAGAGACACGAGCTCCAGAGCATCAGTAGATTCCAGTCTTAGCAGTCAGAGTTAGCAGTGAGTCCTCATCTATTGTGGACATGATAATTAGTTTATTACCTCATTAATTTATTTATTAGTTGGAGTTAGTTGGGAATATGTCCCATCAACTCCTTATTCAGACAATTTAGTCATAATTTAGAGGCTTTTCAGACTACAGTATGTTTAGACAGTTTATTTTAGTTGTTTTGGGTATTTCATACCCCTTTCAGTTCATGTTTCTGCATTATACAGTATATTATGCAGTATACAGGTACAAATATCAGTCATCTGTTAGTTTGTGGTCCTTCGGGGTCATAAGCACAGATTCAGGGGGTTATAAAAACCCAACATTAAATGCAACCTTGGTTACTTGAAAACATGCAATTTTCCCAATAAAAAGATACAAAATGTCCCGTCAAAAGATGGAACATCAAATTGCATGAACACAAATGAACTATTTGATCAAATAAAATTCAGCACTTTAGACTCAATGGACCCATGAAAATTTCCATCAAGAGTTATTTTGATGAAATCTAGGCACGACACACAAGGTCCACTTTACAAAATTCTGAGCATTAGCCCAAAATGAGTTTGGAGTCTCAGGACACAAACCACTTTACCAAATTCCTACCAAAAGCCCAAATTATGTATAGAGTCTCAGAGACAAACAAAAGATCCACCTAACCTAAATTCAATATTTCAGAGCTGATACAACTGTCAAAATTAGAATACAATGTCGGTTAACTAAAGTTTATGCCTTATATCCATTCATTTCCAGTAAAGACTTCAAAATAGAGAATTGACTCTAAATACCAAATAAACTACCCAATAACTAAATTGTCAACTCCAACAAGTCATAATTTACTTGGTGCAGCCATAGGAAAACTTTAAATAGAGAATAAGTGCGGATTAAAAGAAAATGACCTAAAGGGTAATTACAATTTCAACTACAAAAAGGACTTTAACCCACAAAGGTAAAGGGTTAGGATGTACCTCAAGTCTCAAATAGGTAAGGATACTGGGCTAGTATTTTTCTCTCAATCTCCCAAGTAGCCTCCCCTACTAGACGGTGCATCCTTGAATCTTGACTACTTAAATATATCTAGAGAACAATCGCCTAACATATCTGACTATCTACAAATTGAGTTCTCTACCAAGGTCAACCTTTCATCCAACTGAATTGCATTCCGCCAAAGCAAATATGACTCATTGAGATGAAATATCACAACATAGAAACTATAATACTGCAGGGATTAATTTGAACATAGAGAGAGATATGGGGTGATAAAATAGCCAAATGCCTCATGTTGTCATGACCCATATACAGTATGATAAAAAGATATATAATGAAATTCTAAAAAAGGGAAAGTTAATAGCAAAGTCCATCTTGTTTAAGATTAATTGATTTTGTAGAGTTGTATGGCATTAACCTGCATTCCACGATAAATTATTGATGGTCAGCTAGTAGTTCAATTAGAATGAGGTTAAACGGGATACGATAAAATGGAGGTGCGCTATGATTGCATATTCTATAGGTACTATTTGTGAGACCCCGTAAAATCCTAAGTTTAATTCAGTCCATTTATGCTAGTTAAGGGGGGGGGGGTCCAATACTTAGAAAGTTCTAACTAAGTTCCTACACTTAGCCTATTATTGGCTTTTGAAAGTTGGCAATCTCATTTCTCCACCTTAACGTACTTTAATGGTCCGTATTTTTGTTTATTCATGATCAGAGAGGTCCATAGGTAGTCCCTGACAAGTTTCAGATTTTTTGGACCACGTTTAGACCACATTTGAGAGCCCAAAATAGTGGACCAACGCCATCTTGGCACACCGCATCACCAATCATGTTAGTTGATAATTGTTGCAGGCTACCAGGGTCAAAGTACTGAGACTCAACACGATGATGGCGTGACTCATCGACTATCACATTGATGTCATTTACGCGTTGGGTCAATAATAACGTCAATGCAAAGTTTCAATCATTAAATGTCCATATTTTTAACGGCAAAATGGTAAATTTCCCACCCCTATATAAGTATAAAACACGGGATTTAGCCCCAATTCAACCAAAATATAGTTTCTCTCTTAAGTTTCTCTCAAGAACAAGTTAGGGTTTTCAATTAAGAATTCAAATTCAAAACTCAAATTCAACAATCTCTCTGTCAATCTTCATATAATCAAGAACTAAGGTATACATAGTGTTCATTAATGGATTCCTTTCGTCCATAAAGCCCAGGAATCAAGTTTTAAACTATTAATTTTGATATTCATGTTATGGGTTGATTATGTTCATGTGGTTGTTGTTATACAATTTCCCAAGTTGGAATCTTTATTTGTTTTATAAAACTATGTTAACATGCAAGTTGAAAACTATGAACTTAGTTGGTTATGGTGCATTAATTTGATGATTTTTCCTATGCCCGAAGTGGTTCTTGTAAGGTGTTTGATAAAATGCCTAAGAGAATACAAATTATGCATTATAGCTTAATTGTGACCCAAATGATAAATACATATTTTACCCTTATGTTCAAATGGCTCCCATGCTATTGATGTGCATTGTAAATGGTTTTTGGAATGCTCATAATGTTAGAGTATGAAATTATGACATTGAGTATATGCAATACTACCATGTACAAGATTATGATAACCATGAGCTTCATGAAATCCCAACTTATTGTATGATGAATTATTGATGTTGGTCATGTGTTCAAGAAGTGTCAAGTCTTGTCAGTTTCATGCTATCGTGTACTGGGGGGACTTATACCTGATAATTTAGCTGTGTGCCTAGATCCAGTGTCTGTTTCCCATGATACTCACAGAAGCCATGATTAGTATAACTCAGTCAGTCATGTAACTTAGGAAAATCCAGTAAATTCAGTATCAGTCCAGTAATCTTAGTACTCCTAGTCAGTCATCAGATCATAGTAGTATTCCGTCAGTCAACAGAACTTAATTAACTAGGTCCAGTTCAGTTTCTATTCAGATGGGAGTAGGATTCAGCATCGAGTGAACCCAAGGATGGGGAACACACACTGCTACATAAGGGTGTGATTCTCAGAAGCAATCCTTGCGTTCCAGAACTATGTATCCAGCATAGGTTGAGGCATCAACACTATCAGTTGAGGGTTGATGAGGTGGATTAACACTGTTAGATGAGGGTCCCACCATTCTCTTTTGGAGACACTGCCAGATAAGGGTCACTTACAGCTTGTCTTTACCAGTGGCGCAGTATTGACACCCTTCCAATTGGGGTTACATATTCGACCCCAACTCAATCATAATAGCTTATTAGGGGCATGTTGATTAAATTACTACTTCCCACAGTTTCAGTTTCAGATCCAATCTCAGTAATAGAACTCAGTTCAGTTCTATAGTTTCAGGACTGTCAGATACAGTCGGTCATCTCAGTACGAAACTCAACTAGTTCCATCAGAACCAGGAGTGTCAGATATAGTCACCCAGTTATAGTATATTAATTATGCGAAAATCATGTTACCAGTATTCATATTTCAGGACTGTTAGATACAATCAATCAGACTAGTTTTTCATAATAAGAACTGTCAGAAACAGTTAGTCCTTTCTATAATATAACATCAGTCCCTCTATATTTAGTAGACTCAGTTATCTGTACCACTAAACTCAGATGTCAGAAACTCAGTACTTAGAACTCAGTACCCAGTGACAGTATGATCTCAGTTAAAGTTTACGTATTCTTGCATGTATTCTCACGTTCATGTTATTCGGTCAATTACTATTGTTCATGCATATGAACCTCATGCATTCAGCCTTCCTCACTGCATACCAGTACATTCAATCGTACTGATGCATTTGCGCTATGGTGTTTTATACCATAGGTGTAGAAGCACGAGCTCCCAAGCATTCTTAGTAGATCAGACGTTCAGCAGTCGGACTAACAGCAAGTCCTCATCATTCGAGGATAGCATGATTATTTTATTACTTTATTATTTCAGTAGTTCAAAGTTAGTTGGGGACATGTCCCATCAACTCCACAATTTTCAGACAGTTTAGAGGCTTTCAGACTACAACATATTTTAGACAGTTTATTTCAGTTTTGGGTATTATTATACCCCACTACAGACATTGTTTTATACTCCATACTAGTTCAATTTTGAACCTTATGGCCTTACAACTTATTTTCCGCATATTTATAGTATATTATTCAGTGCTCAGTTATAGATATCAATCATGGATTAGCTTGTGGTCCTTTGGGGTCATGAGCACCATGTAGCGTTCTTGGTGTCAGATTCGGGGGGTTACACTATTCTTGGGTATAATATCATTAGTAGATATATTAGGCAAAATAAGCCTTAAGTTGCAGATCCTAGTCTACACCTTCATGAAGAAGGGTATTATATCATTAAGTTTCTAACAATTGAAGATTTCAATGAAATCTACTGCTTAGGGTCTTAATTAATAATAGGCCAATTATTTTGAAGCCATAGTCCCCAAAATTTGATTTCAATATGGAGTTTCCTACCGAGATCCCATTGTGGTTAAGATTCTTGAACCTCCCGATGAATTTTTTGAGTAATAAATAACCTGGTAAGATAGCAAGCATTATTGGAACTCCCATGTATTGATGAATGTACATCAAAGCAGATACGAATTTTCTATGCAAGAATGCTTGTGGAAGTTAACGTCACCAATAAATTATTGGATGACATTCTAGTGGAGAAGCTCTTAACTCGATGGAAGCTTTTAGTACAACACCTATTTATGAGATACCCCAGAAAGTACATTATAGCGGCCAAGATTGAAGCATGAGTAGTTGTGGTCATGCTTTGCAAAAGGAGAAAATCTATCCAAAGTGTCTGGAACTGAATATGACTAATCTTCATCCTCTATCTATAGCTACTATTGACATTATGCAAAAGAGGCCAAGTGGAAAGCAACAACTTCCTTCTGTTAAAGGAGGAGGCTTACTACTCTCAACATGAATTGGCTATTTTGTAATATTACATGGATGAATAAATGTTATTAACAGAAGGAAATAAAGTATTATTTTAAAATAAAGAATATTTGACTTGTTGGACTTGTTTGGACTAACGTTATGTCTCACAAACCTAAATAAGTATAGAATACACTGCTCAACAATGGGAAATTGAGAGTAATAATCAGAAGTTACTAAGGGAAGGATATGGATCTTGTAGGACCACCCTATCATATATGGGTTAACTATAATAATAGTATAATCTTAGTTTATACATTGTCATATGGAGAGACAAAGAACACTCGATTGACTACTTACATAGTCTATGGGTATAATGTGATTTCATGCAGGGAGGATTCTTGGCGTGGTCTATTATAAATTACTATTGGAGTTAGTATACCTTGGATGATTACAATTGATTTTAATATTATATGCTCCAAGCATTGAACAAAATATTTTGTAATCCTGCTACTTGTGAGGAAATAAAAGACTATTCTGATTGGATAACTTGTCTAATGTTCTCTAAATTAAAATAACGTTGCGAGTATTACATAAGGTCTAACAAAAAAATTGGTGCTGGTTTTATTTGTAGCAGGTTGGACAGAACTTTTGGCAATCATGAATGGATGCTTTAATAGGGGCACATAGTGACTGAATATGGAGTTCCATTCCAATTTTTCAATATATGGGATGGACACACTAATTTTTTTGCCTTAGGCGAATCATATTTTGGATCAACAAATAAGTAAAGTGACTATGATAGATATTTGGCGAAAACAGAAAGCCCTGTAGCCTAGGTTGAAACAGTAAAGCCCTGTAGCCTAGGTTGAAACAGTTGAACGTTGCAGAGTATAAAAATATTGAACAAAAAATAGTGCTAGCTAGAAAAGATCTCTTGGTAACTCAAGAAATGATCAATGTGGACTATGATTACTTTAGTTCCTTAATGCCTTCATCCACTATGATTACTTAAGCTCCTTGATGCCCTGATCAGTTGTCTATCAAAGAGTATCGACTAATTGCTTGATGGAATGTTATATATAGGTTTGTTGTAAACATATTGACAACTAGAATTTAGAATGTTATAGTTTGTGTTGTTTGTGATCTAATAAGACAACCATAAGGACTGAAAAATGATAAGTCCTTCAAATTTCACATTCAATGTAAATTAGGCATTACTCATTTAACTTTTGTAGATTACCTGCTATTTTTTTCTAGGGTGCTCTAAACTCAATCTCAACTCTTCATTGAATCTACAAACAATTCTCAGAAGCATCAAGATTGCAAGCTAATTCATAGAAATGTTTGATTTATTTTAGTGGAGTTGCTCAAGTGGAAAGGGATAGAATTATTCATGTGAATGGTATACCTATTGGTGAGTTGCCTGTTAGGTACTTTGGAATTCCCTTATCCACCAAAAAAATCTCCTTTATACAATGGTAGCCTCTAATAGATAAAACAGTGGCCCGAATTACCTCTTGGATATTAATAAATCCTTCCTATACAAAAAGAACTCAACTTGTTCAATCAATTATGTATGGTGTACAGTATTACTGGTCTCAATTAACTCAAAAACTTACGTCTCGAGGTTGGGAAGGTAGGTTTAAAAATCCTCGAAGTTAAGAGGCAAAAAATAAGACTAAGACCCCAACACTTGGTGTAAATTTCAAGTTCTAAGCCTCTTATGGAAGAACTATAAGTTGAAATGAGCTAAGAAAAGTACGGGGTGTTACAGCAGTGCTAAGGTTCACTGGCGTGCCAAAGCCTTTCTAAAACAAACTGCAAAATCGAGAAGAGACTGCGTACATTGATCCGAAATAATGGAAATAGGAGCACCATGAAATTTAACTATCTATTAAAATAGGAGCACTATGCAATTTAACGATTTCCTCAATGAATAGCTTATCATAATCCTCCCTAGAGTAGGTAGTCCTCACCTATAAGAAATGAGTAGATTTAGTCATCATATCCACAAAAATACAAATTAAATTGTATTGATTACGCTACCACGGAAGACCAGTAATAAAATCATGTTGATCACCTCCCATTTCAACATGGGCAACTCAATCTCTTGAGACACGCCACCCGACCTCAAGTGCTCATCCTTCACTTGCTGACACACCATACATTTAGCCATGATGTTATCCACATCTCTCTTCATGTTGTTCCACTAATAAATCTTCTTCAAGTCATGGTAAATTTTCGTCGAACCAAGATGGACTGTGTACCTCGACTCATGAGCCTAAATCAAAATTCTTCCTCATGGCCCATCAACATCTAGAATACACAATCTACCTTGGTACATCAGGATACTATCGCCACCAATCTCAAATACCCTCATCTTCTACTGGCCCACATCGTCTTTAATCTGCATCAAGATAGGATTCAAAACCTTTTTCTCCTTCACCTCCTCATCAAGAGATGATTTCACCACTTCTTGAACAATCACACCTCTATATTAGGAGTTCAAAAGTTGAACTCCATTATAAGAAATCAGTGAATATCCTTCACCAAACTTCTCTTCTCTTCTTCCACATGAGATAGGCCCCCCAAAGATAACCTACTAAGAGCATCATCAACCACATTACCTTTACCTGAATGATAATAAAGAATCATATCATAGTCCTTAAGCAACTCAAGTAATCTCTTTTGCTTAAGATTTAACTCTTTCTGGGAGAACATATATTGAAGGCTCTTGTGATCGGAATAGATATCAGCACTCCATACAAGTAGTGACACCAAATTTTCAACACAAACACCATAAGCGCCAACTCTAGATCATGATTCGAATAATTATTTTCATGAACCTTTAGCTATTTAGAAGCATACACTAAATGGCATATAATTTTATAACCCTCATGGAATTGCTCAATAGTTTTAGTTTTTTCTTACTATTTGAGGACAAATAGATTTTAAATGGCATATAATTTAATAACCGTCATGGTTATTTTTATTTTTTTGCATGTTTTTAGCATTTCATCATTTTTCAAAGTTGTTTTATGGTTTTATAGTTTACAAAAATGGGTTGTTTGATTCATGAGGTATGTGGTTATTTGAGTATTATGTGATTTTTTTCGTTTTGGAAGGTTGAATATTTTATATGATTTGATTTTAGTCAACATCCATATAACTTGAGGATCTATTAAAATTCTATCGGTGCCACCAAATCTGAAACATGGTTTTTTAGCTAGTATGACTATTTGTTCAACTCTCAAGGCATTACGGTGAGTTTTGGATGATCTTTTGAGTTTTGAAAGTTAGAAACTTGAGAGAGATGACTGAAGTCAGTAGTTTAGGATAAAAGGTATCTTTCAAATTCTTATGATACCACTAGGTCTAGAGGATGACATTAGTATAGTTAAAGGTTTGGTTTAGTTCCTGAGGCTATTGGTTGATGTTTGACTTATTGTTTCAAATTTGAAGATTAATAAAAAGGGTAGAATTCAATCAAAATTTTGTTAAGATGACCATGTTTGGATGTTTTTATGATTCCATTATATGTGGAGTGTGTTTTATAAGTGATTTGTACTGCTGATTTGTGTTTGAAAAGTCTCGGGTGAGTTTGTGTACTTTTTTAGAGTTTGACGTTATTCATTATTGATTACTAATAGTGTCACGACCTAACTAACCTGATTGTGCAAGCACATATTCTAATCCACCTCGATAAGAGAAACCTTACCTCCTAATAAAGTAAATCAAGAAATTATAAATAAGTTTAATAAAGAATTTAAAAACCTCATAAATAGACAACCTTTTTCAAATACAAAGAACAATTAAAAACCTTTCCCATGAACCTAGTCAAAACATATACAATAGCTACTATAAGACAAGAAAAAATAACCATTACTCATCTTCCACATAGTAATAAGAAGACTAAAGTTGATAAAGTTCTTTACCGCAACAATAAAAACAAACACCAAGTGATCCTGCAACTAGACTATACCCAAAAAATTATATAAGAAGAGTAGTATTAGTACAACCACATATAATAGTAAGAATCATCGGTCAACCCAAATTTGATAGCATAAACATTACATAAATATCCAAAAGAAAACATGCACTTAACAAATTTCTAAAGTCAATCACTTTCCCCCCATTAATTTTTCACATCCTAGCTCTTTTCCAAGAACTCCCTTATTCTTTAGCCAAATTTAATAATACTCCAGTTAGTCACCATATCATAATCAACTCCATCCATCACTTCTTAGTGATTCTGATATGTCTATTTATGTATTTAGATCCCCCTTAATCAAGGACTCAATGATAATGACAATGAAAAATTTTAGCCTTTCATACCTCTTAATTTATCTCAATAATTACCATCTTTTTCGAAATTACCTACCTTATCATAGGAATATATAACCATCTAATAGAAAGTCAAAAACACCTTTACATATTTATTTCTATCAATATCAACAATTAAAACAAGTACAATTCAATACAAAAATTCACCAAGGCAACACCATATCCAATGACGACAACCAATAACTAAGCAAGTATAAGTTATGATAGGAAACACATCAAGCCATGACCATGTTGAAGAACAATGAACAAAGTCAACATTTCAATAACAATAATAAGTTTCACCTTGACTCAATTTCTTATTTGATAGACAACAATAGAAATTATACCATTCAACTATAACAATAAATGGCCCACACAAGGATCTAATATGACAATAATAATATCCACTAGTACACTTAAGGAATAAAATATAGATCAAACCATAACAAATCTGATCCACTCAAGGTATTATCAAACTCACCAATACCCTATACATACATGATAAAGGTATTATGGTTTCCCACTATCATGACCTGTAGGAAATAAACTTAGTCTATGACCAATATCCCAGACATATAGTATTTACCACCCTTATCTCAAATCAATATGATGCCACTCTTATTACTACATCCCCACTATTATAATACCTAAGTTTCTCCTATCCCATGATGATGACCTTTATTGGTTAATCTCACAATAAAGATTTTGATATCACAATAAGTACAATCACCATGAGGATAATACAATCAAAATAAGAATACACAGTCATACTTGTACAACCAACAAACTTTCAATACAACCTCATTAGATATGATTAGGCACTCATGATATTATTCAACAATTAAACCTCTTAAACATGCATTGTAACAATTACATAGAGAGGTATTTAATATGAACACATATATCAAATTGGATTTTCAACTAAATTTAACCATTACCTACTAGGTCATATATCATACTTATATTCCACATAAAATTCGATAACTTATCTAGGACTTTAAAAATATCTAAATATGTTTACAAACATTTGGTTCAAATTTTAATACATCAGACTTTCTATCTTAACACTAAGTTATCATTGCGTATACTTCTCTACCTAGCATTCTTATTTAACTTGACCCGCACAACTAATAATCTCTAAATCAACATTCATCAGTAGTTAATAATAATTTTGGAGCTTATCAACCTTAAAATGATCCATAATTTGGTTTTTGTTTTAGTACCAATAAAAACTAGCTCACATCACAAATTAATATTACTTACACCCACAAGTCATATTCAAGAAATTCTAGAGTTACTATTTTTATCCAATCAAACAACGTACTCACATGCCTAAATATGAAATCTCTCATCAATCTATATTATACATATATTTTCTAATCTAGGTCTATCTATTAACTAAACCTAACCTAATTGGATGTCAAATAATTTTACAATGTCATAAAAACAAACTTATGACTTTGTTCTACTAATTTATGTAATAGCATTGTTGAGAAAACCATTGGTTTTACCCATTTCACACAAATTCCATTTACTCGATTGCTCCAAGGCTATAGGTCAACCCTAGGGGGTATTTGTAGAAAACCTCATCCTATTTTTAACTAAAGAGGAGAAGGGAAAATAAATAAAATGAGGGACTCATTCAGGTTGTTGGAATCCCACAAAAGTATCGATTAGTCCACTACAATGGAGCCCCTAAAGTGGGATGACCTCAGCCTATCCCGAAATTCAAATTCTAAAACTTTTTAGCAAAGTAGTTTATGGAAAAAAATTTGAGGATATATTACAAACTTTTTTGTACCATGTACCCTTGGATGAGGTGCCTTTAGTATTGATGGTAAAGGCTATTACAATAGTTAGCAATTTACCCATTATTCCTCAAATAATAATAGTACAGAGGGGATGGAATTCTCAAGCACTAAAGTTCACTCATTAGCAAAAAAATATACACTACTCTCATAGATCATAAAATTTTACAATGGAGTGACCCATTTTTATAAACGACACTTTATTACTACTCTTCTTATTTCCTCAGATAAGTTTTTCATTGTATCATACCTCTTTACCAAAAGTATTTTTGTGTACCCAAGATAAATAAGACTTTCCTAATATACCAAAAAGAAAAATGAATTCAAAAACAAAATAGATGAAAATATTCCACCCTTAAGTGAAATGGGTCCAACTATAGTGGGAATTTTGTCACTAAAGAGGCATCGCTATAGCGGGAAATAGGTTTTTATAGCTGAATAGATTATTTTAAAGAACTGATAAATAGGTTTCGCACCTATTTCTCAAAGTTTTCACCCAAAACTCCTTTACCCACTGTGATAAACTTTCTTTTGACATTATAATTAAGGTAATTATCACTATAACATTGTCTTTTTACTATACTACTTGAATAATCATAGGAAATCACTTGTAATTGAAGATATAGAGTAAATTTTTGGTTGGTTTTTGAAATCAAAATTTTACTTTATTTGAATGAATTGTTGAAGTTTGGTTGTTTTTTCTTATGCCTATAATGATTCTGTGGCATTCTATACATAAGAATTAAGAAATTCATGGACAGACTAGGCTTAAAATAGTTTGGAATAAGAGAAGTTATTCTTGATTTGGTTATTATTGATTTGGGCATGTTTAGGAGTCTACATGCCCATATTTTTTCATATACTAGTCCTAGATACTCACCCACCCTAATTAGTGCTTAAAATGTTAAAAATGGGAATTTTTTGCAAAAAAAAAACCATTAAAGCGCCTTTTGAGGGTTGGGGACAATGAAGGCTACTATAGCAGCCACATCCTACCATAGAGACCCCACTATAATAGGAATATTCCTGTTTTATCAGTCTCGTGGTAGCGGGATGTAGGAGGTAGAAGCCTCTTTGGTACGTTTTAGATATGGACTTTTTTCGTAAACTAAGATCCCTTTGATATCTCTATGGGTTCTAACTCACAGTAACAATAAATTTGCAGGATTAATATCTCAATAGCTGACAATCAAGAAAATATCTCTCTCATGTTTGAATAATTCCCAGTAAGAATTGTCGAGAATGATTCTAGATATACTAATGGGTGGGATTCTGCTATAAGAGGGGATTCCTAATGAGGGGTAAAGTAGTAGTAGTGCTAGATATCTTCAACCAACTCCAAGCGTTTCATTGGATTCCACTAGTAGTGTCTCCTAGAAATAGGGTCTCAAGTTGGGTCAATGAGTTTGATATTATTCTCCCAACCATACTTTAGGATGGCCCCTACTCTAATATCTATATTTAGAGAGTAGATGTCCCTATGGATGCCGCTATAATCAATGAGGTGCTCGGGTTACCGAATGTCTCTAATGTTGGGTACGTTACCAAGGACAAGAAATTGATATATAGTAGTTATGGAATACATTAGTTTTGAAGGCTGATAGGAACAAAATGTATTATCCCAGCACTGAGGGGGTTAGGAGCACTTATCTTAATACAAAACTCGAAGGTTGTTGAACTCAGTTACCTGGAGAATCTGTCATTCGAGTAATACTTCTGATGTTATCTATCATCTAGTGTTGTTAATATCATGTGACATACGAGGAATACAACTGAATATGGAGCACATATTGTAATAGTGTAGAAGGACTTTTATCGAGGCAATAAAAAGGCCATTTACCTTTCAGGCATGATTTCAGAGTTGTGTCAGTGTGTAGGAGAGGCTATGAAGGCTACTGATAGGGACCTATAGATGGATACACCCTTTCATCCCCTCAAGGGAAGGATTTATCATCCCATAATAAAAATAAAAGAAAGATATGTGAGGGTGAGAGTAGCAACACAATAGAGGAGGATGATGGGGATGATGATTTCTACATTACCCAGGCCCTATTCTCTAATAATAAGCTAGAGTAGGGCCAACATAACATTAGGACCTTCCTAGATTAGTCCCACAATACCTTTATAGTATAACCCATTTTAGCTGCATAGCCCCACCTCCTAATGCCCAGGACTATGTGGAGCTCGAAGATAGATAAATGAAGAGAAAAAGAAAAGGCATTCTCAAGATCACATGTCGCTAGAATATAAAATACCACTAGGGTCATATTAAAGTGTGTTTCCTATAATAAGGAGCTTCCCCAAGTAAAGTTGAAATATGTGCAGGTGTTTTACTTCCTTAGTGACTTGGGAGGAGAAGGCCTTAATCCCACATCGCTTAGAGATGATTACGCATCCAGTTATCTCCCTTTACCCTAAAAGTATGTCAGTTGTGTATTCCTCTCCCCCTTTATTTTATTAACATTTGGATTTAGATTACCCCTTTTTGGAGCATGTAACAAACAATTTGCTTTCGTTTATTTTATTGCATGTGGATGATTTTTTATTAACTAATGGTGAATGCATAATATATATATATATATATACATATATATATATATATATTATGCTATGTGATTCTTATCAATCGTGTAGTAGATGGTAACTTAGGATAATATTTCTTACAGGTAGAATATTAAAAGCAAAGCAGGGAAGCACATGGCATGGATTTTGTCCAAGTTCATTATGTGGCCTACATGCCACTTTCCCGGTGCTGCTATAGTGGGCTCTCTGTAACAGGACAATATCTACTTTAGTGGCCCTACAATAGTAATCGAGAAAATTTTATCTTTTATGCTATCTCCTTCATTTCCATTCCTTTCCACAACAATTCAATTCAAAATATACAATGATTTAAATCACAATCTCAAGATCATACCCAACAAATCAAAAGAAAATAATTTATTAAGAAAAACATGACTTGTTATATAACAATTATAGATCCTAACAAAAATTAATCTTTAGCCATAACTTCCACTACTATACAAAATTTGCTATTTTTATTACCTTTCACATATCAATCGCTTGAAGAAAGAATTCCACAACCATTCATCATTTCTCTATAAATTTTAGGTGTAACAAAACCAAGATTAGAACATCGCATCAAGTATTCCACTTAAACCACAAAACAAATAGTTTGTCATCAATTAACACATAAACAATTTAATGACTGGTGATAGGCGTATTTGCACGCCTAAAGTGCTATAATTTACCCATATTTTAAGCTAAGTTTTGAGGACAAAATACATAATTCATGCACTTTTAGTCCTTTTTCCTGTAAGTGATCTAACAAACGTGATTAGCAAGTTTTTAGGTATAAATGATGAAGATTTCAGCATTTTATGGATAACTTGACGCCAAAGGAAGCTTCACGAAAGAAGGAAAGAAGAGCTTGGATGCCTAGGGACTAAAAGTGACGCATGGAAAACCTGTTCCGGGCAAAACCAGCATTTCCAAAGACTTTAGGGATCAGCAGTAACTTAGTAGGATCAGGATAATGATGCAGTAACTTATTAGGATTAGGATAAGTACGCAGTAGCCTAGTAGGAATAGGATATGGGTATTATAAATATCCTATTTTGCAGAAGTTTTTCATACTTCATACTTCTTCAATTAATTACTTTTTATTATTCATTCAACACTTTCAATTCATTCTCTTTCAATTAATTCTTATTACTTTCTTTTCATCGACTTCTAAATTTCCACAACAAGAGAAACGCTACTTGCAAGGAATTCACGCCACAAGCACTATCAAAGCATACTTCACGTTAAACTCCTATTTTGGTATGATAATAATGCGTATTGTGATTTCTGTTGCACTCATGAGTAGCTAAACTTCTCTGTTGGGGTTATGGAAGCCTTATGAGACACTATCTATTGCTATGAGTTTGTGAATTCTTGACACGTATGCTGCTTATATCATTATTGTCTTCATCTTAATCTAAATTCTTGTGGTTGCAAACATATAAAATACGCCAGTATAGCATTAACTTGTTCGAAAGAAAAGTTACATGTCTAGAAAAGAGATAATGTCAAGGTAATAGGGCACCAACCCTTGTTAAAAAGTTAGTGACGTAACTGGATTAACCTCTTAGATAATTTGTACCATTAGATACACTTTAAGCTCAAAAGAGTTAAAGTGAAATAATCCTTGATGGTCGAAAGACGCCTGGATTTACCATAGAATACGATTCTTTATAAGCGCATGCATGTCTGAATTCCGCATAACTCATAGTCAATAGATACGTATAACTCATAAGGTGGACATAACCCTAACTCTCAATTCTCATTGATCAAAACCAACCAAGCAATCCATTTTACTCTTCTATTTTGCGTTCTTACATTACTATTTTTGATACTCTTAAATTCACGCTACAATCCCCCCATTTTACGAAACTTTCACCAAAAGTCTAATAATCTTTGCTTACTTAGTGACCAAGTATTCCCTGTGGGATTCGACACCCAATCCATTTGAGTTCTATATTTGACAACGACCGCTTACACTCTTACGGTTGTCAACTAAGTTTGTGATAATTACTAGACCCTTTGGTCAAAGATTCTCGTACTTTAGTTTTAGCTGTTGTTTTTGTTTTCTGCAGGGTTTTTTTCAGTGCATGCCCAATACTCGAAGTTCTGGTCAATCATTATTACCCATAAACCCTGAACCATAACTTATTGGCAGGATGGAGGCGCAACGTGACATTGACAGAAGGGCTGCTCAACAGGAGCAGGCTAGATTAGCTGCGTTGGCCGCTGCTCAAGTGCATCAACAGAATATTAAAAACCCAGGGCGAGCAGCAGATCCTGATGATGAGGACTTAGGTGATGATGAGCTACTAAACCCTAGGCGTGATGCTGAGGTGGCGACACCGGCAAACAAAAGAGATCGTCAAGCAAGATTTTGGCCTTAACGCCAAGCCATGCAAATACCATTCGATGACGATGATGATGATCTTGATGGAGCTGGTGCCACAGGAGCCATTATTCCTTCGCCATTGGCGCCCGGAGCCAAGTTCAACATCACAAGCACCATGATTCAGTTATTGCAACTCAAGGGATTATTCGGTGGACTAGAAGGCGATGATCCGATATGTATCTGATCAACTTTATTTCAACATGCAAATCATTCGACAATCCTGGCGTTGGACAGAATGTAATTCGATTGCGCTTATTTCCATTGTCTCTATCTGGGGAGGCAACTCTATGATTGAATGGGCTGATTCCTGATTCTATCACTAATTGGAGGCAATTGAAAGACGCTTTCCTAGAAAGATTCTTTCCGCCATCCAAGAGAGCACAATTGAGAGATAAAATCAGCAATTTTCATCAGCTTCCAACTGAAGCCCTCCACGAAACATGGGAGAGATTCAAGAAGAAGCTTATGAGGTGCCCAAACCATCACATAACCAATGTCTACTTGATGAAGATACTATACAGATCCTTGAATTCAGTAACTAAACCAGTGGTGGATAATGCGGCTAGAGGATCATTTATGGACCTCACCTTTGTTCAGGCGAGTGATATGCTAGACCGGATGACAAAGCAAAGTAGAGCTTGGCATAATAGGGATTCTGAGGTAGCAAGACCCACTTTGTCTATTGGAATGACTGCAGAACAAAGAAGAAGAGAAGAAGAACGTGATCAAGATATGGCACACAAGAAAACACAAATGGATCTTCTTAAAAAACATCTATTATCAGGGAAGACCAAAAAAGTCAAAGCATTTGCGTCAAAAGGAAGAGAGGAATCTGATTCTGAGGAAGAAGCCAACTACGTCAACAATCAGGGGGGTTTCCGAGGCAATGCCCAAGGAAACCAAGGTCGGAACTATTATGCTAAATCTGGAAACAAGGACCGTGATCAAGGAAGTTGGAAGAACAAGACTGACAAGGGTGGTCTGTATGTTCCCCCAGGAAGACGTGACGCCACTGCATCTGGGTCTGGAAATATGTCTATGGAAGATATGATGGCTAAGCTGTTGAAAGGAGTGGAGGAAACCAGCATGGGAGTAATTGAGGTAATAAATGACTTGGCCTCAATGAAGCAATTGGTTGACTCACATTCCACTTCAATAAGACAGTTGGAGCAACAATTGAGTCAAATTTCAGCCACATTAAATCAAAGAAAAGCTGGCACCTTACCTAGCGACACAGTGCAAAACCCAAGGAACGATGGAACATGCATGGCCATTACTACCAGGAGTGGTAAGGTGCTGGAAAATTCATCCCAAAGCAAGCAAGTGGCCGATGATACCATAAATAATGTAGCAGCCGCCGAAGAAGCTGAAGAAGATGTCAAAGACGTCACTCCTCAGCGTCCACATCCCAAAAAGATTGCCAATCCGAACCAAGAGGAAAAGAAAGTCATGGAGAAAACTATTCCCCTTCCACCACCACCTTTTCCTTAAAGATTAAAGAAGAGAGCTGATGATACCAAGTTCAATAAATTCATGTCAATGTTAAAAAAGCTGAACATTAATGTTCCATTGGTTGAGGCGATGGAACAGATGCCTGGGTACGCTAAATTCATGAAGAACCTTTTGAAAAAGAAGAGGGCAGTAAGCTATGAGCCGGCAGATAATGTTCACCATTGCAGTGCAATCGCTACAAGATCGTTAGTTCAGAAAAAAGGCAGATCCTGGTGCTTTCACTATTCTTTGCACGGTTGGATCTATGAATTTTGCTAAGGCATTGTGCGATTTGGGAGGAAGCATCAATTTGATGCCACTATCCGTCTACAGAAAGTTGGGGTTGCGCGACCCTACACCAACCAATATGCAGCTCGTGATGGCAGATAGGTCGGTAAAACAACCTGTTGGTATCTTAAATGATGTGTTGGTGAAGGTTTCCACCTTCATTTTTCCTGCAAACTTTGTTATTTTGGATTGCGAGGTGGATTCTGAAGTTCCCATAATCTTGGGACGCCCTTTCCTCGCAACTAGAAGTGTGCTTATTGACATGAGAGCTAATGAGCTTTTATTTCCATTGAATGACGAAGTGGTCCGTTTTGATATATGCAAAGTAATGAAGCAGCCCAGAAATATGAATGTGTTCTCTGTAGATGATGTTTATTATAAGGATAGGAAAGAATTATCTGTAGAAAAGAAGCTTACTGATGAGTCACTATCTAATGAGCTGTTGAATTTTAAGCATGAGGAGGCTCAAGAACATGAAGAAAATATGTGTGCTCTAACAGAAATAGGGTCCTATTCTCATACTCCTAAGCAGCCGGACCTTGATCTTAAGAATCAACCGTCACCAACAGCAAAGACTTCCATTGAAGAGCCCCCACTGCTAGAATCGAAAGAGCTCCCCAATAATCTAAGGTATGCATTCTTAGGAAGTGGAGATACACTTCCTGTGAGTGTGGCGGATGATTTAAGTGAATAACACGTAGAGGCTCTCATCTCTGCTCTGAAGAGATACAAGAGAGCTATGGGTTGGACTATTGATGATATAATTGGTATCCCGCCTGGGATATGTATGCACAAGGGTCATCTCGAAGAAGATTTCATTCCTACAAGTAAGCCTTATTATTGTCTGAATCCATTCAAAAAATGATCCACCATCTATCTCGATGAAGTCTAAGTAATCGAGATAGCTATGTCGTGCCACGACAATAAATCAAGTGCTTGATGGGAGGCAACCCATCATTTTTAATTGTTTTTGTTGTTTTTGTTTTCCTAGGATTTTGTCGAGCCACAACTGAAACTAAGGCGCTTGATGGGAGGCAACCCATCGTTCTAATCATTTTTGTTGTTTTTGAGTAAATGTAGGTGCAAGAGGTGTAAAGGAGAAGATTGGATTCGAATTTGATTTGGAAGTATTGCATGTTAAAGGTGGTAAGTTAGGAATGAAGAAGCAAAAGACTATGGGTTAGGCATTGCCTATGAAAATATAGGCAAAGAACAAGGCAAGGCCTATGTAAATCTAGGCCACGAACAAGGCAAGGCCTATGCTATGGCCTAAGCTCTCGGATTCTACAATGCCATGGCATAGGCGCCACCTATGCTCAACAATGCCATAGCATAGGCGCCGCCTATGCAAAAGCCTTTTGTCTCTGAATCTAGTATGCCATGGCATAGGAGCCGCCTATGCCTAACAATGCCATAGCATAGGCGCCGCCTATGCTCAACAATGCTTTGCAAAAGGCTCCGCCTATGCCAAGCATAGACAAAGCATTAGGCGCCGCCTATGGTCACTTTTGGTCTCCAAATCCGATTCCAAATGGGTCAAAATCCGACCCAAGCTTGTCCTATAAATAGAACCTTAGTCTTAACACAAAATTACATTGCAACTTCAACCTAGGCGCCGCCTACCTCTCCAAATTCTCTCAAAAATTTTCCTTTTTGCTCTTTTACTTTGCAAGAACATCTTCCGAGGCCATCAACCAAGTAAGTACTTCGTTGCTCTTCTTTTATATTCCGTAAGTACTACACTACTACACCTATAATAAGTTGTTAAATCTTGAAGTAGTGTTGGTGATTTGAATATGGTTGATTTGTTGTGATACAACTAAGTAAGTGAAAGGATACGTAAGGATACTCTTGACTTGTTCCTAACTTGAATTTGATTTTGATACACTGTCATACTTTTGCGGAATTGACATGGTCAAGAAAATTGCATCATCTTGTAACTTGAAAGCTTTCATCTCCGAATGACTTGTTCATTGAGATGAAAAATCATGGTTAAACTACAAACATGAGATGTTGATTATTTCTATACCATACCTTGATACAATCTCTATGTAGTAGTCTTGTGTAAAAGGGTACATCAATCCAAACATGAAAGTACTGTCAATATTACTTGAGATAGCATAAAAAAGAACAGTTAAGATAACAAGAAAAGTATGACTACACTGATTATATTGTTGGAACGTACCACCTAAACGTATATCGATGAAGTCTGAGTAATCGACAACGTTCACTTAACTAGTTTGTACCAACAAACTAAGTGTGGGGTGGTGCCACTACTGATTGTTTGTCGATTGTATCTACCGAGATGAAGCTAACATGACTATCATTTTAATCCCGTCTAAGTGTGGGGTGCTGGTATTTGCATGCTAACCTTCCTTATCTGCATTTGCATTGATTTATGTTTGTTTGTTTTTTTTTAGTAGTTCCTTATCCGCATTTGCATTTATTTATGTTTGTTTGTTTTTTTAGTAGTAAATTTTTTTTTAACTTTGCATGAAATTATTCTGATAGGCAGCATGGTATTATGACAAGAGTCTGTGATAAATTCATTACTATTAAGACGTTTAGTCTCTAAATGTGACTCATTATGTGATAAGTGTGTGGTTCAATTCCTTCATCTATTGGGTCA
This sequence comes from Capsicum baccatum var. pendulum, assembly GCA_030864225.1. Classification (NCBI taxonomy): domain Eukaryota; kingdom Viridiplantae; phylum Streptophyta; class Magnoliopsida; order Solanales; family Solanaceae; genus Capsicum; species Capsicum baccatum. The sequence goes on from CM061560.1 coordinate 116,449,031, forward strand.
AGAGTCTATACTACTCCCAATAATGTCGACCATGTGCCTTGTGTGTGTGAGGTGATAGTATATTCTGTGTTTGTGGCTGATGCTAGAACTTGCCTGGTATGTATGTAAAGCGAAATAAGGAGTGTGAGTTTAGGAGATGATTTAGGCATTTCTTTGGCAACCTATGATTGTTTACCTTCGTTTCATCTACCCATGGACATCATCCTAGATAACCCCCTTTGAGCCTTTAGCCTATTTTCTTTGACAGCCTCATATGTAAGCCTAATCCATTTTTTTTCAAGACCATAATTTGATCCAAATTCCTAAATGCTTTTAAATTGTAAAGTCATGTGACAAAATAAGAGGAAATTGGGTGAGTATGATGCCTTAGAATGTATTGGTGCTTGAATTTGTTATGAAAAAAAATTGCTATCATAAGAGGTGTGTTATGAAAAGAAAAAGGAAAAGAAAACTAAAAAGTTAGTTATGTTTAAAAATTGAAAAACAAAAGAGGTGAGAAAGGGTGGTAGAGAAAGGTTGTTTGAAAGAAAGCGTAAATGGCATAATGTGATGTATTAAAGCGCTTAGGAACATAGTCACTATTTCTGGCCAAAATAGTCCTACCCGTCCCTTAGCCTACATTACAACCTGTAGAAGACCTATTTGATCCTAAGCTTAGCATTTTGATATTTAGTGGAGCATTACACTAAGGGCAAGCCTATGGTCATCAGTTGCAGCATATGAATTCTTTGAGAGAGTGAGAGCAAGGATAATCTTATACCCATGTTCGAAATATATACAATACTTGTGAGTGATTATGGGTGATATAGTGTGAGACACACATGGTTGATGAGTTTTGGGTAGTCGTGTATGATTCTTTGTGCCTTAACTTTTTGAATACGAATTAACCATCATCACGAGTCTATATTAGAGGTTGAATTATTTCTAGTAGTGATTAGAAAACTACTCTTTGTTAATGATTGTCGTGCCTGTCTTGATGAATATTTTGTGCTGTTACTATGAAACCCTAAGTAGATGTTTAGAAGGACATGATATTTTGTTCGAGGACGAACAAAGCTTTAAGTGTTGGGTGTTGATGATAGGCGTATTTACACGCCTAAAGTGCTATAATTTACCCATATTTTAAGGTAAGTTTTGAGGACAAAATACATAATTCATGCACTTTTAGTCCTTTTTCCCGTAAGTGAGCTAACAAACGTGATTAGCAAGTTTTCAGGTATAAATGATGAAGATTTCAGCATTTTATGGATAACTTGATGCCAAAGGAAGCTTCACGAAAGAAGGAAAGCAGAGCTTGGATGCCTAGGGACTAAAAGTAACGCATGGAAAACCTGTCCCGGGCAAAAGCAGCATTTCCAAAGACTTTGGGGATCAGCAGTAACTTAGTAGGATTAGGATAATGATGCAGTAATTTATTAGGATTAGGATAAGTACGTAGTAGCCTAGTAGGAATAGGATATGGGTATTATAAATACCATATTTTGATGAAGTTTTTCATACTTCATACTTCTTCAATCAATTACTTTTTATTATTCATTCAACACTTTCAATTAATTCTCTTTCAATTAATTCTTATTACTTTCTCTTCATCGACTTCTAAATTTCCACAACAAGAGAAACGCTACTTGCAAGGAATTCACGCCACAAGCACTATCAAAGCATACTTCACGTTAAACTCCTATTTTGGTATGATAATAATGCGTATTGTGATTTCCGTTGCACTCATGAGTAGCTAAACTTCTCTGTTGGGGTTATGGAAGCCTTATGAGACACTATCTATTGCTATGAGTTTGTGAATTCTTGACACGTATGCTGCTTATATCATTATTCTCTTAATCTTAATCTAAATTCTTGTGGTTGCAAACATATTAAATACGCCAGTATAGCATTAACTTGTTCGAAAGAAAAGTTACATGTCTGGAAAAGAGATAATGTCAAGGTAATAGGGCACCAACCCCTGTTAAAAAGTTAGTGTCGTAACTGGATTAACCTCTTGGAGAATCTGTACCATTAGATACGCTTTAAGCTCGAAAGAGTTAAAGTGAAATAATCTTTGATAGTCGAAAGACGCCTGGATTTACCATAGAATACGATTCTCTATAAGCGCATGCATGTCTGAATTCCGTATAACTCATAGTCAATAGATACGTATAACTCATAAGGTGGACATAACCCTAACTCTCAATTCTCATTGATCAAAACCAACCAAGCAATTCGTTTTACTCTTCTATTTACCGTTCTTACATTACTATTTTTGATACTCTTGAATTCACGCTACAATCCCCCCTTTTTACGAAACTTTCACCAAAAGTATAATAATATTTGCTTACTTAGTGACCAAGTATTCCCTGTGGGATTCGACACCCAACCCAGTTGGGTTCTATATTTGACAACGACCGCTTACACTCTTACGAGAGCTGTAGTTTGAGCGTTATCAATGACCACCTCACTAATCATAGATTTATCGTCATCAAGGAAGTTACAACCCACTTAAATATAAACTCAAAAGGTTTCATTCATCAAATAATCTATTTCTTTATTTCTCCAATCCTTTACTCATATCCTTGACAACCACTATCTAGTCATCCAAAATTTACACATAATTGTTATGGTCAGATACCAACTGAAACCTTCTATATTCCAATTTCATTGCTTGCGTCATGCCAAATGGAGAAAATTGGCATCCCTTTGTTCCACTTGAGATATGAATTGGAAATGAAAGATATCAACTAGTCTCAACCCATACAAATAATTGCACATATCGCATGAGAGAAGATAAGGAAGTGGAACAATTTCAAAGAATGCCTTATACCTTCCCAAAGATTCAATGTTGATGTCAAAAAATCTGGATCTATTCGACATTTGCTCTTGTACTTATGAAATGAAAGACCTAGTCTTTGATACCAACTGTCATGACCTAACTAAGTTTATCGTGCGGGCCACTACTCTAATCCACCTAGATAGGAGAACTCTTACGATCCAATCAAACAAATACAAAAATTATATATAATTTTAATAAAGACTTTAAAATATTATAAATATACAACATTTTTCAAATAGAAATAATAATAAAACACCTTTTAGAGGACCTAATCTGGACAAGTACAAGAGCTACTAAAAGACAAGGATAATTAACCAAGACCTGGCTTTCACTATATGAATGAGAATATGGAAGTTGTTAAAAATATCTACCACATCAAGCAAGAAACACCAACTGACCCTACAGTAGGAATACACCTAAAAATTGTATAGAAAAATCAATATCAACACAGCCACACGTAATGCTAAGCATCATTAGTTGACTAAAATTAGATCGCATAAATACCATATAAATATCAAAATGAAAATATGCTTTAAATTACTTTTATTGGTAAAAACACCTTCCTCCCATTAACTTTGCACATCCCTAGTACTATACTCTCTTTTTCAAGAACTCCATTGTCGTATAGCCAAATTCACTAATCCCCCATTGAGACACCACATCACATTTAACTTTATGCATTACTTCTTAGTGATATTGACACATGCAAATATATTTCTAACCCACTAATTTAAGGAATCAACAAAAATGACCATAAAGAATCCCATCCTTTAATACCCCTTCAATAACCTCAACAATTATCATGTTTCTGGGAATTAACAACATATAAAGAGACGTTTGCATCATACGAACACATTATTATCCAATAGCAAGTCACTAACACTTTTACTTACCTTATTTTCATATGTATAAACAATTCAAGAAAATATAATTTAATACAAAAATCAACTAAGGAAATACCACATCCAATGACAACAATCAATAACTAGACAAGTACAAGTTGTGACTGAAAATTCATCAAGTCCAGATTATGACAAACAATCATAAGCCATGTCAAAAATTCATGACTAAAAACTATAAGTTTCACCTTACCTCAACTATCCCTTAAATAGACATTGATATAAATTATTCTTTTTAGTTATATTAGTATACTATACCACATAGGATCTTATATGACAATAATAAGATCCACTGCTTCACTCAAGGAACCAAATATAGATCAAACCATAACAAATCTGATTCACTCAAGGAACTATAAAACTCACAAATACCTTATACACACATGCTAATGGTCTTATGATTGCCTACTAGCCATGGCCTACGGGCAACATGCTTATTCCATGACCAATATCCCAAACATAGTTTTTGCCTTCCTTAGGCTAAACCAGTGTGATGCTACCCTAAAACATTCTCGTACTTATACTCTATAAGTTTCGCCTATCCTATGATGATGATCTTTATTGGTTTATCTCATAATAAAACAAATATCAAAATAATTACAATCACAATAAGGATAGCATAATCACAGTGAGAATACACAATCATACTTGTACAATCAATAATCATTTAAGATAACCCCATTAGATGTGATTAGACACTTAAGATATCATTCAATAGTTACATTTATTAAACATGCATTGTAAAATATACACAAAAAGACAAATAATATGAATACATAAACCAAATTGAGTTTTCAACAACATTTAACTATCACCTACTAAGTCACCTATCACACCAATATTCAACATAATAATTTAGAGCTTATCTAGGACCTTCAATATATATATATATATATATATATATATATATATATATATATATATATATATATATATATATATATATATATACACAACCAAATATTTGATTAACACTTTAGTAAATCGAATGTTCCATCTTAATCCTACATTACTACTGTTTTTACTTCTCTATCTAACATTCTCCTTTAACTTATCCCATGCCACCAATAATCTCTAAATCAATCATTGCTTGTGGTTAACAATAATTCTGAGCTTATCAACATTAAAGTTACTCATAATTTTTTAGCATTAACAAAAATACACATTAACTCACATGAAAAATAATATTGCACACAACCATAAGTAATATCTAAGAAATTCTGTAGTTACTATTTTTATCCAACTAAACACCATGCCCACAAGCCAAAATGTGGAATCTCCCTCCAATTTGTGTCATGCATATATTTTATGACTTATATCTATGATACATAATTAAAGCTAGCCTACATGGATATTAAGAAACTACTACAAAGGCAAAAACATAAATATTTGACTCTGTTTTAGTGATTTGTGGTATGGAATCACTGAGTAGAGAAAATCACAGAATTTACATTGTTTACACATATCACTTCTCTATTTCTCCATTGTTATGATGAAATATTAGGAGGTTTTTATAAGTAAACCTCATTTTATTTTCAACTGAAGAGGATAAGGCAAATAAATAAAATGGGGAACTAACTGTAGTCCTTGACATCCTGCTATAGCAATTGGTAGGCCGTTGCCACGATATTGCTATAATAAATTGACATCAGTCTGCCTCAAAATTTCAAATTTTAATAGTTTTTAGCAAAGTCCTTTATGAAAAAAATTGAGGATACAATACAAAAATTCTCGTATCTAGTTTCCTTGGATGAGGTGCCTTATGAAACAAGTCATTACAAATAGTACTAGTTAAACTATATGAGCTTTATTTATCGTGACATAAGAATTGTACCAAACCAATGTAAAATTAATCAATGCAATTGTAATTAATATGAAGAAATGTCATTTTTAGTAAAGCTTACTATTGTTAGTGATAGTGTGTCTTTGAAATGAAAAAGGTGTCGCACAACTGAACTACTGGTGTGGAGATGAGTATACATGCACAATGGTCATTTGTGCAATCTTGCTTAAGCAGTGAATTATTCATTGAAGCAAAAATTGCTGAATGTATGTCTTAAAACTCACCTATTTCATATTTTTAATATTTTAGGAGCTAGAATAATCTAATTAAGATGATTCTCAATGTTGTTTCATACCTAACCATTAGGTATCTCATTCTACCTTAATTTGTATTATTTTGTAAACATACCCATTTCATTTTCATGATTTCAATTGAAAGAGCTGTGATTTTAAACCCTAATGTTAAGAAATTGGATGTTTTTTATTTGAAGGTCAAGTTGTGATGGGTTTTCATTACTCTTAGAATTTAAGGTCCTTATAGTATTGTAAGACCCCGTAAAAATCTTAGTCTAATTCAGAACTATATAGCATGAAAAGAGGTCCCAGAAATAAAAAATTCTGCTAAGTATTGACACTTTTGTTTTGGACTCGATATTTCAATGACTTTATCTTTTATCTCTCCAGCCTTGGATTATTGATTTTTCAGTTGATTCATGATTAGAGATGTTAATAGGTCATATCGTACTAGTGTAAGGGTAAGTTTAGATGTATAAGATAGTAAGGTCTCGCAATATGCTCACGACGTGAGATTTAGTCCCCATTTCTGGGAGTAACATCGTGAGGTCTATTCCCCATTTTTAGGTGTTGCAATGCGAGGTTCATTCCCCATTTTTGGGAGTCATGCCTCGAGGGTCATTTACACGGGAAAAGAGGCCTTGGTCCACTTTAGTTTTTTTTTCCTCACCCAAATAAGCTAAAACACTAAATTAAACACCAAATAGGGAAAATTGCATTCATTATTCACTCAGTACTCTCAAGAACAAGCCCTAGTTTTATCAGGCTCAAGAACCAAGTCTCAAGAATTGACCATAATTTTCACAAAATTAATAATCAAGGTATGTTAGGTGTTCATCCTTTGATTTTATTCCACCCTTGGAATTCAAAAACCCTTTTTAAAACTACGAGTGTATTGATTTATGAATTTAGATATGCAAATTTGGTTTGTATTCATGTTTGTGCTGTTATATGGGTTTCAATTCAAGATTTTACTATGAGTTTTATGAACCTAAGATAGCATGTACATTGATTGATGTAATTCCCATGTTAAATTTGAAATTGAAATTTTAAGTTGTAGTCATGATGCTTATGTGTTGTTCATTATTATGTATGACAATCATGCTCCCCAAGTGTTTGGTTGAATAACTGTGTGAATTGAATAATGTAATAATGACATGTTAGTATGTGTTCTCATTCATGTATAAATTTATGGCCTTCAAGTGTTTGGCGAATTAACTCAGTGATTGAATTGTGAACAATTGGCTATTGCTATACTTTCAAGAAGTTCTATATTTTACCTTTATGCTATCGAGTCCTGGTGGTATTTATTACCCAAATTCTAATTGTTTACTTAGTCGTAGTAGAAATAGAATAGACCTAGTAAAAAGTAATGAACAATATCACTCAGTCAGTTATAGAAAGAAGTGAAATCAGTCCAGTTCAGTTAGTCAACACGATCAGTGTTAATTCAATCAAGTGATCAGTGTCTATTCAGTTGGGAGTAGGATTAAGCACCAAGCGAACCTAGGGATAGGTGTATTCCTACCAGCAGAAGGTTTGACCCTTAGTACTAGTCCCTGCATTACAAAACTACGTAGCCAGCATAGGGTAAGACATTCTCCTGGCAGACTAGGGTTGACGCAACCGTATATATAATTCATGAGTCTTCATGCTAGATTAGGGTTGACCCAGTATTGTTAGTATCCCTTGGACAGGTGCTAACACCTTTCCAACTTTGGCCACTGGTTGGACCCGAATTCAGTTTATAATTGGGGTATGTCGATTAGATTAACACTCTCATAGTTATAGTTTCAATTTAAAACTCAGTATAGAACTCAATTTAGTTCTACAGAATCAGGACTATCAGAAATAGTCACCCAGCTATCAGTAATACATTTATCAGTAAACTCAGATATCTGCTCTCAGTTATCAGAACTTAGTATTTAGTTTTAGTATGATCTCAGTTACAGTATACATGTATATGCACAGTCTTGCATATAATACAGCAGTTTCAGTTACCCATATACTCTCATTCAGTTATATATATGTCATTAGTTAGTTATTATTCATGCATATGAACCCATGTATATCATCCTACATCACTTAGAATAACAGTACATTCAAAGAACCAATACATACACTTTTTTTATGCTATGATGTCTCATAACATAGGTTCAAACGCATGGGCTCCTGACCATACCTAGTGGCTCAGGTTATCAGTAGTGGATACAGTAGTGAGTCTTTATATTTTGAGAACAGAGTTATTTAAATCAATATTCTAACTAGTTCAGTAGTCAGAGTTAGTTGGGGGACTTGTTCCATCAACTCCATATTCAGACAGTTCAGTTAGAGGTTTTTCAAACTAGACTATTTCAAACAGTTATTCAGTTTTTTAGTATTACTATTAGTACTCAGTATTCATTTCAATATTTAGATTATGAACCTTATGGCATTTCAGCCTAACTTCTGCATTATTTCAGTATTATTATTCAGTGCTCACAATAGGTACTATCCATGGGTTAGCTTGTGATCCTTCGTGATTGTAAGCACTGTGTGACGTCTAGGGTGTAGATTCAGAGAGTTACAAGTATGGAAACCCCAAAAAATATGCATTTGGGATTTGGCGAAGGTCAGGGAGAGGGGTAGTCTTATGTGTAAGTATAGCATTTTTGGTCGAACCTATCCAACTAAAATTATGTCATCATCAATTTACAAAGTTCCTCATTTTAAATTGCTTTTAAAAATGAAAACTTGGGATTTTTTTGTGAAATTAGGAAATAGTTTTTTGATGATTTCAAGATCAATTTTAAGTTCAATTTCTATGAAGTTGCATAGTTAATATCCTTTAAGTTATGGATAACATTTTCTATTAATAAAATTATAATTTGTCCATTACGAGTTTGGGTTTAGCTTTTGAGTTGACTTACTAGATTCAAATTAGAACTTTAGCAATATGGGTTTCATTCAACTTCTATTATTTGTAGAACTTTTGATTAATAGATTAGTATGCCTATGTAAGGCTTGTATTAATGATTTTCTTTTGATTTTGGAAGATTGATTTGTATATTGCATTGTTGGGTTGTTTCATGCATAATTGACATACAATAGGTTTAGTATTATTTGTAGTAATGCATACTTATTCATACTCACTCTGTAATGTCATGGAATTTACTAATTACATGAAAACTAGCATTTTTGAAGGATTTACACCTTGTATTTCAAATTATATATATTGTCGTGGAAAAAGAACTATATAACAACATGGTAGGAAAAGATCTGGATTATATATATATATATATATATATATATATATAGCTTGTTTTACCATTTATATATGTAAATAATTGTGGTCAAAGAACTAATTAATAAAATTGTTGGCAAAGATCTGACTTGTCATTGCATATCATTGCATTACATTATATATCCTTTTACACAAAAGTTGTGATTGAGGTATAATCGATATTGTTAATCTAGAATTGCTAGGACATTTTTAGGATTACTTTAGTATCCTTTATTTGATATAGTTTTCTGATTAAGATTAGTTAGCCTATGAATCCTATAGAGTACTAGTGGTTGTACTCATCCCTAATTTTCTATATTCTTCTAATGTAGATCTTTGTATAGTAGATAAAACATACTTTCGGTTTTTGCAATATTTCATGATCTGAAGCTAAGGTGAGGTCCTAATTTCTAAGACTATACTAGATTCTTGTATATTTTAGTTGGTTTTATTTACTTTCTTAGATAGTGTCATATCCCAATATGACATTATGTATTAGAGTCGCTCTTTTAGTTATAACAGTTATGTCTTGGAGTTTTGAGTTGTGCTAGTCTATATTATTACGTGTTATTCATAGTATTATCTTGTTTTTCATATTTAAGTTTCTATAATTTATCAATTTGGGTTTGCATACCATGGGTGAGTTAGGGTATGCGCCATTACAATCCATCAAATTTTGGATAATGACAAGTTTATCTTCACTAGTCTCATTCGTGAAAGAGGAATGTCTAGTGGAGTCTTATGGATCTATGCAGAGATGTTTTTTATCTATCTTTCGGATGCTACAAGAATTTAGAAAATTTCATTTCTTGATTTCTTCTCTTGCGTTCTTGGTTAAATATAACTCCTAAAATCACTATATTCCATTCTTTTATGGGTAGTGAGGACACCTTCTTCGAGTTACGAATTTTATAATTGGGAGTGTTGTTGTATGGTATAGTGTAAGAGTTAGTACTAAGGAGGAAGTGGTAGACTAATGATAAAGTTGTCAAGATATTATTTGGAGGCAGATTTAGTAAGGTCCTAGTTTTGATTATAAATTTTGAGAATATTCATTTTGGAAGTTTTAATGGTTGTTTAAAGAACATCATGATCATCTTTTCTTTAATGGTTAGTCATTTAGAAGCAAAAAGAGTACATATAGGGGTTAGATGGTGTCAAAAATAGTGTTGATGGTTGGTGATGGTACTATTAAAGGAATAATCGGATAATACATGTAGTAACTTCGAAGACTACTATCACGACTAGAGTTTACACGAAAGAGGTACCATGGTCCTTAGAACCACAAGTGTCATAAGATAGCTCTTGATATTGGCATGATTCCTACATTTCTAAATAAAAACATATAATCTGAAAAACACTATGCGGAAGCAAGATAGTGGATTAAATTTGTTCAATATATCACTTGTTAAAACTATTACAATAGCTATATTGTAAAAGAGAAACTATAACTAAATACAACAATTCTGACTAATTATCAATGAAACTTATACTAACACTAAGTACAGGTAGCCGGGACATTCCTCCCCCATCTCTATTGAATATATTCGAATTGGAGTAGATTATTATGACTACTAATTGATTAGAGTTCCTGAATAAGGATAACTCATCACTTGTTTTCTAGAAGTTGTAATCTGCCAAACCATGATCTTTTGAGCTAGTACTTATACCTACATTATGAAATAATGTAGCACGAGAAAAGTATGTGGCCAGTATTTTAAATGTACTGTGCATGTGAGATATGCAATAATCACAAGAAATACTAAAAACACGCTTTTAAAACCGAGGACATAAACCATATACTATAATATGATTTAAATCATGTCTATACTGAAAAGTCGAGATACATAAAAAACTCTAAATCGCGAGCTAAAATATTTCAAGAGCTGGAAATTTGTAAAAGCATAAATATTTCATAAAATTTAAAAGGAAAAAGGCATGTTTACCCCTCTAAACTTGTTATGAAAACTCACTTTATCCATTAAACTTAACCTGGAATTATTTACCACCCTAAACAACTTTTATATGAATTTTTTACCACCCTCAAAAAATTATACCACTCTCACTATGGAGAGTGAATCACATTCGCACCAAGTTGGATTCATGTCGGATCCACATCAAAACCACATCAATAAATTTTATAAAAAAAACTCCCCCTCCCACCCCACTCCCTCACCCCATCCTTATTCTTGATACTCCCCCCCCACAACCCACGAACCCTCACAATCGCCCTTCCCCAGACTTTTCTAATTCCCCTCCCCCTCTCCCCCCAAACTTCTTTATCATCTTTTTCCTCTTATACTCTATTTATTTATTTTTTTCTCTATGTCAAATTAATAATTAATACTTGTTATTGTTACTTTTATGGTTTTTAAATATTTCTTAAGTTAAAATTTTTATTAAAAAATCATATAAGAATTACTTTTGATTCAGATGTAATTACGTGGCTAATTAATAAGTTTGATTTTTTTGTTTCGATTATGGTGTGCGAAAATAAAATTAATGTGTTGATTCTTTATCTTCATAGGAAAGTTTATTTTTTGTACAATTTGTGTATTTTATTCTTCCTATGATTGTGTATTTGATTCAAAATTTTGGGTAGATTGGAGTGAAAAAAGAAAAAAAAAGTAGAGGAAGGAAAAAACATGGGTTTGGTGGGGTGTGAGGAAGAAGAAGATATGGGGGTGGTGAGGTGTGAGGAAGAAGGGAGAAAAATAATAGCTGAAAATTATAAAGTGAGCTCCACTTAATTTTTTTATACTTTTTTTATTTAAAAGCGCTTTGATTTGTTTAAAATTTTTTACCCCGTCAGCCGTTATGGGAGAAATATAACACATTTTAAAGTTCATAAAGGAGGTAAATATTACAGGTTAAGTTTAATGGATAAAGTTAGTTTTCATGACAAGTTAAGGGGGGTAAATATATCTTTTACCAATTTAAAACTAATAATAAACTTGTTGTAAAATAGTACTAAATGGAATATGAGTGTGAAACTTATTAACATTTTAAACTACAATGCAATGAACGAAAATATTAATATTAAAATAATAAGGTAAAATTTGATATCAATAACAATGAATAAAAATTTTAAATGATAGGGCATACATAAGTACAGAAATGATACTATAGGAGAGTTTATTAATAAACATAAACCATATGATTTAACGTGAAATTGTAATGCCTCTAGACTAACTCCTGGATGCCAGATGGTTCTTAGGACTACAAGTAGCCCCAAATCTAACCCATGGTATTCACTTAGCACTAAATCAAAACCAATTCTCATAGACATAAGCGGAAACTTTAACTTATAAACTGAATTTCTCTTGGATATTTAATCTAAAAAAAAATAAACTAAACTAAATATCAACTGAATGTTTGAATTCCCAAAACAAGACAATTGACTAGTCCTCAAAAGCCATTAAATAAATTAAAGAGCCACTAGGACAGACCCTAGCTGACCTAAAAGAAAACATAAAGTCTAAACTTATTATTATTAGCTAAATATCTAAAAATAACCATAGTCTTTACCCTAGGAACATGAGGACTCACTTACTGATGAGATGTAGGACGTGGTGATCGTGGCTAATCGTAGTACTAAGAATGAACATCAGAACCTATAGTATGAAATAATGTAGCCACACACACACACACACACACACACATATATATGTGGACTAATAATATTAAAACATGTATACTAGGTATATGTAGACTTACCATAGCCATGAATAACACTAAAACCTAAAAAGTATCAAAGCATAAGTAGTAAATACATAATAAAATATTTTAATGAGTCTTTTACACTTAGATTTAGAAGTCAATACTTTTCTTGTGAGAGATGTTGCGGAGGGTTTTCCTATACCTTACATCGGTAAAGAACATTACTTGGCATGAATTCAATCATGAGATGAAAGACACTTTCAATTAATGAACACTTTCTCCAAACAGAGACACACTCAACTAGAGAGAATCCCCTTAACCTATGGTGGCACATATTTTGGGAACTTGGGTGCACAAAACTAGCATTCCCTCAGTGCTAAATACTACTCCCAAAATCATAGTAGTTCTCATATTGATGTAGTTCACCTTAAAGTAGAATATGGGTTTATAAGATTGAAAAACCATTATGCTTCTCTTGATAAATCACTCTCATAGGAAAATTTGTAAATTTCATATCATATCTAAGATCATAAGATAAAAAATACAATCTTAATCATACAGTGATACTCTATAATTTGAACTAGTATGCTTGAATTCTTTTAAACTAAGTGTATCATGCTAAAATTGTAACATTTACCGTCTCATAGAAATTTATATCAAAACACTAAAAATCAATTCATAAGATCAATTACGTGAGTAAAAACATAAGTAAACATGAAATCTTGGGCTAAATAATGTTTAACTCATGAGAAAATATCACAGTTTCTAATGCATAGGAAGTGAGAATGAACCCTAGTCATCAAATCCTTAAATTCAAGTAATAGTTATAATTTTGGGAACAAAAACAGAAGATAATCATTGTTCATACCCCACATACCTGAACTTAGTGAGTTTATTGAAGGAAACTTGAATTGGAGACTTCAAAATATGACTTTTTGATTATTGAGAGTTTGGGAAGAGAGAAAACATGTAATTTGAATTATGTTATAGGGAAATACATTTAGTACTAGTTTTAGTACCTATTATGATGTGAAGGACCAAATTAGCCTCATAAATTTGAAAAGAAAATAGTATTTTGGCATCAATGTGACCACTAGCGTGGCACACATCTATTGCGTCAAGGCAGAGTGTGCCACACCCTTAAAGCAGCAACCAACAACTGTGGCATGCCTTTATCGTTCCAGGCCATTGGTTTTTGCATTCAGGGTGTGACTTGCCTCTATGGCATGCCTTAAATGCGTACCCTTACAATTTTTGAGTTCCATTACATCTATAAACTTATTTTAAAAATAAAAACACTTCCCAATGGTTGCATTAACACTCTTTATAATTATTCAGCCTAAAAATTTCACTAAAACACATGGGAGTTATCAAAATAAAATCATCAAAATTTTGGGATATAACATTATCTTCCTCTTAGGACCATTTATCCTTAAATGATAGTTAGAGATGGGAAAGATATATCTTATGGGTGTGTTAGGCTAAAGTCTAAAGCATATTATTCTCTACAACTGAAACTACTTGTCTTAAACACAATCATACAACTGAAATGATTAGTTGTGTGTATGTAATATGCTGACTTATATCTGTCAAGACCCGAGGCGATCCCCTAGTCACGACAATGGTGTTTACAATCACAAGTGACCACAAGATAACCTATGAGCTAGTACTTACTGTGAGAATAGGATAAAGTAAGAAAATACAAATGCGGAAGTAAACTATCAAAGTCATAAGGTTTAAGTAGTGATAAGATAATGTAAAATTGGATACTGAAATACGTATCAAAATGTGTTTGTATGACTGAAAGCATCTTATAAAATTTATTGACTATCTAACTGACTGACTACATGTCTGAAAGCCTCTAAACTAAGTGAAAAGAGTTGATGGGACAGGCCCCAACTAAATCCAAACAAGCCTATCTAAAAGAAAATATGAAAATACTAAAATAACAAGTCCTCGACATATGATGACTCACCACAAGTATTATTGCTTATAAGATGAACTGTTTATGCAAGGTAGGGAAACTGGGCATCCAAACCTATGATATAAGACATCATAGCACAAATAAAGTATGTGGTCAGTACTTTGAATGTATTGGTATATGAGATGAGGTTAGGCTGTAATGATAGGTTCATGTGGTTTTAATACTGACTGACTGAATAGCATGAGGTAGTGACTGAATTAATAACATGAGATAACTAATGCTAAATATGCATGAAAGTTGTAAAATCAGAGAATGCATGAAGAAGCATGTAACATGATACTAAAATAGTCTGTAAGCTAAAATACTGAATTCTGATAAGTGAATAGCTTAGAATTTGTATGCTTTAGTTAAGAAAACCCAAACTAAAAATATAATTAATACTATACTAAGACTGTTGGAGGTATCATCTAACCTACATGCCCCAATCTGAGGTAAGTGGGGTCCAACCTATAACTCTAGTTGGAAGAGTGTCAGTACTGTGCCACGAGTACTAATAATGGCTATGGCGATCCAATGGGTCACCCACACCTGGTAGGTGTTGTAATGAGATATGTGTTACCCTCAACAAGAAGGTAAAAACTTTATCAACCCTCAAATGACAGGTTGACATCTCTAGCCTACGTTGGATACGTAGTTTTGGAACTAAGGGACTGGTAGTAAAGGTCACACCCTCTACTAGGGGGTGAGCCCCCATCCCTAATTTCTCTGGTGCTAAATCCTATTCCCAACTAAATGATACTAATTACTGGTGTAACGCTCTAATTTTTTGAACTATAAAGCTATATGGTGATTATGACCTCGAGGGACCACAAGCTAACCCATGACTGATATTTATAATTGTATACTACAATTCATGACATAATAATGTGGAAAACATGCACAATAGGTTATAAGGTTCAACTGAAATAATATAACATCCATATGGGCAAAAAATACCAAAACAATAGAAAACTAAATTTGAAAACTAAATCTGAGCGTAAATCCAAAAGCCTCTAAGTACTTTATGAAATAAGGAGTTGAAGCAACATGTCTCCAACTAACTCCATAAAACTGAATAGAAGAAATAAATTAATAAATCAAATAATGTCATCCTCGAATGAAGAGGAATCACTGCAACTCTGTATGCTGAATGCGACTACTACTGCTGGTCTGGGACTTGTGCCTCTGAACCTATGGTGTAACATGAAAAGAAAGCACCATAACACAAATGCGTTAGTACAACTAGAGTACTGAGTATATAAGTAAGGTAGGATAATTCAAAGGGTTTACATGCATTAATAATACTACTGATTGACTTATATGAACGTAAGAGTACAGACATACATACATAGTAACTAAGATCGTTAGTACATGATGGATAAATCTGTACACTGATACATGGCTGGAACCGTACTTCTGATAACATGGATGGCTGAATCTGAATACCCTGAATATGGTTGAGCTCTCTGAGTTCTGTGCTATAACTGAATTTGACCATATCTAACAATCCTGGTATACTGGTATATAAAGAACTATCTGAGTTATTTTACTGAGACTGATACTAAAACAGTGGGAGGTAGTTGTTTAATTGATATGCCCCATATGTGCCATTATGGCTAAGATGGGGTCCAATCTCTGCCCTAACTAGAAGGGTGTCAATACTGCACCACTGGTAAGGACAATATGTGAGCAACCCTCATATAATAGATAACTTTAGTGAGAATGGTAGGAACCCTCATATAACAGGTTAAGCCACCTCATCTACCCTCATATAATAGGCTGTGATGTCTCAACATATGCTGCCTACATAGTTCTGGAATTCAAGGATGATTACTAAGAATCACACCCTCATATATAGGTGAGTTCCCATTCTTGGATTCACTCGGTACTAACTCCTACTCCCATCTGAAGAGACTAAACATGATTCAACTGACTGTACATGGACAGATTAACTGACTTCCATTGACTGACGGAGTAGTACTATTATCTGAGATTTAACTGGCATCATGAGATTTCTGAGGTTTCCTGAGTCACATGACTGACTGTTTTTATAGATTATAGCTTGACTGATATTATCGTGACAACATGACATCGCTCTAGGCACACGACTATGTTTTTTGGGTAAGAATACCCCCAGGACTCGATTGAAGAAAATTGACACATATGACATGACTTAATCACAAGATTGAAGTCCACAATTCGCTATATCATAAGTAGGGATAGTATACTTCATGTATTTAATCAACACCTCAAACATGGTAGGGAAAGCATGGATATAATTCGCACACAAAATTCATATTTCCCACATCATACATACTTCATTCCATCACCATAAGAATACATAAATAGCATGGGCATTTATATTGAAGTGTATCGCTAACATGGATTTGTCATTTAGATATCATGAAATCATGAAAATATGAACTTATAACATCCTGGGCATTTTATCAAACACCTTACATGCATTCTTTAAGGCATAGATGGATTTCATACTTGCATTAGTTCAACCCACCCAAAGTTCATGATTTTCAACCAATAATCACATATATTCCATGGAAAAGATCCTAGATATCATCTTGACACTTGAAAAACAATCATCAATGTGTACATGCCTATATCACCATAAAAGTTTACAAAATAACATTTAAAAGCATGATTCTTAAACTCTATGAAAGAATTGAATCCATAGATGAATGCTACGCATACCTTAAAGCTTGATAAATAATGTTTCTGAAGGTTTCTGAAGAAATCCTTAGGCTTGCCCTTGATTTTTATTGAATAGGGTTTAACCTCTTTGGGAAAGAATGTTCTTGTTCCTGAGGAGATGATCTTGAGAGGTAACCCTAATCTTGTGGTTGGGACTGTAAGAGAGGGTTTTTAAGATGCTTACTGAAGAAAAATCAGAAAAATTATGCCTCTTTAGAGTTATAAGTCATGGAATATGAATGAAAAGACCAAAATACCCTTATAAAATAAATTCCGAGTTGCTAAAAATCATAGCTGATGACATTTGTGACAAGGGATCAAAAATGTGGTAAGCCTTCAAAAATGTCGTCACATGGAAGCTAGAATTGATGGTTTTTGCCTATGTCTGATGAAATTTGTGACAAGGCATCACAAATATGGTAACCTACCATGAATTTTGTCACTTAGGAGAAGGTTTCTGCCTAAGTCTAACGACATGTGTGACAAGGCATCACAAATGTTGTAAGCTACCACGAATGTCGTCACTTAGGAGCTGGTGTCTGCCTGAGGCTAACGGCCTTCGTGATAGGGCATCACAAATATGGTAAGCTACCACAAATGTCGTTACTTAGGAGTTGGTTTCTTCCTAAGGCTGACGTCCTTTGTGATAGGGCATAACAAAATATGGTAAACTACCATAAATGTCGTCACACTGTTTCTAGCCTGATATGCTGGAGTAAAATAGGAATAACTCATTTCTCCGATATCAGATTTTGGAAAAATTTGTATCATTGGAAAGATAATTCAATTATATATATTTTGATAGGCAATGATCTAAAAATTTCCAAGTATAATGAGAGATATTCTCATTTGAATCTAACTATAGCAATATCTTTCTCAAGAATTCGATCGCTGCAGAATATTTTGATTCGTCTGAATGCTGGGAGTTATTTGAAGCATTAATATACATCTAACCTACTCATAAAACTATAAAATAACCATGATGTACTATGCATGAGCTTGGTACATAGCTCTAATATTGGTTTAGATTTTTCGCGGTATTACAATATCTCTCCCTTGGAAACATTCGTCCTCGAATGATGACTGCTTGAGAGGGGATAAGAGATAAAATAACACAAACAATGATCATGCTAAACTGGCACATGATTTTAGGACTAAATTGAATTCTAAATTGAATATATCCCAACTGAACAAGAATATCTGATGCATGACTGATAAGCTGAACTCATGAATACATGATAAGTTATGCACTGATACTTGATACCAATTTTATACTGGAATTTTGAACATTTAACTGAATAAGCTTAAGGAAAATAGTTACCTTGATGTAATTCTGAATTATTGGAGAAAATATAAGGGTTCGTGGTTCGCATGTTTGCTTCTGCTTCCTAAGTAGCTCCCTCCATGGACTGATTCCGCCAAAGAACCTTGACTAGAGAGACTTCTTTGTTCCTCAGCCTACGAGTCTGATAGTCAAGGATTTCAACTGGAATATATTCATAAGAGAGGCTATTATGAATGTCAATGCTCTAAATAGGGACTACAACTGCTGGGTCACCTATGCGTTTCTTAAGAAAAGAGACATGGAAGACTAGATGGACTGAGGCTAGATCTGAAGGTAATTCGAGCTCATAGGCTACTTTGCCGAAGGGACTGAGAATCCTGAAGGGACTGACATATCGGGGACTGAGCTTTCCCTTCTTGCCGAATCTCTTCACTCCCTTTATGGGAGAGATCTTAAGATAGACATAGTCATCGACCTCAAATTTGAGATCTTTTCTACGAACATCCGTATAAGACTTTTCTCAGCTCTGAGCAGCCCGGAGTCTTTCTCCAATCAACTGAACTTTCTTTAATGCATCAAATACTAAGTCAAGCCCTATGACTATAGTTTCACTAACTTTAAACCAACCAATCGAAGACCTATATCTCCTACCATAGAGAGCTTCGAATGGAGCCATCTGAATACTGGAGTGATAGTTGTTGTCGTATGCAAACTCAATCAAAGGCAAGTGGTCATCCCATCTTCCTTTGAAATTAATTGCACACGCCATTAGCATATCTTCTAGAGTCTGAATGGTCCTTTCTACTTGACCATTGGTCTGAGGATGGAATGTTGTACTGAGATAAACTTGGGTACCAAGACCTTTTTGGAATTCTTTCCTAAAGTGAGAGATGAACTAGGTACCTATGTCTGAGATGATAGATAGTGAACACTATATAATCTGAACAACTCCCTGATATAGAGTTTGGCATAATCCTCAGCTGATTAAGAGGTACGAACTGGAAGGAAATGAGCTGACTTGGTCATTCTGTCTACAATGACCCAAACTGAATCATGCTGATGACGTGTTCTAGGCAAACCCGTCATGAATTCCATGTTCACTTATTCCCACTTCCAAGTAGGAATAGTGAACTCCTACATAGAACCACTAGGTTTCTGATGCTTTATCTTAACCTGCTGACATGTAGAGCACTTAGCTACAAACTCTGCAACATCCTTCTTCATCCTACTCTACCAATAGATCTCCCGCAAGTTGCGGTACATCTTAGTGGCCCCTGGATGAATAGAGTATCGTGCACCATGCGCTTCTGCAAGAATTCACTGCCTCAAGTCATCTACACCGGGAACATATAGATGACCCTGACAACGAAGAACACCATCTCCCACTTGGGAGAAAACCTCTACTTCCTGACTTTGAACTGACTCTTTTAGCTTGACAAGGCTAGGATCCCTGTTTTGCTTCTCTTTTACCTCAGAAACTAGAGATGACTCTGAACTACTCTTAACACATACACCACGCTATGAAGAGTCGACTAAGAGAAAGCCTAGTCTGGAAAGCTGATGAATCTCCTGAGCTAATTTCTTCTTACTATCCTCAACATGGGAAACACTACCCATGGACAGTCTACTGAGTGTGTCGGCCACTATATTGGCCTTGCTAGGCTAATAAAGGACACTCATGTCATAATCCTTCAAGAGCTCTAACCACTTTATCTGATGACGATTGAGATCTTTTTGGGAAAAGACATAATGAAGGATATTATGATCAGTGAAGACGTCTACATGAACACCGTATAGATAATGCCTCCAAATCTTTAAGGCAAAGACAACTGCTGCTAACTCAAGGTCATGAGTAGGATAATTCTTCTCATGGGGCTATAACTGTCTGGAGACGTAGTCTATGACTCTACCATACTGCATGAGGAAACAACCTAAACCTACTATGGATGCATCACAATATACTACGAATCCATCAGAACCATCGGGAAGTGCTAAAATTAGAGCTGAGGTGAGTCGAGTCTTCAACTCCTAAAAACTCTTCTTTCATGGTTCTAACCACTAAAACTTGGCCTTCTTCTTCGTCAATTTGGACATAGGAGATGCAATATAAGAAAATCCCTCGACAAACCATCGGTAATAGCCAGCCAAACCCAAGAAACTTCTAATATTTGATGGAGAGATAGGGCGAGGCCAGTTTTTTACCTCTTTGGTTTTCTGAGGATCTACTCTAATTCCATTACCGAAAACAATGTGGCTATGGAATGCTACTGATCTTATCCAAATTGGCACTTACGAAACTTGGCGAACAACTGGTGATCTCTGAGAGTATGAAGAACAATTATGAGATGGTCTGAATGATCACGCTCTATGCGAGAATAGACCAGAATATCATCTATGAAAACTATGACAAATGTCTCCAAGTACTTCTTGAACACCCGGTTCATCAAGTCCATGAAAGTTGCAGGGGCATTGGGAAGAACAAAAGACATGACTAGAAATTCAAAGTGACCATACCGAGTACGAAAAGCTGTCTTCAGAATGTCACATTCTCTAACTCTTAGATGATGATAGCCTGATCTAAGGTCTATCTTGGAGAAATAACTGGCACCCTGAAGTTGGTCAAAAAAGTCATCTATCCTAGGAAGGGGATACTTATTCTTGACCGTGACTTTGTTGAGCTGACGGTAATCAATACACATTCTGAGAGAACCATCTTTCTTGCCCACGAATAAGACTGGCGCACCCTATGGGGATACACTAGGCCTAATGAATCCGTTATCTAAGAGATCCTTCAACTGATCTTTCAGCTCCTTGAGTTCTGCTGGTGCCATTCTTTATGGCAGAATAGAAATAGGTTGAGTATCTGGGTGAAAGTCTATGCCGAAATCTATTTCCCTTTCAGGAGAAATGCCTGGAAGATCTTTGGGAAAGGCATCTGAATATTCATTAACCACTGGGACTGATTTGATATTGAGAGATTCGGAACTAGAATCCTTAACATGCACACACACCCCTTAGAAATCATTTTCCTTGCCCAAAGGTAGGAAACAAGCTGACCCCTGAAAGACGAAGTGCTACCCTTCCAATCTAGGACGGGCTCATTCAAGAACTGAAATTAAACTATTCTATTTCTGCAGTCGACTATGGCATAGCAGGAATAAAGCCAATCCATGCCGAGAATGACATCAAAATGAGTTATCTCTAACTCAACTAAATCTGCTGACATGTATTTTTAAAATATCATAATCGGGCAATTCTTGTATACCCACCGAGCTATGATGGGTTTACCCACTGGGGTAGAGACTGAAAAGGGCTCTGCTAAAATTTTGGGATTGATTCTGAAATCTCCTGCTATGTATGGAGTAACAAAAGACAAGGATGCACCTGGATCTAGCAAAGCATAAACATAAAAATGGAAAATCTGTAACGTACCAGTAACGACATCTGGAGAATTTTCCTGATCTTGTTGGGTCTGAAGAGCATAGAGTCTATTTGGGCGTTGCCCACTAGTAGCACTAGAAGTGGCACCCTGCAAGTTTAGGTGACCGGACTGAGCTGTGGAATAATTCTGCTGACCCTGAGGACCTGGATAAGGACAGTCCCTAACTCTGTGGCCTGGCTTGCCATAACCAAACAAATGCCTTGACCCACTCTACACACACTCTGATGGTGCTTACCGCAGGTCTGACACTAAGGATAAGTACGGGCACTGCTAATACTGCTCTGAGATTTAGATCCTAGTGCTCGGACTCTATTGCCATCCCCGAACATCGGCACTGGGGCACTAGCGGAGGAAGAGGATGGAATTACTGACTTAGGATGAAACTATGAATGATTTCCTCCCTTTGATTTGGGCTGAGCAAAACTGAAACTTCCTGCTCTTGCTCTCTTATTCTGCCTCTCCCTAGTCTTAACCTTCTTCTACTCTATCTATTGAGTGTAGGTCATGAGCCTGGCTAAAGTCATATCAGTGTTCAACATCGTAGACCTACATTCATTTACCATTCTATCATTCACCCCTGACATGAACTTGCTCATCTTAGCCCTATTGTCTGCAACCACATGAGGGGCATATTCGGCTAGCTGAGTAAATCTAAGAGAATACTCTCTAACTATCATATTTCCCTGCTTGAGATTGATGAACTCAAGAAATTTGGCCTCTCTCATCTCTTGGGGAAAGAATCTATCTAAGAAAGTCGTGACAAATTCTTCCCACTCAACAGGACCTGCATTCTCTAACCTTTCTGCTAACCACTGCTTGTACCAAGTGTGAGTGACATCCTATAATTGGTATGCAGATAACTCGGCACTCTGAGAATAAGTGACTCCCATGATATCAATGACTTTCTAGACTTGGTCAATGAATTCCTGAGGATCCTCGTCTGGCTTAGACCCAAAGAAGGACGGAGGGTTCATTCAGGTGAAGTCCCGACTCCTAGCTGCTGCTGAATTAGCCACTGGGTTGGCCGGAATGACTGCTAGTCATTCATTCTAGGAAGCTACAGACTGAGCAAGAGCGGTAAATGTGGTCCTGAATTCCACATGAAAAACATGTTCACCCAAAGGATCTTCAGGATGAGGAGCTGGCTGATTTCTTCTCTTTTTAGACATGTTTCAGAAATAAGAGAAGAGAGGATTAGACTAAGAGACTGCCTTGAAATTATGCTTACTAGCACGACATGTATCCTGAAGAAAGGAAATTGTTCGTAAAAAATTTCATATCCTCCTATACATAAATGTGGCACATAACACGCCCATGTACAAGACTCTACTAAATGCGGCTTCCAGACTTCCTAGGATTCTATTGAACCTTAGGCTTTGAAACCATGTTTGTAACACCCCAATTTTTTGAACCAAAATGCTACACGGTGCTTATGACCTCGAGGGACCAAAAGCTAACCCATAACTGATATCTATTCCTGTATACTACAATTCATGACATAATAATACAGAAAATATGAACAATAGGCAATAAGGTTCAACTGAAATAATATGACATCCATATGGGCAAAAAATATCCAAAACAACTGAAAACTAAATTTGAAAGCTAAATCGGAGCGTAAATCCAAAAGCCTCTAAGTACCGTTTGAAATAAGTAGTTGAAGGAACATATCTCCAACTGACTCCGTAAAACTGAACTGAATAAATCAAATAATGTTGTCCTCAAATGAAGAGGACTCACTGCAACTCTGTATGCTAAATGTGAGTGCTACTGCTGGTCTGGGACTCGTGCCTCTGAACCTATGGTGTAACATGAAAAGAAAGAACCACAGCGCAAATGCATCAGTACAACTGGAGTACTGAGCATACGAGTAAGGTAGGCTAATGCAAAGGGTTTAGATGCATGAATAATACTACTGACTGACTAATATGAACATAAAAGTACAAACATAAATACATAGTAACTAAGATCGTGAGTACGTGATCGCTAAATATGTACGCTAATACATGGCTAGAATTGTAGTTCTGACAACATGGATGACTGTATCTGACAGCCCTAAATCTAGTTGAACTCTTTGAGTTCATTTCTGTAACTAAATTTGACCGTATCTAATTGTCCTTGTATACTAATATTTGAAGAACTTTCTGAGTTATTTTATTGAGACTGATACTAAAACTATGGGAGGTAGTTGTTGAACCAACATACCCCATATATGTCATTATCGCTAAGATGGGGTCCAATCTCTGCCCTGACTGGAAGGGTGTCAATACCGCACTAATGGTAAGGACAACATGTGAGCAACCCTCATATAATAGGTAACTCTAGTGAGAATGATGGAAACCCTCATATAATAGGTTATGCTACCTCATCTACCCTCATATAACCAGCTGTGATGTCTCAACCTATGCTGGCTACATAGTTCTCGAACGCAAAGATGATCGCTAAGAATCACACCCTCATATATAGGTGAGTTCCCATCCTTGGGTTTACTAGGTGCTAACTCCTACTCCCATCTGAAGAGACTAAACATGATTCAACTGACTGTACATGGACAGATTAACTGCTGTTGAATGACGGAGTAGTACTATTATCTAAGAGTTAACTGGGATCATGAGATTTCTGAGGTTTCTTGAGTCACATGACTGACTGAGTTCTATAGATTATAGCTTAACTGAGATAATCATGATAACATGACATAGCTCTAGGCACATAGCTATGTTTTCTGGGTACGACTACCCCTAGGACTCGATAGAAGAAAACTAACACACATGACATGATTTGATCACAAGATTAGAGTCCATAATTTTCTATATCATAAGCAGGGGATAGTATACTTCATGTATTTAATCAACATCTCAAACATGGTAGGGAAAGCATGGATATAATTCTCACACAAAATTCATATTTCCATCATCATACATAGTCCATGCCATCACCATAAGAATACGTAAATAAGATGGGCATTTATATTAAAGTGTATCGCTAACATGGACTTGTCATTTAGATATCATGAAATAATGTAAATATGAACTTCTAGCATCCTAGAAATTTTATCAAACACCTTACATGCATTCTTTAAGACATAGATGGATTTCATACTTGCATTAGTTCAACGCACCCAAAGTTTATGATTTTCAACCAACAATCACATATATTCCATGAAAAACATCCTTAGATATCATCTTTAAACTTGAACAACAATCATCCACGTGTACATGCATATATCACCATAAAAGTTTACAAAATAACATTTAAAAGAATGATTCTTTAACTCTATGAACGAATTGAATCTATAGATGAACACTACGTATACCTTAAAGCTTGATCTTGAAAGAGATCTTATGTTTCTGAAGGTTCCTGAAGAAATGCTTAGGATTGCCCTTGATTTTTTTTGACTAGGGTTTAACCCCTTTGGAAAAGAATGTTCTTGTTCCTGAGGAGATGATCTTGAGAGAAAACCCTAATCTTGTGGTTGAGAGTGTAAGAGAGGGTTTTTAAGATGCTTAACTGAAGAAAAATGGGAAAAATTATGCCTCTTTAGGGTTATAAGTCGTGGAAGGTGAAGGAAAAGGCCAAAATACCCATATGAAATAAATTTCCAGTTGCTGAAAATCATAGCCGACGACATTTGTGACAAGGCATTAAAATATGGTAAGCCATCAAAAATGTCATCACACAGGAGATGGAATTGATGGTTTCTGCCTAAGTCTGACGACATTTGTTAAAAGGCATCGCAAATGTGGTAAGCTACCCCGAATGTCATCACTTAGAAGCTGGTTTTTGCCTAAGGTTGACGACATTTGTGACAAGGCATCACAAATGTGGTAAGCTACCATGAATGACGTCACTTAGGAGCTGGTGTCTGCCTGAGGCTGATGACCTTCATGATAGGGAGTCACAAATATGGTAAGCTACCACGAATGTCATCACTTAGGAGATGGTTTCTGCCTAGGGCTGACGACCTTCGTGATAGGGCATCACAAATGTGGTAAGCTACCGCGATTGTCGTCACACTGTTTCCAGCCTGACATGCTGGAGTAAAATAGGAATAACTCTTTGCTCCGATATCGGATTTAGGCGAAATTGGTATCGTTGGAAAGATAATTCAATTATATATCTTTTGATAGGTTATTATCTTAAAAATTCCAAGTATAATGAGAGATATACTCGTTTGAATCTTACTATGGTAATATCTTTCACAAGAATTCGATTGGTGAGTAAAGTTTTAATTTATCTGATAGTTGGAAGTTATTCGAAGCATTAATATACATCTAACTTACTCATAAAACTATAAAATAACCATGATGTACTATACATGAGCTTGGTACATGGCTCTAATATTGGTTTGAATTTTTTTGGGGTATTACAACTGGACTGAACTAAGATTAACAAAACAAACAATTGATCATGATACTAACCGAATGCCAATGCTCATGGTTTATCTAAAACTATTCTGAAGATACTGAAATTATGTAAACAACTAGGTATCGGGTTTTTATAATCCACCAGCACTGAAAGAAAATAACAACAACGATATGTACAAGCTTTAAAATCCATAATAAAGGATCAGTTCTCAAAATCCAACATTTACATATTTCATCAAACATATGAGAGTCATGAATTTAAGCATAGGAATGGGTAAAGAATGTGATTGAAAACATAGTTACAATACTAAAACCATAAATTAGGTATCTAACATGAGGATTCCAATACTTAAATCATATAAGGGATAAACATAACTTGTAATCTTAATCAATAATAACTTCACAGAGACAATTCATCATAAACATGTAAAAACTCATAATTTGATATCAAAAGGGGATTCTTGGATTCCATGGATGAAAAGGGCCCATGGATAAACATCAAACATACCTTTAATCTTAAATCATTAAAGAGAAACACAAATCTTTAAGCTTCCTTAAAGGTTCTTGAATTTGGGAACTTGATTTCTTGGCTTTCGTGAAGAGAAAAAAAATAAATTTGACGTTCTTGGGAGAGGGTTAGGGTTTTTTTGATATAAAATTGGAGAAGAATGGTCAAATAACACTAAAATTACTGATATAAGTCAGGTTAAGACAACATAGAGGGGAAAAGATGCTATTACACCTCAGACATTTGAATTTGTAACTAGATTGCCTATTTAAGAGTCATTGTGACGCAATGACAGTCTCATTGCTATAATAAGTGTGCCACGATTTTATCTCAGTGAGCTACTGGAATTTAAATCCAAATGCGACCCAATCTTAGTCCAACAAATCCAAAACTTTCTCAAGACAAGCTCATTACACCCCTGAACATGAATTAACTCAAAAACATACATCTCAAGGTCGGCAAGGCCAGATTGAAAATCCTCGGAGTTAAGAGGCCAAAAATAAGACGATCCCTTACACTTGGTTAAATTTTTAGGTTATAAGCGTCTTATGCAAGCACCATGTGATGAACTGAGCTAAGAAAAGTATGAGGTATTACAATATCTCCCTCTTCGGGACATTCGTCCTCAAATGAGATTGATTAAGCTGAGAATAATGAGATTACATACTGGACATGCATAACAGAAAAAATAATCACATGATTGGGCTTGAAACATGATACCTGACTAAATTGAATTGAACTGATTGCGTGAATACATACAATGACACGAGAATGGTTCTAAGGCTGAGATAGAAATGAAAGCATCATCTTATGAGTAACCACTCCCTCAGGATGGTTTTGGGTTCGTGAATAACAGTTGAGAGGTTTAGAACATGAAAACTAGAGGTATTAAAACATTTACCCTTTGGGATTATTCATCCCCCAAATGATACTGACTTGGCTGAAATACTTAGGAAAGAATGAGATAATGCACGAGGCACTTATGAACTGAATCATGACTGGATGCCTGAATCTGAATCATGATGCATGAACTGAATTGAATTTGCAAATTACCAGGCTGAAAATATTTTTACCTGTAACTAAAGTGCAATCCAATCATCCACTTATAAACTAACATGCCATTCAAGCCTTTATTTTTAACCACACATGAACTTTCAAACCAACATCCATACAAAAATCTTTTTAATAACCTCCAAACCTCTATCATTAACAACTTCCATGCATTACCACAAGAAAACACATACAAAATTTCTACTAACAATGATATATAACAAGAACTTGGCCTCAATTTTACTCTACACTCATAACCTTAGATCAAATAAGCATTCAACAATCTTTACCAAAATATGAAATATTTACTCTCTCCCATCTAAACAAGTGTTCATCATCACTACTATTTCATAAGAAGATGTCATTGAAAGGATAGACATGAGGACCTGAAGCATGAAAGAATACTATGCATAACTTGGACACTTAACTGAGGCCTGGGAAATAGAGTATCCATGACCTGGAATCATTACATAGTTAAAATTGAGGATATATATAACATAATCTGATGTTTTCTGATCATTAAGAGAGTAGCATGAGTACTGGAACTGAATATACTATAAAGCATGAGTACATGAGTCATGAGCTGCATGACCTGACTTTGAAGTTCATAAATTCATGGACCATATTTTGTACTGCTGAGTAAACTGGAACTCCTCATACTAGGGATAGGGAGAGTATATGATTTTCTCTAAGGTGCACGAATATGAACTGTGATCATAGAGCTGACATGTAAGGAATGGGTAGATATCATGATAACTGAAGTATAAATACTGAAATAAGAATAAGTTAGGCATCGTCCACCCTTAGTACAATTCTATAATGTACTGGCATCACTACTAGAATATGAGAGCATTGACTTGGTTACTTATTCTATCATCTCCCCCTTAGCTATAAGCCATCACTCTAAGCCTACTAATATCACATTTCTAAATCACTCCTACATTATCATACTTAATTTTGAATCAATAAACATAATATTTTTGCATACACTATTTCAAGTTTTTAAATGCACCGATCATATAACTAACCCCATAGATAAATAATCCACCAAATTCTGATAACACTATCCCCTCTTTGCGACTGCATAACTTTTGGGTTCATACTTTTAACTCTAGGTCATATTCTATTATAGGATTCTAAGAAGAGATCTGAAAACACATCTGACCCCTAAGCACTAAGGTACTACCCCTCTATTTGATGACTTGTTCATTGGGAAACTGAAACTGAATAACACTATTTTTGAGATATTATGACCGAACAGTTCCTATATATTTTCTTGGCTATAATAGAGACACCTACTAGTTTAGGCACTAAGAAGAGTTCAGCGAAAGATTCAGGACTGATACCAAAATCGATTGCCATAGAGGGGGTTGCAAAGAAGAGGGAAGATCCAGGGACTAATAAAGCATAAACATGATGATTAAAGACCTATAACATACTCGTAATCATATTACAAAACTTTCCTAATCATGTAGGGACTGAAGTGTACACAATTTGTTTTGGCATTGACCACTGGTGGCACTGGAAATGGTGTACTGTTGAGTCAGGCGACTAGCTGGAACTTAGGAATGACTGTGCTGATTATGTTGACCCACCTATGGGTATTCCTTGGCTCTGTGACCTGGATATCCACATACAAAAAAACAAACAACTACCATCCCTACACACACCCTATTGATTCCTACCATATTTCTGCCAAAAAGGATCAGTACAACCATTGTTCGTGCTATCCTGCGCGTTAGAGCCTAGCGCTTATCCCAATTATCATTCATGAACTTTGCCACTGGCGTACTAGCTGAAGAAAGAGTTGGGGCTGAAAATTTCTAACGGGACTAGGAACGGTTACCATTCTCTAACCTTGGCTTAAAACTACTTGTTCTGGCCCTCTTATTCTCTCTCTTTTTCACTCTACGCTTCTTCTCCTCACTCTAGTAAGCATGAACCATAATCCTAGATAGGAAAACAACTTACCGATTGTTCTGAATAACTACTGAATGATCTAAGGTTGTGAAATTATCTTTGAATTTAGCGTGAGAGACATGCTCATTCAGGTGATCTTCCTGAATAGGCAGATGTACGGTCTGCTTCTCGTTCCTTCTTCAGTTGTTTCTTTTGGGAGGAATTATTTTAACTGAATAAAGGACATGTCAGAAGGAGAGTTTTAAATAGAGCTTATGCTTATTCTCATGACATGAATACTGAAAGAAGGGAAACTTTTCCTAAAGCATCTTGTATCCTCTTTCCCATAAGTGTGCTGTTCTTCACACCCATGCACACGACTCTACTCAATGTGACTTCTAGACTCCATAGGACACTGTAAAACCTTAGGCTCTGATACCAAGTTTGTTACGACCCAAGGCTACCCCCTAGTCTTAACAACGGTGCTTACGATCATAAGTTACCACAAGCTAACCAATGAGCTGGTTCCTGCTATGAGCATTGAATAAAATAACAAAATACATATGTGCAGAACTAAATTATCAATGCCATAAGGTTTAAGTAATGATAAGATAATGTAAAAGTGGATATTGCAATATGTATCAAAATATGTCTGAATGACTGAAAATATCTGATAAAACCTATTGACTATTTAATTGACTAACTTTATGTCTAAAAGACACTAAACCGAGTGAAAAAAGTGACGGGACAGGCCCCAACTAACTCCAAACTAGACTAACTGGAAGGAAATGCATAAATACTAAAATAACATAACAGGTCCTCGACATATGAGGACTTACCACAACTTCTACTACTAATAAGCTAAACTATCTATGCACAGTTGAGAAACTAGGCATCCGAACGTATGATATAAGATATCATAGTGCAAAAAAATTATGCGGTTAGCACTTTGAATTTTCTGGTATATAAGATGAGGTTAGGCTATAATGCATAGGATCATGTGTATGGAATATAGAATAACTGAATAGAATGAGCAATGAGTGAATGAATAATATGAGATAATTAATGCATAATATGCATGAAAGCTGTAAAATATGAGAATGCATGACCAAGCTAAAACATGATACTGAAATAGCCTATAAATTAAAATACTAAAATCTGATAACTGAATAACAGAGAATCTATATGCTTTGGTCAAGAAAACCTAAACTAAAACTATACTGAATATGATACTAAGACTGTAAAAGGTATCATCTAACCGATATGCGCCAATCTAAGCTAAGTGGGGTCCAACTTGTAAACCTAATTAAAGGGGTGACAGTACCATGCCATAGGTACTAAAAATGGTTGTATGGATCTACTGAGTAACCCTCATATTGTAGCTGCTATAATAAGATATGTGTTACCCTCAACTGGTAGGTAAATACTTTATCAATCCTTAACTTGAAGGACGACATCTCTAACCTACACTGGCTACGTAGTTCTAGAACTATGAGACTACTACTAAAGGTCACACCCTCTACGGGAAGGTGAGTCCCCATCCCTGGGTTCACTCGATGCTAAATCCCACTCCTAACTAAATAAAACTGATTACTGGACTGAACTAAGCTTAACTAAATAATCAAGTAATCATGATACTAACTAAATGACAACGCTTATGGTCTGCTGAAACCATTTTGAAGATACTAAAATTATGTAAAAAAAAAACTAGGTATCAGGTGTTCATAACCCACCAGAACTAAAAGAAAATAAAAATAAGGACATGTACAATCTTTACAAACCATAATAAAAGATCATTACTCAAAACCCAACATTTAGACATTTCATCAAACACATGGGAGCCATGAATTTAAGTATGGGAATGGATAAAACATATGATTGGAAACATAGTTACAATACTAAAACCTTAAATTATGGATATAACATGAGGATTTCAATACTCAAATCATATAAGGGATCATTCCATCGAAAAACACTTGTAACATAACTTTTAATACAAATCAATAACAACTTTATGGAGACAACTTATCATAAACATGTAAATACTCACAATTTGATAACAAAGGGGGATTTTTGGACTCCATGGATGAAAAGGACCCATGGATGAACATCACACATACCTTTAATATCAAATTTTAAAAGAGAAACACAAATATTTAAGCATCCTTGAATGTTCTTGGATTTTGGAACTTGATTTTGTTGCCTTTTTTTAAGAGAAAAAAATTGAATTTGATGTTCTTGGGAGAGGGTTAGGGTTTCTTTGATAGAAAATTGGAGAAGAATAGGTAAATAACACCTAAATTATTGATATAATTCAGGTTATGATGATTTGGATTGAGCGAAAAAGATACTACTACCCCTCATACATTTAAATTTGTAACTGGAATGCTAATTTATGAGGCACCACGATGTAGTAAATATTAAATGTCTCATCGCTATAAAAAGTACATCGCGATGTGATAACATTGAGCAACTTGAACCTAAATCCAAATGCGAATCAATCCTAATTCAAAAAATTTAAAACTTCCTCGCGACATACTCTTTACACCCCTGAGCATGCATTAACTCAAAAACTTATGTCTCCGAGGACGGAAAGGCGAATTTAAAAATTCTCAGAGTTAAGAAGACAAAAATAAGATTAATTTTCCAACATAGTTAAATTTTTAGGTTCTAATCCTCTTATGCAAGCACCATGATCAGAACCGAGCTAAGAAAAGTATGGGGTATTACACTGTTCAACCCTCCATATTATTAATAAATTAAGTAATCTATATCAGTATGGTACTCGACCCTATAAAAATATTAATACATAAGTGATTGGTACCAGCACAACACTCAACCCTCTGAATATCATAGTATGATAAATACAATCAATATCACATCAAAATGTGTCATAGTGCACCAATAACTCAGGCACACAAGGTATGATCAACAAGAACATAGTAAGTTTTTTACCAATCATCTAATGTATACAACAATGTCAACCAACTCACTCATTACAAGTATGTCCAATGGTAAATTCACAAATACTCAACTTATGAATAGGCATGAAATATAAATCAATCTACACCTACAAAAAATTTTTTTAAATATTACCTATTAATTAACAAAATGTATTTAATGCATATCAATTTTAGTATAACTCATACCGATCCAATGATCCTCGCATATAATAGCACTACAAGTTTATGGTTATGACTTTCTTAGCTAATTATAGTACATTTATTATAACAAGATGTTACGCGTTTAACCTTACCTCATCATTATACTCTCCCTTAATTATAAAACTTTAGACAATGACCCCTTAGATTAATCAAGATATGGCATCAACCTTTTTTTAAACTTAACTTTAATGAGTAATACTCTGAAAAAATCACATGATCATAACATGGGGTGTACATAGGTCGGGTTGGTTTGATTTTTCATTAAAATATAACCAAACCAATAATGTTGGTTTTCTAAATCTATAAACCAAATCAAACCAGTATACAATCGGTTTTTTAATTTTGATCTTAGTCGGTTTTTTTGGTTTTCTCGGTTTTCTTGGTTTTTTACAATTATAATGTGATTGAAGAAAAAAATTAAATGTTTTCACTAAAAATATTAAAAAAAATAATGGTCATAGAGTAGTTTCAATTAAAATTAAGTTGGCAAATTACTAAGACGTCTAAACTACTATCTCTCAAAATAATATTCTGTGGATACCTAGTGGTTCAATTTCTTAGTCACTAGTCACACTAGCTTGTCTGAAAGTTCCCTTCACATAAAATCTGAGCATACAAAAGAATGAATAATTGGAGACAAATTATTAAAAACTCAACTCCATTAAGTAATTAAATATAACATAAATTTATAAAAAAAAAAACGAGAAAGAAGAGAAACAAACCTAAATCACAACTTGACGAACGAATGAACAAAATGTAAAGTGAAGCAATGAAGAGTTTTAGGTTTTTATATGGCAAAAATTCAGATATAGGTAATTTTTAGTCCATAATTACAAGACATGGTTAATGTTTGCATAGTTACAAAACATAGATATATGTTAAATTCTTCTCTTTCTCTCACTCTTTCTCGCCTTTTACCTCTTTCTCTCTCCCCTCCTCCATTTCTGTCCCTCTATTAGTCCCCCACCTTCTTTCTCATTCTTTTATTTTTTATAATTTCAAGAATTGTATATTTGTATATAAACTATGAAAAATGTATATGTACACACTCAATATAAATTCTGCAAACTATATATATACAGATATATAGTTATTTAATATACATTATAATAATATACAAACATTCAGATATACAATTGAAAAAATAAATAAATGTACATATACAATTAACAACTTATACATATATGACTTATATAATTGACATATATGACTTATACAAATACGACTTATTCAATTGGCTAATACATATACGACTTATACAATTATATCATATATATAATTAATATATAATTTATACATATGCGCATATATATACATATACAATTAACAACTTATACATATATGACTTATATAATTGACATATACAATTGACATATATGACTTATACAATTGACTTACACATATACTACTTATATAATTACATCATATACACAATTAATATACAACTTATACATATATACATATATAATTGACACATAATATATAATTGATAACAATTTAGTTGAATTGAGAAAATAATGATTGAACTAAGTCATCTCAATCAAAATTTATTATATAAAGGATTGGAAAATATAAAAAATCAAAAAAAAAATTAAACCTAATATCAACAATACTGAAAATTACTTCAAATCTTCAATAAATATTTTAAACGGATTTTATGTGGTGATAAATCCACAAAAAAGGTTCTACAAAGTAAAATCAAGGATGATATCTTGTGATATTAAAGTGTTTTTGAGAGAAAAATAAGGAGGAAAAAAGTTGAAGAAGGTCTCTTAAAGAACACTATTATGATGTTGCTAATGTTGTTGTTTCTTTAATGTAAAATCAAGAATATTAGAGTGATTTTGAGAGAAAAATAAGAAGAAAAAAAAAGTTGAAGAAGATATCTTCAATAATCGTGCGTTTTGATGTTTCCATTGTTGCCTTCTTTTGCCAATAGAACCAAAAAAAAAAATTTAAACTACCAAATAACTATAAAATGTAATTTTTTAAAACATTAACCATACCATGTAATTAATACAGTATTTTGTCTATAATATATAATTTTTTCTTTTAATATTAATATTGGGTTTTACATTAATTTGTTACTAATGGACAAATATTATAATTAAAGGCCGAAGAATATATACCTATTTTTTGAATATAAAAAATAATAAAAATAATTAGAAAGTAGATTATAAGTAAATATTTTTTTACGTATAAGAAGTTAAAATTATATATATATATATATATACATATATATATATATAATGTCGACTTGGTTTGGGTTTGGTTTGATTTTATTTTTGCTAATACCAAACCAAACCAAGAATGAACGGGTTTTTTTGCCAACACCAAACCAATCAAACCAAACTATAAGTCAGTTTTTTCGTTGGTTTGGTTTGATTCATCGATTCGGTTTGACTTAACGGTTCAGTTTGTACACACCTAATCATAACACCTATATATCAAGTGCACCCTTTCTCAAGGTAATTAACCCATCCTCATAAATATACAACATCTTTACTCTGTTGTTACTTGTCAAGCAACACATAGTTATTTATTACATAGATATTCATTATGCTTATTAAAAAATTGCATGAACCTTTAAAAAAAAACCACATTTAACATATTAGAACTGTAAGCATCTATTTCTATACAATTTTCATGTTATTATCCATCAAACTCTATGCTAGTGGTCTAAACATGTTTTCTTACATCAAATTGTATTATGTAATTATTAACTAATGATAGTCTGCTCTTCATAAAGCATAATGTACCTTGATACTGAGTTACATTACACTAGGATTATGGAACCTTATTTTTTGACCCAAGTGAATGTATTTAGTGAAGAAATTGTGATGATATAGAAGTTGAGTCCCTTATGACCCTTCCTTCTTTGTTCTAGTAATTTATGGATTAGAACTAGCCCTAGGACATTTTAGAAGGAGGCAACTATATTAGAATAAAAACTAGGAAACGATATTTAAAACCTGCCTGGGCTATTGCCTGGACACCACTACAGTAAATCAGGTCTTCTACAACGATATTGGTGCATCAGGTAAGTGACCGCTATAGAAACCCTAAGAAGTAAGCCTATCCTGTTTTTGTTCTGTTCCCCAAATTTTGCAATCTGCACAATGAATTACCCCAATGGCCTTGAATTTATATAAAATTTTAATTTTAGTAATTTTAATCACAAATAATCAATAAAGATAGAATGGATCATTACACTAAGTAATTTGGTTAGAAGACTTTATGATAGACTATACTTGAGATGCGTCAAGTTTGGAAGGATTTTCAAATAAAAAAATATAGTAAGGTAGAAAAGACTTTTATGTATTCAGAATTTATGTTTTGTCACTACTCTCAAAATGGGGTTAATTTTGTGCAATCTTCTAGTATTTTGAAACAACTCCTTGGGTTGACTAGAATTAAACTTAAAACAGTAAGAGCGATTGAAAATAAAATATGATGTTTGAAAAATAGAATTAGGGTATATATTTAAATTTGTAAGGCTAAGAATTCATATGTATGAAGTTACACTTGGGTTTAGAATGATGTGATCACTTGAGTCTTGTTCCGATTATAGAACTTATCAGATGTTGACTAGAACAGATGTAAATTGATTGAGTGTGCTCAGAGAAGGATGTCTATAAACATTCAAGTTAAGTATTATGATTATTTTCATGGAAGTGTTAAATTTAGTAATTGTTAATGTTTAGGTTTCAAATGACTGACCTAATCAGAATGATAGAATGCAATTAGTGTCACACTACGGGTTTGATTCTATAGATTCGATAAGTGAATAAGTTGATGTGGTCAATAATAGAAGTTGTCTACATAGATTAAGATAATAATTTAGGGTTTTCATGGTAAGGTTATAATAATGGTAATGGATTATGTTATTGTAAAGTTCATAAAGATTAAAATGATGGGGCATACAGGTTATAGAGGAATTGAAAGGACTTGTACATACAAAAGGGCATTGGTTGCAATATTTATTCCTTTAAATATTAAAGGTCATAGTGCTAGATCATGAGGTATTATCTTATGGGCTTTGTGTCAAAGAATACAGAATGGTAAACAAGTTAAATAATAAGATAAAAAATATTTTATATTAGAGAGTTTAAATTATTCAAAATTATATTATGGGTGTGAGTTGAGAATTTAACATTTTAATAGCATTGCATGATACCAATTAAGAAATACTAATAAACAAGATGTCACACATAGATCCTTGGTATAGATTTGATGATTTGGGTGGAATTTGACTTTGGAGATCAGAAAAGACAAGAAGTTGTAACATTCATTAGTGAAATGTTGAATGATTTTGCATATTGGTATTAAGAGCTTACTATTGACAAATTTATTGATTTGATCTTGGTATGGGTGACAAGCAGCGACATGTGGGAAATGTCATATTTCAATACTAGATTAAATTATTCATATTAAACAGGTTGATCTCATGTGAATTATGCTTTTGAGGTGAATATTGCTACCTTGTTGGATAAAACAGCATCGTACATTATAAGGAGTTAAATAGATATTGTGTGATGTATAAAGGATACATTTTTATGGTATAAGTTTTTTTTAGAGATAAATAATTTATCCAAAGGTTTGTCATGGGAATATGATTTATTTAAGTAGTGGTGAAAGCACATAATTTGAAGATTTCTATAGATCTAATATCAATATCTAATTCAATATCTTAAAATCATAGAAACGGTACTATCATACTAGGATTTAGGAGCATGATAAAATTTAGTCCTGGAAAAGTTCTCTATATTCACACTCCTAAAAGTATCTGAAAAAAAAACTGAGATTCTCTACTTTAACTAATTAACCACTGACCTGTTGGGCCTTTTAAAGATGCAATCACCATCATCCTTTCCATTCAACAAGGTGAAAGGACCCTTTAAAGTTTATACTAAAATATCAACAAAATTAATGCAAAAAGTAAATATTCATATTCATGGTTATAAATAGAAAATTCACCATTTATCCCTTTTTCATTCATAATAACATTGAAACCATCCCAATTGACCAAGGCAACCTCTGATATTCGATTAAAAAGTAGAAGTAATTCCATAAGCTCAATCTTTTCAATGTATTAATTTAGCATAAACCACTGTAAAAATGAGAGATTTACCAGAATTATTGAGTCAATTATAAAGTCATATTTTACTCAATATCAACCAATATCCCAACATAGATATTCTAGTGCAAAAACATAGATCCTCCAAATAATTATAATTACCATACTGCATGTCCAATCTTCTTTTGTATTTATCTAAGTGACTTGCATTATGAAAGAATCCACTAATATAATAAATAAAATGCTATGACATTTGTTTTGAATTTGAACTTGTGAAAAGAATGATGCGTTCTCATGGACCATATGTTTCAAAATAAGGCTTTGTTCTTTATTTAAAATTAAATTTGACATTTTTTGGGACCGTGGATTTGTTGTTTTTAACTTTTTTTTTCTTTTCTTCCCTTTCAAAAGTGCCTATTGTGATAACCATGGATCCTTTTAGACTTGATTTATGTTATGTTTATTATTCCTTCTTTATTATATTCTTCAAACTTTTCATAAAATTTATTATTTATTTGCAGCTCTATTGAATCTTGAATATGATGAATTCTATTATATAGGACCATAACTGGAGATGTAATCTTACAAGGCACAACTACTTGTGGCTCTGATGTAGCCATCAATTTATTTTTTATAGATCCTTTAAGACCAAGAGCATGCATAGGATACTTAATTAGTTCTAGATATCTTTCTATCCTTTATAGGTCCTTATCTATTACTCCAATGCAATCTACCAATAATGGTTCATGATAGGTGGTTATCTCCAATCAATGTAGCAGTTCATCCTGATTACTGTTACACTTTTTAGTAATTTCGAGGTAATAGAATAAGTCACTTCTCTTTGTGCCTGATTGCCCTTTTTACATGTACGTCTAAGAACATCCTCGACAACTATTGCAAAATTTTTAATATTACCACTGGAGTAGAAAGGGATATGTCCTAGTAACACTTTGAGTATCATGTTATTGATGTTGACTTGGTATCCTTATGTTTAAATTTATGATTGTTGTGTCTACAATAGTTGTATGTGTATATCTCATTTGTGTTGTTATATCGTTCCTTGCTTGTTGATGTATGTCTTTGATCCTAGATTCTCTATTTGTTGTGGGCTTTTCTATATCATTTTTATTTGTATCCCAACCTCCCTACCTTTAGTAGTCTTCTTTATGTTAGTAATTATTATCTGATCATCCTGATGGGTATTTCCTTATTTATTACTTGCATAAATATCTTCTTCAATTAATGTTTCAAAGAAATTTTCAGTATTAATTCCTTTATCTAGTGGTGTCTTGATAGTATCACTTAGAAAATTGTCTAAATCATTTTCCATTTTAAATCTTCTGCAAGTCAAATTTCATCTCTCTCTATCAGTAATTTCCTTTCCTTCTAATAAATCCATATGCTTATAAGTACCTTCTGTTGCTCCTGTTCTTCTTGATATCCTTCACTACTCTTGTCATTCATTTGTTTTCTCAATTCTAGGTGTTGACTCCTGCATTTAGCTTCAATTTATCCTTGAAGTTTGCAACTCCTGCAATACTTTGGTAAAAAAATTATATTGAATATCTATGCACTAACCTCTTACTTTATTAGTATTTTCATTTACAACTTCAGTATCTATTTGATCAGGACACTTGGCTAAGTACCTTTTATGATGAGTTTATTTTCACTTTTGATGGATAAAATATTTATATTTTTTTAAGTTTTATTGTGATGTATTCAAATAAAATTAGGTTAATATTTCTATTTAGCTTAGTAAATTGTTAATCATTAACTTTTTAGTTTACTTTTAATATCTCTATTTAGTTTGAAGTCAAAAGATATTTAGTTTCACAGATTATTCAAATTATTTTTGTGTGAATTTGAGAATTGATCAGTAAGTAGTAACACATTGTAATTCATCATCTTAGTAAATTGTTAATCATTAACTTTTTAGTTTACTTTTAATATCTCTATTTAGTTTGAAGTCAAAAGATATTTAGTTTCACAGATTATTCAAATTATTTTTGTGTGAATTTGAGAATTGATCAGTAAGTAGTAACACATTGTAATTCATCATCTTAATGGGTCAACCCAACCTGATCTATCAAATTCCATGGGCTGGGCCAAACCATGTTGATGAGCAAAGTTCATAAATGGCCCTAAAATAAGTTGTTCTTGATATTTTATCCACTATATAAAAAAGTATTATAAAAATAGCCTCTATAAGGGGTGGTCTTGATTTTTTGGCCCCTCTTAATAACTGTTACATATAAGACACATATTTTAACTTTTTTCTATAAGGTAAACCTTTAAGATATTTCAAGAGAATGAATTTGCACAAATTGAACTGATATTGTACATTTTACACAAATATTAGAAATAGATATGTTGCTCATAAAGAAAAAGATCTAACTCTTTCCCATAAAGCACATGTTTAGGATATTTTAAGATAGTTAACCTCCTTAATGGGTGAGAAGTTTTGCCAACTTAAATATGTTGCCCATAAGGCAC
This sequence comes from Capsicum baccatum var. pendulum, assembly GCA_030864225.1. Taxonomy (NCBI): domain Eukaryota; kingdom Viridiplantae; phylum Streptophyta; class Magnoliopsida; order Solanales; family Solanaceae; genus Capsicum; species Capsicum baccatum. The sequence continues at coordinate 116,489,700 of CM061560.1, forward strand.
TTGTTCTAACTCATACCTATAAGGCATAAATTAAGGATATTTTAAGATGGTAAACCTGTAGAATTAATAACCACTGGCTTTGTCTTATAGTCAAATGGTAGAACTTATATGGGGTGGGAGGATTCAAGACCACACATTTTGGTGAGTAAAATTTTAAAACAAACAGTTTGGGGAACACCAAAGATAATTTCCACAATATCAATAGCTCTAGCATTATAACTTATACCTTGTTTGGTTAAGCATAAAAAATTATCTTAGTACATATCAAAAATATAATTTTGATGACAAAAAATTTGTGTTTGGCCAATAAATGTCAAAAAACACTTTTAAGCAGCAATTAGTGTTTGGCCAAGCTTTTGCTAGTTCTTTCTAGTGTATTTTTCACAGAATTATTTTTTTACTTGAATTATGAGTAGGGATGTTGAAAGGGTGTGTTGAAAAAGTTTTGGAATATTAGAAAGGGATTCGGGTTCATTTTGGGACCCCAAGGCAGTAAGGGTTCATGATAGTAGTGTGGCATAGCACTTAGAATCTACTATAAGAGCGTGGCAAGCTAGCTACCCTCCGTGATAGCGCCACATTACTATTTTAATTTTTTCTAGTTTTTGCTTTTTCACATGGGTGGAGGGGATTTTTGGTCCTTTACCCCTTACAAACTTTAAATTACTTTGATGACCCTTTTCCTTTCAGTTATCAAGGTCAAAACCTTACTTTTCCTCTTTAACTCCCAACCCAAGAAAATTTAAGGGCTTTATATGGAATTCACCATTCAGGCTCTAAACTTTGTATTCTCTTCAATTTTTTTGATATTTCAAGTATGTTTCTCATTCCCTAACTTGTATTTTAAATCTATGGTTTTGAAATTGGGTTGAGGGTTTTTGTGGTTAAATTTGAATTACTTTTTTCATATTTTAAATGGATTATTCATGCATTAATTGATGGTTTTGGGACTTATTTGGTGCATTGTGATGATGGTTGGAATGGGTGACATGGGTTTTACCAAAATTGATGAATTTTGGCATGAAAATGACATTAACCTCCACCCATATTGTAACTTAATTTTAAATATGGGTATTAGAATATTTAAATTTTCTTTGAACCCATTGCATTACATTAAAGGGTAAATGGATAAATATGATTTTGGAATGTCCTTAGTAGCAATGGATTTGAATTTAAAAATAAACTTGAGTGTCTAGTGGTTATGTGGATTGGTCTGGCATAAATGAAATAGCTTCCAAGCATATTGGTATGACGACACCAAGGTGGTAAATGCCTTAATAAAAGACTCCCTAGTTAATGGTTGGTTTATGTGCAAATTATTTTAATTTAGATTTAAAGAAAATTATATAGCTCACCATGAAGGTGTAGTCCCGGTGAGACCAATACTGAAAACTACGTTTGCCTACATTGGGGGTCTATATGACCATATGTATGAGTACACATTATATTTTTCATGGCTATCGCCTTGGTATGTTTAGCCTTTCCTTGATACATGCGACTAACATGGACTGAGGGCCTTTCGGCAAGGGGAGTTAGACCCATATTGCCCGTAGGTGCCTTTAGGATGGAGGGAGCTATATATAGTTTAGGATAATGGTTTAAACTATCATGTTAATGAACCCTTGTCCCTATCCTAGCATCCTATATATGTATATATGAATGTTGTGCATGTGATTTTGACTGGTATTTGATAAATGTAATATTTTACCCCTTTCTCTTGAGTTACATGTCATTGCTTGCCCTATTAACCATCCCCAAATACTACATCATTTCTTGATGTAGGTTCGGAGGACTTTTTCATTTCTCATGTGAAGTGTTAAGTGGTTGGGTAAGTCTATTGATCTGTTGTGAAGTGGTGAGCCTCTATCTTTTGGAAGGCTCGGTCATTTCATTTGTTTCAGGATTGTCTTAGTATTTTTTTGGGATTCTTTTTGTCATAGTCGGGGGCATGTCAAGACATAGTTGCTATTTCTAGTTTATAGGCTTTCATGGATAGTATGTGGATGTTATGGTCTTTTGTTTTGACTCTTAGATTTTCTTTTGATTTATTTATCTCTTGTATTGATTTGGTTAGTTTGAACTATTTTATTTTGTTGTGTTCTTGAGGTAAGGATAAGGGGGTGGTCCTTGACCCATGGTGGGCTTGAGATGCCCGTCACGGCCAGGTTTGGGTTTGGATCCTGACAAAACTTTTTTTGCTACTCCCAAGAAGAGCTAATTTTCTTCGAAAAATTTAGTCAAACACCTCATTTTTTAAAAAGTAAGCACTTCTGAAATCTACATACTTTTAGAGCAAAATAAACTTGACGAAATGGACTATTAACCTCTGATTTGACACCCCTCCTAATTTCACATTTTGTTCTTTCCACGTGGAATTCTGAAAAGATGTAGGATTTCCTTGAAAATCCTTACTAAATGGTTTTATATCCCAAGAAAATAACTCTAATCATAATATACTAAAATCCTAGACCTAGCCTCAACAATACAAATTAGTTTAATCTTAAAATATAAAATGTTATCACAGATAGGAAATAGTGGATTGCAGCCATGATATATTTTAGCCATTTGCATATGCTCCATTTCGAGGTGACATGAGCACTTTCTCAGCGTTTTCTCCAACTAATTTTCTCAAAACTTTCAATTCTTAGCCTTCCCCTTACGGATTCTTGTGTTAATTAGTGTATCTCCATTCCAAGACATCCCTTCTTTCTCTACCTTAATTTACTACTTGTTCTTCTTCCAAATATATCTATATAGGCTTTCTCCTTCCAATCACCTTTACTTGTAACTTTTTAACATAACACACTTAGTAAAAAATTAATATAATATATTTATCATATTGTTCCTATTAGTTGATGTTTAGTAATAAGCATTGAAAAGTGATTTGAGAATAAGTAACTAATGCAAAGGATAACAAATTTTTTTTATTTTCTTGACTTTCCAAAAATGACAAGTAAAAATGAAAATCAAATAAGAAAACAGTGATTAGTAAATTCGAATGGAGGAAGTATCATGAGCTCAATTAAAATTGAAGATATTTTGCTCTTTATATTTCATATAACTTGGTCCATGTTGACTAGACACAACTCTTAAAAATACTTTTGTCAAGGATATGTTATGAAAAAACCTAGGTTTTTGTCCCTTAGGAAATTTCCTAGATTTCTAGTCTTTGGACAGGATACGAGTAGGGAAAATGACATGTACACTTGGATACGAGTTGTATGGGTTAGTCGTAAGCTAACCAGTGTTGGTTGGTGGGTTGGATTTGGTTTCTTAAATGGGTACAATTTGTTTGGTACGAGTCGAAATGGTGGATACAGATCATTTTTTTGGGTCTTTCCTTCACTTAATCTTAGACTTGGTAGACTAACTTAGATCTTGGTATGAGTGGCTCACCATGAGCGATAAGACAGAGTATGAGTCGTATCATGGACTCGTATGGTCGGCAGTGTTCAAACCTTTTTAGATTCTGTTTTTCCAAGGATACAGATTGTGGTTACTACTCGTATACATGGATACAATATGGTATGGAGTGAGTCGTACATTGGACAGTGTTGGGTCCAAGGGAAATAGCCTTGGACACGAGTGGTGGGTACCACTCAAATTAGAGGGTACAACTGGTATCGATAGTCATATCCCAAAGATGGGATTTTAGTGCAACATAAGTAAGGGCAAGCTGGACATTTCTCCACTTAACTTAATAAGTCCTCACGACTTTTAACTCACTTGGGATGTTATTTTCCCTATTATTCTATTCTCTAACAGTTAGAAAACACTCTTTAATCCTCTCTAATGTTCTTTGGAAAAGAAAGCTAGGGTTTTATCTTAGGCATTAATTTATGGCTTGTGTTGGTAATTTCTCTCCACCATTTACTTAATTTAAGATATTTTCTCTTCCCTCATTTTTAGTTCCAACTAAAGGCATGGTTTTATATAATGTTTTCATGGTTTGATTATTGTATGGTTTTGGGTTTTCAAATATAATTTGGGATTTTTGGTTATAAATGCTTTTTTATGGTTTTCCCAAGCTTTTATATGCTTTAATAGTGGTTTTGTATAATTAGTTGCATGGGAATGGGTATTTGGTAATTGGATTTAGTTTTAGAAATACCATGCCCGCAATATGTTTGATAAAATGCCTATACAAATGCTTTCACTGCATTGTTGGAATTTTAATAGAACTTATGCATGATATAAACTTTGTAATGGAACCCTAAATGGTTAAATGGTTTGGGATGGTCAAAATTGAATGGTTTGTGGTTTAATAACCATTCTTCTGGGTATAATTGAATCCCCCAAGTAATAATAATAATGGAGCACTTGTGGGGTACATGGGAATACTCCAAGTTAATTGGATAATGTGATATATGGGTACATTGGAATCCCTTGATCTCAAAAAGGATTGGCTAGGGACAATACCTGTAAGTTATAGTCGGTATGACGATACCACTAGATATCGCCTTGGTTAATAATAATTGTTTAGTTTGTTGAAAATTATTTTAATTGGTCAATAAAGGTGGGTTGTGATAGATATTCGTGATGGAGAGAGTCTAATGGATGAACAGAAGAAACTTATGTTTGCTGACATAAGAGGAATGTCATGGCGACCTTTTATAATACTATAAGGTACATGAGAATTCTCTAAGTACACTGTATATATATCATAAAGGGTGAAGGATAGTTGGGAATACTTACTCTTATGGTATCTCTGATTCCTGTGGCTACAAATATCAAGGCTTATTTAGGGGGTTACATTGGACCAATATGCCTGTGGGTGGTTAAGAAAGGTTAAGCTACACATACCTAGGTTAATGGTTTTAAATGCATGCTAAACTCGGCTTTATTTTTTAGCATAGCTATATATATGTATGTTTTGTATGCATATGGATGGTTTACTATGTTTTGTTAAATGGCATTATTTTATCCTTACCCTGAGTTCATGGTAGTTTTCACCATCTAACCTTTGTTCAGGCAGCTGTATCCCCACGTGATGGAAGAACCGACCATTCCACTCCTTCTGCATAGTGATCAGAATTTGAGATCATCTATTGATTAAAGTGTTGGGCTTCCATCTTTCTAAAAGGCTCTATTTCATGGATGTTATTTCATACTTTGGTTTATTTATGGATATTGATTTTGGTTATGGGTGGGGACATATCCCAACTAAATTTTGGTATTCTTTTGGCTAAAGGCTTTTGTGAAACTATAATGGGTTGGTATGGTTGGGATCGGTATTAGAGTTAGCCATGATATTGGCATTGTTATTGGGGCTGATACCGTAGGACAAAATCTTTCACTATTTTATTATCTTTTATTTTGGTATTATATAATTATTATTGAACATATATGGCTATGGTTTGGATTATGGTTTGGTTGGTATTGGTTATCAATTGGGTATCAGATAGTTAAACTCATTTGGGTGGTCACAGATATATACCTATCCCAGATTCTTAGATTACGTAATAACACTATCTTATTTTATGTTATGAATTCATAAAACTCAGGATATACATAGGGTCGATTAGGTAAAAGGGGCAGTCCCTGGTCCTGGTTGGACTTGGGATACCTATTACGATAAGCCCCATGTTTGGGTCATGTTAAGTTTGTATTAGAGCTCTATGTTCATGGTTAATTGCTGGTCCACAAATTCGTGTCGAGTAGATTATCTTTTAAGGGTGTGTATCACACTACACACCCTACAATCATAAGAGAGAGTCTACAAGACATTTAGGAATGTTTTACTTTCTTGGTACTCTATTCTCAAGCTTGGATTTTAAGTCCCTGAATTTTCTTTAATCCAATTTTGTTCGCTTTTTAGATCATGCCTCGATGATCTTCAACACAAGAAAATTCTTCTGTCCTATCTGGGGATGATGTTCATGTAGTACTCCCTACACCTAATGTTCGTACTCGATCCCAAGGTCTTATCCCTGATTGTTTTAGAGTTCCAAAGGTTGCTACTACCATATTAAAGTTAAGACTAATGCAAAATTTCACCAATCAATTAATGTTATTGATCAGCTGGTTGCTACTCATACTGAGAGGGATGCCACTGGTGTTTTATTTGTTGAATCCAATATGGTTGATCAATTTATGAAGATAAATCCTCCTATGTTTATTGAGTTAAAGGTGGAGGAGATTACTTAGGCTTTCTTAGATGAAATGGAGAGAATCTTCAGGGTGATCCAGGCCACGAATATGGAAGGGGTAAACTTTACAGCTTATGATCTCAAGGATGTTGCATAACAATGGTACGAGGAGTGGGATAGGGATAAAGGTGATGGTGAGAAGTTGTCCTTATAGAAGTACTTTTCTAATGCTTTCTTGGATCACTTCTTTCCTCATGAGCTGAGGGAAGTGAAGGTAGAAAAGTTTGTGAATCTTAAGAGGGGAAAAATACCTATCAAGGAATATGTCTAATACTTTCAGGTATGTCCACTGTTATATGATCGAGGATGGAATGATTCTTCATGAGATATGCTTTCAAGATAGATTTCAAGATATCCATACGTCTGTCGATGAAGATAGATTAGAATTCAATAATGTCAACATGTCATCATGAGAGATCACAACACAGCAGAGAGATATTAAGAAGAAGATGATTATGAGTCTGATCTGAGGTGTCAGATGTAGTCTTTTGATAATTTTCTAATCATGGTTGTTTTCTTTCGCTAGCTAAGATTGTGATTTGATGTTGTAGGTAGTGATTCTGTAGATGTCAATATCTATATATGTTAGGTAGATGTATATTATTTGATGAGAGAAGGATATTAGTATTTATGAGTGAATATAGATGTTATAATTATTTTATTTCTTTACTATCAATTTGTTGTTAAGTGTAGTGCATTTGGCTCAAGATGATTCTTCTTAGCTGTTTCATCTGGTTGTGCTGCTTAGTTGGTGTTTCTGTATGTAGTGACAAGCTTTAGGTAGTGATAGATCTAGAATGGAAATATTAGATGGAATTCTCAGTTGACTTTTCCATGCTCTCCTTACTGGTTTTGTGCTCGTCTTAATTGTAATTTTTCTGATTAACGGAAGGATAAGTTCTTTAAATGTGGTTGGCCAGGCCATATACTAAAAAATTATCCAGTTGGTAAGGGTGATTCGGGAGCAGCCAAAGATCTGATTGCTTCATCTTTTGCTCCTTTGCCTAGTGGTGTTGCTTCGGTATGTGCTCCTATTTCTAGTACCAACACTGGCCAAAATAGGTTGTATGCTCTTGCATCTCAATGAGAATTTAAGGCATCCCCTTATGTCATTACTGGTATGATACAACTCTTTTCACGTGATGTGTACTATCTATTTGATTCAGGGTCCACTCTTTCCTATGTGACCCCATATGTGGTTGTATGTTTTGGTTTTGATGTTGAGGTTGTTTCAGATCCTTTTTATGTTTCTACCTCAGTAAGTAACTCTTTTATTGCTAAAAGAGTTAATAAGGGGGGTATGATATCTTTTGGTAGCAAGCAGACCATAGTAGATCTGTTTGAGCTGGATATGGTGGATTTTGATATTATTTTGGGGATGGATTGGTTACATTCTTGTTACGTATCCTTAGATTTTTGGACTGGTAAGGTTGTATTTATGTTCGTTGGTGAATCGATTATAGAGTGGGAGGGTGGTTCCCTAGCTCCTAGGAGAAGGTTTATTTCTTATCTTAGAGCTCAGAGATTAATTTCCAAAGAATGTCTTAATCACTTGGTTAGAATTAATGATTCTAACTCAGAAGGTCTATCTTTTCTTTCGGTTCCATTGGTTAGTGACTTTCCTGAGGTATTTTTGGATGATCTTCCTGGTGTTCATCTGGGTAGAGATATTGAATTTGGTATTGATTTGGTTCCAAATGCTCGTCCAATATCAATTCCTCTTTATAGAATGGCTCCAGCTGAGTTGAGGGAACTCAAGAAACAAATTAAGGATCTTCTAGATAAGGGGTTTATTCATGCTAGTGTATCACCGTAGGGTGCACCGGAGTTGTTCGTGGACAAGAATGATAGTTCCTTTTGAATGTGCACTGAGTATCGGTAGTTAAATAAGGTAACAGTCAAGAACAAGTATCCTCTTATAAGGATAGATGACTTGTTTGATCAGTTGCAAGGTGCCATGTTTTTTTCTAAGATAAATCTCTGGTCTGGGTATCATCATATAAAGATTAGAGAGGAGGATATCCCTAAGATGGCTTTTCATACTCGGTATGGGAACTTTAAGTCCTTGGTTATGTCATTTGGCTTGACTATTGCCCCACCGGCATTTATGGTTTTGATGAATAGAGTATTCATATAGTTCTTAGATCCTTTTGTTATTGTGTTTATTGATGAATTTTTTGTATATTTTCAAAGTGAGGGAGATCATACCAATTACCTCCGTATGCTATTGCAAACCTTGAAAGAGCAGTAGTTGTATGCTAAAATTTCCAAGGGTGAGTTTTTGTTGAACGCTGTGACTTTTATTTGTCATATTATTTCTAGTAAGGGGATCATGGTGGATCCTCAAAAGGCTGTGGTAGTTAAAAAGTGGCCTAGAATTATAACTCCAACCGACATTCAGAGCTTTTTAGGTTTGGTTGGGTATTATAGGAGGTTTGTGGAGGGATTTTCTTTGATATTGCTTCATTGACTATGTAAACTCAGAAAAAGGTAATTTTTTCTTGGTCAGAAGCATATGAAGGGAGATTTCAGAAACTTAAGGATAAGATGACTTCAGTTTCATTTCTTACCTTGCCAGAAGGAACGGAGGGGTTAACAGTTTATTGTGTTGTGTCCTGGGTGGGACTTGGTTGTGTTTTTATGCAGCATGGGAAAGTGATTGCCCATGCTTCTAAGTTGTTGAAGGTGCATAGAGAAATTATACGACTCGTGATTTGGAGCTATTGGCGGTGGTTTTTTCTTTGAATATCTGGAGACATTATTTGTATGGAGTGCATGTAGACATCTTTTTTATCATAAGAGTCGATAGTATGCGTTTACTCAAAAGGAACTAAATCTAAGGCATAGGAGATGGTTGGAGCTTCTAAAGGACTATGATATGAGTCTTCACTACCACCTAGGTAAAGCTAATATAGTTGTTGATACTCTTAACAGGTTATCCATTGGAAGTTTGGCTTATGTGAAGAAAGGAAAACGAGAATTGGTGAAGGATATTCACTACTTAGCCAATCTTAGAGTTTGCCTCTTGGACTCCAATAATCGTGGGGTGATGGTATAGGAAGTGGTTAGGTTATCTCTTGGTGTAGAGATCAAGGAAAACCAAGTCCTAGATCTGTCTTGATGAAAATCTAGAGTTATTTTGGTGCAAAAAAGGTAATGGTCTTTGAGATCAGTGGAGATGGTACTTTATAGTACCAAGGAAATTTGTGTATTCCTAATGTCGATGGTTTGTGACAAAGGGCTTTTGATGAGGCGTATGAATCGCGCTATGTTGTTCATCCTAATTTAACAAAAATATATGATGATCTCAAGGAGATATATTGGTGGAATGGTATGAAAAGGGATATGACTGATTTTGTAGCCAAGTGCATGGTGTTCCAATAAGTCAAAGTTGAGTACATGATGCCTGGTGGGTTGTATCAAGAAATGGATTTGCCCGAATATAAATAGGAGGTAATCATTATCGATTTTTTTATAGGTCTTCCTCGATCTCGAAACCAATTTGATTTGATTTGGGTCATCGTAGATAGGATGAAAAAATCTAATCACTTGTTGCCACTGAGGTCTACCTTTTCGATGGAGGACTGTGCGAAGTTGTATCTGTATGAGATAATAAAGCTGCATAGGGTACCTATTTTGATTGTCTCTTATAGTGGTATACAGTTTTCACGCATTTCTGGTGGTCTTTCCAGAAGGGATTGGGTGCTAAGGTGAGTTTGAGTATTTCTATTCATCCGCAGATGGATAGGCAAGTAGAAAGGACTATTCAGAAATTGGAGGATATGCTTTAGGCATGTGTGTTTGACTATGGTGGCAGTTGAGTTGAGCATCTACCTTTTGTAGAGTTTGCTTTCAACAATAGCTATCATTCTAGTATTGGGATGGCCCCATTCAATGTATTATATGGTAGGAGGTGTAGATCTCCTATTGGTTGGTTCGAGTTTGGTGAGGTAGATATGTTCAATCCAAATTTGGTTTATCAGGTTATGGAAAAGGTGAAGGTTATTCGGGATAGTCTTAAGGCTACCCAAAGTTGCCAAAATCCTATGTGAATGTAAGTCATAGAGTCTTGGAGTTCGAGGCTGGGGATAAGGTGTTCCTAAAGGTATCTTCCATGAAGGGAGTAATTCAGTTTGGTAAAAATAGGAAGCTCAGTCCCCAATTTATTCGTCCTCATGCAATTTTGCAAAGGCTTGCTAATTTGGCTTTTGAATGGAGTCGCCTTCTAGATTGAGCTCTATTCATTCGGTATTTCATGTATCTATGTTAAGGAAGTGCCTTGGTTATCCTTCTTCAGTGGTTCCTTTGGAGGTCTTGGGTATCTTGGATTCTCCTCGTATGAAGAGGTCTCGGTCAAAATCTTAGATAGGCAGGTTCGTCAGTTACCGACCAAGGATATGGCCTCGGTTAATCTTATATGGTGAAACCACAAGGTAGAAGAGGATGCATGGGTAGTGGAGGAGGATGTGAAGTCCATATATCTGCATCTGTTTTTTCTTCTGGGATTTATGCAGAAGGTATTTGTTCTTCAACATACTTTTTTTTTCAAACTTTGTTGAAGGAAAGATTAATATATTTGTATCTTTGATTTCTAAATTGGTTAAATGTTGGATAGATATTAGATAATGCAAATAATTTTTTCTTGTGGTTCCCCTACAATGTCCGTCATTCGCGGATGAATGTTCTTTGTGGGGGAGACTGAAACACCCTGGGTTTCCGGCCCTTAGAAAATAACCTGGATTACTGGTCTCTGGACAGGTTATGACTAGGGGAAATGACTCGTACACTGGGGTACGAGTAGTATGCGTTAATCGTATGGTAGCCAGTGTTGGTTGGTGGGTTGGATTTGGTTTCTTGAATGGGTATGATTTTCTTGGTACGAGCCGTATCGGTGGACACGGGTTGTTTGGTTTGGGTCTTTCTTTCAGTTTATCTTAGACATGGTAGACTAACTTAGATCTGAGTATGTGTCGTAAAATGGACTCATATGGTGGTTAGTGTTCAATCCTCTTTAGACTCTATTCTACTAGGGGTATGGATCATGGGTACTAGTCGTATGCATGGATAGGACATGGTTTAGGGTGAGTCGTACCTTGGACAGTGTTGGGTCCAAAGGAGATGGCCTTGGGTACGAGTAGTGGGTACCACTAGTATTGGAGGGTACGAGTGATTTGGATAGTTGATAATGTTCAACTTACTAGTTAATTTAAAAGCAAGGAGGTAGTCATCAATATATTAACCCAACTTTGTAGTCGGGTTCGAATCCACGAGGAACAATATTAACGGTGACTAAATTAGTTTGAAATGATAGATACTAGATAAATTCAAACCTATAGTACAAAAAGATAAAAATAAGGGGTTTGAAAGATATCACATTTAATATTTCATATTTTTTTGGATTTTCTAGTGTTAATTCGGGGCTATGAATAATTAGTCTAAACACTAAGGCACAAATATTCAGATTATACTTTTCTAGGGGCAAAATATGCATGGAAACATGATAATTAGGTGCATGTTCTAATTGATGATGATGTCGTAGGCTAGGTTGTAAGTCCTTGGAGATAGTTTATCAATATAGCCTCAAAAATTTCACTCATTGTCTCTTTCGAGTACCTAACGAGTGTGTCTAATAAAGCTACCTATTACCTCAATTAGGCATCCTTATTTCTCGGATAATACATGAGGAATAGTCTACTTCACAATCATTATTATGTCTAAGATAGTTAAAATTTAGCAAACTATGCCAACAATTATTTACTATTGCATTGGTTCCCACATCCCTCTTTCAAGGATGATGTGGGTTCCTAAAGTTCACCCAAACCCTTCTTTCAAAGATAGATTGAGCTTTCAAGAGTTAGGGATTTTCACCCACAAACTCATTTGAGTATTTGAGATTTTCACCCACAAATCCCAACCAATTTACTCAAGCAACAATAGAACCCATCAATCAACACATTAACATATGCACAAATAAATCACAACACACATGCAATCACACCTTATTCTAGCATAATCCTAAGGATAAAAGTTAGCTACTCATAAGATAAATAAGTAATGATTTTACCCACAATCTCCATTGATTTGACTTGAGAAAATCTAAGTGAATGATACTTCAAACTATGAGATCCCACAAATCTTCAATGGGAGTTCATTAATTCTTCACTTAGAGGTGACTCACAAATATTCTTCACCCAAAATTTATACAATATTGTTTTCTCTAAGAATAGAGGTGACAAAACCTAGAACAATGTCTAAAAATTAGGGAAGATAGATTATGATGAACGAATAGGGTTGAAGTCCCCCTTTTGTCAAATTTGGGATCAGCCACATGCATTAATATTTCTGCCCTTGGGCGGCTGCATTTTTTTTCTAGACTATGATTGCATAGGCTTGGCCGCAACATTGCCAATTACGACCGCCATTAGCTCATGCAACCGTGGTAGGTTGACCTCATTGACTGAATGCAATCATAGTCCTCAGACCACGACTGTGGTATCTGAGTCCATGTCTGCTTCAGGTCTTCAGTTGCACTTTCTTGCTTCCTTTCGATCCTTTTTGGCTCCAATCCTCATATTTTCATCGTATCAACACTGTGCCTACAAAATGTGGATAATATTACATTCAATCATAATTATGTTTTATTTATTCACTCAAAGCATGGTAATGTGCATGAATGTTGAGTACAAATGAGTGGTAAAATCACCACTCATCATCACCCCCAACTTAAAGCTTTGCTTGTCCTCAAGCAACACTACTCTTTATCATGAGACATTACATTTTTATGCCCAACTTTCATTCCTCAAAGATCAAAATGTCTTCAAGCTTAGTCACTACCACAAGTAGCTCATTCCACATGGGCTAAGCTATTCTTACTACACCCCTCATAATAAAATGCAATATGTAAGGATGCACAAGTCTTTAAAGAGCAGCCGAGCAACAACAACCAATACTCTAAAAGTAACTCCTTTTTGATCAAAATTAAGCTATACTCCATTTTCCTCAGACACCGCAAGATGAAAAAATCACCTACCTCAACTCATTCCCATGCCTCCTTACAATAAAAAAAATCCACATTCCAAACCACCCGATATGCAACAATGAATTTAAGTGCAAAAACTCTGTTCTTCACAAAATAACCCTCTAAGTCAACAAGTATCGTACTATATGATTGTCCTCAATTTTTAATCTCCACTATAAAGAAAGTAAATGTTTGGAGATCTCAAAGGACTTTTTGAGCTTGTAATGTTGGATCGGGTTTGGGTAGGATATTATTTGGGAAAAACATGGCTAGAACATCTACATCACACTATTTAATCCACTTTTTTTACTATGGGCCACTTCTCTTTGATCTTTTCTCTTTTAATATGTCTACTTTTTGTTTCCTTTGTTCACCCATTTTCTTCTATTTTTTTCTTCCAATTTTCATGTAATTCTTTCCTTTGTTTGGCCCTTTTTTTTATTCATTTATTTTCAATGCTTGGGCCCCTAGGCATTTCACTAAACAAACTTCGTGGCTCCAAACTTACTTGCATCAATCTTCACCACCCCTAACTTAGGCTTTATGCTTGAAGTGGCATTTTCACGTTCAAAGAGGGTATGGTTCAAAAGAAGGACAAAAAAAAGGGTGCAGGGCTTGTAATGTGCTTTCCAAAGAAGGATCCAAAGGCTCAAAGTGGGTAACTAAGGGTTACACTTATTCATGGGTAGGCTTTTTATGCTAGAGTGGGATTCCAATGACACAAACATGACCAAAGATTATTTTTCCAACCAAATACAATCAAAATTAACCTTTAAAGACTAACGGGGTAAGTTCTAGATAACACAAGTATACAAGAAATGAATGAAAAAAAACTCACTACACATGGTCATGAAAAATTCGCCTAGGAGGCTCAATTGCCCTTCCTGTTAGAGGAAAAATTGGAGTATCTATAACTATTATCAAGTCAAATATGTATAGAGTCACAAAAAGAGAAAGATTTTTGTTACCGGTTTCTTAAGTCCATGCCCTTGATATTTTAAAAAAAATGTTTGGATGGAGGGGGTTTGTTTGGCATTTTCACCACGATCAATTTGCTAAATTAAGGCTATAACCAAAGCTTTAGCCTTACATTTCGGCTTAATATGGGCAAACAAACCATATGGATACTCAGACTTCGCCAATGGTGCATAATAGGATCCAAATTTATAATGCCACAGGTGCTCAAACATCCCTTGCATTAATGACCTAGATGCCACAGGTACTAGGAATTTCCCTGCATCTATGCCTCAAAACCCAAACACGACACTTTACCCTTAAGAATGTCATCACTCAATCTATCATAAGGCAAGGCTCATCATGCATCATCATGATCAGAATAAAACTAAAATAAAAAGAAAAACTAAAAATAAAACTACATGATAATCCTTGAAAATGTGGGCACCATTAGAGTACCCAAATATAGAATCCAAAAACAAGTTAAAAATAGCATCCACAACGTCATTAAAATAACAAAAAAAAATATCCGGTAATACATCAAAACAATTCAAGTATTGGGAAAGACACCCCCAACTGAAAGGAAAGTAGTGTCCTCACTGCATGTGTAATAAAGAAAGAGTAAAAGGGGTCTCCCTGAATCTGCATTAGGAGTTGTCCTCTCCTGTTGAATCTGCACCATTACCACTAGTATCATCATCTGACCAATCTACATGGGCCTCATCATCACTCTCCAACCTAGGTGAAGGTATTCGATCATTGGTTTTATGAACCTTAAAGATGCCCTTTACCCCTTTCCACTCTAAAGAATTTATCTCTCTTCTTCTCTCTCTTCACCATCTTCTTATGCAACTCCAAGATATCCCTATGTGATGTATCCAAGGATGGATAAACTTTCTATATTCTAGCAACTGCAGATCCTTGCTTCTTCTTTTCCTCTCGGTATATCTCCTAATGTGATTAAGCTACATATGAATAGAAAATAATGAAGAATATTAAGCCAAAGCCTAGCCTCAGCTGTGACGTCATTTATCAAAATATCCCTCTTGGTGGTGGTCCAAAGAACTTCATTGCCCATACATAATATAATTGTCATCCAGGTCCCTGGCTCGCATTCCTTTGCTTGGAACTACCCCATTTCAGCATATGGGAGCCAATATATCGCATCAATATACTCTTCTCTAAAGTTCACTTGCAAACCCCAAATTGTCATCACCATGATTATGAGTAATACTATGAGAAAATTCAGGTAGAACTCACATACCCAATACTTATTGGCATAGCAGGGGTTTGGGGAAAAACACATCCACCTGGTAGCAGTGAGTTGGGCATGGAATGCTGGGAGCTTCTCCTCAACTTTATCAAGCAAAATACCCCATTCTGGGAGTAAATTTGTCCTTGGAAGATCACTGTAGTAGAGGTTTTGGAATTCGGCGGCCATGAACCTGGTGCTTTCAAAGTCTTCCATCTTTAGCATTATCCTACCAAAAACATGCTAGATTATTCTGATAAACTCATGCGGTGTGTTATAGAAGGTTTTGGGGTGAGAAATAGGTGTTCAAAAATACTAGTTTCTACAAAAAACCGCCCTCAGGTATGGTGATCATAGAGCAATGACCGCAACTGCATCATTAGGATCGTGATCGCGTCATGAGGACAACAATTGCGGTATTTGAGACCATAGTGGACTATTTTGCACATCACAAAAAAAATAATTTCAACCCCAAATTTGTGTTCCAACTAGGCACATCATCATTATAATCAGAGAACTTAAGCCTAGCATGCGTGATTATAGCCCAAAACTCAAAGAAATTCACATTAAACTCCTTGGGGCATTGAATTGAACACATGGTGTACACGGTAATTTTAATAATTTTAGGACCAAGTCAGGGTACTCAAGACTTCCCTATTGATGTGTACACAAACTACTATAACTAGTAACCACAATACTGAAAAACAAGAATAGATTTTGTGTCAAAAATACTATTTTAGGCCTTTCCCTAAACTATAATTTCTCAGCATACAATTACACTAAAAACAAGGGAGTTTGGGACAATATACCAAAAAGATATGCAAGGGGATTGAAATGAACATTTGGATGCTCTACACAATGCCAAAAATAGAAAGAATTTGAAAAAGGGTGTGTGTGATAAAATGGCAGTTGGATGGCCATTTAAGCTGATTTAACCGCAATAGCAATCCTAGTTTCGTGATCGTGGGCATGCAGCCTCTGCGTTCACAGAAACATGAGTTGTAGTCATGGTAATCGAGGCAAAAACTTAGGTCTCCTACACTTCTTTGTTTAGTCCAAACATGCCAATTTCATAGTCCCTATTTCAATTTCAATCAAAATTACATATAGAACTACTTTTCCATTGATTATTCGTGAACAAATGTAAAAATGAAATCTACTCTATCATGCATTAAATAAAAGGATACGAGCCACTTTATATTTATTGATGGGTACCTCCCATCAAGCTCTTAGTTTAAAGACTTAGCACGACACCTCCTCCATTTTATTTTATGCTTCAACTTAGAAGATTTGAAGCTACGTCCCAACTTTTGTTCACTATGCAATGTGTGGTAGAGGGACAGAACATTCAAATCTTCCAAAATAAAACTTAGAAAATGTGAGAGAGTGACGAGGGAAATTTTATCTCGCCATTTTGAGAAGTTGAACCTTTTAGCCAATTTCATATTGAATTTGTGGTTTGGCTCCTTGGTTAAAGGTGAGCACATTAATAGGACACTAGTTGTACATTGGAAGTTAAATTCCTAGGCCATTAATGGTGGGGCTTCCGTGTGCTACTTTGGAATGTCAAATCCAAAAATGTAGGAATCTTACTCCATCTCCCGATAATCCATATTCATCTAGGTAAATAGATTCTCATCACATCACCTAGGCACAATGTTGAAGAGTGGTTTGAATGAGGTCTATCCCTAAATTTTTAAATTATTTCCTTATTAACACTTTCACCCTGAAATGGTCTAGAGTCATCATAAGATATTAGATGTGCCTTTTCTTTTGAATCTAGCAACGTTTTCGTTATTTTGGCATCATCAATATCATTTGATTCGGTTGATTGGGAAATCACCGAGGATTCTTTTCTAACAAGCTCATCATCATATCTTGGTTTGTTTTCTTGATTAACCTCCTCTTATAAAAAAGGCAAGGTAGTGGTATTTGCAAGTTTTTGTTCCTTTTCCATTTCCTTCATCATGACAATCGCCCTTCCAAATTCCTCATTGGATTGGTGTATTTCCCACACATTCTCCCAGATTATAGTTACACAATCCAAAATTGTTTGAAGAATTACTTTAAAACTATTGGATCTGGTATGTTTCTCTTCCTTCGTCTCATCATAAGACCTATCAAACTCATAAGAAGAACTAGCAAATCGGTTATCATAATAAGGGGAAGGGGCATTTGGGAAATCACTCCAATGTCTATCTTGACCACTACAAAAGGAACAATCATACTCCCAATATGATCGAGATGGTGTTTCTATCTCTCTTTGGGGAGCATATGTACAATCTATTCCAAAGTGAGGCCCGTCATAATATGGACGTGGATAGTCAAGATAGGACTTCCAACTGCAAAAATTATATTTTTCAGAAGATGCCATAGAGAAAAGGAAAATAAAAACAAAAATCTACCTAACACAAGAAAAAAAAGAAAATTACAAACAGATATATACAAGTTTGAATTCAAGAAAGTAAGATAGAATTCCAAACTAACATAATACGCCAAGTTGTTCCCCAGTAACAACCCCATTTTTAATAATGCTCAACTTACAAGTAAATTTAAGTACAATGCCGTTGTCGTCAATATATTTACACAACTTTGGAGTCAGGGTTGAATCCATGATGAACAATGTGAATGGAGAATAAATTAGTTTGAAACGATAGATACTAGCTATATTCAAACCAATACTACAAAAAGATAGAAATGGGGGGTTTGAAAGATATCACACTTAATGTTTCTTCTTCAAGTATTATTTCGGGGATATGAATAATTAGAGTCTAAAAAATTAGGCACGGATCTTCAGATTATGCTTTCCTAGGGGATAATATGCATGGAGACATGATAATTCAGTGCATGTTCTAATTGATGATAATGTGGTAGGCTAAGTTGTAGGTCCTTCGTTCTAGTTTGTAAACATAGCCTCAAAGATTTCACTCATTAACTCTTTTTAATGCCTAATGAGTGTGTTGAGTAAAACCACCTAATACCTCAATTAGGCATGCCTATTTCTAGGGTGATACCCGAGGAATTGTCTACTTCACAATCACTCTTATGTCCAAGATAGTAAAAATTTAGCAAACTATGCCAACAATTGTCTACTATTTCTTTGGTTTCCATATCCCTCATTCATGAATGACATGGGTTCAAAAAGTTCTCCCAAACCAATCTTTCAAAGATAGATTGAGCTTTAAAGAGTTTGGGATTTTCACCCAGAAACCTATTTGATTATTTGGGGTTTTCACCCAAAAATCCTAACTGATTTACTCAGGCAATAATAGGATCCATCAATCAACACTTTAACATATGCACAAATAATCCCAACCCACATGCAATTACACTCTATTCTAGTATAATCCAAAGAGGAAAGACTATCTACTCTTAAGATAAATAAGAAAATATTTTACCCAGAATCTCCATTGATTTGATTTGAGAAAATTTAAGTGAATGTTACTTCAAACTATGAGATCCAACAAATCTTCAATGGGAGTTCACTATTTCTTCACTTGGAAGTGACTCAAAAATATTCTTCACCCAAAATTTATACAATATTTTCTTCTCCAAGAGTGGAGGCTACAAAACCTAGAACAATGTCTAAAAATTTTGGAAGATAGATTACGATGAATGATAAGGATTTGATTCTTCCTTTTGTCAAATATATTATCAGCCACATGCATTTACCCTTTTGACCTTAGGCTGCATTTTTTTGCTAGACCATGATTGCATAGGCTTGGCCGTGACCGCGTCTATCACGACTGCGATTAGCTAACACGATCATAGCAGGTTGACCTTATTGACTGACTACGATCGCGGTCCTCATACCTCAACCAAGATAACTGAGGCCATGTCTTCTCCAAGTCTTCAGTTGCACTTTCTTGTTTATTTTTTTACCCTTTTTAGCCTCAATCTGCATCTTTTCGTCTTATCAATAATGTGCCTGCAAAATGAGGATATTAGTGCACTCAATCTCAATAATGTCTCATTTATTCCTTTAAATCATTGTAATGTGCAAGAGTGTCAAGTTTAAATGAATTATAAAATCACTACTCATCAATAGTGGTATCCCTCTAATAGGATTTTGGTACAATTTAAGTGAGGGCAATCAAGACATTTCCTAACTTAACCTAATGAGGCCCCATGACTTTTAACTGACTTGGGAGGTTGTTTTCCCTATTATTCTATTCTTTAAAACTTAGAAAGCACTCTCTAATCCTGTCGAAAGTTTTTGGGCAAAGAAAGCTAGGGTTTCATATTAAGGATTAATTTGGGGCTTGTATTGATGATTTCTCTCCATCATCTACTCAATTTAAGGCATGTTCTCTTCCCTCATTGTTAGTTCCATCTAAAAGCATGGTTTTATACATTGTTTTCATGATTTTATTATTGTATGGTTTTGGGTTTTCAAATATAATTTGGGGGTTTGGGTTATAAATGTTTGGTTATGGTTTTCCATATTTTAAGAATGCTTGTATATGCTTTAATGGTGGTTTTGGATAATTGGTACCATAGGAATGGGTATTTGGTAATTGGCTTGTATTTTGGAAGTACTATGCCCACAATATATTTGATAAAATGCCTATGAAAATGTTTCCACTACATTGTTAGATTTTTAATGGAACTTATGCGTGCTTTTCTCTTTGTAATGGAACCCTAATTGGTTAAATTGTTTAGAATGGTCCAAATTGAATGGTTTTGGGTTTAATAATCATTTTTACAGGGTACAATGGAATCCCTCAAGAAATCATAATAATGTAACATTTGTGGGTTACATGGGACTCCCCCAAGTTAATAGGATAATTTTATCTATGGGTACGTGAGAATCCCTTGATCTCAAAGAGATTTGGCTAGGTACAATACTTATAAGTTATAGTCGATATGAATATACCACTATTCATAGCCTCAGTTAATAATAATGGTTTGGTTGGTTTAAAATGATTTTAATTGGACAATAAAGGCAGAGTGTGATAGATAATCGTGAAGGTGGGAGTCCAATGCATTAATACTCAAAACTCATGTTTGTCGACATGAGGGGTAGGTCATGGTGAACTTATATGACACTGCGAGGTACACGGGAATCCTCTAAGTACACTATACATATGTAGCATGGATAGTGAAGGGTTTGGAATCCTTTTCTCTTACGGTATTCTGGTTCGTGTGGCTACACGCATCGGTTCCCGTTTAGGGGGTTATACTAGACCCATATAGCCCGTGGGTGGTTAAAGATGATTAATCTTTAAATACCCAGGTTAATGGTTTTTAATGTATGTTAAACTCAATTTCCTTTCACGACATATTTATATATATATAAATACATATATGTGTGTATTGTTTGTATTCATATGGAATGCTTACTTGATATTGTTATATGGCTTATTTCATTCTTATCCTAAGTTCATGGTAGTGTTCACCCTCTAACCCATCTTTGGGAGGTTGTATCCTCACATGATATGGGAACCGACTGATCCACTTTTCCTATACAGTGATCGGCCTTCGGGATCATCTATTGGATTGAAGTGGTAAGCTTCCATCTTTTCAGAAAGCTCCATTTCATAGATGTTATTTCATACTTTGGTTTATTTATGGATATTGGTATTAGCTATGGTTGGGGGCATGTCCCAAACGGATTTATTATTCTTTGGTTAGAGGCTTTTATGGAACTACTATGTGTTGGTATGGGTGGGATCGGTATAGGTGTCAGCCTTGGTATTGGCATTGGTATTGGGGATGATACCGTACGAGTAAATTTCTCACTGTTCCATCCTCTTTTATTTTTGTATTGTATAATTATTATGGAAATCATATGGTTATGGTTTGGATTATGGTTTGGTTGCTATTGGTTATCGGTTGGGTATCGAACGATTGGACTTATTTGGGTGGTCATGGATATAGACCTATCCCAGAGTCTTGGATTAGGCAATAATGAAGTCTTGTTGTATGTTTGGAATTCATCTGATTCAAGATTGGCGTAGGTTAGCTGGATTAGTTAATGGGGGCGGTCCCCTGTCCTGGTAGGACTTGGGATGCTATCACGACCCAAGCCGAGGCCCTGGCTGCGACGAGCCTCCTGAACCATGAAGGACTGAGCGCCCATTTATAACTAGAAATAATGTACACCATTCATACAATAAGTAAAAGCAGAAAAAAATAGATAAACAAAATCATGGTCATTTTCTGAGTTCAAATGAACAATACGGAATTTAGTTCATAAACATTCGAAACCCCATGAGAACTAATCTGCAAAATCTCTAGCAATACGAAAAATAAATATTTTTCTACATACTGGGACAAGGCCCCTAGTTTGATCATGAAGAAAAAATAAAATAGCAATGTCCAATAACTAAGGCCTTCTGAAATAAGGGAGGCTCACCAATTGCAAACTTCGGACAAACAATCTTCTGCTTAGCGGGATCTCAGGACTGTACCTTAGAACCTAAAATATAGGGTGTCAATACAAATTGTACTGGTATATTAAACAACCCAAAATAACATGTTTTATATAATATAATGAGAGTATTTTATAAAACAATGAACATAATATATAAGTTAAAATACATGGGCATACTGAAATGAATTTCCAAACAAGTCTTGGAAATCATGACTAATTTCTATTTTCTCCTGAGATAGATGGTACGCCTTACAATTCTAATCATCCCACGAGCTATATGGGATCCGCCCTTGACTCGACAGCCAATCCGCTAACCATGTTTGTCGCAAGGGTTGGAGTATCGATATGGGAGACACGCGAGTCCACAAAGTAGGGTGCCATAATTCACAATCATACTAATATGTGATGGTAGGGAACAAGACCACAAAGCATGGCTCCTAAGCAGAGTCCCAAGTTGGGACGACATAATTCAAGGCATACAAGACCATACAGCATAGTGCAAAGATATCAAGTTAGCAAACCACGATTTCTAGCATTGTGTCTCTCGACTCGTGCTTTTTTTGGGTAACCATCTAATTCTCTTAAGCCCATCTTTTAGTTCTTTAAAATCAGTCTTCATACATTCAAAACATTCATCACTTGTTCTGTTAAGGGCATACAATTAAATCTGGGTATCGTCATACCCCCACATGGAAGTCATTCATATCATGTCAATTTCACAACCCAACTCATTTAGAACATGCAAATGACCACTAATGATTCACAACAACATAAGAGAGTCATCACTTTGAAATCTCAAGAAAACTGATGCAGTTACCCCTTTTGCAAGACTTAAAACATATGGTGGCTATGCTAATTGTTCAATAACATGCAACTCTTCTTTTTAATGCAAAGAGTTTAATTATAGCAAGAAAACTCCTCCCTAATTATATCATAAAAATATGTTAATCATCATGATGTTGAGAAACTCACTTTCAAAATGTAGTACATGCATTCAAAATCACGCACAAATTAAAAAAAAACAATATATTTCATAACAAGGGTGGAAGTTCGTTAATCATTATCTTAATTTAACCCTACAAAAAATAATTAAAAACATATGTATATACATATAATTGAAAATTTAGTTCAATATAAAGAGGATCTAAACCAACATATACTTTCATCAAAACGAAACCATGATGCATATCATTCAATCGTTAACAAAACAATTTTTTGGAAACATGGATGTATATGTTTATGTTTCATAAGAAGATTAAAACTCATGCCGATGGAGTTTAATGATAGTCCCACATACCTTATACTACTTAGTCCAAAGAATAGGATACGAATCTTGATTTTTGTTTCTTTGAAATCTTGAACCTAAAATATGGATTCTTGATCTTTGGGAGGGAGGTTAGGGTTTTGTTCTTGATAAATTTGAGTGAATTTGGCCATAGTATGATCAAAAGACATTTTAACTCACTATTTACATGGCTTGGGTTTGTAGGGAAAAGATAAGACTACCTCTCAGAATTAAAAGCTTTAGCAGAAATCATGATTTTTAGGCACACCATTGAGAACTATTGGTGACACCACTACAGGCACGCTGAGTGGTGTAATTGCGGTGACCTATGATTTTGCACAATCCTTACTTTGAGTCTTACCTCTGAGCAGTATTTCTTCAACCGCTATAGGCACCACTAAGAGGTGTAATCGCGGCAAGTTACTGCCTAACACAAAAAATATTATAACTTTTCACTCGGGTATCGAATTTTGCCAAAATTGGTATAGTTGGAAAGCTGATGCAATTATCTACAATTTGGTGTGTCTTGCGCTGATAAATTCCATGTATATCAAAATTTATACATGTCCAAAGTAGACCCTTGTATAATCAAATACCGAACTTTGGACGAATCAAAGATTCTTAGCTCAACTTTACTCTAGGTGGTTTGTATGAACATTGTTAACTTCGAAAGCACTTCCCACACTAGATTAAAGATCATGACACATGAATTAAAATATAAATCATAGGATTAGAGTTTGCACACGTAGGAAACCTCAAAAATGTGGGATGTTACATTATCTCCCCCTTGGGATCATTCATCCCCGAATGATGGGTAGGATTTTGATGAAGATCAAAAAGTATGAAGTAAGCAACATAAACTCACATTGAGTATTTTATTTTCCTCTACAGAATATGCAAAGGCATCAATAGAGCTTCATGATAATCCCCTAGTGAATTCTATATGCACGAAGCGTGAGATGATAAGGATTGACATAGAGATGACCTTGCACAGAATTCATGATCATGACAACATAAGGCATGAGTTTATTTGGAATAATAGGCATGATTTACATCGATACAATCATGAAAGGAGATTTTGTAGAAGATATGAATTAGAAGCATTCTCTACCTTACAAGATACAATGAATAGACCTAACACTTAGAGACACTACTCAACCATGTCTCAACCAAAAAATAACATACTTCATCATTTACAACTTACAATTCTCTCACAACGCATAAAACCACAAGAATTTAAGTCCCACTACATAGTAATTCCATGTTGAAGCCAAACCTAAAGTTAAAAGGATGCTAACTTAAACTACGTGACCCTGTACTCTACATCACATTAAGAAATCACCTAACCTCATCACTATAACCCAACAACCTCAAGCATTAATTCAAGAAGCAATAACCACATATCATTGGTTTATGTTTTCATTAATCACAATATTCAAGCCTATCATTACTACACCCACTTAATGGATCTCTCTACTAAGACCAGCAGATTCAATCATTCTTAGAAAGGATTTCGCAATATATATCCTTCCTAACTATTTCACATAACAAAAGTTCATCTCCTTCTTTCACCCCATAACCTATAACCTTATCTAAAGAAATCACATTAAACTTTTAACATTTAAGAAGATCTACTCCCTCACAAGCACCAACATTCTAACATACCGAGGGTTATTGAGAGACCCAAGCATAAATGTCATAAATGGGAGTAACACTATCAGACTATAACTTATACTTATTACACTACTCAAAGAGGGACATAAGGTGAAGATACGATAAAACAAACACAAAGTTCTTCATATATCAAGTGTCTGTATCATAAGTAGAGAGTTATTCGGCATAATGACAACACAACATGATTTATTAGGACATACTCTGGTTAAAAACATGGGTGGACATATCATTATCCGTATAACATAAGTTTACAATTTATGAAGTCAATGATTGAGACAAGGAATGATACTTGAAGCTATCACTTTTTATTTAAGAGTTGAGGTAGTCAAGATTTTGTGTGAACCTTATACTTTATAGTACCGGCGTAAAATAAATTGATATTATATAGAAAACAAGGTTTCTTAAAACTAAGCACGATGTGAGACACAGATTTTACGAGTCATGAGCAACAGAGCATAGAATTTGAATACAAAGGCATTGGTAGAATGACCTCTTTAATTGGAGTAGGAGGAGTTTACTTGAATAGGAATAGATTTATCCTGAGTCTTCCCTACGATTTTCCACCATGAGAAAATTTGAGAACTACCTTAAATCATTATCTCCCCCTTAGATCAAAGTCATAATCCTATACTTGAGGACTTACCTCTCAATAAATCTATCAGTACAACACTCAGCATAATGGGCTATTACCATATACATAAATGCTAAACTCTCCCAGATAAACTTTACTCTAAAGGCCTTGCATTCCGAAAATGCTTCTCTTAACTTTTGCTAGTCGCTATAGCCCTCACTCTACAACTCACACTCTCATGGGCATACATATCCATACTCCTTATTACATAAAAATCAATTCTCCACTAAATTCGCATTAAACCTCTAATAGCATAACTTACAACTTAACAAAATTTGTAAAACTATACCAAAGGCACATATTGCCTTGCTATATTTCCTTAATTTAGCTCTAAAGAGCACTATACAATAACTCCTTAGTCTTCCCTGGATGTCTCCATACTACAAATTTCAAGAACACAGACAAGGTACGCCAAACAATTATAGACATAAAACTTTATCGAACAACATGCTACCTAGGGTGGTTTTACTTATTCTTATATACCCATGCTCTTATCAGCTTAAAGAATCAATCACAATCCATCGTTCTAGCACTAATCCTGTGTATATAATATATCATAATTATCCACTTCTTTTTCCATAAGTTGCCATTCTAGGCTATTGCACACATCAAAGCAAGCCTAATACTTACTCTAACGAAATATTCATCATTAATCTTAAGATGTTATTTTTACCACTACACTCCACATCTAAAGTTCAAGCCTATTGTGTAACAACACCAATCAAATAATACCGATGAAGCAGGTCACGTACTATACTATTAAATCAAATTTAGGAATCAATCCAACTACACCATTTCATTTAACTACTACGTACAATCATAACCCTTCCGTGACATTACTACTACACCTCAAAATCCAGTGCTCACCTCCTCACATGTAGTACTACCTTACAACTACTAAAAAAAAGAAAGTCAAGGGGGTAAAGTCACATAATAGACATAGTCAACCTTAGTCTTATATTATAGCCCAATACGATCTTATTAACACATTCTACATTCTCACATCATACTTACTTACCCATGCACACATTTTGACTACATTTAAATTCCATTTATGCTAATGAGTCTCTACCCATAACATTTTAACTAATCTACCCCATTCCATTTACAACCTTTAAATAATTTCTACAACCACCATAGCTATCCATTCTGAGATCCTTCCCTATTTTGAATAATAAATAATAATAGCCAAAAACTTCCTCCAAAAACTATCTTACACTATAAAAATTTTGCTACAACATTATCCAATCACCATACAAGAGCAACCCACCCCTCATTCAGGTGTTATACAACTCAAACTACTTATTTACAAAAAAGTCACCCTCAACCTAAGTTCTAACCTTATGAATTCATATCACTAACTTGGGCATCATCTTACTACCAATAGGGTATGGCGCCTTAACATATACTGCTACTCGAGTGGAAATATTGTTGCAACATTGTGACATACATCATTACTCTTTAGCATGCTATCTGCAACAAGAATTTTGAAAGAGACTGAATATAGTTAATACCTTAGGCTCAAACGCATGATTGATGTACATAGGGGTATAGGCTTAAATAAATACACTATAAGGCACTTATGCACTGCTCTCATATCCTTGTGCAATTTCATAAACTTTTATGACTCAATCAGAAGGGACCACTACATTTAGACTCTAAGATTCTACACTTGAATCGACTCAATAATAAGACATAGTTAATAAAATTAGAGTAAAGAAGGAATTTGGATAACTTCCAAATGGTCAACACAATGGCACGTCTAGAACATGAAGAAAAGTGAAACATTCCTAGAGACCTAGTAGCTTACTACTTATAAGAATGGTGAACTACACACCCATAAATAACACTCTACCTGACGTGATTTTGCAGACAACCTAGGACCATAAACCATGCTCCAATACCAAGTTTGTCACGACCCAAGCTGAGGCCCTGGCTGTGATAAGCATCCCATACTATGAAGGTCGGAGAGCCTATTTCTATATGTCAATTATCCATATCATTCATACAATAAGTAAAAGATGAAAAAAATAGATAAACAAAATCATGGTCATTTTCTAAGTTCAACTGAACAATATGGAATTTAGTTCATAAAGATTAGAAACCATATAAGAAATAGCCTGCGAAGCCTTTAGCAATACAAAAAACTAACATATTCCTAACACTTAAGAAGGCCCCCAAATGAACCATAAAGCAAAAATAAAAAAGCAATGTCCAATAAGTAAAGCCTTCCAAAATAAGGGAGGCTTACCAACTGCGAACTTCGGACAAATAATCTACTGTTTAGCGGGATCTTGGGACTATGCCTCAGAACCTGAAATATAGGGGGTCAATACTATATGTACTGGTATGTGAAACAACCCACAATAACCTATTTTTATATAACATAATGAGAGCATTTTATAAAATAATGAAAATAATGCATAAGGCAAAACACATGGGCATACTAAAATGAATTTCAAAACAAGTCTTAGAAATCATGACTCACTTCTATTTATCCTGAGATTGATGGTACACCCTAAAAATTTGATCATCCCACGGGCTGTATGGGATCCACCCTTAACTCAGTGGCTAATCCCCCAACCCAAGTTTTCCACAAAGGTTGGAGTATCGATATGGGAGACATGCGAGTCCACAAAGTGGGGTGCCATAATTCACAATCATACTAATATGTCATGGTAGGTCACAAGACAACAAAGTATGGCTCCTAAGCATATTCCCAAGTTGGGACGACATAAGGTGCACAAGACCATACAACATGGTGCTAAAATCTCGAGTCGACAAACCACGATTTCCAGCATTGAGTCTCTCGACTTGTGCTTTCTTCGGGTAACCATCTAACTCGCTTAAACCCAACCTTTAGTTCTTTAAAATCATTTATCATACATTCAAAACATTCATCATTTGTTCTGTTAAAGGCATATATTTATATGTGGGTATCGTCATACCCCAACTTGTAAGTCATTCATATTGTGTCAAATTCATAGCCCATCTTATTTAGAACATGCAAATGAGCACCAATGATTCACCATAATATTAAAGAGTCATCACTTTGAAATCTCAAGAAAGCTTATGCAGTTTACCCTTTTGCAAGACTTAAAACATATGGTGGTTATGCTAATTGTTCAACCACATGCAACTCTTCTTTTTAATGCAAAGAGTTTAATTATAGAAAGAAATATCCCCCCTCATTATATCATAAAAACATGTTAATCATCATGATATTGAGAAACTTACTTTCAAAACGTAGTCCATGCATTCAAAATCATGCACAATTTAAACAAATAATATATTTCATAACAAGGGTAGAAGGTCATTAATCATTATCTCAATTTAACCCTTCAAAAGATAATCGAAAACATATGTATATAAATATAATTGCAAATTTAGTTCTATATAAAAAGGATCTAAACCAACATATACTTTCATCAAAATGAAACCATGATGCACATCATTCAATCATTAACAAAATTATTTTTCGAAAACATGGATGTATGTTTTTAAGTATAATAAGAGGATCAAAACCCATGCCCATGGTGTTTAAGGATAGTCCCACATACCTTAGACTACTTAATCCAAAGAATAGGATACGAATATTTATTTTTGTTTCTTAAAAATCTTGAACTTAAAATATGGATTCTTGATCTTTGGGAGGGAGGTTACGGTTTTGTTCTTGATAAATTTTAGTGAATTTGGCTATATTATGATCAAAGGATGTTTTAACTCACTGTTTACATGACTTGGGTTTGCAGGGAAAAGACAAGACTGCCCCTCAGAATTAAAAGTTTTAACAGAAATCCTTATTTTGAGGCTCACCATTGATCACTATTGGTGCCACCGCTATAGGCACACCGAGCGGTGTAATCACGATGACCTACTATTTTTAACAATCCTTACTTTGAGTGTTACCGCTGAACGCTATTTGTTCCACTACTATAGGCACCACCAAGTGGTGTAATAGCGGCAGGTTACTGCCTCACACGAAAAATGTTATAAGTTTTTACTCGGGTATCGAATTTAGCCAAAATTGGTATACTTGGAAAGCTGATTCAATTATCTATAATAAGATGGGTATTGATCTAAAAAATTCCACGTATACCAAAAGTTATGAATGTTCAAAGTAGACCCTTGTAGAATCGAATACCAAACTCTGGACGGATCAAATATTCTTAGCTCAACTTTGCTCTAGGTGGTTTCTATGAACATTTTTCACTTCGAAAGTACTTCCCACACTAGAATAAAGATTATGAAACAGGAATTAAAATTTGAATCATGGAATTAGAGTTTGTACACGTAGGAACAATGATTTGATTTCTAGCTCAAAAATTTGGGGTATTACATTATCTCTATCTTGGGATCATTCGAGGATGAATGATGGGTAGGATCTTGTTAAAGATTGAAAAGTATGAAGTAAGGAATGTAACCTCACATTGAATTTTTAATTTTCCTCTACAGAACATGTAGAGGCATCAAAAGAGCTTCATAATAATCCCTTAGTGAATTGTATATCCACGAAGCGTAAGATGATAAGGATTGACATAGAGATGACCTTGCAAACGATTCATGATCATCAAAACATAAGGCATGAGTTTATTTGGTATAATAGGCCTAATTTACATTGGTACAATCATGAAAGGAGATTTTGTGGAAGATAGGAATTAGAAGCATTCTCTACCTTACAAGATACAATGAATCGACCTAACACTTAAAGACATTACTCAACCATCTCTTCATTTACAACTTACAATTCTCTCTCAACGCATCTAACTATGAGAGTTGGTGTCCCACTACATAGTACTTCTATGTTGAAACCTAACCCAGAGTTAAAAGGATACTAACTAAAACTACGCGACCCTATACTTTACATCACCTTAAGAAATGACCTAACCTCATCACTATAACCCAACAACCTTAAGTCTTAATTAAAGAAGTAATAACCACATAGCTCATTTGTTTGTGTTTTCATCAAACACAATATTCAAGCCTATCATTACTACACCCACTTAATGGCTCTCTCCTCTAAGACCAGCAAATTCAACCATTCTCACAAAGGATTTTGTGATATATCTCCTTCCTAATTATTTCACATAACGAAAGTTCATCTCTTTATTTACCCATTCACCTATAACCTTATCTAAAGAAATCACATCAAACTTTTCACATTCAAGAACATTTACTCCCTCTACCCCAAAATTACTATGCCCCTACAAGCAACCATTATACTAACATACTTAGGGTCGTCGAGGGACCTAAGCATAAACGTTATAAATGTGAGTAACACTATCAGACTATAGCTTATACTTATAACATCGCTTAAAGATGGACATGAGGTAATGATACGACAAAAAAGATATAAAGTGCTTCATATATCAAGTGTCTGGATCATAAGTAGAGTGTTGTTCAGCATAAACACAACACAATATGAGTTGTTCGGACATACTCCAGTTAAAAACATGGGTTCACATATCATAAGTCATATAACATAAATTTACAATTTATGAAATCAATGATTGAGACAAGGATTGATACTTGAAGCTATCGCTTCTCATTTAAGAGTTGAGGTAGTCCGGAGTTTGCATGAACCTTATTCCTTTATAGTCCCGATGTAAATTAAATTGATAACATATACGAAACATGGTTTCTTAAAACTAAGCCCGATGTGAGACATAGATTTTATGGGTCATGAGCAACATAGTGTAGAACTTGAATACAAAAGGCATTCGTAGAATGACCTCTTAAATTATACTAGGAGGAGTTTTCCTAAATAGGAATAGATTTATCTTGAGACTTTCCTGCAATTTCCACCATGAGAAAATTTGAGAACTACCTTAACTCATTATCTCCCCATTAAATCAAAGTCAAAATCCTATACCTGAGGACTTACCTCCCATTTAATCTATCAGCACAACACTTAGCACAATGGGGTATCACCATATACATAAACACCAATTTCTCCCTAATAAACTATACTCTAAAGGTCTTGCTTTTAGAAAATTCTTCTCTTAACTTTTGCTAGTATCTATAGCCCTTACCCTATAACTCACACTCTCATGGGCATCTGTATTCACACTCTTTATTACATAAAAATCAATTCCCCACTGCTTAACAAACTCGCATTTAACCTCTAATCGCATAACTTACAACTTAACAAAATTTGCAAAACTATACCAAAGGCATATACTGCCTTTCTTTATTTCCTTAATTAAGCTCTAAAGAGCACCATACAATAACTTCTTAGTCTTTCCTGGATGTCTCCATACTACAAATTTCAAGAAAACAGACTAGGTATGCCAAACACTCGTACACATAAAACTTTATCTAACTACATGCTACCTAGAGGGGTTCAACTTATTATTATATACCCATACTCTTATCCGCTTAAAGACTCATTCACAATCCATCCTTCTCGCACTAGTCCCATGTATAAAATATATCATAATTATCTACTCCTTTTTCCATTAGTTACTAACCTAGGCTAATGCACACATCTTATCAAGCCTACTACTTACACCAATGAAATATACATTATTAATCTTAAGATGCTATTTTTACCACTACACTCCACATCTAAAGTTTAAGCCTATTGTCAAACAACACTAATCATATAATACCGATGAAGTAGGTCACATACTATACTATTAATTCAAATTAGGGAATCAACCCAACTACGCCATTTCACTTAACTACTACCTACAATGATAACCCCTCCGTGACATTACTATTACAACTCAAAATTCAGTTCTCACTTCTTCACATGTAGTACTACTTTACAACTACTAAAGAAATTAAAGTCAAGGGGGTAAAGTCACATAATAGACATAGTCGACCTTAGTATTATATTATATAACCCATTACGATCTTATTAACACATTCTACATTCTCGCATCATACTTACTTACCAATGCATACATTTTTACTACCTTTAAATTCCATTTGCGCTAATGGGTCTCTACCCATAACTTTTTAACTGATCTACCCCATTGTATTTACTGCCTTTAATTAATTTCTACAACCACCATACCTATCCATTCTAAGATCCTTTCCAATTTTGAATAACAAATAATCACAGCCAAACACTTCCTCTACAAACTATCTTACACTAAAAAAATTTTGCTACAACATTATCCAATCACCATAAAAGAGCAACCCACCCCTCATTCAAGGGTTATACAACTCAAACTACTTATTTACACAAAAGTCACCCTCACCCTAACTTCTAACCTTGTGAATTTATGTCACTAACTTGGGTATCGTCTTACTACCTATAGGGTATGAAACCTTAACATATAATACTACTCGAGTGGAAATATTGTTCAAAAATTTTGACATACATCAATACCCTTTAGCATGTCATCTGCAACAACAATTTTGAAAGAGACTGAATACACTTCATACCTTAGGCTCAAATGCATGATTAATGTAGATAAGGTATGGGCTTAAATAAATAAACTATAAGGCACTTATGGACTTCTCTCATGTACTTATGTAATTTCATACTCTTTTAAGACTCAATCAGAAGGGACAACATCATTTAGACTCTAAGATTCTACACTTGAATCAACTCAAAAATGAGACATAGTTAATAAAATCAGAGTAAAGAAGGAATTTGGATAACTTCCAATCGGACAACATAATGGCATGTCTAGAACATGAACAAAAATGAAACATTCCTAGAGACCTAGTAGCTGCCTGCTTATTAGTAGGTCGCGCTACACAACCATAAATAGGACTCTACCCGACATGATTTTACAGACACCCTGGGACCATGAACCATGCTTTACTACCAAGTTTGTCACGACCCAAGCCGAGGCCCTGGATGTGACGATCATCTCGAACCATGAAGGTTAGACCGCCTAATTCTATCTGTCAATCATGCACATATTCATACAATAAGTAAAAGAGAAAAAAATAGATAAACGCAATCGTTGTCATTTTCTAAGTTCAACTGAACAATATGTAATTTAGTTCATAAACATTCAAAACCATATAAGAACTAGTCTGCAAAGCCTATTACAATACAAAAAACCAACATATGCCTAAATACTATGACAAGGCCCCATTTGGACCATGAAGAAAAAATAAAATAGCAATGTCCAATAAATAAGGCCTTCCAAAATAAGAGAGACTCACCAACTGTGAACTTCGAACAAACAATCCACTGCTTAGTAGGATCCCGGGACTATGCCTCAGAACCTGAAATAAAGGGGGCCAATACTATATATAATAGTATGTGAAACAACCCACAATAACCTATTTTTATATAACATAATGAGAGCATTTTATAAAATATGGGACATAATGCATAAGTCAAAACACATGAGCATACTAAAATAAATTTCAAAAAAAGTCTTGGAAATTATGACTCACTTCTATTTTCTCTTGAGATAGATAGTACACCCTACAATTTTAATCATCCCATATTCTGTATGGTATCCGACCTTAACTCAATTGCCAATCTCCCAACCTAAGTTTGCCTCAAGGTTTGGAGTATCGGTATGGGAGACATGCTAGTCCACAAAGTAGGGTGTCATAATTCACAATCATACTAATATGTCATGGTATGGAACAATACCATAAATCATGGCTCCAAACCATAGTCCCATGTTGGGATAATATAAATCAAGGCACACAAAACCACACAGCATGGAGCCAAAATCCCGAGTTAGCAAACCATGGTTTCTAGCCTTGAGTCTTTCGACTATTACTTTCTTTGCGTAACCATCTAACTCTCTTAATCCCAACTTTTAGTTCTTCAAAAACATTCTTCATACATTCAAAACATTCATCACTTGTTTTGTTAAGGGCATACTATCATCTCAGGGTATCGTCATACCCCAACTTGCAAGTCGTTCATATTGTGTTAATTTCATAGACCGTGTCATTTAGAACATGCAAATGACCACCAATGATTCATAACATTATAAGAGTGTCATTACTTTGAAATCTCAAAAAAACTTATACAATTACCCCTTTTGCAAGACTTAAAACATATGGTGGCCATGCTAATTCATTAATCATATGTAACTCTTCTTTTTAATGCAAAGAGTTTAATTATAGCAAGAAAACTCCCTCGCTCATTATATCATAAAAACATGTAAATCATCATGATGTTGAGAAACTTAATTTCAAAACGTAGTCCATCCATTCAAAATCATGCACAATTCAAACAAATAATATATTTCATAACAAGAGAGAAACCTCATTAATCATGCTTTCAATTTAACCCTTCAAAAGATTATTAAAAACACATGTATATATGTATATATAATTGCAAATTTAGTTTTATATAAAGAAGATCTAAACCAACATATACTTTCATCAAAATGATACCATGATGCATATCATTAAATAGTTAACAAAACCATTTATCAGAAATATGGATGTATATCTTTAAGTTTGATAAAAAGATTAAAACCCATGCCCATGGAGTTTAAGGATAGTCCCACATACCTTAGACTACTTATTCCGATGAATAGGATTCGAATCTTGATTTTTGTTTCTTAGAAATCTTGAACATAGAGTATGGATTCTTGATCTTTGAGAGGGAGGTTAGTGCTTTGTTCTTGATAAATTTGAGTGAATTTGACCATATTATGCTCAAAAGACATTTTAAATCACGATTTACACGACTTGGGTTTGTAGGGAAAAGATAAGACTACCCTTCGGAATAAAAAGTTTCAACAGAAATCTCGATTTTGAGGCTCACCGCTGAGCACTATTGGTGCCACCCCTATAGGTACACCGAGTGGTGTAATCTTAGTGATCTACTATTTTGGATAATCTAGACTTTGAGGCTTATTTCTGAGTGCTATTTGTTCCACTGCTATAGGTAACACCAATTGGTGTAATCATAATAACTTGCTGCCTTACACAAAAATTTCTATAATCTTTCACTCGAGTATCATATTTATGCAAAATTGGTATCGTTATATAATTTGGTGGGTCTTGATCTAAAAAATTACACGTATATCAAAAGTTATACACGTTCAAATTAGACCCTTGTAGAATCGAATACCAAACTTTTGATGAATCAAAGATTCTTCGCTCAACTTTGCTCTTGGTGGTTTCTATGAACATTTTTCTATTCAAAAGCACTTCCCACACTAGGATAAAGATCATGAAACTTGAATTAAAATATGAATCATGGTATTAGAGTTTGCACACATAGGAATGATGGTTCTATTGATAGCTTGAAAATGTGGGGTGTTACAAATACCCATTGCAATAAGTCCCTAGTTTGGGTTGTGTCATATTACTAGGACTTTTTTGTTAAAAGTGACAAAAGAGTTTTAAAATAAGGTGTTGGTGACTCAAGTTTTAATAATTGCGTGTAGGTAACAATTACTTTATTATGGATTAAGAAAGTAGGGGAGGTTTAAGAATAGCCCCTAAGTTTTTTTAACTTACATTTGCTCCAAATGTAAAACCTAATAAAATAAAAAATGGAGGAAAACATGTGTTCTTCTCTCTTTATGATTTTTGTTATTCATTGGTGCTGCTACTTTATTCATCATCTTATACTTTATTATCATTATCTTCATCTTCATTATCGTCATTATCTTCTTGACCATTGTTTTGTTGTTACCGCTACCGCTACTACATGACTAATTTTTTTGGTCAAATTTTGTTTTGTACATCACATTGGCATTACTTCATAGGTGACTTTTGTATGTAAAATTATGATTTTTAGTTTAAGTTGTCATTTGGGTACATTGCTACTATTGTTTTTTTAACTAGTATAGAACTCAAACATGAACCCAACATAAGCGTCATCTATTTCAAAATATGGCTTATCTGTTTTGATAGATGATTCATCAATTGCAATGAAAAACTCATATGTTGGATTCATAACATGAATCGAATAGATGGGTCATCTGTTGCAACAAATGGATTATTTGCTAAACTAGAGGACTCATCTATTGAACTAGATTACTCACTTATTGCAACAGAACCTAAAGTCTATTCCAATAGACGCATCATCTATTGCAATATGTGGCTCATCTATTGCAATAGGTTAGTTACATATTGAAAAATGTCACTCATCTATTGGAATTAGCTTCAAAGGTTCTTTAGTATGTAACATCTTTCTAATCAGTTTAGTTATCTGTTATAATAGTTGGATAATCTGTTGCAACAGATCATTCACCTATTCTAAATGATTACTCATATATTAGAATCAGGTTTAGGTTCTATAGTACCGTAACATGAATCCTAATAGGAGAGTCATATATTTTAATAGATAGAAGAACTTTTGCAATATATTATTCACTTTTTGCAATAGATTATTAATCTTTTGGGGTTCATGATACAGTACTATAAAATCACTATTACTTTTATTATTATGTAATTATTAACTTTTTAAAAAAATGTCTTTCTTTGGGTACCACTAATGGAGGGATAAATAACACTAGGGGTGGATTTTCATAATGAATAGATCGAGAAGAGCAGTCGATATGTATGATAGTGAAAAGAGGGTAAAATTCTAGAGATAATAGCTAAGACATTACAAAGTAATGTTATGTATGAAGATGTTGTGAACTTAATCATCAACTATTATGGACTGAATTGTCAACTGGAAGAACTTTTCATCATCTACATGCATGGATCCTTTGAAAATCAGAGGGTACTACCTTTCAAGATAACTAATCAGGTTCTGTTGCGTGCTTATCTAAGTGATTCAGCTAGGCTAACGTTAAGGGTGTACATGGTTGAAAAATGGAGAGAGAATGAGAACTATAATGTAGAAGGAGAACAATGGTAAGACATGTGTGATGATAAGTGGGATGATCAGTACATGAATATTCTAGATGATTATCAAACACCTATGCCCATTGTTGTGAGCAATACGATAGGTAGTTCTTCTCAATCAACACAGTTGGTCAACCGTCAAGATGACAAGGATGGTTTTTACAAGGGAATGTCTTTCAAGAATGGAACACCCCACAACGTCAATTCATTAGCTCATGGAAGTATGCTCTTAGAGTTAAATGACTAGAATGGTGTCAAAGAAACTTAGTCTCATTTTTTACTTTCAAAGTGAGTAAAGCTTAAACCATATATAAATTCCTTAATTTTGACTTTTTATCATGTGGGTAATTGAATGAGATTTCCATTGATATGAGATTCGCCCAAATCCTAGTCGTAAAACACCATCATTTTTTGTGCTTTGAGCATCGCGGAGGTGATTTATTTAACAATTGTCAAATTCCAGTAGCCTAGCACGATTAAGACGCGTCGCACTGAAGCTCTAGGTCCTAACTAGTGGGACAACGTCATTTCTCCACATCGCGATGTCCCTAAGAATCCCATTCGTCAATTTCCAGTGAGCCACCGCGATTATGGCACGTCGCGATGGCCCATAAATTTGGTCTCCCAATTATATTATTATTCTGTCTCATTAAGGATACATTAGGTGTTTTCCACACCCTTATTATCTTAAACACGAGATTTAATCCCACAGTCACTAGAATACATTCACAATCATCCAAATTACTCAAGAACAATCTATAGGGTTTCAAACTAAAAACCTAAATAACCCAAGATTCAACAATGGGTTTTCGAAACTAATTGAAGATTTGGAATCCCCAAACCATAGGCTTCAAGAATCATTCATCGAATTCCTAATTAAGGTAGGTGGAGTTTTCCTAAAAATTTATGGGCAAAGAAACCTTCTATAATTTATGCTAAAAATTTAGAAATCATGATTTTATGGAAAAGGGTTTGAATATTTCCATTACTAGTATGTTTTAGAAGATTTAATTAATATTGTTTGGTTTGTAGGACCTCCCCTAAAGTGATTTGAAATCCTATGTATATGTATGTATGTGTTTTAATGTGATGTTTGAATTGAGAGCATGACTCATATGAAATCCCTCTTTTGATTTGATTTATCCATTTTTCATATGATAGGGATTGTTTTGTAATTCATCTTGAAAAGCATGATACAAAATGTATTGATTTATACTATGATATGAATATGATATTTGAATCAAAATAGAGGGTTGTTTGTATTGATAAATATTAAATATAAATATCTAATGGAAAGAGTTGCATGGTTTGACAAAGATTTCAGGACCACCACATTTTATTGAAAGAATGATAATCCTTGCATAGTTTTGACTTGTACTTTCGGAACCTGAAATCTCTTATACTATTTGCATGTCAGGGTGTTCTGAATTGAGTTTTTGATGAAAGAATCATGCATAATGCATTATGGCTCAGAAATAGGACTTGCCAGTCTTGGTGTGATGACACCAACTCAGATAATGACATGTTAATTCAAAACAAAATAGATTGCATGTTTGAAATCAGATTTCAGATTTATGAAACTAGAATGATGCATGTTTCAAAGTAGACTAAAATTTGGCATAAAGAGAGCTTAGGTGGTTCCCCGAAGAAGGAACGAGTTCAGACAACTCATTTCCCAAAACCATGATTTGTCAATCTAGGTATATTATTATACGCTTGTCTTGTGGCATATCAGACTCAAAAACTCCAACCCTTATGGAACACTTGGGTTAGGGGCTTCCCCATCGAGCCAATAACGGATTCCATATAGCCCATGGAATATCATACTTGTAGGGGAGTGCCACCTAACTCAGAAGTAATACAAAGGTCAGAGGCTGCATTGACAAATGAATTTTAT
The DNA here is from genome assembly GCA_030864225.1 of Capsicum baccatum var. pendulum. Lineage (NCBI taxonomy): Eukaryota > Viridiplantae > Streptophyta > Magnoliopsida > Solanales > Solanaceae > Capsicum > Capsicum baccatum. Next base: position 116,528,684 of record CM061560.1, read on the forward strand.
GATTATCAAAGATGCCCATATGTTTTTTAATTTATATTGCATGTGATGTTTTATGACTAGCTCTCAACTATTTTATTTATATTAAAAGCTTTATTTTGGATTTCTCTGCGAACCAGAATATCTGTATTGACCCCAGCCCCTACCTTCCAGGTTCTGAGGCACTGTCTAGGGGTCCTAATAAGTAGTAGATTTCTTCAGATAGAAGTGGAAGGTCTAGTCGGTGAGCCTTCTATATTTCAGAAGGCCTAGTTATTTTCAGACATTTATTATCAGTTATGGTCTTTTTTTATTGGGCCTTCATGGTTTGGGATGTCCATTACGACCAAGACCTCAGTTTGGGTTTTAAAAAACTTGGTATCAAAGCATGATCCATGGTCCTAGGGTGTCTGCAAAATTCTGTCGGGTAGAGTCTTGTATAGGTGTGTAGCGCACCATACTTATAAGTAGGATGATACTAGGATTTTAGGAATCTTTCCCCTTTTTGTAATTTAGTTCGTGCTTTGGAGTCTAATTTGTCCTGTAATCTGTGATCTCTTGCATTTTAGAAAAACAATCATGCCTCCCCGTCGTACTATCAATCAGAATGCACAGACAGATGAGGTCTATCCTACTCATGGGATGAGGACCCTAAATAGAGCTTAGACTCTAGAGATTGATATTACTCTGGGAGTCCCACTTGACCAGACAAGCCAACTTAGGGAACCTAGAGCTCCCTGGACGAGGACTAACCATACTTAGCCTTGCAAAATAGAGGTTTCAAATATAGAATTTAGACAGTCCATTCACATGCTTTCTTAGTCAGTATCTATACAGACTCAACGGTTGGAAGATGTTGGGACTGCATCGGTCACATTTGAGCCTACTAGGGTAGATCAGTTCATAAGAATGAACCCGCCTAAGTTTTTAAGCACCAAGGTAGAAGAGGATCCACAGAAGCTTATGGATGAGATAGAGAAGATCTTTTAGGTTATGCATGTAAATGAGGTAGAAGGTGTGGAATTGGCATCTTGACAGCTTAAAGATGTTGTGAACCAGTGGTTTAATGGGTTGGAGGATTCTAAGGGTAAGAATGTTGAGCCCACGATGTGGGGCGAGTTCGTGGAAGCCTTTCTTGGTTGGTTTTTTCCCCTTGAGTTAAGAGAGGACAAACTAAGGAGTTTATGAACCTTAAGCATGGAAAAATGAATGTCAAGGACTACACTCTGAAGTTCTACCAACTGGCTCGTTATACTCCAGAGATGCTAGTAATATAAGAGCCCAAATGAGAAAATTTGCATTTGACCTTTCAGACGATTTAGTGCTTGAATATAACGGGGCTATGCTGAACAGGGACATGGACTTCTCTAGGGTGTCAGTGCATATGCAGCAGTTAGAGGAGCAGAAAAAGAGAATTTCTAAATCTAGTGAGAAGGATAGATAGGCAAAGAGAGCCAGATTAGCAGATTAGAACCACAGTTAGCCACAGAGTGTTAATTAGTGAAATAAATGGTAGATGAAGAAGAATTGGGGTAATGCTCAGTTTGCAGCCAACGCCCCAGTTCTCAGACCTCTAGTAGACCTACAACCTTAGAGTTTCCAAATTAATCATGCATTTAGAGCTCAGGATACCCAGTCATAGAGCAACATAGCTCAACAGCATCATATATTTCCATGGAGTGAGACCTACGGTAGGCATCATCCAAGGAGGTGTTAGCTGGGTTCACTGGAATGCTATTCATGTGTTCAATCAGGTAATTTTCAAAGAGATTTTTCTTTGGCTAGGAGGGTTGGTGGTGCTAAATATCAGGCAAATTCTCCCGCACCACCACTGCCTTAAAAGGGCACCACCTTAGTTGCCGGGAATGGTCACAACCGGCTGTATGCTTTGTCCAACCGCCAGGAGGCATAAGCCTCACCAGACATAGTCACAGGTATGTTATAAATCTTTTCCCGTATTGCTTATGTGTTACTTGATCCTGGGTCTACCTTGTCTTATGTGACCCCTTATATGGCTGTTGGTTTTTGGTTTGAGCCCAATGTAATTTCATTACCTTTCTCTATTTCCACTCTAGTGGATGATTTTTTTGTGGCTAGGAGGGTGTATAGAAATTGTGTGGTGACTGTTTATAGTAGGGATACTGTGGCAGACCTCATAGACCTAGACATGATTAATTTTGATGCTATCCTAGAAATGGACTGGCTTCATTCGTGCTATGCTAAACTAAATTATAGAACACAAAGAGTCTCTTTTTCTTTCCCGAATGAACCAGTAGTAGAGTGGGAGGGGCATTCTTTAGCACCTAGAGTGCACTTTATATCTTATCTTAGAGCCCATAAAATCATTTCTAAGGGTTGTTTATAATATTTTATTCAATTTAAAGATTTTAATGTCAAAAGTCTTCCTCTCTAGTCAGTCCCTATGGTAAATAAGTTTCCAGAAGTCTTTGCAGATGATCTCCCAGGAATACCACCTGATAGGGAGATAGATTTTGGTATTGATTTGTTGCCAGACACCCATCCCATTTCTATTCTGCCATATATAATGGCTCCTGTAGAATTGAAAGAGCTTAAAGAACAGCTAGTAGACCTTCTAGACAAAGGTTTTATATGTCCTAGTGTTTCTCCCTGGGCTACACCTATACTCTTCGTGCAAAAGAAAGATGGTTCCTTGCGTATGTGCATAGATTACCGCCAGCTAAATAAGGTCACTGTTAAAAATAAATATCCTCTTCCTAGGATTGATGATCTCTTTGACAACTTTAGGGTGCTAAACGTTTTTCAAAAATAGACCTTCGTTGGGGATACCATCAGTTGAAGGTTAGAGAATCAGACATTCCCAAAATAGCTTACCGAACCAGATACGATAATTAAAAATTCCTAGTCATGTCCTTTGGGTTGACTAATGCCCCTGCACCCTTCATGGATCTTATGAACAAGGTGTTCCATCAGTTTCTAGATCTATTTGTTATAGTTTTCATTGATGATATTCTGATTTATTCCAAGAGTGAGGAGGACCATGCCAATCACCTTCGAATCATCCTTTAAACTCTCAAAGATCATAAGTTGTATGCAAAATTTTCCAAGTACAAATTCTGGCTTAATCCTATTGCTTTCTTGGGGAATATTGTGTCTAGTGACGGAATTAGGGTTGAACCCTAAAAGATTGAGGCAATGAGAAAATGGCCTAGACCCACAACTCGAACCGATATTCGGATCTTCTTGGGTTTGGCAGGTTATTATTGAAGATTTGTAGAGAGTTTTTCTTCCATAGTTGCACCACTTACTAAGTTAACTCAGAAAAAGGTGAGGTTCATGTGGTCTGACTCTTATGAGAATAGCTTTGAGAATTTAAAAGATAAGTTGACAATTGCTTTTGTTTTGACTCTTTCAGAAGGTACGGAGGGGTTTGTTGTGTACTGTGATGCATCCCATGTAGGACTTGGGTGTGGACGTATGCAGCATGATAAGGTGGTGGCCTATACATCTAGGAATTTGAAGGTGCTTTAGAGAAATTACCCCACCCATGACTTAGAGTTAGAAGTTATGGTGTTTGCGCTTAAAATCTGGCGGCATTATCTCTATGGGGTATATATTGATGTATTTACTGAGCATAATAGTTTACAGTATGTTTTCTCGTAGAAAGAATTAAACCTCAGTCAAAGGCGTTGGTTGGAGCTTTTATAGGATTATGACATGAGTCTGCACTACCATCCGGGCAAGCAAATATGATAGTCGATGCCCTTAGCAGGTTGTCTATAAGCAGTCTTTCTCAAGTTAAAAAGGGAAAGAGAGAGATGGTGAAATATATTCACCGACTTATAAATATAGGAGTACGAATCTTGGATTATGAAGATGGGGGTGTGGTTGTTCATGAGGTAGCTAAATCTTCCCTTTATGCAAAAGTTAAAGAGAAACAGGTTGAAGATCCCATCTTAATGCAGATTAAGAAAGATGTGGGTCAGCAGAAAGTGATGTCTTTTGAAATAGGAGGTAATGGTATTTTAAGATATCAGGGTTGACTATGCGTGCCAGATATAGATATGTTATGAAAAAGAATCCTTGACGAAGCTCACACTTCGAGGTATGTTGTTCACCCCGGCTCTATTATGATGTACCATGATCTAAAGACCTTATATTGGTGGAATAATATAATGCGTGATGTGGCTAATTATGTTTCCAAGTGTTTGAACTGCCAACAAGTTAAAGTAGAACATATGAGTCCAGGTAGTACATCCCAAGAGATAGCTTTGACTTTATGGAAGTGGGAGATGATCATTATGGACTTTATTATGGGACTTCCGATGTCCCAAAACCAGTATGATTCTATTTGGGTGATTGTTGATAGGCTGACCAAGTCAGCATATTTTCTGCCTGTGAGGACGGACTATTCGAGAGATGATTATGCCAAGCTTTACATTGAAGGAATAGTCCGCTTGCATGGAGCACCTGTATCCATCTTATCTGACCGAGGTATGCAATTCTCTTCTCATTTTTAGAGATCTTTTCATAGGGAGTTAGGTAACCAAGTGAACGTAAGTACTGCATTCCACGCTCAGACTAGTGGGAAAGCTAAGCGTACCATTCAGACCCTTGAGGATATATTGAGGCCTGCGTGATTGACTTCAAAGGTACTTGGGTTGATCACTTTCCATTGATACAGTTCGCATATAATAACAGTTATTATGCCAGTATTAAGATGGCTCCTTTTGCGGCACTGTATGGGAGAATATGTAGGTCGCCAATAGGGTGGTATGAAGTTGGTGAGACACAGTTGTTTGGGCCTGATCTTGTTCATCAGGCAATGGAGGATGTGAAGATTATTAGAGAATGACTTAAGACAGCCCAGAGTAGACAAAAATCCTATGCCGATATCAGAAGAAGAGAGCTAGAATTTAAAGTTGGTGATTGGGTATTTCTAAAAGTCTCCCCTATGAAGGGAGTTATGTGATTCGGGAAGAAAGGTAAGTTGAGTCCTCGCTATATAGGACAATACCAGATTTTGAGAAGGATAGGTGCAGTTGCGTATGAGTTAGATTTGCTTGCATATCTGGGTTCTGTTCATCTAGTATTTCACATATCCATGCTGAAGAAATATATTGGAGACCATTCCCTAGTTTTTCTTGTAGAGGAGATCAAGGTGAAAAACGTATTACAATATAAAGAGGAACCTATTGCAATCATAGATCGCCAAGTTCATAAGTTGAGGAGCAAAGAGATAGTTTAGGTTAAAGTATTGTGGAAAAATCATAAAGTTGAAGAAGCAACTTGGAAATCAGAAGATGACATGAGAGCAAGATACCCAAACCTGTTTGATCTGGTGAATGACAAAATGGAAGGTACAATCCTTGCTTTATTCTTTTTCGGTCTTAGTATACCTTAAATTGTGCTTGTCTATGTTCTGCATCATCATTCGGGAATGAATGATACCAAGGGGGGATAATGTAATGCCCTGCATCATCAATGAGTTAGCTCGTGGTAATATGCTCATAGAGTTAAATGACTAGAATGGTGTCAAAGAGACTTAGTCTTATTTTTGACTTCCAAAGTGAGTAAAGTTTAAACCACATATAATTTCCCTAATTTTGAATTTTTATCATGTGGAAAATTGAATGAACTTTCCATCGATATAAGAATTTCCCAAATCCAATATCCGAGCAAAAAGTTATGGCTAATTTAAGTCCTAGCCGTAAAACACCATTATTTTGGTGTTTGGCGCATCACGGAGGGGGTCTATTGAACAATTGTCAAATCCTAGTAGCCTAGTGTGATTCTGGTATGTCATGCTGAATATCCAGGTCCCAACCAGTAAGACAACGTGATGGCTCCGCGTCGTGTGACCCTAAGAATCCCATTCATCATTTTTCAGTGAGCCATCGGAATTATGGCATGTCGCGGTGGCCCATAAAATTGGGTTCCAAGATATACTATTATTCCATCTCATTAAGGGTACATTAGGTATTTTTCACCCCCTTATCAGTTTAAACACGGGATTTAATCCCAAATACACCCGAATACATTCCCAATCATCCAAATTACTGAAGAACACTCTATGGTTTCAAACTAAAAACCCAAATATCTCAAGATTCAATCATGGGTTTTCGAAACTAATTGATGATTTGGAATCTCCAAACCGTAGGCTTTAAGAATCATTCATCAAATTCCTAATTGAGGTATATGTGGTTTTCCTACAAATTTATGTGAAAAGAAACCTTCTTTAATTCATGCTAAAAATTTAGAAATCATAAGTTTACGGAAAGGGTTTGAATTTTTCCATTACTAGTATGTTTTAGAAGATTTAATTACTATTGTTTAGTCTTTAGGCCCTACCCTGAAGTGATTTGAAATCCTATGTATATGTATGTATGTGTTTTAATGTGATGCTTGAATTGAGAGCATGACTCATATGAAATCCCTTTTTTGATATGATTTATCCATTTTTCATATGATAGGGATTGTTTTGTAATGCATCTTGAAAAGCATGACACAAAATGTATCGATTTATACTATGATATGAATATGATTTTTGAGTCAAAAGAGAGGGTTGTTTGTATTGATAAATATTGAATATAAATATCTAATGGAAAGAGTTGCATGGTTTGACAAAGATTTCAGGACCACCATATTTTATTGAAAGAATAATAATCCTAGCATAGTTTTGACTTGTGCTTTCGGAACATGAAATCCCTTATACTATTTGTATGTCTGGGTGTTCTGAAATGAGTTTTTGATGAAAGAATCATGAATGATGCATTATGGATCAGAAATAGGACTTGCAAGTCTTGGTGTGATGACACCAACTCAGATAATGACATGTTAATTCAAAACAAAATAGATTGCATGTTTGAAATCAGATTTTTAGATTTTTGAAACTAGAATGATGCATGTTTCAAAACAGACTAAAATTGGGCATAAAGAGAGCTTAGGTGGTTCCCTGAAAAAGGAACGAGTTCAGACAACTCATTTTCCAAAACCATGATTTGTCAATCTGGGTATATTAGCCTACGCTTGTCTTGTGTCCTATGGCATATCAGATTAAGAAAATCTAACCCTTGTGGCACACTTGGGTTAGGGGCTTCCCCACCGAGCCAATAGCGGATTCAATATAGCCCGTGGAATATCATACTTGTAGGGGAGTGCCACCTAACTCAGAAGTAATACAAAGGTCAGAGGCTGCATTGACAAAAAAGATTTATGGTTATCAAAGATGCCCATGTGTTTTGGAATTTATATCATATGTGATGTTTTATGCGTAGATCTCAACTATTTTATTGATAGTAAAAGCTTTATTTTAGATTGCTCTGCATACTAATATATCTCTATTGATGCCCCCTACCTTCCACGTTCTGATGCACAGTCTAGGGGTCCTGATAAGCAGTAGATTTCTTCCAACAGAAGTGCAGGGTCAAATCAGTGAGCCTTCTATATTTCAGATGGCCTAGTTATTTTTAGACATTTATTATCAGTTATGATTTTGGTCTACTGGGGGCTTTGTCCCAGTTTTCAGACAGTATTACTAGTCATGTAGTAGAGATTTTGCATATGGCTTTCAGATGTCATTATATGGTTTTGGATTTCATTGACCCTTGTTGAATTTATATCAGACTTATGACCATGATTCCGTTCTGTTAAATAATTCTGCATTTTCCCTCTAATAAATGAATGTTGTGTATGATTACTAGACAGATAGGGATGCCCAGGCCTTCATGGTTCGGGATGTCCGTTACGGTCAGGGCCCCGATTTGGGTTGTGATAAAGAATAAGATAGAATTGTCCACTTCTTTGTTTATTGCTTTCCTAAAAAAATTTCAGACTAAAGAAGGAGATTCATTCGAGCAAAGTCTTTTCTTTTAGATGTGCTAATCCGAACTGCCAGTGGTGGTTGAGGGCTTTGAATACTTAAGTTCTAACAGATTTGTTATTAATTATTATGAAAAGTATCACACATATGGTTCGGATAACATTAAAATCCAAAATCCTAATGCCACAGTAAAGGTCCTCGATCAATATTTCCAAAATAGCTTCCTTACTGACAAAGGCCCTTCTATAAATCATATAACCAATCAGCTCCTTACAGACTTATGTTTTACGGTCATTTATTGGATGATATATACATCTATGGGGATTTACAAGTACTTAGTTTGGGGGGGCACATGAGCATGACTATGAAATCCTCGTTGCCTACCATTACATGCTTGAGTCCACCAATCTCAAAAGGAAGACGATGTTTCATGTTGATGAAAATGGAAGGTTCAAGTAATTTTTGTATCCTAGGGTACTTGGATTCTTGGTTTTCAACTGTTTAGAAAATTCATAGCCATCGAAGGGACTTTTTTGAGGAGCAAGTATAGAGGAGTTTTGTTAGCGGCGGTGGCACAGGATGTGGAGAGTCATATCTTTCCTGTTGCTTTTTGAGTAGCGGGCAAGGAATGTGATGCCTTGTATGAGTATTTTTTTTAACAAATGCATAACTCTGTCAAAGATACCAAAAATAAGTGTATTATTTTGGATAGGCATCCAAGTATTCCAAAGATGGGTTCAATTTTCTACATTTCAGCTCACTTTGGTTGCTGTATTAGGCATCTTGGAGATAAGATTTGAAATAACTTTCACAATGAAAGGGTCGTGACTCTTTTTTATAGAGCAACCAAAGCATATGTTGTAGCTGAGTTTTTTGACCATTTTAATAAAATAAGGAACATCTCACCCAAGAAAGCACAACATCATGTGTCGTTTTCAAGAGATGGAGCCGGGCATTTTGTTCGACAAATATGTACATTGTTATAAATTTAATATCTTATTTGAGTTACAAGTTTGTAATACTGTATGATGTCATACGAAGTGATTGTTTTGTATAGGTATAGTATTATGACTTCAAACATAGTTGAACAAGTGAATTCATTATTTGGCGTTGAAAGAGAATTTCCCATTGTAGCGTTATTTGACGAAATAAATAAGAAGCATGTCAAATTATTTTACAAAAGGCATATGCAATTCATGAACACAAGAAACTGATATGTTCTAAAAACAAAAAAAAATATCAACAAATATCAATTTGGAGAATAGGTTTTTTGCTTATCAAATAGTATATTACAAGTTCAGTATCGACGGTCATTGTGATGTTTCCATGGTCACTATTCAAACAAGATCTTGTACATGTAGAGTTTTTGACTTGGATAAAATACTTGTCCATATGATATGATAGTGATTTGAGCATAATATGGTGCACAATATGGAACCAAAATTTATGAGTGATGGTCTCCATATTATTCGGTGGAAAGATATATAATGAAATATAGTAATAATATTACTATGATACCTCTTGAAGAATCTTGGGTTATTCTTGTAGGGTTTTTGGGGAGATAATACATCCTCCATATATTAACCCAAGCACTATGAAACTGGGACTAAGGTGATATAAGAGGCGATGTGGATTTAGAGAATCATTTCCATCAGGAAAAAACAAGTGCTATGAATGTAAGAACACTACCAGAAAAGAACAACATGGTCGGATCGTAATCCACCATGATCGTTGAAGTACTAAAACTTGTATTGTTTTTTGTTATGGAATTTGATATTTTTAACTCATTGTTTTGAACATAAATATTATTATTTCTAACTGGAGTGTATTCTTCCAACAGATGGACCATCCATTGCACCAAACCTTTTGGAAGAACACAATACAAATCACAAAACTGGAGAAACTATGCTCATCCAATAGATCACCAATTTGTTGCTACAGATGGGCTATCTATTGGAACAACACAATACACTTCTTATCACTATCTTGAGTTAGTCCAATATATGACCAATTTATTTCAAGAGATGTACATCTATTCGAAGAACACAAACCTCTTCTTATTACTATTAGATTCAAAATTATGCTAAATGCTCAATCCTTTCCTCCAACCCTTGACATGTTAAGAATAATAAATAGACAAAATAAAAATTAAACAAGAAATAAAGTCAAAGTCGACTAAACATAGATTTGTAATCAAACAAAAAAAATACATATGGCTTAGGTAGAATCCGATATAAATAGAGCAAAATAAAAGAAAAAACCATAACCTAATTATTATTATTATTATTATTATTATTATTGTCAGCTGGTCAATCTCTAATGGACAGTAGAAAGGACCTCCCCAGCCTTTGAATCTCATGCACCATCCTTGCTCTCATGGTGCTCTACTCCTACTAGGGATCATTAACCTGCCTTTGAAGTTCCCACACGGTGTTGGAAAGAATTGCAACATCCCAAATTATAGGATCAACCATATATAGAACACCAAAAAAAAGAAAAAAGTCTAAATATAATACAATGTATACTACCAACTGGTAGATTTACGACAAAAAAAATTTACCTCAATGAAAAAAAAATCTGCTATTTGAAGTGAAGTGGTTGAAGATGTAATATGAAAGACATAAAAAGTAAATAAAGTGGAGTAGAATGAACGAGTAAGGAAGGAACCTATTTATAGAGGACTAAATTTGAATTAAAAAGTCTCTATTGTTTACCTGTATTTTTGTAATGCCCCGAGACTACCCCCTGTATGTCACACAGTGCTTAGGACCACAAGTGATCCCAAGCTAACCTATAAACTGGCATACTATTAAGAAAATGATTTAAATATATGTTAAATAACTGAGTTTACTGTGCGGAAACATAATCATGATGAAATCTGGCAAAAAAATAATATTGATACAATTTTATATACTGATAAAACTAAAAAGAGGAACAAAAATTACATGACCGACTCTGACTAACATCTATGAATCCTCTACTATACTAACATTAGATAGTTGGGACATGCCAACTACCACTAATAAACAACTATGAAAAATAAAGTAAGGTACATGAACAATATCTAACTGAAGTCCCCAAAGTAGGAGGACTCATCACCTGTTGTCTAGAAACTGTAACTGTCTGATCATGATGTACGGGATGAAACTATGGATTATTATGCTCATAAGGTAAGGACTATCAAAATTACATGACATAAATGAACATAATACATGAAAACTATATTATCTAAGAATGCAAGACTAAGTGTATATCTGTTATGGTATTGGGATAGTCTGTAATCTAAAAAATTAAAAGCTGTAAAATTAAGTATCTGAAAATCTGTTCACCTAGTCAAGCAAACCTAAACTTGAAACATACTAAATACTGACTGATACAGTGGGAGCTATCATATAATATACGTAATCTATGTGACCATTCATGGAGTCCAACGTCTGACCTAGGTTGAGGCAGCTTGTTCTATCCTTGCCATCGAAGTAGAACCTGAACTAGAGTGATCACTAAACTGAGCCCATATTGGGCAAGGGGAAACAATCTATATCGAGTCCCCTAAACCTATGGTGGCACGTAGTTTCTAGGGAAGTAGGAAGCATTGAACCCACACTTCCCATTCTGTGCTAAATCCTACTCCCAACTGAAAGACACTAAATACTAACTAGTGCATGCACTAAAGCTGATAAAATAAGCTCAGGTCATGGTGATCTGAAAACATCAATGCATATGGATTCTGAGGTAATTATTAACGTATAAAATAACACTGGAACTGAAACTAGACAGAGTTTAACTGAACATGATACTGACTAAATGACAAGGCTCATAATATGACTGTGATCACTCTGTAGGTACTGGTATACTAGGTAAACAGCTAAATTTTGGGTATCCATAACCCCTATGACTTAATAACAATAACAATAAGAACACATGAAAACTTTGAAGCCATATAAGGGAATCATTGTTGAACATTCAACACTTAGGCATTTCATCAAACACATGGGAATCATGAACTTAAACATAGGAATGTCTTAAACATGGGACAATATGATATTACATGACTAAGATCATGAATTGGGGAATTTACATGATATTTGTTTGGAATAGGACATGGGTGTTTCATCAATACATGTAAAGATTATAGCTTGAACATAAGAATGTCTTAAACTTGAGAGAACAATAAAGTTATATAAAAAAAATCATACCTTGGGGATTCATCTTGAAATTAATTGAACATGATATGGGAATTTTATCAGACATGTGAAGTCCCTAAACTTGTGCATGGGAATGAGCAAGCATGCAAAAATATCATGTCTACACGAATCAATTCATAACTTAGGGATTTGATATGAAGATCATAACATTCAAAATATGTATTGGCTCATTTCACTTGAAAAAATATATAATTTAAACTTTAAACCAAACACATGACGATCACGATATAAAACATAGGAGTAGTTGAACCATGAAAATCACATAAATTTCATTATTAAAAACATGGGTAAAGGATTTAACATGTGAAAATCACCATTCAAACAATCAAGGCAATTTCAACGAAAACCATTTGTAAACATGATACATAATCTAAATTCATGGAAGTTTCAGGAGTATAATTCCTATTAATATGTAAAGATCATAACTTTGAACTTAAAATGGGTTTTTGGGCTCCATGGGTGAAAGGGGACCTATGGATGAGCTCCTACATACCTTAAAACTCTAAATCTTGAAGAAGAAACAAAATCTTGAAAGCTTTATTGAATTGGGAAACTTGAAATCTTGAGTTTTCATAAAGAGGAGGTGATGGAATGGATGATCTTGATGGGGGTTGATTAGGGTTTGATCTTGAGAGTAAAATAAGAGAATGAGGGCAAATAATGCCCTAATGGACGTTTAAAATTGTGTTTTTACGACCTAGGTTGAGGTAGAAAAAGACCTTATTGCCCCTCCATCATTTAAACCAAAAATTCATAACCTGGATTGCGATTTGAAGGCTCACCACGATGCGGAGTAATCATGGTGGCTTACTCCCTCACACAAAAAAAGCCATAACTTTCCACATGGGTATCAAATTAAGGAAAAATTGGTATCGTTGGAAAGCTAATTCAATTATCTACAATTTGGTGGGTATTGAGCTGAAAAATTCTATGTATATAAAAAGTTATACACTTTTAAAGTTGACCTTTGTAGAATCGAATACCAAACTTTAGATGAATCAAAGGATCTTAACTCAACTTGGCTCTATGTGGTTTCTATGAACATTCTACACTTAATAAAAACTTCACACACTAGGATAAAGATCATGACACATGAATTCAAATTATGAATTAAGAACATGACAAATATTGTCACTGTGACACGCCACCACTATTGTCACTGTGACACGCCACAATTGTGGTAACTTGTTGTTTTAGAAATCCAAACGTGGTCCAAACCTCATTCAAAAAATCCAAAACTTACTTGAGATATGATAATTACACCTCTGAACATGAATCAACTCAAAAACTTACGTCTCGGGGTCAAGAAGGTCACTTCAAAAATTATTAAATTTAAGAGGCCAAAAATTAAGCTATGTCCCCAACACTTAGCTAAATTTTAAGGCTTTTAGCCTCTTATGCAAACATTAGGAGCTGAACTGGATTAAGAAAAGTATGGGGTATTACAATGTTATTAATTACATGCCTTAATTAAATCAAACTGGTATTTTTTTTATTGTGAAATTAATGACTTAATTCAATCAAACTGGTGACTTTTTGACTATTATGAAAGGTCATGACTTTTCAAATTTTTAATAATAATTAGTTCTTAAAATTAATTAACCGTTTTTCTTAATTAAATAATTGAAGACTTTTCACCTTTTCAATAACTGTTTCTTTTAATAATAAATGTTTCTTTTAATGGTCCATTTGTGCAACAAATAATCCATTTGTTGCAACTAATGTATTATTTGTTTCAATAGATGGACCATCTGATGGAAGAGTTGTTTTGATTGTTCTAACAGTTGATTCATCAGTTGCAATGGATGGGGAGTTTTATTCATCAGTTGTTTTAAATGTGTTAGACAAAAAGTCATGTCTGTTCACCTCTTTTTAATAAAGAATAATTATATCCCTTAATTAATTCGAACTAGTGACTTTACGATTATTTAAATTAAAAAACAAATTTAAAAACAAAAAATGTGAAAAGTCAGGACTCTTTGCCTATTTAATATTAACATTAGTTATTATAATTAAATAAGCAGTTTTTTATTATTTTAAATTATTTTTATTATTTATTACTTTATTATTTATTTAAGACATGAGTCATGACTTTTCATCTTTTTAATAACCTTTTTTATTAAGAATCGTTCCATCAGATGGACCATCTGTTTAAATAGATTTGTCATCTGTATGAAGAACACAAACCAATAGAAAGAATTATATTGTGTTTTTCCAGTAGATCTATTACAACAAATATGTCATATGTTAGAAGAAGATGGTTTTGAGTTTTTCCAAAAGATTATTCATCTGTTGTACCATATTGGTCATCTGTTGGTTGAATACATTCCAGATTAACTAATTGTATTGTGTTCTTCCAGAAAATTTCTATCTATTGCAACAGATGGGTAATCTGCTGAAATTGTTTTTTGTAGTCTGTTGTATTTAGTTCTTATTTTACCTTTTTTACTGATGCACGGGTTAATAAAACATATTTTATATAAGAAATATTAACATTTACATCCCCAACCATGAGTTAAAATTATCAAAGTCCATAACAAATAACAAGTTTACTATTAGAATGATCATGCTGCATTACATACATAACACTTGTTTTTTTACGGGCATGCAGTCCTTTGATATTGTACACTACTTCATGATGGGAATTGAAGATTTAACACTATTTGACATTAATGGGGGAGAAAGAATAAGGTGCGTGCAGATGGATAGATCAACTTTCATACATGGGAGTTATGTATTACTGATCAGGTTATTGTGACAACACACAGAAAATACAATGATTTTGTGAATGCAGTTTTTAATCAATTATATTTAAGTTTGATAGGTGCGAATAGATAAGGTCAAATAGTTTCAAGAAGGTTCTATTGATTCCCTATTACAATTTAATGACTGTTTTGCTCATGTTTATGCACTAAGTTTTGAGTAGGGATAAATATTTAATGGCAATATAGAGATTCAATAGTTATTGGACAGATTTTAATGGTGTAATGGACTTTGAGAAGGCCTTTGTAGCCTCCCAATGTAGTAAACAAGATTGGAAAACCAACAGAAATTTCCCTGGTCTAAATTTATATGGATGGGTTGCTCGGGCAGATGATTATATAGAAGAATGTGCTATAGAGGAATAATTGTGGGAAAGAGGAGTGTTCAAGACTATATTATCTCAGACCTTGTTAAAGAGGAAGCACATGGTAGCAAACAAGGATTTTCTAGCCAATTTGGCCATTAAAATTGACACAACCTGAACCAGGGCCTAATCATGTCGGGTGGCTTATGCCCCAACCAAGACCAGAGACCACCCCCAATACACCAACACATAACCTCCTTACACCCTTGGTTGGAAGAATTCCAACCATAAAATAAGAAAAAATGATAATAATTTAAAGATAATAAAGTATGTCTATAACCAAAACCAAATATCCAACCATTACCAATCCCGATGCCAATTGAAAGATATTAAGTACCAGTGGTATGAAGGGTGGAAGTTATCTAGGAGTATTATTGCTAGCCCGACTTCTTGGGTGAGTTTCTTCGAGGTTTTCCTTGACTACTTCTTTCCTCAAGAGTTGAGGGAGGTGAAGGTGGAATAGTTCATAAAATTAAAGCAAGGGATTATCTCCGTTCAAGAGTATGCCTTAAAGTTCTATCAATTGTCAAGGTATGCACCTGAGATGATCTCTAGCATAAGGGCTAGAATGCACAAGTTTATCTTAGGATTGTCCCATGAGTTAGTCCTTGAGATCAAGGAGACCTTGTTAATTGATAACATATATATCTCTAGGTTGATTGTGTATATGCAATAAGTAGAGGATGAGAAGAAGAAGCAAGTTGAGATTAGTGGGAAGCAACGAAGAAAGTTTAGGTGTAATACCATAAAAATCCAAATCAATGTTAGTGTAATGTTTCAAGCTCATTCATAGAATATTATAGATGTTTGGTATTTTTATGAGTAAGTTTGAGGTATATTAAGGCCTCAAATACTCCCAGCTATTAGACGAATCAAAATACTCCTTACCGATTGAATTTTTAATAAGAATGTTTCTTTAGTAAATTTCAAACGATCATATCTTTTGATATATTGAGAATTTTCCATATCAAGATATACCAAATGATAGGAAATTGAATTATCTTTCCAATGATATGAATTTTTTCCGAATCCAATACTCAGGTGAGAAGTTATGGTACTTTTAGTACAAAATAGTAGCCCAGATGTCACGACCCGAACTAGGGCCTAGCCGTGACGGACATCCCGAACCATGGCCGAAACGTCCCTTTCTATCAGGTAAGCATGCACACATTTATATAAATAAAGAAGATGCAGAAACATAATCTGCTACAGAAACATGGTCAATTCAGAATTCAGCATAAGTATGAAAATTGAAAACCAACTACATCTAATAACATCTCACTCAGTCTGCGAAATCTCTACTACATGAAAATCTGACAACTATCTGAAATCTGGGACAAGGACCCCAGTAGACGAAAACCATATCTAATAATAGTTTTCTGAAAGTAAACAGGACTTCTGGAAAAAAGAAGGCTCACCAACTGGGCGCTGCAACTCTGTCTGATAAAATCTATTACTTTTCTAGACCCCTAGACTGAGCCTCAGAACCTAGACGAAGGAGGGGGGTCAATACAGATGTACTGGTATGGAAAGTAATCGAAAATAAAACTTTTATATAATTGAAATAGTGGAGAGCAATTTGTTAAAACATCATGCATAAATAGTTCTCAAAACACATGAGCACTTTCTGAAAATCATAAGTCATTCTTGTCAATGCACTGTTTGTTCTTTGTATTACTTTTGAGTTAGGTGGTACGCCCCTACAATTATAAAATCACATGGGCTATATGGAATTTGCCATTGACTCTGTGGGGAAGCCCCCAACCCAAGTGTGTTGCAAGGGATGGAGATTCTATTTCTGATACGCCACATGGCACTAGGCCAGCGTAATATAATATACCCAGATCGGCAAATCACAGTTTTTGGAAATGAGTTGTCTGAACTCATTCTTCCTTGGGGGAACCACCTATCCTCTCATTATGCCCAGTTGTAACCACTTCTAAACATACATCATTCTAAATCTTAAAATCTGAAAGTTTGATTTTAAGCATGCATTCTATTCTGTTCTGAATTATCATGGTATAATCTGAATTGGTGTCATCACAGCAAAACTTACAAGTCCTATTTCTGAGCCATAGTATAATAAAAATGATCTTTCATTAAAACATAGTACAGACCACCCAAACATGCAAATAGTACAAGAGATTTCATGTTCTAAAACATTAATCAAAACTATGCAAAAATTCTTTAAACATATCGTGGTCATGTGCTTTTGGCAAAATCATGCACTCTTTCCTTATATGAATATTTTCAACATTTATTAACACAACTACCCTCTCTTTTGAAATTCAAATCTTAACCCAATCATAACACAATCAAGACAGTTTAAACCATGCTTTTCAAAGATGCATTCAAAACATCTATAACATATGATAAGTAAAGGAAAATCAAAACAAGAGAGCGATTTTACATAATTCATGCTCTCAATTAAATCATCAACCTTAAAACACAAGCATACATATATATACAATTTCGAGTCAATGTGAGGGGAGGTCAAAAGACCAAAACAATACCGTCAAGATTTCTAAAACATGAATGTATTCATATATCTGAAAATCCCTTTCTTAAAATCATGATTTCTATACCCAATGAGATTTTAGGAAAACCCTGCGTACCTCTATTTTAAAGAATAATGAATGATTCTTGAAGCTTACAGATTGGAGATTCCAAATCTCTAATTATCTTCAAAAACTCACAGTTGAAATCTTGAACTATTTGGGATTCTTGTTTGAAACCCTAGAGAGCGTGCTAGATGAATTTTGGTGAAAGTGTATGTATTTAGGTGTATTTGGGATTAAATCCCGTATTTGGATGGGTTTGGGGCCATGGAAAATGTCTAGTTTGATCTTGGAACATAAAATATGGGACTGGAACACCGTAAAAGGCTTCACCACAATGCGCTGGAAATCGCGGTGCGCTAATCGAATTGACAATTGTCAATTTAAGGTTCATCGCGACGCGGTGGCCAGTCAATCGGGAATGCTGACACTAAAAATGCTCTAACTTCTTCAACGAGTTTCCGTTTTAGGCGAATTTGATATCGATGGAAAGATAATTAGAAGATCTTTCTTTTGTTATATAGTAGGCCAACCAGTTCATTATATAAAAGGAGATATGATTGATTTAATTGGACTCAAGTTTTGACGCTCACTAAAACTCGAACGGTAGGAAAGCTTTCAACTTCACCTTGAGTTAGGGGACCTTTACGATTCAATTCATGCTAAAATAGGTTACCACACTACATAATTGATTAAATTGGAAAATTTGGATAGGATTTATGGCTTTTGGATCATCTACGCATAGAAAGGACGGTTTTGATTCTAGAATGAAACATAGGGCGTTACAATAGCTCTCCCTTCGGATCATTCGTCCCCGAATGATGGGTAGGAACATTGAAGCTTAAAGGTATGGAATAATGTGGATTTGATGTGTCTTCTAAGAAAGGATATAACTGATCTGAAACATTTAAACTTCTATCATGAAATTGAATTCTGAGCTGACTTGACTTCACTTACTTCAAGGGGCTGATTAATGCTAAGAGTTCAAGATTCCCTTGAAGTGTTCATGATCAAATCATACATATTGAATTGGGAATTGATAACTTATGCAATTACAAATCATGAGAAAACATGTCTAAGATCGCACCAGGTTACTGAACTCTCTGAGCTAAAATACTTGGAAACATTTGAAATTATGCTCTACATTCTTATGAGCTGAGTCATGACCAAGTAGCTGAATCTGAAACATGATGCTTTGACTGGACTGAATTCACAACTTACCTAGATGAAATAGATTATCTCTTGGGATGGTCATACACTTGAGACTTCGGATAGTAGGACTGGGTGAAAAGGTGGAAAACCATAATAACTTGTCTATCTTACTGTTAAAATGAATTACTGGCTATATAGACTGAATTATGCTGGACCCTCATACTTAACTGGAGTATCTCATTCAAAACTCTTTCTAAAGAAGTCATAGTAGCGTTAGGGAGCAAAGAATCTTGGGCACTAGTTACACAAGACATCCAACTAAGGAATCACAACAATGACACTACCCTATAGAATGGAATATAGATATATAACTTATAAACTAGGATAAAACTACCAGTCCTTAGGCAATGCAACTTCTTAATTTCAAGTTGAGCTTACTTCTCGAATACTCCCTTAACTATATTATTCCCTTTAAATAACCCACTCGTTGATTCAAATTGTAATCCTCATATGGGCATTGGTACATCTTTCTTCTAATGCCTAAAGTAACATAAGTCCTCTCACCATGATCAATCCTAACTTCAAATCATAAAATACAACATGCCACACCACGACAATAGTCTAAACCATATGATTCAATCTTCTATATCCTCTTTAGGGATCACACCCTAAGCATAACGTGCTGTATCACTTCAATGACCAACTCTGAACTCTTACTATGAATTCACTAGCGCATATTGCATTTCTCCACTTAAATCCCAACATGTCATTCAATCCTATCTCTATAACCACATATGAACTTCAAGGCAAACACCTATAAGGACATACTTTACATATTCTCTAACCCACTATCAATAGAACTCCCATGCGCTACCCCAAGAATATACACACACAAATTTCCACTAACCATCACATATATCAAAGACTTGGCCCCAGATCTTACTTCACACTTATGGACTTATCTAAAACAAGCATACTATGATCTTTCATTAACAGGAAACATTTACTCATCACCACTATCATTACGTATGGAGGAGTCACTAAAAGGTTAGAACATAAGACCTTGAAGTGTGGGAAGATATTATACGAGACTTGACACTTAACTAAGGCCGAAAGAATAGCAAATCAACATTAGGGATTCATCAAAGTGATCTGAATTGGGGCATACATGACTATAAGCTGAATTTCGTCAATCATAAAGATTATACATGAATTATGGGAACTGAGCACACTAGAAAGAGTGAGAACATGATTCATGAGCTGCATGACCTCAATTTGAAGTTCATAACATATGGAACGTGATTCCGACGACTGAATGAATTGGAACTCCTCATTTTAGAACTGGAAGAACACGTGATTCTCTCTCATATACATGAACATAAACTATAATCATGGAACTAGAATGTAAGGCATGAGTATATGTCGGAATAGCTGAGGTAAACTATTGAAATAAGAATAGATTGAGCATCATTCTTTCTCACGGCCAATTCCATAACTCACTAGCACATCTATTAGAATCTGAAAACTTAACTTCGTTATTCGTTCCACCATCTCCCCCTTAGAATTAAGCCATTACTCTAAGTCTATGGACCACTTTATACACTTTGATATAAAATGAAATCACTTTACTCTAGAGTTAGGGATATAACAATACACATAAAACTAAACCTACCCTGTAATTAGGTATCTTCAGGTATAACAACCAATGCTAATACCTCCTTCTAAGATTCAACCCTACCTTCGGAATCTTTCAATAGCTCCCAATAGTCGATCATAGAATACTTGAACACTACTAACTCTGAATCCTCATGAGTATTCCCATAGTCAGAGTGCACACCCTATAGCGCTTCAACTCTTATTTCTTTCGGTTCAACCTTCAAAATTTAAACTTAGATTATAACACTTAACATGGATATCACCAAGCCTTTGATGAATCATACTACTAGTCTTCTCCACCTAGCAAATCAATGGTACTACTATGTCTACTAGCCACATACAACATGTAATAGTCTTAGAAAATGCCGCAACTCCATATCACCTTTGGTATACTTCTACCTCATACATACAACATCATACTTTGTTACGAATTAAATAAACTTAATCTATTACATCACTATTCAAGCCTATTAGATTACTTCCATAAAACCGGTATCATTACCCAAGAAATCATCATAACTACCTTAATGGCCATCAATTGTTAAAACTTAATGTCTAGTGTTAAGCATGATTTATAGCCCAACCTGACACACAATTCTAACAAAACATTCCTCATTAATTAAGCCAATATTCTTACATCCACATCTACATTAAATTCAAGCCAACAGTCTAGCATCATTTATCTACCACAAATGAGGAAGGCAACATAACATACTAGTCCATCAAATTGGGACATTATACCCAAATACCTTGAAAATCTACTACATACCTTCTCATAAGTAGTACTAGTTTACAACTACCAACGAAAAGAAGGTCAAGGGGGTAAAGTCACGTAATAGGCATGGTCAACCTTAATCTTATATTATAACCCCATACAATCTTATCTACTTATAAGGCTTTCTCACATCACACTTACTTGCCCAAGCATGCATTTAGGCTACTTTCAAATTCCACAAACAACCATGAGTCTATAATTATTACTTACTACCTCACCTAGCCATTTTCATACTTCAAGAAGACAACAATTCACCTTAAATAATAACTCCTTATCTACCTTGTACTAAACTAACACACAAGGACGTATCACTTCATTAAAAAATCAATATCATGCAAAATGATTTGACTATACAATATTCAACCAACACAAGATCAACAAGTTCACTAGACTTTGATTTTTGTGTTTTGAACAAGAAAATAAAATAATAACAAAGCAATTATTCTAGTGAGTCGAAAGAGCCCCACATGGCCTCTCTAGACTTTGATTTTTTTCAAAAACACTATGATAACAAGATTACATATTACATAAGATAGAAAATTGACACACCATATTCAATGATCTAAGGATACACATCTTACTCTGTATAAATAAAAATCTGAGTCAAACATTATCCCTACAGACTACCATACAATCCACACATGCTACTAGCTACCACATTAGTCTATCACTATAAAGTGGTAAATCATCCTTAAATATCGGTTATTCAACTAAAATATTTATTTACACACAAGTCACCCTCACTCTAACTTCTAAATTTGTGACTTCACATCACCAACTTCTTAGCGCAACATCACCACCAATAGTCCATGACACCGACACTTAACTTATACTACTACTCGGGTGAAAATATAGTTCCAACATTCTGCTACACATCGCTCCCTCTTAAGCATGAAATTTGTAATACAAATTCTAAAAAGAGACAGAATACTCTTAATACCGCAGGCCAAAAAGCATGATTTCATCATAATCAAAGTTTACATAAAAATTAATACACTCTAAGGACTAACAGACTCTTCTCAAGTCCTTGCACAAATTTTAAACTCTTATATGGCTGAATCAGAAAAGACCATACCATTTAGACTCTAAACTTCTGTACTTGAATCACTCCAATAATGAGACATATCTAGGCACATCAAAGTAAGGAAGAATTGAGGTGACTGTTACTTCCGTATGGGTGACACCATAGCACTAATTAGAGTATTAAAAAGGAAAATTTTGACTCTATTGCATGAACTAGAACATGAAGAAAGAAAAATATTCCTAAACGCCTAGTATCCTTCTTCTTATAAGTGTGGTTTGGTACACACCCATAAATAAGACTCTACCTAACGTGATTTTGCAGACACCCTGGGACCATGAATCGTGCTCTAATACTAAGTTTTTCATGACCTGAACTAGGGCCTGGCCATGATAGATATCCCAAATCATGAGGACCGAAATGTCCTTCTCTATCTAGTAAGTATGCACACATTCATATAAATAAAGAAGATGAAAAAACATAAACTACTATGGAAACATGGTCAATTCTGAATTCAGCATAAGTATGGAAATTGAAAATCATGTACATCTAATAACATCTGACTCAGTCTGTGAAATCTTTACTACATAAAAATCTGACAATTGTCTAAAATCTGGGACAAGGCCCCCAGTAGAGTAAAACCATATCAAATAATAGTTGTCTGAAAGTAAACAGGCCTTCTGGAAAAAAGAAGGCTCACCAACTGGGCACTGCAACTCTGTCTAATAAAATCTATTACTTTTCTGGACCCCTAGACTGAGCTCAAAATCTGGAGGGAGGAGGGGCGGTCAATATAGTTGTACTGGTATGCAAAGTAATCCAAAATAAAACTTTTATATAAGTGAAATAATGGAGAGTAATTTGTTAAAACATCATGCATAAATAGTTCCCAAAACACATAAGCACTATCTGAAAATCATAAGTCATTTTTATCAATGCACTGTCTATTTTTTGTATTACTTCTGAGTTAGGTGGTACGCCCCTACAATTCTAAAATCCCACGAGCAGTATAGAATCCGCCATTGACTCTATGGAGAAGCCCCCAACCCAAGTGTGACACAAGGGCTGGAGTTTTTATTTCTGATACGCCACACGGCACTAGGCTAGCGTAATATAATATATTTGAATCGGCATATCACGGTTTTGGGCAATGAGTTTTCTGAACTCATGCGTCCTTTGGGGAACCACCTAACGTCTCTTTATGCCCATTTTTAACCACTTCTAAACATACATCATTCAAAATCTTAAAATTTGAAAGTCTGATTTCAAGCATGCATTTTATTCTGTTCTGAAGTATCAAGGCATAATCTTAATTGGTGTCATCACACCAAGACTTGCAAGTTCTATTTCTGAGCCTTAGTAAAATAAGCATGATCTTTCATTAAAACATAGTTCAGACCACCCAAATATGAAAATAGTATAAAAGATTTCATGTTTTGAAGCATAAATCAAAACTATGGAAAAATCCTTTAAGCATATGGTGGTCATGTGTTTTTTGAAAAATCATGCACTCTTTCCTTATATGAATATTTTCAACATTTATCAAAACAATTACCCTTTTTTTGAAATCCAAATCTTAATTCAATCATAACATAATTCAAGACATTTTCAACCATGTTTTTCAAGGATGCATTCAAAACATCTATAGCATATCATAAGTAAAGTAAAATCAAAACAAGAGAGGGATTTTACATAAGTCATGCTCTCAATTAAATAATCAACCTTAAAACACAAGCATACATATATATACAATTTCAAATCAATGTGGGGGGAGGTCAAAATACCAAACAATACCATCAAGATTTCTAAAACATGAATGTATTCATAAATCTGAAAACCCCTTTCGTAAATCTTGATTTCTATGACCATGAGATTTTAGGAAAACCCCGCATACCTCTATTTCAAAGAATAATGAATGATTCTTGAAGCTTACGGATTGGGGATTCCATATCTGTAATTATCTTAAAAAACTCACGGTTGAAAGGTTGAACTATTTGGGATTCTTGTTTGAAACCCAAGAGAGCATTCTTGATGAATTTTGGTGAAAGTGTATGTATTTAGGTGTATTTGGGATTAAATCCCGTGTTTGGATAGGTTTGGGGCCATGGGAAATGTCTAGTTTGACCTTAGAATTTGAAATTCGGGACTGGAAAGTCATAAAAGGCTTCACCACGACGCGCTGAAAATTGCAGTGAGCTACTGAAATTGAAAATTGTCAATTTAAGGCTCATCGTGATGTGGTGGCCAGTCAATCGGGAAAGTTAACACTAAAAATGCTCTAACTTCTTCAACGAGTTTCCGTTTTAGGTGAATTTGATATCGATGGAAAGATAATTAGAAGATCTTTCTTTTGTTATATAGTAGGCCAACCAGTTCATTATATACAAGGAGATATGATTGATTTAATTTGACTCAAGTTTCAACGCTCACTAAAACTCGAACAATAGGAAGGCTTTCAACTTGACCTTGAGTTAGGGGACCTTTATTATTCAATTCTTGCTCAAATAGGTTACCACACTACATACTTGATTAACATGGAAAATTTGCATAGGATTTATAGCTTTTGGATCGTCTACACATAGAAATGACAGTTTTCATTCTAGCCCAAAACACAGGGCGTTACACAAGTGCGATAAGACTGCATCATGGTGATGGCCGCAATCATGTTTATCATTTTCCAGTGTGTCTCTGTGATTGCCACTATGTCATTCCAAGTGGCCATTTTGGAATTATTATCGTGAAGCTTCCAGTAGGGGATCGTCCATTTCCAGAGGCACAATGCGATAGCACTGTATTGCACTATTGGGAAAAATGGGAATTGTCAGTTTTCCATTGGTGCAATGCGATAGCACCGCATCGCGCTGAAGGCCAAAATTAGGATTTTCCATTTTTCAATTTAATTTCCAGGGACCATTTTGTCCTTTCCCCGTGGCCCCAAATTCATGTAAACACAAGATTTAAGTCCCAATAGAGTATTATTTGCTCATTATGTCACAATTCTCTCAAAAATAAAAGTAGCCCTCTTCCAAGAACCAAAACCCTAGCCTTCAAAGTTCAAGATCAAAACTCAAGAATTCACCATCAATTCTCATGAATTCATCAACCCGAGTATGTTAAGTGTTCATCTATGAATTTCTTTCACCCATGGAGTCTAAGTATCCAATTTTAAATTCAAAGTTGCGATCTTTACAAGTAACTTTGATTTTTAATTATGATTATAACCATGAATTTAAATTCTACACCATGTTTACATAAAATTGTTGTTGTTATTAAACCCCACAAATTTGAATAAATTTATTTTCTTATTTAACTCATAATTAGTGATGTTGGTATTGAATTTATGTTATTTCTACAAGTTTTAAACTGTTATTATGCTTAGCTTACAATATGCATATCAAATATTTGATGAAATACCTACAAGAATGAATTATGAATAGATATTTTCATATTATGTCCCTACAATTTTAGTACTATTTAGCTATTATTGTTATCGAGTCCTGGGGGTTAAGAATACCCATAAACATACCTATTTACTTAGTCTCAATATCTTTAGAATAGATTCAAAATATGTTATGAGCATTATCAGTTCAGTCAATCATCATAATAAGTTAAACATAGAACAGTTTAGTATTCCAAGTCAGTTAAGTTGGGAGTAGGATTTAGCACCGAGCAAGTGCAGGTATGGAGGCTTCCCCGTCAGATTGTCTTACTTATTAATAACAGTCCTTGTACTCCAGAACTACGTAGCCAGCATAGGATTTGAGGAGTCACCCATCAGTTTATGCTGGACTACCTCACAGGGGTCACTCATCAGTTTAGACTTAACTACCTCATAGGGGTCACCCATCAGTTTAGCATTGACATCCTTAGTCCTTTGGGATAGTACATCTGTGGATCCACACAACCAGTGTTAGTACCTATGGCATGGCACTGACACCCTTCCAACTGGGGTCATAGGTTGGACCCCAATTTACTTATATTACGGAATGTCAGTTAGATGATAGCTCCTACAGTCTCAATCCAGTAATCAGTTTAGTAATTTAGTTTCAATTTGCTTGACCATAGCAAATAGATATTAGATATTTTAGTATTTTAGTATTTCTATTTATAGATTATATTCAGAACATGATTTATGCTTGGTCACGCATCCATCAGTATCTATAGATTTTAATCACTTTCAGTATTTATAAATTTCGTGCATTTTATTCAGTACCTCATACTAATCATTTAGTCAATTATTACTTATGCACATGAAACCATGAATATATGCCTACCTTATTAAGCATATCAGTACATTCAAAGTACTAATCGCATACTCTTTTCTTGTGCTATGATGTACCATATCATAGGTTCGGACGCTCAGTTCTCGGATCGTGCCTAGATCTTCCAAATTATCAGCCGTAGGAGTAATGAGTCCACATATTTTGAGGATAGACTATATTTATTTTCATATTTTTAGTTCATTAGTTAAATGGAGTTAGTTGGGGCCTGTCCCATCAACTCTTATTCTATCAGTTTTAGAGGCTTTTAGACACTTCAGATAGTTAGTCAGTTCATCTTTATTTATTAGTTTTAGGCAATTATTTTTAGACTGCTATTATTTTCTAGATTCATGATTTAGAAATACTTTATTATTTAAAACCTTATAGCATCTTTAGATATTTTGCACATGTTATTTTGTTACTATTATTTAGTGCTCACATTTGTACCATCTCATGAGTTATCTTGTGGTTCCTCAGGACTGTAAGCACTGTATGGCACCCAGAGTGTACTCTTAGGGTATTAAATTAGGCCTTTCAAGAGTGGTTGTGGAAGTACTGGCAAGAGGACAAGAATGAAGTAGGGGAGTTTAGGTTCGCTCTCCTCGGCTAGTGTTCGCTCTCCTTACCCAAAGTTGCTGCGTGTTCGTCGCTCTCAGTTTGGTGGAAGGTCTCGGGCTCAAGGTACCTAATTTTAGACTAGTGGTGCTCAATTGGCTCCACCCCACCCTCCTTATAGATTTTGTGGTCAAAGTCACCATGGTTAGTGAAAGCTAGGATAGACTAGGTGTTTTCATAATGATTAGATTGGGCACATGCAGTGTGAGTGTCCCTCTTTAGTAGCTTCTTAGGGTAACAGGGCCCTTATTCCTCCTCTTCATGCACCAAAAGGTGCTATGTCTATTGTTATTTTTATTTTTTGCACCAGTACTGGATAGAACCGCTTATACATACTTTCTACTCACCAAGATTCTGAGGCATCTCCTAAAGTTTCTATGGGAATATTGAGATATTTCTCTCGTGATGTGTATTTCTTTCTTGACCCAGGGTATACTCTTTCTTATGTGACCCTATATATGACTGTGCATCTTGATTATGGTCCTGAAAAACTATCGGTTCCTTTTTTTGTATCTACCTCAGTTGGAGACTTTGTCGTTGTTAAAAGAGTTTATAGAGGGGGTGTGATATCTGTATATGGTAGAGAAACTTTTGATGATTGATAGAGTTTGACATGATTGATTAAGATGTTATCTTAGGAATGGATTGGTTACACTCTTGTTATACTTTCTTAGATTGTTAGACCCGTTGGGCCATCTTTAAATTCCCTAATGAATCGATCATTATATGGGAATGTGGCTCCTTAGATCCTAAGGGAAGGTTTATTTGTTATCTTAAGGACCAAAGGTTGATTTCGAAGGGGTGCTTGTATCATTTCGTCTGAGTTAAAGATTACAACATGAACGAGCTATCTCTAGAATCCATTCCCATTGTAAATGAGTTTCTCAATGTGTTTCCTAATGATATTTTCGGTGTTCCTCTTGATAAGGAGATTGACTTTGGGATTTACCTTGTTTTGGACACTCTTCTAATATCTATTTCTCCTTATAGGATGTCTACAACAAAGTTGAAAGAACTAAAGGAGCAATTGAAATACCTCTTAGATAAAAGTTTTATCCAAATAAGTATGTCTCTTTGGGGTGCTTCCATGTTTTTTGTGCACAAGAAGGATGTTTCCCTTCATATGTGCATTGATTATCATCAGTTGAACAAAGTGACCATAAAAAATAAATATCCTCTTCCTAGAATCGATTATTTATTTAATCAACTTTAGGGTGTGAAGTGTTTCTCTAAGATTTATCTTAGATCGGGTTATCATCAACTTAAAATTAGGGATACGAATATCCCTAAGACTGCCTTTAAAACCAGTATGGTCACTATGAGTTTCTTTTCATGGCCTTTGGGTTGACCAATACCCTAACGACATTCATGGATTTCATGAATAGGGTCTTTCATTAATTTTTTGACATGTTTGTCATTGTCATTATTGGTGATATCTTAATCTATTTTAAGAGTGAGGTGGATCATGTAGATCACTTGGATTATGTAGATCACTTCCATTCCATATTGCAAACTTTGTGGGATTATCATTTGTATGCCAAGTTGTCCAAGTACGAGTTTTAGTTGAAGAACGTAGCTTTTCTTAGTCATGTCATTCTTGTGAAGGGATCATGGTGGATCCCCATAAGATTGTGACAGTTAAGAAGTGGCATACACCTATAACTCCAATAAATATTCGAAGCTTCTTGGGTCTGTCCGACTATTAAAGAAGGTTGATGGAGATTTTTTCAACTATAGCTGCATCATTGATAAAATTGACCCAAAAGAAGGTCAAGTTCTTGTGGTCTGATGCGTGTGAGGGTAGTCAAGATGTTGAAAGATAAATTGACTTTGGCTCCAGTGTTGACATTTCTCCAAGGTAGTGATGGTTTTTTAGTCTATTGTGATGCCTCTCATATCGGTCTTGGTTGCGTGTTGATGCAACATGGTAGGGTGGTGACCTATGCTTCTAGGCAATTAAAAGTTCATGAAACGAACTACCCCACCCATGAATTAGAGTTGTTAGTTGTGGTCTTTGCTCTAAAAATTTGGAGGCATTATCATTATGAGTTCATGTTGATATCTTCTCCAATCATAAGAACCTCCAATATGTATTTACCCTAAAAGAGTTGAATCTTTGGCAAAGAAGGTGGCTTGACCTATTAAAACACTATGATATGAGTCTTCATTACCATCCCGATAAAGCAAATATAGTTGTTGTTCTATTAGTAGATTATCGATAGGGATTTTGGCACATGTTTATGAGTATAAAAGGGAATTGGTGAAAGATATTCCCCATTTGGTGAATCTTAGAGTTTGATTTACGGATTTTGAGGATGGTGGTGTGTTTGTGCATCCGGTATCTCAATCATCTCATGTTATTGAGATAAAGGAGTATCAAGTATTGTACCCCTACTTGATGAAGATCAAGAGTAATGTGTATCAAAAAAATGCCACACACATTGTGATTGGTGGTGATGCTATCTTGAGGTACCAAGGTAGGTTGTGCATTCCCGACATCTATGGATTGAGGGAAAGGGTCATGGCCGAGGCTCATAGAGCTCGTTATACTATTTATACCAGTTCCACCAAAATGTTACATGACTTTAGAGAGTTCAATTGGTGAATTAATATGAAGTGTGATGTTCCTATCCATGTGGCTAAATGTATGGTGTGTCAACATGTGAAGGTCTAACGTATGAGGTTTAGTGGCCTATACCAATTAGTGGAGTTACTCGAGAGGAAGTGGGAGTCTATTAATATGGATTTAGTTATTGAACTTCCTAGATCTCAAAATCAATGAGATTATATTTTTTTCATTATTGATAGAATGACCAAGTCCACCCATTTCTTGGCCATAAGAATAAACTTCTCGACAGAGGATTGTGCTAAGTTGTACCTCGTGGAGATAATAAAGTTGCATGGTGCTCCGTTGTCTGTCATCTCAAATAGTGGTCCACTATTTTAACCCACTTTTGGAAGTTGTTCCAAAGGGGTTTGGGAACTAGGGTGTGACCTAGTAGCGCATTCCACTTGCAAATAGATGGTCAAGCGGAGAGATTAACTATTCAAACATTAGAGGATATGTTACGGGCTTTTGTAATTGATTATGGTGGTAATTGGAAAGATCACTTACTTTGATTGAGTTCGCCAATAATATTAGTAACCAATTTAGTATTGGCGTGGCACCTTTGAAAGAATTGTAAGGTAGGAGATGTTGATCTCTTATTGGGTGGTGCGAAGTTGGCGAGGGTAAGTTGTTTGGGCCTGATATAGTTCACCTATCCTTAGAAAAGGTGAAGGTGATTTGTGATAGATTGAGAACCACTCAAATTCTCCAAAAGTCCTATGCGGATGTGAGGCGTAGGGACTTAGAGTTTAATGTGGGTGATTGGGTATTCTTAAAAGTATATCCCATGAAGGGAGTGATGTGGTTTGGTTAAAAGGGGAAGCTTAGTCCTCGATATATTGGCCCTTACTTAATTGTAAAGAAAATTGGTAGTATCACCTATGAGTTGGATTTGCCTCCTAGTATGAACTCCATTCACCCAATTTTCCAAGGGTCTATGTTTCGGAAATATGTGGATGATCCTTCCTTGGTTTTTCCCATGGAAGATGTTGGTATCTTGAACTTATTGTCCTCTGAGGAGATCCCTATAGGGATATTAGATCAGAAAGTTCTCCGATTGCAAATGAAAGAAGTGGCTTCGGTAAAGGTTCTATGGAGGAATAAAAAGTATGAGAAAACTACATAGGAGACAAAAAAACACATGAAGTCCATGTACCCGCATTTATTTCCCATTCTGGAAGCTTGTGATGGAGGTATATGTTGATCTCCTCACTTTGATGTATGTCTTGGATAGAAAATAGAGTAAAGTCTCCAATGATTGTGATTGGTTTATGTCTTAGTTAGACAATGGATTAAAGTTCCCAATGTGTGAAATGATTGGTGTCTTGTTAGACCATAGATTAAAGTTCCTAATACTATGAAATGATGTGTGACTTATTGTGATGAGTTTAAGTTTCTAATACATTGAATTGATTCATATTCTTGATAAATGTTTGAGTAAAGTATCCAAATTCCTTGAGTTTCTCGATATTCTTAATGAGATAATGGGTTCAAGTCCCTAAGTTCTGAAATGAGTGAGTGTTGGATAAATAATGAATTGGAGTCTCAAGACAAATGAAATGAAATGGTTGATTGATAATGACCATAATATGTATTGTATTGCATAATTGTTGTGTGCTTGTTCTATTTCATGTAATGGTTATTTTGATTCATGTTGATGTGTTAACTTGTATTTATTCTTACCTTACCCATCATTCACAAACGAATGATCCAATGTGGGGGGAGAATGAAATACCCCAGGATGTGACCTTGCAAAATTTTTGGTTGAATGGCAATGATCATGATATTTATGTTGGATTGTATCCTTGTTGTGTATTGTTTCCAACTTTTTTAAAGACTTCTTAGGTGTATATTACGGTTTTAACTTGTATCTATACTTACCTATCAAAGTGGAAGAGAGTTGAAGCACTTATACTTAAACCCTTGAAAAAGACAGCAACCTCTTTGATGTCTCTGGAGTGGATACGGTTGGGGGTACTTGAGTCGTACCCTAGGTCACGTATCGTACCCACCATGACCTCCCCTTTGGTATCCTAGACATTATGTTAGGTTATTATACTGTCCACCATATGAAAAGGTCATCCCGTGGTCGTAACCATGCTAATGAGTCGTATACTAGTCAACTGTATAGAGTAAAGTCTCAAACCTAGAGTGGACTATTTTTGTCACGTCTTGAGCTCACAATTGGAGGGTGATTCATACCCTTGGTTACATCTCAAAGGTACCTTTTCTAACCAACAACAGTGTGGTTGACCTAGGGGAAGCCTTGGGCACGAGTTAGGGTACCACTCGTACCCTAGGTTACGATTGCCAAGTAAACCGTGAGGGGGAGTCGTACCCCTGCAGGTGTGTGTTTTCCATCATTTAACCAACGATATTTTTGTCATATAACATGCCTAAAACCCAAATTCCTTGACCTATATAAGTGTATGTAGCCTCCTAAGTCTTTATTTTACAATACTAAAACATCCTAAACACACTAAAGGCTCTTGGAAGCAAGAGTGCAGCTAGGGTTTGAAGGTGTTCATCTTGTGGCAAGAGGGAGAGTCAAGATTGTTGGTGTGCCATCTTATTTAAGGCATGTATCTCTTCCCATCTTTAAATAACTCTAAACCCATGTATTTACAGTTGTAGTAGTAAGTGTACATGGTGGTTTTGAAAGAAACAAAAAGGGTTTTTCTACCTAACAATGAATTATGATTATTCTAGTTTGTACTTGTGTTGATATATGTTATTGATCGTAGATTGCATATGTGGATGATTGTTGAATTTTTTTTAACATAAGGGTATTGAGTATGCCTAGTCTTGATGATATCTACCAAGAAAATGACCTTGTTATAAGTATGCACAAAAGGTGTTTGTAAAAATGTCTAAGTGAATTGTCTAGTCAATTATTTATGATATGTAGAACTAGAACAATGGGCCTATGAGTATTAATGTTTTATAAATGTTGTGATAATAGTATTATGAGCCATTTAATGTTTAATTGGTGATCTTGTTGATCTACTGGATAATAAGAGGGTGAAGTCCCTTAATATGAAGATGAACTTGAATGGTGTATTTAACTAAAGTGTGGCGTGAGAATGCTATTGAAATGTGAATGTCTTGTGAAGGTCTTGAGGACCATAAAATGAATTGTGTGATGAATTAAATTAAGCCATTGACTTATTTAAATAGATAAGCAATGAAGGCTCCCATAATGACCATAGGGTCTTATATAGTGATTAAATTGGCTAAATGGTTAAAGTCCCTAAGTGTTGTGTTGAATGTGCGTTGATGGATAGACAAGAGGGTAAAGTCCCAAATGTCAACTAACGATGGTTGTGATGGATTGATGTTAAATTCCATTGCCTTATGTGATTTCTTGAGGTTAAATTCCCTTACCCACAGGGACTTGATCCAACAACAATTCAATTTTAGTCCATAATTCAGATTCAATTGGTGCAACAGTAACCAAAAGAGAGTTTTGAAATTGTAATTTGCAAGTAAAGTAAATAATGCATAATTTAAATTCTTGAAACAATCAATGGAGTAAAGCCCAGGGTTAAAGAACTTCGAACAATCATACTATGTTATTGATTGTTATTCGTTCAATCGCTTACCTTAGTTTTTGATTCGTAGGGTTAATTGCAAGATCATGGTCTCCCGGCCTCTAATCTTTTACCTAATTTGAAAATTACAATTACATCATTGAGCGGGGATGCAATAATCCTATTAAGTGTTTTAAAGTTATCATCCTACGTGTGAATCAAATAAGGCATCTAAGTACATCCCTGTCCTAGACACTAATTCAAATTCCTTATTTTATAAAAGAATAAGAACCCTAATTTGTTCATTCCTACATTTTATCTCCTTATTCCCTCTCCCAAGATCAAAAGGTCGAAAATATATGTATTACAAGGGTGATCAATCCTCAAAATAATTAAAACAAAAATATACAAGCCACCAAATATGATAAGCAAATCCAATCAAATTAATTCAAAACAATAGTCTTCATATTCTTCGCTTTAACCCTGAAAAGGGATTTTTTAGCCAATAATATTCATAATCACGATCCAAATAATTGAAAACATTTTATGATAAAATTAAAAGATAATTAAGAAAAATATTAAAACCTAAAATAATGAGCTGCATCTCCTCGAAACAATCCACGATGTCCCCAGGTGTCCAGCTGCCTCACAACGTGTGTGTATATATAATAAATTGATCCTAAACTTTGTAGGATTAAGAAAAAATGTCATAACGATCCAAGGATTCCAAGATCCCAACAAACCACGTGGTCACTATATTATATTTATAGTATCCATCCGTTTATTTGTGGGAATTCGTCCATAGCTAGAACAGTGGAATGAAACAGGCATCGCGTGCATGAGAACACCAAAGTTGAGGGGGCACCGCAGGCATGGTTGCACTAAAATAAAGCCCACGTCGTTAGCATTTCACATTCACACACTAGAATTGCATC
Source organism: Capsicum baccatum var. pendulum (assembly GCA_030864225.1). Classification (NCBI taxonomy): domain Eukaryota; kingdom Viridiplantae; phylum Streptophyta; class Magnoliopsida; order Solanales; family Solanaceae; genus Capsicum; species Capsicum baccatum. The sequence continues at coordinate 116,562,905 of CM061560.1, forward strand.
TCAAAATATTTTCTAAGGCATTGGATCATGGAAATGGATAAGGCATCGCGTGGTAATCGTGGGTAGCCATAAGAAATTGTCATCGAAATTTTTGTTAAGTCTCGATCGTCCCATTTTTCGTCCCTTATATTATGGTGTATTTTCTTTGGATTTCTAGCCTTTATATCATCATCATATCACCATGTTCTGATCACAAAGCTTTTTACATAATTACACACCACGAATTAGAGATCATAAGAACACAATATCCTCAATGATAAATCAAAAAGAAGAGTTAAGACTAGGCTAGTTTCCATGATTTTCAACTTCATGTTTCGACTCTTGACTTATTCAAATTAAACAATACACATTACCAACAAGTTTTTACACATATAAATACACTTTTAAGACATATGGAACTCATTAAACACCTCAAAATCCATCGAAACCAACTAGACACACACCTAGCTCAGGCTAGTAAAACTAGTTTTCTCGATTGAACTCTAAATGACTCAATTAAGTACAAACTTGTTTGAAAAATACTTTTAACATTGTAATCACGTCCTTGACACTTACATGCTTATTTATATCAATATTTTTATATCAATATTAACACAGTAAGCGCTCAAATTGCTCTCAAAACAAGGGGAAATAAGCTAGAGTAATGCTACTAAAGTGTATAAAACCACCTCAGATCATCACCCCACACTTAAACCCTTATTTTTCCTCGAACAACTCTTTACACTAAGCATAAAAATCTAAGGTTATGCTACACTTATACTTAAAAAAAGATACCCAAGCTAGTATTATAATGGCTACACAGAATACATGTTTACAATCACTAAGCATGTTATGAACAATTGAAATCTCAAGAACACTACTTTGAAACATCCTAGCCTCAAGAATTGACTCAATAAGTATCAAACTCATGCATTTTTCTCAATATAAGAAATCATAAAAGTCACCCAACATTTACAAAACATATGCCCCTCATAATAAAGAAAGTTACCCATAATCACCCACAATCATACAATTTTAAATAGAATGGGTATAAGAATCAAATTTCACTCACTCTCATAAAATAATTCACAAGTTACAAGTGATGAGCCATATGCTTTCCCTTAGTCTCATACTCAGCTAATATCAGAATGTAAAGCATAGGATGAATTAGGTCTTTCCGGGGTGGAATGTAGGCTAAAGGACAGATAGTAACTATTTTGGAATTGTGACTATCTTACTTAAGTGCTTTAACACACTACTTTTTGCAATTAAAACCATTCTCCAACAACCAAATTACCCAACTTTTGTTTACCCCATTCTTTTATTTTTACCCTATCTTATTAAGTTCATTCACAGCACTATGGTGGGAGGAATTTATGCACAAATCATTCAATTTGAACAAATTTTTATTCTATTCATTATTGAACTCCTCACCACAACGTATATTGCCTTTTTTAACACCAAAAGATAACACTTAGGGTCTTTAATTTCACCTTTTCCTTCTCGGATTTCACTCTCCTTACTCAATTAATTTACACTAAAGCTCTTAGGAGCTTTTTTGGATCAAATTTTGGTCTATCAAGGAGGGGATTAGGCTATATATAAGGCTTCCAAAGAAAAAGGTAAATCCTCAATGGGCCTGACTAAGACTAAGAACAAAGGGTAGATCAAAAAGATAGTATAAAACAAGGCTATCAATGAAATTCTTAAATAATCTCCTAAACTCACATTCTTTATTTTGCTTTGCACACACACTAGGAAATTTCTAGACATCTCACGCAATAAGGAATATACAAAAAATCACATCACACATAGCACATGCTTGACTCCCACAGGCTTATAATAGACTCTTAACTAACAATAACATGAATTCAAATTTAAGCCACAGGTTCAAGAGCCACAAACATGAGTCTAGGAGTCGCAAAAGTAGTAATTCACTCAATTAACATGCTTTTTACTTGCATCATGTAATCAAAAATATCACCAACAAGAATATCTCACAAAAAATATTAAATTGAGCCTAAAATTGGGAATTTCCCCACCCACACTTAAAAATCTACTTTGTCCCCAAAGTGAACTTGAAAGTAAGAGATATAAATACTCCCTATGGATTCTAGGCATAGCTAGTAGCATCTTTTACATCAATGAGGTCTGGTGGGACCCTAGTTTATGCCATGCACCTTCGCTCAGGTTTTTTGGTACACAACTTCCCGTCAACTTTTGACTCAACAAACACAAATCTATGTGATGTTAAAAAAAACTAAAACTATAAATAAAAAATACCTACTTAACTGGGGTTGCCTCTCAAGTAGTGCCTGATTTAGTGTCGTGACAAGACATAACTTAACGACTTAGTCATTTTTTTCTTCTCTTTCTCACACTTGGTCTCCATCTTCTTATTCGTTTCACCCCTCTAAGGTATGAATTCTCAAGGGTAATTGGTGTCTCAATATCCATAGCCTTTTTAGGCTCATCAATTTGCATTAATTTGGGCTTCGATAGTGGTAGCTTAGGCAACTCAATGAGGGTGTCAGAAGAGGTCTTTTGTGGAAAAACCACCCCACACTTTTCCCCTTCAATAACAGTGATCATGCATAAATCTTTATAATTGGACAATGTGTTTAATGATTTGTAAATATTAAATATCGCCTCTTCATCCTCCAGCCTCATAGTGATTGTGTCTTCTCTCACATCAATTAATACTCTACCCATCGCTAAAAATGGATTCCCTAAGATGATTGGTACATGTTTATTTGCCAAAAAATCTAGAATAATAAAGTCATTAGGAATAACAAATTTACCAACCTTTATGAGGACATCCTCAAAGATTTCTTTCGGATAGGCAATGGACCCATCTTCTAACTACACTAGCATGGTGGTCGATCTAGGATTTCCCAACCCCAATGTGTCAACAAAAGAGAAGGATATCATGTTGACACTGGCCCCCTAGTTCGCTGAGTGCATGGACTATTCTACTCCTAATTTGGATCGGAGGAGTAAATTTCCCTGGATCTCTTATTTTTTAGGTAATTTTCTGTATCATTACTGTGCTACACTCTTTAATGAGTGCTACTATTTCAACCTCTTACAGCTTTACCTTATTAGCGGCCATATCCCTAAAGTACTTAGCATACTTGGGTATCCCCAACAAAACATCCAAGAGAGGTAAGTTGATATGAATCTCTCTTAACATGTCAAAGAACTTCTTCAACATTGCATCCTTCTTTGCCTTTTGTTGCCACTGAGGCAAAAAAAATGGCGGCATCTGCTTCTTTTCAGGTTCAGCAATAACTTTAGTTTTTGAGTACTCAAACTTTCTCAAATTTTTAACAACTTGTTCAGACACATGTAGGGAAATCAATTCTGCATTTACCTTTTTTTATTTGAAGGTTCTTCATTTAGCTCCTTCCCACTCTTTAAAGTTATTGCCATGACTTATTTTGGATTTTTTGTGTCACCTGAAAACCTACCTTGAGGCCTGGTATTCAGTGTTTATTGTAATTTCCCCAACTATATCTCTAAGCTTCTCTATGCAGCTTGCTGGTTCTTTACATCTACAATCAACTGTGTCTAATTATCTAGAACCTGCTTCATTATCTCTTCTAAGTTGCTAGTTGACTAATTTTTTTACCCTATTGTTGTTAAAATTGTTGCGGTTGTTGGGCATTCCATAGCTGATTTAATGACTGAGTCTGCCACTTTATGTTTTAGGCCTTCCCATCATTCTTCCTTTGAGAATAGCCTATATACACTACCAATTCTAGATTTGATGCACACATAGCTACAGAATAGACATTATTACTGCAAACTTTACACCAACTTATAGCTTGTTAGATTGGATTGACTGTGGCTACAGGTTATGTTGCTCCACACTTCAGACTACTAATTTGATTTTGCAAGGCTTTGATCTATACAAAGATGGCAGTGAATTGATCAAACTCCAATACACCTGCAATTTTTTTGTAGTGCTCCTCGAGTCTAAATGCCACTCTAGATTACCTTAAGTAATGCGGTTCAATAGAGTGTACAGCTCATCATAAGTCATCTCACTTCACATATTATCTTATTCACCATATTAGCTCACTCAGTAGCAGCTCAGAATAATAGCCAGCTATTATTCTATCCAACTCAATGGCTAATACATCTGCATCTAGGATTTGGGACTTCACCCAAATGAATCTTTCTTAGTTTTTGGGATCCAATTCTGATAAGGATCTGCAGGAGTTCCTTGACATGGTTCAAAAGTTAACAGATACTATGGGTGTGACTTCTACTGAGAGTATAGAGTTGGCTGCCTACCATTTTCAAGATGTAGCTTTACACTTGTTTTAAGCAGTGGAAGGGGGATAGTGGTATCGGTGCAGGGCCTGTAGAATGGGAGGAGTGTACTATTGCCTTTTTTGGATAGGTTTTTTCTTTTGGAGTTGAGGGAATCCAAACTGCAGGAGTTTATCAATTTAAAGCAGGGGAACATAAGTGTGAAAGAGTGTTGGCTTAAGTTTACTCAACTAGCTAGGTATGCTCCTAATGTGGTATCAGATGATAAGTCTAGGATGAGTAAGTTTGTTTCTGGTATAGTTGATAGCATTTTTAAGGAGTGTAGGACCATGATGCTGATTAAGCAGATGGACTTATATAGGTTGATGGTCCATGCTCAGAAAATTGAGTAGCAGAAGGCTAAGGAGAAAGAAAAAGAGAACAAGAGGGCTAGGACAAGTAGTTTTATCTTTGCTTAGCCGTGGTTGAAAGCTAGTAACCATCCTTAATTTCATCAAAAATCTTTAGCTACAACTTTGTCTTCGTCTAGTACACCTATACGAAAGTTCAGAACTGATAATTGGGATAGGGCTCCAAGCTCTAAGTCCTAGAGCAGTGTAAACAGTAATGGCACTAACCCTCTTTGCCAAAAATATGATAGTAATCATAAGGGCATATGTAGATCCAGTAGTGATGTATGCTTTGGGTGTGGCAAGCCAGGACATGGAGCATCCGAATAAGATATATGCACTCCAATCCCGATAGGATCAGAAAATTTCTTTTAATATGGTTAGGGGTACGTTACATGTCTTTTATTTACATGTCTATGCTTTGTTAGACCCCGAGGCTTCACTTTCTTTTGTAACCCTCTATGTAGCAGTCAACTTTGAAGCTAGTCCCGAAATATTATCGGATTCTTTCTCAGTGTCTACCCTAGTGGATAAGTCTATTCTAGATAGGTGGGTACACAAAACTACCCGATTACAGTACCCCAGAAAGTCAAGTCAATAGACCTTATGGAGTTAGAGATTACTGATTTTGATGTCATTCTTAGTATGGATTATCTTCACTCATGCTATGCTTCAGTTTATTATAGAAAGAGAGTTTTTAATTTTCAGTTTTTTAATAAGCCAGTTATTGAATGGAAGGATAGTACTTCAGTACTTAGAGGTCAGCTTGTTTCATACCTTAGAGCGAGAAAAATGATATCTAAGGGGTGTGTTTACCATTTTGTTCGAGTCAAAGACTATAATTTTTGGACTCCCAATCTCGAGTTAGTTTTAGTAGTGAAGGAATTTCCTAATGTTTTCCTAGAAAATTTTAATGGAGTTCAACCGGAAAGGGGAATTAACTTCGAAATAGAACTTCTTCTAAATACCTAGCCTATCTCTATTCTAACCTATTTAATAGATCCAGTTGAGCTTAGAGAGTTGAAAGAACAGTTGAAAGATCACTTAGAAAAGGGATTCATCAGGACTAGTGTTCCCCATGGGGCACTCCAGTCTTTTTTCCTACGTAAGAAAGATGGTTCCCTTAGAATGTGCATCGATTATCATCAGTTGAATAAAGTCACAATCAAGAATAAGTATCCACTCCCTAAGATTGGTGACTTGTTCGACAAACTTCAGGGTTTCAATTACTTCTCTAAGATAAACCTCAGATCCGGCTATCATCAGCTCATAGTCAGAGAATGTGACATTCCAAAAATAGCTTTCAAAACTTGGTATGGTCACTTCAAATTCCTAGTCATGTCTTTTGGACTAATGAATGCCCCAACAATTTTCATGGATTTAATGAACAGAGTGTTCAAACAGTACTTAGATATGTTTGTCATAGTCTTTATCGATGATATTCTTGTTTATTCCCATTGTAAAAATGACCATGCAGACCACTCAGAATTATTAATGACCACACAGACCACTCAGAATTGTTATACAGACTCTTAGAGCCCATCATTTATTCTCTAAATTCAGTAAGTAAGAGTTTTGGCTAAGATCAATATCTTTCCTTGGCCATATTATGTCTGGTGATGGTATTAGAGTTGATACCCAAAATACCGAAGCAATGAGAAAATGTCCCAGACCCATCTCTCTATTAGATATCAGGAGTTTCATGGGTTTGGCTGGCTATTACAGATAGTTTGTTAAAAGGTTTTCGTCTTTTGCATCCCCCATGTATAGATTGACTCAAAAAAATGTAAGTTTTAGTGGTCAGATTCTCATGAAAATAATTTCTACGAGTTGAAGACTTGACTAAGCTCATACCCTATTTTTGATGCTACCAAATAGTTAAGATGGAATTTTTGTTTACAGTGATGCTTCCAAAGTTCATCTAGGTTATGTTTGATGCAGAGAGGTAAGGTTATAGCCTACGCCTCTAGACAACTTAAACTATATGAAAAGAATTATCATACTCATGGTCTTGAGTTAGAAGCTATTGTATTTCCCTTGAAAATTTAGATATAATATCTTTATGAGGTGCATATTGATATGTTCATGGACCACAAAAGCTTGCAGTATGTGTTTTCTTAAAAAGATTTGAATCTTTGCCAAAAAAGATGGTTAGAGTTGTTAAAATATTATGCTATGAGTGTTTTGTATCACCCGAGCAAGGCCAATGTATTGGCAGATACCATTAGTAGATTGTCTATGGGTAGTGTTGCTCATGTTGAGGATGATAAGAAAAAGTTAGTCAGGGAGATTCATCAGCTTGCTAGATTAGGTATTCGTTGGTTGATTCAGCTAAGGGTAGTGGTGGGTTCAGTGTAGTTCGTAATATTCTTTGGTTGCTGATTTGAAAGAAAAGCAAGACAGGGATCCCATCCTAGTTAAGTTGAAAGAGCCTGTCAGAGGTTAAAAAGTAAAGGTTTTCTCCCAAGGGGGAGATGGTATGTTGCGATGTCAGGGTAAGCTGTATGTGTTGTGTATTGATGGGTTGGGGAAATGAATCCCTGTAGAAGTTCTTGGTGGGTGATACTGTATTCATCCAGGGGACACTAAGATGTATCATGATTTGCGAGAAATCTATTGGTGGAGTGGTATGAAGAGGCATATTACAAAGTTTGTAGCCAAGTGTGATAATTATCAACAGGTTAGGGTTGAGCATCAAAGGCCTAGTAGCACTATGCAAGAGTTCAGCAACCCCACTTGAAAGTGGGAAGTGGTGAACATGGATTTTGTGATAGGGTTTCCCTATTCGCATTGTCAGCATGACTCGATTTGAGTTATTATAGATAGAATGACCAAATTAGCTTATTTCTTTCCATTCCATACTTTTTATTCAGCCGAGCACTATGCCAAGCTTTATCTCAGAAAGTTAGTTAGGTTGCATAGAATCCCGTTGTCTATCATTCGAGATAGAGGTACCCAGTTTACCTCTAACTTTTGGAAAGCTTTTGAGAAGGGTCTTGGCACCTAAGTTCATCTCAGTACAGCCTTTCACCCTCAGATAGATGGTCAGGCATAGAGGACCATTCAAACCCTAAAGGATATGTTAAGAGCATGTGTTCTTGACTTTAAGGGGAGTTGGGATGACAACTTGCCTTTAATTAAGTTTTCCTACAATAACAATTATCACTCTAGTATTAAATGGCTTCTTTTGAGGCTCTATATAGGAGGAGATATAGATCTCTTATCGGTTTGTTTGAGGTAGGTTAGACCATGTTGATAGGGCCTAATTTAGTGTTTGATGCAATGGAGAAGGTTCAGTTAATCAAGGATAGGCGTAAGACAATCCAAAGCCGTTTGAAATCCTATGCGGATGTGAGAAAGAGAGACATTGAATTTGATTTTTATTATTTAGTCTATTTGAAAATCTCTCCCATGAAGGGGGTGAAGAGATTTGGCAAAATGGGCATGTTTAGTACCGAATATGTTGGCCCCTACAGAATCTTAAGTCATTTTAGAAAGGTATCTTATGAGCTTGAGTTTCCTACAGATTAGGCCTCAGTGCATCTAGTTTTCCATGTGTCTTTGTCAAAGGAGTGTATTAGCGATCCAGCTGTAGTTGTTCTATTTGAATGCATAGATGTTCAGGATAGCCTTTCTTACGACAAAATCCCAGTTTAGATTCTTAATCATCAGACTTATAGACTAAGGACCAAAGATATTCCCTTAGTCAAAGTTCTTTGGCGGAATTAGTCTTTTGAGGGAGCCACTTGGGAAGCAGAAGCAAATATGCAAACAAAGTATCCTCATCTTATCACCACAAACTCAGACTCGACATAAGGTAATAGGTTCCTTTAGATATTCTCTTTTCCATTCCCAGTCCCAACTATATAAATATCTTCATGTCATTGCGTACATTCATGAATAGTTCAGTCATGTATCATTCTTCAAATTCAGTCATGTAATCATGTTTCAGTCATGCATGTCCAGTAAGCAATTTCAATCCCTCATTATTCTTAGCTTAATCATTCTGATTGAAAAATGAATATTCCTAAAGGGAAAATATTGTAATACCCCATATTAGTCTTATTTTATTTTAGTTGATAATGCATGCATAAGAGGCTTAAAGCCTTAAAATGTAAAGACCCGAAATTGCCTCTCGGGATGTCACACGGTGCTTAAGGCTACAAGTAGCCCCAAGCTAACCCTTTGAGCCTGTTTCTACTAATAAAACTCATTTCAAGATGAAATAATTCAAACAATAGCATAGTCATACCATATGAAAGGAAATACAGAGAAAATAATCGGTACAAACGACCAAGTAATACCGGAAACCTTAACACAAACAAAATCTGATAACAAGCCAGACAAAGCCTCTACTAATCCATGAACTAGAGAGCCATTGGGACAGGTCCCTAACTGACTTGAAATAAAATGGAAACAACAACATGGTCTCTCAAACTATGGAGATGTCTGAATATAGATCCTTGAACCATGAGGACTCACCACTGTAAGAATGTAGATATAGATACTCAAAAATTATTGACGAGGTTGGAACTGAGCACGTAAACCTACATTATAAGACAATGTAGTACATAGACGTATATGTGGATCAGCACTTGAGAATGTACTGAGTAATGGGGGTGCATGCATTTTTATGAAAAAACATCAATACTCTTTAATTAAATCATGCATGTAATAAGTAATGACTCACATGTCTTGAATAAGTATAAAATGCAAAGCTCATGAATCATGTAAAATGGAACATGTAACACAATCTCATGAGTCATTATACTTTTAGCTTTGAAATGTGTACTCCTCTCTTATTATCATTACTCAAGGCTAAAGGAAACTTTAAGCAATACTTTTAACTCATGCATATGTCTTATGGAGAGTAAAACTTCTTTAATGGTCAAGAACTCATAAATCTTTTGAACTCAAATACTTGGAATTCGGAATCATATAACTTTGTAACATACTTGAAGGCATTTCATTTACGTTAGAAAAATATCTCATTTCAAGCTTTAGGGGAAAGTACTCATATCAAGGGAAAGTATTTTAATTTTAAAGAAAATATCTTATCTCAAAGATTTTGTTTCATGGGAGATTCTCTTAACTGACATAAACCGTACGAGCTACATGGAGTCCAATATTTTGTCCTCCTAAGGAAGAGACCCTACATTGGGGAGGAGCGTCATACTCTTTTTCTGGGTGTATAACCTCAATTCAATGATCACTTATCTCAGCCTCGGGCCCAATATCTCGGCCTTAGGCCCAACAATCTTCTCAGCCTTAGGTCTAACCTATGGTGGCACGTAGTTCTGGGGTAAGAAACTGTGGTAACTTACCCAACTCGGTACTAAATACTACTCCCTTTAGTTTATCTCGCTCATCTCATGAAAATCCACTTTAGAATAATCTCATGGTTCAATAAGAACCCAATAATCAAATCTGTAATCTCATGTAGTAGAGTGGATTTCAAAACTCAATGACCATTAGGTCAAAAAATTTCTTAATAATCTCAGAATACTCAAATCATGGGTGCTTATAGCACAATAGTTCATAAAATCTAAAGTACTAAGTAGGGATTAATAACCCATTCAATCTCAAGTTAGAACTCGTTAAAAGCATAATAGATAGCATATAGATTCATAACTCATGTAGAAATCTAGAAATTTAAGCAATTGATCTCAGAATCTCAACATACTCATATACTTCAATGTTTCAAACAGTTCAACTATTAACCTCTCAAGGATTAAAATCATGGTGTATTGATCCAACTACAATTTCTCAAGAAAATATGTGAAAATCATGCCATTAGACTCTCAATTCATGGGAGGCATCAAAATATTGTAATCGATAATAATGGGTAAAAAATCCCAATTCAATTTCATGTAAAATCTCATAAATTGCAAAGAATTATAGTTTAAATCAGCCTTTGGATATAAGGGTGAAAGGATTACCCTTGTTCAAAACCCCACATACCTTGAATTAGAAGCTTTGGATGAACTCTTGCTTTTGGAACTCTATACGTACTCCTGAATGAGGGTTCTTGAAGCCCTTGACTTAGGAACCTTGAATCTTGACTCAATTTAGAAAATCTATGGTGGATTCTTGAGATTCTTGGAAGAGGTTTTGGATACTTAGGGTTCTTGTTGAGAGAAAACTTGAGAAAAACTTCATAGAATGCTTGTAATTTACTTTAATTTGGTGTTTGCACGGTTTAAAAGGCTTGAAAAAAGTGCAAAATACCCTTTTTAACTTCTGTACGAAGATGGAAAAAATTAAACTAGGAACTAGATTTTATGGGCCACCGCGATACGCCACTATTGCGGTGGCTTACTGGAAATTGGCAAATAGGAATCTAGTAGTCACCGCGATGCAGAGCCATTGCATTTTCCCACTTGTCGGGACCTAGAACTTCAGCACGATGCTCCACAATCGTGCTAGGAAACTGGAAACTAACTATTGAGAAATTAGAGTCCTCCGCGATGCCCCACTATCATAGAGTTCCACTGGAATTTTACAATTGTCAAATAGACCCTCTCCGCGATGCGCCAAGCACTAAAATGACGTTATTTTATGACTAGGACTTAAATTAGCCATAACTTCTTATCCGGGTATCGGATTTGGGCGAATCTTATATCGATGGAAAGCTTATCGAATTTCACATGTGATAAAATTTTAAAATTAGGGAAATACTATATGGTTAACATGATAATAACTTAGAAAGTCACTTTTCAATCTTTTAGGGCTGGAATTAGGCCTCACTTGACACGCCCTAAGGCTCATTCTATGAAAGAATTTTTTTCGGGGTCTTATAGAAAATTTAGCTAAGTGTTGCGGACTTAGCCTTATTTTTGGCCTTTTAAGGTCAATGATTTCTAAAGTGTCCTTCCCAACCCTGAGATATAATTTTTTTAGTTAATTTATGTTAGTGTGTAAGTAGTATATCTTGGAGAAGTTTTAGATTTTTTGGACGAGGATTGAGGCATGTTTGGAATTCAATTCCAAAACCTTAACAAGATTACATCGTGTCACGATGGGTATACTAGTGAAGGGCTCATCACATCGTGGTGGCCTCCTATATAGCATTTCAATTATGAATTTAAATTCCAGAGGGGTATCCTTGTCATTTCCTATCACCGCAATCCGTAATAACACAGGATTTAACTTCAGTTAAGGTATTATATGCCCAAATTTCCTAATTTTTCTCTCAAATAAACCCTAACCTTTCTCCACATTCATCAATTTGAATCATCATCCTTTCAAGAAAACCAAGAACTCAAGAGTCCCAATCTAAGAAAGCTTTCAAGAAAGTCATTCTCTTTCAAGATTTAAGTGTTAAAGGTTTGTGTGATGTTCATCCATGGTCCCTTTTTCACCTATGGAGTCCAAGAACCTATTTTTATATTTTAATTCATGAATTTTCATGTTTATAATGAGATATCTTCATGACGATTCTATGAATGTCAATTATACATGATGTTCACAAGTATTTTTCGTTGAAAGTATCCCTTACACATTTGAATGAAGAAAATTTCATGTTAAATCCCTAATTAATGGTTTTAGTGTTATAATAATGTTATTCCCATATGTTTCAATCAGTCTCATGCCTAAGTTAATGAATTTCAAGTGGTTCATGAAATGCATAAATGATTGAAGTTTGAAACATGATCCTCTATTATGTTATTCAAATATTTCATGTGTCCATATTTTTAATTCCATTTAGTGTTTTGGTTATGAATACCCAAAACTTAGTTGCTTACATAGTTTACAGTATTTTCAAAATGGTTTCAGATAAACCATGAGACTTTTCAATCAGTTAGTATCATGTTAAGTTGCTAGCTCAGTTAAGCTCAGTTTAGTCTAGTAGTTAGTGTCATTCAGCAGGGAGTAGTATTTAGCATCGAGTGAACCTAGGGATAGGGGCTCACCCGCCAATAGAAGGTGTGACCTTTAGTAGCAGTCCCTTAGTTCCAGAACTATACAGCCAGCATAGGTTAGAGATGTCAACCTGCCAGTTGAGGGTTGATAAAGTGTTTACCTTCTAGTTGAGGGTAACACATATCTCATTAGAGCACCTTCCAGATGAGGGTAACTCATTGGCTCCACAAAACCATTGTTAGTATCCATGGTACGGTACTGACACCCTTCCAACTGTGGTCATAGGTTGGATAGAAACTAGCCCATTTGAGGTATGTCGGTAAGATGATACCTCTCCCAATCTCAGTTCAAGATTTAGTATAGAGTTCAGTTTTAGGTTTGCTTGACCATAGATACAGTATCAGTAATTCAGTTACCAGATTTCAGTATTTCAGTTTACAACCTATTTCAGAATCATGTAATATGCTTGGTTATGTATTCTCAGATTTTACAGCTTTCATGTATTTAAACTCATTTATCTTATGTTATTCATCAATCATTATCTCATGCACACAAACCCATGTATTTCAGCCTAACCTTATCTCACATACCAATACATTCAAAGTACTGATCGCATGTATTTTCTTTGCGCTATGATGTCTTATATCATAGGTTTCGATGCTCAGTTTCCTAACCATGCTTAGATAGATCAGCCTATCAGCAGCAATAGTCGTGGTGAGTCCTCATCTATCGAGGACATGGTTATTTATTTTAGTTATTTCAAAACTTTAGCTTTTAATTTTAGTTAGACAGCTGGAGTTTGTTGGTGCTTGTCCCATGATGAGAGGTGACTTTACCACTCATTTTCACCAAACATGTGTGCATAATACCATGTTTTATATAAGAAAATGAGGCATCCTCACTAGTTAAATGCACTAATATCAATATTTTACAGGTATATAGTTGAGAAGGTGAAAAGATGTGGATTTAAGCTAAAAAGGGATCAAATGGAAGCAAAAGGAGTGCAGCTAGAGACCTGGAGTAGTTCAGCCTCAGTTACCACGATTACGGTCCTCAGACCATAGTTTTGGTCAGTCAAGATGGTCAGTATGATGCGATCGTAGAGCACAACTGCGGTCACATAGCCGTGGTCAGGGTTGACAACTAAGTTTCATGTTAAACCATCATCAATCTAATGCTTTTACCATCATCAATCCAATGCTTTTACTTTTGGGAAGACATAATCCCAAGATCGCCTCAAATATTGATTTTAACTAAAAAGTTTCATATTTGTGTATTGTTAATAAAAAATTATTACAAACCAATCTCAAACTAATTCCCACTATTTTATTTTACATGTTGTGTTTATTATCATTCTGGGTAACCTTTAAGAAATTTGAGCATCCATAGGACTTGAAATTTATAATCCGCTCCTTGTGGATTCAACCCCAAATCAAGTTGGGTAATTGACAATAACCGCATCACCCTCAAACATGAGAGTGATTTGAGTGTTATCATCCTATCAACTTTTTTCAGTCAGTTAGAGGTTTTTCATACAACAGATAGTTTAGTCAGTTTATTAGTGTTTTTTTAATCTTTTCATTATTATCTCAGACATTCAGACTTATGATTCAGTAATGATTTTTGTATTTTAAACCTTTAGCATTATTCAGCTATTTCTACACATGTGTATCTTATTACCATATTATTTAGTGCTCACAGCAAGTACCAGTTCATAGTTTAACTTATGGTCTTACAGTACCTTAAGCATCGTGTAGCATCCAGGGTGTATATCTGAGGTGTTATATGTAGGTTGGGAGAAGTTTGTGAGACGTCATGAGAGAGAGGAGAGACACGGTTGATATAGAGAGCAGAGGGGTGTGGGTTGATTTGTATTTTTGAAATGAGTAGAAAGTTTTGAAAATTTAATCAAGTCCACAATTAACTTAATCAAGTTTTCTAATTATGCTTGACCCTTTCAGTTGGTCAACATCACGAATCCTTCATCCAAGACTTAAGATACATCTTTCCTTCAATTTTATCATATTACTAAAGTAAATTTTATTAATAATACTTTGAAACAGTGGTTGGTCCAGGAATCGAATATTGCGGGTGTCAAACCGCTTAAAACATATATGTATTGATCAAACCAATCAAATATTTAACTCATTTTCGATCTTACTAATAGCAACTTGATATGATTCCATTAGGTTATTCGTCTTTTCTATTTATAAAAAAATGGATGGAATAAAAAAATGATGTAATCATGAAAAGTTTGTGAAAAGATGAGAATTAATTTCCAAAAATATGTGATACATTTTAAAAACACTCAATATAATTGCACTAGACAAATTTTATATTCTAAACATACTCAATAATGAAATAATCCCAAAAACTAATGGAATCAATACAAGAGCTTCTAATGTATAAGATTACAAGATGAAGTACTTTATGAATTTACCGATACAACCCAGCTCTGAATACAATATAGAGACTTGTCTAATATATAAGAGGTAGAAAATTAATACTCCAAATGCCAAGAGCTCACCCTATGTCTCTAAACCATAGTTGCTTTGCATGATGCACACAACAATGGTGAGAGCTCATACTATGATATACAGGTTGTAAAAGTATAGTATGAGTACCAAACATATGGTACTCAATAGGCAACTTCGGACTGAGCTCCAAAGATAATGAAAATATACATGACATGCTAATAAGAATGTAAGTACGCTCTAATATCCATGAAAACTAACATAGAAGAATTAAGGAGGAAGCAAGGGTAAACTAGCCAATTCCAACAATAATTTAGGTCTTAAGCACTATAACTGTATATCACTATCCAAAATACAAATAAAGAGTGAAGAAGGATGTACATTGTAATATACAAGGCCAAGGAATAGATATACAACATGCATACATAAAGAAATGAAGGAATATATCGTAATACCATATATATACATAGATAGATATAGGAACATATATACCATAACAAGGATGACTCAAAGGTACAACCTAAGTAATCACACTAGCATCTCCACGTCTCCTAATCATAGAAAGAACTATTACTAACATAATTAGAGTCTAAACTTTAAAGCCCATCCATTGAACAATCATGCATAATAATGTAAATGTAAGAATAAGGAATTAGAAATATACCTCGAATATCAATACTACTCAAATTATCAAATTGTCATGAACTAACTCTAGTAACAATGACAATACAAGTTAACCAACTAGTCTAAACAAACAATACCTAATTAGGTCTTTCATTAACCACCATTGTCATAGGCTCAGAATATTGAATCAATAGTCAGAAAATAATAGTTCAAGCTTATACCTATGAAACTTGCCATAAGGCTGATAGATAAAAGCTCCACACAATATACTTCAAGAAGCACTCATACCTAAGCCTATGTAACCCCCCTTCCCCAATAGGACTAATAGATATTGGGTATACTTGTGATAGAAATATGTATGCAAGAATGAATGCCAGGATATAATCCATAATACCATAACCTATCAAAATTCCATAAAGTAACCTAGTGTATACATCTTCTCCAGCTCAACGACACATAAAAGTAGGACCTACAACAACCTCTCTTCTCTGACATGATAGCTCAAGGGTGAAGGAGTCCTTAGGGGGTTCAAGAGTACTCGTATACACTGACCTGGCATCGATCTAGGATTTTTAATAATCATCAATGGCATAATAAATCACCGAACTTGAATTGAAACTCATATTATTACAAATCCACTCTATCCAATATTAGGATATATATATATATATATATATAAATGTATACATATAAGATGCATAGGCTAAAACCATGGTTTAAAGAGTATAAGTCAATAAATTCATTTCTTAGGGTAAAATCCTGGACTAAAACATCATACAAGTGAGAAAAAGATCAAAATCTCTCATGACCAAAGTATATACTAGTAGCAAAATTGTAGACTAGAATCCAACTCAGTTTAATTTCTAAAACATCATTTTTTTCAGTCTAAAGGGCACATAATTTATTCTTAAAGATGGTAAGATATCCGTTATGAATGAATCCACTTTAAAGGTAAAAAGTGGGAATAATTTCCTTTTTAGGAAAAAGAGTAATAACGTAATATTTTTAGAAGGAATTGTACCCTTTACTATCTAAGTGATCATGAATGTATCGAATTTATGCATGTGTAAGACCCCACAAAATACTAAGCTTAACTCAGACCTTTAAAGCTTGTTAAGGGATCCCAGACTTAGAAAATTTTAGCTAAGTATTCAGACTTAGTGATATTTTAGCCTTCAAAGGTTGGCGACCCTATTTCACGACCCTCATGACCTTAAAGTAATGATTGTTAGGTTGAATCATGATCAGGAATGTCAGTGGGTGTTTCTAGACTAGTTTTAGATTTTTTCGACTTCGTTTGGATCATATTTGAAAGATCAAACCAATGGATCGATGCGATCTCGATGCACCGCGTCGCCCATCACATCAATGAATATTTTCCTCCAGCTCCCAGTGCAAATTCCAGTGAATCAACACAAACTCAATGTGGCATGTTGGCCATTGCGTCGATGCCAATGATGTGGCGCATTGGTCTGCGAATTGCTAGGTTAGTTTTCAGTCATTAAAAAGCTGTGTCCTCAGAGGGTAATTGGGTATTTTCCTACGTCTACCATCCCCAAAACACGAAATTAAACCCTTCTAAGATAAAAAACCATTTATTCTTCATAAGTTTCTCTCAGGAACAAACCCTAGTAGATTTAAAATTCAATTCAAGGATCAAAAACTTACCATCAATCTTTTAGAATTTAATTGTTAAGGTATTTCAAGTATTCATTCATGGGTCCCTTACGGCCTTGGAGTTCAAGAATCTATTTTTAAAATCTCAAGTTTATTAATTACATGAATTTCATGTTGGGTTTACTTATATTCATGATTATAATGATTAATTGGGTTTCTAACCCAAATTTTGTTACAAGTTTCATGTGGAGTTATTTGATATATTTATAGAATCATGTAAATCCATGCTAAAATCTTGAAATTGTAAATGGGGATTTGAATTATGGTGTTCATATGTGGTTCATGTCATGTGCATGGATTATGTCCTCTAAGTGCTTGATAAATTGCTCATGTAAACAAAGAAAAAGGGAAAACAATCATGTTATGTTAGCTTATGTGCTAGTTATATCATGCAAATATTTGATGGAATGTCTCTATGAATGAGTTATGATCAAGTGCATATGGTTATGACTTTCAAGTTTATTCTATGATTTATTTTTCATGCTTACGAGTCCTGGGGCTATCCACTACCCAAAACCTTAGTTGCTTACCTAGAGTTGTGGTAGTTACAGAAAAGTCTTAGTAGTGTCATAAACAGTAGCCTCAATAATCAATCACAATTATAGTTCAGTTTTTCGTTTAGATCTTATAAATCCTGTTAGTCAACAAAACTCTGTAGTATTCCATCAGTTAACAAAATTCAATAGTACTCCGTTAGTAAGTGAAACTCAGTGAACTAGTTCATTTTAGTTAGACAGTATGATCAGCAATAGTTTAGTCTAGCATAGTACAGTTTATAAATTAGATCAGTGTCTACTCAGTTGGGAGTAGGATTCATTATCGAGTGAACTCAGGATGGTGGCAATCCTACCACCAGAGAGTTTGACCCTTAGTAGCAGTCCCTACATTATAGAACTATATAGCCAGCATAGGTTGAGATATCTTTCTTCTAGAATAGGATTGATATATCTCATACAAGTATTCTTGCCAGCGAGGGTTAATGAAATAGCTTCCTATTAGAGAGGGTTAACTTACAGTTTGTCTTTACCCGTGGCACAGTACTGACGCCCTTCCAACTAGGGTTATAGGTTGGACCCCAATCTATTCAGAAAGGGGCATTTGGTTAGATGATTACCTCTTACCGTCTTAGTTTTAGTCTTCGAAATAGAACTCAGTTCAATTTTACAAAAATCAGGACTGTTCGACACAACCACTCAATTTAGTACAGAACTCAGAATGGTTCCATAGAATCAGGACTGTCAGATATAGTCGCTCAGTTAATAGTAATACAATATTAGTAAACTTAGATATCAATAAATCAATGATTTAGAACTCAGTATCCAGTATCATCATGACCTCAATTATAGTTTATGTATTTCATGCATATACTCTCATTCAGTTATACTCATATTATTCATTCAATATTATTCATGCATATGAACCCATGCATCTCAGCCTACCTCACTTAGCATACCAGTACACTTAAAGTGTACACGCATACCTTTCTTTTATGCTATGATGTCTTATATCATAGGATTAGACTCACACGCTCTTGATAACGCTCAAACTACAGCTCTCGTAAGAGTGTAAGCGGTCGTTGTCAAATATAGAACCCAACTGGGTTGGGTGTCGAATCCCACAGAGAATACTTGGTCACTAAGTAAGCAAAAATTATTAGACTTTTGTTGAAAGTTTCGTAAAAAAGGGGGGATTGTAGCGTGAGTAACAAAATAATAACGTAAGAACAGAAAATAGAAGAGTAAAATAAATTGTTTGGTTGGTTTTGATCAATGAGAATTGAGAGTTGGGGTTATGTCCACCTTCTGAGTTGTACGTATCTATTGACTATGAGTTATGTGGAATTCTGACAACCATGTGCTTATAGAGAATTGTATTCTATGGTAAATCCAGGCGTCTTTCGACCATCAAGGATTATTTCACTTTAACTCTTTCGAGCTTAAAGCGTATCTAATGTTACAAATTCTCCAAGAGGTTAATCCAGTTACGGCACTAACTTTTTAACAGGGGTTGGTGCCCTATTACCTTGACATTATCTCTTTTCCAGACATATAACTTTTCTTTCGAACAAGTTAATGCTATACTGGCGTATTCTATATGTTTGCAACCACAAGAATTTAGATTAAGATGAAGAGAATAATGATATAAGCAGCATACGTGTCACGAATTCACAAACTCATAGCAATAGATAGTAGCTCATAAGGTTTCCATAACCCCAACAGAGAAGTTTAGATATTCATGAGTGCGACAGAAATCACAATAGTCATTATCATTATACCAAAATAAAGATAGAACGTGTAGTATGGTTTGGTAGTGCTTGTGGCATGAATTCCTTGCAAATAGCGTTTCTCTTGTCGTGAAAATTTAGAATTCGAATAGATGAAGAGAATTGTTTTGAAAGTAATTTATCAAAGAAGTATAAAGATGAATGAGAATTCGAATGTGTATTATGAATAAGTTGATAATTAAAAAGCTGCAGAAAAATAGGGTATTTATAATACCCATATTCTATTCCTACTAGGCTATTGCGTACTTATCCTAATCCTAACAAATTACTGCATCATTATCCTAATCCTAATAAGTTACTGCTGATCCCCAAAGTCTTGAGAAATGTTTTTTTGGCCCGGGATAGGTTTCCCATGCGTCACTTTTAGTCCTAGGCGTCCAAGCTCTGCTCTCCTTCTTTCGTGAAGCTTCCTTTGGCGTCAAGTTATCCATAAAATCCTGAAATCTTCATCATTTATACCTGAAAACTTACTAATCACGTTTGTTAGCTCACTTATAGGAAAAAGGACTAAAAGTGCATGAATTATATATTTTGTCCTTAAAACGTAGCTATAATATGGGTAAATTATAACACTTTAGGCGTGTAAATACGCCTATCATCAGCTCTCAATCATACTTAGCATCCAATCCATCAGTAACAGATTAGTGGTGAGTCCTGATTATTAGAGGACAGATTTATTATTCCATTATTTCAGTACTCAGTTTATTTCAGTAGTCGAAGTTAGTTGGGGACTTTTCCCATCAACTCCTTATTCAGAAAGTAGAGGCTTTTGAGACTAGAGTATTTATAGACAGATGTTCAATTTTGGTATGGATGTACCATACTCAGTATTTACTTATATTTTTTAACCTTATGGAAAGTGTTTGCCTAATTTTTGGATAATTACTGTATTACTATTCAGTTATTGCAGCAGGCACTAGTCATAGGTTAGCTTGTAGTCCTTAAGGATTATAAGCACTGTGTAGAATCTAGTGTAAAGACTCGGAGCATTACAAACTTGGTATCAGAGCCTAAGGTTCAACAGAGTCCTAGGAAGTCTGAAAGTCACATATAGTTGAGTCTTATACATGCGTGTATAGCGCGCCACACTTATGGGCAGGGGGCTACAAGATATTTTAGGAAAAGTTTTCCTTCTTTCAGAAATCCTATCATACGGGTTAGCACAAGCTTAAGCTAAACTCTCTATCTAATCCAAGTTTCTCTTCTGTTTACAAAATATCCCTCCAAAGAGGACTAAGGGAAGAGAAATGGGAGACTAGCCAGCACCTCAGCCCGTCCAGCCAGATCCTCTGGACGAACGTATCTCCCACGCTAAATTCAGAGTAGCTTTTACCACTTTAACTCATTCTGTGGTAGCCCAGAATGAATGACCAACTGCCATTCTGTCCAATGCAGTGCCCAATACTGCTAAATACAGAATTCAGGACTTCACCTGAATGAACCCTCCATCTTTTACAAGGTCAAAGTCAAACGAGAACCTATAGGAATTTCTTAATTAGGTGAAGAAGGGTAAAAATATTATAGGGGTGATATCTAGTAAGAGTGTTGAGTTGGCTGCATATCAATTACAGGTTATGGCTCACTCATGGTTCAAGTAGTGGAAAGCAGAGAGGGTCGTAGATGCAGGGCTCATAGAATAGGAAGAATTTGCTATTGTTTTTCTTGATAGGTTCTTCCCACTAAAGTTGAGGGAAGCGAAGGTTTTAGAATTTATTAATCTAAAGCAGGGCAACATGACAATGAGAGTATTCTCTTAAGTTTACTCAGCTAGCCATATACGCTCCTCATGTGGTAGCAGATAGCAGATCTAAGATAAGTAAATTTATGTCTAATAGTGTGGTCAAGGAGTGTAGGACCGCAATGATGACTAAGGAGATGGACATATCTAGGCTCATTTTCCATGCTCAGTATGTAAAGGAGGCTAAGAATAAAGAGAAAGAGAGGGAGAACAAAAGATCTAGAATACGTAGCTTCAACTTTACCCAGCCTAATTCATAAGGGGTAATCGTTCTCAGTTTTATCCAAAATCCTTAGTCCCAGCTTCGTCCTCAGTCAGTGCTCCTATACTAAAATTTAGAAACGACAATAGAGATAGGTCATCAGGCCCCAAACCCCAGGGTAGTGTTAGTAGTGCCTGAATAAATCCTCTCTACAAGAAGTGTGGTAGAAACTATTAGTGTGTCTATAGAGCTGGCAGTAACATATGTTTTGGATATGGCTATCCAGGCCACAGAGTCGGACGATGTCCTCAGATGGGTTTTTAGAGTCAGCATAATTATCCCTTAGCTCATCCCTATCGTCCAAATCAGCAGGGTACCACTTCCAGTGCAACCAGTGGGTAACGCCCAAATAGACTCTATACACTTCAATCCTGATAGGATCAGGAATGTTCTTCTGATATAGTAACTGGTACATTACAAGTTTATCATTTTCATGTTTATGCATTGCTAGATACAGGAGCTTCTTTGTATTTTGTAACTCCTTATATAGCTATTGACTTCGGAGTCAATCCTAAAATTCTAATACATCCATTCTTAGTCTCTATCCCAATGGGTAAATCTATCTTAGCCCGGTGGGTATACAGGAACTGTCCAATTATGGTATCTCAAAAAGTCAATTCAGCAGACTTAGTCGAATTAGAGATGACTAATTTTGACATCATTCTCGGCATGGATTGGCTTTATTCCTACTATGCCTCAGTCAACTGTAGAAATTGAATTGTCCAATTTTAGTTTCTAAATTAGCCCATCCTAGTGTAGAGGGGTAGTACTTCAACACTTAGAGGTCAGCTTATTTCCTACCTAAGGGCAAGAAAAATGATATCTAAGGGATGTGTCTACCATTTTGCCTGAGTCCAAAACTCTATCTCAGAAACCCCTAGTCTTGAGTCAGTTCCAGTAGCATGTAAGTTTCCAGACGTATTTCCCAAAAATCTTCTTGAATTTTTTCTTGAAAGGGAAATCGACTTTTGAATAGACCTTCTTCCAGATACTCAACCCATATCTATTCTACCATACAGAATGGCACCTGCAGAACGCAAAGAATTAAAAGAATAGTTGAAGGATCTCCTAGATAAGGGATTCATCAGATCCAGTGTGTCTCCATAGGGCGCACCAGTTTTATTCAAACATAAGAAAGATAATTCTCTCAGAATGTGTATTGACTACCATAAGTTGAATAAAGTCATGGTCAAGAACAAGTATCCCCTTTCCAGAATCGATAACTTGTTTGACCAACATCAGGGAGCTAGTTACTTTTCTAAGATAGACTTCAGGGCAAGCTATCATCAGCTCAGAGTCAAGGAATATGGCATCATGAAAATAGCTTTCAGAACTCGATATAGTCACTTAAAATTCTTAGTCATGTCCTTTGGTCTTACCAATACCCCATCAGCTTTTATGGACTTTATGAACCATGTGTTCAAGCAGTACTTGGACATATTCATCATAGTCTTCATTGATGACATTCTTGTTTATTCCCACAGTGACCATGATCATATAGACCTTCTCAGAATAGTATTGCAAACCCCCATAAACCCTCAACTATTCGTTAAATTTAGTAAGTGCAAATTTTGTATAAGGTTAGTATCTTTCCTCGACCATATTATTTCTGATGAAGGCATTAGATTTAATCCATAAAAGATTGAAGCGATAAAAAACTTTCCCAAACCCATCTCTCTGACAGATATTAGGAGTTTTTTGGGCTTGAACGACTATTACCAATGGTTTGTTGAGGGATTTTCATGTATTGCATCCCCTATGTCCTAATTGACTCACAAAATGGTTAAATTCCAGTGGTCTGATTCTTGTGAGAAGAGTTTTTAGGATTTGAAGACTCAACTCACTACAGCTCTAGTTTTGACCCTGCCAGATGGTTTAGATGGTATCATTGTGTATTGTGATACTTCCAGAGTCAGTTTGGGGTATTTTATGATGCAGAGAGATAAGGTCATAGCCTACACCTCTAGAAAGCTTAATCTCCATGAAAAGAACTATCTTACTTATGATCTTGAGTTAGCAGTAGTAGTATTTTCCCTAAAGATTTAGAGGCACTATTTATATGGGGTGCAAATTGATGTGTTCACTAACAATAAAATCCAACGATATGTGTTCTATCAAAAAGATCTGAATGTCTATTAGAGAAGGTGGTTGGAGTTGTTGAAGGTCTACGACATGAGCATTCTATATCATCCGAATAAAGCCAATATAATGGTTGTTGCTCTAAGTAGGATGACTATGGGTAGTTTTGCTCATGTGGAGGATGGTAAGAAGAATTTAGCTTTGGAAGTTCATCAGCCTGCCCGACTGGGTGTCTGCTTAGTCGATTCAGCAGAAGGTAATATATGGGTGCAGAGTAGTTCAGAATCATCTCTAGTTTTCGAGGTGATAGAAAAGCAGGATAAGGATCCCAGCCAAGTTAAGTTAAAAAAATTAGTCAGAGGTCAGAGGATTGAGGTTTTTTCCCAGGGGGGATATGGTGTATTGCGTTGTTAGGGTCAGCTATGTGTGACAGGTGTAGATGACCTAAGACAGCAGATTCTTATAGAAGCACATGGTGTGCATTACTTTATTTATCTAGGGGATACTAATATGTACCATGATTTATAGGAGATATATTGGTGGAGTGGAATAAAGAGAGTCATTGTAGAGTTTTTAGCCAAGTGTTCAACATGTTAGTAGGTTAAGATTTAGCATTAGAGGCCTAGTGAGGCTATACAGTATTTCAGTATCCCCACTTAGAAGTGGGAGGAGGTGAACATGGATTTTGTGATGGGTTTACCTCGTACTGATCGTCAGCACGATTCTTTCTGGGTCATTGTAGACAGGATAACCAAATCAGCTCATTTCCTACTAGTCCTATTTAGTCGAGGACTATGCCAAGCTCTATGTCAGAGATTTAGTCAGATTACACTGAGTTCCATTGTCCATTATCTCAGATAGAGGTACATAATTCACCTCTTATTTATGGAAGGCATTTTAGAAGGGTCTTGGTACCCACGTCCACCTTAGTACAGCTTTCCACCCTTAGATAGATGGTCAAGTAGAAAGGACCATTATGACTTTAGAGGATATATTATGAGCATGTGTGATAGAATTTAAAGATAGTTGGGATAACCACTTACCTTTGAATGAGTTTGCATATAACAACAACTATCATTCCAGTATTCAGATGTCTCTATTTAAGGAAATTTATGAGAGGAGATGTAGGTCTCCTATTAGTTGGTTTGAAGTGGGACAGGCCATAGTGGTAGGGCCTGACTTGGTGTTTGACACCCTAGAGAAGGTTCAGCTGATCAGGGAAAGACTTAAGATAGCTCAGAGCCGATAGAAATCATACTCAGATATGCGAAGAAAGGATTTCGTGTTCAATATTGGTGATTATGTGTATTTGAAGATCTCTCCTATGAAAGGAGTAAATACGTTTGGCAAGAAGGGGAAACTTAGTCCGCAATATATTGGTCCTTACCGAATTCTTAGTCGTTCGGAAAGGTAGCTTACGAGCTTGAGTTGTCTTCAAATTTACTTTAGTCAATCCAGTATTCCATGTCTCCTTTCTAAAGAAATGTATAGGTGATCCAACAGTTGTAGTCCCTATAGGGAATATAGAAGTTCAGAACAACCTCTCTTATGAGGAGATTCCAGTCGAAATCCTTTATTATTAGATTCAAAGATAAAGGAACAAAGATGTCCTTCTAGTCAAAGTTCTTTGGCGAAATTAGTCTGTTGAGGGAGATACTTGGGAAGAAGAAGCAGATATGTAGACCAAGTATCCTCACCTCTTCTCCACAAACTTAGACACAACTTATGAGAAATTTAAGTCATGCATTTATGAAATTTTTTCATCCATGTATTCATGAATCAAATATGCATGTTTAGTACAAAATTTTAGTATATCAGTAGTTTCACTCATGAAATCATGTTACAGTTGTGCGCGTCCTATATCTAAATACAATCTATCAGTATTCTCATCTCAGTCAGCGTTATTCGAGGATGAAAGTTCCCAAGGGGGATATATTTTAAGACCCTGCAAAATCCTAACCTTAACTCGGAACTTTAAAGCCTGTTAAGGGGTCCTAAACTTGGAAAACTTTAGTGAAGTATTTAGACTTTGTGTTATTTTAGCCTTCGTAGCTTGGCGAACCTATTTCATGATCCTCATGAACTTAAAGTAATAATTTTTAGTTTGAATCATGATCAGGAATGTCAGTGGGTGCTCTCGGACATGTTTTGGAATTTGTGGACTTTGTTTGGATCACATTTGAAAGCTCAAACTAGTGGATCGATGCGATCTGCGTTGCCCATCGCATCAATGAATATTTTTCTCCAGCTCCCAGTGCAAATTCTAGTGAACCAATGAAAAATTGAGATAGCACGTTGGCCATCGCGTCATCCTAACAACGCGGCGCATCAGTCTCTGCATTGCTAGGTTAGTTTTCTGCTATTAAAAATCCCCATCCTCAATGGTAATTGGGTCTTTATCCCATGTCTATCATCCCTAAAATACAAAATTAAACCCTTTTAAGAGCAAAAATCATTCATTCTTCATAAGTTTCTCTCAACAACAAACCCTAGGAGATTTCAAATTCAAGAACTTATGATCAATCTTTCAAAATTTAATTGTTAAGGTATGTCAAGTGTTCATTTAAGGGTCCCTTCTTCCCTTGGATTTCAAGAATCTATTTTTAAAACCTCGTGTGTATTGATTACATGAATTTTATGTTGGGTTTGATTATATTCATGATTATAATGATTAATTGGGTTTCTAACCCATGTCTTGTTACAAGTTTCATGTGGATTTATTTGATATATAAGTATCGAATCATGTAAATCTATCGTAAACTCTTGAAATTGTAAATGGGGTTTTGAATTATGGTTCCCATATTTGGTTAGGGTCATGTGCATGGATTATGTCCTCCAAGTGTTTGATAAATTGCTCATGTAAACAACGAAAAAGGGAAAAAATTAAATTATGTTAGCTTATGTGCAAGTTATATCATGAAAGTGTTTGATGGAATATCTCTACGAATGAGTTATCATCAAGTGCATATGGTTATGCCTTTCAAGTTTATGCTATGATTTATTTTTCATGGTATCAATTCCTGAGGGTATCCACTACCCGAAACCTTAGTTGTTTACCTAGATCTTTGGTAGTTATAGAATAGTCTCAGTAGTGTCAAGAATAGTAGCCTCAGTAATCAGTCACAGTTATAGTTCAGTATTCAGTTCAGACCTCGATAAATTCAACTAGTCAATAGAACTCTGTAGTATTCCATCAGTTAACAGAATTCATTAATACTCCATCAGTTAATGAAACTTAGTGAACTCAGTTCAATTTAGTTAAATAGTACAATCAGTAATAGGTCAGTCTAGCCTAGTACAATTTAGAAATCAGTGTAGTGTCTATTCAGTTGAGAGTAGGATTCAGAACCGAGCGAACCCAGGGATGGGGGCATTCCTGCCAGCAGAGGGTTTAACCCTTAGTAGCAGTTCCTACGTTACAAAACTATGTAGACAGCGTAGGTTGAGATATCTTTCTACCAAACTAGGGTTGATATATCTCATACGAATTTTCCATCCAACGAGGGTTGACGAAACAGCATCCAGCAAGAAAGGGTTAACTCATAGTTTAGCTTTACCCGTGGCACGGTACTAACACCATTCCAACTAGGGTTAAAGGTTTGATCTTAATCAATTTAAAAAGGGGAAATTTAGTTAGATGTTAACCTCCCACCTTCTCAGTTTCAGTCTTTAGAATAGAACTCAAATCAGTTCTACAAAAATTAGGATTGGCGGACATAGTCACTTAGCTCAGTACAAAACTCAGAATAATTCCACAGAATCAGGACTGTCAAATAGAGTCACTCAGTTAACAGTAGTAATACAGTATCAGTAAAATCAGATATTAGTAAATCAGTGATTCAGAACTTAGTATCCAGTGTCATCATAACCTCAGTTACAGTTTATGTATTTCATGTATGTACTCTCATTCAGTTATACTCGTGTTATTCAGTCAGTAGTGTTCATGCATATGAACCCATGCATCTTAGCCTACCTCACTTAGCATACCATTACATTCAAAGTACTGATATATATCTTTATTTTGTGCTATGATGACTTATATTATAGATTCAGACACATGGTCTTCCGATCATACTTAGCAGCCCGATCCATTAGCAACAGATTAGTGGTTTGTCCTTATTGTTCGAGGAAAAATTTATTATTCCAGTATTTTAGTACTCAGTTTATTTTAGTATTCGGAGTTAGTTGGAGACTTTTTCCATCAACTCGTTGTTCAAACAGTAGTTCGATGCACTTATGGGCCAGGCCAGCTAAAGCATCCCATAGGCGCTAAAGCATCCTATCAGGTTCCATGTACTAGATTTTTACCAATTCTAAAATGGACTTTGACTAGATGTTCAGGACTCGTTAGGAACCCCTTACGGGCAAACAAACCATGTTATCATACAAAATTTGATGTTATAGACTTAATGGAACCGTCAAAACTTTCATCCAAAATTTTTTATAGTATGTCTGGGGACCACAGCTGTAGTTTTATTTTTTATTTAATTTGCCCAATAACCCAAAATGTATCTGGAAGCCTCGGGACCTAAACCAAGAGTTCCCCAAACCTAAAATCAATGTTTTAGAGCTGATGGAACTATCGGACTTCTCATCTGAGGTCATTTACTAAGAGTGTTTATCTGAGACCAAATCCTAAACAGTGAAAGCTTCAAAATAGAGAAATGATCCTACAATCCAAAAAAGCTATCTAATAACAAAACCAACAGTTTTGGGAAGTCATAAATGACCTGTAGCAGATGTGGGATGGCCCAAAGCACTAAAAATGCATGCAAATCAAGGAAATAACCTTGATGTATATTACAGATTTGAATGATAAAATATATATGGATTTCACCCAAGAGTTTAACAGTCAGGTAGTGACAAAGAAAGTATGTAGACTTGTTGAATCCTTATATGAACTAAAACAAGATCATAAATATTGAAACACAAAATTATCTAAGGCTCTAGTAAATTTAAAGTTTCATCTGAGTCAATATGATCATCAATTTTTTTATAAAAAAAATTGTCAAAGGGTTTACAAATGTTCTAGTGTATGATGATAACATATTAGTTAGTGCCTTGGAGTTGGTTGAACAGATAAAAACTGCATACAAACAAAATTTTAAGACAAAAAACTTGGGCGAGCTTAGATACATTCTAGGTATTGAATTTATCAGATCAAAGGAAAGGATCACAATGCATCAAAGAAAATATTCCTTGAATTTGGAATCATAAATTGGATTAGCAGGAGCTAAACCAGCCTATAATCTATGTAGAACAAATGAGAAGCTTACTTCAAGGTTATATGGTGAACAAGTTGAATAAATGAAGGAATATGGGGTAAAGTCTTTGGAACACTAATTGGTATCTTTATCATATTAGCCAAAACTTATTTGCTTTTGTTCATTCCTATTGAAACAAGATGGACTTTACCGAGGTGACAATTGACCAACTATTAAATCTTGGGTGGAAATTCTTTTACCTATTTCTCTAGGTAATCTGTTATTGACAACATCCTTAGTTCATCAAGCATCATATCAAAAAATTATTAAAAAATTGTTATATCTAAAGATCATATAACTTGACATATCCTTTGATGTACAAATCTTGAGTCAGTTTCATCAACAAAATAAGAGGTCACATATGAGAGCAACCTTAACAATTGTTGGTTTTATTAAACATCAGGACAAGGCTTGTTATTATCTAGCAACAACAATACTAAGGTTATTTCCTACTCTTATGTAGATTGGGTAGCATGACTACTGAAAAGACGGTCTCCCACGAGGCTTTTAATTAATATTGGTGACTCATTAGTATCGCAGAAATCAAATAAGCAAGCAATGTTATCTAGGAGTTCTGCTGAGTATGAATACAAAAATCCTACAACTATAGTTGCAAAATGGACTTGGTTAATTAGTTTACTAAATGAAGTAGGAGTTAAAGTTCCACAACATATGGTAATATACAATGATAGTAAAGCATCATTATAAATAGCTACTAAACCTATGTTATATGAGAGAATAAATCATATAGAGTTTAACTGTGATTTTGTGAGAGAAAAAAATGAACAAAGATCGATTACAACAAGATACATTAAAACTAAGGACCAACCAGCTGACATATTTACAAAGGGATTAAGTAAGGTGAGGAATGAGCACTTGAAGGCCCAACTATTACTTTTTGACATCTTCCTACCTTCTAGCTTATGGGGGAGTGTTAGTGTATGAATCTTAGAAAATAGCTACATTGTTAACTCTATTTAAAAGTTAGTTAAGTTAACTATTCATTTTTTTTTGTATTAATAAAATCTATATTATAGTATTAACTTCAACAAGTTCAAAGAAATTTTTTAGAAAATGGGAAAACTCTAAAAAGAAAAAGATGAAGATCAAAATTAGGACTCATATCCAATGAATTCACAATGTGTCCTGGAGCGAATAATCCCCCTTAAGTATTAGATGTTATATAATACATCCTCACAGGATCAAATGATCCACTGAAACTGAATAACGATGCCTCAAAATTATTGAATTTTGAGTTACTCCATGGTAGTAAATCACACTAGAGTTTTTGCAAGAAAGAAGAGTTTTTACTTGAACATTTTGTGTCAATATCTGAGGAAATATCAGATATTTATAGTCAAAAGGTGTTCCTTCAGAAAAGAAGCAATGATTATAAAGATTTACACTACTTTGAAACATTAGCTCTATATGCAGACTTACATGTATTCGCACATAAAGATATGTGCCCAAATGTCCGCCATTGAGTAAAATAAAATATTTTTGGCTGACGTATGTTGGCATCTACATCTGTAGATAGCCAAATGTACACGTACATCTCTGTTTCGTTATTCAAACAGTAAATTGAAGGACTGTGTCCTTTCAATGTTTATTTTAATATGCATTTGTATATGCACATATGTGTTTGCAAATGGAAAAAACTTGCATCAGATTTTTTTGGTTAAAAAGTCATTATTACTTAAGTTTTAAATAAATTTTATCCAAAAAGATAGTCTTTTCATTGATTATTTGACAAATTCAAGTTAGAATCTAAAGTTAAATTTGAAGCCAAAGTCGAAGCCGAGATGAGCAATGATAATGACGGCACGAGTCTTGTCTTCTTCTTACCTCATTATCTACATAGATTAATGTTTATATATTTAAGTATAATATTTTTTTTGTCCAACCAATATGGGAGAATACTCTTTTTATAAAGTGAAGGCTTTATTTTTCCTTTCGTATTTCACTAGAATTGTGAGTCATTTTTGACTTCATTATTTTGAAGGGCAAAGCTCATATCTGTTGGTGTCTTGGAAATATTGAATACAAATATTTGAACCTATCAAGTCCTTTATCAATATAATAGCACTATGAAAATGCTATATCACATGGATTTTTATTAGTTTTCATTTCTAACATCACATTAAAAAATCCAAGGTCTCTCATGTCAAATTTGCTTTCTTGCATTCGCTTAGTTGCACTTATGTCAGAAATATCTCTACTGATGATTAATATCTCATCAACATACAAACAAAAATGATTTTGCAATTTGTAGAGTCATTAATATAAACATATTCATCACACATTAATTTTAAATTCATTTCCTAACATGGTTTGGTCAAATTGTGTATGCCATTGTTTGGGTGATAATTACTCTGTATAATGACTTAACAAGTTTGCAAACTTTTATTTCTTTATCAGGAACAACAAAATCCTTGGATTTTTCCATGTCAATTTATTCCTATAATTCCTCATTTAGGAATATTATTTTCACATCCATTTGATGGAGTTCAAGACCATATACCGCCAGTGGAACCAACATCAAAATAGATATAATCCTTATACCTAGAAAGTATGTAGTGAAAAACAAGGCCAACTTTTTATCTAAAGTCTTAAATGATAAGTCTTTCCATGTATTTTTCAATAGTTCCATCAGCTTTATTTTTCTTTTGAAGATTCCTTTTGAATCTAAGGGCTTATTTCCTAAAAGAAGATCAACCAACTCCCGAGTTTGGTAGTTCAAGATTGAATTAATCTCACTATCGACCATCTCTTTTCAAAAATATGAGTCCAAAGTAATAATGGATTCTTTAAACATTTGAGGCTCATTTTCAAGAGGAATATTACAAAATTAGATCTGAAAGAATTGGATCTCTTTTGATTTTTACTACCTTTGGATTCTCTTCGTGAAATACATTTTGTTTTGATTCTTCTCAAGGTTGTTTAGATCCTTCACTAGGTAATACATATCTAGTTTTATTTGGATAAATGTGTTCAAAGAATTGTCATAAATATCTAAATGTTTGAATTTTTTAATAAAAAATTGACATGATTTACTATTTACAACATATCTAATGAAAAACAATCCATAGTCTTGGTCCTACTTTCACTCTTTTGGGTATAGGAACTAAAATTTTTGCTAATACATCACACACATTGAAATGTTTCAAGTTGAGTTTTCTTCCTTTCTATTTCTTATATAGAACAGATTGTACCTTGCTATGGGATATTTTATTTATTATTTGCTGCTATAAGGATAACTTCCCCCGCACATTTTATGGTAAACCAGAATTTGCTGAAATTATTATTTTATTCAATGTTTGATTTTTTATTTCAATAATTCCATTAGGTGAACACAAAATAATGCAGGAAATGTAAACAACACAAGATTTAAATGGAAACCCCCGTGCTCAAGGGAGAAAAACTACGGCTTCATCTCACAAGTACCCAAAACTTCACTATCATCAAACTAATGATTACAGCCTTCACTGAACCTAACTCTAGGTTCCTCTTGCTTGTAATAAGTCTAATACAAGCCTACCTTAGCAACTCTGCCAAGAACACACTTTGATATTGATTAACTCTAACCATTATCAACCTTAGGTAACTCTACCTAAGTTTTCTCAAAGCAAAAGTAAAGGAGCATTACTCTTATAACTTAAGTAATTCAATTACAATTTAGGACTCACTCAAGAACACTCTCTCTGTTATGCAGACAAGAAATAGGAACCTGAGCTTTACTTGAGCAACTAGATTAAGTTGTTGCCTTTCTTAATTTTCACTCTTTAATTCTGAATTTTGCAAAAACCACTTGATGATGAAGCATCTTTTTCCTTTTATAGATAAGTGATGAAGAGGGTTGAAATATATTTGACCAGGTTTCTTCAATAGTACAAGCAGCACCTACATAATTTGATACACTAGAGGGCAAAATTTTTCAGACATATGCCAATTGTATTATACCCTTGGACATCTAGGGACTTGGTCCGTTGTAGTCATCTGCTCATCATCAAAACAAGATAAATAAATTTTCCTCCTTTTTTATGATGACATACCAACCATAGATTTTTTAGCATCAATTTTCATGCTTCATTTATCATATTTAATCACTGTAATTACCACTATTAAAGATGAATATTCACCCAAATATACAACACCATGCTTCCACAACTTAGGGACCCGGTCCCTTGTTATAAGTTGTTATCCATCTTCAATTACTTCCCCCTATCATCATGCACCATTATTCATTTAGTGCATTTGTATACTTCCCCCTATTTTTATGCCTCTAGACTCAAACACATCATCAAACATGTGCACTTGGTGCCTAGTCCCTAACATCATCAGCTTAAACATACACACCTGATCCTTAGCACATAAAGTCAGTATTTCTCCTTTTGGCATTATTAAAAAGGAATAACAGTAAACCAATAGTAAAGATAAGCAGAAGTTAGTTAACTCATGGCCATTGGGGCAATACTAACATAAAGAACAACTTTAATAAAAAGAGGAAATATATGCAACACACAAAGAAAGATTCATTCATATGTAGAGGGAAAGTATAATTGCAGTGCATAATTTAAATGCTCTAGAGAAAAAAGCCACAGAAATCAGGAAAGGTTAAATGTTGGAGAGACGTGGAAGGATAGTTTGAAGGAGTGGAGCCAGGTTATTGTGATATGCACCATGATAGTGCAATAATTCCTTGGTTAAATGCCTTATTTCTACATTCAATATAAGGATCTCATATGTTAAGGTGGAGACCTTTTATTATCATTTTTATGCTCATCAGTGACACTTGGTCCTTCAACAGTCAGATGTTGAATTATCATATTTAGTTTGTTGATTTCTACATCGTTAGCTGCTATATAGAGCTATAAATTCTCTATCTCTTTGCTAAATTCCCTTTGGTTGTTGGTGCTTGAGTTTTTCTTCACACACTCAGTTTTGACTAATGTCCTCATTCAAAGTATTTGCAATGCAGTTCCAGGAATTCCATTCTCAAATACTAAATAAAAATAATCAAATACCTTATTTAACCAGTAATCATAAGCCATACCATGTTTTCCATTTTTTCCAAGAACCACTTTGTGCATGTGTTTCATTATCAATACAGGTATACTAATAAACTTAAAACTGCAAAGGCATTCATGAGATACAAGTCAGTAGTTGAAGCAATGTTCATTTTTTTGTGATTTGGGAAACACTACATTGTTTACGAAGACAAAGACCAATTGCTGCTCACTCTTGAGTGATTTTCTACTCACTGCGGCCACTAATTTACCTTTAACCTTTGATGCAGTTGTCCATAATTCTATAGATGGTTGTTACCTTGAAACAACATTCACCTCACAAATAGGAACATCCAGAATTCTCCCAAGCAAAGGAATATCAGTATTCAGCTTCTTCCCTTGAACTGTTGTTGTCATCTCTATCGTATCTTCAAAAATCTCTAGTGCAGAATAGAATTCCCTGACCACGTCATTAATGACTGTGGAAATAAGTCTTTCCATGAGATACATCCAGTCTTGATGTTTAACCAGCTTAACTATCTCCAACATTCTAGGTTCTATCAACACACTTTTGTCAAAAATCCTTCCATTTAATACCTTTTGATTCTATAAGAACCTATCTCTCATTTCTTTAGACATAACCTCACTTATCTCTCCATTTTTCCTTCTAGTATAGGTGATCACAAATTCTTTTTCAGCTACTTTTCTCTTCCTAGAACTGGGTCTCTTAAAAGTCTCCTTCTTTTAAATAAAACTTTTTGACTTTTATCCAGAATATTTTGATGTTTTGCTAACATTCTGTTCTTTTGGGAGAAAATTTATCCTTTCCTGGGCTATTTGACAGCAAGATAAAGTTTTCAGCAACTCAGGCATCATCTATCAATATTTTATCAGAGAAGTTTTGATGGATTAGGAATTCTTCATCAATAAATTGAGTTAAGAAGGAGTTTGGCTATGGAAAAGTAGGAGACAAAGAGTAGTTTTCAAAAAGATTTGATAAATAACTTTTATTAGCACTAAGTTTAGTTCCCGTTAAAAGACATGAAAGTGAGGAAGTTGTAGCCATTTGTAGGTCCTTTCCACAGGAGAAATATTTATGTTGGGACTTTCCCACCCCCTCCCCCCCTTTTTTAAAAAATAAGAGAAGGGATGAATATGCCTGGATATAAAGAAAGGAGTGAGCATAGAAAGGGGTTTTGATATAATTGGATGTGATCATTTTCAATTCAGGGATGACTCATCCTTTTTTTAGAATAAGACAATTTTTCTAACACAGGAAGAGAGAGACAATGTGGATTTATCTACTAGAACAAACAAAAAATTTGAATTCATGATACTAATCTTTGATAAAGGACTAGGCCCATTTCTTTCATTGAGTGAATCCTTGATTTTGTGAATGTCACATTTTTCTCCTTCAACGTTGTTCCCATGGGTGTATACCTACAAAGTTATGATACTGAGTTAGGCCAATATGTACCTATTTTACCCAGGATACCCACCTCCTAAACATAGCCAATTTTTTTAAGGGAAGTTGATCCATCTAGTAAGTCAGGTTAATTAGATCAATCCCAGCCATAGCTTGTTAGTTTTAATGCACCACTTTAATTCAGAAGTTTTCCTAAAAGTTGCCTAAAGAACATGTCCCAGACTTAGCATTCTTTGAATTTTCAAGGTTCCTTCTGCATTACTTTGGACTAGCCAATATCGTTCATTCTCCTTTTCACCCTTTTGAGCTTTATTTTGGGATAGCAATACTGAGAAACCCATGAGGTATTTGACTTAGGATTTTGGTTAAACTCCTGTTTCTAAATATGTAGTTAGAATGTCCAGTTGAATGAGAAGATATGAGCTTCAAGTTTGGCACTCTAAGATGAATCCACTGGGACAAAGTCCCTGTGAAATATTGACTAGACATTCCTAAGGTTCTTTTGCTTAAACTAATATTTGTGACTGAGATCTTAGCTCAAATCTATCCTTGACCCTTATCTTCATCAACATCTTCCTTGTCTTAGGAGTAGCTCATTCATGCAGCTTTTTGTTGATCTTTTTTATTTTTTTCACATATGACACCTCCACCTTAGAGTGTTTTTAGGGAGAGATTTTAATAAGATCTTCCACTCATATCTTTGAATAGTTATATATCAAGAGGCTAGTTCTGACTGGAAACCCTTTCTTCCTCTTGTAATCAAAATCATTTGTTATATTTAGGAACCTATTTGAGTTTTATTTTCCAATAGGAGGACAGAGGTATGTTTAAATCCTTCCTTGCCCATCTAGTTAATAGGAGCTTCTTAACATTTTTCAAAGGTCTTGAACCTTTCAAAGGTATTCCCCTGCTGGATATGTCTAACATTGATTATTCTTGCTCTTAGACAGCTTTGACAATCTTCCTTGACATGTCCATTTCTTTCACAGTGAGTACATAAAGGCTTGTGGACCTTGTTTTTAGAATCATGAGAATCCTTTCCAGGATACCTAGATGCTTGAGTTGTGTACTGATACCCAAGAACTTTACAATCATTAACTCCTTGACTAGTTAAGTTAGAAAGGATCTGAGACAATGTAGTCTATTGTAGAGATTTTTCAAGTTCTTCCCTCAGATGGACCATGTCCTTCTTTAACTTTTCATTCTTCTTGAGTGCAATCATGAGATTCTTTTTAGAATCCTTCATTTTCTCTACAATTTCAATCTGAAACTTTGAGGATTCTTTCTTTCCTTTACTAGTTAAATCATCTACTTTCTTAGGTTGACTCACCAAGCTCAGATTTTCAAATTCAAACTTAGTAACTTGCTCCTCAGTTTGATATATCAGGAGATTCAAAGCTATCAATTCAAGTTCCTAATCTTCTATTTTTTCTTCTAGAGCATTATTCTTCTCTTTATCACAAGCATCATCTCTTTTCTCCTGTTGACTTACTACATTTAGATTTTCAAATTTTAACTTGGTAACCTGCTACATAGTTTCTGATATTTAGAAAGTTAAAGAAATTAACTCAAGCTCTTGACTTTCCACTTTTCCTCTAGAGAAATTTATTAGTTATTTCACACATAGAATCAATCAGTACATTTGCAAGCTTTTTTATCTTTCTAGCAGAATAATTTTTCTAGCTTTTTAAGGTCAAAAAGTGTTACCACATTTTATTCTTCATCTTCAGTATTTTCCATAAAAGGACACTTTCTCATCCTCCACTACTAGCATAGAGACATCTTCATGCTTTCCATCTTCCCCAAATTCACTAGAGGAATCTGCCCACATTGCTAGAGTTTGCCTTACTGCATAATCAATAGCAACCTTTTTACTTAATTTTATTGAGACCTAGTCCCTTTTATTTCCTTTGTCACCTCCAGTCTTGAGATATTCCTGATAGTCTAATTTGTGCATTGAACAATCCTTAATTAAATGCTCAGGACTTTCACATTTATGAAAAACCTCCATAGCACCTCCCTTTTTATTGATACATCCACTTCTTTGATACTAGCCACTTTTCTTTATAGCTCTCACAATTCTTTTTGCCGAATAGGAAACATTAGTGTCTTCTTCATTAGAGTTTGATTTTAGTGCCCTCGGTGCAAGAGATTTTTCCCTTTTTTTCTTTCTTTATATCTTGTTTTTGTTGCTTCTTGAGTTCATGAGTCTTTATATTTCCAATAAGCTTATCCATAGTGAGAGTTTTTAGGTTCTTTGCTTCAGTAATAGTATTTACTTTGCTTTCCAAGGATTTTGGTAGAACCCCAAGAATATTACTCACTTGTTTGTACAATGGAATCTCTTCTCCTAGGAAGTGTAGCTCATTTGTGATAAAAGTGAATCTTGAATGCATTTCCTGTATTGTCTCTCCTTTTTTCATGGTAAAGGTTTCATACTGGGTAGCTAGCATGACAACTTTGGAATCCATCACATTTATAGTTCCCTTATGAGCTATTTTCAAGTAGTCCCAGATTTCTTTAGCATTTTCACATACAGAAATCCTGTTGTATTTATCAGACCCTACACCATAAACTATCAATTTATTGTCCTTGTAATTCTTCTTAATTTTATTTATCTTCATCATCATACTTTCTCCTGCTTTAAACAACCATTCTAGCTATCTCTCCTTCTTTAACTTCTTTAACAGGAACATGAGGACCATCAAGGATTATAGCCATAAGGTCACTATCCTCGACCATAATGAAGTCATGAGGACCATCACGAATTATGGCCATAAGCTCACTATTCTCGGCCATAATGAAGTCAAACATCCTAGTTTTCTACCACCCATAATATTGCCCATTAAATCTAGGTGGTCTAATGGTAGATTGCCCTTCTTCCAGGTTATATGTAGTAGCCGTGCTAACCGACTCACTCTAGGTATGAACCTTTTAGAGTGTTCTGACTCTAATATCAATTGTTGAAACTTTGGGAGTTTTACCACACTGTCAGGGAACAGGTCCCTCAAAATCAATCATAGGCAAAAATACAGTAAACTAACTAAGAACACAAAATAGTTTAGGAAATGTAAATAACACAAGATTTAACTTGGAAACCCGATTTCTGAATGAAGGAAAAAGCATGGCTTGCCCTCACAATCACTATCAACCTTAGGTAACTCTACCTAAGTTATCTCGAAGAAAAAGTAACGGAGCATTACTATTATAACTTAAGTAATTGAATTACAATTTAGAACTCACTCAAGAATACTCTCTCTTTTATGTGTACAAGAAATAAGAACCTGTGCTATACTTGAGCTACTGGATAGAGTTTTTGCCTCTCTCAATTTTTACACTTTAATTTTGAATTTCACAAAAATCACTTGATGAAGAAGCATCCTTTTACTTTTATAGATGAGTGATGAATAGGGTTGAAATATAATTGGACTAGGTCAAAAGTACAATCAGCACCTGCATAGTTTGTTACACTAGAGGAAAGAACTATGCAAACGCATGCCAGTTATACTGTACCTTTGGAAATCTAGGGACCTAGTCCCGTGTAGTCATCTTTTCATCATCAAAAAAAGATATAGCAACTTTTAATACTAACAAAGTTCTTTGGTCTTCAAATTAGTATTAAATTTAAACAGAGTAAAAAATTAAAATCTTTTAATCTTCGAAAACAAAAGTACAGATTTATAATTTCCTTAAGTTTTTTATTTTGGGTATATATAAAGTCTGTATTCCAATATGAACTTCAACAAGTTCAGACAATTTCTCTGGAAAAATGGCAAACTCTAACAATTAAGAGATAAGGATAGAATTACGAATCAAGTCTATTGAATTCACAGTGTGTCCTTTAGAAAATTATTCTCCTCAAGTACCTACGATTATGGAATATATCCTAGCATGATAAGATGATTCGCTTAAGTTGAACAGTGGTACTTCAAATTCGCTAAATTTCAAACTCACTCAATGGTAGCAAATCACACAAGAATTTTTGCAAGAAAGAAGAATTTTTTACTTATAAATTTTATGCCAATACCTAAGAAAAATTATATATCTGTAACAAAAAGGTGTTCAATTTGAAAAGAAGCAATGGTACATGAAGATTTGAACTATTTCAAAAGTGAGGTCTATTTGTAGACCGATGTACTTCTGCATATGATGACATATGACCACATGTGAACCATTGCACAAAAGAATGTTTTGGGTTGACTTACGTTATCTTTATCCACATATGGCCAGATGCATGCATATATCTCATTTTCATTATTTAAATAGTGAACTAAAGAATGATGTCACTTTAATATGCTTTTTGACATGCATCCTTACATGCTTATATGCATCTGTATATGGAGAAAAATTATATTTTTTGGATTAAAAAATCATTAACATCTAAGTTTCAAATAAATTTTGTCTAAAAATATAGTCTCTCGATCATTTTCCAAAGACGAAGTTGAGGCGAGCGCCGATGACAAAGGAGCGATGTTTGTCTTCTTCTTACCTCACAATCCACATAGAGTAATACTTCTATATTTAAGCATAAGAATGCAGCTTTCTCCCATCATTAAGGGAAAACACTCCTCTTATAAAGTGAAGGTACATTTCACTTTTCCTTAATTTTTTCATTCACTTTTCATTTTGAACCCAATAGTATCTAATAAGTCAAATTACATAATTTTTTCCAAATAGATAAGTAGATAGACCTTATCATCTATGTCGTGCAATAACTATTTTGTTTTCAAAAAGTTAATCTATTATGCAAGCGAGAAAACTTGTAAGTTCTCTCAGGCCAACAATATCAGAAAAACCTTAATCTAACCTTAACACTAATTTCATGGCTAGTACGGCCACTAATTAGCCTCTACTAGATGGCCATATTTTGTCCCTCGTGTCTCCTACCATATTTCATTCACTATACCATGAAAATTCCCGAAAAATCCAGAAAGGGATATCCTAATAATTTGACTAATGTCATCAATAATAACAATGAAAACTTTTGTAATAATAGTAATGAAGAAACATTAGAGGATAAGACAAAATATGATGATTTGATAAACCCCATGCTTTATATGATTGTGTAACAAACAAAAGGGGCCAAGAGTGATCCTATCCCAATGAAAGTATTGTATTCACTAATAGAATCCCTTGTGTTTCATAGACAGAGGAGGAGGTGCATAAGATAAACATTAAGAAAGAGTTGCAGTTTGTAATTATGGGAGAGTTCTCATATGGGTGGTCGAAATTTGATAATTTGAGAACATAAATTCCTAAACGGGAAAGAAGACTATAAAATTAGGCTATTGAAAAATAGACATAGATTGATAATAATTAATCTAATAGAAAATTATATGGACATGCTAGCCAAGAATGTCTATCATATAGTTGGAAGAGATGAAATAGCACATTAAATGAGGCCTCTCATTTATGATACAGAATTTAAACAAGAATTAAAGACTACAAAATTTTAGGCTTAGATACCATTTTTAGACTTATTCTTAATTTTTTGGGGGAAGAAAGTTATATTCTCATTGGCACCAGCTATGGGGAAGCCTATTTACCTTGATATGGGTACAATTATTACATTTAGACCTAGTTGTAAAAAGGTTAAGGTACAAGTAGATCAAGCAAAAGATTTACAAAAATAGGTGAAAATTGAAGTTGTGAACAACACTACTGGAGAAATAAGGGATGGATATATCATGATTTATTTTGACATGCTTCCTAAATATTGTAAAGCATGTAAATTGTGAGAGCATATTGAAAATAAATGTAGGCAACTACATCTGGAATTGAGAACCAACCTTGAAAAATATAGCAAAGAGGCTGTTAAATAAGACAAGGAGAACAAAAATGTCAATCAACATAGATTCAATACAAGAGAAAAGTCAAGTGTTAGGAGATGGAACCCTACAAGTAGGAAATTCAAGTATGAATCCTACAAAGGAAGAAGTGAAATTGTATCATAGGCATCACATGCCAACCAAGGTATTAGAACTAGCAATATATTTAAGGTACTATAGGACAAAAAGAGTAGAAAATAAAGACCATATAGATAAATAAAGCATTGGAGAAGGAGATGTGGATCAACATACCACAAGTAGTGATGGAATTAATAATTCTCAATAAAACAAAAAAACAACAATATAATCAGCAAACCAATTAAATACAAAAAAATAACAAAGATACAGAAACACAAAAGAATATAGATAATCAACATGCAAAGGAGCTATTAGTAGTTAAAAAATCAGAGGGATAGTGAGAGCAATAGGACAATAACAAAAGTCCCAGAAAGACAAAGTTCCTTAATGATATACCAAGAAAAATCAAAATGGAATAAGGATATTACAAAATCAGATCTGAAAGAAGTGGATGTCTTTTGATTTTTACTACCTTTGGATTCTCTTTGTGAAATACATTCTGTTTTGATTCTTCTCAAGGTTGCTTAGATCCTTCACTAGGTAATACATATCTAGTTTTATTTGGATAAATGTGTTCAAAGAACATAGCATTATCTAATACAATTATTATATTGTCATAAATATCTAAATGCTTGAATTTTTTAATAAAAAATTGACATGATTTACTATTTACAACATATCTAATGAAAAACAATCCATAGTCTTGGTCCTACTTTCATTCTTTTGGGTATAGGAACTAAAATTTTTGCTAATACATCACACACATTGAAATGTTTCAAGTTGAGTTTTCTTCCTTTCTATTTCTTATATAGAACAGATTGTACCTTGCTATGGGATATTTTATTTATTATTTGCTGCTATAAGGATAACTTCCCCCGCACATTTTATGGTAAACCAGAATTTGCTGAAATTATTATTTCATTCGATGTTTGATTTTTTATTTCAATAATTCCATTAGGTGAAGGTGAGTATAGGACACTAGTTTGATTGACAATTCTATTTTTCAAACATATCTCTGCAAAAGGAGATTCTTGCGCTCTACCTCTATCATTTATTATTACTTTTATCATTTTATCTAATTGATTTTCAACTTTAGTTTTATATTTCCTAAATGCTTATATTGCTTCTTCCATATAATTCATTAAATAAATATAACAATATGTCGTGCAATAGTCAATAAAATATTTGAATGACATTTTCCCACCATGAGTTATGTTAACTTCATCAGATATAGGAATGTGAATTAATTCTAAGAAATTGAAATTTGTTTCAACAGACTTATAAGGATGCTTAGCGTTCTTAAATTTAACACATGTTTGATATTTTTATTTGTGGCACTCAAAGTTAGGAAAAACTTCTAAACTAATTGGTTTTTGCAAGGTGTTGTAATTTACATATATTAAACATTCATGACATAAATCATCTGACTAAAATAAGTAAGAAGAACTACAACTTTTATTCATTTCAATAGTAATAACATTGATCTTTTAAAATCCCTCAATGACATAACTTTTACCTACATACACTTCATTCTTACTTATTACAACTTCATAAAAAATAAAGCCACATTTGAATCCATCGTTAGTCATAAGTTATATTGAAACTAAGTTTTTTCTTATTTTTGGAATATGATGGACATTATTTAAAGGAACTACTAGATGTCATGTTCAAGAAAATATTGTCTACTCCTTCAACTTTTACAGTAGTAGAGTTTGTCATGAAAATCTTCAAACTAAGTTATGCTAGATCATATAATGTAAAGAGTTCTTTATTGGCATAAAAATGGTGGGAGACACCATAATTCATCCACCGGTATCTTGAATTACCAACTCTGTTACATTCTAAAAAACATGGAACAAGGATTACGAATTTATTTTTTGGACTCAACCACTTTTACTTTATTCATTTCTGGGCCATTATTTGGAGCCCTGCAATATGGAGCCTTGTGACCTACTTTGCAACAAATAAAGCAATTTCCTTTGAATATCTTCTTAGGAGGATTGTTTTATTATTTAGATTTTTTCTTTTTTTTTTTAATTTTGAATTCTTGGGTTCAACTTCAACAATGTTTTCTCCAAATATTATTGAATTTCCATGCACCATTTTTTGTAGCCTTGCTATCCTCTTTGATTCTCAATCTTATAATGAGATTTTAGATTGTAATATCATTTCATTTGTGTTCCAAGAAATTTTTGTATTGCTTCCACAAAGGTGGTAACTTCTTAATTCTGGCAGGCACTTGAAATGCATCATTCACAATCAACCCTGCATCAAAGGTGATGTGAGTACTAAGAAAAAAATTAATATGTTCAACAAAGGTATTATATAATTTTATACCTTCATCAAGGATATCATGGATGATAACTTGCACCTCATGAACTTGGGTAACAACAACTTTATTATCTATCATTTTGATTTTGAAGTCTAAAATCTTTGCAACTATGAATTTCTTCATGTTGCATTCTCTGTTTTGTACTTTTGTTCCAAAGCATTCCAAAGTTCTTTGTAGGTCTTCATATTTTTGTACGCATTGTACAAATCATTTTGTGACCCACTAAAAATATTCTTTTTAAAAAAATAATTTGAGTGCTCCAAAGCTTCAGTCACTAAAAAAGTTCATCATCCAATGTTGATTTTGTTAAGATAGAAATGATCCCATTGATAAACTTCTCCAAACATAGAGTAGCCAAGTAGAAAAAACATCTTTTGATGCCATCTTTTGAAATATATGCTAAAATATTTTTTTTTGTATTTTTAGTCGCTGCCATGGTAGGAGCAACATTTGAACAACTTCAAGATGCAGTGGTTATTGCTGCAACATTCTCCATTCCAACATTGACTTCATTTCTATTAGGCATAGTTCTATCATTATCAAATAAACAACTTTAGTATTTCGAATGTCATCCATAAAGAATTAATATTTATACAACATGCTTCTAATTAACGAGAAAGTTTTTATGTTCTTTGAATAGGCATCTGAATGAACTTTTGTTAAAACCTTTGGGGTTGCACCACACTGTGAAGGAACAAGTCCCTCAAAATCAATTACAGGAAAAAAACACAATAAACCAACCAAGAACACAAAATAATCCAGGAAATGTAAATGACACTAGATTTAAATAGAAACCCCCATGCTCAAGGGAGAAAAACTACGGCTTCATCTCACAAGTACCCAAAACTTCACTATAAGCAAACTAATGATTACAGCCTTCGTTGAACCTAACTCTAGGTTCCTCTTGCTTGTAATAAATCTACTACAAGCCTACCTTAGCAACTCTGCCAAGAACACACTTTGATATTGATTAACTCTAACCATTATCAACCTTAGGTAACTCTACCTAAGTTTTCTCAAAGCAAAAGTAAAGGAGCATTACTCTTATAACTTAAGTAATTCAATTACAATTTAGGACTCACTCAAGAACACTGTCTCTTTTATGCAGACAAGAAATAGGAACCTGAGCTTTACTTGAGCAACTAGATTAAGTTGTTGCCTTTCTTAATTTTCACTCTTTAATTCTGAATTTTGCAAAAACCCACTTGATGATGAAGCATCTTTTTCCTTTTA
Source organism: Capsicum baccatum var. pendulum (assembly GCA_030864225.1). NCBI lineage: Eukaryota > Viridiplantae > Streptophyta > Magnoliopsida > Solanales > Solanaceae > Capsicum > Capsicum baccatum. The sequence continues at coordinate 116,607,719 of CM061560.1, forward strand.
TAGATAAGTGATGAATAGGGTTGAAATATATTTGACCAGGTTTCTTCAATAGTACAAGCAGCACCTACATAATTTGATACACTAGAGGGCAAAATTTTGCAGACATATGCCAATTGTATTGTACCCTTGGACATCTAGGTACTTGGTCCGTTGTAGTCATCTGCTCATCATCAAAACAATATAAATAAATTTTCCTCCTTTTTTATGATGACATACCAACCATAGATTTTTTAGCATCAATGTTCATGCTTCATTTATCATATTTAATCACTGTAATTACCACTATTAAAGATGAATATTCACCCAAATATGCAACACCATGCTTCCACAACTTAGGGACCCGGTCCCTTGTTATAAGTTGTTATCCATCTTCAATTACTTCCCTCTATCATCATGCACCATTATTCATTTAGTGCATTTGTATACTTCCCCCTGTTTTTATACCTCTAGACTCAAACACATCATCAAACATGTGCACTTGGTGCCTAGTCCCTAACATCATCAGCTTAAACATACACACCTGATCCTTAGAACATAAAGTTAGTATTTCTCCTTTTGGCATTATTAAAAAGGAATAACAGTAAACCAATAGTAAAGATAAGCAGAAGTTAGTTAACTCATGGCCATTGGGGCAATACTAACATAAAGAGCAACTTTAATAAAAAAAGGAAATATATGCAACACACAAAGAAAGATTCATTCATATGTAGAGGGAAAGTATAATTACAGTGCATAATTTAAATGCTCTAGAGAAAAAAGCCACAAAAATCAGGAAAGGTTAAATGTTAGAGAGACGTGGAAGGATAGTTTGAAGGAGTGGAGCCAGGTTATTGTGATATGCAGCATGATAGTGCAATAATTCCTTGGTTAAATGCCTTATTTCTACATTCAAAATAAGGACCTCATCTGTCAAGGTGGAGACCTTTTATTATCATTTTTATGCTCATCAGTGAGACTTGTTTCTTCAACAGTCAGATGTTGAATTATCATATTTAGTTTGTTGATTTCTACATCCTTAGCTGCTATATGGAGCTATAAATTCTCTATTTCTTTGCTAAATTCCCTTTGGCTGTTGGTGCTTGAGTTTTTCTTCACACACTCAGTTTTGACTAATGTCCTGATTCCAAGTATTTGCAATGCAGTTCCAAGAATTCCATTCTCACATACTATATAAAAATAATCAAATACCTTATTTAACCAATAATCATAAGTCATACCATGTTTTCCATTTTTTCCAAGAACCACTTTGTGCATGTGTTTCATTATCAATACAGGTATACTAATGAACTTAAAACTGCAAAGGCATTCATGAGATACAAGTCAGTAGCTGAAGAAATGTTTATTTTTTTGTGATTTGGGAAACACTACATTGTTTACGAAGACAAAGACCAATTGCTGCTCGCTCTTGAGTGATTTTTTACTCACTGCGGCCACTAATTTACCTTTAACCTTTGATGCAGTTGTCCATAATTCTATAGATGGTTGTTACCTTGAAACAACATTCACCTCACAAATAGGAACATCCAGAATTCTCCCAAGCAAAGGAATATCAGTGTTCAGCTTCTTCCCTTGAACTATTGTTGTCATCTCTATCGTATCTTCAAAAATCGCTAGTGCAGAATAGAATTCCCTGACCACCTCATTAATGACTGTGGAAATAAGTCTTTCCATGAAATACATCCAGTCTTGATGTTTAACCAGCTTAACTAACTCCAACATTCTAGGTTCTATCAACACACTTTTGTCAAAAATCCTTCCATTTAATACCTTTTGATTCTATAAGAACCTATCTCTCATTTCTTTAGACATAATGATAACGCTCATTCTACAGCTCTCGTAAGAGTGTAAAGCGGTCGTAGTCAAATATAGAACCCAACTGGGTTGGGTATCGATCCCACAGGGAATAGCTTGGTCAATAAGTAAGCAAAGATTACTAGACTTTTAGTGCAAGTCTCGTAAAAAGGGGGGAGTTTAATGTGAAATAATGTAATTAAAATAGTAAAGTAAAAATAGAAAATAGCAAAGTAAAAAGAAAGAATGTTTAGTAAGATGTAAAACAATGAGAATTGAGAAGTTGGGGTTATGTCCACCTTATGAGTTGTACGTCTCTATTGGCTATGAGTTGTGCGGAATTCAGACATGCATGTGCTTATAGAGAATTGTATTCGATGGTAAATCCAAGCGTCTTTCGACCTCAACAAGGACTATTTCACATTAACTCTTTTGAGCTTAAAGCGTATCTAATGGTATGAATTCTCCAAGAGGTTAATCCAGTTACGGCACTAACTTTTTAATAAGGGATGGGACCCTATTACCTTGACATTATCTCTTTTCCAGACATGTAACTTTTCTTTCAAACAAGTTAATGCTATACTGGCATTATTCTATGCGTCTGCAGCCACAAAGAGTTTAGATTAAGATGAAGAGAATAATGATATAAGCAGCATACGTGTCACGAATTCACAAACTCATAGCAATAGATAGTATCTCATAAGGCTTCCATAACCCCAACAGAGAAGTTTAGTTACCCATGAGTGCGAAGTAAATCACAATAGACATTATTATTATACCACAATAAAGATTTCGTGTAGCAAAGTGTGGTAGGCGTTAGGCGTGACTTTCTTTGCAAGTAACGTTTCTCTTGTTGTAGAAATTAAGAATTGAATAGATGAAAAATAATGTCAACAATGAATTAATAAAGAAAATTGTTTTCATGGATGGATGGATGGTGGATGGATGGGAATTGATGGAATTGGGGAATTATGAGGAATATATTAAAATCTCTAGCAAAATAGGGTATTTATAACACCCATATCCTATTCCTACTAAGCTACTGCATTACTTAACCCAATCCTACTAGGTTAATGTATCATTATCCTAATCCTACTAAGTTACTGCTAGTCCCCAAAGTCTTCAGATTTGCTATTTTTGCCCGGGACAGATTTTCCATGCGCCACTTTCAGTCCATAGGCGTCCAAACGCTTCTCTCCTTCTTTTGTGAAGCTTCCTTTGGCGTCAAGTTATCCATAAAATGCTGAAATCTGCATCATTTATACCTGAAAACTTGCTAATCACATTTGTTAGCTCACTTACAGGAAAAAGGACTAAAAGTGCATGAATAATATAATTTGTCCTCAAAACGTAGCTAAAATATGGGTAAAGTATAGCACTATAGGCGTGTAAATTCGCCTATCATCAACACGCCACACTTAAAGCTATGTTCGTCCTCGAACAAACTATCATGTCCATCTAAACATTTACTTAGGGTTTCACAGCAACAACACGAAATATTCATCACGACAAGCACAACAATTATCAACAAAGAGTAGTTTTCCAATCATTAGTAGAAACAATTCAACCTCCAACATAGACTCGTGATGGTGGTCAACTCATATTCAAAAGTCAAGGTACAAAGAATCATACACAACTATCCAAAACTCATCAACCATGTGTGTCTCACCATATATTACCCATAATCACTCACAAGCATAGTATATTTGTTGAAACATGGGTAGAAGGGTATCCTTGCTCTCGCTCTCACAAAGAATTCATATGCTGCAACTGATGACCATAGGCTTGCCCTTAGTGTAATGCTCCACTAAATGCCAGAATGCTAAGCTTAGGATCAAATAGGTCTTCTACAGGTTGTAATGTAGGCTAAGGGATGGGTAGGACTATTTTGGCCAGAAATAGTGACTATGTTCCTGAGCGCTTTAACACATCACATTATGCCATTAATACTTTCTTTTCAAACAACCTTTCTTCTTTCTTTTATTCTACCACCCTTTTTCTCCTCTTTTGTTTTTCAATTTTAAACATAACTAACTTTTTAGTTTTCCTTTCCTTTTTTTTTTCATAACACACCTCTTATGATAGCAATTCTTTTTCATAACAAATTCAAGCACCAATACATTCTAAGGCATCATACTCATCCAATTTCCTCTTATTTTGTCACATAACTCTTTCAATTTAAAGTACTTAGGAATTTGGACCGAATTGGTCTTGAAGAAATGGATTAGGCTTACATATGAGGTTGTCAAAGAAAATAGGATAAAGGCTCAAAAGGGTTTAACTAGGATAATGTCCACGGGTAGGTAAAAAGAAGGTAAACAAGTATAGGTTGCCAAAGAAATGCCTAAATCATCTCCTAAACTTACACTCTTTATTTTCGCTTTACATACATACCAGGCAAGTTCTAGAATCAGCCACAAGCACAGAATATACTATTATCTCACACACACAAGGCACATAGTTGACTTTAATGGGAGTAGTATAGACTCTCGACCCAACAAATTTCGGAATTAAACCACACAATATCACATAGTGAGTCACAATTAGAGCCTAAACGTCTCAATAGTCATGATTTTAGCACAAACTCTTGTTATAATCTCATGCTGCCTATTAGAATAATTTCATGCAAAGCTAAGTAAAAAAATTTAACTACTAAAAAAAACGAAAAACAAAAACGAAAAACAAAAAAAAAAACTAAAGCATAAATGCAAATGCGGATAGAGAAGTATAGCATGCAAATACCACCACCCCACACTTAGACGGGACACACTGCCCTCAGTGGAAAATAAATACGAAGAACCTGGTCAGTCGGACTCCTCCTCTATGTCGGGGGTCATACTCCCTTCGTCGGAATCATCATAGGAGTCATCGTCATCAGAATTCTCCTCCACGTCGGAGTCTGGCATTCGGCGATCTTCATCGGTCGGCACATCGTCATCAAGAGGTTCCTTAAAGTATGTACCTACTCCACACATCTCCCTTGCATGCACATTCATTGGATAGTCATGATCCAGCTGTTGAGCTCTGCAGTAGTTGGAACACGACCTCCACTCATCATTGTAAACCGAGTCATGCCATAAAGATGGCGAAAGAAACTCTCATCCCGAGCATGTCTCTCAGCAGTAGTAAGGTTAACGCCATGTGTTGATTCAGCATCTTTGACCTTTGTGAGGTCAACCTTCTTCGGATTGTGTGGGAGTTTATGATCAGCCGGCTCCTCTTTGATGTCCTCCTTCCTCAAGATTGCAGTCAACAGATTGCCGAAGCTAAAGTGGGACCGCTTGTGTAGCCTAACTTTTCGCATTGTGGAGCGAATGATTGCCCCGATGTTGATAGGGACATTCGTCATCAATGCATATACCAAGCACACTCTATCTCTTATTATCTTGGTGTATTGCGTCCCTGGAATAAGGCAAGAGTTGACTATACGCAACCATATCCTTGTTTCCCTATTCAAAGGAGCATATGGGAAGGTGTTGTGTCGTCTGGTGTCTTTATGTCTGCTCCACCTTGCAATGGATCTAGTTCCACAAAGTGTGTGTCGAATTGCTCTATATGGAGGTCTACTACACAGCTCTTTGAATGGTGATGGATCGACTGAAGGCAAGCCAAGAAAGGAGTTGAAGAAATCCACATTGAGTTGTAAACCTTGGCCCCGAATCTTGACCTCGCTGCCTGTGGTTTTCGGCGACCAGTTGGCATAAAATTCTTTTGTCAAATCGAGATTACATTATCCAATGTCTCGGAAGATGAAATCAAGATGTAATGCCATGATCTTGACCAACATGCGTGGCTCCTTCTTCGCTAGGCTTTCCTTGTTTATCAAGTCCACATGAACATATTTTTTTTCCTTATTGTTCCTATACCATTCCTTCGCTTCCTCCTCAAGAACCCATTTCCTTCTTGCCTTTTTGGGAAGTGGTAGCCTTATCTTTGCCTTGTCTTGCTTTGGGTGCCATTGTACCTGAGACTAAAACAATGTTCATGTTAGCATCATCTCGATGGATACAATCTATAAACAAACAATAGGGGCACCACCCCACACTTAGTTTGTTGGTACAGACTAGTGAAGTGAAAGTGGTCGATTATTCAGACTTCATCGACATACGTTTTAGGTGCTATATTCCAACAATAAAATCAGAGCAGTCATACTTCTTGTAATCTTGGCAATACTTTCATGTTTAATATATCAAGACTACTACATAGGGATTGAATCAAGGTATAGCATCTAACAATAATCACAACCTCCTATGTCGGTAGGCAACTATAATTCTTATTCCGATGAACAAGTCATTACAACATGTAAGTATTCAAGTGACAAGATTATGCAATTTTTGTGACCATATCAATTCCACAGAAGTATGATAGTGCATCAAAATCAAATTCAAGTTGGAAATAAGTTAAGATCATCCTTACGTATTCATTCACCCACTTGGTTGTATCACAATAATTCAATCACATTCAAATCATCAATACTACTTTCAAGATTCAACAAGTCATAATGGGCGTAGTAGTGTAGTACTTACGGAATATAAATGAAGAACAAAGTAGTACTTACTTGATTGATGTCTTTGGATGATGTTCTTGTGAAGTAAGAGAGCAAAAGGAAAATTTTTGAGAGGATTTGGGGACTATAGGCGGCTCTTAAGCTAGGTTTCCAATGTGTTTTTGGTTCAAGACTAAGTCTCATATTTATAGGAGAAGGTTGGGTCGGGTTTTGACCCATTTAAAATCGGATTTGGAGACAAGAAGTGACCATAGGCGGCGCCTTTTGCTTTGCCTATGCTTGGCATAGGCGGCGCCTTTTGCAAAGCATTGTCTAGCATAGGCGGCGCCTATGCCATGGCATTCCTAGGCATAGGCGGCGCCTTTCACTTTGCATATGAGATTCAGAGACAAAAGGCATTAGCATAGGCGGCGCCTATGCTATGGCATACTTGGGCATGGGCGGCGCCTATGCTATGGCACACTAGATTCCGAGACCTTAGGCCATAGTATAGGCCTTGCCTTGTTCGTGGCCTAGTTTTACCTAGGCCTAGCCTTGTTCGATGCCTATATTTTCATGAGGAATGCTCAATCCATAGCCTTTTGCTTCTTCATTCCTAACTTACCACCTTTAACATGCAATACGTCCAAATCAAAATTTGAAACCGCCCTCATCGTTTTACACCTCTTTGCACCTACATTTACTCAAAAACAACAAAGACGATTAGAACGATGGGTTGCCTCCTATCAAGCGCCTTAGTTTTGGTCATGGCACGACTCTTCTTTTTTGATTTTTATTTATCAAAAGCAAACAATTAGTAGAACGAAAGAAAGAAAAAAAAAGAAAAACGATGGGTTGCCTCCCACCAAGCGCTTGATTTATTATCGCGGCACGATATAGCTATCTCGATTACTTAGACTTCATCGAGATAGATGCTGGATCATTTTCTGAATGGATTCAGACGACAATGAGTCTTACTTGTAGGCATGCAATCTTCTTCGAGATGACCCTTGTACATGCCTGTCCCGGGAGGGATACCAATTATATCATCAATAGTCCAACCCATGGCTCTCTTGTATCTCTTCAGAGTAGAGATGAGATCCTCTACGTGCTGTTCGCTTAAATCATCCGCCATACTTACCGAAAGTATATTTCCACTTTCCAAGAACACATACCTTAGATAATCGGGGAGCTCTTTCGATTCTAGCATTGGTGGCTCTTCAATGAAAGTCTTCGCCGTTGGTGATGGTTGATTCTTAAGATCAAGGTCCGGTTGTTTAGGAATACGAGAATAGGACCCAATTTCTGTTAGAGCACATGTAGTTTCTTCATAATCTTCATCATCCTTACGCTCAACATTCAGTAGCGCAGCAGACAATGGCTCAAAAGTAAGCTGTTTCGCTACAAATAATGCTTTCTTATCCTCATTATGAACATCAGCTACAGAGAACACATTCATATTGTTGGGCTGCTTCATTGCTTTGCATATATCAAAGCGGACCACTTCGTCATTCAACCGAAATAAAAGCTCATTAGCTCTCATGTCAATAAGCACACTTCCAGTTGCAAGGAAAGGACGTCCCAAGATTATGGGAACTTCAGAGTCCGCCTCACAATCAAGAATTACAAAGTCTGCAGGAAAGATGAATGAAGAAACCTTCACCAACACATCATTCAAGATACCCACAGGTCGTTTTACCGACCTATCAGCCATCACGAGCCTCATATTGGTTTGTGTCGGATCGCCTACCCCAACTTCTTGTAGACGGATAGTGGCATCAAATTGATGCTAGCACCCAGATCGCACAATGCCTTGGCAAAATTCATAAATCCAATCGTGCAAGGAATAGTGAAGGCACCAGGGTCGGCCTTTTTCTGAACTAGTGATCGGGTAGCGATTACGCTGCAGTGATGAACAGCATCCCTCAACTCATAGCTTGCTGCTCGCTTCTTTGTCAAAAGATCCTTCATAAATTTCGCATACCCAGGCATTTGTTCTAGTGCCTCTACCAACGGAACATTAATGGTCAGCTGTTTTAACATATTCATGAATTTGCTGAACTTTGTACCATCCGCAAACTTCTTTAATCTTTGAGGAAAAGGTGGTGGTGGATAAGGAATTGTTTTCTCCACGGCTTTCTTCTCCTCTTGCTTTCGTTTTTCAGCCTTTTCAGGCTGCAACATACTCGGTGTGACGTCATGGACGTCGTGGGCAGCTTCTTCTTTTGCCTTATCATCGATGTCTGCTGCGTCGTCAACTACTTGCTTGCCTTTGGATAAAGTTTCCAGCACCTTACCACTTCGGGTAGTAATAGCCATGCATGATCCATCATTCCTTGGATTTTGCACAGTGTCGCTAGGTAAGGTGCCAGTCTTTCTTTGATTAAGTGCTGCTGAAAGTTGGCTCAATTGCTGCTCTATTTGCTTGATTGAAGTGGAATGTGAGTCAACCAATTGCTTCATTGAGGACAAATCATTTATTACCTCTGTTACTCCCACGTTGGTTGCTTCCACTCCTTTCAATAGTTTAGCCATCATATCTTCCATATTTCCAGAACCAGATGCAGTGGCGTCACATCTTCCTGGGGGAACGTATAAACCACTATTGTCATTCTTGTTCTTCCAACTACCTTGGTCCTTGTTTCCAGATTTATCATAATAGTTCCGACCTTGGTTTCCTTGGGTATTACCTCGGAAACCGCCCTAATTGTTCAATTAGGTGGCCTCTTCTTCCGAATCAGATTCGTCTCTTCCTTTTAACGCAATAGCTTTGACTTTTTCGGTCTTCCCTGATAATAGATGTTTTGTAAGAAGATCCACTTGTGTTTTCATATGCGTCATATCTTGATCACGTTCTTCTTCTCTTCTTCTTTGTTCAGCAGTCATGCTAATAAATATAGTAGGGCTTGCTACCTCAGAATCCCTGGTATGCCAAGCTCTACTTTGCTTCATCATACGATCTAGCATATTGCTTGCTTGACCAAAGGTGAGGTCCATAAATGATCCTCCAGCCGCATTATCCACCACTGGTTTAGTTATTGGATTCAAGCTCTGTAGAGTATCTCCATTAGGTGGACATTGGTCATGTGATGGTTCGGGCACCTCATAAGCTTTGTCTTGAACCTCTCCCATGTTTCATGAAGAGCTTCGGTTGGAAGCTGCCGAAAGTTGCTGATTTCATCTCTTAATTATGCTCTTTTGGATGGCGGAAAGAATCTTTCTAGGAAAGCATCTCTCAATTGCCTCCAATTTGTAATAGAATCAGGAGTCAGCCCATTCAACCATAGAGTTGCCTCCCAGAAATAAGCGTAATCGAATTGCATTCTGACCAACACCAGGATTGTCAAACGACTTGCGTGTAGAAATAAAGTTGATGAGATGCATATTCGGATCATCGCCTGCTAGTCCACCAAATAATCCCTTGAGTTGCAATAACTGAATCATGGTGCTTGTGATGTTGAACTTAGCTCCGGGTGCCAATGGTGGAGGAATAATGGATCCTGTGGCTCCGGCTCCATCAAGATCATCATTATCATCGTCGAAAGCTGGTTGCATAGCTCGGCGTTCAGGTCTAAACCTAGCTTGACGATCTCTTCTGTTGGCAGGTGTTGTGATCTCAGCAGCATGCCTAGGGTTTAGTAACTCGTCATCACCTAGGTCCTCATCGTCAGGATTTATTGCTCGCCTAGGGTTATCAATATTCTGTTGATGCACTTGAGCGGCAGCTAGAGCAGCTAGTCTCGCCTGTTCCTGTTGAGCAGCCATCCTTTCAATTTCGTGTTGTGTCTCCGTTCTACCAATACGTTATGGTTCAGGATTGATAGGTAATAACGGTTGACCAGAACTTCGAGTATGGGGCATGCACTGAATAAAAACCTGCAGAGAACAAAAACAAAAACTAAAAGTAAAAGTACGAGAATCTTTGACCAAAGGGTCTAGTAACTATCACAAACTTAGTTGACACTCGTATTCCCTGGCAACGGCGCCAATTTTTGATAACGCTCAATCTACAGCTCTCGTAAGAGTGTAAAGCGGTCGTAGTCAAATATAGAACCCAACTGGGTTGGGTATCGATCCAACAAGGAATAACTTGGTCAACAAGTAAGCAAAGATTACTAGACTTTTAGTGCAAGTCTCGTAAAAAGGGGGGAGTTTAATGTGCAAATAATGTAATCAAAATAGTAAAGTAAAAACAGAAAATAGCAAAGTAAAAAGAAAGAATGTTTAGTAAGATGTAAAACAATGAGAATTGAGAAGTTGGGGTTATGTCCACCTTATGAGTTGTATGTCTCTATTGGCTATGAGTTGTGCGGAATTCAGACATGCATGTGCTTATAGAGAATTGTATTCGATGGTAAATCCAAGCGTCTTTCGACCTCAACAAGGACTATTTCACTTTAACTCTTTTGAGCTTAAAGCGTATCTAATGGTACGAATTCTCCAAGAGGTTAATCCAGTTACGGCACTAACTTTTTAATAGGGGGTGGGACTCTATTACCTTGACATTATCTCTTTTCCAGACATGTAACTTTTCTTTCGAACAAGTTAATGCTATACTGGCGTTATTCTATGCGTCTGCAGCCACAAAGAATTTAGATTAAGATGAAGAGAATAATGATATAAGCAGCATACGTGTCACGAATTCACAAACTCATAGCAATAGATAGTATCTCATAAGGCTTCCATAACCCCAACAGAGAAGTTTAGTTACCCATGAGTGCGAAGAAAATCACAATAGACATTATTATTATACCACAATAAAGATTTCGTGTAGCAAAGTGTGGTAGGCGTTAGGCGTGACTTTCTTTGCAAGTAACGTTTCTCTTGTTGCAGAAATTAAGAATTGAATAGATTAAAAATAATGTTAACAATGAATTAATAAAGAAAATTATTTTGATGGATGGATGGATGGTGGATGGATGGGAATTGATGGAATGGGGGAATTGTGAGGAATGTATTAAAATCTCTAGCAAAATAGGGTATTTATAACACCCATATCCTATTCCTACTAAGCTAGTGCATTACTTAACCCAATCCTACTAGGTTAATGTATCATTATCCTAATCCTACTAAGTTACGGCTAGTCCCCAAAGTCTTCAGATTTGTTGTTTTTGCTCGGGAAAGATTTTCCATGCGCCACTTTCAGTTCATAGGTGTCCAAACGCTGCTCTCCTTCTTTCGTGACGCTTCCTTTGGCGTCAAGTTATCCATAAAATGCTGAAATCTGCATCATTTATACCTGAAAACTTGCTAATCACGTTTGTTAGCTCACTTACAGGAAAAAGGACTAAAAGTGCATGAATTATGTAATTTGTCCTCAAAACTTAGCTAAAATATGGGTAAAGTATAGCACTATAGGCGTGTAAATTCGCCTATCATCACATAACCTCACTTATCTCTCTATTTTTCCTTCTAGTATAGGTGATCACAAATTCTTTTTCAGCTACTTTTTTCTTCCTAGAACTGGGTCTCTCAAAAGTCTCCTTCTTTTAAATAAAACTTTCTAACTTTTATCCAGAATATTTTGATGTTTTGCTAACATTTTGTTTTTTGGGAGAACATTTGTCCTTTCCTGGTCTATTTGACAGCAAGATAAAGTTTTCAGCTACTCAGGCATCATCTATCAATATTTTATCATAAAATTTTTGATGGCTTAGGAATTCTTCATCAATAAATTGAGTGAAGAAAGAGTTTGTCCATGGAAAAGTAGGAGACAAAGAGTGGTTTTCAAAAAGATTTGATAAAGAAGTTTTATTAGCACTAAGTTTAGTTCCTGTTAAAAGACATGAAAGTGAGGAAGTTGTAGCCATTTGTAGATCCTTTCCATAGGAGAAATATTTATGTTGGGACTTTCCCCCCCCCCTCCCCCCCTCCCTTTTTTAAAAAATAAGAGAAGGGATGAATATGCCTGGATATAAAGAAAGGAGTGAGCATAGAAAGGCGTTTTGATATAATTTGATGTGATCATTTTCAATTCAGGGATGACTCATCCTTTTTTTAGAATAAGACAATTTTTCTAACACAGGAAGAGAGAGACAATGTGGATTTATCTACTAGAACAAACAAAAAAATTGCATTCATGATACTAATCTTTGATAAAGGACTAGGTCCCTTTCTTTCATTGAGTGAATCCTTGATTTTATGAATGTCACATTTTTCTCCTTCAACGTTGTTCCCATGGGTGTATACCTACAAAAGTATGATACTGAGTTAGGCCAATATGTACCTATTTTAACCAGGATACCCACCTCCTAAACATAGCCAAATTTTTTAAGGGAAGCTGATCCATCTAGTAAGTCAGGTTAATTAGATCAATCCCAGCCATAGCTTGTTAGTTTTAATGCACCACTTTAATTCAGAAGTTTTCCTAAAAGTTGCCTAAAGAACAGGTCCCAGACTTAGCATCCTTTGAATTTTCAAGGTTCCTTCTGCATTACTTTGGACTAGCCAATATCGTTCAGACTCCTTTTCACCCTTTTGAGCTTTATTTTGGGATAGCAATACTGAGAAACCCATAAGGTATTTGACTTAGGATTTTGTTTAAACTCCTGTTTCTAAATATGCAGTTAGAATGTCCAGTCGAATGAGAAGATATTAGCTTCAAGTTTGTCACTCTAAGATGAATCCACTGGGACAAAGTCCCTGTGAAATATTGACTAGACATTTCTTGAGGTTCTTTTGCTTAAACCAATATTTGTGACTGAGATCTTGGCTCAAATCTATCCTTGACCCTTATCTTCATCATCTTCCTTGTCTTAGGAGTGGCTCATTCATGCAGCTTTTTGTTGATCTTTTTAATTTTTTTCACATATGACACCTCCACCTTAGAGTGTTTTTAGGGAGAGATTTTAATCAGATCTTCCACTCATATCTTTGAATAGTTATATATCAAGAGGCTAGTTCTGACTGGAAACCCTTTCTTCCTCTTGCAATCAAAATCATTTGTTATATTTAGGAACCTATTTGAGTTTTATTTTCCAATAGGAGGACAGAGGTATGATTAAATCCTTCCTTGCTCATCTAGGTAATAGGAGCTTCTTAACATTTTTCAAAGGTCTTGAACCTTTGAGATTGGTATTCCCCTGCTGGATATGTCTAACATTGATTATTCTTGCTCTTAGACAGCTTTGACAATCTTCCTTGACATGTCCATTTCTTTCACAGTGAGTACATAAAGGCTTGTGGACCTTGTTTTTAGAATCATGAGAATCCTTTCCATGATACCTAGATGCTTGAGTTGTGTACTGATACCTAAGACCTTTACAATCATTAACTCCTTGACTAGTTAAGTTAGAAAGGATCTGAGACAATGTAGTCTATTGTAGAGATTTTTCAAGTTCTTCCCTTAGATGGACCACGTCCTTCTTTAACTTTTCATTCTTATTGAGTGCAATCATGAGATTCTTTTTAGAATCCTTCATTTTCTCTACAATTTCAATCTGAAACTTTGAGGATTCTTTCTTTCCTTTACTAGTTAAATCATCTACTTTCTTAGGTTGACTCACCAAGCTCAGATTTTCAAATTCAAACTTAGTAACTTGCTCCTCAGTTTGATATATCAGGAGAGTCAAAGCTATCAATTTACGTTCCTGATCTTCTATTTTTTCTTCTAGAGCATTATTCTTCTCTTTATCACAAGCATCATCTCTTTTCTCCTGTTGACTTACTACATTTAGATTTTCAAATTTTAACTTGGTAACCTGCTAATCAGTTTTTGATATTTGGAAAGTTAAAGAAATTAACTCAAGCTCTTGACTTTCCACTTTTCCTCTAGAGAAATTTATTTATCAGTTATTTCACACATAGAATCAATCAGTACATTTGCAAGCTTTTTTATCTTTCTAGCAGAATAATTTTCCTAGTTTTTTAAGGTCAAAAAGTGTTACCATATTTTATTCTTCATCTTCAGTATTTTCCATAAAAGGCCACTTTCTCATCCTCCACTACTAGCATAGAGACATCTTCATGCTTTCCATCTTCCCCAAATTCACTAGAGGAATCTGCCCACATTGCTAGAGTTTGCCTTACTGCATAATCAATAGCAACCTTTTTACTTAATTTTATTGAGACCTAGTCCCTTTTATTTCCTTTGTCACCTCCAGTCTTGAGATATTCCTGATAGTCTAATTTGTGCATTGAACGATCCTTAATTAAATGATCCGGATTTTCACATTTGTGACAAACCTCCATAGCACCTCCCTTTTTGTTGATATATCCACTTCTTTGATACTGGCCACTATTCTTTATAGCTCTCACAATTCTTTTTTCCGAATAGGAAACATCAGTGTCTTCTTCATTAGAGTCTGATTTTAGTGCCCTCGGTGCAAGAGATTTTTCCCTTTTTTCTTTCTTTATATCTTGTTTTTGTTGCTTCTTGAATTCATGAGTCTTTATATTTCCAATAAGCTTATCCATAGTGAGAGTTTTTAGGTTCTTTGCTTCAGTAATAGTATTTACTTTGCTTTCCAAGGATTTTGGTAGAACCCCAAGAATATTACTCACTTGTTTGTACAATGGAATCACTTCTCCTAGGAAGTGTAGCTCATTTGTGATAAAAGTGAATCTTGAATGCATTTCCTATATTGTCTCTCCTTCTTTCATGGTAAAGGTTTCGTACTGGGTAGCTAGCATGACAACTTTGGAATCCATCACATTTATAGTTCCCTTATGAGCTATTTTCAAGCAGTCCTAGATTTCTTTAGCATTTTCACATACAGAAATCCTGTTGTATTCATCAGACCCTACACCATAAACTAGCAATTTATTGTCCTTGTAATTCTTCTTAATTTTTTTTATCTTCATCTTCATACTCTCTCCTCCTTTAAACAACCATTCTAGCTATCTCTCCTTCTTTAACTTCTTTAATAGGAAAATGAGGACCATCAAGGATTATAGCCATAAGCTCACTATCCTCGGCCATAATGAAGTCATGAGGACCATCAAGAATTCTGGCCATAAGCTCACTATTCTAGGCCATAATGAAGTCAAACATCCTAGTTTTCTACCACCCATAATATTGCCCATTAAATCTAGGTGGTCTAATGGTAGTAGATTGCCCTTCTTCCAGGTTATATGTAGTAGCCATGCTAACTAACTCACTCTAGGTATGAACCTTTTAGAGTGTTCTAACTCTAATATCAATTGTTGAAACTTTGGGAGTTTTTCCACACTGTCAGGGAACAGGTCCCTCAAAATCAATCATAGGCAAAAATACAGTAAACCAACTAAGAACACAAAATAGTTTAGGAAATGTAAATAACACAAGATTTAACTTGGAAACCCGATTTCTGAATGAAGGAAAAAGCATGGCTTGCCCTCACAATCATTATCAACCTTAGGTAACTCTACCTAAGTTCTCTCGAAGAAAAAGTAAAGGAGCATTACTATTATAACTTGAGTAATTGAATTACAATTTAGGACTCACTCAAGAATACTCTCTCTTTTATGTGTACAAAAAATAAGAACCTGAGCTATACTTGAGCTACTGGATTGAGTTTTTCCCTCTCTCAATTTTTACACTTTAATTTTGAATTTCACAAAAACCACTTGATGAAGAAGCATCCTTTTAATTTTATAGATGAGTGATGAATAGGGTTGAAATATAATTGGACTAGGTCAAAAGTACAATCAGCACCTGCATAGTTTGTTACACTAGAGGAAAGAACTATGCAAACGCATGCCAGTTATACTGTACCTTTGGAAATCTAGGGACCTAGTCCCGTGTAGTCATCTTTTCATCATAAAAACAAGATATAGCAACTTTGAATACTAACAAAGTTCTTTGGTCTTCAAATCAGTATTAAATTTAAACAGAGTAAAAAACTAAAATCTTTTAATCTTTGAAAACAAAAATACAGATTTATAATTTCCTTAAGTTTTTTATTTTGGGTATATATAAAGTCTGTATTCCAATATGAACTTCAACAAGTTCAGACAATTTCTCTGGAAAAATGGCAAACTCTAACAATTAAGAGATAAGGATAGAATTACGAATCAAGTCTATTGAATTCACAGTGTGTCCTTTAGAAAATTATTCTCCTCAAGTACCTATGATTATGGAATATATCCTACCATGATAAGATGATTGGCTTAAGTTGAATAGTGGTACTTCAAATTCGCTAAATTTCAAACTCACTCAATGGTAGCAAATCACACAAGAATTTTAGCAAGAAAGAAGAATTTTTTACTTATAAATTTTATGCCAATACCTGAGAAAAATTATATATCTGTAACAAAAAGGTGTTCAATTTGAAAAGAAGCAATGGTTCATGAAGATTTGAACTATTTCAAAAGTGAGGTCTTCTGCATATAAGTTTCAAATAAATTTTGTCTAAAAATATAGTCTCTCGATCATTTTCCAAAGACGAAGTTGAGGCGAGCGCCGATGACAAAGGAGCGATGCTTGTCTTCTTCTTACCTCACAATCCACATAGAGTAATACTTCTATATTAAAGCATAAGAATGTAGCTTTCTCCCATTATTAAGGGAAAACACTCCTCTTATAAAGTGAAGGTACATTTCACTTTTCCTTAATTTTTTCATTCACTTTTCATTTTGAACCCAATAGTATCTAATAAGTCAAATTACATAATTTTTTCCAAATAGATAAATGGATAGACCTTATCATCTATGTCGTGCAATAACTATTTTGTTTTCAAAAAGTTAATCTATTATGCAAGCGAGAAGACTTGTAAGTGCTCTCGGGCCAACAATATCAGAAAAACCTTAATCTAACCTTAACACTAATTTCATGGCTAGTACGGCCACTAATTAGCCTCTACTAGATGGCCATATTGTGTCCCTCGTGTCTCCTACCATATTTCATTCACTATACCATGAAAATTCCCAAAAAAATCCAGAAAGGGATATCCTAATAATTTGACTAATGTCATCAATAATAACAATGAAAAATTTTGTAATAATAGTAATGAAGAAACATTAGAGGATAAGACAAAATATGATGATTTGATAAACCCCATGCTTCATATGATTGTGTAACAAACAAAAGGGGCCAAGAGTGATCCTATCCCAATGAAAGTATTGTCTTCAATAATAGAATCCCTTGTGTTTCATAGACAGAGGAGGAGGCGCATAAGATGAACATTAAGAAAGAGTTGCAGTTTGTAATTATGGGAGAGTTCTCATATAGGTGGTAAAAATTTGATGATTTGAGAACATAAATTCCTAAACGGGAAAGAAGACTATAAAATTAGGCTACTGAAAAATAGACATAGATTGATAATAATTAATCTAATAGAAGATTATTTGGACATGCTAGCCAAGAATGTCTATCATATAGTTGGAAGAGATGAAATAGCACATCAAATGAGGCCTCTCATTTATGATACAGAATTTAAACAAGAATTAAAGACTATAAAATTTTAGGCTTGGATACCATTTTTAGACTTATTCCTAATTTTTTGGGGGAAGAAAGTTATATTCTCATTGGCACTAGATATGGGGAAGCCTATTTACCTTGATATGGCTACAATTATTACATTTAGACATAGTTGTAAAAAGGTAAAGGTACAAGTAGATCAAGCAAAAGATTTACAAAAATAGGTGGAAATTGAAGTTGTGAACAACACTACTGGAGAAATAAGGGATGGATATATCATGATTTATTTTTACATACTTCCTAAATATTGTAAAGCATGTAAATTGTGAGAGCATATTGAAAATAAATGTAGGCAACTACATCTGGAATTGAGAACCAACCTTGAGAAAGATAGCAAAGAGGTTGTTAAATAACACAAAGGAGAACAAAAATGTCAATCAACATAGATTCAATATAAGAGAAAGGTCAAGTGTTAGGAGATGGAACCCTACAAGTAGGAAATTCAAGTATGAATCCTACAAAGGAAGAAGTGAAACTGTATCATAGGCATCACATGCCAACCAAGGTATTAGAACTAGCAATATATTTAAGGTACTATAGGACAAAAAGAGTAGAAAATAAAGACCATATAGATAAATAAAAAATTGGAGAAGGAGATGTGGATCAACATACCACAAGTAGTGATGGAATTAATAATTCTCAAGAAAACCAAAAAACAACAATATAATCAGCAGACCAATTAAATACAAAAAAATAACAAAGATACAGAAACACAAAAGAATATAGATAATCAACATGCAAAGGAGCTATTAGTAGTTAAAAAACCAGAGGGATAGTGAGAGTAATAGGACAATAACAAAAGTCCCAGAAAGAAAAAGTTCCTTAATGATATGCCAAGAAAAATCAAAATGGAATAAGGAAATAGTACTTACATCATAGGTGGTATAAACTGAGGAACATGAGATCATTGGCGCTCTTGGAAATGCAAATTTCATATTCCTCTACAAATAGATGAATCAAAGGAAGTGAATAAGAATACAATGGAGGAATTAGAGGGTAATACTAAAAGTTATCCACCATATCAATCAGACGTGCAACTGTTAACAGAAGTAGTAAGTAAACATAGAGAAATGATAGCAAAAGTAAGTACATATACTCAATTAAATATGGTGCAAAAATACAGTTATCCAATGCAAGTTCTACATAAAATAATTACTCATCATGTCACATAGGTAGCAATACCAAGTTGTTTACAAAAAAAGTGAAGACAAATTAAAGGATAAGGATGAAAAGGAAAATCAGAAAAATATAGAGTATATAAATGAAGAAGTAGAGGTATCTCTACAGTATCAAACATGATCAAATAAAGAAAAAAAGTCAGAACTAAAGTGAAAGCAGGAAGCCTACAAGAAATGTACTTACAAAAAGTGAAAAGGCATGTCATAAATGAATATCAAAACACTATTAGGGAACATTAGATTTTTTCAGATCAGCACATTCTTTTTGTAGGGTTCAGATGCTTCATAATAATCACAACTTCACTCTTATTGCTTTGGTGGAACCTTTCCAAGAAAATACACAAATGTAGGGATATTAAAGAAGATTACACTAAAAATAGGTTAACTACAACAAAATGGACAAATTTAGATATTTCGCAGGAGAAATTCAAGCAGAGGTATTAGCAAATTCAGAGCAGTGGCTTACCATTTAGGTGTCTTTTTTAGATGGTCAATTGTTAATCACTATTATTGTCTATGCTAAATGTGATGCTAATGATAGAATATAATATCTACTTTTTGGGTCAAAACATGATACTTTCTTGGATAGTGGGTTTCATAGACCAAACTAGGGTCGAGTCATAATAGGTATCTCAAGTCAGCTGGGGATCGAAGATCACCCCCTTGTACCTAACTAACCACTATAATATCACTCCTATCTGATGAATTCCGAACATATAACAAGATAACATAAGGATAAGCTTGCAAATATTGCAACCATTTCTAAAATCCATCAACTGGAAATGGGCCAAATGACCTACCAATAACACTCAAGCCTACAGTAATCCAACAAAGCCTTCTAAACAAAGGACTGAAACTGAATACCAATAAAGTGTCAGGATATGCCCCCAGCTATAGCCAAAATAATTCTAAACAATATGAGACATAACATACTAAAACATGAAATGTAGACTTTCGATGTATGGAAACTCACCACTTTAATGCCAACTCACAAACTGACCCGAATTTGAATCACTGTGAATGAAAAGTAGAAGTATGGCCAATTCCTGCATCGCATGGGATACAATATTTGAAGGCGGTTAGCGGGATGAATGTAAGTATATAACTTATGGATAAGGATAACATAATGCCATGATCAACAGTTTCAAACTTATTCAAAATCCAATGCACATAATCAAATACAAATACATATATATATATATATATCATATGTTGGGATAGGGAACAAGGTTTAACATGCACTTTAAAACTTTAACTTGGATTGTGTATCTCAACTGTAATATAATAGTATCCACGAGCTATATAGGACCAAGCTCTCACCCCCTAGTTGGGCCCTAATGCATGTAGTCACGTGAACCAAAAAAATCATTTATATATGCACGAGGGACTCAAGGTCATATATACTAAGGTGCCTTAAGCACCAGATTATGAAATGTGATATGGGGGAATTGAGCCCTCCAATGATAATAATATCAATAAGGTGGACTCAAACCACCAGGTCATAATTAAGGGGACTCGAACCCTCAAGCCATAACAACCTCCCCATCAGCTATCTCGATATCCAGTGTCAATCACTTGGACCTTCACTTTCATGACTCAGCTACGCAACCCTCTTTCAAAGCCCAATTAAAATATTTAACATATATTACTATTTTTATTAAACCAATTACACATCAAAGTATACCATTGGTCTCATTATACCAACCTCTCTTGCAAGCTAATATTATCAGGTCATGTCATCTACTCTACTAACTGGGAATCAAACCCATAACTCAAAAGATATTTAAAAAATCAATCATTCAGGACTCGAACCCATTTAATCAACCAAACCCATAAGGTTCAAATTCCACCATTTATAAATGGCCACCAAGATCTTTCAAAGTAAACATGCATACTTCATTATCCTTTTTATGCCAATGCATTATTACAAGTGGTTAAACTAAAATATGAGACAAAAGCCCTTTTTCATTGACAATTTCACAAATATATTGAGGGCATGTAATTTCCAAAACCACAATAGAGGAAAAATCATCAAATTAGGGCTTTCCCAAGACCCCTCAGTTTAATCACCATTCCTATGCACCTATAAGTTCAAAACTATATTTAAAACATGAATGGTCATAATTAAACCATGGAAATATATTGTTCAACAATAAGCATTTAAAACCTTCAACCCTTTTTTATAAAACCAATATGAATATCTCATGAACAATACTTTAAAACATATGCTTTTAACAAATTAATAATGAGGAAAAAGTAACATGCCTTAAATATTCACAATTATGGAGAGGAAATCTTGAATTAACCCCTGGATTCTCTTCCTTGAGAAAACCTAGCTTACTTGGCTTGAGAGAATTTGCGAGAGAAAAATATATATTTTGATTGTGTTATGGGTGGGAATAAAGTCTCAAGAGGGTTTATAGGCCATGGGTTATGTTTAGGTCAAGAGGGGGATGTCTAAAATACCCTTATTAAAAGCCTAAAATAAAATTGTCCGTCATTATGGGTGACCTCACGACTCGTAGGGTCACCCCACGACTCAGCCTCTCTAATCGTAGCCAAACCAGAACCCCCTTGGCTTATTATTGTGAACCCTACGACTGGCACCTTATGTCTCAAAATGAGATACTATTACTCACAGGGTCAATTTGTAGTCTCAATAATCTAATAGAGGCACTACACAGGACACATTACAAATAGCCTCCTTATGACTCGTTAGGAGTCTATAGAACTCATTAAGTCTAGTCGTTATCAAGGTAGTGACTTATGAAAATCCTTTTAGGATCATTACAATAGGGTTTATGACTCATAAAGACAAATTATGACTCATTAGGTGATTTGTTGCCACGGCATAAAGCTCAAAACTCAGAAAATTTTCCAGGACTAGAAACCTGGGTGTTTGAATTCTCCCACACTTGGATCATTCATCCTCAAATGACGGGTCAAGTAATTTATAAGAATGACTAGAACCCAAACATAACCACACATATCTTTAACAAAGACATAAAAAATGTCAACAAATATGCATACCTTAAGCACGATTATTAGTAACAGAGAGTAAGAATGGATATTTGGATTTTATGTACCCTCTAGCTTTCCACATATCTTCTTTCTCCCAAAAATTCATCTAATAACCCTTAAATATGACCACATTCTCCACTAAGCTTTCAACTATGAATACAAAATTCCACTATTTCAACCTCTAAACTCTCTTATGAACACATAACTACAAGACCTGAGCATTATTGCACCTCCCTCCCATGTTAAAGCCAAACTCAGAGTTAAAGAAGCTAGTGCAAGTCATGGGTCCCAATACTTTACACCACTTCATTAGTACTACTCAATCTTATTACAACAATCAAGTAACCTCGGGTCTTAATCAAGGAGTTCTAATCACATAACACAATGGTTTATGTGTCTATCAATCACATCATTCAAGCCTGCCTTTCTCCCCCATCTTTTTGGATCTCCCACTCAAAACTAGAAACTTCAATTGCTATCACGATGGATTTCACCACATCTCTTTTTCTTAATTATTTCACATAACAAAGGATCATCTTACCCTTCTATCTTTATCTATAATTTTAACCTGAGTAGTTTCCCCAAAAAATTTTACAATAAGAATATCTACTACCTCATCCAAAACATTACTATGCTTCTATAGCTACTACCATCTTTACATAAGAAGGGCCACTGTAGAACTAGAGCACAAACATCAAGAATGAGGGGGGTTACTTCTTAATTAAAACTTCTATTTGTCATAATACTCATGGTGAGACCCGTAAAATAAGACACGATACAATAGGAATGAAGTACTTCATAGAAACTATGTAGGGTATAAATAGAGGGTTGTTCTGTCATAAACATACCATATTACAAGCCCTTAGGACTGGGCACCCGAAGAAAAATGAATGCATATATCATGGGTAATATAACATAAAGCCAAGATTATATTCAGGGAACAAGCCAAGGATTTTCACTTAAAACTAATGTTTCCTGGGACTACGCATAACATGAGACATAAATGTATGGATCTGTAACACCTCGTATTTCCCTAGCATAATCTAAGTCCCAGTGCATGAGTATTCATAAATAAAAATTTTTGAAACACTCATTATTTTTCATTTTATAGCCTGCCATTATGTAGGAAATTCAATTATCTTTCCAACGATATAAAATTTGCCCAAATTCGATAATCGGATAAGAAGTTATGGCGATTTTAAGTTTCAGTCGTTAGACACCGTCATGTTAACCCTTAGCGCATTGTGGCGACAATCAAAATAAAAATTATCAATCTCTAGTGTGACTCTACAATGTTGGCGCATCGTGCAGTAGGCCAATTTCCACTTTGGCAATTTCCAGTAGGCCTCCGCGATGGTAGCAGATCGCGAAAGTGGCTAAATTGACATTCCAAAGGCTTACCGGGGTAGCTCCGCATCACGGTGTTCATCCAAATCCAAATTATCCATTTTTAGTGGCTTGCCGTAATAGTGACGCATTACGCCAAGGCCAAAAATCAGGATCTTCAATTTTTAGCTTACGTTTTAAATTCGTTTAAGGGTATTTGGGTCTTTTTTCTAAGCCCTAATCTCATCCTAAAACACAAAATTTAGCCCCAATTAACCTAAATAATCATTCATTATTCAATTTCCTCTCAAATTAAATATCTTCTTTTCAAGAACAAAAAACCCTAGCTCTCAAATTCAAGGCCAATCCTCAAGAACTCTCTCAGAACTTCAAGAAATTCACTATCCCATGTATGTTAGATGTTCATCCATGGATTCCTTTCTTCGATGGAGTCTAAATATCCTATTTTAATTACCAAGTTATAATCTTTTCAAGCTATTTGATTTCTAATTATAATTTCACCCATGAACCTCCATGTACTATTGATTTTATACCATGTTACCATGAAATTATTGATATCATTCAATCCTTCATGTTTTTATATTATTATTTATTGAATAAAACTATGATTTAGTACTATTATGTTAAATTCATGCTATAAGTTCCATCGCATTCCTATAATTATTTTAAACCCTGAACTACAAGTGTTTGATAAAATATCTATAGGAGTGATTGATTTAAATAAAAGCCTTTATGTTTTTTCCTTCAAGCTTTAGTGTTATTACACTATTATTGTTTTGATTCCTGGGGGTATTAAATACCCAAAATCCATAGTTGTTTACTTAGTCTAGTATTAGTATATTACAGAATAGTCTTTTAGAACATAATATGAGCAGTGTCAGAACAGTCAGTTACCAGTCAGATGAACTTAAAATAGTCTAGTATTTCAGTTTCTTTCAATTGGGAGAAGGATTTAGCACCGAGGGAGTTTAGGGATGGTGGATTCCCCGTCAGATAGGCAGAGTCTTTAGTAGCAGTCCCTATACTCCAGAACTACATAGCCAGCATAGGGTATAAGAAGTCACCCGTTAGATTAGGCTTGACTATCTCCCAGGGGTCACTCGTCAATTCAGGATTGACACCATTAGTTCTTTGGACATTATATCAGTTTAGTGGATCCACACAGCCATCGTTAATACCTGGGCACAGTATTAACACCTTTCAAATTGGGGTTATAGGTTGGGACCCGATTAGCTTAAATTAAGGAATATAGGTTAGATGATACCTCTCACATTCTCAAATATAGTCTTAGTTCAGTTATGCAGTCTTAGAGTTGCTTGACCAAAGCATACAGATATCAGTATTTTTTTCAATATTTTAGTTTATAGATTTTACTCCGTCCATGTTATATGCTTGGTCATACATCCCCAGTGTCTACATATTTTTTTGTATCTTCAGTAGTTACAGACTTTCATGCATACTTGGTATTTAAAGATTCTCCATATTTTCAGTATCTATAGATTCCATGTTCTCTACTTAGTACTCCTTGTTTTACATGCATATTCAGTTAATTATTAGTTCTGTTCATGGAACCATGTATATCTGCCTACCTTATTTAGCATACCAATACATTTAAAGTCCTGATCGCATACCTTTCTTTTGTGATTTGATGTATTATATCATAAGTGCTGACACTTAGTTGCCAGACCATGCTTAGACCTTACTCCTCAGGCTATTAGCAGTACAGTAGTAGTGGTGAGTCCTCATCATTTGAGAAAAGATTATTTTACTTCATATCTCTATTTCAGTAGTTAGCAGAGTTAGTTAGGGGCCTATCCCATCAACTCTCATTCAGTTAGTTAGTTTTAGAGGCTTTTTAGACACTAGAATTAGTTATCCAGCATTCAGATTTTCAGTTGACATCTCAGTTTATTAGTATTTAATCAGTTTCAGTTAGTTTTTCTATTGATTCATATTTCAGTATTGAATTAGTGATAAAACCTTATGGAAATATCATATGTTTTCCTTAACTATGATATTATTATTCAGTGCTCACGATAGGTACGAGCTCGTGGGTTAACTTGTGGTCCCTGGGGGCTGTAAGCACCGTGTGATGCTCAGGGTGTACTCTTCGGGTATTACAAATTTGGTATTAGAGACTAAGGTTTTAAAGTGTCCTAGGAAGTCTAAAATTCACATCAAGTAGAGTCTTGTGCATAGGTGTGTAGCGCGCCACACGTTTGGATGAGATACGACAAGACATTTAGAAAAAGTTTCCCTTATTTTAGTAATCATATCATGGTGTAAGTATGAACTTAAGTTAAACTCTATCTAATCTATTTCTTCCTTCCATTTAAAAAACATGCCTCCCAAGAATAATGGAAGAAGAACAGGAAATCAGCTAGCCCCTCAGCCCGTCGAGGCAGATCCTCTAGATGAGCATGTCTCTCATGCAGAATTTGGGGCAGCGTTCACTACTCTGGCGAATTCCATAGCAGCATAAAAAGAATGGCCATCTTTTGTTAAATCCAACCTAGTGGCCATACTTCTGCAACTAGTATTAGGGATATCACCCGAATGAATCCTCCTTCTTTCATGGGATCCAAGTTTGAAGAAGATCCACAGGAATTCTTAGATATGTTTCAGAAGGTCAAGGATACGGTAGAGGTGAGTCTAGTTAGAGTACTGAGTTGACCGTATATCAATTGTAGGATGTAGCCCATACTTGGTTTAAGTAGTGAAAAGTTGATAGGCGTGTAGATGCAGGGCCTGTAAAATAGGAAGTGTTTGACATAGCTTTCTTAGATAGATTCTTCCCATTAGAGTTGAGAAAGGCCAAAGTGTTAAAGTTTATTAACTTAAGGCAGGGTAGCATGAGCATGAGAGAGTATGGATGTACGCCAACAGTGCCAGTCCTATTAGTCGTCTATTCTATCTGGTCACCCGACTCAGCAGGGTGCCACTTCTAGTGCTACTATTGGTCCGCGTTCGAACAGATTATATGCTCTTCAGTCCTGCCAAGACCAGGAAAATTCTCCTAACATAGTTCTTGGTACATTATAGGTCTTTCACTTACTTTTTAATGCTTTATTAGACCCTAGAGCTTCTCTTTCTTTTGTAACTCCATATATAGCCATCAACTTTGGAGTCAGTCCTGAAACATTACCAGAGCCCTTTTCAGTATCTACCCCAGTAGGCATTTCCATTATAGCCAGATAGGTATATAGGAACTGTCCGATCACAATATCTCAAAAAGTTACCTCAGTTGATCATTTTGACATCATTCTCAGAATGGATTGGCTCCACTCATGCTATGCCTCAGTTTATTGGAGAAATAGAATAGTTCTTTTTCATTTCCCAAATAAACAGTCCTTGAATACAGGGGTAGTACTACAGCTCTTAGGGGTCAGTTGATCTCGTACCTTAGAGCCTAAAAGATGATATCAAAGGGGTGTATTTACCATCTTATGCGAATCAATGACTCTAACTCAGAAACATCAACCCTTGAGTCAGTTTCAGTAGTCAAGGAATTTCTAGATTTGTTCCCTAAAGATCTTCTCAAAGTTTCTCCCGAAAGGGATATCGACTTCGGAATAAACCTTCTTCTAGATACTCAGCCAATATCTATTCCGCCATACAAAATGGCTCCATCTTAACTTAAATAATTGAAAGAATAATTGAAGGATCTCTTAGATAAGGGATTCATCAGACCCAGCGTCTCCCTATGGGACACACCAGTTCTATTCAAGCATAAGAAAGATGGTTCTCTCAGAATGTGTATTGACTACAATCAGTTGAACAAGGTCACTGTCAAGAATAAATATCCACTTTCTAGAATCAAAGACTTGTTTGACCAACTTTAGGGTACTAGCTACTTTTCCAAGATAGACCTCAGATTAAGATCATCAGATCAGGGTCAGAGAATGTGATATTCCAAAAATAGCTTTCCGAACTCAGTATGGTCACTTTGAATTTCTAGTCATGTCCTTCGGTCTTACAAATGCCCCAAAAAACTTCATGGACTTTATAAATAGAGTGTTCAAGCAGTACTTGGACATGTTCATCATAGTCTTCATTGATGACATTCTTGTTTACTCCCATAGCAAAAACGATCACGTAGACCACCTCAAAATAGTATTTTAGACTCTTAGAGCTTACCAGTTATTTGCTAAATTCAGTAAGTGTGAATTCTGGCTAAGATTAGTAGCTTTTCTTGGCTATATTATTTCTGGTGATGGCATTAAAGTTGATCCTCTAACGACTGAGGCAGTTAGAAACTAGCCTAGACCCATCTCTCCATCAGATATCAGGGGTTTCTTGGGTTTAGATGGCTATTACCATTGATTTATTGAAGGGTTTTCTTCTATTCCATCACCCATGTCCAGATTGACTCAGAAGAAAGTTAAGTTTTAGTGGTCAGATTCATGCGAGAAGAGTTTTCAGGAGTTGATGACTCGAATCACCTCAACCCTATTCTTGACTTTACCAGACAATTTAGATGGTTTTGTTATGTACTTTGATGCATCTAGAGTACATTTGGGTTGTTTCCTCATGTAGAGAGGTAAGGTCATAGCCTATGCCTCCAGACAGCTTAAACCCCATGAGAAGAATTACCCTACTCATGATCTTGAATTAGCAGTTGTAGTGTTTTCCTTAAAAATTTAGAGGTATTACTTATATGGGGTGCATATGGATGCATTCATAGATCACAAAATCCTTCAGTATGTGTTCTCTCAAAAAGATTTGAATCTACATCAGAGAAGGTGGTTAGAATTATTAAAAGATTATGACATGTGTGTCCTGTATCATCCGGACAAGGCCAATGTAGAGGATGATGCTCTCAGTAGATTGTCCATGGGCAGTGTAGCTTATGTTGTGGATGGTAAGAAGCATTTAGCTCAGGAAGACCATCAGCTTACCCGACTAGGTGTTTGCTTAGTTGACTTAGCAGAGGGTAGTGGTGGGTGCAGAGTAACCCAGAATCATCTCTAGTTTCTGAGATAAAGGAAAAGCAGGATAAAGATCCCAAGGTAGATTGTGTGTTCCTGATGTAGATGACTTGAGGCAATAAATTCATACAGAGGCACATGGTGCACGTTACTCTATTCATCCAGGGGCCACTAAGATGTACCACGATTTGCAGGAGATCTATTGGCGGAGTGGGATGAAGTGGGATATTGTAGAGTTTGTGGCTAAGTTCTCTATATGCCAGCAAGTTAAGATTGAGCACCAGAAGCCTAGTGGGTCTATGCAGGAGTTTAGTATTCCTACTTGTAAGTGTGAGGAAGTGTACATGGATTTTCTGACAAGTTTGCCTTGTACCCGTCATCAGCATGATTCTATTTGGGTTATCATAGATTGGATGACCAAATCAACTCATTTCTTGCTAGGCCATACCTTTTATTCAGCCGAGGACTATGCCAAACTCTATCTCAAAGAGTTGGTTAGGTTGGATGGTGTTCCCTTATCTATCATCTTAGATAGGGGTACCCAGTTTACCTCTCATTTTTGGAAAGCATTCCAAAAGGTTCTTGGTACCCAAGACCATCTCAGTACAGCCTTCCACCCTTCGACAGACGGTCAAGCAAAAAGGACCATTTAGACTCTTGAGGATATGCTGAGAGCATGTGCAGTTCATTTTAAAGGTAGTTGGGATGACCACTTGCCTTTAATTGAATTTTCATACAATAACAGCTATCATTCAAGCACCTGCATGGCTCCGTTTGAGGCTCTCTATGGTAGGAGGTGTAGATCTCCAATTGGTTGGTTTGAAGTAGGTGAGGCCACAGTAGTAGGGCCTGACTTGGAGTTTGATACCTTAGAAAAGGTTCAATTGATTAGAGAAATACTAAGGGTTGCCTAGAACCGACAAAAATCGTTCGCAAATGTAAGGAGAAAAGATCTCAAGTTTGAGGTCAGTGATCTTGTGTACTTAAAAATATCTTCGATGAAAGGAGTGAAGAGATTCAGCAAGAAAGGGATACTCAGTCCCTGATATGTCGGTCCCTTCAGAATTTTCAATCGTTTTGGAAAGTAGCATACGAGCTATGAGCTTGAGTTGCCTTCAGATTTAGTCTCAGTACACCCAGTATTCCGTGTCTCATTGTTGAAAAAGTGTATTGGTGATCCATCTGTAGTTGTTCCTTTGAAAATATAGATATACAGAATAGTCTTTCCTTTGAGGAAGTTCCAATTTAAATTCTTGATCATCAAGTCCATAGAATAAGGAACAAAGAAGTTCCATTGGTCAAAATTCTTTGGCAGAATCAGTCCGTTAAGGGAGCCACTTGGGAAGTAGAAGCAGATATGCGGACCAAGTACCCTCACCTCTTCTCCGCGAATCCAATTTTAGTATAAGGTACTAATATTCTTAAGATTTCTCTCTATCATTCTTAGTTTCAGTTGCACATCATGTTCAAGTCAATCGTGCATTTACAAATCAGTTAAGTCATGCATTCCATCCATCAGATATACATGTTTGGTGTGTAAGCTTAGCCCAGCAGCTTTTCTAAGCCTAACCAGTTTCAGTTGAGGACGAATAATCCCAAGGGAGAAGATATTGTAACAGCCCGTATTCCCTAGAACAATTTAAGTCCCAATGCATGAGTATTCCTAAATAAAAAAATTGGAAACACTCATCATTTTTCAGTATAGAGCCTGCCATTGCATGGAAATTCAAATATCTTTCCAACAATATAAAATTCGCCATAATCTGATAACCGAATGAGAAGTTATGGCAATTTTAAGTTTTAGTCATTAGACCGCGTCATTTTAACCCTTAGAATATCGTGGAAACAGTCCAAATGATAATTGTTAATTTCCATTGTGACTCCACAATGTTGGTGCATCCCAGTGCAGGCCAATTTCTAGTTTGGCAATTTCTAGTGGGCCTCCGCGATGATGGCGCATTGCGGAGGTGGCCAAATTGGTATTCCAAAGGCTTACCGCGATAGCCCCACATCGCAGTGTTTATCCAAGTCCCAATTTTCCATTTCCAGTGGCTTGGCGAAATAGTGACGCATTGCACCAAAGCTAAAAATTGGGATCTTCAGTTTTCAGCTTATGTTTTAAATCCATTTAAAGGTATTTGGGTCTTTATCCTAAGCCCTAAACTCATCCTAAAGCAAGAAATTAAGCCCCAATTAACCTAAATAATCATTCATTATACAACTTTCTCTCAAATTAAAGATCCCCTTTTCAAGAACAAGAAACCTAGCTCTTAAATTCAAGGTCAATCCTCAATAACTCACCCACAACTTAAAGAAATTCACTATCCCAGGTATGTTAGATGTTCATCCATGGATTCCTTTCATCCATGGATTCCAAATATCCTATTTTAATTACCAAGTTATAATCTTTTCAAGCTATTTGATTTTTAATTATAATTTCACCCATGAACCTCCATGTACTATTGATTTTATACCATGTTACCATGAAATTATTGATATCATTCAATCCTCCGTGTTTTTATATTTTTATTTATTGAATAAAACCATGATTTAGTACTATTATGTTGAATTCATTCTATTTTTATAAGTTCGATGGGATTCCTATGATTGTTTTAAACCCTGAACTGCAAGTGTTTGACAAAATACCTACAAGAGTGATTGATTTAAATAAAAGCCTTCACGTTTTATCCTTCAAGATTTAGTGTCATTTTACTATTATTGATTTGAGTATTGGGGTATTGAATACCCGAAATCCATAGTTGTTTACTTAGTCTAGTATCAGTACATTATAAAATAGTCTTCAGAACAAACTATGAGCATAATCAGAACCGTCAGTTACCAGTCAGATGAACTCAGAACAGTCTAGTATTTCAATATCTTCCAGTTGGGAGTAGGATTTAGCAATGAGTGAGTGTAGTAATGGCGGTTTCCCCGTCATATAGGTACATTCATTAATAGCAGTCCCAATACTCTAGAACTATGTAGCCAGCATAGGGTATGAGAAGTCACCAGTCAGATTAGGCTTAACTATCTCACAGGGGTCACCCGTCAGTTCAAGCTTGACAACTTAAGTCCTTTGGAATTTATGTTAGTTTAGTGGATCCACACAGCCATCGTTAGTACCCGTGGAACGGTATTAACACCCTTCCAACTGGGGTTACAGGTTGGACTCCAATTAGATTAAATTGGGGAATGTTGGTTAGATGATACCTCCCACAGTCTCAGATATAGTCTCAGTTATAGCCTCTGTTCTGTTATGCAGTTTTAGAGTTACTTGATCAAAGCATATAGATATCAGTATTTTCAGTGTTTTAGTTTATAGATTTTACTCTATCCATTTATATGTTTGGCCGTGCGTCCCCAGTGTGTATAGATTTTTACGTATCTTCAGTAGTTATAAACTATCATGCATACTCGGTATTTACAAATTCTCCATATTTTTAGGATCTATAGATTCTATGTTCTCTACTCAGTACTCCATGTTTTACATGCGTATTCAGTTAATTACTAGTTCTATTCATGAAACTATGCATATCAGCCTACCTCATTTAGCATACCAATATATTCAAAGTATTGATCGCATACCTTTATTTTGTTCTATGATGTATTATATCATAGGTGTTGATGTTCAGTTCCTGGACCGCGCTAAGACTTCATTCCCCAGGCTATCAGTAGTATAGTAGCAGTGGTGAGTCCTCATTATTCAAGGATAGATTATTTTACTTCATATCTCTATTCAGTAGTTAGCAGATTTAGTTGGGAGCCTGTCCCATCAACTCATATTCAGTCAGTCAGATTTAGAGGCTTTTCAGACATTAGAGTCAGTTATCCAGTATTCAAATTTTTAGTTGACATATCAGTTTATCAGTATTTAATCAAATTCAGACAATTTTTCTATTGATTCATATTTCAGTATTGATTCAGTGATAAAACCTTATGGCAATATCAGATGTTTTCCGCAATTATGATATCATTATTCAGTGCTTATGACAGGTACTAGCTTATGGGTTAGCTTGTGGTGCCTTGGGACTGTAAGCACCGTGTGATGCCCAGGGTGTACTCTTGGGGTATTATAGGAGCATAAGCATCATGACATAGAGCTTTAACACTTAGAAGCTTAGACTTCTGAGAACCATTATTTTCTTTGGTTCAGGGGATGAAGTATGGACATACGTGGTATGAAGAATGCGGGCCTTAGGCAAAAGAACTGTTAGAATAGGTACAAGTCTAGTAGGTTTACCTTTTAACCTAAATAGGAAGGAGGAGTAAATTCACCCCAACTCTCCCCTAAAGCCCACCGCTAGGAAAAAATTTAAGAATAGCCCTTGATTTCCATCTTATTACACCTATAAGCACAACACTCCACTCTAAAGGGTACCACCAAGGACCTGTACTAGGGACACTTGGCTATCTTATAATCAAAACCTCATCTAACCAGATGCTACCTGGGGTTCAGCATATTCTTACAAACTCCATTACTAAATCCATCAAATGACTTAGCCCTTAATCAATCAATTCAACGTAGACATCTAGCATATATATCACAATTTTCCTACTATAATATTCGCTAAGTCATTAACCTCATCTCTTCTGCACACCGCATCAAGCTCACTAATTTATTCTCACAAATCCTGCATCGCTACCCTCGATCTAGCATACTCCTTCTACCAAAATCAACATCCAAGGTTCAAATTTAGTGTCTATCAATCATCATGCACCACTAACAGAGTACCTCGTGTAAAATATAATAGTCTACCCACAAGGAGGTCACGGATGTGCTAAATTATATAGCACTTTTGATCCTTAAAATGAGGAAAATATGAAAGTTTCTAAGGTTGTTTTGTTAGATATGATGTGTTTTGGGTATGTTTTGTAGGAAATCATGTTTTGTATGCTAAGTTTGTCAAAAAGATGAGAAAATATGATTTTAAATCCTAGTTGGAGCAATTATAGATCTTTGAGACACTTTCTGGCTTATTCATGATCAAAGCATATTCGAAAATTAAAGAAGAGTTGAAAAGATGACTCCCGGCACTTACTATGTCAAATTGTGGACCGCAAGTAGGACATGTGGACTGCAAGTGGGCAAAGCAAGTTCTAGAGGTCCAAAATCTTGAGAGCTGACTGGAAGATTTTTGTTCCTGGAACTTATGCCCGCTACTTGCGCCCACCCTACAGGCGGCAAGTGCTACCTGCGCCTTGGGTCAAGGCACAAGTGGATACCATAAATGTCCACTGAACCTATTTTCTCCTATTTCATTCAGGCTTTGATTTTAGGGTTTCTTCATGTACTGTAAATACCCTTTATGTGTTTTTTAGTAGTAGTTACACAATTTTGATATTCACAAATATATTTTGATTCCAATATTAGATTTTTATCTTCGTATCCTCTTGAATTGACTTTGGTTGAGTAATTTAGTTACATTTTTGGGTTTTCTACTTCTTTTTATTGTTATTTCATCCTATGCTTTCAATCATGAATGTTATTAATTACTTCATAAACATGAGAGGCTAAGAACCCTTAGCTAGGGTTGTGGGAACCCTGGCGGATTAACGAAGTAGGGGTAGTGCTATTGTTGTTTTGAACTGATACCCATGCATGCATTGTATTATCTTCACTTTAATAGATATTCTAGTGGTTACAACATTAGGATCCCACCTAGATTATTTCTACTTACTCCAAAAGAGGATTAGTGACTTGGAAAATATAATAGCAATAGTAATTTGGATTTTAACTGTTGATCCATGTTATTAGGTTTTTTCTACGTAACATGGTTAGTTTTCATCTAATAAATAGAGACTCAAAATGTAATAGTTAACTGGGATCGATATAAGGGTTATTAAAGCGACATCCTATGGCTCAAAAGGTAATGGGTAAAATCTTTCTGCTCATTAAAAATACCGTAGAAGGTACATAACTTATCAATTCCTCATGCAAGGTATCAGGTTGGTTAAACATAACATGATAATCTTACAGAGTTGAGAAGCTAGGGGGAACATAAGCCTAGTGTTCACTTACGAGTAATTACAACTGAAGTGTATATTCATTACTAGTTCGATATTGATAATTAAAATGTCCCATTTGCTTTTCAATTCCGCCCACTGATTACAACATATAAGAGTCATGAGTCCATGTATTCTCTTAGGATCGACCACAACCTTTATTAGGTTACTATATTAGGCAGCAACCATATCATCTTCATAGTAGAGGTGCAGCTTGGAAGTCACCAAATTTTGGCGCCATTGCTAGGGAATACAGTGTTAATTTTATATTTGAAGTTATTGCAGTTTTTGGGTTTTTGTTTAGTTTTGGTTCTTAGTTAGGCAAACATTAATGTATGCATATCACTCAAAGTAGAAGTAATCCGTTATTCCTAATGAATTCGAATCTAGAGAGGATCTAACACAAACTACTATGATGATAAAAACAAAAGAAATGATTTGCCTCCCCCTCCTCTTGAAGAAGTTTAGGACATTATTGATTAACAGACTAGTGAGCTTTTAGCTCAAGTTAAAAATAAAAGGCTAGTAGTAGAAGAAGCTCAATGCATATCTTGAGAGGCAGAGTTAGCTGAGAAAAGATACGTAGCAGACTATCGAGCAGTATTCTATGGAAACCAGAATAGAGTCAGAGGAGGCTAACCTCAAGCGATCTAGCATAACAATATGTTCAGCCATATGAAGATGGTGAAGAAGATTTGAGATATGTTGAGCTGAAAGATACTAGAGTTATCATTCCTCCTATTTTGCCCCCTGATGTCAAGTACAATATTTCTAGTGCTACGATTCAACTCTTATAGTTGAAGGGCGTATTTGCAGGGTTGCTTATAAATTATGCAAACATGTATTTGGGAAATTTTACGGGGATCTTTACTTCATACACAATTAAGGGGGTAGATAAGGATGCACTAAAACTGAGGTTGTTTCCCTTCTCGCTTACTAGAGATGTATTTTTATTACTAGGGGAACTTCTAGGAGTATCTATCACTACATGGATAGAGTAACGTAGATAATTCTTGAATAGGTTTTTTCCTCTATCCAGGGTATTGCATCTCAAGGATAAGATTTATAACTTCAAGTAGCTGTAGTTAGAATCTATAAATGAGGCATGGTTCAGGTTCAAGAAGAAGCTCAGCATGGTGCCCAACCACCTAATTTCGGGGACAAGCTTGTTGGACATCTTCTATAGAGCCTTGACTATCAGTTCCATAGTAATGGCAGACACTATCTCTGGAGAAGCATTCATGATATTACGATGGGAGATCGCTTCAAGTATTATGGATCAGATCGTATTAACTAACCAAGGGTAGAAAACTCGAAAGGTTAAGAGAGGTTCTGAGATTATGACATTAGACCTTTCGGTGAGCAGAGAGTAGCTAAGGATGCTATAGCTCATGAGATTTCACTATTGAGGATAGATATTGGTAAGTTGGCCAAACAATTTGCAATAATAAATTCTATAAAAGTTAATGCAATTAGGGCATAGGGTACAACTTTTAGGGTATAAAAATATGAGTTAGGGGAGGAGGCAAAGTATGTGGATCATTAGTTGGTGGGTTCTGAGCCCAAGGGAATGGGAATCATGGTTGGAACTATGATAATAGAGGAAAATACATTCTATCTGGCATATGAGATGTGGAATCGAGAATAGAGGAGATGTTGACCAAGCTGATGAAGGGTCAAGAGAGCCAGGAAACTTGCCTTACATAACTCAAGGCCAATATTTCTGAATTGACCCAGAAGGTCAAGTCATATTCAACTACTATTAAGTAGTTTAAACAGTAGTATGGGCAAATCTCTGGCACTTTATCCCAATGACAGAGAGGTCCCCTTCATTATGACACTTTGTAGAATTCTTAGACACTTGTTCATTGTCTGGATCTTAATATTAGGGTTGATTCCCCACCTATTGAAGATTTTTTTCCTTCTAATAATGAGCCAAATATAGTATTAACTTATAGTGATGATGATTTAGAAAGTGATAACGGTAATGATTGGTTTGCAGGAGAGCTCCAAGATATAGTGCAGTAGTTTAGCATAAATTTACATATACCATCAGTAGAAAAGAAGGAAGACCCAAGAGCAATCAACATCCCATGTTCTATTGAGTCTTATGATATTAATCAAGCTTTATGTGATTCGAGAGTAGGAATTAAAATAATGCCATTAGTTATATACATTGTTTTAGGGCTAAGACAACTCAAGCCTACATCTGCAAGGCTATTGATGGCTGATATATCTATAAAGAAGCCAGTGAGTATTGTGTGAAACATAGTTGTAAGCGTGGAATCATTCACGTATCCGATAGATTTCATGAGTTTAGACTGCGAAGTAAATTCCCACTCTTTGATAATCTTGGGTAGACCCTTCTTATACACTAGTCGGGTGTCGATTGATAAGGTCCTAGAGAAGATCACCATCAAATAGAACAATGAGCAAATAATGTTGAATATATACATGATAATTCAGCAGCCTAATAATATGAGAGTGGTAGCAGTGATTGATGTGGTGGATGATGATGTGGTTACAGTGGATTTGCCTCTTGAGGAAAGAGTAGGGGTAGAAGCATTAACAACAGCGATTATAAACTTTGAGAGTGAGGGGATAGATAAATATGATGAGCTAGTTCATGAACTACATGGCATAGGTTCTTACAAATATGCCCCTAAGAAGCTATATCTTGAATTGGAGAAAAGAACTGCACCTCCTGTAAAACCATCTTTTGAGACACCAATATTGGAATTGAAGGACCTCCTATCATATTTGTAGTATGCATTCTTAGGGGTAAACAAAACCTTATCGGTGATTATTATGAAAGATTTGGAAAGATCATAGGTGGAAGCTTTGACATCAGTATTAAAAAAATTCAAGAGAGCAATTAGATAGACCATTGCAGACATTATGGGGATTCCACTAGGGTTATGCACACACAAAATTCATCTTAAGTTAAAAAACATTCTCAGTATTGTACACAAGAGGTGACAGAATCCTCCTATATAAAAGGTAGTGAAAAAATAAATAATCAAGTAGTTAGATATTGGGGTGGTTTTCCCTATTACAGACAGCAAATGGGTGAGCCCAATTTAATATGTGCCAAAGAAAAGGGGAATCATAGTGGTTCCAAATAAAAAGAATGAATTAGTAACAATAAGGCCAGTGACTGATTGGAGAGTATGCATAGATTATAGAAAGCTAAACAAGTGGACACAAAAGGACCACTTCCCTATGCCTTTCATTGATCGGATACTGGATAGACTAGAAGGCGAGGGTTGGTATGTTCTTAACAGTTATTTGGGGTATAATCAAATCTCGATTTCTTTTGAAGACCAAGAAAAAACTACTTTTACTTACCCCTATAGGACCTTTGTATTCAAGAGGATGTCGTTCATGTTATGTAATGTGCCTGCCACTTTTTAGAGATGTATGATGTCCATATTCTCTAGCATGGTGGAAGACACAGTTGAAGTATTCATGGATGACTTTTTAGTGTTTGGGGACTCATTCGATTACTATTTGGCCCATTTAGCTAGTGCACTGCAGAGATTTGAAAAGATCAATTTGATGCTAAACAAGGAAGAATGCCACTTCATGGTGAAAAAATGTATCCAAACATGGTATTGAGGTAGACAAAGTAAAGATTGAGTCAATTGAAAAATTGCCACCACGAGTATCAATTAGAGGCATACAGATCTTTTAGGTCATCCAGGCTTCAATAGAAGGTTCATCAAGGACATCTCTAAAATTGCAAATCCTCTGTGCAATCTTTTAGAGAAAGAGATCAAATTTGTTTTTGATGATGCTTGCCTCAAGTCTTTCAAATGCCTGAATAAGTGATTAATTTCGGCATACATTATTCTATCTCCTGAAAGACCACCTTTTGAGGTAATATGTGATGCATGTGGAGTGGCCTTAGGAGTTGTTTTATTCCAAAGAAGATAAAATATATTGCATCCCATCCACTCTACCAGCAAAGCTTTAAACCCCACAGAGAAAAATTATATAGTTACCGAACAAGAGCTACTTACGGTGGTTTTTGCTTTCAAAAAATTTTGGTCATATTTGATTGGGACTACTGAGATAGTGCATACTGGCAATGTAACCTTAAGATAATTGTTGTCAAAGAAAGATACCAAACCAAGGTTGATCCATTGGGTTCTCTTTCTACAAGAGCTTGATTATAAAGTATAGGATCAAAAAGGGAAAGAAAATCAGGATTTTGACCACTTTTCCAGACTTGAGGACTAGACCATATAGAAATTAGGGTATGATATAAAGATACATGATGCTTTTCCTGATGAGTGATTGTTGGCGGTATCTCATGAACTGATTCCTGGTTTGTTGATTTTTCCAACTATTTGGCAAGCGATCTTGTCCTAAAAGACTTATCCTTCCAGCAGCGAAGAAGATTTATGCATGAGTTAAAGAAGTTATTTTGGTATGAGTCATATTTGTTTAGTATTTGCATAGATGGTGTGAATCGAAGATATATTCCATAGGTAGAGATGATGAGCATTCTAGAAGCTTGTCATGCATCACCAGTTAGGGGTCACTACAGTGGCACACAGATAGCCCATAAAATTCTGCATGTGGGTTTTACTAGACTTTAATCTACAAGTATACTCATGATTTTGCAAAAGCATGTGACCAATGTCAGCGTCAAGGCAATATTTCACGATCCTAGGAACTCCCTATGACACCTATTCTAGAGTTGGAATTATTTTATGTGTGGGGGATCTATTTCATGGTCCCATTTGTGAGATATTATGGCATGAGATATATTTTTATAGCGGTTGACTATGTATCAAAATGGGTGGAGGCAGTTGTTCTTCCAGATAATAAAGGTAGAGGAGTCACCGCCTTCTTGAAGAAAAATATTTTTTCTTGATTTGGTATTACATGTGGAATTATCAATGATGGTGGGTCTCACTTCTGCAACCACCTATTCAAAGCTCTGCTTGATAGATATGGTGTAAGGCATAAGGTGGAAACACGTTACCATTCTCAGACAAGTGGATAAGTGGAATTGTCCAACAGAGAGATAAAGTCTATATTGGCGAAAACTATGAATGCCCATAGGACTGACTGATCTAGAAAGTTAGACAATGCATTGTGGGCCTACTGTACAACCTATAAGAGTGCCCCATAGGTGTTTCTGCATATCATCTTGTATACGACAAGGCTTTCTATTTACCAATTGAGCTTGAGCATACAGAACTATAGGCATTGACAAGCCTAAATTTTGAGTGGCATGATGCAGAAAACTTAAGGTTGAGCAAGGTGAATGAGTTGGATAAATTTTGAATAGAAGCTTATTAGAGCTCAACTATACACAAAGAGAGAATAAAGCTGTATTATGACAATAAAATTGAATAATGAATATTTGTACCCGGTGATTTTGTCTTGTTGTACA
The DNA here is from genome assembly GCA_030864225.1 of Capsicum baccatum var. pendulum. Taxonomy (NCBI): domain Eukaryota; kingdom Viridiplantae; phylum Streptophyta; class Magnoliopsida; order Solanales; family Solanaceae; genus Capsicum; species Capsicum baccatum. The sequence goes on from CM061560.1 coordinate 116,647,278, forward strand.
ATTCAACACTACGCTTGTTTCCTGGCTAGCTGAAATCTAGGTAGACTGGACCATTCAATGTGGTTAAGGTATTCCCACATGCTGCTATTGAAATAAAGCATGATGGTGATGTCCCGTTCAAGGTAAAGGAGAAGTGGGTGAAGCACTACATAGGAAACTTGGAAGAAGTAAGAGTTTATACTGAGACAGACATTGACAAAGTCTGAGTAGCTGAGGGAACTAAGTCATTCCGTGATAGTAAATTAGGTATTTCTTGAGAGGCAACCCATGGTACACGAATGCTTAGTGCATCCCAGGTATATTCTCACTTCCCTTTATTTTACTTTATTTTAGTGCATTGAGGATAGTGTACAGTTTTTACTTAGGGGTCGGCCTACCATGCTGCCACGGGTTTTTCTTGTCGTCCTTTTTTTCCTGTCGATCATGGTATAATTGTTGAACCGGCATGTCTAGGATAATTTTTGTAGTTTTGTGCTTTGTTTCAAATTGTGTTATGTTTTTTTTATCTAATTTGGAGATTTTTTTAGTATTTAGGCCAGTTGTCATGCTTTTATACATCTTGAGAAAAATAATACGCCTTTAGAATTTTGTGTTTTAGAACTATGTGAATGTATATGTGTGAACATTGTGGATCTTGTTACCACATTAGGATTAGGAATATTATAATCGCTTTCTAACAATTACATGAACCATATAGGTAGTAGTCATATTATTGATTTTGTGCCATGTGTGTGTGAGATACTACCTAGTTCCCTTTCCATGTTGAATTCAGAACATGCCTGGTTAGTCTTACCTAGGTTGAAAGATAGTCGGGTTAGGAAAGGATAATAGGTCATTTTTTTATTTTAGTCCACTTTTAGCCTTAATAACTTCCATGTGTGAATTATATCACTTGATCCCTATTTTGAGACTTATAGCCTATTTTTCTTATTTAACTATCCACTTTCCCATTTGTATTACAATAAACCTATTTTGGCCCTGGTCCTTCTTGGATATTGTACACCTCAACTCAGGCAAAATGCCTAAGTTGATGGTGGCTATCATAGGGGTACATTGTGTAAAATGGGTATGCAAAGGGTAAAATAAGAGAAAAGTTAGTAAAGCCTGGGTGTGGTAGCAATAGAAAAGAAAAAATGTGAAAAGGTGAAAAAAAAGACCACACCCAACCTAAATGTGCATTGAAATAAAAAGGAAGAAATAAGGGTGGAAATAAAGTGAAAAATTAGCTAGTAAGTGAGACCCCATGTTAGTATAGTGCCAAGGAGTCCTAGTCACTTGATATGTCCGTATGTACCGTACCAGCCCCCAAGCATACATTACAAGCCCAGAAAATTCCTATAGTTATCTTAAATTGACTATTTGAATGATAAGGTAAATAAAATAAGGGCAAGCCTATGATATTTGATGCACATTGATTGGAACTTACTCTTCTAAGGGTGATTGTCTCTTGATTATCCCTGCATTAACATATATTATTCTATATGAGTGAGTGGGATATTTTTGTTGTGATGGCACTTGTGTCATATTTATAGCTATTTGCTTGTTTCGGGTAGTGTAACTTGAACATATGCATGGTTATCTATTTCCAATATAATGTCATACCTTAATCTAATTATGTCATATTGTTTTGCTTCATGTTCATAGATAGTTGGTTTTGAAAAACGTGAGATTGTAGAGGGTGTTGTGTTCTGAGCTTAAAAGTGTTGACTGACTGCCTTGAATAGCTTAGATTCCCCTAGTTAAGCATCATTTTTGTTTTTTATGCTTTGTATCCTTAGGACATGCAAATGTTCTAAGTTGAGGGTGTTAATATGTTATAGAAATACAACATTTTTTTGGCTTAAAATGAGGAAAATATGCAAGTTTCTGAGGTTGTTTTGTTTAATATGAGCTGTTTTGGGTATTTTTTTAGGAAATCATGTTTTGGATGCTAAGTTCATGAAAACAATGAAAATAGTGTTTTTTCTACATATTAGAGTAATTATGGATGTTTGGGACACTTCTCGGCTTATTTGTGATCAAAGCATGTTCGGGAATTGAAGAAGAGCAGAAAAGATGACTCCTGACACTTACTAAGTCAACATGTGAACCGCAAGTAGGACATTTGGATCGTAAGTGGGCAAAGTAAGTGCCAGAAGTCCAAAATCTCAAGAGCTGACCTGTAGGATTTTTTTGTCTTGGCACTTGCAATCGGTTCTTGTGCCCATCTTGTAGGACGCAAGTGCTACCTAAGCCCAGGGTTAAGGCGAAAGTGGAGACCATAAGTGGGCACCGTGTTTTCTCCTATTTCATTTAGGATTTGTTTTTAGGGTTTTCTCATGTACTATAAATACCATTTATGTGTTGTGTAGTTGGAGTTACACACCTTTGATATTCACAAATATATTTTGATTTGAAGATTAGATTTTGATCTTGGGATTCACTCGTATTGATTTTGGTTGAGTAATTTAGTTATGGTTTTGGGTTTTCTACTTCTTCTTAGTGTGATTTCATCCAATGCTTTAATCATTAATGTTGTAGATTCCTTCACAAGCATAAGACGCTAAAAACCCTTAACTAGGGTTGTGGGAATTCTGGTGGATTGACAAAGTAGGGGAAGTGCCATTGTTGTTCTAAAGTGATGCCCATGCATGCATTGTATTATCTTCACTTTAATAGATATTCTAGCTGTTGCAAATGTTAGGATCCCGCCTAGATTATTGCTACTTACTCCAAAAGATGAGTAGTGAGTAGGAAAAGATAATGACAATAGTAATTTGGAGTTTAACTATCGATCCACGCTGTTAGGTTTTATCTATGTAAGTTGGTTAGTTTTCATCTAATAACTAGAGACTCAAAAGGTAATAGTTAACTGGATCAAGATAAGGGTTAGTAAAACGACATCCTGAGATTCAAAAGGTAAAGGGTGAAATCCTTTGGCTCGTCCAAAAGACTATAAAGGTACATAACTTATCAATTCTGCATGCAAGGTATTGGGTTAGTTCAACATAGCATGATAAGCCTACAGAGTTAAGAAGCCATGGGGAACACAATCCTAGTGCTCACTTATGACTGATTATAACTGAAATTTATATTTGTTACTTGTTCGATATTGATAATCAAAACCCCCATTTAATTTTCTAGTTCCTCCTGTTGAATAAAACAACTAAGAGCCGTGAGTCCATGTATTTCCTTGGGATTCAACCCCAACCTTTGTTGGGTTACTATATTTGGCAGCGATCGTATCATCTTCAGAGTGGAGGCATAGCTTGGAAGTCACCAGTCACCCTAAATTCCCTATTTACACGCCGATAACATATACATATCCAGCGGAAACGATCCTCCTAAAGCACAAAGAACGGAAGCACCCCCCGAAGAAATGCTAGAGCGGACAAACCCTTATCAAGAAGATTTTTCAACTGCTCCTTAAGTTCTTTCAATTTAGCCAAAGCCATTCCGTTAGAAGGTATAAAGATAGGATAAGCATTTGGAATGAGATCAATCTCACAAATCAATTTTCTTATCAGGGGAAACACCAGGATGATCATTAAGGAACACCTCAGAAAATTCACAAACCATAGGGACAAATTGCAAAGAATGGTTGTTAGATCTAGAATACTTAGCATGCTCTAGATGGTAGAGGCACCCTTTTTGGAAATAAATTTTTGGGTTCTAAGATACGAAATGAGCCTTCCCTTAGGCACTAGGGAACTATCTTCTCATTCAATCACCAGCTCATTTGGAAAATGGAAACGGACCCTATGGGTTCGACAATCCAGAGACGCAAAGCACAAATGCAACCAATCCATCCCTAAAATCACATCAAAGCTACCATTTCAACCTCTATTAGATACACCAAGAGCTCCCTACCATGGACCGATATCAGACAACTTTGATAGACCCCTCTAGCGACAATGGAGTCACCCACCAAGGTGGACACAGAAATGATCCAGAATACACTCAGGATCAAAACCAAAATGAACAGCCATATAAGGGGTCACATAAGGGCTCACAATTCCAGCCAATACCAATATCAAAGGTAACAACCCTTGGTACAAAAACCTAAGAGCTAGAAATCAAAATCTTATTGGATAAATAGCAACACTAACCAAAGGACAATGTCGCTGCATATGACCAGGTTGACCACACTTAAAGGATTGATTTTTTCCCTCGCGAAAAAATCAACAATGCCACTGACCATAGAAATGGCAAGGAGGATAGGAAGGGACTAACTAGGATCCACTAGACTGATATTGGGCACCATGTTACCTAGGACCTACATCATTTTGAAAATAACAATCACCGAATAGCTTTGGGAAAGGGGCTCTAGCCGATGGGTATGAACAAAATTTTTCCTTGTTCCCACTCATAGTCCACCGTCTCCCATGTTTACTGCTATTGTGATGACCCCCGCCCTGCTATGAATATCTGAACTTCTTGTTCTGCCTCTCCCCCATATTAGACTGATTCCTTCTCCTATCAACAAGACCAGATAAGCATAACAGAGAGATTACTATCTGGTTCAACAGATGAATAGAACGACGAAACTCAGCATTGGAAATTTCACCCTAAGGTGTCCCATGAGGACTAGGTGAACCGGAGGAACTCCTCTAGGGAAATCAGAAGCAGCAACCTTAGACTGGGTCGGTACACCAAGGGTAGTATGAGTTCCATACATATTGTCCTTAGACAAGACAGAAGATTTTCCACGAGCATCAGATTTTCTAGAAGGCATGATCTGAAAAGCGAACATACGAGAATTAAAGGATAATTCATAACCTTAGACTCTATAGCTCGAAGAATAGATCACAAGAAAGGGAAATATTTCTAAATGCCTCATAGCCTCTCCCTTAAAAGTATGGTGTGCTACATATCCATAAATGAGACTATATGACATGACCTGACCTTGGGCCTTGTTGTAATGGACATTCCAAGTCCAACCAGGGTTGGGTACGGCCCTCTGTTGCCCAACCCAACAACCTATATCCAGCTTTATATGGGATGAATTTCGAACATATAACAAGATAGCATTATTGTTCTCATTAAGACTCTGGGATAGGGTCACAACTATGACTGACCCAAATAATTCCAACCGTACCCCACCAATCGACCAACCATACCAACCAAACCATGGACCATAACCCAAAGGGAATACCAAAACATAATATGAAAATCAATCCCAAAATATAATATGATGGAACGGTGAGAAATCATGTCCAATTATGCCAAACTCAATATCAACACCAATGCTAAGGCTGACACCTCTACCGTTCCCGCTAATACCAACCCCCAGAAGTACTACAAAGCCTTTATCTAAAAGAGTAACCAAATGCGATTAGGACCTGCCCCTAACCATAGCCAAGACCAATATCCAAATTAAAAGAAAAGTGTCTAAAGAAATCCATAACATGAAATAATGTCTTTCGAAAGTATAGAATCTCACCACTTTAGTCCAAATACTGATACAAAATTCGTGTGCAAAATAGGAGGAGTAGAATGGCCGATTCCTACATAGCATGGATATAAAGTCGCAAATAGATGGGGTTAGGGAATGACCGCTAGCATAAAACTCAGGGTAAGGATAAAATAATGCCAGTTATAAAACCAAGTAAAAAGCATCCATAATACATATGACCATACACATATAAGAGCTGGGAAAAGGGACCGGGTTTTGCATGCACTTGAAACATTTATCTGGGTTATGTAGCTTTGTTGTCCTAACTACCCATAGGCCATATGGGTTCAGCTCCCCCTGCTGAAAGGGTCCTAGTGCATATAGTTGCACGACAGGGCAATATCCCATGGGATGAATAGTACATTCCTCTAATATAAAACATGACATTTGTACGTGGTTATCAAGGACCCCTCATATCGAAAAATATGAGTTTTCAATTTTGGTTCCCCCAGGACCACCACCTTCCATGGCTTAGCTACACACCCCGCTATTAATGCCCAATTAAAACCATGTCCAAACAATCCATTTACCATTTATTAACGAAGGCCAATATTGGTGGTATCATTATACCACCCTTTTACTTCCAAGTAATATCCATAGCCAAATTATTTAGGTTAACGGGGCCTTAGGTGCCCTTACATATACCATATTAAATCCACTTGGGAGACTTCCATGTTCTGTACAAGCATAACCATTTATCCGTTATCCTTTTCGAACCATTTAAACCATGTATAAATCTTTTATGAAGTTTAAAATATGCAAAAGTTTCATTAAAATAAGTCAATACAATGAACATATCTTTATAAGTATTTTATCAAACACCTTGGGGCATAATATAAACAAAACCAATTCCAAAGACCTTTAAGCCATTGCCATGCAATCCAATTGTCCAAAACCACCATTAATGCATATAAAAGCATAATTAGAACCTTAGGAAACCACAACCAAGCATTCAATATCAAAACCCCCAATGATAGTTGAAAACCATAATCATGAAATAGTAAAACCATGAAATCAATCATGTAAACCATGCCTTTAGCTAAAATTATAATAATGGAAGAGAATCATGTCTTATACTAAAGAATTAATGGAAAGAAATCACCAAAGCAAGCCCTAAAGCAATCTCTTAGTTGAAACCCTAGCTTCCTTGCCCCATAATCTCTTGAGAGAATTATGAGATGTTTTGGGATAGTTTCTAAGTGTTAATGAATAGAATAATAGGGTAAATAACCTCCTAAGCGTATTAGAAGTCGTGGGTCCTAATTAGGGTAAGTAGGGAAATATCCAGTATACCCTCACTTAAATCACTTAAAAACCCATCACAGAGATACGAATGGCCTATACGAGTCGTACCCCCTATACGATTGGTATCCACCACTCGTATCCAAACCTGAACCCTTAGATAAAACACTATCTAATTCAATTGTTTACTTATTCCATGAGATTGAGTTAATTTGCAAGCTCACCCAACCTATTTTAATTTAAAAATCTCAAGTGGATGAATTAGAATCTTGAGAAAGTATTTCATTTGTCTATCATTATAGACAATCCCATCCATATTATCCAACCAAGTCGTAGCCATAGTATACGATCCGTACCTATTACCCGTATCTATGGTAGAATAAATTACCAGGAGGATCAAACACTGTCTACCATACAAGTTCTTGATACAACTCATACCAATACCCTACGAATCATACATCTAAGTCATACACATTCCAGTAACCAAAACCATCTCACCAACTAACATTGGTCAGCATACGATAGGACCATACCATTTGTACCCCAGCATACGGCTTATACCCATGAGTCGTATTGGGTTCAGAGAACAGATTTCCAGGAAATTTTCTATGGGTCAAAACCCAGGATGTTTCAGTGTCCCCCACTAGGAAAATTCATCCTTGAATATCAGACAAGGTAGGGGTAACTGCACACAAAGTCATTTGCATTATCAAACATCCCTTTAACAAAGTTTGAAATCAAAGAGGCAAAGATGTTAATCTTTCCTTTAACAAACTCAGAAAATAAAGATGTGTTCAAGAACATATACCTTTCGTATGAATCCCAGGAGCATAAAACAAATGCAGATACTTCGACTTCATGTCTTCTTCCACCTCCCAAGTAGCTTCTTCCACCTTATGGTTCCGCCATAAAACCTTAACCGAAGCCACTTCCTTGGTCCTCAATCGATAAACTTGCATGTCTAATATCTCAATAGAAACCTCTTCATAAGACAGAGAATCCAAAATACCCAATACTTCCAAAGGAACAATCGAAGAAGGATCACCAAGACACTTCCTCAACATAGAAACATGAAATGCGTAGAAATGAGACCATAAAAAATGAGACGTAAAATGCATGCCAAGATTAGAGATAATCAAAATAGGCACCCTATGCATCTTCATAATATCCTAAAGATACAATCTCACATAATCCTCCACCGAAAAGGTAATCTACACTGGCAAGAAATGCGCAGACTTGGTCATCCTATCCACAATGACGTAAATCAAATCATACCAATTCTGATACCGAGAAAGACCGGTAATAAAGTCAATATTGATCACTTCCCACTTCCATTTGGGAAACTTAATTTCTTGATACAGCCCTCTTGGCCTTATGTTCTCAACCTTAACCTATTGACACATCTTGTATTGGCGATGAAATCAGCCACATCTCTCTTCATGCCATTTCACTAATAGATATCCTTGAGATCATAATACATCTTAGTTTATCTGGGATGAACAACATAGCACGACTCATGCAGCTCAGTCTAAACCCTTTGTCTCATCCTATCAACATCAAGAACACACAACCTCCCTTGGTACCATAAAGTATCATTATCACTGATCTCAAATACCACTACATTTTTCCCACTAATATCACTCTTGATTTTCATCAAGACAGGGTCTAGCACTTGTTTCTCCTTAATATCCACACTAAGGGAAGATCAAACTACTTCTTGCACCGTCACACCACCATTCTTAGATTCCAAGAGACGAACTCCAAGATTAGACAAGCGGTGAATATCCTTCACAAATTCCCACTTGCCTTCCTCCACGTAAGCTAAACTCCCTATAGATAACCTACTAAGAGCATCAGCAACCATATTGTCTTACCTGGATGGTAGTGAAGACTCATATCATAATCCTTGAGAAACTTAAGCCACCTCCTCTGCCTGATATTAAGCTTTTTTAAGTGAACACATACTAAAGACTCTTATGATCAAAAAAGATATCCACGTGAACACTATATAAATAATGCCGCCATATTTTCAAAGCAAACACAACAACCAACAACTCCAAATCATGAGTTGGATAATTCCTCTCATGTACCTTCAACTGCCTAAAAGCATAGGCAATTATCTTCTCATACTGCATCAAAACCTGATCGAGCCCTACCCGAGATGCATCACAATAAACCACAAATCCATCATAGCCTTCCAGCAACGTCAGGATTGGAGCCGAAGTCAACTTATCCTTCAACTTCTCAAAACTCATATCACAAGCATTCGACAAAGAAAACTCAACCTTCTGCTGATTCAACTTAGTCAAAGGAGCAGCTATCAAAGAAAAGCTTTCCAAAAGCTGCCTATAATACCCGCCACCTATAATACCTGGCCAAAACTAAGAATCTATGGATATAGGATGGAGTTGTGGGCCTAGGCCACCTCTTCACAACAACAACCTTCTACGAATCCACCATGATCCCTTCACTAAAAATAACATGACCCAAAAAGATCATAGCATTCAACTAAAACTCACACTTAGAGAACTTGGCATACAACTATTGTTCCTTTAGGGTCTGCAACACCACACAGAGGTGATTAGCATAATCCACCTCACTCTTTGAATAAATCAAAATTTCATCAATAAACCCAATTATGAAGAGATCCAAATACTGCCTGAACACCTTGCTCATCAAGTGCATAAATATTGTCGGAGCATTAGTCAACCAAAATGACATCACCAAAAACTCAAAATGCCCATACCGAGTATGAAAAGCCATCTTAGAGATATCCACCTCCCTAATCTTAAACTAATGGTACCCAGCCCAAAGATCTATCTTAAAAAAGAACTTGGATTCTTGCAACTAGTTAAACAAGTCATCTATATGAGGAAGAGGATACTTGTTCTTAACCGTTACCTTGTTCAACTGTACGTAATCAATATACATCCAAAGAGAACCTTCCTTCTTGCACACAAACAACACCGGTGTACCCTATGGAGAAATACTAGGATGAATAAACCCCTTATGCAGCAGATCCTTAAATTGATCCTTGAGTTCCCTCAACTCAGTTAGAGCCATTAAATATGGAGGAATAGAAATTGGACGAGTGTCCAAAAGCAAATCAATACCAAACTCTATTTCCCTATTTAGAGAAACAATGGAAAAATCATCCAGAAATACCTCTGGAAACTCATTAACTATGGGGACCGAAGACAAAGAAGGACCTTCCAAGTTACAGTCTTTAACCTGAACCATGTGATAAAGAAAATCCTTAGAGATTAACCTCTGAGGTCTAAGATAAGAAAGAAACCTCCACCTAGGAGCTAAGAAAATACCTTTCCATTCTATAATAGGTTCACCAGGGAACTTAAAGATAACCCTACGGGTCCGACAATACACCAATGCATAACTAGAATGCAACCAATCCATACATAAGATTATATCAAAATCTACCATATCCAACTCAAATATATCCACCAAGGTCTGCTTGCCACCAACAGCTACCACACACCCTCTATAGACTCTCTTAGCAATAATTAAGTCACCTATTGGGGTAGAAATAGAAAAAGGATTCGAGATAAGTTTTGGATTGAAACCAATAGACACAAACATATATGGAGTCACAAAAAAATATGGGCCCTAGATCAAGCAAATAATATAAGTCATGAGAGAAAGTTATAATGTATAAATAAAGACATCAGGTGAAACCTAGTATTCCTATCGGGATGCCAAAGCATACAACTTGTTCCGACCAATATTAGAACTAGAAGCAGTAACAAAAACAGATGTCACACCACTAGGTGTTGGAGCAGAAGATGAAGCCATAGGAATCTTATTTGCCCCCATAGCAACCTTATTGACCTAACAATCCTTGAGTCGATGGCCTACCTAGCCATACTTAAAGCATTTATCCCTTCCTTCCTTGCCATAATCCCGATAAGGACAACCACAGAATCAGCAAAGAGGACACGAAAAACTGACTGACCTCTGCTCTCCTGAGATTGGGCAACCTATACCCAAGAATTGTCACCACCTTAATGACGCCTGTCTCCCGACAGATAAGGATCACTAGTAGAAAAGAACCCCAAACTCCCCTACTTTTTTTCTTCCACCTTCCACCATCTCCACCACCCTGAGACTGCGCCCCTCCTTGATAAGAAACACTGCTCTGCTTTCCTTGTCTATCCCCAAACTCTGCCTGCTTTCTCTTTTCATCTTCAACCTACTGCATATGAATAGTTAACCTTGAGATACTCATATCTTTAATCACCTCTATACTAATCCCACTCCTTATACCACTTATAAGCAACATCCTTGAGTTTATAAGCTAAGAAGTTAACCCCCTCAATATTACTAGCCAATGTCACCTAAAAAATGTTTTCTATCTCATCCAAGAAGCCCTGTGGATCCTCCTCCATCTTCACCCTAGTAAAAGTTGGAGGACCTATCTTTATAAATTGACTAACCCTTGTGGCCTCATCAGACAAAGCACCAGTCGCACCCCGTTCAGCCTAAGCAGTAACTAATTGGGCAATGATATATATAGACTAATGAAATTCTACGTTCATTATGTTGCCCTAAAGGGCCTACGGAGAACTGCCCAAAATAAGAGGAACTCCAACACCATCGAGAACAGGACCATGAGATCAAAAATATACTCCAGATGTAGGACGTACCCCTCAGCATTATCCCCAGATGGGACAAAAGAATTTTCTTGTGTTCCAAATCTAGGAGGCATGATCTGAAAAACAAACAAACAAGGATTAGAGGAGATTCTAGTATTGAGAACTCGATCTTAAAGATAGAACACCAAGAAAGTAAAACATTCCAAAATGTCTTGTAGCCTCTCTCTTATGAGTGTGGTGTGCTTCACACCCCTAAAAGAGACTCTACTCGACATGGCTTTGTGGACTTCCCGGTTGACCATGAACCTAGAGCTTTGGTACCAATTTGACATAACTTGACCCTGAGCCTTGTTGTAATGGGTATCCTAAGTCCAACCAGGACTGGGGACCGCCCCCTATTTCACAATCTAACCACCTATATCTAGCCTTAGATGGGCTGAATTTTAAATATATAATGAGATAACGTCATTGTTCTCATTAAGACTCTAGGATAAGGTCGCAACCGTGCGACCCAACAGAGTCCATCTGTACCCAATCAACCTACCAATCGTACCAACCAAACCATAGACCATAAACCAAAAGAAATACAAAACATAATATAAAAATAAATCCCAAAATGTAATATGATAGAACAGTGAGAAATTATGTCGAACGATGTCAGCCATAATATCAATACCAATGCTAAGGCTGACACCTCTACCGATCCTTGCCATACCAACCCTAGAAGTATAATGAAGCCTCTATCCAAAAGAGTAAACAAATACATTGGGACATTCCCCCAACCATGGCCAAAACCAATATCCAAAATAAAAGAAAAGTGCTGAATGGAATCCATAACATGAAATGATGTCTTCCAAAAAAATAAAAGCTTACCACTTAATTCCAAATGCTAATATCAAATTCGCATGCTAAATCGAAGGAGTAAAATAGTCGGTTCCTATATAGCGCGGGTATACAACCACCAGTAGACAGGTTAGCGAAAGACTGCTAGCATAAAACTCAGGGTAAGAATAAAATAATACCAGATTTAAAACCAAGTAAAACCATCCATAATGCATACAACCATACATATATAAGTACCAGGAATAGGGATTGGATTAGTAAGTACTTAAAACCTTTACCTAGGTTGTGTAGCTTTGCCGTCCTAACCACCCATGGTCCATCTACATTTACCTCCCTCTGCTGAAAGAGTCCCAGTATGTGTAGCACATGACCAGGAAATATCTTATTGGATGACTAGTATATCCCTCTAATATAAAACATGACACTCGTACGTGGTCATCAAGGACCCCTCATATTAGAAAATATGAATATTTGGTTTTGGTCTTCCCGAGATCGCCACCTTCCATGGCTTAGCTACATAACCAGCCATTAATACCCAATTAAAACGATGTCCAAACAATCTATTTACCATTTATTAACCAATGACAATATTGGTGGTATCGCCATACCACCCCTTTACTTGCAAGTAATATCCATAGTCAAACCATTTAGGTCAAGGGGACCTTAGGTGCCCTTCTATATACCATATTAAATCTACTTGGGAGACGTTTATGTTCTCCACAATCATAACTATTTAGCCTTTAGCCTTTTGAAACCATTTAAACCATGTATAAATCCTTTATCAAGTTTAAAATATGCAAAAGTTCCATTAAAAGAAGTCAATCCAATGCACATATCTTTATAAGCATTTTATCAAACACCTTGGAGGCATAATATAAACAAAACCAATTCCAAAGATCCTTAAACCATTACCATGCAATCCAATTGTCCAAAACCATCATTAATGCATATAAAAGCATAATTAAAATCGTAGGAAACCATAACCAAGCATTCAATATGTAAAGCCCCAATAATAGTTGAAAACCATAATCATGAAATATTAAAACCATGAAATAATCATATAAACCATTCCTTTAGTTGAAATTACAATGAAGGAAGAGAATCTTTCCTTATACCGAAGTATTGATGAAAACAAATCACCAAAGCAAGCTCCAAAGAAATTCCTTCGTTTAAACCCTAGCTTCCTGCCCCAAAAGCTCTTAAGAGAATTATGAGATTTTTTGGAATAGTTTCTCAGTGTTAATGAATAGAATAATTGGGTAAATAACCTAATAAGTGTACTAGAAGTTATGGGTCCTAAATTGGGTAAGTAGGGAAATGTCCAAGAAACCTTCACCTAAATCCCTTAAAAACCTATCACATGGATGCGACTGACCCATATGAGTCGTACCCTCTTATAAATTGGTATCCACCACTTATATCTAAGCCTCAACCCTTGGATCAAACAATATCCAGTATACGACTCATCCAACTAAGTTAGAACCATAACATTTGATCTATACCCATAACCCGTATCCTTGGTAGAATGAAATACCATGAAAATCAAATATTACCTACCATACGAGTCATTTATATGACTCGTACTAAGCCCTACGACTAATACTCCTAAGTCATACCCATTCTAATACAGGAAAAGTAAAAGTATGGTCAATTCCTGCATCATGTGAGGATATAGAATTTGAAGATGGTTAGCAGGGTGAATGCTAGCTATAACTCGGGGATAAGGATAACATAATTCTATGATCAACTGTTTCAAACTTATTCAAAATCCAATGCACATAATTAAAATTCATATACATATATGTATATATATATATATCATATGTCGGGATATGGAACTAGGTTTAACATGCACTTTAAAACTTTAACCTAGATTGTGTAGCTTAACCATCATATAATAGTACCCATGGGCTATATGGGCCCCCGCTCTTACCTCCTGGTCGAGCTCCAATGTGTGTAGCTGCACAAATTAAAGAAAGCTCATATATATATATGCATTGGGGACTCGAACCCTCCAATCATATAATAAGATGACTTAAGCACCTGATCATGAAATATGATATGGGGGACTCAAACCCTTCTATCATAATAATATCAATAAGGTAGACTCGAACCATCTAGTCATAAGCAAGGGGACTCAAACCATCAAGATACAATGACCCCCGCATTGGCTAATGCAATTTCTAATAGCAGTCACTCAGACCTTCACTTTCATGACTCAGCTACACAACTCTCTTTTAAAGCCCAATTAAAATATTTAACATATATTCCTATTTTCATTAAACCAATTACACACAAGGCATCCCATTGGTATCATTATACCAACCTCGCTAGTAAGCTAATATAACAATGCCATGCCATTTACTAAACTAACTAGGACACGAACCAATATGTTAAAAAATATTCAAAAAATTAATCATTCAATACTTGAACCTATTTAATCAACCAAACCCACAAGGATCTAATTTCATCATTTATACATGTCATCCAAGGCCTTTCAAGGAAAACATGCATACTTCATTATCCTTCTTATGCCAATGGGTTATTACAAGTGGGTAAACCAAACTCTGTGACAAAAGCCCTTTTTCATTGACAATTTCACAAACATGTTAAGGGCATACATTTTTCAAAACCATAATAAATACAAAATCATCAAATTAAGGTTGACTTTTGAACCCTCATGTTAATCACCAATATGATGTACCCATAAGTCCAGAACTTTATTTAAAACATGAATGATCATAATTAAAGCATGGAAAAACATTGTTCAACAATAAGTATTCAAAAACCTCAACCCTTGTTATAAAACCAATATGAATATCTCATGAACGGTACTTTAAAACATGTAATTTTAACAAATTAACAATGAGAGAAGAGTAACATACCTGAAATATTCACAATTATGGATAGGAAACATTGAATTAACCCCTCGGTGCTCAACTTTAAGGAAATCCTAGTTTGCATAGCTTGAGAGAATTTGAGAGAGAAAGAGATATGTTTTTATTGTGTTATGGGTGGGAATAAAGTCTCAATAGGGTTTATAGGTCATGGGTTATATTTAGGGAAAGAGGAAGATATCTAAAATACCCTTATTAAAAGCTGAAAATTAAATCACCAGTCATTAAGTGTGACCTCATGGCTTGTAGGGTTATCCTATGACTCAGACCCTCCAGTCGTAGCCAAACCATAACCCCCTTGGCTCTTTACTATGAACCCTATGATTAGCACACTACATCTCATAATGAGACACTATGACTCATAGGGTTAAGTTATAGTCTCAATAGTCCAATAGAGATGATACACTGGACACATTATGAAATGCATTTCTTACGACTTGTTAGGAATCTATACGACTTGTTAATTCCATTTGGTATTAAGGAAGTGACTTAGGAGAGTCCTTTTGGGCTCATTATGACCGTGTCTTATGACCCATAAAGACACAAACGACTCATTAGGTGAGTCATTGCCAGGGCAGAAAGATCAGAACTCAAAAAACTTTTAAGGACCAAAAACCCAGGGTGTTTCAGTGGGTGAAGACTATAATGTTATCAAGAATGACGAAGAAAAATAGAAGGAATTTTAGTGTATTAAAACTTGTTTGAAGACTTTGCTTTTTGCATCAACTCATATAAGTTATTTGATGTGAATTTCAAGGGGAGCCACTTCACTTGTTGGAATGATCAAATTGATTAGGCTTGTATTTTCATATGATTAGACAAAATTATTATCTATTAAGCATTTCTTAGGATAATGGGGAGTGTAGAGATGGATCATTTAACTTGAATAGGGTCGGACCATGCCCTTTTATTACTTTCTTGTACAGGTCAATCAACACAATTCCCTAAACCATTTGGATTCTTAAAGCTTTAGTAAAAAATAATTGTAAGAGATGTTGACACAAAATTAGGTTACAAAATAAATGGAAGATGTGCGTATATGTCTAAGGCAAAAGATGATGAAGACTAAATGAGCTTTATCATCCTGGAGCAGAGAGAAGTTTTGATACATCTTCAAACAACTAAAATCAAAGATGTGGTTGTAAGAGCAAAAGAATATTTATTTGAAGAGTCTCCTACTACTACTAAAAGAATAGTGCTTCAAAAGGCATAGGCTAAAAACAATACTTGCATTATACAGAGGAGTTTTGAAGGCAAAAAGCTGAAATCTAATGGTTATCTGAAGGAGACAAAAATACTAATTTCTTTTACAACTTGGTAAATAGTAAAAGGAAGATATTTAACATAAGCCAAATTCAAAAGAGTGATAGGTTTTGGGATGAACAAGATGATCAAATTGTAACTGAGGCCATTGAGTTTTATCAAAAGTAGTTTACTGGTGCTATGGATCATGATGAAATGGATTTGATTAATCAGGTGTTATATTTAATAACTGAAGAGAATAATTATTTGTTATATAAGTATCCTACTAAGAATGAGACCAAGAAGGTTGATTTTGATTTGAAAGGTATAGTGTTAGTGGACTGAATGGGTTCAAAGACTATTTTTATCAGAGTTGTTGGAACATTGTTGGAGATAATGTTATTATAGTTGTTTATTTGCAGATTTCATGCTTCCCAAAATCTGTTATTCATACTAATTTGATCTTATTTCCCAAAATGGAAAAGGTTTTATCCCTTTTAGACCTAATACCTATTAGTTTGAGTAATTTTTTGAACAAAGTTATTTCAAGAACATCGTATGATAAGCTAGAAAGTTTATTGCCTAAGCCTATTTCTCCTAAAAGTCAAGATTAACACTGATAATGCATTGCTAGCTCAGGATACTAGTGCACATGTTAGAAAGAAAGAAAAGCCTATAATTGTGGTTATTAAGATAGATATAGAAAAAGCTTATGATACAGTAGACTATAAAATTTTTATAAGGGTGTTCGAATAAATGAGCTTTAATAAAGCGATGATTTGATAAAGTATGGATCTTGATTGCAAATAATTGATACTCTATCCTAGTTAATGATCAAGCACATATATTTTTTCTTTTAAGAAAGAGAGTGAAGCAAGAAAATCCTTTATCTCCATCACTTTTGGTCTTGTCAGTTGAGGTCCTTTCTAAGAATCTTAACAATTTATTTTCACATAATAATTTCAAGGGTTTTGGATACCAAAATGGTGTTAAACTATTAATCATATTGCCTACGATAATATAACTTTTGTTGCAGTCGATAAGCATTCCTTAGATCTCATCATAAGGATACTTGGTGATCAAGAGTGCCTTTTATGGGTATAACAAAGTTGCTCATGCTAATATTGAGGTGGCAGACGAATGTATTAGTTTCTCTAAATGAAAGTTTTCTTTAACATATCTAGGTTGTCCAAGAGGACATGCCAGAAAAAGAAAAGGTCACTTTACAAAACTCTTGACAAAAGTTCAGAATAAATTACAACTTTGGAAATGTAAACTTTTGTATTTTGGGGATAAAGCTGTGTTGATAGAACTATTTTGCAGAGTATTTCCAACTACCAGTTATCAACCATCATTCCTTACAAATTTGTTATTTATGACCTTCACAGATTTTTTAGCTATTTTTTTTTTGGAATTTTAAAGAAGTAGGCAGTAACATACATTGGATTTCTTGGACAAAGATTAGTTTGCCAAAATTTGGAGGAAAAGGATTTAAATCTCTTGTTGATATATCAAAATCTTTATTTGATAAATTATGATGTATTTTAATAACTAAAAAACAATGTGGACTAACGTTATGTAGAATAAATACTGCAAGAGGTACAAACCATACATTGTAGAGTGGAGAGGTGGATCTCAAACCTAGAAGTATATGCTATAAGCTAGAGATTACTTTGATCGATAAATATGGTAGGAGCCAAAGTGTGGCCACGCTATCATCAGATTTGACAATTAGACTCAATTGGGTTCTTTGCATTTCTTTCTTCCTGTTAATTACTATATTAACCATATGTTTGAAGATGCGAAATCACTTATGGAACAAAAAGGGTGGAATGAGGATCTTCTTCGCTCGTTATTACTAGAGGAGGTTAGTAATCACATTATCAATACAATTGGTGTAGAAGAAGAAATTGAAGGATGGGACAAGCCTTGGTCGATATTAAATGGTTCATGTAAATTCTCTATTAGTATTTCTTGGGAGGTATTGAGAACTTTAGATGTTGTACAAGATATATTTGAACATATCTATATAAAAGGTATTCCTTTTAAGGTATCCTTTTTTTTATGGAGACTATGAAAAAAAGGATTCCAATCGAAGAACTTTTTGTAACATTTGGTTAAGAATAAAAGAGTATTTTTTGTTGCTGTGGTAGTTCAGCTTTAGAGATATATGAGAACCTATTTATGCAATGCCCGATAACTGCTAACTTGTGGACATCATTTACAACCTCTGCAGGTATTACTAAATTAATTTTACAATTAAAAAGTACAATTTTAAAATGAGAGGCTTCTTTTGCTTTTAAACTTAAGATTTTATATATGGTTGTCCCTGTATTTTTACTTAGTCAAATTTGTAAGAGAAAAAATGCTATCAAGCATGGTGAATGGATGATTGTTAAATCCATGGGAGTGAAAGTTAACAAAAATTTTTATTATATGGTAATGGTTAGGTATCCTTGGTAGAATAATATACCTAACATCTTCCCCATCATAGTGAAACTTTTAAAGACTATTCTCCCATGATTGATTATAAGGTGGTCATATGGAGAGCTCATAACACAGGTGTCTATAAATGTAACTCTGATGAAGCCTCAAAAGAAAATTGGGGCCTAGTGCATATGCCTTCTATGTAAGAAACTACACTGGGACATTCATTTTTGCAAAAACAAAGAACCTGAGAGTAGTATACTCTATCGAAGTTGTAGTTGTTGCATTGAGGTAGGGATGGAATATTGTGTTTTGAAGAATTATATGCCAGTTATACTATAAATTGATTCACTTACACTAAAAAACATACTAGATATGATTTGGGAAGTCTCATGGTATATTGCTATGGAAGTGAATAAAATCAATTGGTTGAGGGCTACTTTGAATGTGGACATGGAGTGTACATGCAGAGAGAGCAACATACTGACTAATAATTTTCTAATAATGTTTTTTGTTTTTCAGGGACACAACAGCTCACGTACAATTCATTACATAAGATTCCAAAAAAATAAAAAGCAATTATAGGTATAGAATAAAATCATATACCTATTCTAATAGTGATGAAATACCAAATTAGGAATTTTAATGTCAATTAGAAGAAACAATGTATTAACTTAAGAGGCGGCTAATAAAAGTGAGGAAATGTGCAACACAATGATCAACAGATCAACAACATGATTCACAAACAATTCAAAATCGGTGAACAACAATGATAAACATAGTTGCACCAAATTGAGTTTAGCTACTTATTGTAAGGTTTACCCGATTGAGTGGTATGAAAAATTAAGTATTTGTTGGATTTAATAGTGGAATAAGTTAGGTTATCAAGCTCAACCTATTGGGACAGTAAAGATTGGGTCAATCTTAACTCTATTAGATATCAGTTCAGAGAGAAAGAGAAAGAGAATAACTTATCTCAGTTAAACAAAGCTAGATCTATGAAGGAGGAGTTAAAGAAGTCTTCATGGGGTACGATTTGATGGCATTATTAGAATTTATCATGTCTTAAGTGAAATCAGTGCAAACTCAACCTCAAGATAGAGATGAGATAGGTTTCATAATGATAAGTTCGTTACAAACTCGCCATCAGCGTTAAGCTTCAATGGCGGCCATAAATGATCGAGGAAGATGAAGAGATTACAGCATTGGATAAAGCTTCTAGGACTTTCCATTTTTAGCTTTGTCTGCTTGTGTTTTATTTGTTGTTTTTATTTTATTTTGTTGGCTAAAATTGGGTTGCAATTGGGCTTTCTCGGATTGGGCCTTTTTTTACAGTCTTTTTGTTTGTATGGAAAAAATGGCTTGTTAGGCCACCTTTAATATTTTTTAAAAAAATCTAGTAAGATATATATGGATATTTCATGTTAATTTTATATCGCGATCAGTCCTTTTTGCATATGAATGTAGTGCTAATTTCTAATGAGCTATTACACAATATTCTATTAAAGTAATTTGTATAAATATATGTTTGTCTGATTATCCAAACTTAGAATAATTCCTCAAAATTGGTCATTAAAAATTTACCAAAAAGATGAAAACAATAATTATAGCAGCAATCCAAATATACACGTAATAAAGGAGATCACTACCTTTTGCCAAAAGCTATATATTTGTCAAAAAATATACTTGACTTGAAGGATTTTTGACTCGAATGGCAGGAAAAATACTGTTTGGCTGGTATTTTGGTAGTTAAAGTATCAAGGAAGGGTCCTATTATCACTTCACAATTTTTTGATACCTAAATTACTCTACCAAAATCACCCTTAACATCTACCCGATTTTGACTAACCATTGGCCTACCCCTAAATTTAGACTGACACAAAAGAGTTGTCTTATCCACACAAAAGAGAACAAAAAAGTTTCATTATCTCCCTTTTTAATGTTATGGGGTCCCATTCTCTTAAATGCACCAAAGTCTTAGCCCTATCTTCTCTCCATCTCTCTCCTTTTTCAATTATGTTTTCGTTGGTCCATTTCTCTCTCTTTTTTAAAACAACAATTATTTTTATTGCGATTTCTTTTTTTTCATAGTTACTTTATCAAATTATTTTACATGAATGTTTTTATTCAAGAAAGTGAGAAACTCAATATTTTACTCCAAACTCATCATATTTCTAATATTATATTATTTTCTTTTTATCTTATATTTACTCTATCTTTTTATCGTATATTTTAATGTGGCATATTTAAAATTACAAGATTAAAGGGCATTTGATAAATTTATCATAACTTTAATTTACGATCATAAGATTAAAAAATCTTCTTTATTTTCTTAAAATTTCGTACCAATTCAAAATCGGTAATTCTTTTTTTTTAAAAAAAGGAAATATATTCTATTTACTGCTTTTTAAGGAACGTGTCAAGCCAAACATAAACAAGTAAAGTGAATGAGGAAATACTACTTGTTCACATTACTAAAAATATAAAACAACAACATACACAATGAATTCTCACCTAATTGGGTCTGAGGGGGTAAAATGTACGTAGACCATACCACAACCTCCATAGAATTCACAAAAAGTATATGTTTCGAATTATGTGTCAATTTACGAAATTAATATATAATTAATTAAAAATTTTCCATTTTTTCATATTGTTAATTCCTTTTTAAAACTATAGATATTGTAAAGTTTCAAAAGTTCCTATATTATTTTTAATCTTGGTTTTAATAAATGAAAAAATAATAGAGTTAATAAAGAGTGAAATAGTAAATTAATAAAATATTCTTCTTATTTTTTATTTCTTAAAGAGCGTTAAAAAGAATGAAAAATATATGAAAGAGTAAAATTAAACTGCACTTGTCCTTTTGGAAGAGATTTCATAGTTTAAACTAATTAATCTGTCAAATACTCTCCAACATTAAAATATAAAGAAAATAATACTATCAATTAATACTTTTTTCATCCACGACATTATTGAATAAAATAAATATTTCTTTTAAAGAAACAAAATTAGTGAGAACAATTATTTTTAATTATGTAAATAACTAAAATTTGATTTTATAAAATAATATTAAAATATAAAATTAGAATTAATTAGATTAGAAAAATTAAATTCCACTCTATCCATGAATAAGGTATAATGGAAGAGAAGTAAAATGTGAAATAACTGGAGAAAATTAAAGGAAAGGTGTCATTTAAGTCTTGAATGAAGGATTGGTGACATTGACCAACTTAAAGGGTCAAACATAATTAGGAAGCTTGATTAAGTTAATTGTGTACTTGATTAATATTTTTAAAACTTTATAATATTTTCAATAATACAAATCAACCCTCACCCCTCTCTTCTCTAATGAACCATCTCTCTCCTTTTTCTTTCTCTCTCCCAACCAATAGTTATGTAAAATTTCTTTCTTCAATCCTCAGCGACTTCAACCTCTGGCGAAAAATAGTTTGACGAGTTCCTTTTCGACTTTCAACCATCAATCGGTGTGATAGCAGTGTTCTTTGGAGACAACAAATTCGAGTTCTTCATCGTCCCATTTCTTCTTTCACAGGTAAAAAATTATGTCTTTTTAGTTATGAAGAAAAAGAGAAACTTGAGCCAACTTCTCTTCTAGTATTGGTTAATAATTTCAATATTTCTTGCTTAAATTTGAAATATGGACTGAAGAAAACTCTAATTTCTGGCATTTCTTCTCTACTCTTTCCGGTGTTGAATAAAATTTTTTGTTGTTATTGTAGTTCTATTTGTCGAACTATTCATTCAATTTCTTGGTGTCTGTTGAGTTTTTTAAAGTTTAATTTTTGTTACTTGTGTTTGTACAAATGTTGAACAACAATATTGGTGATTTATAGTCACCATTAATGTTCTTAGTGGGTGTGTTGTGTTAGTTTTGATGGGCTGGTTTGTTGTTTTTTTGGTAAAAATGGTGTATTTTATATCAAACGATAGTAGTGTTGTTGTTTTACTGAACAAAATCTTGGTACTATTTTTTCTACAATAGATGAAATATCTGATGGAACATATGAACCATCTGATGCAACAGATAAATCTCTGATGCAACAGATGAACCATCTGATGCAACAGATGAAAATCTAATACAATAGATTAAAATCTGATTCAATAATAAAAATTTGATGCAACAGATTAACAGATTATTCATCTGTTACGAGAGACGACTCTTCTGTTCGAAGAAACCTAAACATTATTAACTGTTGATAATAGGTCCAATAGATAACTCATTTAGAAAAAGATGCGTGATCTATTTTTATTGTTTCCAATGGATTTTTCATCCGTTCCAACAGGTTGGTTATATGTTGCAATAGATAACCTACCTGTGCAACAGATAAGTAATATGTTTTTACTGTTTCTAAAGGATTACGCATCCATTGTAATAGGTTGGTTATATATTGCAACAGATAACCTACCTAGTGTAACAGAAGAGTGATTTGTTTCAACAGATAAGTGATTTTTTTTATTATTTCAAATGGATTACTCATCCATTGTAACAGGTTGGTTATATGTTGCAATAGGTAGCATACCTTGTGCAATAGACCAGTCATCAGTTTTAATAGATGAGTGATCTGTTTTTATTTTTGCAATGTATTACTCATCCACTGCAATAGGTTAGTTATATGTTACAACAGATAACCTACCTAGTGCAATAGATGTGTGATCTGTTGAAACTGTTATTTTACTATTGTACATATTAGATATATTGTTATTCTTTTTTAATGATACATTAATCAATTATAATCTATTTTATGTTCCTATTATTTTTAGATGATATGGCTCCCAAAAGAAAAAAAAATCTGAATTAAGTCTAAGTAAAGAAAAAAATGAAGCAGCTAGGCTATATCCACGACTCTATGAGTTTGCTTCACAAGCATTATCTCAATCAGAAGCTGAAGATAATGAATATGGGGAGGAGGAATATTTCAAAAGAGATGGTCCAAATGCTAATTGCCCTTCCACTGAAGAGTTGGTCAAAACCTTCAGCATTGATAGTTATCCTATGAGAATGCAGTGTGATGGTGCCACAGATTTAACGGGTGATTTTGTGGTTAAGTTAGACATGGGAAAATCTTTTAACTCCTTCAAAAAAATAGTTTGAGAAAAAAATTTGGTAGCTTATTTCAGAGACAGCTACTTTAGGATATATCTTGATTTATCGGAAGACAATAATGCTCGTTTCCAAATAAAAATGGTATATAATCTTCTCAAGTGTAAGTTTATGTATTTAAACAAAGATAAGATAGATGAGGTATGGATAAATTACTGTGGCATGCTTGTTTGTTTTGGTTGGAGGGAGTTTGTCATAGTTACTGGATTAAAATGTTATCCTCCTTTGCTTTCTCTAGTTATACCTATTTTAACCTAAAAAAACACCTTGCACACCCTAAAAAAACAAAGGCGGGTTGAGTGATCGTGATGACCTGGTGTCCCTTATTGGTCCAAGCTTCAAAAATATAAATTTGATAGAAGCATTGAAAGGTAAAAGACTTTCAAAGAAGTACAAGCAATCATTGTGCTTGGTTTGGTTTGTACATAATATTTTTTGGGAGAGAGACGTTAACAACAATATACAACTTAGTTTTATAAAGCTCTTCGAGGATCTTGAGGCATTTAACAGCTATCTTTGGGGTTATGAAAGCTTCAAAATGACTGTCAAATATTTATTAACCCCATTAATGCCAAATACAGTCAACTTATATGGTTTTTCATGGGATTTCATGGTAAATATTTCTTTTACTATGACATGATTCATTTTTTTATTCAATAATGTTTTTGATTTATTGACATTATTCTATAGGCTTGGGAATTTAAAGTCATTCCTTATTTGAGACAAGTGAACTACCAGGAAGAAGTTTCTTGTACAAGAATTTTGAGATAGTTATCGGCCAAAACTAATAAAAATAAAAAATTTCTTGATCTCTTCAGCCCCCCCAAAGGAAGCAGTAAATCTAATTCTAATTAAGTTATTTTTTAATTTAATGAATTTTTTAAATGATTTCATCATAATTCTAATATATGTACTGACTTCTTTTAGATTGTCCATTCGTGGCTTGTTCCGACCAATCGAGAGTGTAAGATGACATTTTTTCTTACTTTACAATCTGTGCAAACTTTATTGGACCCTAAGGTCATCGATAGAATAAATAAGGAATTGTTTGGAGCAACAGCCATCACAAAAAATGGAGGTTGGACTTGTAGTTGTTGATGATGGTAGTGGAGTGGTGCTGCTGTTTGGGCTAGTGATGCTCCTTTTATAGTTTTTGAAACAACAAACTATTATGATTATGATCATACTGGTCATACAGATTTTGCCATTTCTAGTAAATGTTTGACATACAAATGTCAAGACTGCAAGGCGAAACATGATAGAGTGATTAATGCTATTAATACATTAACTGCTTCTGTAATGAAAATGGCATTTAAGAGGGGTATCATTTCATCAAAGAGGATTTCATATCCATACACTCCAATAGAGATCAAGGTGCCCAAGAGGAGAAGGATAGAAACTTTCAAGGCATCATCAAGCATCGAAAAAAGTAAAATTGCAACTCCTCTGTCTTTGTCTTTCACCTTTGATCAATGTACAAGGTCCACAGGAGAGTATCATGATCTGAAAAAGGTGAATATATATCATTTGTTCCAACAAACAAACAAATAAATATTATTTCAACAAATGATACATCTGTTGAAAATTATCAAACAGATATATGCATATATTGCAACTGTCATCTAACCTATTACATTAGATGTGTTATCTGTTACAACATATGTCTATCTATTTTAACAAATAAAATAGGTATTCATACTATTTTAATTTTTACCAGCAAATGAGTCATATGTTACAATAGATTCATCTATTCAAAATTATCATACAACTCTATTTTACCTGTTCGAATTTTTCCCAGTAGATGATCCATCTAATGCAATAGATAGATAATCTGTTGTATATTTGTGATTAGCATTGATAATTTTGGCTTTCCAGGTGGATGTCATAGTAGTAGCTACTATTGAACAGCATAATATCACAGTTGATGATCCATCAACAACTTTCATGGAAGATGAAAAAGTGGAGTCTGTTAGTTCGGCAGAACGGAAGAATTATCTGTTTGAAAGGTTCAACATCTCGGATAAGGCTCCAAAAAAACTAACAAAGTTGATCAACGACTATTTAGAATGGATTGTCGATGGGTTGTTAAAGCATCATGTTGGTAGGTACATAAATCATTTTTAAATATATTGTTTTATTCAATTCTTGTTGTAAAAATATGACATTAACACATATAAATCATGTGGTAAACAAAATGATGAACACTACAAAGTGAACGAATCAAGTCTTGGTTTTGATTTGTTCAACTTTGTTATTGCATATCCTGGAATGAAAGATTGACTCTATTTGATGTCACTACCCCAAACTTCCTGGAATAATGAGGTTTAAAGGTCATATATATTTGTATTAATTAATATATTATTTAATTTGATCTGTGTATTAATTTTATTGTCATGTAATCTAAAATATTTGATAATATGTGCAGTACATCGATGTCATTTTATACTACCTACGAAAAAAGGCCAAGTTGCAAACACAAGAACAATACTGATACACAACAAGAAATTATTTTTACAAATTTTACGTCTATAATGCCTACGATAGGTTTTGTCAACAACAGCTGAAAGTTTCCCGAAATGAGGAATGCTTAATCAACATCATCAAAGGTTTTAGCATTCAAGATGGATTACCTTTTCTTTTGGTCGATGAAGTGTACATCCCAATAAATTATGGTGATGAATTATAAATGCACATTCAAGTTTATTACTCTTTGTCACGAAGAAGACATTCTAAGTCGTTGTCTGAGATACAAAAGCCGGCCAAAATAATACCTATTTACCTTTATATAAGTGGCTTTTTGGTCCTAAAGGTTTGTACTAATTGGTCGATGATTAAAGCATACCAAGAGAAAATGGGTAATCCATTTGATGTAGAGTATGTTGAAATAATTGCTCAACAACCCATTGGTAGCCTGTGAGTATCATGATTTAGTTTCATTTCAGAAATTTCACTACGCTTACATGAATTGCAAGATATGGATTATCCATTATTTTAAAATATATGGATTGCAGTTTTTTTGTTACCACTTATGTGGAGTATTTGGGCAATGGATTACAAGTACCAAATGATGGACTTGATGTCAGATTACTCCGCAAAAGATATTCTGCTCTTTTACGAAAATACAAAGAAGCGAAATATAATACCTCGAGAATCCCAACTATTAGTTGAACCATGATTCAATATCATGATAAATAAATCTTAGTGATTTGGTAGTTTTATGATTAAGTTTGATGTGTATTAATGCCTTAAATACGTCCTAGCTATTAGACGAATCAAAACATCCCTTACCGATTGAATTCTTGAGAAGGACATTGCTATAGTCAACTTCAAACAAGCATATCTCCCATTCTACAAATAATTTTTGAGCTCATGACATTAGATAGATAATTGAACTATCTTTCCATCGATACCAATTTCATCAAAATCTGACATCTGACGAGGAAGTTATGGCCGTTTTACTAAGCGATGTCGAAATCGCCTAGGCCTGACGGTATACCTGAAGGACCGCCAAGTCCTTGGTGGGCCATCAGTTTTCCTGTCAAGCCAAGGAAGTAGCCACTTTTTTTGACTATCGTGCGACGGCCAAAATGGTAGGCCACTAAAAATTAGATGGACCTTCAAGAGGACCGTCAAGTCGAGGCAGAATATCCCATTTCTAACCCCTGAGTGACGGACGATCTGGTAGACCGTCAGTAAGCTGAATCTATTACTGATCATGTTTCTCAAAAGATCTGACTGAGTTACGCTGAGATTACTTAGTTCCGTATCTAACGAAAAAGGTATCGAATCATGATTCCTAATTACTTGGAGAAATGAATGAATGATTAAGATGATGGATGAATACTTGTGATGATGAATGAATGATTGTAATGATGAATGGATGATCGTAATGATGCAAGAATGATTATGTTTTACTTTTATGTTATCGAGTCTTGGGAGTATTTATACCCGATAATAGAGTTGTTGTCTAGAGCCCGTATCAGTTCCTCGATAATTCCAGTCGAGCCATGATTCTCAGAATTCAGTGAACTATAGAACTCTGTATCCTCAAACAATTACAGAACTTAAGAAAGCTAAGTAATCTCAGTTATTTCCTTAATCTCCGTATCGCTAGTAATCTAGCCCTAGTCCTGTAAATCAGCTATAATCTAATAGTATTCAAATGATTTTATTCTAATCTCATAAGTGATTTGAGTAAACTATTCAAGATCTGTATCGTCAGTCAGATATCATGATTCGATACCTTTTCCGTCAGATACGGAACTAAGTAATCTCAGTATAACTCAGTCAGATCTTTTGAGAAACATGATCAGGAATAGATCAGGAAACTGATGGTCCACCTGATCGTCCGTCACTCAGGCGTTAGAAATGGGATATTCTGCCTCGACTTGACGGTCCTCTTGAAGGTCCATCAAATTTTTGGCGGCCCACCATTTTGGCTATCGCACGTTGTCCAGAAAAAGGGGTTACTTCCTTAGCTTGACAGGACAACTGATGGTCTACCAAGGACTTCGTGGTCCTTCAGGTCTACCATCAGGCCTGGGCGATTCCGATATTGCTTAGAAAAATGGCCATAACTTCCTCGTCCGATGTCGGATTTGGATGAAATTGGTATCGATGGAAAGGTAGTTCAATTATCTATCTGCTGGTAGGTTATGATATCAAAAATTATTTGTATAAAGGGAGATATGCTTATTTGAAGTTTACTATAGCAATGTCCTTCTCAAGAATTCAATCGGTAAGGGATGTTTTGATTCGTCTAATAGCTAGGACATATTTAAGGCCTTAATACACATCAAACTTGATCATAAAACTTCCAAATCACTAAGATTTATTTACCATGAGCTTGAATCATGGTTCTACTATCGGTTAGGATTCTCGGGGTATTACACGAAAGCACAAAAACTGTATGCAAGTAACATTAAAGATCCACGATGACCAAAGCCAAATTTCATAGCACCGGATGAAGAACAACTTATCCATATTAAGTAGATTTTTATAGCTTGAGTATGTCAAAGTAATAACCTCTCCTTGAGAATTTTTGTCACCAAAGGTTAAATTGTTGATCTGTTTGTAGAGTAGATCATTTGTACCCATAATATTTGTTTTACATTTCATTTATTTGTTGAGTTATTTCATGTAATTTCTGAAGTCTTTGATTTATTTTATATTGTCTATGAATATAATTTAATCCTTAGTTTTGAACTTATTAATTATAATGGAATACTAGATTCAGATATCAGAACAAACATTACATATGTTGCAACACACGACATAACAACAACAACAAACCCAGTGTGTTCCCATAAAGTGGGGATGCAACAGATGACATATCTGTTGGAAATTATCAAAAAGATTTAGACATATGTTACAACATGTAGGTTATCTATTGAAAATTCTCAAATAGGTCATTCTACTATTTTTTATTTGTTCCAATAGATTACTTATCAGTTGTAACAAATAGACTATATATTGCAGTAGATTATATATCTGTTGTGACAGATAGACTGAGAAACATCTGCATAATGCAATAAATGACCAACCCAGTGCAATATATAATCAATTTGTCACAACAGATATACTCCCTGTTATAATAGATAGACAATCTGTTGCATTATAAGAAATTCAACTTTTGTCAAACATAAAAATTGCCATTACATGTAAAGTGAAGTGGCTTGAAATAAAAAATTGTTATGGTGTTTGTCTTTGTACATTTTCTTTATACACATGCTCCAAGCATCTATTTAGTACCCCATAAGCCCAGACCTCTTGCATCTTTTACACAATGGCATTGGAAAGACCGACCATTTCTATGCCGCTTAGCAAATATTTGATGTATGCAAGCATGTACGGCAAGCACATGACACCGGTTTTATTTTTTTTAAGGTCCATGTCCTTTTTTTGACCTTTAAAATCCCATTCTTTCTTCTTCAACACTTTCGCTAGCAAATGATCCATCAGTTTACTCTGCCTCAATAAGCTGGTGAGCAACACCCACAATGGTTGCATGTGGGTAAAATAATTGCAATCATCAAAGACAGATAATTTGCAGTCATAAACCTTAATCTTTTCCTCTTCAAGAAGTATCTCAACAGTAAGAAAATGTTTGACTTCCAAGTTCATGACTGCGAGAATTCTCTTTGCCTTGGTCCATCTCTTGTCGTATGGATATGGCCTCTTTTCTCTAACATAGTTAATCATATCTTCATCCCATTGGAACCTAGAAACTAATAAATCAAATCCCGATTGAGAATTGATGCTATATTATGGAGATCATGGTACATGTTCTTGAAATTATTGTAGAAGTTGAGGGCAATTATCCTATCGGCAGCATCATAAGCATCCAGGTACGCTAATTGCCTGCCTCTTATAAGGTAGAGTATTTCATCAATATAATATGATATAAGAAGATAGTTTTTAAATAGGTTAGTAATTTTAAAGAAGAGAAACATAGTGGAAAGATGCAATGGATAGTCCATCTGTTGCTGAGGGTTCTCTAAATCTGTTTACAGATTACCCAGCTAATGCAACTTATGCAATAGATATTTAATCTGTTACAACAGAACCACCACCACTTGCACCAGAATACCCAGCTATTGCAATAAATTACACATCTATTGCGTAGCTTCTTCTTCATAGAGTTGATTAGAAGGCTAGGTTAGGAAAAGTAAACTAACCTTGTCTACGTACCACTTATGCATATTTGTCATACTCTTGAAGTCCTGGGAATCAAACATATGCATGGTGTATTCTTTTGCAGGTTTCTTCTTCTTGTCATACGTGGTCTATCGTAGTTCCTAACTCTCTTCATCACCAAGTGTCGCATATATGTCCACTTTCTTCAGTAGCCCCTAAACGTCAACAAATTTTAGAGAAGGAGGAGTTGTAATTTTTTTTGTTTTCAAACTAGAGAGTATTTGGCTAATTTTTCTTTTCTTCCTCCTAACCACCACTGTAGGAGTGTATGGCTCCCTCACCTTCTTAGATGGTATGAAACCCCTCTTGGATTTCAATTCGTCGGCAGCTTTAGCAATAGCCTTGAGTTTTTCAACGATTTTATCCTATCTGTCCTTGCATACTTTATATTTGCAATAAGAATATAAAGGTGAAGAGGGGTGAGGGGGACTACTATAAGGGTGGAAGGGACTGGTGTAAGGGTGAGAGGGACCTGTATAAGAGGTGATTTCATTTATTTTTGCTTGAGCATCAATGTGTTCATTATCACAACTAGCAGAAGCAGCATTAGGATGGCTTCCACCAACATCAACAACTCCATAAGAAATACCCTAGAAGAAGCACCCAGATCAATTGTTGTAGGTTGGTCATAAAGAGCTTCAATATTAGGCTGACCTTAACTTATTGCTCTTCTTATAGTTGTTACTCCTGCCAATTCCTTTTTTATTAACTCCACTATTAGGTATGCTATTGTATCAACAAGACCTAGAGTGATAAAAAAAGTCATCCCCAACTCCTACTCAATAGGTACGATCCAAGGATGCACAACCTATAAAAAAAGACATATAAATTTAAATCATATAATAATAATTTGCAGTTAGTTAGGTTACATGTTAACACAGTCAACTTATGCAACAGATGATCTATTTATCACAATAACTAATCTATATGTCACAACAAATTAATAATATGTTGCATCAGATTAGCCATCTGTTGCATAATTTACAGTAGATAGGTAATCAGTTAAGTCAGGTTCAGAGAACTAGAGCAACAGATGGTTAATCTGTTGTGAAATATGGATCTTATGTCACAAAAAATTACCCATCCATTACACCAGTTATTGTAGATGGGTAATAACTGGTGTACTACATCATCCATAGGGTTAAAGAGATCAGCATCTTTAATTCTTATGCTACTCTTTGCAACCAACCACCTAAGGATCCTTGGATAGGAAACCTCATCTAGGTAATCCTTGACCTACTTTCGGAGGGAAGAATGGCTTCAAATGCCCAAGCCTAAAATATGTAAATAGGAAGCAAGCAAAAAAAATCATAATAATTTTTAATATAAAATAATGGATGAGTAAACAAGTAGTGATTAAATTTACCATGAAAGCCCAAGGAAAGCAGTATAATATGATCATCTTTGAAGATAGCTTTGTCAGTAAATATTTGGCAGTCAAGTTGTAGATGGCATATACCCAGGGATTATCATTTTATTTCTTAAAATCCTCAGCAAATGCCAACAAATTATCTTCTATGACTTTCTTGATGTCTTTGCCAATATAACGGAATGGGCAAACCAAACTAAGCCCAATTACTCCCTATACTTCTTTGGTATAGTTTTATCCTTGAGATCTTCTATAAAATCCACCGCTTTATAGCTACGTCCAGCAATGTCCAACAACCCATCTATTTTTCCCTAAATTTATTAGTTTTAGTGAGTGGTTGCTTGGACAATGCTTTCCCTCTATTTGATGGTGGTGGTTTGGATGTCTTGCTTGCTTTGGACCTTTTTCAGAGTGTTTCCTTGATAAGAGGTTCTTTTGGATGATCGCATCTCAAGTATGTCTTTATGGAAAACTCTTTTAGGCCAAAACAAACCGGCATGCCACAGTAATTGATCCATATCTCATCCATATGTTCCCCCTCCTTTGAATTTTTATCATCCCCAACGTACTTGATCCTGTGCTTAAGAAGACCATATACCATACTCATATAGAAATAGGTATTGTGGTCCTTAAAAAGCTCAAGAAAGCATCCAAAGCAGCTCTTCTTGAAAAGTTCGTCTGTATTTTTATTCCTCATAATATTCCTAATGTTATCAAAAGGTTTTCCCGACTATCATTTGAGTACAAGATCACCAGTTGGTTTAATAGGGTCATCTATCAGCAACGCAACTTGAAACCTCTCAATACTAATTGTTTTGACAGCCTCATGCTGTGATTTTGATCTTAATTCATGCCTCATTGGTGATGCATTATCTTCTTGTTAATCATCATCCTCTTTCTCACGTTCTACTTCTTCCTCTTCTTGTTTATTATTATGTTGATCAGAATCTTCTTTCTGACTTCCTACTTCTTCCTCTTCTAGTTCATCTTGTTTTTCCTTCTCACTTTTATTTTCCTCACCAGCCTCTATATACCCTTCTCTACCTCCCTTTTCATAACTTTCCTCGACTTTATTTTTCCGTGAGTGAGATTGTTCAGGATGTCCCTCCAAATCCATTTGTACTCTAGCCATTTTGTTGGATGGTCAGAATTTGATCCACTTTCAGTTTTGTTTCTTTTAGGAGACATCTTTTAACTAAAAACAATAGAAAAATAAAAAATACATTACATTTGATGTCTTCATAATTTTTTAAAAAAAGGTAAGACAAATTTTAATAAATTATTATACATCACATTACAAAAAAAATACTCCAACGGATAACTCATCAGTTAGAACAGATAGGGAATATGTTTGAAGACCTATTTAATATCTTCCAATAGATGTTTCACCTGTTGCAGCAGATGGAACACCAATTCCAACACCAATGCCACCAAGACCAACAATACCACCACTAGGGGTAGAAAATGGTCGAGTTGAGCCGAATATGGGTGAATAAAAAATGGGTCATGTAAAAATGGATAGATTGTCCAACTCGACCCATATTTGATATGGATAAAAGTGGATAAACCCATTGGATAATATGGATATCCATATTATCCATAGCCATATCTTGGTGGATATTTCAGAATCATAAGTAAGATTATTTCTCAGTTGCAGTAGCATTATCTTCTGATTCTGAAGACATTTACTAGAATTAGCTGCCATTGCTTTATTTATTTTACTGCATATAGAGATTAGTTGGATGAAAAAAAGTTGGGAAAACATTTGAATTCTCATTTGGAATATCAACAGTAAAGGAAACTTGAAGTTCTTGCAGATCTAAATGCATAAAAATAACAACTAAAATAGAAAATTTCATAGTTTTTACATTAAGAACTGAAACATAGATCTAAACATTTGGCTAACTGATGCATAGTTTTTACATTAGGAAGAAAATTAGTTCCAATTTCGTAAGCTCTTAAATAGAAACACCAACTGCTAAGGTCACAATAAAAGGTACTCTGATCGAATTAACATCTCTTCTCTTGCTTGTTCTTTCTAGTCATGATTGTTCTCCCAGTCAGTCACAAAAAACCTGCATAGCGAACCAAACACATAAGTAGATAGCAGCGAATCATTTTTTAACTCAAGCAGAGTACTAAGTTGTCTATATTAGCATTAAAAATAAACACCAGAAATCAAATTACACTTCAAAACCATTAGAGGCACTATATAAGACATTAGATGCAAGCATTAGTGTTATCGTAAGAAAGTTTTCAGTTAAACTAAATTAACTATCAAACTATGCAGATCTTTTTCTATCTTAATGAGTCATTGAGGCTCGTAGAAGGTCAAAACTCCTACGGTTCAGTGCTTTGTGGCTTACCAAGAATGCTCAAGTCCCAATTCCTAGTGTTGTATGGCTCTTAGGCCAATGTAGTATGGATCCCAAAGTCTAACTTTCCATCTATAGATCGAGGATTTCTAGAAATGGATGCCAACAAAACTTTGATATAAACATAGACTTATCAGTAAAAACAGAGTAATGTTAGCCCCAAATCATCATTCTACAGTTAGATAACTATGATGATATTATTTTTTACTTCAAATATACCAAAATGACCTTCTATTAAGATGAAAAGATGTAGTAGCACCATCTCTTTCCTTTTTAATTTTTTATTATTTCTCTCTATTTTGCTACAGAAGTGCCATAGTTCCAGTCTTATACAAACACTTAGCACTTACAGAGGTAGTATATTGACAGAGCATGAACATAATATGAAATCATTCATACAGTTGCCTAATGAACATATTTAATGATCAAACACTTAATAACTCATTGCAGTCACACAACAGTGCTCGCACTGGAGCAGCATTACTAGAGAAATAATATACTCTCTTCGTCCCTCAGCTCAAGTACAGCTCAAATAAACTTTACCCCAAAATTCAAAATAGACCAACTAAAAAAATAAAAAAGTAACCTTTTTTTAATCTGTAGATCTGCTGACATTAGCATTCATCTTGAATTTCATATATATTAAAAGCAATAATAGCTGCAACAACTATTCCCAGATTCCACTGCTACATCAGATCAAAAAACTAATATTTCAAATTCAACAGAATATTAAAAGCAGCAGGCATACAAAAATAGATTAATTTAAGTGATCAAGGGTACTATTACCTTTAAGTTTCTCTATATAAGGTTGAAGGTCAACAACAATCTCATCTTCATCAAAATTGGATTCAGATCTGGATCCATCAAGATCTAAAATATTTTAAAAAGAAATAAAATAAGCTATTACAACTTACAGTTGATAAGGTATTAAGAATATGAAACAAATAAATGTGATAAGAGTAATTTACCATGGCCAAATATTGAATACCTAGTACACAGTATAGCCTCAATATTTATGGGAAGAATTAAACTTTAAAACTTTCTAATAACTCGACCTCCAATGCTAAAAGTAGATTTTGAGGCTACAGTTGTGATTGGAACACTTAATACATCCCGGGATATTAATAAAAGTTCAAGATACCTTGGCCTATTATCCTTCCAGTACCCAAGTACATCAAGATTCACATTTATTCTACGATCAAGATTAGCTTCCTCCAAATATAGATCTAGTTGTGTTATCCCAGGTGTTGACTCCAACTAACTCTGAAACACATCAAACGCCTCAAATTCATCAAATGGATCCCTTGTATCATTTATATCACCACCTCAAATATGTTCCTCAGTAACAAGGTTGTAAAAGGTACTAAGTACTCTTTGAACAATATTTCAAATTATCTTCGACGACCTTTGGATTTTCTTCAGCGGTATCAGAATTAAGTTTTAAAAAGCAAAACTTAACAAAATTTATCTTATATAGAGGGTCAAGGACCATAGCTATAGACAAAATGATGTTATATGACTTGTAGTATTTCTTAAACTTTCTAAACATAGAAGTGGCCATTTTACACATCATAGAATTTGTACATTTTTTGTGTTCTACCAATAACATTTCAATTCTCCATACATTCGAATGATATAGATTTGTCGTGGGGTACTTGCTTCCAGAAAATAAAGTTGTAATGTCATAAAATGGACTTACAAATGTAGCCACGGTCTCAACCTTTTTCCATTCATTTTCAAGAAGACCATGTGTAAAATCAGGATCAATCAAGTCATAATGATTATGTGTTTTTTGATATGCAAGAGCACTCTCAATCATTAGATAGGTGGAATTCCACCAAATAGGCATATCTTGACATAGCTTTTTAGAACATGGCAAACAAAGGATACTAAGGCACTCCACAAATTTCACTAGTCTTGTATAAGAATTCTCAAAATACTTAATACCTTCTCTATTTTTTCCAATAGCTGCAGTAGCCTTCTCTAAACCCGCTTCAACAATTAAGTCACGAATGTGATTTCCACAACGAAGATGAAGAAACTTTCCTTCTAAAACTAGTGAACGCATCAAAGATAAATGATTCTTGAAATTATCCACAACATCGTTATTGGAAGTAGCATTATCTAAAATAAGGGTAAAAAATTTCTTTTCAATTCCCCATTCTTTAAGAAAATCAATTAATAAATGACCTAAAATCGTACCCGTATGTGGAGAAGGAACATGTCGAAAAATCAAAACTCTCTTCTGAAGAACCCAATTTACATCTACATAATGAGTTGTAACACACATATAGACATTCGATACTAATGTACTCCATATGTTAGATGTCAAACACACTCTACTAGTTATCATTGCAAGATCGGCTTTTAGAAGTTTTTTTTCCCTTGCATACATATTCAAGATATCCGACTTGACTGTGTTTCTTGATATATGGCTCACTATTAGATTTAGATATGAATGTATATCCTTGATGCCGTTGTGTTATACAAACTTGAAAGGATAATTATTCCTACATATTTCCACTAAAAAAAATTCGATAAGTTTTTTGATCTATTGGTTCTCCATGAGACTCTTTCCCCTTCCCCGTGTCTATAGAATGTTTCAACATATGACGATTGAAATTTATTGTTCCAGATGTAGGATCCAACATATAATCTTGTTCACACAATGTACATTGGACTTTAAATTTTACACTACTAGAAATATCAAGCTTCGACCTAACAAAAGAATCCCACACAATGGATCTTTTTCTCTTGCCTTGTTTTAACATAGTTGAAGCACTTTGTTCGCAAGAATCAGCATTGGCCTCAATAGATATCTCTACCTAAATCAATAATTACATATTCAAAATATTCAACAATTTTAAGTGGAAGTAGAAATAGAAGCACATGAATAGTAGTTCATGAACAAATTTAAGAACAAACAGGTAAAATTACAAAACAAGTTGCACCAGCAAAATGTTTTTCACCAAAACAAAAAATCCAACCACCCTTTCAACACTATCATCCCAGAAATGGAGAGTAAAAATAAAAACTCAATAAGAATAGATTGAGAAGAAAAAGAGAAAACAAGAAAATGAACGAGAGGGAGGACAAAAATAGAGAAAGTGACTCACCAGAGAAGTTGACAGAGCTTGGAAGGTGTTGGTCATAGCTTGGCTACTATTGGTCGGATCCTAGGTGGTATTGGTCAGAGCTTGTCTTGTGCTGGTAGGAAGAAGAGGTGTTCGTATAGCCATTTTGGTCTCTGAAGTGCTCTTTTTTTGTAAATTGGGTTTGAGGGTTTATTAACCCATTTTATCCGATCAGTTATCCATATTTTGGGATATGAGTCAGACCATTTTAAATCTATTTTGAATGGATTGGATATCCAGCCCATTTTAAATGGGTTAGATTTGATGGATATCCATTTTTTAAACCCATTTTGCCACCTCTAACCACAACCAAAACCACCAACACCACTACTAATGCCACAAATACCAATACCAATACCAACAACACCACCAAGACCACCAACACTACCATCAATGCCACCAATACCTGCACCAAGGCCACCAAGACTGCAAACACTACCACTAATGCCACTAATACTAATACCAAGACCAGTGACACCATAACCAAGACCATCAATACTGACACCAACAACAACACCATCCAACAATACCACAATAGTCAACAAAACACTGTGATAAAAACTAGGGTTTTCTCGGGTTGTTCATACATTTTAAGCATCAAAACTCAAAATTGTTAACCCATTCTCAAAGATAATACAACTAAAAATCTTCTTTTTCATAATTAACTAAAATGACCTAATTTTTAGAATATATAAAAAATGTAAAACTCTTCTCAAAGTTTGTTATCTCTAAAAAAAGAGAAAATAACGAATACAAGCAAGAATGAAGTCAAAAATAACAACTATATGGTCGAAAATAGGAAAAATGATCTGTTTTGAAAGGTTAAGAAATATGTTGAGTAGTTTTTGTTTGTATTGTTGAGAGAAAAAGAAAAGAAAGAAAAAATAAGATTAAAATAATTAAAACATTTTTCCTGTAGACGCATGATTTGTATGGGTTGATTTGTATTCTTTGAAAAGAATGACAAGTTTTGAAATTGTTAATTTGGTCCAAATTGATATTAATTATTTTTTAAAATTTTAAAAGATATGAATCGATTCAACTCAGGGTGATGGATCGATGACTCGGGTCAGGAGTAACGTAATACCAACATCATGCAATTACAAAGACTCAATTGATGTTATAGTTGACCCTATGTACTCATCCCTAATTCTAGATAAATCAATTTAGGTATTATATTAATATTAAGTTAATATGAATCATTTCAACTCAGAGTGATTAATTGATGACTTGAGTTAGGAGGAGCACAATACCAATATCATGCATTTACAAAGAATTAATTGAAGTTGTAGCTGAACCTATGTACTCACCCCTAGTTATGTTATTCCATTATGTGGAATCAGTTTAGATCAAACATTATGTTATTCCAGGCTCATTAACCTATTAAATCCTTTGAAGGTTGGTTGAATAAGCTGCATTGAACAACACTCAAGAAAGTGAGTTTTTCAACTGTTGAGACCACTTCTTGAGTGTGCATCACTACGTTGACCTAAAACAAACATAGAGACCTTCCATTTATCATTGAAGCCTTCTAAAAAAAGTGTTCTTGAAGCCTTCTAAAGGCCTTTTAAAATGTAACAACTTCACAGAAAGATTTCCTTATCAACAAGATCATAAAAGAACAAGAACTCTATACTAACCTCAAAGATAAAAATGACAAACTTAAATACTGAATCATCAAGCTAGAGGTAAGCTTGAAAATTATCGGGATTCATATACTAAAGCAAGACTCTAATATTCTCCAAGATTTGTTGAAAGCATACTAAGGCAAGAAAACACAATCAATTATATCCATATTGCTAAGAAAGTATTGATACTCAATCTACCTTTTAATATTGTTTGTGGTTCCAAACATGGTAGTAGCAATAGACCTAATCAAAACCACAAACAACAAGGCATGGGATGCAATTTAAAATTTAGAAATTTCCGCCTCCACTTGAATCCTTATTTCAATTGTAGTTGTTCATGGCACAAGTTTTCTTGAGTTACTATACATCATTATAACCCTCGGTGTCCACAAAGCTGCTTTTTTGTTGTTCTATTATTTTCTATGTAGGTGATTATCCCGACCATGCTACCTAGTTGTAGCTCCCTATCAAAGTGTCTATCTGCACTATTTTTATTTGAAAGAGACAACAGATGAATTTTCATTACTGTATACACTTTCATATTTGCACTTGATTAAGAATTCTTATGTTTTAATTTAGTTTCATCAGCCAGATTTTCTAGAAGTTCTTTGGTACCCTATGTTTTCGCTTCAATTAGCTCTCAGATGATATAGTATTTCATCAACTCCCCTTTCCTTCACAAGTATTCTTCTACTGCTCCTTATGGCGTATAATCATCTTCTCGAACAACCCTTCCATATAAATTTGGGACAGGGGAATTTCTATTGGTTTTTCATTCTTGTTTGATGCAGTACAAGGCTTCAAAGGCCTTCTCAGAGTCCAATACACACTTGGAAAAATACTTGATGAAACATCGGTAGAACCCGACATGTCTAAGAAAGATTCAAACACCCTTGACAAAAATGGGAGGTGGAAGTTTGGAAATTACCTCAACCTTGGTTTGATCAACTTGAATGACTTTTCTCGATATCTTGTGTCCTAAGACAATTCTTTCTTTAACCATAAAGTGGAATTTCTCCCAATTCAACACAAGGTTTGTATCCATACATCATTCAATCACCTTGCTTAAATGTTCTAGACACGACTCAAAGGAGTTCCACACCATCGAGAAATCATCCATGAAAACCTCTATGGAGTCTTCTACCATATCCACAAATATTGACAACATGTAACATTGAAAGGTTATCAGTTCATTACATAACCCAAAGGTCATTCGCTTGAATGCAAATATACCATACGGGCAAGTAAAATCATCTTCTCTTGGTCATCTGAGGCGATACATATTTAATTATACCCCGAATAACCTTCTAAGAAATAATGCCATTATCGCCCGGCTAGCCTATCCAACATTTGGTCCATGAAAGGCATTGGAAAATGGTATTTCTTGGTCCATGAGTTTAACTTTTGGTAGTCCATGCAAACTCGCCAACCGGTGACTGGTCGAATGGTAATAAGATAATTTTTCTCGTTTTTAACTACCGTGATTCCACTCTTATTTGGGACACATTGCACTGAACTCATCTAAGTGCTATTGGATATTGGGTATATCACTCCCGCATCAAGCCACTTTATGATTTCTTTATTTACTACCTTTTGCATAGGCTAGTTCTCCACGCTCAGGACATGACCTTGCTCAAAGTTAATCTTGTGAGAAAAAATATCGGGGGCTATTCTTATTATGTCTGCTATTTTCTATCCAATTGCTCGAATGAACTTCTTTACCACCACTTTCAAAGCATCCACTTGAGAGGGTTTAAGGTCACTAGCAATGATCATTGGTAATATATCTCCATTCCCTAATAACACATATTAGAGATGGGGTGGTAGGCTTGATAATGGATGGTTTTATAGGTGAGCTTTCTCATTTTTTTAGATCAAGGTCCAATTTCACTGGGTTCTTGGTGTAAACGTCAAGTCCCGTTAAAGATGAACCACCTCATCATACTCTTATAATTCATCCCTTTATCAATTCCAATTCCAACAAGCTCACATCAATATGATTTGCCACTTCTCTATCAATAACATCAATCACCGAGATGACTTGCAAGTCCATCGATTACTTCATGAACTTGCAAACATTGAAGAATACTTCCTTATTATTCAACTAAAACTTTATCTCACCGGACTCCACATACACCAAAGCTTTCTCCGTAGCTAAGAATGGTCTTCCAAGGATAATAAAAACTTCGACATCCATTGCAAAATCAAAGATCA
This sequence comes from Capsicum baccatum var. pendulum, assembly GCA_030864225.1. Lineage (NCBI taxonomy): Eukaryota > Viridiplantae > Streptophyta > Magnoliopsida > Solanales > Solanaceae > Capsicum > Capsicum baccatum. The sequence continues at coordinate 116,688,514 of CM061560.1, forward strand.
CAAAGTCAGCCGGGAAGATAAACTGGTCAACTTTTACTAGCACATCATGAAGCACTCCCATTAGCTTTTTGATAGATCGGTCGGCCATAAGAAATTTCATTTTGGTACACCTCGGCTTTTCCAATCCAAGTTTACACTTGCTCCAAGATCGCACAATGTCTTACAATTTTAAATATTTTAATGGTGCATGGAATTGTAAATGCTTCAGGGTCCTACTTCTTTCCACAAATATTCTTGACATAATGGCACTACAATGATGTTTTATTTCAATTGTTTCATCTTCCATAATCTTATTCATAGATACCAAATCGTTCATGAATTTAGCATACCCAGGCATGTCTTGTAGAGCTTCAATAAGGGGAATATTAATGGATAGGGTGCTAAATTTATTAAAGAACTTGTTAAGCTTTACATCTTTTCCCTTTTTTTGAACACTTAGGGAAAGGAGGAGGCATGGGTATTGGTGTATAGAGATAATTTGACAATAATTTACCCTTTGCTCTCCCATCCAAATCTCACTTAGATTTGGCTCCTCATCATTGGACCTTTTTCTCTTTGCCTTTGTTTCTTCCCCACTTTGTATTTCATCACTTTACCTTTCCATGAGATACCTCGTTATTTGATTCACTTTTTCCTCTAATTATTATATGGAAGCCGAGTGGGATGTAACCATTTGGTGGAGCATAAAGAAATCACTCTTTATCTCATTTACCATTTCGTCAGTCCTGTCAACATTACTCAAGATTCGAGCTAAAGTATCTCCATTGTTTCCTTTTTTTTCTTCATATTGTGTCATACTTAGACTTTGACGGTTCCAACCTTGATTCCCATCTTACCCTTGAGAGGCAAAATAGATACCCTCTAAGCTTTTAGGTAATACATTCAACTTGCCATCGGTCACCCTTCCTCCGCACTCTCAAATAGTTGAACTTCTTTTACTTTTATCACACTTACACTTTCTATTGGGACTCCTAACATATGCTCAATTAGGAGTTCAAGGCATGACATCATCTTGACCATATTCATATCTTTCTCCTCCCTTTCATGTTTTCATCTTAGTGCACAAAAGATGAGAAGGGAGCCCCCACGGCCACCTCGGCTTCCTTTATGTCCCAACCATTACACAAAATTGCCACTTGATCCAAGACTTTTGAATCAACCCCATATGGAGAATTAATGAATTATCCACCAGATGCATTATCCACTATAGCCTTATTTAATGGATCCAAATCCCTATATAATATTTGGAGAATCATCTTCTCCATCATCTCATGGTTAGAGCAATTTGTGAGCGTTTCCTTGAATCTTTCCCATGCTTCAAACCAAGGTTCTTCATGCAATTGATGGAAATTAACTTAAGAAGGCTTCCATAAGACTTATCCATGAGGTAATGGACCCAACGGGTAGCGATCTTAGTCATAGAACCGCCTTTCCCATAAGAAAGAAAGGGTAAAGATGCTACTGGATGGACTCTTGCGATATGTGAGCAATATCAAAAGGAGCACAAACTTCCACAAAGCCTTTAAAGTGTGCATTTGGTTTTTCATGGGCTTGGCCGCCGAAAAGTCCCTTTAAATGGAGTAATTGAAGCATTACACTTGTGACAAAAAAACTCCATAATCTTCAGTGGACAAAATAAGAATGGTGCTCTCATGACCTTCGGTGACAAATCATTTCGAGCCATCCTTACTCATGATTATATGAATATAACAATGCTTACCTAATCAAAAATTATAAACAACAAAGAAGGTAAATTATACCACCCCAGGTATACCTAAGTAAACATCACACCGCATAAGTGAAATCTATATTCCATTTCCCAGCAATGGCGCCTTTTTGATAACGCTCAAATTACTCTCATTCTCAAGGGGTAAGGCGATCGTTTTCAACATCCCAACTCGCATTAGGGTCAAATCCATAAGGAGTGAAATGCGAATTTCAGGTCCTACGGGTGTTCCAATTACTAAAAGGATACCCAGAATGCAAACAAAAACAACATTTAATATAAAATTATGGGTTGGTTTGTAGTTTGTTTATAACAATCTTTCGTCAAATAACACACTAGTATAGCGCTTTTGACTTAAAATCAAGTTTGGATGTGATCTTGGTATTATGCCTACCTAAAAGTAATGAGCATGTGGGTTAGTGATGTCTTAACATGACTCTTAGTTATTAAGCGAGAGATAGGTTTTGTCGAAGGTCTTTATGGTTAGTCTTTCAACAAGACCACAAAGATATCACCCATTGGCTCTTTTGAGCACCTAACAAATGTGTTATTTATAATCATCCAAAACCTCAACTAAACCTCCCTATTTCTAGGAAAATACCTATGATATCACTTATACTCCATTTACACTTAGGTCTAAGATTGTAAAAGGTTGCAAACCACATACTCAATTGTCCAACATTGCTTTGTCCCCCTATTACCCTCTTTTAAGGATGCTATGGGTTCTCATATATTTACTTTCATCCCTCTTTTAAGGATGATAAAGGGTTTTTAGAGTTTGGGGTTTTCACCTATCAAACCCATTTAGAGATTTGGGGTTTTAACCCACAAATTCCAAATAGTGAACTCAAGTAATGGTTGAATCCATACTTAACAACTACAAAATTATGCAAATACACCAACACACACACACCATTACTCTTTAGTTCAACATAATCCTAAGACTAGAGAAATTAGATACTCGTGAGATACAGAGGAAGAATTATACCAAATAATTCATCCATGGCACTCATAATAATAGAGAGTAAAGATAATCTTCACTTCCACACTTCAGTTTCACCAACTTTTCCTATAATCACAAATACAATAAATATGGAAATAGATTTTTCCCTAAATTCTAGGGTTTCAACAATGTCAAGTTTTTCAATCTACACTATTGCATATTATCCATAGGGAAATGAAATTTGGGTATTCTATAGAAATTTGAATCAGTTGTCCCATTTGACGATGAACTTACTCATTAATTCTGCAAGGCCGCGATCATATAGCTCCTCTGCGATTGCAGCTATCGCAACCGCAGTCTTATCTATACGGTCATTGCTGGGTGACCTTGTTGATAGACCGTGATTGTAGTCCTCAGATCGCGACTGTGGTAACTGAGGTTGTGTCTGCTCCAGGTCTCCAGCTGCACTCCTTTGCTTCCATTTGACCCCTACTTAGCTTTAATCCACACATTTTTATCTCATCAACTATATGCCTGCAAAATATGGATATTAGTGCAATTAGTCATGATTATGTGTCCTTTATTCCTTCAAAACATGGTAGTGCACACAAATAAAGAGCGCAAATAAGTGATAAATTCACCACTTATCAACCACCAATACCGACACCACCAACAACTACCACCAACGACACTAGAAATACCATCCAACAATACCATGACAGTCAATGAAATACTATGACAAAAACTAGGGTTTTCTCGAGTTCTTCCTACTTTTTTAGCATCAAAACTCAAAATTGTTAACCCATTCTTGAAGGTAATACAATTAAAAGTCTTATTATTCATCCTTAACTAAAAAGCAATATTTATTAGAATAAAAAACGAATATAGAACTCTTCTCGAACTCCGTTACCTGTGAAGAAAGAGAAAACAATGGATATAATAGAGAATAAAGTTGAAAATAACAACTATGTGATCGAAAATGAGAAGAAAATTGATTTGTTGAGCAATATGTTGTGTAGTTATTGTCTGTATTGTCGAGAAAGAAAGAAAAAAGCTAGAACTCGAGATTTGAAATAATGAAATATTTTTCTAGCAAATGGATGATTTGTATGGGTTGGTTTGTATTTTTGGAAAAGAATGACAAGTTTTGAAATTGTTAATTTGGTCTGAATTGATCTTAATTATTTTTAAAAATTTTAAAAGATATAATTTTTAACTGTCTCATCATAACAAAGTGTATTAATTTCAACTGGAACACTGATGAATTTTAGGTATTATCTTAATAATAAGTTATTAAGAATTATTTCAACTCAGATTGATCAATTGACAACTCAGGTCGGGTGGAATTTAATACCAACATCATGCAACTACAAAGACTCAATTGAAGTAGTAGTTGACCTTATCAACTCCTCCCTAGTTCTTAAAAAAATTAATTTAGGCATTATTTTAATAATAAGTTAATATGAATCATTTCAACTCAGATTGATCGATTGATGACTTAGGTTGGAAGGAACGCAATACCAACATCATGCAACTGCAAAGATTTAATTGAAATTATAATTGACCTTATGAACTCATCCACAGTAATAGATAAATCAATTTAGGTATTAGATTAATAATAATTTAATAAGAATCATTTCAACTTAGATTTGTCGATTGACGGCTCAGATCGGGTTGAACGCAATACCAATATCATGCAATTGCAAAGACTCAATTAAAGTTCTAGTTGACCCAATGAATTCATCCCTATTTATAGCTAAATAAATTAAGGTATTATCTTAATAATAATAATTTAATATGAATTATTTCAACTCAGAGTGATCAATTGACGACTCAGGTCGGGAGGAACATAACCTATATACATTTAAATAAAATGAACAAAGAAGAATTTATAATAGATGAAAAAACATATGAAAATCGCGAAGGATTAAAAATAAAGAAAGTATTCTCTAATTTATGAAGGAGATATAAGAAAATAGGTGAACATATATATTTAATGTTAGAAAAAAAAGAATTAAAATTAGAAGATAAGCTGACAGTCATGGTAAGAATAGAAAGAGAAAACGAAGAGATAGATAGAAAAAAGGAAATAGATAAAATAAAAAAACAAACCACAGAAGAAATATGGAAAATAGAAGAAACTAAAAATCGTAGGATTGCTGAATTAGAAAAAGAACTACAAATGCTAAAAGATTTATATGAAAAGAGACAGAAAGAAAAAAAACAGATAAAGAACAAAAATTATTAATTGAGATAAATCAATTTAAAGAAAAATTAGAAATAAAAAAATAAAGAACCATAAACCAGTGAATTAGAAATAAATACAATCGATGCTGAAGAAATAGATAATTATGATTCGAAAGATAGTGAAACATATACAGAAATTCTAGAAAACATAGGAAAACTAGAAATTAATGAAAAAAAGAAGTAATTAATAAAGAAAATCTAGAATTAATAAATACAGAAGTAAATACTCTAAATAAAAATATAATATCCAGTACATCAGAAATAGTAAAACCAACCTATAATTATAAAAATAAGCTTAAAAGATATAATCCAAAGGATGAATATAATAAATGGACACCAAAATAAATAATTAATTATAACTTTTTAGATTTAGACTGTGTAATAGACACAACTAAAACAATACAACTATGGGTAAGATACATGTCAAAACAATTATTAGATAATAAAATAGATACAACAAATACACCAGAATATATAGAAAAGACATTAATAGGAACAGTAAAATTATAGTTTTTAAACCTTGCCGAAGCATGTAAAAAAGTATTAAAATCTGATACAAAAATAAAAGGAACATCAACACCTACAAAAATATTACCAATAGAAATATTGAAAAAAATATGAAATAGCTATAAGTGATGAATTTTGCAGTATGACAACAGAAGAAGAATAACAAAATAAAGAAAAAGATACGAATAAGAATTTAATGTTAAAATTAGCAATATGTAATATGTGCTATATAAATGAATATACGTAAGCATTTAAAGAATATTATTATAAAGGAACATATAATATAGAAGAAAGTAAAGAAATAAGAAAATTATATTTTAGTAAATTACCTAAACCATTTAGTTCAAAAATAATAAAGAATTGAGATGAAGCAAAAATAGTAGATACCCTAGGAGCAAGAGTAAAATTTTTACAACAATGATAGAGAAATCTATGTGAAAAATATAGAGAAGAAATAAAAATGGAAAAAACATTAATAAGAAATTTAGCATGTTGTAAAGATAAAATAGCACCTCAATTTGGATATGAAGAAAGATACTATCAGAAAAGAAAAAGATATAAGAAATATAAGATATACAAAAAATTAAAATATAAATATAAGAAACCAAGAAAAGATATTACGTAACAGATTATAAACATAAAATACCATATATAAAAAAGAAATCTATAAAAGAATATACTTGTTATAATTTTGGAAAACTAGGACATTTAGCTAGAGATTGTAAATTACTAAAAAAAAAACAAAAAATAAACAAATATCAGCAATAAAAATAGAAAATACAGAATATATCTAGATAGATTATATAGATTATGAATTATAAAGTGAAGATAGTATATATGAAATTTCAGAGGATGAAACAGATAATGAAATAGATAGTGAATTAGATGAATCAAATAACTGAAGAAGTATAAAAATTAACCAAATGACTGAAGAAGATATAATATTAATAACAAAGGCAACGAATATGGTTCATATACCCTGTTAAGATTTAATGACAGTTGTTGCTCATATTTATATGTCAAGCTTAGTGAAGGAATCAATTTTTGGTGGTATTGTAAAAAGATTCAATAGCGATTGGACTAACTTTTAGGGTGCGTTGGACTCTGAGAAGGCCTTCGAATCCTCCCACTGCTGTAACCAAGAACGAAAATCAATAGTTATTGCCCTAGCCCAAATTTATATGGTTGGGTTGCTCAGGGTGATGATTATACGTCAGAAGGTGCGATAGGACAATACCTGTGAGGGAAAAGAGGAGTTGATGAAGATTATATCATCTGAGAACTTATTGAAGGGGAAACACAGGATAAGAGAGAATTTGTAGAAAGTCTAGCCAATTAAATTGACTTAAAACATGAGAAATCTGAATCAAGTGCAAATATGAAAGTGTATCCAAAAATGAAAATCCATTTGTCGTCTCTCTCAAAGAAAAATAGTGCAGCTGGGAACTTTGCTAAGGAGCTACAACTAGCTACTATGGTCTGAATGGTCACCTATATAGAAAATAGCAGAATACCAAGATAGCAACTTTACAGGCACCGAGGGCTGAAATGATGTACAGTAAGTCCAGAAAACTTGCCCCAAGAATAGCTACAGTTAGAATAAGGAATCTAAGTGAATGCGACAATTTCTGAAATTTAAATTGCATCCCATGCCTTCTTATTTGTTGTTTCGATTAGGTCCACTGCTATTGACCTGATCAGATTCACAAACAAGATAGAGAGGCAAATTGAGTGTCATTAATTCCCTGGCAATATGGATATAACTGATTGTGTTTTCTTATGTTAGCATACTTTCAACATATCTTGGAGAAGATAAGAGGCTTGTTGTAGTATGTAAATCTCGATAATTTTTAATCTTACCTCCAGCTTGCTGATTTGGTCTTCAAGTTTGTCATTACCGTCTTAAAGGTTAGTATAGAGTTCTTGGTCTTTTGTGAGCTCGTCAATGAGTAACACTTCCTTCAAAGTTATGGCATTGTAAAAGGCCTTCAGAAGGCTTCAAGAACTCTTTCTTCAGAAGGCTTAAATGATACATGGAGGTTCGCTATGTTTATTTTAGGACAACGTGTTAATGCACACTTAAGTAGTGGTCCCAACAGTTGAACAACTCACTTTCTCCAGCGTTGTTCAATGCAAATGTAACTTGTTCAAAGCAACCTTTAAAGGATTTGATAGGTTAATGAGCCAGGAATTACATAACATTTAATCTAAACTAACTCTACTAATTATAAAGTCAAATAAGTTGTTGCGTAGCATTTAGGCTATAGGATTAGTGAAATTAGTTTAGATCAAATATTACGTTATTCTAGGCTCATTAACCTATCAAATCCTATGAAGGTTGGTTGAACAAGTTGCATTGAACAACGCTTCAAAAAGTGAGTTTTTCAACTGTTGGGACCACATCTCGAGTGTGCATCAATAAGTTAACCTAAAACAAACATAGCAAACTTCCATGTATCATTTAAGCCTTCAAAATAAAGTGTTCTGGAACCCTTCTTAAGGACTTTTACAATGCAACAACTTCAAAGAAAGTGCTCCTCATTGAAAAGCTCATAAAATACTAAGAACTCTATACTAACCACAGAGAGAGAAATGATAAACTTGAATACCGAATCAACAATCCGGAGGCAAGCTTGACAATTATCGGGATTCACATTCTAAATTAAGCCTCTAATATTCTCAAAGATATGTTAAAAGCATACTAATGCAACAAAACACAATCAATTATAGTCATATTGCTAAGGAAGTAATGATACTCAAACTGTCTTTTATAATACCCCGTATTTCCTTAGCTTAAGGTTAACTCTCTATTTATGAGTTATCCAACATAAAAAAATTGAAATGCTCATTATTTTTCATTTTGGAGCCTACCATTGGGTAGGAAACTGAATTAGCTTTTCAACGGTATAAAATTTTCCTAAATCCGATAATCGGGTAAGAAGTTATGGCTATTTTAAGTTTCAGTCATTAAACATCATTATTCAGGCCAGTAGCGCGACACGAAATAAGCCAAAATGGCAATTTTCATTTTTTAGTGAGGTACCGTGATACCGGCACATCACGCCAAAGCTTATTTTCATATTTGACAATTTCCAGTGAGCCAACGCGATTGTACCGCGTCGCGCCGAGCTTCCAGGTCCTATCCAATATTGCAACGCGATTCCACCATGTCGTGCCACTAGCCATATTTCCAGTTGTCATTTTCTAGTGGCTTGGTGTGATAATGGGGTATCGCGCTAGGGGCCAAAATCAGGTTTTTTAGTATGAATTTTTAAGTCATTCTCAGGGGTAAATGGGTATTTTTTCACGGCCCTAATCCATCTAAACACAAAATTTACCCCATAATAACCTATTATCTCATCATTTATTAACTTTATTCAAAGATTAAGTCAAACCCTAGCTTCAAGAAACCAAGAGCAATCTCAAAGGATTCACCAAGAACTTCAAGAAACTCACAAATTTAGGTTTGTTAGGTGTTCATCTATGAGTTCTTTCACCCATAGAGTCCACGAATCCATTTGCAAAATACTAGATTATTGAATTATGAATTTCCATGCTTGAATTAAATTGAATTCATATTCATGTTATTAGTGTATTGTAGTCCATGATTAAATTACACGTTTTATGAAATAAATTATTGTACGTGTTGAATTACATGATCTTCAACATAAACCCTTCAATTTGCAAGTTGATTGATTCAGCCATGATAACTATATGTTTTGATAATTATATAACCTAAGAATGCTCCCCATGTGTTTGATAAAATGCCTATGTGAATGAAATAGTGCCATTATAACATGATAGCATGTATTCCCCATTCATGTATAAGCAGATGCATTACAAGTGTTTGATTAAATGCCTCTATGAGTGAACTATGGATAAGTATACATTGTTATGATTTTCAAGAGTATATTATGCTTTATTCTTCATGCTATCAAGTACTGGGGTTATTTAATACCCGACAGTTTAGTTGTGTGCCTAGACCCAGTCTCAGTTGCAGAATCTCAGTCATGTCACGATCAGTAGTACTCTCAGTCAGTTATAGAACTTAGTAGAACTCAGTCAGTTATCGAACTAAGGAAAACTTAGTAAGCTCAGTATCAGTCTTGTCCAATTCAGTATACTCAGTTCAATGTCTTTCAGTTAGGAGTAGGATTTAGCACCGAGTGAACCCAAGGATGGGGGCTCACCTTCCAATAGAGGGTATGATCTCTAGAAGAAATACTTGCGTTCCAAAACTACGTATCCAGCGTAGGTTGAGACATCAAACCTACCAGCGGAAATTTGAAGAGGTGTTTTAACCTGCCAGATGAGGGTTCCACCGTTCTCATTAGAGTACCTACCATATGAGGGTAAGTCTTCAGTGTCTTTACTCATGGAACAATACTGACACCCTTCCAACTGGGGTCACAGTTTGGACCTTAACTCAGTTATCTTATTTGGGGCATGTCGGTTAGATGATTACCTCCCACAGTCTCAGTTTCAGTCTTCAGAATGGAACTCAGTTCAGTTCTATAGAATTAGGACTGTTATAAACAATCAACAGTATCAGTAAATTAGTTATCAGTAACTTTAGATATCGGTTATTCAGTACCAAAATTCAGGACTTAGCTTTAGACAAGGTTAGTCATAATATTCATTTATATGCACATTTGTGCATACTCAGTATCTACAGCAGTTTCAGCTATCCATTTACTCTCATGTTCAATTACTCTATATCTTGCATTCAGTTATTGTTCATACATATAAACCCTTGTATTCAGCCTTACCTCATCTAGCATACCATTACATTCCACGTACTGATGCATACTCTTTCTTTGTGCTAAGATGTGTCATATCTTAGGTTCGAACGCTCAGGTTCCCAACTACGCATAGATAGACTCAGATTTAGCCACCAGCAGTAGATTAGCAGTGAGTCCTTATCATTTGAGGATATTATTTTATTTTATTATTTCAGTAGACCCAGTGTTTTAGTAGAAGGAGTTAGTTGGGGATTGTCCCATCAACTCCACTTTCAGATAGTTTTAGTTTGAGGCTTTTCAGACTAGTTTTTAGATAGTATTCAGTTTTACAGATTATTATTTTAGATGATATAATTTATCAGTATTTTAGATGTTTTAAACCTTATAGAATCTCGAACTATTATTCTGCATTTATTAGAGTATCATGTTTCAGTGCTCACAACTGATATCAGTCATGGATTATCTTGTGGTCCTTTGGGGTCGTAAGCATCGTGTAGCATCTGGGGTACAGACTTGGGGTGTTAAAAACATGGTATCAGATCCTAGGGTTCAACAGTGTCCTAGAAAGTCTAAAAGTCGCATCTAGTAGAGTCTTGTGCATGGGTGTGTAGCGCGCCACACTTATGGACAAGAGGCTAAGAGATATTTTAGGAAATAGTTTCCCTTCTTTCAGTATTCATATTTTATGAGTGAGCATGAGCTTAAGTTAAACTCTTAGTCTAATCCGTCCTTTTCATTTACAAAACATGCCTCCTAAAAATACTAATGAAAGGAGAAACAGAAATCAATCAGCACCTCAGCTTGTTCAAGCAGATCCCCTAGACGAGTATGCCTCCCATCGAGAATTCAGAGTTGCATTCACTACTTTAGCCAACTCCGTAGTAGCTTAAAATGAATGGCCAGCTTCTTTTCTAGCTAATCCAGTGGCCAATACTGCTGTAGCCATGATTCGAGACTTCACCCGAATGAATCCTCCCCTATTCTCAGGATCTAAGTTAGAAGAGGATCCACAGGAGTTCCTCAATCAGGTCCAAAAAGTCACAGATATTATGGGAGTGACTTTCAGTGAGAGTGCTGAGTTAGCTATCTATCAATTACAAGATGTAGCTCATACGTAATTTAAGCAGTTAAAGGTAGAAAGAGGTGCAGATGTAGAACCATTAGAGTGGGAAGTGTTTGCTACTACTTTCCGAGAGAGATTCTTTCCCTTAGAGCGGAGAGAAGCCAAGGTGTTAGAGTTTATCAATCTCAGGTAGGGCAGTATGAGTGTGAAAAATTATTCCCTCAAGTTTACTCAGTTATCTAGGTATTCTTACCATGTAGTAGAATATAGTAGGTCCAGAATGAGCAAGTTCGTATCTAGGGTGTCAGATAGTATGATTAAAGAGTGTAGAACTGGAATGTTGATTAAGGAAATAGATATATCCAGGCTCATGGTCTATGATTAGTAGATAGAGGAGTCTAATAATAGAAAAAAAAAAAGAGGTATAATAAGAGGGCTAGAACAGGTAGCTTTAATTTTAATCAGCCTAAGTCAAAGGGTGGTAAATGTTCCCAGTTTTATGATAAATCTTCAGTTCCAACTCTGTCCTCAACCAGTGCTCCATTACCTAAGTTTAGGAATGGTAAAAGTGATAGGTCACCAGGCTCTAAATCTCAGGGTAGTGTTAGCAGTGCTCAAACAAATCTTCTTTGTCAGACATGTGGCAGAAACTACAAGGGTGTCTGTCGAGCTGGCAGTGATATTTATTTTAGGTTTGGAAAGCCAGACCACAGAGTTAGAGATTGTCCTTAGTCAGGTTCTCAGGGTAAGCATACTTATTTTTTAGCTCAGTTAAGTCACCCGAATCAGCAGGGTGCCGCTTTCAATTCCACCAGTGGGCAACGCCCAAACAAGCTTTATGCACTTTAATCTAGACAAGATCAAGAAAATTCTCCTGATGTGGTTACTGGTACATTACAGATCTTCTATTTACATGTGTATGCCTTGCTAGATCCAGGAGCTTCTTTATCTTTCATAACTCTGTATATAGTCGTTAAATTCAGATTCAGTCCAAAAATCCTAGTAGAGCCTTTCTCAGTTTCTACCCCAGTGGGTAAATCTATCATAGCCCGATGGGTATACAAGAACTGTCCGATTGTGATATCTCACAAAGTTACTTTAGCAGACCTTGTAGAGCTAGAGATGGTAGATTTTGATGTCATTATCGGCATAGATTGGCTCCATTCATGCTATGCCTTAGTTGATTATAGAAATAGAATAGTTCATTTTCAGTTTCTTAATGAACCAGTCCTTGAATGAAGGGGTAGTACCACAGTTCTTAAGGGTCATTTAATTTCATACCTTAGAGCGAGAAAAATAATATCTAAGGGACGTATCTACCATCTTGTAAGAGTCAAAAACTCTAACTCAGAAACTCTCAGTCTTGAGTCAGTTCTAGTAGTAAATGAATTCTCAGATATGTTTCCCAAAGATCTTTTTGGAGTTCCTCCCGTTAGGGAAATTGACTTCAGAATAGACCTTCTTCCAGATACTCAGCCTATATCTATTTTTTCATACAGAATGGTACTAACAAAACTCAAAGAGTTAAAAGAACAGTTGAAGGATCTCCTAGATAAGGGATTTATCAGGCCCAGTATTTTCTCGTGGGGCACACCAGTTTTATTCATGCATAAGAAAGATGCTTTTCTCAGAATATGTATAGACTACCATCAGTTGAACAAAGTCACAGTCAAGAATAGATATCCACTTCCCAAAATTGATGACTTGTTTGACCAACTTCAGGGTGCCAGTTGATTTTCTAAGATAGACCTCATATTAGGCTATCATCAGCTTAGAGTCAGAGAATGTGACATTCTAAAAATAGTTTTTAGATCTCGATATAGTAACTTTGAGTTTCTAATCATGTGTTTTGGTCTTACTAATGCCCCAGCAACTTTCATAGACTTAATAAATTACGTATTCAAATAGTACTTGGACATGTTCATTATAGTCTTTATCTATGACATTTTTGTCAATTCCCCTAGCGAGAATGATCATGTAAATCACCTCATAATAGTACTTTAGACTCTCAGAACTCATCAGTTATTCACCAAATTCAGTAAGTGCAAATTTTGGCTAAGGTTAGTAGCATTCCTTGGTCTTGTTATTTTTGGTGATGGCTTTAGAGTTGATCCTTAAAAGACCAAAGCAGTGAGAAACTAGCCTAGACCTATCTCTCTAAAAATAGCATGAGTTTCTTGGGTTTAGCTGGATATTACCGTTATTTTGTTGAAGGGTTTTTGTCTATTGCATCCCCCATGTCCATATTGACTCAGAAAAAAGTCCAATTTCAGTGGTCAGATCCTTGCGAGAAGAGTTTTAGGAGTTAAAGACTCGACTCACCTCAGCCCTAGTTTTAACTCTACCAGATGGTTCAGATGGTTTTGTTGTGTACTCTGATGCATCCAGAGTAGGTTTGGGTTGTGTCCTTATGCAGAGAAGTAAGGTTATAGTCTATGCCTCTAAAAAACTTAAGCCTCATGAGAAGAATTATCCTACTCATGATCTTGAGTTAGCAGCTGTAGTGTTTACCTTACAATTTTGGAGGCACTATTTGTATGGAGTGTATGTAGATGTGTTCACAGATCATAAGAGTTTAAAGTATGTATTTTCTCAGAAAGATTTAAATTTATGTTAGAGAAGGTGGTTAGAATTATTGAAACATTATGACATGAGTGTTCTTTATCATCCGGGCAAAGCCAATGTAGTGGTTGATGCTCTCAGTAGACTATCTATGGGTACTGTTGCTCATGTTGAGGAAAGTAAGAAGATGTTAGTTCAATAAGTTCATCAGCATGCCCTAATAGGTATCCGCTTAGTCGATTCAGTAGAAGGTAGTGTGTGGGTTCAGAATATTTTTGAATCCTCTTTAGTTTTGAGGTGAAGGAAAAGTAGGACAGAGATCCCATTCTTGTTGAATTAAAAAAGTTAGTCATAGATCAGAAAGTAGAGGTTTTCTCCCAATGAGGAGATGGTGTGTTGTGTTGCCAGGGTCTTTTATGTATGCTAGGTGTAGATGACTAGAGGCAATGAGTTCTTGCAGAAGTGCATAGTAAGCGTTACTCTATTCATCCAGGGGTCACTAAGATGTACTGCGATCTGCGAGAGATCTATTAGTGAAGTAGGATAAAGAGAAATATTGCAGAGTTTGTAACTAAGTGCTCTACATGCCAGCAAGTTAAGATTAAGCACCAGAAACCTAGTGGGTCCATACAGGAGTTCAGTATTCCCACATAGAAATGGGAAGAAGTGAACATAGACTTTGTGACGGGTTTGCCTCTTACTCATCGTCATCGTGATTCTATATGGGTTATCATAGACAGGATGACCAAATCATCTCATTTCTTTCCAGTACATACTTTTTATTCAGCTGAGGACTACGCTAAACTCTATATCAGAGAGTTGGTTAGGTTACACAGAGTTCCAGTATCCATTATCTCATATAGAGGTACCCAGTTTACCTCTTATTTCTGGAAAGCATTCCAAAAGGGTCTTGGTACCCAAGTTCACCTCAGTATAGCCTTTCACCCTCAGACAGATGGTCAAGCAGAAAGGACCATTCAGACTCTAGAGGATATACTAAGAGCATGTGTTGTCAATTTTAAAAGTTGTTGGGATGACCACTTGCCTTTGATCGAGTTCGCGTACAATAATAACTATCATTCCAGTATTCAGATGGCTTCTTTTGAAGCTCTCTATGGTAGGAGATACAGATCTCTGATTGGTTTCTCAAGATAGGTAAGGCCACAGTAGTAGGGCCCAACCTAGTGTTTGATGCCTTAGAGAAGGTTCAGTTAATCAGAGAAAGACTTAGGGCTACCTAGAGCCGACAGAAATCATATGCAGATATGAGAAGAAAGGATCTCAAGTTTGAGATCGGTGATTTTGTATTCCTAAAAATCTCTCCCATAAAAGGAGTAAAGTCGTTCGACAATAAGGGAAAGTTCAGTCCCCGATATGTCAGTCCTTACAGAATTCTCAACCGTTTTGGAAAGTTAGCTTATGACCTTAAGTTGCCTTCAGATCTAGCCTCAATGCATCTAGTATTTCACATCTACTTTCTAAATAAATGCATTGGTGACCCAGCAGTCATAGTTCCCTTAGAGGATGTAAATATTCAGAACGATCACTCTTTTGAAGGGGTTTCAATCCAGATCCTCGATCATCAAATTCACAGACTGAGGAACAAAGAAGTTCCCTTAGTCAAAGTTCTTTGGAGGAATTAGTATGTAGAGGGAGATACTTGGGAAGAAAAAATAGATATGTGGACCAAGTATCCTCACTTTTTCTCCGCAACCTCAGATCCCGCTTAAGGTAACAGTCTTCTTTAGCTTTATTCAGTCCATGTTCAGCTATAATTATAACTTGGTATCCATTACTATTGTATATTCAGTCATGCATTCATAAATCAGTTCAATCATATACTCATGCATCAGATATGCATGTTCCGTATAAAAACCTAGCTTGTCAGTAGCTTTAGTCATAAATTCCATGCATCAGATATGGATGTTCAGTGTAAGAGCTCAGTTTGTCAGTAATTCAGTTATGTATTCATGCATCAGATATGCATGTTCAGTGTATAAACTAAGTCTATCAGTGTCTCAACTTAATCAGTCTTATTCGAGGACGAATATTCCCAAGGGGGGATATTGTAGTACCCCTTATTTCCTTAGCTTAAGATTAACTCTCAGTTCATGAGTTATCCCATATAAAAATTTTGAAATTCTCATTATTTTTCAGTTTAAAGCCTGTCATTGTGTAGGAAATTTAATTATCTTTCAAACGATATAAAATTTGCCTAACTCCGATAACCGGGTAAGAAGTTATGGCTATTTAAAGTTTCAGTCATTAAACACCATAATTTAGGCCAGTAGCACATCGCGGAGTAAGCCAAAATGGCAATTGTCAGTTTCCAGTAAGGTATCGCGATATCGGTGTATCAAACCAAAGCTCATTTTCATATTTGTCAATTTCCAGTGAGCCAAAGCGATTATACCGTGTCGTGCTGAGCTTCCAGGTCCCATCCAGTATTTCAGCGCGATTCCACCGCATCACGCCACTAACCACATTCTCACTTGTCATTTTCTAGTGGCTTGGTACAATAGCGATGAATCGCGCCAGAGCCCAAAATCAAGTTTTTCAATACAAATTTTTAAGTTGTTCTCAGGGGTAAATGGGTATTTTCCATGACCCTATCAGTCTAAACATGAAATTTACCCTTAAATAACCCCTTATCTCATCATTTATTCACTTTATTCAAAGATTAAGTCATTCTCTCTCAAAAGGGGTTAAAGCCTAGCTTTAAGAATCAAGATCAATCTCGAAGGATTCATCAAGAACTTCAAGAAACTCACAAATTAAGTATGTTAGGTGTTCATCTATGCGTTCCTTTCACCCATAGAGTCCACGAATCCATTTTCAAAATACAAGATTGTTGAATTATGAACTTCCATGCTTGAATTGAATTGATTTCATTTTCATGTTATTATTGGGTTTTAGTCCATGATTAAATTTCATGCTTTTATAAAATAAATCATTGTACGTGTTGAATTACATGATCTTCATGATAAACCCTTTAATTTGCAAGTTGATTGATGTAGCCATGAGAACTATATGTTTTGATTATTGTATAACTAAAGCATGCTCCTAATGTGTTTGATAAAATGCCTATGTGAATGAAATAGTGTCATTATAACATGATAGCATGCATTCCCCATTCATTTATAAGTAGATCCATTACAAATCTTTGGTTAAATGCCTCTATAAGTGAACTATGGACAAGTATACATTGTTATGATTTTCAAGAGTATATTATGTTATCGAGTCCTGAGGGTATTTAATACCCGACAATTTAGCTGTGTGCCTAGAGCCAGTGTCAGTTACAAAATCTCAGTCATGTCACAATCAGTAGTACTCTCAGTCAGTTACAGAACTTACTAGAACTTAGTCAGTTATCAAACTCAGAAAAACTCAGTAAGCTTAGTATCAATTCAGTATACTCAGTTCAGTGTCTTTCAGTTAAGAGTAGGATTCAGCACCGAGTGAACCCAAGGATGGGGACTTACCTGCTAGTAGAGGCTATGATCTCTAGGAGCAATCCTTGTGTTCTAGAACTACGTAGCCAGCATAGGTTGAAACATCAAACCTGCCTGCTGAGGTTTGATGAGGTGTTTTAACCTGCCAGATGAGGGTTCCACCATTCTCATTAGAGTACCTACCAGATGAGGTTAACTCTTTAGTGTCTTTACCCATGGCACAGTATTGACACCCTTCCAACTGGGGTCACAATTTGGACCCCAACTCAGTTATCTTATTTAGGGCATGTCGGTTAGATGATTACCTCCCATACTCTTAGTTTCAAACTTAGAAAAAGAAAACTTAGTTCAGTTCTACAGAATCAGGACTGTTAGATACAGTCAACCAGTATCAGTAAATCAGTTATCAGTAATTTCAGATATCGGTTACTTAGTATTAGAATTCAGGACTTAGCTTCAGACTAGCTTAGTCACAGTATTTATTTATATCCACATTAGCGCATACTCGGTATTTATAGTAGTATCAGTTATCCATGTACTCTCATGTTCAGTTACTCTATATCATGCAGTCAATTATTGTTCATTCATATAAACCCTTACATTCAGTCTTACCTCATCTAGCCTACCAGTATATTCCACATACTGACGCATACTCTTTCTTTGCACTATAATGTCTCATATTATAGGTTTGGATGCTCAGGTTCTGGACCGCGCTCTGATTTAGCCAGCAACAATAGATTAGCAGTGAGTCCTCACTATTTGAGTATATTCTGTTATTTCATTATTTCAGTAGAATCAGTATCTCAGTAGATGGAGTTAGTTGGGGATTGTCCCATCAACTCCACTTTCAGACAGTTTTAGTTAGAAGCTTTTCAGATAGTATTTAGTTTTACAGATTTTTATTTCAGACAATATAATTTATTAGTATTTCAGTTATTTTGAGCCTGATGGCATCTCATTCTATTATTCCACATTTATTACAGTATCATGTTTAAATGCTCATAGCAGATATCAGTCATGGGTTAGCTTGTGGTCCTTCAGGATCGGAAGCACCACATAGCATCTGGGATATAGACTCGGGGAATTATATATTTCAATCTTGTTTGTGGTTCCAACCATATCAATAGTAGTGGACCTAATCAGAACCACAAACAACAAGACATGAGATGCAATTTAAAATTTAAAAATTATCGCCTCCGCTTGAATCCTTATTTTAATTACAGCTATTATTGGAATAAGTTTTCTTGACTTACTGTACATCATTACAACCCTTGGTGTCCGCAATGCTAATTTCTTGGTATTTTGCTATTTTTTATATATCTGATTATCCCGACCATGCTACCTAGTCGTAGATCCCGATCAAAGTGTCCATCTGCACTATTTTTCTTTGAGAGAGAAAACAAATGAATTTTCATTATTGTATACACTTTCATATTTGCACTTGATTCAGATTTCTCATGTTTTAATTTAGTTTCATTGGCCAGATTTTCCAGAAGTTCCTTGGTACCCTATCCTTCCGCTTTAATTAGCTATTAGATGATATAGTCTTTCATCAACTCCCCTTTCCCTCGCAAGTATTCTTCTACGGCTCCTTCTGACATATAATCATCTTCTCGAACAACCTTTCTATATAAGTTTAGGACATGATAATTTCTATTGTTTTTCCATTCTTATTTGATGCAGTGCGAGGCTTCGAAGGCCTTTTTAGAGTCTAATGCACACTTGAAGTTAAGTCCAATCGTTATTGGATCTCTTTAATGACACCAAATATTAATCCCTTCTTAAAAATTAACACCCATAAACAAGAGCAACAACCATCATTAATTCGTAACAGGGTATCAGCACCATCTTCATGGGCCCCTCAAACTTATCAATTCGAACCTATCAAACTTAACTGTACAATGCAGAATCTTGTTTGAATGATCAATGCCTAATCGGTTAAGAACTGCATTCACAAAAAATCATTGTACTTTTTGTGTGTTGTCTCGATGACCTTATAGTAATACATTACTCCCATACATGAAAGTGGATCCATCCATCTGCTCGCACCTTATTTTTCCTAGCCTATCTATGCCTTAATTTTAATAAATAGATAACTAACTTGTTGCGATAGATGACACATCTGTTAAAACTATTAAATAATTATAGACATTTGTTATGATAGATGATCAATCTGTTGCAATAAATGATATCTATTGGAAAAATCAAACTGAAATATCCATTTGATGCAACAGTAGTAGGTTATATTTTTTCTTTTAGTGTATGCATTTTCTTTTTTTATATTGGATCTACCCAAGGGTATGTTTTTTTATTGTATATATTTGTATATAATGGATTCAAAAATCTATGTTTGATCAACTTTGAATTTTTAATTCTTTTTCAATATTTAATTTTCATTTTTGTCTATTCTTTAGTAGTAGTAGTAGTAGGTTATATTTTTTCTTTTAGTGTATGTATTTTCTTTTTTTATATTGGATCTACCCAAGGGTATGTTTTTTTATTGTATATATTTGTATATAATGGATTCAAAAATCTATGTTTGATCAACTTTGGATTTTTAATTCTTTTTCAATATTTAATTTTCATTTTTGTCTATTCTTTATTCTCAACATGTCGAATGTTGGAAGTTGAGATTGAGCATTTGTGGCAATGGATGAACCATATGTTGCAACAGATGGTTAACCTATTGCGACAGATGGATCATATACTGCAACAGGCAATTATTAATAAAAAAGGGTTATTGTTATTGAGAGGGTGAAAAGTCATGACTTTTCGATTATTTAATATAAAAAATAGTTCATAAATAAATAATAAGGAAATAAATGATACACACAATTTATAATCGTAAAAGAACGATTATTTAATTTTAATAACTGATCGTGACTTTTCACCATTTTTATTTTTGAATCTATTTTTTAATTATTTATTTATTATATAATAAAAAAGTCACAACTTTGGATTAATTAAGGTATATGATAATTGTTAAAAAAAGATGAACAGTTGTGACTTTTTGTCTAACACATTCAAAATATCTAATGCCTCAAATTTCCCGTTTGTTGCGACTGATGAATCAGCTGATAGAAGAAATTAAAAAAGCTCCTAATAAAGATGGTCGATTTGTTGCAATAGATGGTATATCTGTTGCCACAGATGGGTTATCTGATGCAATAGATATACATTCTGTAGCCATAACTCAATAAAAATGGTTATTATTTTATTAAAGAAACTATTATTAAAATGGTGAGAAGTCTTCAATTTTTTAATTGAGAAAAAGGTTATTTAAATTTAAGAACTAATTACTAATAATAAGCTGAAAAGTCATGACTTATCACAATAATAAAAAACTCACCAACTTGATTTAATTAAGTCATTTCTTTTCACAGAAAACAACAAGAAAATTAATGAAAAATTGAATTTATAATTGTAAAAAAATATAAATTTAATTTGAATAACCGATGCTAATATTAAATAGGCGACAAGTAGTGACTTTTCGCCATTTTTGTTTTTAAATCTATTTTTTTTATTTATATAATAAAAAAGTCACAAAATTTGGATTAATTATATGATGATTATTATAAAAAGAAAGATTATATGCTACAAAAGATAGATTATCTTATGCAACATGTTGTCAATTTATTGCAACAGATGGTATATTTGTTATCACAGATGGATTATCTGATGCAATAGATATAGAATCTGTTGTCAAACTCAATAAAAATGGTTATTAGAAAAAACTAATTGATAATAATAAGTTGAAAAGTCATGACTTATCACAATAATCAAAAAGTCATTCAGGAACTTGATTTAATTAAGTCATAATTTTTCATAGTAATCAAAAAGTCACCAATTTAAATGTAATTAATAAATTGAGGTGAACAGTTACGTCTTTTTGTCTAACTCATTCAAATTCAATTCTCTATAAATAGGTCCATCCTTACTCACTTGTTCATTCTACTCAACTCTATTTATTTCTTGCATCTTGTCTTTCATATTATACTTTCAACCACTTTCTCTTCCCTAACTTAGGTAAGTTTTTTTCTTATTTTTGTGTAAATATACCTAGTTGGTAGTATACGTTGTATTACATTCGGATTCTTTTCTTTACTATTATTTTTGAATTTTTTGTCAATTTATGTGTGTTCTAGTTATGGCTGGTCCAGTGTGGGACGTTGCTTTTCTACAAGACGTCGTGCAGGAACTTCGAAGGTAGGTTTATGACCTGCAGTGGGAGTTGGGCACCATAAGAGAAAGGATGCTCTAGGAGATTCGCAGGCTGAGGAGGGCCTTGCTGCTGTCGGTTGAAGATTGGTCAGGTGGCGATAATAATATTAATAATAATAATAACAACAACAACAACAACAATAATAATAATAATAATAACGATAATAATAATTAGATTATTTTTTTCTTTTAGCCTATGTATTTTTATTTGTTTTTGTTTATTAAAAAAATTTATGTTTGATCAACTTTAACAATTTAATTCTTATTTAATTTTTATTGTGTCTTTCTTCTTCTCAACAAACATGTCGACGATTAAGGAATAATTTGAATCCAGTAGCAATAGTAAGAGCTGAAATATATTGGTTATCTGTTGGGTTTGTGGCAGGATCTATATTGTGTTGTTCCAAATAGATTATTCAATTATTGTAACAGAATAATTATCTGTTGTAGCAAATAAATAGTTTGTTGCAACAGATTACTCATCTATTGCAACAGATAAGTAATATGTTGCAACAAATAACTAGTCTGTTGCAACAGATTACCCATCTGTTCAATTCATGTTACAGGCACTATAGGATCATGAACATGAATCCAACATATGAGTCTTCTTTTGCAACAGAATATTTATCTGTTGCAACAGATTGAGTGATCTGTTTAAATTGTGGACTTTTATGTTGTATTCATGAACGGGTTCTATCCATTATTGAAAACAAGCATTAGCAGTGTACCTAGATGATAAATTCAACGAAAAATCATAATTTTACTTCCCAAAGTCACCTATTAAGTAATGACAAAGTGGAAAGTGACGTACGAAATAAAATTTCACCTAAAAAATTGGTAGAGTAGTGGTAGCAGCGGTAAAAACAACAACAATGGCCGACAAGAAGAAGATGAAGATGATAATGAAGTAGAAGATGATGATAATGGAGCAGAAGATGATGAATAAAAAAACAACAATAATGAACAACAAAAATCATGAAGAGAGAGAAAACAACAACAGATGAAAAGAGAGAGAAACGTGTCCTTTTCCTTCTGTTTCCCATTATATTAACTAACATTTGGATCAAAGTATAAATTTAAAAACTTGTGGGTTATTCTTAAATTTCTTCAACTTTCTTAATCTATAATAAAGTAATTGTCACCTCCACTTAATTATTAAAACTTAAGTCACCTATAGCTCATTTTCAAACTCTTTTGTCACTTTTAGCTCAAAGCCCCAAGTAACTAACAAAGAAAAAGATGAAAAAGCTTGAACCAAATGAAAAAAGGTTAAAAAGGTTGAGAGAAGGGACATTTTTGCCCACTTTTCTAACAATGGGACCCATCAAAACATGTGGCAAAATTGTATGGAACCTCTTACAACTCTTGTCTGTCACATCATATTTAGTCCTCATGCAAAGTGATAAATTTTTTCTAAAATGTGAAGAACTATATTGTCTCTCTATTTCAACCCTTTTTTGCTTTTTCTATTTAATCCTCGTCTAATGTTTTTAGATAATTTTTATTTTGAATTTTTTTCATCCATTTTATTTATATCATGCATATAGATCTTCTTTATTAGATAATATAGATTTTCATCATTTGATAATTTGTACGTATATTTTATTTTTAAATTTTTATTATATCAAGATGGGAGAAAAGAAAATGAAAAGAAATTACAAAATGAGAAATTAAACTCTCACCAATATGATAAAAATTTAAGTTGCCAATTAATTTACACTAAATTCCTCTTTTGATGTATATATAAATCTTGATTGGTCAGTTTTTTGACTTATCAAATCAAGATTATTAAAATTTTGTATTAATTGCAACACAAACTCAAAAACTTTATTCTTTTATTAGCTTAGAAAAAACAAAAGAAAAAGGCAATTGCAATTTTTCAAGAAAAAATGTGAGTATAGTCTATTTCAAAAATTTAATGCAACATGTTATTTTTTATTATTAAATTCATATATTGTGACATTTTTATATTATTTAAATTATGAGATATGTAGTGATGAAGCTTAGCTACATCTTTATAGGACTCTAAGAATGCCAAGTGTATTCCCTTTAATTAGTGGTTTTGATCGTTATCTTTACCTAAAGAGCCATAGAAATAAATCTAACTCTTTATATTGGTAATCTTTTGGTTGACAACATTTTTACATCTAAAATATTTTATTGAATTAATTGAAGATAAAATGCCCTGAAACAAATAGCACGAAAAGGAAAATCAAAATTTACGAACAATTGAGGGACCAAAACATCCTTCTTCCTGATATTACCAATATATTAAAATCTTTACACCATCACTATATATTTAACTTAAATACAAAGAGATTCAGTACTCCACAGTTTTAAAAACCCTCAGTATCAAAATATTTATCATAATTTTTTAAGTTGAATAATGTAAACTTTGAACAGTATTTTAAGATATATTTTTTATCATATTAATATAAGAAAGATTTCAATTTATGGTACTTTACGTAAAGTTTTTAAATATCTAAATTTTAATTCTACAATATTGAATTAATCTAATCTAATTTAGCTTTGAAAATTACTACATCTGTCCATCTTCACTTGTCTATATTACTAAAAGTACTATCCAGTTATACTTGTTTAGTTTAAAAATCAATGAATTGGTTTATCTTTTTGTGCCCATTTTATCCTTGATATTAAATCTATTCATTATACCTAATGTATTTTTCAAAACATTAACAAATTTATTATATTCAAAAGGTGAAAATAAAATTAGTCTATATTTATTATTTTTTATGATATTTATCTAAGTCGATGAGTAGTGAATAATATTGTTGGATTAAGGGAGCAGGGGCGGAGCTAGATAATAATGAGAGGGTTCATCCGATCTGTCTTTGGTGAAAAATTATACTATTTATATATGTTTAAAATTATTTTCATTTATATATTGCAAATGTTAAATCTACTTCGATTAATTTTTTTATTCATATTGTTAAATTTTAAACCCATGACTTAAGATGTTCCTCCACCATTGCGAGAGAGTGGTTAAATTGACCCATGCAAATGAAAACAGTAGTAGTAATTTGGATGAGTTCTCTCACTCACACACAAAGCTTTCATTTCGCCAATATGGTAAAAAACACCTCAATTTTCATGCAATAATTGGAGATAGGAAGAACAACAATAAATGTATTAATAAGACTTTTACTGTAGTGTACTTCAAATCAAACTAAAAAAAATCAAGAAAATCAAATAATCTAATTTTATTATTTGGATATAGCTCATTAATACAAAAATTGACAATCTTAATTTGATAAGTTAAAAAACTGACCAATCAAGACTTACATACACATCAAAGGAGGAATTTAGAGTAAATTGATTGGCAACTAAAAATTTTAACATGTTGGTGAGAATTAAATTTCTCTTTTTGTAATTTTCTTTTATTTTCTCTTCTCTCATCTTAATATAATAAAATATTTAAAAATAAAATATATTTTCTAATTATCAAATGAAAGAAGATTTATACACGTGTTATAAACAAAATGGATGAAAAAAAATCAAATAAAATTTATCTAAAAAATTAGACAACAGAAGAATTAAATAAAAAAGGAAAAGGGTTGAAATGGAGAAAAATCGGTTCATGAGTAAAAGAAGGAGAGAGAGAATAAAGGGTGAGAGGAGTTAACATAGGTGGGACCCACATATTTGTAAGCCAAAAATAATCCCTCCCATGGGCCACACCATGTCATATTTGTGCCTCTACCATCACAAAATTTTCTGCTTGAGCCACTCTAATTTTTTGACAAGTGCTTTAATGGGTGATATTTTGTCAACTCATCATCTCTCATTCATTTCTTTAAAGTTCTTCTTTTGAGTTATCACATTTTTTTTATTAATATTTTTTTCTTTTTCTCTCTGGTGCTCTTTCGCCTTAATAGATATTTTATATTCAACTTCAGCATAATTAAAGAACTAAAAATAAATTATTTTGAATATAAATTAGGTTTTAGAATTATCAAAATATAAATTACTCTCTCCTTCCAAATTTATATGTGTTACTTTGACTTGACACGAAATTTAAGAAAGAAAGAAAAATTTAGTTAACATTTAAAAAATTTTCATCATGATTTAATGAAAAAAATATGAAAAAATATTTAAGTTAAAAATATGAAAAAAAAAATGCTTCAAAGTTTTAGTTAACATGATTGTTAGACTTCTAATAACTCAACTTCACTCTTATGTATATTTTAATAATTTATTTTCATGAGATGAAGTGAAAAATAATTTAAAAAGATATTAGCTTTGATTTTTTTTTTTTGAGTTCAATTTTGACCAATTATAAATATATTTTTTAGCCAAAATATATCAAAATAATTTAAATTTTTAGTCAACATAGTTATTAACTTCTAACAGCTTAATTCACTCCTATGTATATTTTTAAGGTGGAAAACTTTCAAAAAATAGCCTAACTTTCTGCATATTGGGGGAGCCCATAATCTAACTTCAAAATTATCATATGTAGCCGATGTATCAATTGTATGCAACCGGCTTTATTCACTATGAGATATAAATACAATGAGAGCAATTACATGCAACCTTTTTCACTTTTTTCCTTTTTGTTCTTCTCTATTTTAGTTTTCTTTTTTCTTTTTTTCTTTTTGTTTTTTCACTCTCTTCTATCTCTAACTTCTATTTCTCTTTCTTTTTTTTTTTTCAAATTTTTTACTTTTTAGGTACTTTTTGCTCATTTTTTTTCTATTTCGCATTTTCCCTCTTTTATTTTAAATTTTTTATTGTTATTGTACTTTTTCGTCAATTTTTTTTCTCTTGTGTGTTTTTCCTTCTTTTTTTTTTTTTTTTCTCTTTTCCAATTTTTTTTTTCTCTCTTCTATCTCTAACTTCTATTTATCTTTCTTTTTTGAATTTTTTCATTTCTTTTTTATTATTTTAATATTTTTTTTTATTTTTTTTTTGTTCTATTTTACATTTTTTTGTATGTTTAAAAAATCTGGCTACGTCGAGCATAAATCATGAATGATAACAAAAATAACATAATCACTTATTGTATCTGTATTTTTAATTTTTACTAACTAATTATTTTTCAGAGATAAAATAATTATGACTATACTTTATAATTTTAGTGAAACAATATAAAATACTTCAAAAAATTACAATATAATTTAACTAAAATAAATTTATATTTTATCGCGACTGCCTATTCTCGAACTCGTGTCTCAATGATTATAAAATTTTTGATCAGTTTGTTAGAATAACATTATATGACGATCTCAAAAATTCTTATTTATTTACTTTGCATGCACTTGAATTTTTAGTCAAACCTATATAAACTCAACATGTGAGTTATTTGGAGTCAAGATAAAATTTCTACACAATTTTTTTTAAGTCAAACTTAATCAATTTCCAATTGAATATCACGTTGATAACCATCAATTGAATTGCTATTTGAAGGTGATTTTATTTTGTTTATAAACAAAATAAAAATGAATTTAACTTTAAAATAATCATATTATTTATTAATTACCATATAATTAAATTAATTTAGTGACTGAACTATCACTATTTTCAATTCCAAAAATTATATTCATGGTTTCTCTTAGTTAAATATTTTATTATTTTGGATTTATTTGCTTAAAAAAATTATAGGAGGAATTTTATAGATGAGATATATGGATGATTTAAAATTTTGAAAAAGGATTAAAAAAAAAAAGTTAAAAAATCTATATAGCAAAACAACTAAAAAGATAGAAGTATTGAAGGAAAAAATATATATAATACAAGTAAAAAATGATGATTAAAACACTTCAAATCTGATGAA
This sequence comes from Capsicum baccatum var. pendulum, assembly GCA_030864225.1. Classification (NCBI taxonomy): domain Eukaryota; kingdom Viridiplantae; phylum Streptophyta; class Magnoliopsida; order Solanales; family Solanaceae; genus Capsicum; species Capsicum baccatum. The sequence goes on from CM061560.1 coordinate 116,715,771, forward strand.
AGAGCTTAGAATAAGTAAGCAAAAAGTAGAATAAAAAAGTAAAAATATAAGGAGTAATTAAAAGAGTAAAGTAAGTTATAATTTATGAAAGAATAATACTCCCTCCGTCCCATTTTATGTGTCGCTACTTTTTTTTAGTCCGTCCCTAAGAGAATGTCATATTTCCTTATTTTGGTAACTATTTAATTGCAACATCCCTATTTTATCCTTATTGGGTCCCACTTAATAAGAAAACATAACTAAAAAGTAAATTCTAAAATGGGCAATTTTGTAAACTTAACAAAGTCATTACTCATTTCTTAAACTCCGTGCTCGATCAAAAGGCGACACATAAAATAGGAAGAAGGGAGTAATAAATAAGAAATAAAGTCAAAGTGGTTATGCGTTTGGAGAGAAAAATAAATAGTTTTGGAGCATTAAAGAAAATAATAAAGAGGTGGTTTTGTATTTTGGAGGGAAACATAGTCTGTTTTGGAGCTAGAGGGCATTGAATTCTTTTTACGTTGTTTCTTTCATTCGAGTCTAATTCATTCGAGTCAAATAACATTACCCTATATTTGTCAGCTGTCAAATTACAGTGGATGAGTTGGAAACTTAAAACTAGCGCCATCAATATGGGTTAGCCCGTTGGGTTGGCTCAACCCAGTCTGCAATTTGATAGAGTTGGGCTTCAGTTTTTGTAGCCCATATAAGAACAAGGTTTTTTAGCTTGGCCCAGATAATCCCGTGGCCCGTAGGGCTTGAGCAATATGGGTTGGGTTAACTCATGGGTTATCCCGTAAGTCAAATACATGCAACTATTTAGATTGCTTATTAGTATTTTTATTTGGTTCGAAGGATATCATGTCAAAAGTTATTTAATTTTTCTATTAGGAGTATTTTTTGGGGTGTTGGAGGCTTGATTAACAAGTATTAACACTATGTAATATTGTCTGATAATATTATGTTTATTAACATTCTAAAAATAGATTAAAAAATATTATTTTTCAAAAAATGGGTTGGACCGTAAGGCCAGCAACCTACATAGTAATAGTGTGGGCTTGGTGTTTTTTGTCCCATCACAGCTCGCCCTGACCCATCAAACTCAAAGACCGTGTGGGCTAGCCTGGATGGGCTAGGTCGACTCGTATTGACAGCTTTACTTAAAACACAATTTTACTTTGATGGGACAAGTTTCTCTTCTTCTGATCCAATTAAGTGAAACACAAAGCTGGTTTATTTATGAAACAGGACGTGAACTACTGGATTTCCTAACAAGAGTTTGTCTCCCATGATACACTCAAAATCTGCCTAAGCTAAGTAATAGGCTACTAGTATTAGCAGCTTGGGAAATCAACACTTTCATAGGACTATTTCCACCCCCTCCATTATTCGATGTTCGGGTCTCCCGAAAAAGTAAAAGGTTAAAAGGGAAATACATGGAAAAAAAGGGTCTAGGCTGATTTAATTCTTAGTGATTATACTCCATCCGTACTATATTAATTTGTCATTATTTCATACATATTAAGAAATCATAAATAAAAATATAATTTTATTAATACACCCTTTAAAAAACTTCGTTGTGACTTTATCAATAAGTGTAAACACTTTTTAAAAAAATTAATTACAAAGATAATTTGAAAAAAAACATAATTAATGCTTTCTTAATTGGATAAGTTGAACAATATTTTTTTAGAGAGATGACTGACTAACAAGGGGCAGACATTTAGTTAAAAGTGACAAAAGAGTTTGAAAATGAGGTGTAAGTGACTCAAGTCTTAATAATTGAGTGGATATGACAATTTCTGTATTATAGATTAAGAAAGTTGGAAAAGTTTGAAAATAGCCCAAAAGTTTTTAAATTTATACTTTGATCCAAATGTTAGTTAATATAACAAGAAATTGAGGAAAAAAAGGTATGTCTCTCTCTTCTCATCCGTTGTTGTTTTCTTATCTTTGCGATTTTTGTTGTTCATTGTTGCTGCCACTTTATTCATCATCTTATTTTCATTTTCTACTTTATTATCATCTTCATCTTCTTCTTGTCGACCATTGTTGTTGTTTTTACCGCTATTACTGCAACTTGAACAATTTTTTTGGTCAAATTTTATTTCGTACATCACTTTGGCATTACTTCATAAGTGACTTTGGTAAATAAAACTATGATTTTTAGTTGAATTTTTCATCTAGGTACACTACTACTGCTATTTTTTCAATAATGGATAGAACCCATTCATGAATCCAACATAAGAGCCATCTGTTTAAACATATCACTCATCTGTTGCGACAGATGAGTCATCTGTCGCAATGAAACACTCATATATTGGATTCATGTTTATAGTTCTATATAGTGCCCGTAACATGAATTGAACAAATAAGTCATCTATTGCAACAAACAAGTCATCTATTGTAACAGACTAGTTATCTGTTGCATTAGACTAGTTATCACATTATCTATTTCAACAGAGGAGTAATCTGTTACAACAGATGAGTAATCTATATGTAACAACATAAAACAACTCCTTCCACAAACTTAACAGCTAACCAATATATTTCAACAGATAGTCCATCTATTGAAATAAATCAAAACTCTTGCTATTGCTATTGGATTATAAATTGTTCCTTACATCCAATCGTCGATATGTTTATTGAAAAAAAAAAGATAGAAACATAATTTTTTATCAAACCAAAAAAAAATACATTAATATAAATAAAAATAAAAATACATATGCTAAAAGAAAAAATATAACCTAATTATTATTATTATTATTATTATTATTATTATTATCATCATCATTATCATCATCATTATTATTATTATTGCCAGCCAGCCAATCGTCAACCGACAACAGCACGATCCTCAGCCTGCAAATCTCTCAGAGCATCCGTGCTCTCACGGTGCCCAACTCCCACTGCAGGTCATTAGCCTGCCTCTGAAGTTCCTGCACAGTATCACACAGAATAGCAATGTCCCAAACAGTATTAGCCATATCTAGAACACGCATGATTTGACAAAAAATGTAAAAACACAAGTAAAGAAAAGAGTCCAAATGTAATGCAACATATACTACCAATTGGGTAGAGTTACACAAAAAAGAAAAAAAACTTACCTGAGTCAGGGAAAAGGTATCTGGTCTTTGAAGAGAAAGCAGTTGAAGATGTAATATGAAAGTCAAAATGCAAAAAATAAATAGAGTATAGTAGAATGAACAAGTAAGGAGGGAACTATTTATAGAGGATTGAATTTGAATAAGTTAGGAAACAATGTGTGATGGTTCACCTCCATTTTATTAATTACATTCAAACTGGTGACTTTTTGATTACTATGAAAAGTTATGACTTAATTAATCAAGCTGCTGACTTTTTGATTATTGTGATAAATCATGACTTTTTCACCTATTATTATTAATTAGTTCTTAAATTTAAATAATCTTTTTCTCAATTAAATAATCGAAGACTTCTCACCTTTTCAATAATTATTTCTTTAATAATAACCATTTTTATTGAGTTGTGACAAATAATTGTATATTTGTTGCATCAGATAACCCACATATGGCAACAAATATACCATCTGTTGTAATAATTCGACCATCAGTTGCAACAAATAATCTATCTGTTGCAAAATATAATCAATCTGTTGCAATATATAATCTATCTTTTTAATAATCATCATATACTTTTTAATTAATACAAATTGGTGACTTTATTATCATATAAATTAAAAAAAAATATTTAAAAAGAATAATGGTGAAAAGTCACTACTTGTCGCTTATTTAATATTAACATCAATCATTCAAATTAAATAACCATTTTTTTACGCTTATAAATTGTGTTTATCAGTTATTTTCTTATTTTTTTCTGTGAAAAGAAATAACTTAATTAAATCAACCTGGTGAGTTTTTTATTATTGTGACAAGTCATGACTTTTCGGCTTATTATTATTAATTATATCTTAAATTTAAATAACCTTTTTCTCAATTAAAAAATTGAAGACTTCTCACCTTTTTAATAACAGTTTCTTTAATAAAATAATAACCATTTTTATTAAGTTGTGGCAATAGATTGTATAGCTATTGTATTAGATAACCCATCTGTGGCAACAGATATACCATCTGTTGCAACAAATCGACCATCTCCTGAAGGAGCTTTTTTGATTTCTTCTAATCAGTGTTTCTTCTAACATCTGATTAACCAATTGCAACAGATGGGGAATTCGATTCATCAGTTGTTTTGAATATGTTTGACAAAAAGTCATGACCGTTTACCACTTTTTTAACAGACATCATATACCTTAATTAATCCAAAGAGGTGACTTTTTTTATTATATAATAATGAATTAAAAAAACATATTTAAAAAAAAATGATTAAAAGCCAGGACTTTTCACCTATTTATTATTAACATCAGTTATTAAAATTAAATAACCATTTTTTACGGTTATAAATTATGTTTGTCATTTATTTTCTTATTATTTATTTACAAACTATTTTTCATATTAAATAATCGAAAAGTCATGACATTTCACCCTCTCAGTAACAATAACCCTTTTTTTATTAATAACCGTCTGTTGCAACATATGATCCACCTGTCACAATAGATTAACCATCTGTTGCGATATATGGTCCATCCGTTGCACTAATGCTCAATACTTACCTCTAACTGTCGACATGTTGAATATAAGGAATAGAGAGAATGAAATTAAATATTAAATAATAATTAAAAATCCAAAGTCAACTAGACATAGATTTTCAATTCCATTATATACAAATATACAATAAAAAATAAAACATACATTAGGTTCCTTCCTTAGGTAGATCTGATATGATAAAAGAAAATACATATGCTAAAAGAAAAAATATAACCTAATTATTATTATTACTATTATTATTATTATTATTATTATTATTTTTATTATTATTAATAATAATAATAATAATATTGTCAACTGGCTAATCATCATCCGGCAGCTGCAGGGCCCTCCTCAGCCTTATTCTCATGTCGCCCTAATCCTACCAGAGTTCATGAATTTGTCTTTTAAGTTCACGCAAGGATTTGTGCAGAATCACCTTGGTTAAATCCGAATCAAATATATCTAGAAGTAGAGTAGACTGAACGAGTAAGGAGAGACCTATTTATTAAGGGTTGAATTTGCATGGGTTAGTCAAAAAGCCATGACTGTTCACCTCTTTTTTGATAATTACATTTCTTAATTAAATAAAACTAGGGACTTTTCGAATATGTAAATTAAAAAATGAATCTAAATACAATATTTTATCTTTTTTTTTTGTATTTTGAAAAGAAAATAAAATTGCTTTAAAATAAATCTAATAGACGGATAATCTGTTGCAAAATATATATTCTACCTGTTTGATAATTTACAATATATTGACAATTTGTTGCAACAGATTTATATATTTGTTTGATTATTTCTAGCAGATAAGTCATATGTTGCAATAAATTGATCATCTATTGTAACAAATGTCTATAATTATTTGATAATTTTAATAGGCATGTCATCTGTTGCAATAGGTTAGTCATCTGTTTATTCAAATAGGATTGAATTTTAATGGGTTAGTAAAAAAGCCATAACTGCTATAGCTTTAGTAAACAGCTAGATTCTTTGGGTATTAAATACCCCTAGGACTCAATAGTATGAAAAGTAGAACACTGCATGAATTTAGTAGCATAATAGTACTTGCTCACTAAAATTCATTCATTTAAACATTTTGTAAAACACTTGATATACATGCTAACATGATATAATTTCATTACTTACTCACATGAACAATTCACCAAAACACTTGAAGAGCATAATTTATGCACATGACTGTAATACAACATACAAGCATCATAATCATAATCCCAACTAATAATTTCAAAGAGGGTTTTAACATGAAACCATACCACAACCCACACATTCCATCTATTTCTCATGAACTTGTAATTAATCATGGATTCTAAACTCAACTAACATCATAGTCATGAACAAAATCAAATTCAATCATGAAATTTATTAAAACTATTTAATTGTAGTTTAAAAGGTTTCTTGAACTCCAAGGGTAGAAGGAAACCCTTAGATGAACACTTATCATACCTTAATGCTTGAATTCTTGAAGATTGATAGAGTCTTCTTGAGAATTGATTTTGAATTGATGTTCTAAGGTATTGCTCTTGAGAGCAATTTGATAGAAAACAGTGTAATTTGCTTTGTGAGAGATGAATTTCGTGTTTTAGGGACTGGGTCAAAGTGAAGAAAATATCCCATTTACCTCTTTGGATGCTATTTTTAATGAATGAAATATTGGCCTAGCGATGCGTAGACTGATGCACTGCGTTGTTGGCATTGACACGATGTATAACACGTCGTGTTGAGTTTACATCGGTTCACTAGAATTTGCACTGGGAGCTGGAGAAAAATATTCATCAACACAATGAGCGACGCGGTGCATCGAGATTGCGTCGATCTACTAGTTTGAGCTTTCAAATATGTTTCAAACGAAGTTTGAAAAATCTAAAACTTGTCCAGGAACAACCCCTACCATTCCCGATCATGATTCAACCTAAAAATCATTACTTTAAGGTCATGAAATAGAATCGCCAACCTACAAAGGCTAAAATAAATTCTAAGTGTAAACACTTAGCTGAAATTTCTAAGTTTGAGACCTCTTTTCAAGCTTTAATGGACTGAGTTAAGCTTAGAATTTTGTGGGGTATTACAGCACTCCTAATTAAGAATATGTTATGAGATCCAATCAAAATTTTAAGTGTGATAAATGTAAGAGAATTTAAACTACTTGAGAGTGCAGAGGAAGAGGTGACCGATGACAAGTTGAATATGTTACCTAAAAGCTTAGAGGGTTTCCATTTTGCCTCTCAAGTGAAAGATGGGAATAAAGTTCAGAACCATGAGAGTCTAAGTATGACACAATGTAAAGAAAAAAAGGAAATCAGTGGAAATACTTTGGCTCGAATCTTGAGTAATGTTGATAGGACAGGCAAAATGGTAAATGAGATGCGGAGTTATTTTTCTATACTCCACCAAACGGTTACATCCAACTCGACCTCCATTCAACAATTAGAGGAAAAAGTGAATCAAATATTGATGTATCTCATGGAAAGGCAAAGTGATGAAATACAAAATGGGGAAGAAATAAAAGCGGAAAGAAAAAGGTCCAATGATGAGGAGCCAAAGCTTAGTGAGATTTGGATGGGAGAGCAAAGGGTAAATGATAGTCAAATTTTCTCCATACCACCGACACCCATGCCTACTCCTTTCCCCAAGTTTTCAAAAAAAGGGAAAAGAGGCAAAGCTTAAAAAGTTCTTCGATAAATTTAGCACCCTATCCATTAATATTCCCCTTATTGAAGCTCCACAAGATATGCCGGGGTATGCTAAATTCATGAAAGATTTGATATCTAAGAAAAAGATTATGGAGGATAAAACAATTTAAATAACATATCACTGTAGTGCCATTATTCAGAAACATTTCTGGAAAAGAAGAAGGACCCCAGAGCATTTACAATTCCATCCACCATCAAAATATTTAAAATTACAAGGGCATTATGCGTTCTTGGAGCAAGTGTAAACCTAATGACTTATGCAATATTTCACCAGCTTGGATTGGGAAATCCAAATCCTACTAAAATAAAATTTTGTATGGCCGATCGATCTGTCAAAAATCCAATAGGAGTGCTTCATGATGTGCTAGTAAAAGTTGACCGGTTCATCTTCCCGTCCAACTATGTGATCTTGGATTTTACAATTGATGTTAAAGTTTCTATTATCATTGGAAGACCATTCTTAGATACCGAGAAAGCTTTGTTGGGTGTGGAGTCCGGCGATACAAAGTTTTAGTTGAATAATGAGAAAGTATTGTTTAATTTTTGCAAGTCCATGAAACAACCGATGGACTTGCAAGTCACCTCGATGATTGATGTTATCGATGGAGAAGTGGCAGATCATGTTGATGTGAGCTTGTTGGATGATCCTTTGGTAGGAGTGTTATGGGATTGGAATTGATAAAGGGATGAATTGGAAGTGTATGATGAGGTGGTTGCATCTTTAATGGGACTTGGAATTTACACTAAGAACCCAGTGAAATTAGACCTTGATCTTAAAAAGCAGGAAAGCTTACCCATAAAACCGTTGATCCTCGAGCCTTCTAAAGTTGAATTATAACCTTTACCACCCTATATCCAATATGTGTTCTTAGGGGATGGATATACATTACCAATTATCATCGCTAGTGACCTTAAACCCTCTCAAGTGGATGCATTGAAAGTGGTGGTAAAGAAGTTCATTCAAGCAATTGGATGGACAATACTGGACATAATAGGAATAGCCCACGACATTTGATCTCACAAGATTAAACTTGAGCAAGGTAATGTCCTGAGTGTGGAACACCAAAGATGGTTAAATCAACCTATGCAAGAGGTAGTAAAGAAAGAAATCATAAAGTGTCTTGATACAGGAGTGATATACTCAATATCCAATAGCACTTGGGTGAGTTTCGTGCCATGCATCTAAAAAAAGAATAGTATCACAGTATTTAAAAATAAGAAAAATGGTCTTATTCCCGTTCGACCGATCACCAGCTGGAGAGTTTGCATGGACTACCAAAAGTTAAACTCATGGACCGAGAAAGACCATTTTCTAATGCCTTTCATGGACCAAATATTGGATAGGCTAGCCGGCCGAGAATGGTATTATTTCTTAAGGTTATTCGGGGTACAATCAAATATGTATAGCCTCGGAGGACCAAGAGAAAATGACTTTTACTTGCCCATAAGGTACGTTCGCATTTAAGCGAATACCCTTTGGGTTATGTAATGCCCCGACAACCTTTCAATGTTACATGTTGTCAATATTCTGGATATTGTGGAAGAATCCATGGAGGTTTTGATGGATGATTTCTTGGTGGTGTGGAAATCTATTGAGTCGTACTAAGAACGTTTAAGCAAGGTGATTGAATTATGTGTGGAGACAAACCTTATGTTGGATTGGGAGAAATTCCATTTCATGGTCAATGAAGGCATTGTCGTGGGCCATAAGATATCGAGAAAAGGCATTCAAGTCGATCAAGCCAAGATTAAGGTAATTTCCAAGCTTCCACCTCCCATTTCCATTAAGGGTGTTCGATCTTTCTTGGACATTCCAGGTTCTACCGATGTTTCATCAAGGATTTTTCCAAGATAACTCATCCAATCTATAATATCCTTGAGAAATAAACCAAATTCAACTTTGATGAGGCATGTTTGACATTTTTTGAACATCTCAATGAATTTCTTATTTAATCCCCAATTATTATGGCCTCGGATTAGTCGTTCACTCTCGAGGTAATATGTGATGCAAGTGGGATTTCATTGGGTACGGTGTGAGGTAAATGCATGAGAAAAATCTTCGATCCTATATACTATACAAGAAATACCTTGAATGATGCTCAACGCAACTACACCATTACCAAGAAAGAATTATTGGCGATTGTGTATGCTTTTGAAAAATTTCATGCCTACTTGTAAGGCATAAAAGTAGTAGTGCACATGGATCATGCCTTCCTCAAATACCTCATGTCCAGAAAGAAGGCAAAGCCACACTTAATTTGACAGGTGTTTCTTCTTCGAGAATTCAACTTTGAGGTAAAAGATCCAAATGGGTGCGAAAACCAAGTGGCCGATTATCTCTCGCGCCTTGAAGGTAATCATGAAAAGCAAGGAGAAATTAAAATTAATGATACCTTTCTCGATGAATTGGTCATGTCTATTATGGGAAGGAGTGTACCTTGGTATGCCAACTTTTCCAATAATATAGCGAGTGGTGTACTCCCGAGGGAATGAACTATCATTAAAAAAAATAGTTTTTGTTTGATGCAAAGAGATACTTTTGGGATGAACTATTCCTATTTTAGGAGTGTATGGATGGAGTTATTAGGTGATGTGTCATGGAGGTGGAGATGAATGAGATCCTCTAAGCGTGCCATTCCTCACCCTATGGTGGTCATCATGGAAGAATCCGCATCGCCGCCAAAATCATTCAATGTGGGTTTAATTGGCCCTCCATGCATAAGGATGCCATTGAGTTGGTAAAATCATGTCACCAATGTCAAATGAGTGGTGGTATTTCAATAAGGCATGAAATGCCCCTCAAACCAAACTTCAAAGTAGAACTATTTGATGTGTGGAGAATTGACTTTATAGGCCCATTTGTGAGCTCATATGGAAACAAATACATATTGGTAGAGATTTATTATGTTTAAATGGGTGGAGGACGTGGCACTTCCTAATAATAAGAGCAAGAGTGTTACATTCTTTTGAAAAAACACATTTTCACAAGGTTTAGAACGCCAAGCGCCATTATTAGTGATGATGGCTCACATTTTTATAATCGGGTATTTGGGACCCTTATTAACAAGTATGGGGTTAATCACAAAGTATCCACCCCATATCACCCCCAAACAAGTCGCTAATTCAAAGTCTCAAACTGAGAAATCAAAGCCATACTTGAAAAGACGGTGAATATAGGTTGAACCAATTGGGAAAGGCAGATCGATGAAGCACTTTGGGCATATAGAACGGCATACAAAAACTCAATCGGTATGTCTCCCTACGAATTTTTGTTTTGAAAGGCATGCCACTTACTACTCGAGCTTGAGCATAAATCCTTATGGGCCTTAAAGAGGTTGAACATGAATTGGGTAGATGCCTTCGAGGCTAGGGCTAAAAAACTCCACGAGTTGAAATTCTTTTGACTCAAAGCTTATGAGAGCTTTGTATTGTATAAGGAGATAATGAAGAGGTGGCATGATGCCCCTATATTAAAGCGAGAATTCCATGTAGAAGAGAAGGTACTTCTATACAACTCCCATTTAAAACTTTTTGTAGGATGCTTTAATCTAAATGGTCGGGGCCGTTTGTGGTTTATAATATTCACCCTAGTGGTGCCATTGAATTGACCCTTAGAAAATTTCCTGGAATTTCGTTCTTCAGAAGCAATACGACTCATGGGTACGAGCCATATGCTGGGGTACGGGTGGTATGGTCCTATCGTATGCTGACCAGTGTTAGTGGGTGGGATGTTTTTGGTTACTGAAATGGGTACGACTTAGGGGTATGAGTCAAAGGGCTTGGTACAATTCATATCAAGGACTCGTAAGGTGGGCAGTATTTGATCCTCCAAGTATTTTATTCTGCCAGGGATATAGGGTATGGGTACGGATCATTTGCTGTGGTTACGACTTGGTTGGATGAGTCATATACTGGATAATGTTTGATCCAATGGTTGAGGCTTGTATACGGTGGTGGATACTGATTGTATAGGAGGGTATGACTTGTATGGGTTAGTCGTATCCTTATGACGGGTTTTTAAAGAATTTAAGGGCGGGTATTTTGGATATTTCCCTAGTTACCCTAACTAGGACCTTTGACTTCTAATACACTTATGAGGTTATTTAACCTATTATTCTATTTATTACCACTTAGAAACTATTCAAAAACATCGCATAATTTTCTCAAGAGCTTTTGGGGTAAGTAGGCTAGGGTTTCATCTTGTGGATTGCTTTTGGTCTTGTCTTGGTGACTTCCTTCCATTAATTCTTTGGTATAAGGATTGATTCTCTTCCCTCATTGTAATTTCAACTAAATGCATGGTTAATATAATTGATTTCATGGTTTTACTATTTCATGATTATGGTTTCCAATTATTATTTGGGGGTTTTGATATTAAGTGATTGGTTATGGTTTCCTATGGTGTTACTTGTTCTTTTATATGCATCAATAGTGGATTTGGACTATTGGACTGCATGGTAATGGTTTAATGGTCTTTGTAATTTGTTTTGGTTATATTATGCCCGCAAGATGTTTGATAAAATTCTTATAAAGATAAGTGCATTGGATTGAATTCTTTTAATGGAACTCTTGCATGTTTTAAACTGGATAAAGAATTTAAGCATGGTTTAAATGGTTTGAAAAGTATAAAGGATAAATGGTTATGCTTGTGTAGAACATGGAAGTCTCCCAAGTGGATTTAAAATGGTAATTGGAAGGGCACCTAAGGTCCCGTTAACCTAAATGTTTTGGCTATGGATATTACTTGCAAGTAAGGGGTGGTATGATGATTCCACTAATATTGGCCTTGTTTAATAAATGATAAATGGATTTTTTGGACATGGTTTTAATTGGTAAATAATAGCGGGGTGTTTATCTAAGCTGTGGAAGGTGGGGTCCTGGGGGGACAAAAATTGAAAACTCATATTTGCCGATATGAGGGGTCTTAATGACCATGTGCGTGTGTCATATTTTATGTTAGGGGATGTAATAGTCATCCCATAGAATATTCCCTGGTCGTGCGGCTACACGAACCGTTGCCTTTTAGCAGGGGGACTGAACCCTTATGGCTCGTGGGTAGTTAGGACGGCAAAGCTACATATTCCACGTATAAATGTTTTAAATGCATGCTAAACCTGATTCCTTTTCCCGGCACTTATATATGTTTGGTTGTATGCATTATGGATGGTTTTACTTGGTTTTATAACTGGCACTATATTATCCTTATTGTAAGACCCCACAAAATTCTCTCGTAGTCTAAGCCTTAGAGCGTGTCAAATGAAGTGTAAATTCGGCCCTAATAGATTGAGAAGTGCCTTCCCAAGTGAGAAATATTTTGAACCGTGTAGAATTTCCCTAATATTGAATTTTTCTCATGTAGAGAATTGAACATTCTTTCCGTCGATACCAAATTTGCCCAAATTTGATACTTGATCAAAGAGTTAGAGCCATTTTAGTGAGATAGTGTACCACCTGGTACTAGGGGTGGCAAACAAGCGGATTGGATTGGATTTGGATGGGTTAAATATGGATCGAGAAAAACTAGTTTGGATTGCAATCCACCCATATAAATATGGGTAAATATGGATTTGGTCAAATATGGATTGGGTAAAAATGGTTCCAACCCACTTTATCTCCTAAAATAAAAAACTTAAAACTTCTATATCATATCAATTTTGTTACAAAACAAGAAAGAATAAAGAAGAAGAGTAGAGAGAATAGAGAGAGTGATTCTTATTTCTTTTCTTAAAGGATGAGAGATTGTATGATTGTAAATACAATGAACAAAATCCCTCTATTAATAGGAAAAATTTACTCCTAGTCTGAGTAAAAGACAAATGCTTCAAATCCTAATAGATATCAAAGTAGATCTTGATATACATTCACTATAATGTAAATACATTTATAACACTCCCCCTTGAATGTCTAGATAGATAATGTGCCTTGTTAAAACCTTACTAGAAAAAACTAGTGGGATAAAAAATCTAGTGAAGGAAAAAGAGTACACATTTCTAATAATATGCATATCGACAACCTTGTTAAAAACCTTACAAGGCAAACCCAGTGGGACAAAACCTCATAAGGGAAAAAGAGTACAACGCGTATTAACTCCCCCTAATGAGAACATCCTTCAGCCTTTGCATCCCGATCTTATGCACCATCTTCTTAAAAGTTATAATTGGAGAAGACTTGGTGAATAAATCAACCATATTTTCACTTGAACGAATATGTTGCACGTTGATATCACCATTCTTTTGTAGCTCATATATGTAGAAAAGCTTTGAGAAAGTGTGCTTCGTTCTATCTCCTTTTATGAATCCTCCATTAAGATGTGCTATGCATGATGCATTATCTTCGAATAAAATTGTGGGTAGATTGTCATATTTCACACCACATTTTTCACAAATGAGATGTATCATAGACCTCAACCATACACATTCTTGGCTTGCTTCATGAATAGCTATTATCTCAGCATGATTTAATGAAGTGGCTACGATAGACTGCTTTGCATATCTCTAAGATATTGTAGTACCACCACATATGAACACATAGCCTATTTAAAACCGAGCTTTATGTAGGTCAGATAAGTACCCAGAATCAACATGACCAATAAGATCAGGACTGTAAACTTGCTAACAAATTAACTAAAAAAAAGGCTATATCAGGCCTTGTAGTATTTGCAAAATACATTAGTGCATCAATTTGACTAAGATATGGTACTTCATAACCAAGGAGTTCCTCATTCTTTTCTTGAGGTCGGAATGGATCCTTATTCAATTTTTTAATGTTTCTCATTTAAGCAACTACTCTATTGCTTTTGAAAATTCTCCAAGAGTTTCAATGATACTCAAATCATCAAATTATATCTTATGAGGATAATAAAAAATTTCCCAGAAACTTTATATGCTTCAGGCATTTTGAATCCTTTAGGAATTTTCATATGGATGTTTGTCAAGTAACAATATCCAACATGTCAAGTGTGACATCTTTAAGTATCTGGATTGCAAATCAAATAAGTTTTACGCTTACCAAAATGCATTCTTTCAGGTCACTTGATAAATGTTTCTATATCAACATGCTTAAATTAATGTAGAATTCAAATCCTCATAATCTTTTACAATATTACATCAATATTGTATCAAAGATATCTGTGATGATTTCTTATTTTGTATCGGTTCACAATGCGACATAACATTTTTATATCTCATCACTTCATTATTTTTAGGTATCTAAACCTCTCATAAGGTTTCATGAAGTGTCTCTCATAAGGTTTCATAACGTGTTAAGTCGTAGGCTTTTCAAGAGCACATTTCCTTCTTATTATGATTATTTTCTCCTTGTTTCATTTGGAAACAATTAGTCTACCATGTTTCATACATGCATAGACTTTGTCCTTTAAGGACACAAAATAGGAGCACTTGCAGCTTAAATATGAGATGTTTTCAGCATATGACTTGAATTATCTTATGAATGAGGATCTTATGATAATTCCTAACATATTTCATAGCTTCTTACAACCTACCATTTATGTTTAGGAAAACTAACATACATCCTCTACCTTCTTTGAGGAATCCATCTTTATGCATCAGGGTATATTTACTAATAGTATACCACACATCAAAACTATTAGATGGAATAGTTGGTTTTTGACCTTGAACCAATTGAGAGGGACGAAATAATCATAATATATTAGTCTAATGCATACAAGTGCTATTGTATGCAATATATCATATTTATACCAATACATAAACTTTGTTCTCATTAGTAATGGTTCAACTATTTATGGAAGACATTCAATGCTAAACCATCATCATTAAGATGAATTATCTTGATTGCACAATATAAAAATTATGCTCAATTTATATTGAACAAGTAACTTTATGAATGTCAACATATCACATGATAGGTGAACGGACCCTTATTCACCTTTTATTCTTTTCAGATTTTGAGGGATCCAATCCCAAAATTAGTTGGTCCAACCAACTTATCATGAGAACAAGTAACATTAAAGTTCATGAAGAATTTTCTGATTCTTCTATATATGGTCAATACTTAGTATGCACATCTTCGGGATATCGCAATTGTTCATGTCAACTTATGAACTTTTAATCTAGTAAATTCTAAGTTTACTATGATTGTGTTTTTGCTTTAGTAAATTTCAGATATACTATTATATGAATAAATTTCAAATTTACTACTTCAGAAGTAGATTTCAAAATTATTCAATCTTTTTCGGAGGTGAGTTATGATACAATCACAATCAAGTGCACGTTTGCATTAATAAGTTTCTCATTCCCCAGGAATGGAATATAATCGTGCCTTAAGCCTATCAAATTATGATAGGTTATAACTTCTTTCAAGTTTTTGCTACTTCAGAAGCAAATCGAGGCATACATATGATGCAGAGAATTTTTCTCTAGTATATCTTAAAATCATATAAGCGTGGGAAAATATCATCACTTTTGATGATCATTATCATATTTTCCTTCCACGCGTATATTCGCGCATTCATCACTTGTCTTCTTTCAGACATATTATGCACTGCTACCACATACACCTCAAGAATGAAGTAAGTTGTCATATTTTAGACTAATCATATATTGCTACCACATCCACTTCATGGAATAGAGCATATTCAATGGGTCAAATTTTATGACTTTTCATTAAACACCCATTATTTTGCCTTAGCCATCATAATATCATCAATATGGTGTATTGAGATTCAAACTCAACATCTTATCCATATAAAAATGTATTAGGCATGAATCGATGTGACTTAAACCAAACATATTATCATCCTTTTTGATAATATTGCTCTTAAGGAATAAATTTAAAATATAAATGATTCCAAACCAATTACTTTTCCTCAAATTTAATAATAATTATATTAGTAGTAGCAAAAGAAAGATAACATAAAGAATTACTAACCTTGAAATCCTTTAGATTTATAATCTCACCTTGTTTAGCAGAGTCTCTCACCTTGTTTGGCAAAGTCTCGTGCAGATAACGTGTTATAAAACAAGAAAGAATAAAGAAAAAGAGTAGAGAGAATAGAGAGAGTGATTCTTATTTCTCTGCTTGAGGGATGAGACATCGTATGATTGTAAATACAATGAACAAAATTCCTCTATTTATAGGAAAAATTTACTCCTAGTCTGAGTAAAAGACAGATGCTTCAAATCCTAATAGATATCAAAGTAGATCTTGAAAGACATTCACTATAATGTAAATACATTTATAAAAAATTTGACTTTTTTCTCATTTATTTTTTTTTAAGTTTTTTTTTTCATTTTTTTTGTCTCGTCTATATATAGCCTCTAGTTTTTTTTTCTTTTTCTTTTTTTCCTCTCTTCTATTTCTACCCTTTGTTTGTATTTCTTTTTTTTTCTTTTCCTTTTTAGTCTTCTTTTTTCTATTTTTTTTTACTTCTTTCTCTTTTTTTTGGTTTCTTTTGATATTTTTTATTTTTTTTTATTTTTGAAGAACATGATTAAGTCGAGTACAAATTATGAATGATGGCTGAGATATCATAACCATTCAGAATATTTGTATTCATCATCATTTTTTCTCTTTTTTCTTTTCTCCATTTTCATTATTTTTTTCTTTCTGATTTTATATATTTTATATAATTCGCACTTATATTATATATATATATATTGATACAAATTATATTTTATTAATATAAATTGAAAAATACAAATAAAAATAATAAAATTATGCAAATACAATTGCTAAATTATACAAATACAAATATTACATTTGTATCAAATGATACATGTTTACACAACTTGAACCATACACATACTAATGATACTTGTTTATATACAAATATAAATGATAAATTTGATATATAAATACTAATAATATATTTGTATTGAATGATACATTTTATATTTATATATTTCAATCTCAAGAAAATATAATTAATTCATATACTTATTTGTATATAACTACAAATGATAAATTGTACATATTGACAATTAAACTATTCAAATAATAAATTTATTTGAAATATATAGTATGATACAAATAAATTTAAAGTAAAAAAAATATATAAAATATAAAATGCAATGACAAAAAAAAGATGAGGAAAAGAATATAAAAAAAGAAGAAAAATGACAAAAATGATGAACCAAGAATGAAAAAGGTGGAAATGAAAATTCAAAAAAAAAATGCGAAGAAAAAATAAATAAAATTGAAAAAGAAAAAAAATTGATGAGCTGGTGCGATTCCACCGCGTCATGCCAGCATGTGAAATCGGGATTTTCATATTTCATTTTTAAATTTTAAGGACCAATTGGTAATTTCCTAAAGCCCCAAACCAGTCAATGTAAGGGATCTATACCCTAAATAATGACAATACTTCATTATTCATCAATTTTTTCTCAAATCCGAGTATTTTCTCTCTCAAGAAGTTAAGAACCCTAGCCAAGATATCAAGAATAAGACCTAGGGTTTCTAATCCAAGACCCAAATCATCAATATTTCTCCATTAACTTTTCAAGAATCAAAAAACTAAGGTACACAGATGTTGATTCTTGCGGCTCTTTCATCCAAGAAGTGTAAGAACCCTTTTCTAAATTTCAATGATCTTATGTTTATGAGTTTTCATGATTCATATGAATTGAAATTGGAGTTCATGCTATTATTGAGTTTTAATTCATGTTTGTTGATGAGGTTTCAAGCTTTGACCCTAGTATGTGATATTCATTTAATGTTTATAATAAACCCTCTCTAAGTTGCTTGTTAAGTAATGTATTCATGTCAATTAAGTGAAGAAATTGTTGAGTAAGCAAATCATGCTCCCCATATGTTTGATAAAATGCTCATGTGAAGGAAATTAGATCCATTATAGCATGTTGACTAGAAATCCCCAATTATGTGAAAGCCCATGCATGCCGAGTGTTTGTTGAAAAGCCTTAGTGAATGAATTGTGACGTGATAGCATGAAATTTCCTAATTATGTGCTCTTTGATACATGCTAAGACTTTAATACATGCTAAGTGTTTGATGCAAGATCTTGTTGAATGAAATATGAGCCAATAGCATATCTCCCTATACTATTACATGTTTATGATTTCTAAATACTTGAAGAGATTCTTTAGTGATTGTGCTGGTGAATGAATGTCCATGGTCTTGATTACTCAAAAATGGTTATGTTTTACTTTTATGTTATCTAGTTCTGGGGTATTTGATACTCGATAATTTAGCTGCAGTCTAGAGCCCGTGTCAGTTTTCTCAATAATCTCCGTCAAGCCACAATTCTCAGAAGTCAGTGAGTTATAGAACTCTGTACTTTCAGACAGATACAAAACGTAAGAAATCTCAGTAATCTCTATAATCTCAGTATTGCTAGTAATCTAGCCTCAGTTATGTACTCAGCTCAGATCTAGTAGTATTCAAGTGTTCAGTTCAGAACTCAGTAGTAATCGAGTAGTCTATTCAAAGATCTATATCATTTAGTCAGATAATGAGATTCAGTAGTATTCTGTTAGATACAGAACCAAGTGAATTCAGCTTAACTCAATCAGATCAATTGAGAAATATGATCAGTATCAAATTTAGTTTAGTTTAAGTTGAGAATCAGTTTAGAGTTTTTCAGCTAGGAGTAGGAGCTAGCACTGAGTGAGTGCAGAGTCGTTAGGAGTAGTCTCTTAACTCCAAAATTGTGTAGCTAGTGCAGGATGCAGGAGTCACCCATTAAAATAGTCTTGTTACCCATTAGATAGGCTTGATGATTATACTGCCTTAGGATTGACTTCCTGCAAGGGTTACCCATTAAAGAGGATTAACCAGAGAGGCCTTTACCCGTGGCACAATATTGACACCCTTATAGTTGGGGTTATAGGTTGGACCCCATCAGTTCAGATTCAGGGCATGTTAGTTAAGTGAGAACTCCCACAGTTGCAGTTTCAGTATCAATCATCAGAGTAGAACTCAAAAATTAGACTGTTAGATACAGTCATCTATCTCAGTGAGCAACTCAAATAGTTCCATTGATTCATGGGCCACCCGCTAGATAGGCATGGTCCCATATAAAGTTATTGAGTAATCTGATTATCAAATCTAGAGATCATCCGCTAGATAGGCTTGATCTCAATCTCAAATTTATTTGAGCATTCTTGTGATCAGATCCAGAGATCACCCGCTAGATAGGCTTGATCTTAGTCTCATATTTAGTTTAGTAATCTCTTTATTAGATCTAGAGATCACCCACTAGGTAAGCTTGATCTTAGTCTCAGATTTAGTTGAGCATTCTTATTATAGATCAAAAGATTACCCGCTAGATAGGCTTGATCTCATTCTTAGATTCAGTGATTATTCTCATTATCAGTTTCAGAGATCCTCTGCTAGATAGATTCGATCTCAGATAAAATATTTTCTTGTCATTAATAGTAAATTCAGGGATCATCCGTTAGAGAAGTTTGATCTCTGATTCAAAAAGTAACAAGTTTAGAGTGCAGTCATTGATGTGAGTAGATTTAGTTAATCATCTCCAGTAATATCAATTTTTGAGATCACTCACTAGAGAGGACTGATCTCAATTCCTATACTAGGTTATCAATATCAGGAGATTTAGTTGTTCAGTATCTCAGTATTAGTAGTGACTTCAGATGACAGTAAGACAGTATTCGAGTTTCAGTATTTTGAGTCACGATGATTTCAGTTATGTTTTGTGCATTCATGCATGTGTTCTCATTCAATTCTCTCATGATTATTGAGTTAAGTAATTTTTTATGCATAATCCCTTGCATTTAGCCTTATCTCATTTTCATGCTTGGTATATTCCCGTACTGACGTATTTGCACTATGGTATTTTATTTGACACCATAGGTTCAGAGGAACGAGATCCATAGTACCCTTAGCAGGTCAGTCCCAGTCAGCAGCAGTAGACGTAGCAGTAAGTCCTCTTCAGTCGAGGATGATCTTTATTTTACTATCGCATCAAATTTAGTTATTTTTAGTAGACGAAGTTAGTTGGAGACATGTCCCATCAACTTCACAGTTCAGACAGTTTAGAGTCTTTTTAAATAGATATATCAGTGTTCAGTTTTTTGGTTTTAAGTATTTTTAGATGTTTTTGAACCTTATAGCCATTTTCCATATTTATTATCTATAATATGCTGTGCTCAGGTATAGATATCAGTAGAGGGTTAGCTTGTGGCCCTTCAAGATCATGAGCACCATGTGATGTTTTGATTTCAGAAAATTAGTTCGTTATAGATCCTGAGATTCATGCTAGCGGTCATTCACTAACCCCGTGTACTGGCAGTTATATACCCATGCTATACAGGAATTAGCCATTCTACTCCTCCTATTTAGCAAGTAGATTCAGTATCAGTATTTGGACTGAAGTGGTGAGCTTCCATCCTTTTGAAAGGCATTATTTAATGTTTTAGATTTATTTTGACATTTTTCTTTTATTTTGGATATTTAGCTTACTCTTTTGGATAGAGTCTTTGTGTAACTTTTGGAGGTTGGTATGGGCGGGATCGGTATTGGTGTCGGTTTAGGCATTGGAATAAGCTGGTGGGCTAACATCATTGGATGATATTGTTGGTTGTTCTATCCTACTACACTTTGGGATTGATTTTCATATTATGTTTTGGTATTCGATTTGATTTATAGTCTATGGTTTGGTTTGGTATGGTTAGGCTCTTGGTGTGGTATGGTTAGACTAGGTTAGGTCGGTCATGGTGGTGACCCTATCCCAGAGTGTTATAAAAATAATAGTGATATCTTGTTATATGTTCAATATTTAGCTCATCTAAGGCTGTATATAGGTTGTTGGGTTGGGTAACAGGGGGCAGTCCCCGATCCTGGTTGGACTTAGAGTGCCCATTACGACAAGGCCTGGGGTTGGGTCAGGTCAAGTTAGTATCAGAGCCTAAGTTCATGGTCAACTGGGAAGTCCATAAAGCTATGTCGAGTAGAGTCTCTTTTAGGGGTGTGAAATGCGCTACACTCATAAGAGAGAGGTTGCAAGTCATTTAGGCATATTTCACTTTCTTGGTATTTTATCTTCAAGCTTGAGTTCTCAATCTTGGAATCTTTTCTAATCCTTGTTAGTTCATCTTTCAGATCATGCCTCCTAGATCTGGAACATAGGGTAATTCTTCTATCCCATTCTGGGATAATGCTGAAAGGGTATATCCTACGTCTGGAGTATATCTTCGATCTCATAATCCTATTCCTAATGGTGCTTGAGTTCCTTCTATTCCATCTAGTTCTTCTTAGGTGCCTTAGGGTAGTGTGACGAATACAAAATTTTATCAATCTATCTATGTTATTGCCCAATTGGTTGCTACTCAAGCCGAGCTGGGTACGATTGACGCTTTGTCTATTGAGGCCACAAGGGTTGGTCAATTTATGAAGATGGGTCCTCTAAATTTTACTGGGTTGAAGGTGGAAGAGGATCCATAAGGCTTCTCGAATGAGATGGAAAAGATCTTTAGTATGATGCAAGCTACCAATGTAGAGGGGGTTAGCTTTGCATCTAATTATCTCAAAGATGTTACTTATTAGTGGTATGAGGAATAGGACAGGGATAGAGGTGATATGGAAGAGGAAGGTTTGTGGGAGGCCTTTTTTAATGCCTTCATGGATCGATTCATTCCTCAAGAATTGAGGCAAGGTAAGATGGAGGAGTTTGCAAACCTCAGGTAAGGGAGGATGTTACAAAATAATTATGCTTTGAAGTTCCATCATATATTAGGGTATGCTCCAAATTTGGTGGATGATATGAGGTCGAGAGTAAGGAAGTTTGCTTCTGGGTTAAATATAGATTTGATTAAAAAGAGAAATACTACCTTGCTAATTCAAGATATAGATATCTCGAGGTTGATTGTTTATATACAGTAGGTTGAGAATAAGAAGAGAAAGCAGGCAGAGTTTAGGGATAGGCTGGGAAAGAGGTATAGGTTTTCTTCTCAGGGAGGTGTTCAGTCTCAGGGTGGTAGGGATGGTGGCAAGTGGTAGAAAAAGAAGTGGGGGAGTTTTGGCTTATTTTCTGCTAGTGCTCCTTATCAGTCAGGAGATAGGCGTAATTAAGGTGGTGATAATTCTTGGGCACAGGTTTCCCAATTTCAAGCCAGCGGAGGTCAGCCTGTTTCTTTGTGTCCTTTTTGTTCATTCTATGGTCGTCCTTATCAGGGATATTGCGAGAAAGATAGGGATAAATAATTTAAGTGTGTCCAGGTAGGCCATCGACTTAGGTATTGTCCGATTAATAAGGTTGCTATGGGGTCGAATAAGATTCTTATGGCTTCATCTTCTATTCCTACACCTAGTGGGGTGGCATCTGCTTCTGTTATTACTCCTAGTTCTGGTGTTGGTCGGAATAGGTTGTTTGCATTGGCATTTCAATAGGAATCCGAGGCATCACCTGATGTCATTACTAGTACGTTATAACTTTTCTTTTATGACGTCTATTATTTGCTTGATATGGGGTCCACTCTTTCTTTTGTGACTCCATATGTGGCTGTGTCTTTTAGTTTTGATTCAAAAGTTATCTCGAATCCTTTTTTTGTTTCTACCCAGTAGGTGACTCGATTATTGCTAAAAGAGTCTATAGAGGGTGTGTGGTATTTGTTGGTAGAAAGAAGACCTTGGCAGATCTATTTGAGTTGAATGTAGTAGATTTTGATGTAATTCTAGGAATGGATTGGTTGCATTCTTGTTATGCGTCTGTGGATTATCGGACCCGTAAGGTTATCTTTAAGTTTCCTGGTGAATCGGTTATAGAATGGAAAGGTTCTTCCTTGGCTCCTAGGGGGAGGTTTATTTCTTATCTTAGAGCTTAGAGGTTAATCTCCAACGGTTGTATTTATCTCTTGTCATGGTTAAAAATTCTAACTCGAAAGGTCTTTCTTTGTCTTCGGTCCCTGTGGTGAATGAGTTTCTAGAAATCTTTCTAAATAATATTCTTAGTGTTCCCCCAGATCGGGAAATAGAGGTTGGTATTGATTTTCTTTTGGACACTCATCTAATTTTATTCCTTCGTATAGAATGGCCCCAGCTGAGTTGAGGGAACTCAAGGAGCAACTAAAGAATCTTCTAGATAAGGGGTTTATTCATCCTAGTATTTCTCCATGGGGTGCACCATATTATTTGTGTGCAAGAAGGATGGTTCCCTTCAAATACGCATTGACTACAGACAGTCGAACAATGTGACGATAAAGAATAAGTATCCTCTTTCTCAGATAGATAACTTATTTGACCAGTTACAGGGTGTCAAGTTCTTATCTAAGATAGATCTTTGGTCTAGTTACCACCATCTTAAGATTAGGGAGGTTGATATCCCTAGGATAGTTTTTCATACTTGGTATGGGCATTTTGAGTTCTTGATGATGTCATTTGGGTTGACTAATGCTTCGACAACATTTATGGACTTAATGAACACGGTATTCAGGTAGTATTTGGATCTATTTGTCATGTGTTTATTGATGACATTATGGTTTATTCAAAGAGTAAGGTGGATCATGCTAATCACCTCCGTGTGGTGTTGCAGATCTTAAAGAAACAACAATCGTTTGTTAAGTTCTTTAAGTGTGAGTTTTGGTAGAACGTTCTGACTTTCTTGGATCATATTATTTCTAGTGAAAGGATCTTAGTTGATCTAAAAAAGGTTGTTGTGGTGAAGAGGTAGCCTAGTCCCACTACTCCATCTGATATTCAGAGCTTCTTGGGTTTAGCCGAGTATTATAAGGGTTTTGTGGAAAGATTTTCTTCGATATCTTTTTTTTTGATTAAGTTAACTCAGAAAAGGCTAAGTTTTCTTTATCGAATACTTTTGAATGGAGTTTTGAGAAGTCAAAGGATAAGTTGACTTCGGCTCCAATCCTGACTTTTCTAGAAAGAAATAATGGGTTTATGGTTTATTGTGAATCATCTCGGGTAGGGCTTGGTTGTGTTTTGATACAGCATGGAAAGGTAATTTCCTATACTTCCAAGCAGTTGAAGGTACATGAGAGGAATTATCCTACTCATGTTTTAGAGTTGTTGGCAATTGTGTTTACTTTGAAAATATGGCGGCATTACTTGTATGGTGTTCATATGGACATCTTTTTTGATCATAAGAGTCTTCAGTATGTGTTCACCCAAAAAGAGCTTAATCTCAGGCAGAGGAGGTGTCTTGAGGAAGGTTATCCATGGGTAGTTCGAATCACGGGAATTACTGATGTGGTTACTGATGCCACCTCAAGCCAAAGGGGAGGTGGCTCTTTCTGAGTGAACTTAACCAAGTAAAGCTAATATGCTTGTTGATTCTCTTAGCAGGTTATCCATGGGTAGTTTTGCTTACGGGTAGGAAGGAAATTGGGAATTGGTGAAGGATATTCATCGCTTGGCTAATCATAAAGTTCGTCTCTTGGACTCTAAGGATGGTGGTGTAATGGTGCAAGAAGTGATTCGGTCATTTCTTGGTGTAGAGATTAAAGAGAAGCAAGTGCTAGATCCTATCTTGATAAAAATCAAGGGCGATGTTGGTGGGAAAAATATAGTAGTATTTGAGATCAGTGGTGATGGTACTTTATGGTACCAAGGGAGGTTGTGTATTCCTGATGCTGACGGGCTGTGGAAAAGGGTTTGGGATAAGGTGCATGAGTCGTACTATGTTGTTTATCTCAGCTTGACTAAGATGTATAATGATCTCAAGGAGATCTATTAGTGGAATGGCATGAAGAGGGATGTGGCTGCTTTCATGGACAAGTATATGGTGTGTCAACAAGTTAAGGTTGAGCACATGAGGCCAGGAGGGTTGTATCAAGAAATTGATTTGCTTGAATAGAAGTAGGAAGCGATCAATATGGACTTTATTACCGATCTTCCTCGGTCTCAGAATCAGTATAATTTGATATAGGACATCATGGTTAGGATGACCAAGTCTACGCATTTCTTGCCTGTGTGGACTACCTTTTTGGTGGAGGATTATATGTGGTTGTATCTTCAAGAGATTGTGAAGATTTATAAGGTAACTGTTTCAATTATCTCTGACCGTGGTACGCAGTTTACGTCTCAATTTTGGCTATCTTTTTAGAAATGGTTGGGTACTAAGGCTAGTCTGAGTACTGCTTTGTATCCACAATCGGATGGGCAAGTGGAGTGAACTATTCAGAAATTAGAAGATATGCTTTGGGCCTATGTGATTGACTATGGTTGAAAATTGGGTTGAGCATCTACCTTTGGTGGAGTTTGCTTAAAACCATAGCTATCATTTGAGTATTGGTATGGCTTTTTTCAAGGCATTGTATGGTAGAAGGTGTAGATCTCCTATTGGGTGATTTGATTTAGGAGAAACAAACATATTTGGTCCATATTTGGTTTATCAGTCTAACGAGAAGTTCAAGGTGATTCGGGATAGGCTTAAAGATGCCCAAAGTAGCCAAAAGTCCTATATGGATGTTAGGCGTAGAGACTTGGTGTTTGAGGTCTGGGATAGGGTATTCCTCAAGGTATCTCCCATAAGGGGATTGGTGTGGTTTGGGAAAAAGAGAAAACTCAGTCCTCAATTCATTGGTCCTTATGTGATTTTGTGAAGAGTTGGCAATGTTGCTTATGAGTTGGAGTTGCCATCTAGCTTAAGTTTGGTTCATCCAGTCTTTCATGTTTCTATGTTGAGGAAGTGTCTTGGTGATCCTTCTTTGATTTTTCCTTTAGAATGATTGGGTATTTTAGACTTTTTGTCTTATAAAGAGGTCCCAATTGAGATATTAATAGGCAAGCTCATCGGTTACAGACCAAGGATGTGGGTCCGATTAAGGTTCTATAAGGGAACCATAAGGTGGAAGAAGGTACTCGGGAAGCAGAAGAGGACATGAAGTCCAAGTATTCGCATTTGTTTTCTGCTCTTGGGATTCATGTAGAAGGTATATGTCTTGAACACATCTTTATTTTCTGAGTTTGTTAAAGGAAATATTAACATCTTTGCCTCTTTGTTTTCAAACTTTATTAAAAGGATGTTTGATAATGCAAATGACTTTGTGTCTGGTTACCGCTACCTTATACGTCATTTGGGGACGAATATTCCTAGTGGGGGAGACTGAAATATCTTGGGTTTTGACCCTTAAAAAATTTCCTAGAATTTCATTCTCTGGACCCAATACGACTCATGGTTATGAGCCGTATGCTAGGGTATATCTTGTATGGTCCTGCTGTATACTGACCATTATTAGTGGGTGGGATGGTTTTGGTCACTGGAATAGGTACGACTTAGGGGTATGAGTCATAGGGCTTGGTACGAGTCATATGAAGGACTCGTATGGTGGGCAGTGTTTGATCCTCTTGGTATTTTACTATGCCAGGGATACGGGGTATGGGTATGGATTGTGTGTTGTGGTTACGACTTGGTTGGATGAGTCATATACTCTACAGTGTTTTATCCAAGGGTGAAAGATTAGATACGAATGGTGGATATCGATCATATATGAGGGTACGACTCGTATGGGTTAGTCGTATCCCTGTGGCAGGTTTTTAAGGGATTTAAGTGAGGGTATTCTGGGCATTTCCCTACTTACCCTAAACTAGGACCCATGTCTTCTAATACATTTATGAGGTTATTTACCCTATTATTCTATTCATTAACACTTAGAAACTATTCAAAAATATCTCATAATTCTCTCAAAAGCTTTTTGGCCAAGAAGGCTAGGGTTTCATCTTGTTATTGCTTTGGGGATTGTCTTGGTGTTTTTCTTCCATCAATTCTTCCGTATAAGGCACGATTCCCTTCTCATTGTAATTTCAACTAAAGGCATGATTTATATGAATCATTTCATAGTTTTACTATTTCATGATTATGGTTTCCAACTATTGTTTGGGGGTTTTGATATTGAATGTTTGGTTATGGTTTCCTATGTTTTTACTTATTCTTTATATGCATCAATGGTGGATTTGGAAAATTGGATGGTAATGGTTTAATGATCTTTGGAATTGGTTTTGGTTATATTATGCCCCCAAGGTGTTTGATAAAATGCTTATAAAGACATGTGCATTGCATTGACTTCTTTTAATGGAAATCTTGCATGTTTTATACTAGATAATGGATTTATGCATGGTTTAAATGGTTTGAAAAGGTTAAAGGCTAAATGGCTATGCTTTTAGAGAACATAGAAATCTCCCAAGTAGATTTAATATGGTAATTAGAAGGGTACCTAAGGTCCCCTTAACCTAAATAGTTTGGCTATGGATATTACTTACAAGTAACGGGTGGTATGACAATAGCACTAATATTGGACATGGTTAATAAATGGTAAATAGATTGTCTGGACATGGTTTTAATTAGGCATTAATGGCTGGGTATGTAGCTAAGTTGTGGAAAGTAGCGGTCCCAGGGGACCAAAACCAGAAACTCATATTTGTCGATATAAGGGGTCTTGATGACCATGTGCGTGTGTCACATTTTATATTGGGGGATGTACTAGTCATCCTATATGATATTCCCTAGTCGTGCGACTATATGTAATGGGACCCTTTCAACAGAGGGAGCTGAACCCATATGACCCGTGGGTGGTTAGGACGGCAAAACTACACAGCCCAGGTATAAAGGTTTCAAATGCATGCTAAACTCGGTTCCCTTTCCCGACACTTATATATGTATGGTTGTATGCATTATGGATGGTTTCACTTGGTTTTATAACTGTTATTATTTTATCCTTATCATGAGATTCATGCTAACTATCATTTTCTAACCCCATCTACTGGAGACTGTATACCCATTCTATGCAGGAACCAACCATTCTATTCTTCTTGTTTAGCATCCAGATTCGATATCAACATTTGAACTGAAGTAGTGAGCTTCCATCCTTTTGGAAGGCATTATTTCATGTTATAGATTTATTTAGACACTTTTCTTTTATTTTAGATATTGGTTTTGGCCATGGTTGGGGGCGTGTCCCAACCTAAATTGTTTACTCTTTTAGATAAAGGCTTTATGGTACTTCTGGGGCTTGGTATATTTAGTATTGGTATTGGTGTCGGCCTTGGCATTGGAATAAGCCGATAGGTTAAAATCATTGGACGATATTTTTTGTTGTTCCATCCTACTACATTTGTGGATTGATTTTCATATTATGTTTTGGTATTCTCTTTGGTTAATGGTCTACGGTTTTGTTTGGTATGGTTAGGCGGTTGGTGTGGTACGGTTGGACTCGGTTAGGTTGGTCACGGTGGTGACCCTATCCCACAGTCTTAATAAGAAAAATAGTATTATCTTGTTATATGTTTGAAATTCAACCCATCTAAGGCTAGATATAGGTGGTTGGGTTAGGTAATAGGGGGCAGTTCCCAGTCCTAGTTGGACTTAGGTTGCCCAATACGACCAGGCCTGGGTTTGGGTCATGTTAGAATGAATGAAATTTGTGGTCAACGGTCAAAGGGTGAAACACTACAACATAAAAATCCCATTGTAGCCAAGGTAGAGTTTGTGTATTTCAGAAATGCTAGTGGTGAAAGAGGAATTTCATGCCGCAACGTTAAATTAGGCGCTTGATGGGAGGCAACACATCCTTGACTCACTATTTGCTTGTTTTGATGTTTTGTAGGTGTTTTGGCATAAGTGTTATATCCAGAAAAATAGAGGAAAACAGAACTAGAAAGCTGATTGTTGTTCAGGGAATAAAAAATAGAGCAAAAACAGGGTAATTTAGTCCCAGTTACTGCAATCGCAGACCTATTGGAGCGATCGCGGCACCTGATTGCTAGACACCTGCTTTTTTAGGGAGCCCCTCACAACCCTTACGATTCTTAATATTATTTCAGTGAGAGAACTATAAAAATTTAAGTTGGGGGTGTATGCGGTGGGTTACCTGAGCTTTCTCAATTTTGATCCATGGATGCAGAGAAAGTCTGAGTACCCATGGTATCAAGACCACAAATGCAAGGGAAGTCTAAGTACCAATGACATTATATATTTAGGATCTTAATATGCACCCTTGGCAAAGTCTAAGTAGCCATATGGTTGGTTTACCCATATTAAGCCGAAATGTTAGGCTAAAGCTTTTGTTGTAGCTATAAGTTAGCAAATTGAGCATGGTGCAAATGTAAAATAGGAAACCCTTCCAAATTTTTTCAAAAACCAAGGGTATGGACGTGAGCAACCTTGTAACAAAACTCTTTTTTTTTTGACTCCACAAATGTTTGACTTGTAAAGATTGATAGATACTCTAATTTTATATCTATCTGGAGGGGCAATTGAGCCTCCTTGGCAAATTTTGCACGTTATGTGTGGTGAGATTTTTGCATTCATCTCTTGTATAAATGTGTTATCTAAAACTTACCCCGTTGGTCTTTCAAAGATAATTTTGATTGTATTTGGTTGGAGAAATGATCTAAGGCCATCTTTGTGATATTGGAAGCCCAATTTAGCCTAAAAAACCTACCCATGCATA
This sequence comes from Capsicum baccatum var. pendulum, assembly GCA_030864225.1. Classification (NCBI taxonomy): domain Eukaryota; kingdom Viridiplantae; phylum Streptophyta; class Magnoliopsida; order Solanales; family Solanaceae; genus Capsicum; species Capsicum baccatum. The sequence goes on from CM061560.1 coordinate 116,745,450, forward strand.
AATGTAATCCCAAGTTACCCACTTTGAGACTTTAGACATTTCTTTGGCAAACACATTACAAGCTGTGAACCGTTCTTTTTATCCCTCTTTTGAACTATACCCTACTTGAACTTGAAAATGCAACTTGAGGTTAAAAGCCTATGTTGGGGGTGGTAATGATTGATGGAAGTAAGTTCGGGGCCACAAAATTGTTAATGAAATGCTTAAGTGCCTAAGCATTGAAAATAATTGAATAATAAAAAAAGAGAAAGGGTTCGACAAAGGAAAAAATAGTATGAAAATTGCAAGAAAAAAGGAATAGAAGAAATTGGGTAAACAAAGGAGGCAAAAAGTAGGCTATGAAAAGAGAAAGGGAAAAGAGAGAAAAGGAGTGGCCCATAGTTAAAAAGGTGGAATAAATAGTGTGATGTAGATGTTCAAGGAAGGGCATGGCCATGTTTCTCCTAAATGATATCCTATCCTAACCCGAACCTATATTATAAGCTCAAAAAGTCCTCTAGGATCTCTAATCATTTACTTTCTTTGTAGTGGCAATTGAAAATAGGGACAAGCCTATGGTATGACACTTGTGGACATAGAGAATTATTTTGTGAGGGAGAGAGAGTTTTTGCACTTGAATTTCTTGTTGCATGTTTGACAGCTTTGTGTGTGAAATTTTCTTTCATATGAGGAGGTATGTGAATGAGTTGAGGTGGATTATTTTTTCATCCTTTAAGCAATAGGGCAAAGAGAGTATCACTTGGATTTGGTAAAAAATGAGTAACATCTAGAGTATTGGTAGTTATTACTTTGTTACTCTTTAAATCCTTGAATACCGTATTTTATGATGAGGGTGCCGTGAAAATAGCTTGGCCCATGTGTCAGGAGATATTTATGGTGGTGACTAAGCTTTAAGTCATTATGATCTTTGGGGCATGAACTTTGGGCATAAATGTGTAGTGTCTCATGATAAGAGGTAGTGTGCTTGAGGACATGAAAAGCTCTAAGTTGGGGTTGTTGATGAGTGGTGAATTTATCACTCATATTTATTCATTATTTGTGTACACTACCATGTTTTATATGAATAAAGGAGGCACAGTCATGATTAATTACACTAATATCCACATTTTGCATGCACATAGTTGATGAGATAAAAAAGTGTGGATTTGATTTAAGAAGGGGTCAAATGGAAGCAACATAGTGCAGCTGGAGACTTGGAGCAGACACAACCTCAGTTACCGCGGTCGCAGTCTGAGGACCGCGATTGCAGTCAATTAAGAAGGTCACTCGGCTTCAACCGCATGTATACAAACGCGGTCGTGGTAGCTGTGGTTGCGGAGGAGCTATGCAATTGCGACCTTATAGGATTAATGAACAAGAGCATTTCAGTCAAATGGGACAACTGATTTAAATTTCTCTAGAAGACCTATAATTCTTTTCCTTATGGATAATATGCAATATAGTAGATTGAAAAGCATGACATTGTTGAAACCCTAGAATTTGGGGAAAAATCTATTTCCATCTTTGTTGTACTTGTGATTCCAAGGAGAAGTTGGTGAAATTGAAGTGTAGAAGTGAAGATTTTCCTTACTCTTTATTATTATGGATTCCATGGATGAATTATTTGGTATAATTCTTCCTCCGTATTTCATGAGTTGCTAATTTCTCTAGTCTTGGGATTATGTTGAACTACAATGTAATGGTGTGTGGGTGTTGGTGTGTTTGCATGATTTTTTAGTTGTTAAGTATGGAATCCACCATTGCTTGAGGTTACTAGTTGGATTTGTTGGTGAAAACCCCAAATCTCCAAATGGGTTTGATGGGTGAAAACCCCAAACTCTAAAAACCCTTTATCATCCTTGAAAGAGGGATGAAGGAACATATGGGAACCTATAGCATCCTTGAAAGAGGGTTATAGGGGGGGACAAAGCAATGGTGGACAACTGAGTATGTAGTTTGCTACCTTTTTGCAATCTTAGACATATGTGTAAATGAAGTATAAGTCATATCATAGGCATTTTCCTAGAAATAGGGATGTTTAGTTGAGGTTTTGGGTGATTTTAAATAACACACTTGTTAGGTGCTCAAAAGAGCCAATAGGTGATATTTTTGTGGTCATGTTGAAAGAATAACCACAAAGACCTTTGACCTAACTTATCTCTCATTTAAAAACTAAGATTCATATTAAGCCATCATTAACCCACATGCTCATTACTTTTAGGTAGGCATAATCCGAAGATCATATCCAAACTTGATTTTAAATCAAAAACGCTATACTAGTGTATTGTTTGACTAAATATTGTTATAAACAAACTACAACCCAAACCCCTCATTATACTTTAATGTTGTTTTTGTTTTCTTTTCGGGTATCTTTTAGTAATTAGAGCACCCATAGGACCTGAAATTTGCATTTCACTCCTTGTGGATTCAATCCCAACGCGAGTTGGAATATTGACAGTGACCGCCTTACCCCTTGAAAATGGGAGTAAGTTGAGGATTATCAGTGGTCTTGGTGAAGGTGTTGGTGGTCTTGGTATTGGTATTGGTGGCATTGGTGGTGGTGTTGGCGGTAGTGGTCTTGGTGTGGTTATTGGTGGAATTGGTGGCAGTGTTGGTGGTGTTGGTAGTGGTGTTGGTAGTGGTGCTGGTGGTCTTAGTGGTGGTGTTGGTTGCATTATTGGTGGTCTTGGTTGCATCGGTGGTGGTCTTGGTGGCATTGGTGGTGGTCTTGGTGGTCCATCTATTGCAACAGGTGGAACATATGTTGGGAGCTATTAAATAGGTCTTCAAATAGATTTCCCATCTGTCCAATTTATGGGTTATCCGTTGGAATATTTTTTTGTTATGTGGCGTATAATAATTTATTGAAATTTGTCTTACCTTTTTTAAAAAATTATGCAGACATCAAATGTAATGTATTTTTTATTTTTCTTTTGTTTGTAGTTAAAAGATGTCTCCCAAAAGAAAAGAAACTGAAAGTGGATCAATTTCAGACCACCTAACAAAAAAGTGTAAAGTACAGATGGATTTGGAGGAACTTCTAGAACAATCTCAGTCAGGGAAGAAAAACTGAGGAAAGTTATGGAAAGGGAGGTGGATAAGGATATATAAAGGTTGGTTAGGAAAACAAAAGTAAGGAGGAAGAAGCAAGAAAAGGAACAAGTAGAAAGTGAGAAAGAGGATTATGATCAATATAATGATAAACAAGAAGAGGAAGAAGAAGAAAGTAAGAAAGAGGATGACAATCAACATAATGATAATACATCACCAATTGGGCGTGAATTAAGATCGAAATCCCAGCATGATCCAGTAAAAACTATTAGTATTGATAAGTTTCAAATTGTGATACCGATAGATGACCCTACAAAACTAACTGGTGATCATGTACTTAAATGTCAATTGGGGAAACCTTTCGATGAATTTAGTAATATCATGAAGAACGAAAACAAAGATGAACTTTTTAAAAAGAGCTACTTTGGATGCTTTCTTGAGTTGCCTGAGGAACACACTGGCCATTTCCAAATGAGCGTAGTATATGGTCTTCTCAAGTGCAGGATCAAGTAAGTGAAGGATGATCAAGATTCGATAGAAGGGGAAAAAGATGGATGAAATTTTGATCAACTACTGTGGTAAGCCGGATTGTTTTGGCATAAAGAGTTTGCCATAGTGAAAGGCTTGAGATGCAATCATCCAAATGAACCTCTCATCAAAGAAACACCCCGCAAAAATTGCAAGGTAAATAGGATAACCAAACCACCACCATCAAATAAAGGGAAGACATTGTCCAAGCGACCACCCACCAAAAGCGGAGCCACCAACTCTTCACGCTGTTTCGGTGATAAATGAATTTTCAGATGTATTTCCTGAGGATCTTCCAAGTTTGCCTCCTGAATGAGAAGTAGATTTTGCTATTGATGTAATACCAGGCACCCAACCAATCTCCATTCCTCCATATAGAATGGCCCCATCAGAATTACGAGAATTAAAAGAGCAATTGAAATATTTGCTAAAGAAGGGATTCATAAGGCCTAGTATGTCCCCCTAGGGAGCTCCAGTGTTATTTGTGTGCAAAAAGGATGGCTCGCTGAGGATGTGTATTGATTATCGGCAATTGAATAAGGTGACAATTAAGATTAAATATCCTCTCCCAAGAATTGATGATTTATTTGATCAGTTCTAGGGCGCCAAGTGTTTTTCTATGATTGATTTGAGGTCAGGTTACCACCAAGTGAGGTCAAAGAGAACAATATACCCAAGACAGTTTTCCAAACATGATATAGTCATTATGAGTTTCTAGTTATGTCATTTGGGCTAACAAATGCACCCGCAACTTTTATGGATTTGATGATATGGTCTTTAAGCCATTCCTGGATGTATTTGTGATAGTTTTTATAGATGATATTCTAGTTCATTCTAGATCAGAAGAGAACCATGCCAATCACTTACGACAGGCATTGCAGACTCTTTGTGATTGTAAGCTTTATGCAAAGTTCTCTAAATGTGAGTTTTGGTTAAAGTCGGTGGTATTTTTGGGTCATATTGTATCTAGTGAAGGGATAAAGGTTGATGTTTAAAAGATAGAAGCTGTGAAGAACTGGCCAAGGCCCACAACGCCTACGGAGATTCGTAGTTTTCTCAGGTTGGATGGTTATTATAGAAGGTTTGTTGAAGGCTTTTCTTCCATTTTAGCACCCTTAACCAAGCTAACCCATAAAGCATCAAAATTCCAATGAAATGATGGCTGTGAGAAGAGTTTTCAAGATTTAAAGAACAAGTTGATTTCTACACCCGTGTTGGTACTTCCAGAAGGCACCGAAGGGTATACAGTGTATTATGATGCTACCAGAATTGGTTTAGGATGTGTATTGATGCATCATGGTAAGGTAATGGCATATGCTTCTAGACAATTGCGGCCACATGAGAAAAATTATCCTACACATGATCTTGAGCTGGCAGCAGTTATTTTTGCTGTAAAGATATGGCGCCATTACTTATATGGGGTTCATGTTGATATATATACTGATCATAAGATCTTGGAGAATATTTTTAGTCAGAAGGATCTAAATTTAAGGCAGTGGAGATGGCTTGAACTATTAAAGGACTACGATGGTGATATCTTGTACCATCCAGGGAAAGCAAATATGGTAGCTGATGCGTTAAGTCGTAACGCTATGATGGCACCTATAGAAAGGTAGGGGATGATTAAAGATCTTCACCAGTTAGATAGTTTGGGAGTTCGCCTTCTTGAAACTCCGGATAAAGAGCTTGTCATACATAATGCTGCAGAATCTTCATTAGTAGCTGAAGTGAAAGAGAAGCAATATGCAGATCCTATTTTATTACAACTTAAGAAGATCGTTCAGAGTGGTGCGACCAAGGCATTTGAGCTTACGCGAGGAGTACTTTAGTGCCAAAACCAATTGTGTGTGCCAGTTGTAGACGGGCTAAGAAAGAAGATTATGACAGAGGCACATTGTTCAAGGTATTCCATTCATCCAGGATCAACCAAAATGTATCAAGATTTGAAAGATATGTATTGGTAGAATGACATAAAGAAGAGCATTGCAGAATTTGTAGCTGAATGTCCAAATTGTCAAAGAGTTAAAGTTGAGCACCAAAAACTTAGAGGTTATATGCAATGCATTGATCTTCCAAGCTGGAAGTGGGACATGATCAACATGAATTTCGTTATTGGTTTTCCACGTACATCCCAGAAGTTTGATTCTATATGGGTGATTTTTTATAGGCTTACCAAATCCGCACATTTCCTACCAGTTAGGACCACTTACATAGTTGAAGAGTATGCGATGATGTACATTAAAGAGATAGTCCGATTACATGGAGTGCCAATCTCTATTATATCAGATCGGGGAACCCAATTTACCGAAAACTTTTGGAAGTCGTTTTAGAGGTGTTTGGGAACACAAGTGAAGTTGAGTACAACTTTTCACCCTTGCACAGATGGACAAGCACAACGTACCACCCAAACACTTGAAGATATGCTACGAGCTTGTGTAATAGATTTTAAGGGCAACTGGGATGATCATTTACCTCTTATTGAGTTTGCCTACAATAATAGCTATCATTCAAGTACCAAAATGGCACCAAATGAAGCTTTATATGGAAGGAAGTGTAGATCACCAATAGGATGGTTGTACGTGGGTGAAACTCTTTTATTCAGACTGGATCTTGTTTATCAAGCCATAGAGAAGGTTAAAGTAATTCAGCAACGACTGAAAATAGCCCAAAGTGGACACAAGTCATATGCGGATAGTAGAAGGAGAGGGCTAGAGTTTTCTATAGGTGATTGGGTATTTTTGAAGGTATCACTAATGAAAGGGGTAATGAGATTTGACAAGAAAGGGAAGTTGATTCCACATTATATAGGCCCGTATAAGTTCACTCGAAGGTTTGGACAAGTTGCATATGAATTAGAGCTACCCCAAGACCTCTCATCAGTATATCCGGTATTTTATATGTCAATGCTTCAAAAGTGCATCGGAGATCCATCACATATCACTTCTACTGAGGATGTGCAAGTTCCGGAAGATCTTACCTATGAGGAAGTGCCTATTGCTATTCTAGATCACCAAGTTAAGAAGATGAGAAATAAAGAGATAACATCTGTGAAAGTACGTTGGGGAAATCATCAAAGGAAAGAGATTACATGGGAAGCTGAGGAAGCAATGAAATCTAAGTACCCTGATTTGTTTAAAGATGAAGAGGAAGTTCATGAAACGGAGTTAGAACATTAACAAGTAAGTTTTTTTTGTATATGTATAGTATTTATGTGATGATGTGAATATTAATGATGGACTTTAACTTGTTTCAGTTTACTAACTACGCTAACAATCGAGGACGAATTTCCTAAAGGGGGGAAGGATGGAACACCCCATATTCAAGTACGTGTATTGGAGTATTCAAGTATGTGTATTGGTCTAATTTATATGGAATTAATTTTTTTATTTTATTTATACCAGAATTTGCCCGTCGATGGTTCCATGCGAAGGTTATTGAATAAGATTTCCAACAATATAAGGATTTCCAAAAAAGGATAGGTTTTGGATATAATGGAGCACGTTCGAAATTATAAAACATTGGCCGGGATATTTGGGAATAGTAAATGTGCTGGAAAATATCCTACACACAAACTACTGAGGCCAACCGAATTTTTGGGTAAACTTCTAATGATCATAATTACCTTAATATAATAAACTAGGAGTGATGCGACCTATTAAAAGAAAGATCTTTGAGTATTCTTTCCAATGCAATTGGTTTCATCCAAATCGAACGTCTGAGTAAGGAGTTATACTCGTTTTACTTCAGCCTATCAAAACAGTTTTTTAGGGTCGACTTCAAACGACCATAACTTCTTGTACAGGACGAGCTGCGTGGCCTACTTTATATGAAATGAAACCCCTTTGAATTATCCTTCAAAATATACCAATTTCAGCCAAATCCGATATCAGATCAAAGAGTTATGGTCAATCTACTTTAGCTTATCAGAACGGTCCACCAAAAGATTGATTTGACATTATTTAAATTTCAAAGGCATTTTGGTCATTTCCTATTATATTATGGACGGGAATATGTGTATATATACATGTATATGAGTTCAAAAACTCATTTTCATCATCAATCATTGAGAAAGAACAAACCCTAGCCAAATTTGACCTTTAAATTACTTTTGATTCAACCGTAGAAATTCCAAAGTAATCCGATAACTGCGTTTGTCATCTCAAAAGCTTTGAACGACACCTATTATTTGTGAAAACAGGATTGAATAATGAAGAGGTGAATTCTAAGGTATGAATATTGTTTTTCTTTGTTCTTTTCCATATGTATATGTGTGATAGAGGATTATATGTATTGGTTTTTATTAAAAGGTGATGGAAATAGGGTTATGGACTATTTTGTATGGTTTGGTTGTATTGAATTGTTGAAGGTGGATATGGTAATTGAGGTATGGAAGGTGGATATGGTGATATACTATTGAATTGATGATTATTTATGTCTATGTCTCAATTTGGTTTAATGGATTGGTTGGAAGGATAAATGAATCCATACTTGATATTGGAGGATGCTGTATGAATATGCATGGCGTGTGAATGTAATTGGAGTATAAGAGGGTTAAAGTGACACCCTTTATGGTGTAATTAAGGCTTACTACTTAACCACTAGATTGGTGAATTCAAATAATTGAATTGTGACATTTGGTTGCTAATACTAGATTGCAATATATGTTTATTGTAGATAAGTAATCCAAAAAGACGAGAAGTCCATTTGGGACTAGTATTGAAGGTTGACAGTTAGGTATATAAAGCATACTCTATACCATATTTGTTGCATGAAAGTGAACAATTGTTCTACTAAGAAAGTTTCCAAAGTTATTCAATAACATATGATCCATAATGGTTTTGTATGATGTCCTATGTTACCAATTAACTTGTTTTCACCCTACAAGATGTCAAGACATTCCAATACTTGTCTTTCAAATCTTACATGTTTATTACACTAATGAATGTCAGAAGGTATCCGGTTACTCAAACAAGATCCATGTGCTATTAATGACTCCAAAACATTTCATTGATTTACCAATAAGTTCCTACTTCATTGTTTTGGCATTGATAACTCCAAAACACTTCATTGATGTGCCAATGAGTCCTTACTTCATTGTTATTGCATTTATGGTCTATTTATATGTCTCTTATTGAAGTATCATTGTATCAAAGTATCGAAAATGCGGTGGCGACCGAAATAAAAATCTCAAAGATTAATTGAACTAAGTGATGAAAGTTCTCTCTTATCGGTGGTATCCCAGGGGGATAAGCCTATCATGGGTTGATCCCTATTTATGTGTTTATGGGTGGTATCCCAGGGACATAAGCCTATCATGGGTTGATCTCAGTTGATATGTACTGGACGAAGCCTAATGGTCACAGTACAGTACAGTAATGATTACAAAGATGATAAGAACGAAGGTAAAGTGATTGAATAAATACAATATATAGGTTGTCACAAGTTCTAATAAGTGTGGTCCACTCCTATTACGATTTGTTTACTTGTTTCTAATTTCTATTGAGCTCCTATATCATATGTGATTATCTACAGCTTTACAAACTCAGTACATATTTTGTACTGACATCCCCCATGGGGGACCTGCATTTCATGCTGCAGGCTGTAGGCACAGGTACCTCAGCTCATACACTGCACAAGTAGGAGCCAGGATATCCAGCTGCTTTTGGTGAGCTCTAATTTGCTTTGGGGCTTTTCGTGTCATATACAGTCACTTTTGGTATTGTATAGAAGTTAGTTATATGGCGGGGTGTGTCCCGACCTTAGTTAAACTCTGTGTATTGTCTAGAGGCTTTCAGACCTAATGTACAGTCAAGGTGGTGTTTTGTTAATAGACGTGATGGCTCAAACGGCCAAGTATTTTATATACATATATATGTGTGCTCGAGCTTATACAGGTGATTATTTCCTTTTATATGTAACATGATGCTGTCCGAATTTTGGGTTGTCATAGAGGTATGCATGGGAAGTATAAGGTTATGAGCTGGTTCTCTTGGGCCTCTTCGGTTATGGGTGCCAATTCGCCCCAATAGGATTTGAGGCATGACAAAAGTTGTCTCTTAGAAATTCGTCCTAGTGAGTCTATAAAGCCGTGTCTATGTAGAGTCTTGTTTATCGGTGTGTCGTGCACCACATCTATAAATAGGAGGCTATGAACATTTAGGAATTTTTTCTTTTCTTCATGTCTTAGATCGTGCGATAGAGCCTATATTGTATATAAAGTCATAGTTGACCACTGAATCCATTTGTTTCTCTTATTATAGTAAAGATGTCGGTTACCAGAAGCAAGAATACCGGTAAGCAAGTAGATGTGGCTATCGGAGAGGGGACTAGTAAGTCACCCTCTATACTACCTAATCAAAGTGAGGCTCCAGCTGAGCATGCATCAGAAACTTCTTCCACTCTGGAAAAAATAAGGGGGAGGAGAACTATATCCCCAGAGCCACCTATTAATGCTGCTGATCAAGATCTTAGAAATACAGTCCAACTTTTGACTCGTATAGTTGCTGGGCAAGCTCAGGGCAAGCCATTCCTACCACGGGTCCTAGTAATATAGATAGGGCGGCTAGCCTTCGAACACAAGATTTTCTTAAGATGGATCCTCCCATTTTTACTGGATCAGATCTTAACGAGGACCCACAGGACTTTATTGATCAAATTCAAAGGGCCTTAGATGTTATGCATGTAATGGGTAGAAAGACAGTGAAGTTAGCGGCATATAGATTTAAAGGGGAGGCTATATATTGGTACGAGAACTGGAAATGATCTAGGGGTATTGATGCACCCCCAGCTACTTGGAGAGAGTTTAAAGAGGCATTTCTTGATCATTATCATCCATTCGAGATTTGCCAAGCTCGTGCAGATCAGTTTTTAAATCTTCGTCAGGGGAATATGAGCATGAGGGAGTACAGTCTCCGATTTAATTCCTTGTCGGGATATGATCCTAATGTTGTAGCCACTATGGATGATATAGTTCATCAATATATGGATAGGCTGGATCCATATCTGGTTAGAGATTGTACTATTGCCGCTTTGAACAAAGATATGGATATAGCGAGGATCTAAGCTTTTGCACAGAAAATGGAAGATCAGTGGCAGAGGAGAAGAACACAGGAATTAGAAAGAGGATATTCCAAGAGGGCCAGATCTACAGGGCAGTTCATGGCATCCCAAGGAGGCTTCAGACCATAATTTTTTGCTAGACCAACTAGTCCATTATCTTCTTATTCTGTAGTTAGTTCCCCACCACAGTTCCAAGGGTCCAGAGGAAATCAATTTGGGCACAGAAGTGAGAGTTAGAGTTCGCGGATAGTGTGGTACCAAGGGCAAGGGAATATGAGCCAATCGAGAACTCCTCGAGAGCCATGCAATAAATGTGAAAGGTATCATTTTGGCGCATGTTGGCTGGGGACCAATGTTTGCTTTTGGTGCGGTATGTCGGGGCATATGATGAGAGAATGCCTACGAAAGGGCATAGGGGGTATGACATGACCTACGAGGTTATTTGTTGCATCATCATCATCGATGCCTTATTTAGCAAGGGGTGCACAACCAATGGGCTGTGTTAGAGGTGATAGAGGAGCCACGAGTTCTAGGGGGCTCAAAATCGTATGTATGCTCTAGCGGATCGACAAAATTTAGAGGCTTCCCCAGATGTGGTTACGGGTATGTTGTCTATATTTTCATTTGATGTATATGCCTTAATTGATCCCGGTTCTACATTTTCTTATGTTACTCCATTGGTTGCTGGAACATTTGAAAGAATACCCGAACTTTTAGTTAAGCCATTTAAAGTGTCCACAACGGTTGGGGAATCTATTGTAGCTAGAAGGGTTTACCGAAACTGTATAGTAACTATTTGTGGTCGTGATACGATGGCTGATCTTATGGAGTTAGAAATGGTAGATTTTAATGTTATAATGGGTATGGAATGGTTGGTGTCTTGTTATGCCACAATTGATTGCTGCAGGAAAAAAGTATATTTCCATTTTCTAAATGAATCAGTCCTTGAATGGAAAGGTGAAATTGGCACGCCAAGAGGTAAATTTATTTCTTATTTTAAGGCAAGAAGAATGCTTTCCAAGGGATACATATATCATTTAGTTAGAGTAAGGGATATAGAAGCGGATCCACCAACTCTTCACACTGTTCCAGTGGTAAATGAATTTTCTGATGTATTTCCTGAAGATCTTCCAAGTTTGCCTCCTGAACGAGAAGTAGAATTTGGTATTGATGTAATACCAGGCACCCAACCAATCTCCATTCCTCTATATAGAATGGCCCCAGCAGAATTACGAGAATTGAAAGAGCAATTAAAATATTTGCTAGAGAAGGGATTCATAAGGCCTAGTATGTCCCCCTGGGGAGCACCAGTGTTATTTGTGCGCAAAAAGAATGGCTTTCTAAGGATGTGTATTGATTATCAACAATTGAATAAGGTGAATACTAAGAATAAATATCCTCTCCCAAGAATTGATGATTTATTTGATCAGTTACAGGGCGCCAAGTGCTTTTCTAAGATTGATTTAAGGTCAGGTTACCACCAAGTGAGGGTCAAAGAGAAAGATATACCTAAGAAAGCTTTCCGAACACGGTATGGTCATTATGAGTTTCTAGTTATGTCAATTGGAATAACAAATTCACCCGCAACTTTTACGAATTTGATGAATAGGGTGTTTAAGCCATTCCTGGATGTATTTGTGATAGTTTTTCTAGATGATATTCTAGTTTATTCTAGATCAGAAGAGGACCATGACAATCACTTATGATAGGCATTGCAGACTCTTCGTGATTGTAAGCTTTATGCAAAGTTCTCTAAATGTGAGTTTTGGTTAAAGTCGGAGGCATCTTTGGCTCATATTGTATCTAGTGAAGTGATAAAGGTTGATGCTCAAAAGATAAAAGTTGTGAAGAACTGGCCAAGTCCCACAACACCTATGGAGATTCGTAGTTTTCTCGGGTTGGCCGGTTATTATAGAAGGTTTGATAAAGGCTTTTCTTCCATTTCAGCACCCATAACTAAGCTAAACCATAAAGCATCCAAATTCCAATGGAATGATGCCTGTGAGAAGAGTTTTCAAGATATAAAGAACAAGTTGATTTCTACACCTGTGTTGGTGCTTCCAGAAGGCATCGAAGGGTATACAGTATATTGTGATGCTTCAAGAATTGGTTTAGGATGTGTATTGATGCAGCATGGTAAGGTCATAGCATATGCTTCTAGACAATTGTGGCCACATAAGAAAAATTATCCTACATACGATCTTGAGCTGGCTGCAGTTATTTTTGCTTTAAAGATATGGCGCCATTACTTATATGGGGTTCATGTTGATATATATACCGACCATAAGAGCTTGCAATATATTTTTAATCAGAAGGATCTAAATTTAAGGAAGCGAAGATGGCTTGAACTATTAAAGGACTACGATGTTAATATCTCGTACCATTCAGGGAAAGCAAATATGGTAGCTAATGCGTTAAGTCATAAGGCTATGATGGTGCCTATAGAAAGGCAAGGGATGATTAAAGATCTTCACCAGTTAGCTATTTTGGGAGTTCACCTTCTTGAAACTCTGAATAAAGAGCTTATCATACATAATGCTGCGGAATCTTTATTAGTAGCTGAAGTGAAAGAGAAGCAATATGCAGATCCTATTTTATTATAGCTTAAGTAGAACATTAAGAGTGGTATGACCAAGGCATTTGAGATTACGCGAGAAGGAGTACTTTAGTGCCAAAACCGATTGTCTGTGCCGGATGTAGATAGGCTAAGAAAGAAGATTATGACAGAGGCACATTGTTCAAGGTATTCCATTCATCCAGTATCAACCAAAATGTATCAAGATTTGAAAGATATGTATTGGTGGAATGACATGAAGAAGAGCATTGCAGAATTTGTAGCTGAATGTCAAAATTGTCAAAGAGTTAAAGTTGAGAACCAAAAATTGGGAGGTTATATACAATTCATTGATCTTCCAAGCTGGAAGTGGGACATGATCAACATGAATTTCGTTATTGGTTTACCTCGTACATCCCGAAAGTTTGATTCTATATGGGTGATTGCTGATAGGCTTACCAAATCGACACATTTCCTACCAGTTAGGACCACTTACACAGTTGCAGAGTATGTGAAGTTGTATATTAAAGAGATAGTCCGATTACAAAGAGTGACAATCTCTATTACATCAGATCGGGGAACCCAATTTACCGCAAACTTTTGAAAGTCTTTTCAGAGGTGTTTGGGAACACAAGTGAAGTTGAGTACAACTTTTTACCCTCAAAGAGATGGAAAAGCAGAACGTACCATCCAAACACTTGAAGATACGCTACGAGCTTGTGTAATAGATTTTAAGGGCAACTGGGATGATCATTTGCTACTTATTGAGTTTGCCTACAATAATAGCTATCATTCAAGTATCAAAATGGCACCATATAAAGCTTTATATAGAAGGAAGTATAGATCACCAATAGGATGGTTCGAAGTGGGTGAAACTCTTTTGTTCGGATCGGATCATGTTTATCAAGCCATAGAGAAGGTTAAAGTAATTCAGCAATGACTGAAAACAACCCAAAGTCGACACAAGTCATATGCGGATAGTAGAAGGACAGGGCTAGAGTTTTCTTTAGGTGATTGGGTATTTTTGAAGGTATCAACAATGAAAGGGGTAATGAGATTTGGCAAGAAAGGGAAGTTGAGTCCACGTTATGTAGGCCTGTATAAGATCACTCGAAGGTTTGGACAAGTTGCATATGAATTAGAGCTACCCCAAGAGCTCTCATCAGTACATCCGGTATTTCATGTGTCAATGCTTCAAAAGTGCATCAGAGATCCATCACATATCACTTCTATTGAGGATGTGCAAGTTGCGGAAGATCTTTCCTATGAGGATGTGCCTATTGCTATTCTAGATCGCCAAGTTAAGAAGATAAGAAATTAAGAGATAGCATCTGTGAAAGTACGTTGGAGAAATCATCAAAGGGAAGATATTACATGGGAAGCTGAGGAAGCAATGAAATCTAAGTACCCTCATTTTCTCAAAGATGAAGTGAAAGTTCAAGAAACGGAATTAGAACATTAACAAGTAAGTTTTTTTTATATATGCGTAATATTTATGTGATGATGTGAATATTAATGATGGACTTGAAATTGTTTCGGTTGAATAACTACGCTAACATTTGAGGATGAATGTCCTAAAGGGGGAAAGGATGTAACACCCCGTATTCAAGCACGTGTGTTGGAGTATTCAAGTACGTGTATTGGTCTTATTTATATGGAATTAATTTTTTTATTTTATTTATACCAAAATTTACCCGTCGATGGTTCCATGCGAAGGTTATTGAATAAGATTTCCAACGATATAAAGATTTCCAAAAATGTATAGGTTTCGGATATAATCGAGCACGTTCAAAACTATAAAACGGTGGCTGGGATATTTGGGAATAGTAAATGTGTAGGAAAATTTCCTGCACACAAACTACTGAGGCCAGCCGAATTTTTGGGTTAACTTCTAACGATGATAACTCCCTTAATATAATGAACTAGGAGAGCTGTGACCTATGAAAAGAAATATCTTTGTGTCTTCTTTCCAATTCAATTGGTTTCATCCAAATCCAACGTATGAGTAAGGATTTATACTCGTTTTACTTTAGCCTATCAAAACAGATTTTTAGGGTCAACTTCAAACGACCATAACTCCTTGTACAGGACGAACTAGGTGGCCTACTTTATATGAAATGAAATCCCTTTGAATTATCCTTCCAGATATACCAATTTCTCCAAAATCCAATAACGGGCCAAAGAGTTATGGTTGATCTACTTTAGCTTATCAAAACAGCCCCCCCAAAGGATTGATTTGACATTATTTAAATTTTAAAGGCATTTTGGTCATTTCCTATTATATTATGGACGGGAATATGTGTACATATACATGTACATGAGTTCAAAAATTTATTTTCATCATCAATCATTGAGAAAGAACAAACACTAGCCAAATTTGACTTTTAAATTACTTTTGATTCAACTGTAGAAATTCCAAAGTAATCCGATAACTGCGTTTGTCATCTCGAGAGCTTCGAACGACACCTATTATTTGTGCAAAAAGGATTACATAATCAAGAGGTGAATTCTAAGGTATAAATATTGTTTTTCTTTGTTCTTTTCCATATGTATATGTGTGATAGAGGATTATATGCACTGGTTGTTATTGAAAGGTGATGGAAATAGGGTTATGGACTATTGAATTGATGATTATTTATGTCTATGGAACAATTTGGTTTAGTGGATTGGTTGGAAGGTAAATGAATCCAAACTTGATATTGGAGGATGTTGTATGAATATGCATGGCATGTGAATGTAATTGGAGTATAAGAGGGTTAAAGTAACACACTTTATGGTGTAATTAAGGCTTACTACTTAACCACTAGTTTGGTGTATTCAAATAATTGAATTGTGATGTTTGGTTGCTAATACTAGATTGCTATATATGTTCATTGTAGATAAGTAATCCGAAAAGACGGGAAGTCCATTTGGGACTAGTATTGAAGGTTGATCGTCAGGTATGTAAAGCATACTCTATACCATATCTTTGGCATGAAAGTGAACAATTGTTCCACTAAGAAAGTTTCCAAAGTTATTCAATAACATGTGATCCATAATGGTTTTGTATGATGTCCTACGTTACCAATGAACTTGTTTCCACCCTACAAGATGTCAAGACATTCCAATACTTACTTGTCTTCCAAATCTTACATGTTTATTGCACTGATGAATGTCAGAAGGTATCCAGTTACTCAAATAATATCCATGTTCTATTAGTGACTCCAAAATGTTTCATTGATATACCAATAAGTTCCTAATTCATTGTTATGGCATTGATGACTCCAAAACAATTCATTGATGTGTCAATGAGTTCTTACTTCATTGTTATTGCATTGATGGTCTATTTATATGTCTCTTATTGATGTATCATTGTTTCAAAGTATCAAAAATGCGGTGGCGACCGAAATAACAATCTCAAAGATTAATTGAACTAAGTGATGGAGGTTCTCTCTTATCGGGTGGTATCCCAGGGGCATAATCCTATCATGGGTTGATCCCTATTTATGTGTTTATGGGTGGTATCCCAGGGGCATAATCCTATCATGGGTCGATCCCAGTTGATATGTACTGGAGCCAGCCTAATGGTCATAGTACAGTACAGTAATAATTACAAAGATGATAAGAACGAAGGTAAATTGATTAAATAAATACAATGTATAGGTAGTCACAAGTTCTAATAAGTGTGTTCCACTCATATTATGATTTATTCACTTGTTTCTGATTTCTATTGAGCTCCTATATCATATGTGATTATCTACAACTTTACATGCTCAGTACATATTTTGCACTGGCGTCCCCTATGAGGGACCTGCATTTCATGCTGCAGGCTGCAGGCACAGGTACCTCAGCTCATACACCGCACTAGTAGGAGCCAGGATATCCAGCTGCTTTAGGTGAGCTCCAGTTTGCTTCAGGGCTTTCCATGTCATATCATATCACTTTTCGTATTGTATAGAAGTTAGTTATATGGTGGGGTGTGTCTCGACCTTAGTTAAACTTTGTGTATTGTCTAGTGGCTTTGTAGACCTAATGTACAGTCAAGGTGGTATTTTGTTAATAGACGTGATGGATCCAACGGCCAAGTATTGTATATACATATATATGTGTGCTCAAGCTTATACAGTTGATTATTTCCTTTTATATGCGACATGATGTTGTCCGAATTTTGGGTTGTCATAGAGGTATGCATAGGAAGTATAAGGTTATGAGCCGGTTCTCCCGGGCCTCCTCAATTACGGGTGCCAGTCCGCCCCAATAGGATTTGAGGCATGACATAGATCATTTGTTGGATAAGTTGTCTGTGTTAACATGTAACCCAACTAACTATAAATTATTATATGATTTAAATATATCTCTCTTTTTACAGGTTGTGCATCCATGGATCATGCCTACTGAGCAGGAGTTGGGGATGACTTATTTTATTACTCTACATCTAATTGATACAATAGCAGACCCAACGATGGAGTTAATATATAAGAAATTAGCTAGAGCAATAGCTATAAGAAGAACAGTTAGGCAAGGTCGGCCTAATATTGAGGCTCTTCATGACCAACCTACTGCAACAGATTTGGGTGCTTTTTCTTGGGGTGCTACTAGTGGAGTTGTTGATGTTTGTGGCAACCATCCAAATGCTGATGCTAATGCCAGTCGTGGCGATGATCATGTTGATGCTCAAGAAAAATAAATATGTTTGAAATCACCCCTTACACAGGTCCTTCTTACCCTTACTCCAGTCCCTCTAACCCCACTTCACCCTCATGTTCTTATTGCAAATGCAAAGTATGGAAGGACAGGCATGATAAACTCCTTCAAAAACTAGAGGCTATCATTGAAGCTACCGAGAAATTTAAATCCACGAGGGGTGTCATACCAAGAAGGTCAGGGAGCCATATACTCCTACAGTGTCGGTTAGGAGAAAGAAAATAAAAATTAGCCAAATACTCTCCAATCTTGAACCAAAAAAATTGCATCTCCTCCCTTTCCAAAAGTTATTAAAGTTTAGGGGCCATTGAAGAAGGTGGACATATACGAGATGCTTGGTGACGAAGAGAAGAAGGATATGCGAAGGACTATGAATACCAAGAAAACTGCACAAAAATACACCATGCATACCTTTCACGGCCAAGACTTAAAGAATATAACAAATATGCATAAGTGGTATATGGACGAGGTAAGTTTATTTTTCCTAACCTAGCCGTCTAATCTACTCTATGAAGAAGAAGCTATGCAACAGATGTGTCATCTGATGCAACAGCTGGGTTTTCTGGTATAGCTGGTGGTGGTTATGTTACAATAGATTACCCATTTGTTGTATAAGTTATGTTAGCTCGGTAATCTGTGAACATATTCAGAGAACCCTTTGCAATAGATAGACTATCCATTGTATCTTTCCACTATGTTTTCTTTTTTATAATTACTAATCTATTAAAAAATTATATTCTTATATCACAGTATGTTGATGAAATTTTTTGCCTCCTGAGGGGCAGGAAATTAGCGTACCCCGATGCTTATGATGCTGCCAATAGGATAATAGACTTCAACTTCTACAATAATTTTAGGGATAGGTACAGTGAGATCAGTATGCTAGCTGACACTCATGGTTGCTCGAAATTTAATTGGTTAGTTTCTAAGTTCCAATGGGATAAAGATATGATTAAATATGTTGGGGGGAGAGGCCATATCCATACGGCAAGAGCTGGACCAAGGCAAAGAGAATTCTCACAGTCAAGAACATGGACTTCAAATATTTTTTGGCTGTTGAGATACTACCCGAAGAGGGAAAGATTAAGCTTTATGACTAAAATTTTCATGTCTTCGACGATGTCATTTTTTTAACCACATGTAGCCACTGTTGGAGTTGTTCCCCAACTTGTTAAGGAAAGTAAACTGATGGATCATTCCCCAGCAGAAGTGTTAATGAAGAAAGAATAGGATTTTAAAGGTTGAAATAAGGACATGGACCTTCCAAAAAATAAAATTGGAGCTGCGTGCGGGTTGTACGCACTTGCATACATCAAATATTTTTTGACCGTAATAGAAATAGACGAATCAACGACTGCTCTATATGCTGATATTTTGGCAAACATGCAAGAGGTCTAGGCTTATGGGTTACTAAATGGATACTTAGAGCCTGTGTATAAAGAAGATGTAGAACACAAACACCATACCAATTTTTTATTTCAAGCCACGTTACATTACATGTAGTGGCAATATTTTATGTTTGATAAAAGTTGAATTTTTTATAATGCAATAATTTGTCTATCAATTGTAATAGATAGTCTATCTGTTCTGATAGATTTATTATCTGTTGGAATAGGTGGTCATCAGTTACATTATGCAGATGTTTCTAAATCTATCTTTCGCAACAGATATACAATCTGTTGAAATATATAGTCTATATATTGCAATTGATAGGTAATCTATTGGAACAAATCAAAATAGTAGGAAGACATATTTGATAATTTCCTATAGATGACCTACATGTTGAAACATATGTCTAAATATGTTTGATAATTTCTAACAGATATTTCTTCTATTGTAATAGATGAATTATCCATTGCAATAAATGCATTATCTGATATTTGAATCTAGTATTCCATTTCAATTAATAAGTTCAAATCTAAGGATTAAATTAAAATTATAGACAACATAAAATAAATCTAAACCTTTTGAAATTACCCGAAATAACTCAACAAATGAATGAAATGTATAAAAATTATTATGGGTATAGATGATCTACTCAACAAATAAATCAACAATTTAACCTTTGGTACCAAAAAATCCTAAGGAGAGGTTATTACTTTGACAGACTCAAACTATAAAGATATACTCAATATGGATAAGTTGTTCTTCATCCGGTGCTATGGAATTTTGGTTTGGTCGTCGTGGATCTTTAATGTCGCTTGCATACGCTTTTTGAGCTTTTGCTTTTTTGTATTTCCATAAAAGAGTATCATATCTTTTACAGAGTGATTCAACATCAAGTCCATTATTTGGTACTTGTAATCCATCGTTCAAATACTCAGTGTAAGCAGCAACAAAAAGACTACAATCCCTGTGTTTTTAAAAATCAAATAATCTGTATCTTGCAGTTCGTGTAAGCATTGTAAAATTTATAAAATAAAATAAAATCATGATACTTACAGGCAACCAATGGGTTGTTGAGCAATTCCCTCAATGTATTCCATATCAAATGAATTACCCATTTTATCCTGGTATGCTTCAATCGTCAACCTATTAGTATGAACCTTTTGGTCCAAAAAGCTACTTATATCAAGGAAAGTTTGCAATATTTTGTTTAGCTTTTGCATCTCCAAAGACAGCCCGGAACATCTCCTTCCTGACATCGAGTCATAAACTCGAATGCGCCTCTCTTTTAGAACGACAACATCCAATACCCATTGGAATTCATCACCATAATTGATTGGGATGTACACTTTATAGATCAAATTCCAAAGTAAGCCAGCTGGAATGCTAAAACCCTTAATGATTTTGATTAAGCATTCCTTAATTCGGGAAACTTTTGGTTGTTTTTGAAAATACCTATTGTAGGCATTATTGATGTTAACTTTGTACAAACAATTGCCTATCATGTATCTGTATTATTCTTGTGTTTGCAATTTGGCCTTCTTTTGAAGGTAGTAAAATATGACATCGATGTGTTGCACATATTATCAAATATTTCAGATTATGTGACAATAAAATTATTACACAGATGCAATTAAATAAAGTATTAATTAATAGTTATATGTATGATATTTAAACCTCATCATTACAATAAGTCTAGGGCTGTGACATCAAATACAACCAATCCTTTATTCTGAGATGTGCAAGAACAAAGTCAAACATATCAAAACCAATACCCAATTCGTTCACTTACAAGAATTGTATAAATCAATATCTTTAAAAATGATTTATGTGCCTGCCGCATGATGCTTTAACAACCCAATAGCAATCCATTCTGAATAGTTGTTGATCAACTTTGTTAGTTTTTTTGGAGCCTCGTCCAAGATGTTGAATCCTTCAAACGGGTAATTCTTCCGTTCTCCCAAACTCACAGGCTCCACTCTTTATTCTTCTTTGGAAGTAGTTAACGGATTATCAACTATAATATTATATTGTTTGGTAGTAGCTTCTAATGTGACATCCTCCTGAAAGCTAGAATTGTCAATGCTAATCACAGATATACAACAAATTATCTATCTATTGCAACATAAGAATCTTCTGTTGGGATAAATTCGAATAGGTTAAAAGGAGTTGTACGATAATTTTGAACAGATGACCCATCTGTTAAAACATATGACTCATCTGTTGGTAAAAATTAAAATGGTATGAAGACCTATTTGATTTACTGAAATAGACGAATATATGTTTCAACAGATAAAACATATGATGCAACAGGTTAGACAACTGTTGCAATGGATGTATATATCTGTTTGATAATTTTCAGCAGATGTATAATCTGTTGAAATAGATATGTGTCTATTTTTTTGTTGGAACAGATGATATACATTCACCTTCTTTAGCTCATATTGCTCTCCTGTGGCCCTTGTATATTGATCAAAGGTGCAAGAAAAATACAAAGGAGTTGAAATTTTGCCTTTTTCAATGCTTGATGATTCCTTGGAAATTTCTTTATTTCTCCTCTTAGACACCTTAAAATCTAGTGGAGAGTATGGATGTAAAATCCTCTTTGATAGAATGACACCCCTCTTAGATGTCAATTACTTTACAGAAGTAGTTAATGCATTAATAGCATTAATCACTCCATTGTGTTTTGCCTTGCAGTCTTGAAATTTGTATGCAGAACATTTGCTAAAAGGGGCAAAATTTCTATAACCAGTATTATCATAATCATAATGGTTTGTTGTTTCAGAAACTGTAACCAACAACAGCACCACTACCACTATTATCATCAACAATAATAAGACCACCCTCCAAAATTATTTTTCTTGTGATGGGTGTTGCTCTAAACAATTCTTTTTTTATTTTATCAATGACCTTAAGGTCTAATAAAGTTTGCACAAACCATAAAGTAAGAAAAAATGGCATCTTCAACCCTCAATTGGTCGAAACAAGCGACATATGTACAATCTAACATAAATTAGTACATAATTAGAATGATGATTAGATCATTCAAAAAAAATCATTAATTAAAACAAAACTTAATTAGAATTAGACTTACTGCATCTTTTGGGGGGTTGAAAAGATCAAGAAATATTGCATTTTATCAGTTTTGGCCGACAACCATCTCAGGATTTTTGGATATGAAACTTCTTACTGGTAGTTCACTTGTTATCTCAAATAAGGAATGACTTCAAACGCCCAAGCCTATAAAATAATGCCAATAAACCAAAAGCATTATTGAATAAACAATAAATTATATCACAATAAAAGAAATATTTACTATGAATGCCCATGGAAAGCCATATAGGTTAACTGTCTTTGGTATTAACAGAGTCAACAAATATTTGACAGTCATTTTGAAGATTTCATAACCCCAAGGATAGCTATTAAATGCTTCAAGATCCTCGAAGAGTTTTATTAAACCAAGTGTTATGTTGTTGTTAACGTCTCTCGGTCAAAGAATATTATATGCAAACCAAACAAAGCACAAAAATTGCTTGTGCTTCTATGAAAGTCTTTTACCTTTCAACGCTTTTATCAATTTTATTTTTGAAACTTGGACCAACAAGGGACACCAAGTCTTCACGATCACTTGACTTGCATTTTCCTTTTTTAGGTGTGTGAGGTACTTTTTTGGGGTTAGAATAGGTACAACTTGAGAAGGAGAAGGAGGATAACATTTTTGTCTAGAAAAATCCTTCCAACCAAAACAAATAGGCATGCCACAGTAATTTATCCACCCCTTATTCATTTTATCTTTGTTTTCATACATAAACCTACACTTGAGAAGATCATATACCATTTTTATTTGGAAACATGCATTTTTATCTTTCAGAAAATAATGATATTTTCCAAAGTAGCTATCCATGAAATAAGATTCCAAATTTTGTTCTTGAGTATTTTCCTGAAGGTGTCAAAATATTTTCTCATGGCTGCCTTAACCACGAAATTACCTGTTAAATTTGTGGCACCATCGCACTGCATTCTCACAGGATAACTATTAGTGCTGAAGGTTTTGACAAACTCTTCAGTGGAAGGACTATTAGCATCTGGATCATCTCTTTTGAAATATTGCTCCTCCTCATGTTCATTATATTCTTCTTATGAGATAACTCTTGTAAAGCAAGCTCATAGAGTGGTTGATATAGCCTAGCTACTTCACTTGTTCCTTTGCTTGGACTTGATTCGGTTTTTATTCTTTTGGGAGCCATATAATCTAAAAATAACAGGAACATAAAATAGATTATAATTGATTAATGCATCGTTAAAAAAGGATAATAATATATCTAACATGTACAATAGTAAAATAACAGTTCCAACAGATCACATATCTGTTGCACCTGGTAGGTTATCAGTTGCAATGGATGAGTAATCTATTGCCAAAAAAATAGATCACTCATCTGTTGAAACAGATGACTGATCTATATAAAAGATCACACATCAATTGCAACATATAAGTGATCTATTGTAACAGTTATCAACAATCAATATTGTTTAGATTTCATCCAACAGAAGGGCCTTCTATCCCAATAGATGAATGATCAGTTAGAAAAATCAAGTCTTGGACATGACCTATTAGAATAGTTGATAGAATTTTATCCAATAGAAGGTTCATCTGTTGCATTAGACAATTAATCTATTGCATTAGATTTTTAATCCGATGGTTCCTCTATTGCCTCATATGGTAAATCTATTATATCAGATGGTTAATCTGTTGCATCAAATTTTGAATTGGATGGTTTCTCTATTGCATTCGATGGTAAATATATTGATTCATATGGTTAATATGTTAGATCAGATTTTTAATTCGATGGTAAATCTGTTACATCATATGGTTAATCTATTGCATCAATTTTTTATTCGATTGTTCCTCTGTTGCATCATATGGTAAATCTATTGCATCTAATGGTTATTCTGTTATATCAGATGGTAAATATGTTGCATTAGCTGGTTACTCTTTTGCATCAAATAGTTAATTTGCCACATCAGAAGGCTAATCTATTGTAGAAAAAAAACATTAGCATAATTTTGTTCAATAGAACAACAACAATATTACCATTTTTACCAAGAATAAAAACAAATCAACTCAGCAATGGTCGTAACATCAAAAATCCCAACATTGTTGTTTTGTTTGTACAAACATAATAACAAAAATCAAACTTCAAAAAAATGCAACAAACAAAAAAAAAATCTTATTTCACTCTGAAAAAAGAAGAGAAGAAATACTAGAAAAACTGTGGGAAGTAGTCATCTAACTGACATGCCCTTAATACGCCATTATGGCTGAGTTGGGGTCCAATCTATAACCCCAATTGAAAGAGTGTCAATACCGTGCCACTGGCAAGGACAATCTATGAGTAACCCTTATATAACAGGTAAATCTAGTGAGAGCAGTGGGAACCCTCATATAACATGTTAAGCCACCTTATCTACCCTCATATAACAGGCTATGCTGTTTCAACCTACACTGGCTATGTAGTTCTGGAATGGAAGGATTGCTTCTAAGAATCACACCCTCATATAATAGGTGAGTTCCCATCCTTGGGTTCACTCGGTGCTAATTCCTATTCCCATCTGAATAGACACTGAACGTGATTAACTAAACTGGACTAGACTGAATTCATGGAGTTCCGTTAGCTGACAGAATACTAATGAGATTACTAAATTACTGAGATTTCCTGAGTCACATGACTGACTGGGTTCTATGGACCATAGCTTGACCGAGGATATCGTGAAAACATAACACTAAATCTAGGCACACAGCTATATTTTTTAGGGTACAAGTACCTCTAGGACTCGATGGAAGGAAACTGACAAGGCATGACATTATTGAATACATAACCACCATCAACAATCCATAAAACAATAGTTGGAGATATTTCATGGGCATTTGATTATCATAGCTTTGTATATAATTAAGATAGCATGTATACATAGCATAATTTTATAAGGCTAACTCATAAGCAATCCCACAAGCAATTTCAATACATAAGAATAACATGTAAGTCATTTTGAACATAAGGTTAAAGCATACATTGTCATTTGGGTCACAATTTAGCTATAGTACATAATTTCTACCCTTTTAGGCATTTTATCAAACACCTTACATGCACAACTTAAGGCATAGGTGAAATCATCAAATTTCACAAATTATAAACCACCAAATTCATGGATTTCAATTTATATGCTAACGTAGTTTTCATAATTTCACATAAGGATCCCAACATGGGAATCAAACAACAACCATCACATAACTTGAGCAACCCACAACATAATTATCGTGATTCATAATTTAAAATAGGGTTCTTGAGCTTTATGGATGAAAGAAATCCATAAATCAACACAATGTATACCTTAGTTCTTGATTTAGCGAAGATTGATGGAGAGATTTTCTTGAAATTGAATCCCCAACTGAAACCCTAGTTTGGTCTTGAGAGAAAATTGAGAGAAACGAGTATATTTTGGGTGAAGTATGGCTAAATCACATGTTATTGGGTTTAAATAGGGGTGGAAAATTGACCCTTTTAACCCTGGACACGTCTTTTAACATTGGTGAAAATTTCCCGACCTGGACCCCTGGCGCGATGCGGCGCTATCGCACTATGTCACTGGAATTTGACAATTAGGAAATAGGGAAATGGTGCGACGCTGAGCCATCGCGTTTCAACTTTGTTTGCGACCTGGAAGTTTGGTGCGACGGGGAGAAATTGCACTGGGATACTGGAAAATAACAATTGCCATTTTAGCTTGTGGCGTGGCGCGCCACTGACCAATATGGCGCTATTTTACGAAAGGAACTTGAAATAGTCATAACTTTTTACCCGGTTATCGGATTTAGGGGAATCTTATATCGATGGAAAGCTTATTGAATTTCCCACATGACAAATAGTGAAAATCTTAAAAATTTCTCATGGAAGAAACATCATTCAATTTAGAAGATAATACTTGACATTTTTGGGACGAAATTAGTTAGGAAACTTTGGGGTATTATAGCAACACAGAACGAAGATGATTAACATGATTGACTCACTTTTTAAATATACTAGAATATCATCTATAAACACAATCACTAATAAGTCCCAAAACTGAGGAAATACCTGATTAATATTATCCATAACTATGGTCGGGGCATTCGTCCACCCAACATGACCAAGAACTCAAAATGTCCATATTGAGTATGAAATGTTGTCTTAGGGATATCCTCCTCCCTAATATTTAACCGATGATAACTCGAGTAGAGGTCAACTTTAGAGAAATACTTTGCACCCTGAAGTTGGTTAAATAAATTATCAATCATAGGAAGAGGGTACTTATTCTTTATAGTTACCTTATTCTATTGATGATAGTCAATACACATCCGAAGAGAACCATCCTTCATACACACAAAAAGAATGGGAGCACCCTACAAAGACACACTAGGGTAGATAAAACCCTTGTCAAGAAGATCCTTTAACTTCTCCTTAAGTTCATTCAACTCATCTGGAGATATTCTATAAGGAGGGATAGAGATCGGACAAGTGTCCGAAAGAAGATCAATTCCAAAATTAATTTCCTTAATGGGAGGGACACCAGGAACAACATCACGAAAGACCATAGGAAGTTCAATAATCATGGGAATGAATCGTAGAAAAAGGACCCTTCAAGTTAGAATTCTTAACCCGGACCAGATGATAAAGACACCCCTTAGAAATCAATTTCCAGGATATAAGATATGATATGAACCTTGCTTTAGGCACTAAGTAACTCCCTTCCTACTCAATAACTGACTCATTAGGGAATTTGAAAATGACCTTATGGGTATGAGAGTCTAAAGAGACATAACATGAATGCAACCAATCCATCCCCAATATGGCATCAAAATCTAACATGTTGGATTCAAACAGGTCCACCAAAGTTTCCCTACCACTAATAGATACCACATAGTCCTTATAGATCCTTCTGGAAACCATAGAGTCACCCATCAGGGGAGAAGCAAAGAAGGGGTTCGAAATACACTCATGATTGAAACCAAAATGCATAGCCACAAATGGGGTCACATAAGAAAGAGTAGACCCTGGGTCAAGTAAATAGTACACATCATGAGAAAAGAGTTTTAACATACCAATAAAAGCATCAAATAATGCCTCATACTCCTGACAAGTAGTAAGAGCAACAAGGGATTTTGACCTGTGCTGGTTCTAAATATGGCACCCCTTGGTGTAGGAGCTGATGACGTGGCAACCGGAGTCTTGTTAGACCCTGAAGCAACTTTGCACATAGGTAAATCCTATAGCATATGTCCCATTTGACCATAATCAAAATACCAATTCTTCCCCTCAACAAAGAAATCACTATTCAACTAACTATATAGTCTATAAGGAGGATATGATGGAGCTAACTGGGACCTATCGATTGGGCACCCTATGCCCTAGAACCATCACCATTCTAAAAATGACGATCTCTAGATGGCTTTAGATAAAGAGCACTAGCCGTCGACTATGAACCTAAGTTGCTCCACCTCTTCTTAGACCATTTCCCATAATCTTTACCACTCTGTTGCTGGCATCCACCCTAATTTGAATACCAAAACTTTTTACACTGTCTCTTTCTCATATCTGCTTGCTTCTTTATTCCTCTCTCAACCTATTGCATATATACCACATGTCTAGAAATATCTATATCTTTATTTAACAAGGAAGCTTTGCTCTCCAAAATCAACTCGTAAAACAAACTGAAAGAAAATTTCCTCATTCTAACCCTCATGTTAGACATTAGCTTAGGAGCATATTAAGACAACCGATGGAATTTCAAGGCATAATCCTTCGCTAATATCCTGCCTTGCTTTAAATTCACAAACTCCCCTTCTTTTGCCTTCCTTAACTACTGACGAAAGCAGCCGTCAAGAAAGGCACTAGAGAAATCCTCCAAGAAAGAAGATTCAACATCATCACCGCTAAGTCGCTCCCACTCCTTATACCATTAGTACACCATATCCTTTAACTAATAAGCAATGAATTCCACACCCTCTACCTCAGTAGCATGCATAACCCAAAAGATCTTCTTTATCTCATATATAAAATATTAAGGATCCTCTTCAACATTAGTACCAGTGAAAGTCGAAGGGATCAGCTGCATAAAGTGGACATCTCTAGTGGCCTTAGTTGAACTCCCAACAATACCAATAGATTCTGTCTGATGTGACTAAGATTTCACCAACTCAGTCAATAGATGAATGGATTGGCGAAACTCAGCATTAGTGATATCTCCCTAAGGTAGACAAAAAGGATTGTCACCCTCTGTAGAAGGATTAGTGGAGGTAGGTGGGACTCCATGGGGACAATCAAAAGCAGTAACCCTAGACAGGGTCTGTCCCCTATAAGTTGGACGAAATCAGCCCACATTATTTTGAGGCAGGACAAATAAGTTTCCATGAGGTTTAGATTATCTGGGAGGCAAGATCTTAAAGGCGAATAAATGGAAGTTAGAGGAATCCAAACTTAGACTCCATAGCCCAAAAATAAGAAAAACAAGAAAGAGAAATATTCCTAAGTGTGTCATAGCCTATCTCTTATAAGTGTGGCATGATACACACCCATAAAAGAGACTTTACTTGACACGACTTTGTGGATACCCCATAACACCAAAACTTAGGCTTTGATGCCAACTTTGTCACGCCCTTAGCCTATTCTAACATAACCAATATAAATAAAACAAGATAGAAAAGATAAGCCCAAAAGTCTATATGAGACCATTATTCAAAAAATCATCCACAATACTAAAACTAATATCGAACAACAACCATAAAAAACATGTCTATAGTAGTGATTATAGGCGAATTTACACGCCTAAAGTACTATATTTTACCCATATTTTAGCTAAGTTTTGAGGACAAATTATATAATTCATGCACTTTTAGTCCTTTTTCCTGTAAGTGAGCTAACAAACGTGATTAGCAAGTTTTCAGGTATAAATGATGCAGATTTCAGCATTTTATGGATAACTTGACGCCAAAGAAAGCTTCACGAAAGAAGGAAGGGGAATCTTACACGCCAAGGACCAAAAGTGGCGCATGGAAAATCTGTCTCGGGCAAAAACAACAATTCTGAAGACTTTGGGGACTAGCAGTAACTTATTAGGATTAGGAGAATGATGCAGCAACCTAGTAGGATTGGGTTAAGTAATGCAGTAGCTTAGTAGGAATAGGATATGGGTGTTATAAATACCCTATTTTGCTAGAGATTTTTATTCATTCTACTTCTAATTCATTCCTCTATTATTCTAGTTCCAAATTCTCTTTCTAATACATTCTACTTCTGACAATTCTTCTACTTTCAATTCTTAATTTCCGCAACAAGAGAAACGTTACTCAAACAAAGGATTCACGCCATTCTTACCCCTACACCTAACGTGAGATCTTTATTGTGGTACAATGATAATGTCTATTGTGATTTCCTTTGCACTCATGAGTAGCTAAACTTCTCTGTTGGGGTTATGGAAGCCTTGTGAGATACTGTCTAAGGCTATGAGTTTGTGAATTCGTTACACGTATGCTGCTTATATCGTTATTCTCTTCATCTTAATCTAAATTCTTTATTGCTGCAGACGCATAGAATACGCTAGTATAGCATTAACTTGTTCGAAAGAAAAGTTATATGTCTGGAAAAGAGATAATGTCAAGGTAATAGGGCACCAACCCCTGTTAAAAAGTTAGTGCCGTAACTGGATTAAACTCTTGGAGAATTTGTACCGTTAGACACGCTTTAAGCTCGAAAGAGTTAAAGTGAAATAGTCCTTGTTAAGGTCGAAAGACGCTTGGATTTACCATAGAATACAATTCTCTACAAGCACATGCCTGTCTGAATTCTGCATAACTCATAGCCAATAGAGACGTATAACTCATAAGTTGGACATAACCCTAACTCTCAATTCTCATTGTTTTACATCTTACTAAACATTCTTTCTGTTTACTTTGCTATTTCTGTTTTTACTTTACTATTACATTATTTGCACGTTAAAATCCCCCCTTCCACGAGACTTGCACCAAAAGTCTAATAATCTTTGCTTACTTATTGATCGGTTATTCCCTGTGGGATCGATACCCAATCCAGTTGGGTTATATATTTGACAACGACCTCTTTTACACTTCTACGAGAGCTGTAGATTGAGCGTTATCAAAAATTGGCGTCGTTGCCGGGGAATACGAGTGTCAATTAAGTTTGTGATAATTACTAGACCCTTTGGTCAAAGATTCTCGTACTTTTACTTTTAGTTTTTGTTTTTGTTCTCTGCAGGTTTTTATTCAGTGCATGCCCCATACTCGAAGTTCTGGTCAACCGTTATTACCTATCAGTCCTGAACCACAACGTATTGGCAGAATGGAGGCACAACACAAAATTGAAAGGATGGCTACTCAACAGGAACAGGCGAGACTAGCTGCTCTATCCACCGCTTAAGTGCATCAACAGAATATTGATAACACCGGGAGAGCAATAAATCCTGACGACGAGGACCTAGGTGATGACGAGTTACTAAACCCTAGGCATGCTGCTGAGATCGCAACACCTGCCAATAGAAGAGATCGTAAAGCAAGGTTTAGGCATGAACACCGACCTGTACAACCAGCTTTCGACGATGATGATGATGATCTTAACGGAGCCGGAGCCACAAGAGCCATTATTCCTCCACCATTGGCACTCGGAGCCAAGTTCAACATCACAAGCACCATGATTCAGTTATTACAACTCAAGGGATTATTTTGTGGACTAGCAGGCGATGATCCGAATATGCATCTCATCAACTTTATTTCTACATACAAGTCGTTTGACAATCCTGGCGTTGGTCAAAATGCAATTCGATTATGCCTATTTCCATTGTCTCTGTCTGGGAAGGCAACTCTATGGTTGAATGGGCTGACTCCTGATTCTATTACAAATTGGAGGCAATTGAGAGACGTTTTCCTAGAAAGATTCTTTCCGCCATCCAAAAGAGCACAATTAAGAGATGAAATCAGCAACTTTCGGCAGCTTCCAACCGAAGCTCTTCATGAAACATGGGAGAGGTTCAAGACGAAGCTTATGAGGTGCCCGAACCATCACATGACCAATGTCCACCTAATGGAGATACTATACAGAGCCTTGAATTCAATAACTAAACTAGTGGTGGATAATGCGGCTGGAGGATCATTTATGGACCTCACCTTTGGGCAGGCAAGCAATATGCTAGATCGGATGACGAAGCAAAGTAGAGCTTGGCATACCAGGGATTATGAGGTAGCAAGCCCTACTATATCTATTGGCATGACTGCTGAACAAAGGAGAAGAGAAGAAGAACGTGATCAAGATATGGTGCACATGAAAACACAAGTGGATCTTCTTACAAATCATCTATTATCAGGGAAGACCAAAAAAGTCAAAGCTGTTGCGTTAAAAGGAAGAGACGAATCTGATTCAGAAGAAGAAGCCAACTACTTGAACAATCAGGGGGGTTTTCGAGGTAATACCCAAGGAAACCAAGGTCGGAACTACTATGATAAATTTGGAAACAAGGACCAAGGTAGTTGGAAGAACAAGAATGAAAAAAGTGGTTTATACGTTCCCCCAGGAAGACGTGACACCACCATATCTGGTTTCGGAAGCATGGAAGATATGATGGCTAAACTGTTGAAAGGAGTGGAAGCAACCAGCGCGGGAGTAACGGAGGTAATAAATGATTTGTCCTCAATGAAGAAATTGGTTGACTCACATTCCACTTCAATCAAGCAAATAGAGCAGCAATTGAGCCAACTTTCAGCAGCACTCAATCAAAGAAAGGATGGCACCTTACCTAGCGACACTGTGCAAAATCCAAGGAATGACGGATCATGCATGGCTATTACTACCCGAAGTGGTAAGGTGCTGGAAACTTCATCCAAAGGAAAGCAATTGGTTGACGAGGCAGCAGACATCGATGATAAGGCAAAAGGAGAAGCTGCCGTAGAAACCACCCACGACGTCCATGACGTCACACCGAGTATGTTGCAGCCTGAAAAGGCTAAAAATTGGAAGCAAGAGGAGAAGAAAGCCGTGGAGAAAATAATTTCTTATCCACCACCACCTTTTCCTCAAATATTGAAGAAGATTGCGGATGATACAAAGTTTAGCAAATTCATGAATATGTTAAAGCAGCTGACCATTAATGTTCCGTTGGTAGAGGCACTAGAACAAATGCCTGGGTATGCGAAATTTATGAAGGATCTTTTGACAAAGAAGCGAGTAGCAATCTTTGAGTTGAAGGATACTTTTCATCACTGCAGCGCAATCGCTACCCGATCACTAGTTCAGAAGAAGGCTGACCCCGGTGCTTTCACTATTCCTTGCACCGTTGGATCTTTGAATTTTGCCAAAGCATTATGCGATTTAGAAGCCAACATCAATTTGATGCCATTATCTATTTATAAGAAGTTGGGGTTGGGTGATCCTACTCCAACCAATATGAGGCTCATAATGGCGGATAGGTCGGTGAAACGACCTATTGGTATTCTATG
The DNA here is from genome assembly GCA_030864225.1 of Capsicum baccatum var. pendulum. Lineage (NCBI taxonomy): Eukaryota > Viridiplantae > Streptophyta > Magnoliopsida > Solanales > Solanaceae > Capsicum > Capsicum baccatum. The sequence goes on from CM061560.1 coordinate 116,778,230, forward strand.
TGATGTATTGGTAAAGGTTTCTTCATTCATCTTTCCGGCGGACTTCGTAATTCTGGATTGTGAGGCAGACTCAGAAGTTCCCATAATCTTGGGGCGCCCTTTCCTTACTACAGGAAGTGTGCTTATTGATTTGAGAGTAAATGAGCTTTCATTCCAAATAAATGATGAAGAAGTTCGCGTTGATGTATGCAAATCAATGAAGCAACCCAAAGATCTGAACGTATTTTTGGTGGCCGATGTTTACTTTGATGATGAGGAAGAATTACTTGAAGAAGAGCAAATTATTGATGACCCATTGACGGTTGTGCTCATGAATGGTGAGAGTAAGGATGCGGAAAATTGTGAAGAAACTATTGGTGCTCTGACAGGATTAGGGTCATATCCTCACGCTCCCAAGAAGCTGGACCTCGATCTCAAAAATTGACCCACACCACCAGCTAAGCCATCTATTGAAGAGCCACTCACGTTAGAATTGAAGGAGCTGCCTAGTCATTTAAAGTATGCATTCTTAGGAAGTGAAAACACACTTCCAGTCATTGTGGTGGCAGATTTGGGTGAGCAACAAGTTGCAGATCTCATTGCTATTCTACGAAAGTACATAAGAGCCATTGGTTGGACCATCGCTGACATTATTGGTATCCCACCTGGGATTTGTACACACAAGATTCAGCTTGAAAAAAATTGCACACCCACCATTGAGCATCAAAGGCGTCTAAATCCACCTATGTAAGAAGTGGTAAAGAAAGAAATTATCAAGTGGTTAGATGCGGGGGTTGTGTATCCAATCTCTGACAGTGCATGGGTAAGCCCGGTACAATGTGTTCCCAAGAAAGGAGGCATGACGGTAGTCGCGAATGAAAAGGATGAACTTATTCCACTCAGACCCGTCACCGGATGGAGAGTATGCTTGGACTACCGAAAGCTGAATTCATGGACACTCAAGGATCACTTTCCAATGCCATTTATGGACCAAATGCTAGATCGATTAGCGGGGAAAGGATGGTTTTGTTTCTTAGGCGGTTATTCAGGCTATAATCAGATTTGTATTGCTCCCGAAGACCAAGAGAAAACAACATTTACATGCCCATATGGTACGTTTGCCTTTAAACGTATGCCATTAGGGCTATGTAACGCACCAACCACCTTTTAACGTTGTATGATGTCCATTTTCTCTGATATGATCAAAGATACTTTGGAAGTATTCATGGACGATTTTTCAGTGGTTGGCGAGACGTTTGAAGCGTGCTTATCAAATTTAAGTATGGCGTTGCAAAGATGTGTAGAATTCAACCTAGTGCTGAATTAGGAGAAGTGCCACTTTATGGTTAAAGAAGGTATTGTTCTTGGGCATAAAATCTCCGAAAGAGGAATTGAGGTTGATCGAGCTAAAATTGAAGTTATCGAGAAGCTACCACCTCCAATTTCCGTGAAGGAAGTTCGTAGTTTCCTCGGGCATGCATGTTTCTATCGGCGGTTCATCAAAGATTTCTCAAAAATTGCTAGTCCATTATGCAAACTTCTGGAGAAAGATGCAAAGTTTGACCTCAATGAAGATTGTTTGAAGGCATTTGAATGCCTCAAAGGAAAACTAATTGAAGCTCCTATCATGGTAGCACCAGATTGGTCTTTACCGTTTGAAGTCATGTGTGACGCTAGTGGGGTAGCGTTAGGTGCTGTACTTGGACAGAGAAGGGAGAAGTTATTTCATCCTATCTACTATGCAAGCAAGGTCCTGAACGAAGCCCAAAAGAACTAAACTGTCACAGAACAAGAGCTCCTAGCGGTTGTGTATGCATTTGAGAAGTTTCATGCTTATTTGTTGGGAACCAAAGTAATTGTTCATACAGACCATGCAACTCTGAGGTACTTAATGACAAATAAGGATGTAAAACCAAGACTAATTCGATGGGTATTGCTGCTGCAAGAATTTGATTTCGAGGTTAAAGATAGAAGAGATTGCGAGAACCAAGTGGCTGATCATCTATCTAGACTCAAAAACGAGCATATAGCGCAACCTGAAATCGAGATTGATGATGCATTTCCTGATGAGGAGATATTAGCAACGATAATGGAGAAGTTACCATGGTATGCCGACTTTGCAAATTTTGTGGTGAGTAATGTGATACCTGCAAACTTATCTTACCATCAAAAGAGGAAGTTCATGCATGATGTAAAACACTACTTTTGGGATGAACCATATTTGTTTCGATGATGCGCGGATGGTGTTATTCGGCGATGCATATCTCATGTAGAGGTGCCTAATGTATTGGAAGCATGTCACACTTCCCAAGTTGGGGGACATCTCGCAGGTAATCGGACAACAAGAAAGGTATTGCAAAGTGGATATTATTGGCCTTCTATATTTAGAGATGCCTACGACTTTGTGAGAAGATGCGACCAATGCCAGAGACAAGGTGCTATTTTGAAACACCATGAGATGCCCATGTCGAAAATTCTTGAAGTAGAGCTTTTTGATGTATGGGGTATTGATTTCATGGGTCCATTCGTAAATTCGTTTGGAATGAAATATATCCTAGTTGCTGTAGACTATGTTTCAAAATGGGTTGAAGCAGTAGCGTCGGCCGACAATGAGGGAAAGTGTGTTGTAGCATTCTTGAAGGGGAATATCTTCTCTCGCTTTGGAGTTCCACGTACTATCATAAGCGATGGAGGATCTCACTTTTGCAACAAGCTATTCAAATCCGTGTTGGCAAAATATGGTGTCAAGCAACATAAGGTAGCCACGCCTTATCACCCACAAACTAGTGGATAGGTAGAGGTTTCCAATCAAGAGATCAAACAAATCCTTGCTAAAACGGTAAATGCTAATAGGAAAGATTGGTCTCGGAAGCTGGACGATGCACTATGGGCTTATAGGACTGCATTCAAAACGCCTATAAGCATGTCCCCGTACCAATTAGTTTATTGGAAGGCGTGTCACTTACCCATTAAGCTCGAGCATAAAGCATTATGGGCGTTGAAGCGACTTAATTTGAATTGGGATGATACAATGAATCTGAGATTGGAGCAGTTGAACAAGATGGATGAATTCCGTCTACATGTTTATGAAAGATCAGACCTATACAAGGAGCGGATGAAAAAGTATCATAATCAACGGATTGTTCAACGAAACTTTCAAAAAGATGATATGGTACTTCTCTTCAATTCCAGATTGAATCTATTCCTAGGTAAGTTGAAGTCCAAGTGGTCTGGTCCGTACAAAGTAAACCAGGTCTACTCGTCTGGAGTAGTTGAGTTGAAAGACACTAATGATGTTGTCTTCAAGGTGAATGGCCAACGAGTAAAACCATATATCGGTCCTCTTGACTCGATAAATTTTATGGCCACCACTTATCTTGACGAAGTCTAAGTACTCAAGGTAACTATGTCGTGCCGCGACAATAAATCAAGCGCTAGATGGGAGGCAACCCATCGTTTTTCATTTTTGTCTTTCTTTCGTTCTATTACGTGTTTGCTTTTGATAAATAAAAATCCAAAAAGAAGAGTCGTGCCATGACTAAAACTAAGGCGCTTGATGGGAGGCAACCCATCGTTCTAATCGTCTTTGTTGTTCTTGAGTAAATGTAGGTGCAAAGAGGTGTAAAACGAGGAGGTCGATTTCAAATTTTGATTTGGACGTATTGCATGTTAAAGGTGGTAAGTTAGGAATGAAGAAGCAAAAGGCTATGGATTGGGCATTGCTTATGAAAATATAGGCAACGAACAAGGCTATGCCTATGTAAAACTAGGCCACGAACAAGGCAAGGCCTATACTATGGCCTAAGCTCTCGGAATCTAGTGTGCCATAGCATAGGCGCCGCCTATGCCAATGCCTTTTGTCTCTGAATCTCATATGCTATGCAAAAGGCTCTGCCTATGCCTATAAATGCCATGGCATAGGCGCCGCCTATGCTCAACAATGCTTTGCAAAAGGCGCCGCCTATGCCAAGCATAGGCAAAGCAAAAGGCGCCGCCTACGGTCACTTTTAGTCTCCAAATCCGATTTTAAATGGGTCAAAACCCAACCCAAGCCTCTCCTATAAATAAGAAACTTAGTCTTTGACTAAAAACACATTGCAAACCTAGCATAAACGCCGCCTATACTCTCCAAATCCTCTCAAAAATTTTCCTTTTGCTCTTTTACTTCACAAAAACATCATCCAAAGGCATCAATCAAGTAAGTACTTCTTTGTTCTTCATTTATAGTCCGTAAGTACTACACTACTACGCCTATTATGAATTGTTAAATCTTGAAATAGTAGAAGTGACTTGAATGTGGTTGATGTGTTGTGATACAACTAAGTGAGTGAAAGAATACGTAAGAATGATCTTAACATGTTTCCAACTTGAATTTGATTTTGATGCACTATCATACTTTTACGGAATTGACATGGTCACAAAAATTGCATAATCTTGTCAATAGAAAGCTTACATATTGGAATAACTTGTTCATCAAGATGAGAATTATGGTTGACTACCAACATAGGAGGTTGTGATTATTTCTAGATGCTATACCTTGATTCAATCCCTATGTAGTAGTCTTGATATATCAAACATGAAAGTATTGCTAAGAATACAAGAAGTATGACTGCACTAATTTTATTGTTGGAATATAGCACCTAAAACGTATGCCGATGAAGTCTGAGTAATCGACCACTTTCACTTCACTAGTCTGTACCAACAAACTAAGTGTGGGGTGGTGCCACTACTACTTGTTTATAGATTGTATCTATCGAGATGACGCTAACATGAACATTGTTTTAGTCTCAGGTACAATGGCGCCCAAAGCAAGACAAGGAAAAGATAAGGCAACCACTTCCCAAAAAGGCAAGAAAAGAGGACGCAAAGAGCAAAGAGAGTCCTCCTCGATGCAAGTACCACGCCGCATGTTTGGAATTAAATGGGTTTTAGAGAAGGAAGCAAAGGAATGGTATAGGAACAACAAAGAGAAGAAATATGTTTATGTGGACTTGATAAACAAGGAAACCTAGCAAAGAAAGAACCGCGCGTGTTGGCCAAGATCATGGCGTTACATCTTGATTTCATCTTCCGAGACATGGGAGAATGCAATCTTGATCTTACAAGAGAATTCTATGCCAACTGGTCACCAAAAACCACAGGAAGCGAGGTCAAGATTCGGGGCCAAGTTTTACAACTCAATGCGGATTTCTTCAACTCCTTTCTTGGCTTGCCTGCTGTTGATCCATCACCATTCAAAGAGCTATACAGTAGACCTCCATATAGATCCATTTGACACACACTCTGTGGGACAAGGTCCATGGCACGGTGGAGTAGACACAAGGACACCGGATGACACAACACCTTCCCATATGCTCCTTTGAATAGAGAAGCAAGAATATGGTTGTGCATAGTCAACTCTTGCCTAATTCCAGGGACTCAGTACACAAAGATAACATGAGATAGAGTGTGTTTGGTATACGCATTGATGACGAATGCCCCTATCAACATTGGGGAAATTATTCGATCCACAATGCGGAAAGCTAGGCTACACAAGAGGTCCCATTTTAGTTTTGGCAATCTGTTAACCGCAATATTGAGGAAGGAAGACATCGAAGAGGAACCGGCTGATCATAAACTCCCACACAACCCAAAGAAGGTTGAACTCACGAAGGTTAAGGATGCTGATACTACGCATGGCGTCAACCTTACCACTTCAGAAAGGCATGCTCGAGATGAGAGTTTCTTTCGCCATCTTTATAGCATGACTCAGTTTACAATGATGAGTGGTGGCCGTGTTCCAACTGCTACAGAGCTCCAACAGCTGGATTATGACTACCCAATGAATGAGCACGCGAAGGTGATGTGTGGAGTAGGTATATATTTTGAGGAACCTCTTGATGACGATGTGCCGACCGATGATGATCGACGAATGCCAGACTCCGACGTGGAGGATAATTCTGATGATGATGACTCCAATGATGATTCCGACGAAGGGGGTATGACCCCAGACATAGAGGAGGAGTCCGACTAACCAGGTTCTTCTTATTTATTTTCCACTGAGGGCAGTGTGTCCCGTCTAAGTGTGGGGTGCTGGTATTTGCATGCTATACTTCTCTATCTGCATTTGCATTTATGTTTGTTTTGTTTTTCTAGTATTTAAATTTTTTTTTTAACTTAACTTCGCATGAAATTATTCTAATAGGTAGCATGAGATTATGACAAGAGTTTGTGCTAAAATCATGACTATTGAGACGTTTAGGCTCTAATTGTGACTCACTATGTGATATTGTGTGGTTCAATTCCTTCATCTGCTGGGTCAAGAGTCTATGCTACTCCCAATAAAGTCAACCATGTGCCTTGTGTGTGTGATGATATAGTATATTCTGTGTTTATGGCTGATGCTAGAACTTGCCTGGTATGTATGTAAAGCGAAAATAAGGAGTGCAAGTCTAGGAGATGATTTAGGCATTTCTTTGGCAACCTAGACTTGTTTACCTTCTTTTTACCTACCCATGGACATTATCCTAGTTAACCCCTTTGAGCCTTTAGCCTATTTTCTTTGACAACCTCATATGTAAGCCTAATCCATTTTTTCAAGACCATAATTTGATCCAAATTCCTAAGTGCTTTAAAGTGTAAAGTCATGTGACAAAATAAGAGGAAATTGGGTGAGTATGATGATTTAGAATGTAATGGTGCTTGAATTTGTTATGAAAAAGAATTGCTATCATAAGAGGTGTTATGAAAGAAAAAATAAAGGGGAAAGGAAAACTGAAAAGTTAGTTATGTTTAAAATTGAAAAACAAAGGTGGAAAAAAGGGGTGGTAGAATAAAAGAAAGTAGAAAGGTTGTTTGAAAGAAAAGTATTAATGACATAATGTGATGTATTAAAGCGCTTAGGAACATAGTCACTATTTCTGGCCAAAATAGTCCTACCCGTCCCTTAGCCTACATTACAATCAGCAAAAGACCTATTTGATCCTAAGCTTAGCATTCTGATATTTAGTGGAGCATTACACTAAGGGCAACCCTGTGGTCATCAGTTGCAACATATGAATTCTTTGTGAGAGTGAGAGCAAGGATAATCTTATACCCATGTTTGAAATATATACAATACTTGTGAGTGATTATGGGTGATATATAGTGAGACACACATGGTTGATGAGTCTTTGGTAGTTGTGTATGATTCTTTGTACCTCAACTTGTGGACACGAATTAATCACCATCACGAGTCTATGTTGGAGGTTGAATTGTTTCTACTAATGATCAGAAAACTACTCTTTGTTAATGATTGCTATGCCTGTCTTGATGAATATTTTGTGTTGTTACTGTGAAATCCCAAGTAGATGTTTAGATGGACATGATAGTTTGTTCGAGGACGAACAAAGCCTTAAGTGTGGGGTGTTGATGATAGGTGAATTTACACGCCTAAAGTACTATATTTTACCCATATTTTAGCTAAGTTTTGAGGACAAATTATATAATTCATGCACTTTTAGTCCTTTTTCCTGTAAGTGAGCTAACAAACGTGATTAGTAAGTTTTCAGGTATAAATGATGCAGATTTCAGCATTTTATGGATAACTTGATGCCAAAGAAAGCTTCACGAAAGAAGGAAGGGGAATCTTACACGCCAAGGACCAAAAATGGCGCATGGAAAATCTGTCCCGGGCAAAAACAGCAATTCTGAAGACTTTGGGGATTAGCAGTAACTTATTAGGATTAGGAGAATGATGCAGTAACCTAGTAGGATTGGGTTAAGTAATGCAGTAGCTTAGTAGGAATAGGATATGGGTGTTATGAATACCCTATTTTGCTAGAGATTTTTATTCATTCTACTTCTAATTCATTTCTCTATTATTCTAGTTCCAAATTCTCTTTCTAATACATTCTACTTCTGACAATTCTTCTACTTTCAATTCTTAATTTCCGCAACAAGAGAAACGTTACTCAAAACAAAGGATTCACGCCATTCTTACCCCTACACCTAACGTGAGATCTTTATTGTGGTACAATGATAATGTCTATTGTGATTTCCTTTGCACTCATGAGTAGCTAAACTTCTTTGTTGGGGTTATGGAAGCCTTATGAGATACTATCTAAGGCTATGAGTTTGTGAATTCGTGACACGTATGCTGCTTATATCGTTATTCTCTTCATCTTAATCTAAACTCTTTGTGGCTGCAGACGCATAGAATACTCCAGTATAGCATTAACTTGTTCGAAAGAAAAGTTATATGTCTGGAAAAGAGATAATGTCAAGGTAATAGGGCACCAACCCCTGTTAAAAAGTTAGTGCCGTAATTGGATTAAACTCTTGGAGAATTTGTACCGTTAGATACGTTTTAAGCTCGAAAGAGTTAAAGTGAAATAGTCCTTGTTAAGGTCAAAAGACGCTTGGATTTACCATAGAATACAATTCTCTATAAGCACATGCCTGTCTGAATTCCGCATAACTCATAGCCAGTAGAGACGTACAACTAGTGAGGTGGACATAACCCTAACTCTCAATTCTCATTGTTTTACATCTTACTAAACATTCTTTCTATTTACTTTGCTATTTCTGTTTTTACTTTACTAGTACATTATTTGCACGTTAAAATCCCCCCTTCCACGAGACTTGCACCAAAAGTCTAATAACCTTTGCTTACTTATTGACCGGCTATTCCCTGTGGGATCGATACCCAACCCAGTTGGGTTATATATTTGACAACGACCGCTTTACACTCCTACGAGAGCTGTAGATTGAGAGTTATCAAGTAGTCCAACAAAGCCTCTAACAAAACCAAATACAAGTAAAATGTTGGAACATGCCCCTGACCATAGCGAAAACAAATCTAAAATAAAGTCAAAGACAAGGGAATCCAAAAAATTAAATGAATTGTTCCGAAAGATGGAAGTTCACCACTTCAAGTCAACTCTCAATCTAACCACAAACACATGATCATTGTGCAGGAAAGATAGACTTGCCTTCAGACCTTGCTTCATGCAGGGATATAGTGTTTGAAGACGGTTTATGGTTGGAGTGGTAGCATGTTACACAGGGATAAAGGAGTAAAGTAATACCATAATCCATAATATGAAAACCAGTAAAACCCAATGCACAACATAATATGCAATACATACATATATATGTATATCATATACTGGGGAAAAGGGAACAAGGCTTAGCATGAGAGAAAAACCTTAACCTAGACTGTATAGCTCTGCCATCCTAAAGATACCCACAGGTTATATAGGTTCAGCTCCCCCTGATGAAAGGGCCCTAGTGAGTGTTAGCCGTATTGTACCAGAGAAAACACAAGAAGGCTAATGCTATCCCTAAAATATAAAGTTTGTATCCTGAACTCGATTACCATGACCAAACCTCATGTCGGCAAATATGAGTATCCAGTATTGGTCCCCTAGGGACCTCCACCTTTCACTACATTGCTACATAACCCTCTTTAAGCCCATATTAAATCCATTTACACATTTCCAATCATTTATCAAGGAGTCTTTTAAAATTAGGCACTTTCTATTGGTATCGTCATACTAAAATTAAAGCTTGCAAGTCCATTCCATTTATCCAATATGAACCATTTGACTAAATTTGACTCCGAAGTTTCCAATTAAACAAAAATTATGCCCACCTAAGCCTTTCCAAAACCATTTGAAAACAAAACCAAACAAATTCATGTTCCATTAATCATTTATGCAATGCAAGGGTTCCAAGAATAGTCAAACTATGAGACAAAATCATATTCATTGTCAATTTCACAAACAGGTTAAGGGAACATAATTTCCAACACCATATATCAAGGAAAAAATATCAAATTGGGGATTAAAAATGACCCCTTAGTTTAATTACCATTCCCACACATCCAACAATGTTCGAAACCATAAATAAAGCATAATTATTGCATAATAAACCATGGAAAAATATTTCAACCAATCACATTCACAACCCTCAACCCATAGTTCAAAAGCCATTATCAAAACCATGAATAATAACCAATTTTATGCCTTTAATAAAATACAAGTATAAGAAAAGAGATACATGCCTTAATTACTAAGAAACTTACATAAATTGACACTCTTAGGACCCTAGATGACCTCCTCTTTGAACCTTAGTCTTGACTTTAAAAAGGAAATTTGAGAGAGGATGTTGAATAGTGAATAATGACCTTTGTATTTTAAAAACTGATAGAAATAGGTCCTTGTAGTGATTAAATTTTTTTATTGATGAAAGGACCCCTTTACCCCTCATCACACATTAAAACGAAAAAGAAAACCCAAAATTACTATAGGTCCGTGGCATGTACCTTATTGTAGAGGTCCAGCCTCCATGTCACAAACTTTATTGCGGTGATTGTCTTCGTGTCACAGAGGTTATCACGGAAACTAATCTTTATTGCACACAAATATCACAAAGGCTTACTTCCTTTGTGACCTAAAACTACCTTAAACCCCATCCAATAATTCTAGAACTCTTTTGAGTTACCCTTTTAACATCCCTGAACATAATATAAGTTAAAAATTAATATTTCCAGCAGGAGAAGGCCAAAAAATTCCCAAAATTTTAAGGTTATTACACTAAGGCCGAGAGACATGTACTTCTCCAAGAACATATCAGAGAACTGAGTCCATTTCAAAGGAGAAGATCCATGTCAAATCTTGAGACTACCGCCTAGTCGTAACATAATGCTTATAATAAGTAATCCCAACCTAACCCATAATCTGGCAGGATACTTGAACAATTGATTTAGTATATATATAAATGCTATATAATTATGGGGAAGCATAAACAACATGAGATAAGCTATTTCAATCATAAATGATCAAAGTTTACAATACTAAAATCTCAGAGAGAGAGAAGATCTTAAATTACAAATACTGACTAACCATCTATGAAACCTATACTAACTGACTATAGGAAGCTAGGACATGCCTCTAACTAACAAAATCAATACATATGAATAGAAAAAATTCATTATGAGAACTGTAATTTACTAGACTCCTTGAAATAAGAGAACTTATGATCTGTTGTCTAAATACTACGAACTATCTGACCCTGATGTATAGGCTACCTCTGGTACGTACATCATGAAGGAATATAGCCACAAACGTATATTGTTGTCAGTAGTTTTAATTGTACTAAGTATGTGAGACATGTACTAATTATGAAAAATACTTAAAACATACTTTATACCTGAGGACATAAGCTATTTGCTGAAATATGCATTTAAATCATGATTTTATGTCAAAGATGTAAAACTTATTAAAATTTCTATATCATGATTTAAAAACATTTTTGTAAGTAAAAAAGCAGTAGAAATATGAGTACCATATGTAAATATTAAGTTAAAGCTGAATAAGCAGTAAAATCGTATTGAGGATAAAGTATGAATTCTGAGCATGAATGCATAAATATATAAAATGAAAGAAAGACCAAGTAAAACATATGTTGAAATAATCTATAAAACTGAATAACTGATAAACTGAACACTTGGTCATGCAAACCTGAGCTAATGTGATTTAAATATTGAACTGAGACTGTGGGACATTACAATTGACATGCCCTGATCTGAGCTAATTAGGGTCCAACCTATAACTCCCGTTGAAAGGGTGTCAATACCTTGCCACAGATACTGACACAAATGGTGTGCATCCATAAAGCTACTATATCGAAGGACTAATATGTCAATTCTAAACTGGAAGGTGACCCCATAGAGAGTGTTAGTCCTAAATTGGTGGATGGCATCTCATAACATATGCTGGCTATGTAGTTCTAGAACTTATGGACTTCTACTAATGGTCTCTATCCTATATTGGCAGGTGATCCTTCATCCTTAGGTTCGCTCGGTGCTAAGTTCTACTCCTAAATGAACCGACACGGAAGCATAAACTAGTGCATGCACTGATAACTGATATGCTCAAATATGGAATTCTAAAAATAACAACGCATGCATAATCTGAAGTAATCATGAACATGTTAACTGATATATTTAGAATGATATAATTCTGAAAGTGTTCATTATGAAAACATTATAAATTTCATGGTACAAACAAGATATGAATAACTTGAAATCTTGAAAACTATAACATGCATAATCATCTAGCTATCAGATATTCATAACCCACCATCACAGAAAACATAATTAAATATGATAATTTCAAAGTAATGACATGATAATAAATTTATGGCTTAAAATCAAGATTCCAACAATTTTATTAATGTAATGAATTATCATGATTATAGTACGGAAGAATACTTGAAATAATGAGGGAACACTATTTCATGGTAGAATTCAAGAATTACATGGAGGAAATCATGGAATTTATACTTTTCATGGAACACTAAATCATAATAGAATTAAACTTGAGAATTTGGGAAAACAATTGGTGAAAGGAATCCATTGATGAATATCCCACATACCTGAATTTCTTAACTTCTTGAAGGGATTATGAATTCAGATACTTGGAAATTGAATTCTTGAAGAAAAACCCTTTTTTGGTGTTCTCGAGGATTTGGGAAAAGAGGAATTATTTAATAAGTGTGTTTTGGGGCTATGAGATGATCAATTCACGTTACTATTAGTTATAGGATAGTTTACGATGTAAATGACCAGTTTACCCTAAAAAAAGAGAAAAATGGGTTTTACCATTTCTGAACAAGGTCCGTGCCACACTGAGAATTGCGGAGCACAAGGTCTATGCCACGTCAAAATTATGGACCCTTACTGGTTCTTCACGAAAATGCTCATAACTTTTTGCTCAGGTATTAGATTAAGGGAAAATTTGATGCATTTGAAAGAAGACACATATATCTATTATTTGGTAGGTCTCAAGATCCAAAATTACATATATTCCAGAAGTTATACACTATCAAAATTGACCCTTGTACGAGCAAATACTAAAATTTGGTCGAATCAAAAGCTCTTAACTCAACTTTGCTCTAAGTATTTCCTATGAACATTTTTCACCTCAAAACATTCTTCACATTGGGATAATGATGATGACACATATATTTATATAAAAATCATTGGATTAGAGTTTATACACGTAGAAAAAATTGTTCAAATTCTTGCCCAAAAATGTGGGTTGTTCCATTATCTCCCCTTTTAAATGATTCCTCCTCGGATAATGGATAGGTACTTATTGAAGCTTTAGAAGTATGAAATAAAGTATGTAGCTTCACGTTAGGAATTCCTCCTACAAAACACGTGTAGGAATCAAAAGAAAAGGGCTTCATGGCATCACCAAGGACATTATGTAAGCATGAATCATGAGGTAACTGGACTAAGGTCATACCAGGAGTAAATATCTAAAGCCCCTCACCCCATGTAAGAAAATCAAAATTGGACAAAATTTTGCACCTCGGCGTGGCAGGCTGCCTATCGCGTAGGCTAACCTCCATGCCACACTGCTTTTTGTGGGGAGTAGCCTCCATGACACAATATTATTGTAGAGGTACACTGCCTTGAAATATAAAAATAGCCTCAAATCTCATCTGAATATTCTGAAACTCTTTCGAGACACCTTATTAACATACCTAAATTAATTTTAGATAAAAAAAGCAATGTTTTGAACATTGGTAGACCAAAATAAAATTACTTGAAGTTTTGAGGGTGTCATAGTGAAAGGTCATGAGACTTATCTATGGTTTGACATAATCGCTTTGGGTCCTTTAAACACTTGACAAATAGTTGGAAACTTATCTAGGAGCTTGTAGGGTATGACAATGTCTGAGCTGGAATACAAGGAAAACTAAGATCATGCACTAAACACTTATGAACTAATCATGACTAAATATTAGAAATGGAAACATGATGCATGAACCAAATTGAATTTGTAATTTGCATGGATGTGAATAAATTACCTCATGGAATAGCCATATTTATGAAAATTCAGATAACAAGACTAGATGGAATGCTGGAAAACTATAGAAGCTTATCTGTCTAATTGCTAGCTATACGGACTGACCCATACTGAAAGTTTATGCTCAATAGGAGTATATCTTCAATGCTCTTCCTAAGAAGTTCTAATAATATTAGGGAGCAAAGAATTTTGGGCATGATTTGAATATGATATCTGAATAAGGAATCACAACATGGCTACAACTCTTTAACATGGAATATAGGCCTATAAAACATAAGCTAGGGCAAAATTACTATGCCTTAGGCAATGCAAGTGCTAACTTTTAAGCTTCGCCCCACTTCTCAAATACTCCATCAAATATCCTTTTCCTCCTAAATACTAATCTTTATTTAACGCCACTTATAATCTTCACATGGACATTGATATCTCCATCTACTAAATTCTAAGCTGAACTACATTCTCTCACTATGTTTAAGCCTACTCAAAGTCAGAAGGTAACCCACATAACACCATAATACTAGTCTAAACTATGGATTCAATATCCTATGTGTTTCCACAACTCTCATCTCAAGAATAATACTTCTTACCACTTCAACAACTAACTATAACCTCTTACTAAGAATTTACTAGAGCACAATGCATTCATCCGCTTCTATACCAACATGATATTCAAGCCTATCATTATAACCACACATGAACTACTAGGCAACCAAACTACCTAGGAATTTTCCCATATTCTCTAATACCTCTATTAATGATAACTTTCTTGCACTATTACCAAGAAGATACCCATAGAATTTTCAACTAACTATGATATATATCAAAGCTTTTCTTCCATATTTGTTACATATATACCTTATATAAAGAAAGCATACAACAATCCTTCCCCAAAAGAAATATTTAGTCTCTCCCATCTAAACCATTATTCATTCATTTCCATCACCACTATCTTTACATAAGGAGAGGTCACTGAAAGGATAGAGCATAATATCATGAAGAATGAAAGAATACTATGCATAACTTTGACACTTAACTAAGGCCTAAGAAATAGAGTATCAATGACATGGACTCATTAAAGGGATCTAATCTGAGGAAAAAATTTCAGTGGTCATTAAGGGTGTATCCTGAGTTATGGAAACTGAGCATACTGTAAAGCATGATTACATGAGTCATGAGCTTTATGAACTTAGTTTGGAGTTCACAAATTCATGGAATATGATTTGTACTTCTGAGTGCATTGGAAATCCTTATACTAGGAACTGGGAATATACATGATTCTCTATGAAGTGCATGAATATGAGCAATGATCATAGAGATAACTTGTAAGCCATAAATTAATGTTATAATCACTGAATTACAAAAGAAATTAGACCAAGATAGGAATGAGTTAGGTACCTTTCTCCCCTGCTATTATTTTAGAACTCACTAGCATCACTACTAGAATCTGAAAAACTGACTTGTTTCCTTGTTCTATCATCCTTCCTTAGATTTAAGCCATTACTCTAAGTCTGCGGACCCCTTTAATAAACTCTAAATTAAACTACAACAAGTCTACTCTAGAGTTTGAGATATAACCATACACATAAATAATAAACTCACCCTAAAGGACTATATCTTAAACATTAAAACCCGCTGCTAGTACTTCTTTTTGAGATGAACTTTTAACTTTGTATAGCCCCAATAGTCATCATATGATAACCTAAACACTTACTAACTTATAATATTTGGGAGGATCATAATACCCTGAGTTCACACCATCTAGAATTTCAAACTCTTCTTTTTATTAGCTTAGTCATCCATAATTCAAACTTATATTCTAGCACGTAACATAGATATCCACAGAACTTATCATACTCTAATACCTACTTATTACTATGGGATAGGAATCATGAAACACTAATCTACACAAAAGCTTATGAACATACTCAACCTTATCAATTTCCTATATCATTGTGGTCACTGCCTAATCTCTATCACGAATAAAGCATTAACATACTCTAAGTCTCTCTTAACTGAGAAATCTTTCTAAAAGTGCTATTAAACAAACTAAAAAACACCCTTTTGGCTCCATCGATACATAATCTACTAAATTCAGATAAACACCATCCCCACTTTACTGTTTCTAAGATTCTAGATTCGTGCTTCTAACTCTAGATCATATACAATCATAGGATTCTGAGAAAAGATTTGAGGGAATATCTGACTTTGGCTCAATGCAAGATTTTCATAAATAAAAACGAACACTTTCAAAGTTTTGAACTTAAAGGTACTAACGGGATTCTTTTGAGCCCATATGTAATCCCATAACTATCTATGGGGATTTTGTGAGGATTGTCTGAGAAAACTCTATCTGTAAGAATTTAAGCATTACTGTTTCTATTACCTCATGAATAAGGCAGATTTGGCATAAATGGAGCAAGACAAAAATCTGTATAAGTCTCTTAAAGAACATCTCTATAGCACAATCGAAGATATGAAAGAAGGGAAACATTTCTTAATTTCCATATAGCCTCTCAAAGAAAAGTATAGACATCTCTGTACTGTTCCACAAGTCTCTACTAGGCACGGCTTCATAGGACACTTGAACCTTGTGCTCTGATATAAAGTTTATCACGATCCGAGACTACCCCCTAGTCATAATAATGTGCTTAGAACCATAAGTGATCCCAAATAAACCCATGTACTAGTATGATACTTGAGAAACTAATTTAATATATATGTAAATGCTAAATAACTAAGGGGAAGCATAATCCACCTGAGATACGTTATTTCAATACATAACTAATCAAAGTTTACAATAATGATATCTGAGAGAGACAGGAAATTAAATTACAAATATTAATTGATCATCTATGATAAATGCAACTGACTTGAGTCCTCAAAATTAAACAAACACATCCCTGTTGGCTGAATACTATGAACTGTCTGACCCAAATATATGGGCTACCTCTAGTACATACATTATGAAGGAATGTAGCCACAAATGGATATATGTGGTCAGTACTTTGGAATGTACTGAGTATGTGAGACATACAATAATGATGAAAAATACTAAAACATGTTTTATAACAAAGGACATATGCTATTTGCTAAATTATGCATTTAAATCATAGCTATACGTTAAAGCTGTAAGACTTGTTAAAATTTCTATATCATGAGATGAAAACATTTCTGTAAGCTAGAAAATGGTAGAAAAATGAGTACCATATGTAAATCTCAAGTAAAGCTGAATAGGTTGTAAAATCATACTAAGGATCATGTATAAATACTGATCATGAATGCATGAATATATAAAATGAGTGCAAGACCAAGTAAAGTATATGCTAAAATAATCTATAAAACTGAATAACTGATAAACTAAACACTTGGTAATGTAAACCTGAGCTGATGTGATCTAAATACTGAACTAAAACTGTAGGATCTAAATACAACCGACATGCGCCAATCTAAGCTAACTAAACTCCAAGTTGTAACCCCAGTTGGAAGGGTGTGAATACCTTAGCACGGGTACTGACACTAACGTATGGATCCACAAAGTTGATGTCCCAAAGAACTAGGGTGTCAGTCCTATAATTACGAGTGAACCCAAAGAAAGTGTGGGTCCTAAACTGGCAGGGGTCATCTCATAACCTACACCAACTACGTAGTTCTGGAACTTAGGGAATTATACTAAAGGTCTCAATCCTATAATGGCAGGTGATTTTTATCCCTAGGCTAGCTTGGTGCTAAGTTCTACTCCCAACTGAACTGACACGGAAGCATAAATTAGTGCATACAATGATAACTGATATACTCAAATATGGAATTCTAAAAGTAAAGTGCATGCATAATATTAAGTAATCATGAACATGTTAACTCATATATTTAGTATGATATAATTCTAGTGAGTGTTTATTATTAAACAGTTATAAATTTCATGGTACAAACGTGGTATGAATAACTTGAAATCTTAAAAACTGTAGTGTGCATAATCATCTAGGTATCGGGTGTTCATAACCTACCTGCATTAAAAATACAATTAAATATGATAATTTCAAAGTAATGACATGATAAGAAATGGATGACTTAAACTCAAGAGTCTAATAATTTCATTAATGTAATGAATTATCATGATTAAAGTACAGAAGAATCCTTGAAATTATGAGGGAACACTATTTCATGGTAGAATTCAAGAATTATATTGAGGAAATCATGGAATTTATACCTTTCATGGAACCCTAAATCACAACAGAATTAAACTTGATAATCTTGGAAAACTTTGGGACTCAATGGGTGAAAGGAACCCATTAATGAATATCCCACATACCTGAATTTATTGACTTCTTCAAGAGAAGCATGAATTTAGATCCTTGGAATTTTAATTCTTGAAGAAGAACCCTTATTTGGTGTTTTTGAGGATTTGGGAGAAGAGGGATATGTAATTGGTATGTTTTGGGTTAATGGGATGATCAATTCATATTACTATTAGTTATAGGATAGTTTAAGACGTAAATGATCAGTTTGCCCTAAAAAAATTAAAGAGAAGCGGATTTTAGTATTTTTGAACATGGTAGGTGCCATACTAAAAATCGCAGAGTAAAAGTTCTGTGCCACATCAAAATTATGGACCCTCACTGATTCCTCATGAAAATGCTCATAACGTTTCGCTCTGGTATCAGAATAAGGCAAAATCAGATGAGTTGGAAAGAGAAAATATTTATCTATAATATGGAGGGTCTTAAGATCCAAAATCCCAAATATTCCAAAAGTTATACACTATCAAAGTTGACCTTTGTAGGATCGAATACAAAAATTTGGTCGAATCAAAAGCTCTTAACATATCTTTACTCAAAGTGTTTCCTATGAAATTTTTCACCTCAAAAACACTCTTCATACTAGGCTAATGATTGTAGTACATATATTTGTATACAAATCATTAGATCATATAGAAATAATGGTTTTAATTCTAGCCCAAATATGTGGGGTGTTACAATCCAGTTGGTCTAGAATCCATATAACCTCTCCACTAATGATGAGCAGCTAAGTCTAACAAAAATATGGTGTAATCCACACCATGAGTCTCAAAAAAGCTCAAATTATAGAGCCTATCCTCACAAACAATCAAAACTCATTTGCATCCTCACTCGGAGTACTAGAAAATTTAGGTGGAGCCAATCTTATGAATTTACCCAATATCTTCTGCTCCTTAGTAGACATAGTTGGCTGAGAAACCATGGGATAGGCTACTACCGGTTGAGTAACTACCGGTGTAGGAGGGACCTCAACTTTGGGTGCTATAGCTTCAGGCCGCGCCCCCACCTTCGTACCACTCTGTTCTGTAGACTACGCACTATCAGGCAATGCACCACTAACTAACTCCAAAATCTGAACCAAAGCATCTCTTAGAACTAAAGAAGGAATAAAGCCTGGTGGAGCCTGGTTGGTCCCTTGCCCACCGTTGGCTACGAAGAAGAATTCTAGCTTAGGAGTAGGAATAGAGTCTGGTGAAGGCCCCCTTCCTGGCCGCTAGTTGGGGACACATCTCTAGGCTTTCCAAGACCTTTGGGTTGTCCACGATAAGAGTAATATCCCTAGGCTTTGTCCTAGCACCCTCGTCTTATGTAGTGGTAGCAAGTGTCTGCGAAAGAGTGAAATCAAAGAAATATTCTATAAACCAACTCAGACTTTTAGAATGAAACAAGTGAAAGAAGTGAAGGAACAGTAAGAATATCCTAATAGCTTCTCGAAGATATGAAATAAAAGTTATTATTTTGATCCGTAGGACCAAGACACTCTTGTACCAGCAATACTTGTGAAACCTATGCTCTGATACCAATTTTCACATCTCGATTTATGAGTCATGATGGCACCTACTATATCCTGCCTGTAGGTATGTCAAATCTTAACTCAAAGCTAAACACAATGGGTTAACATAGTGGGAAAATGCCAACATAAGGGAAAAATCAACAACATAACTTTGAAATAATCAAAGTATTTGGAATAGATCAAGATAGTCAAACACAGATACCATTCCACGAACTGGTAGAGCCAGTACAAAAACATTTAATAATAATAAAACTCAGGTTCTAACATAACCAATAACATCTGTCTTGAAACAATATCCTGAACCATGAAAGATAGAAGGAAATAGGCGACTCTGACTCGAACAGCTCACACTACCTCCAAAAAATTAATGCAGCATGAAAATGGATCAACAATGACAATTAGTACTTGGATATACACCAAAAAGGTACAAAAGTGTTGTCTGAGTATCGAAACTATGGGTACTTAGTAGGCATCATTGGTTAACTGAGCTAAATCATGATATAAGTATGATAAAATACGAGATAACATAACTAAGACAAGGCATAGAAAAACCTAATGTAACTCCAACATCACTGTACATAAATAAGTAAATAAACCAAAAAAAAATAACATAAAGTGAAGCATCACCACAAACAATTATAACTACAAAATTAGCTCCCATATGCCAATTAGTGGGGAAAAGTAAACAACCCATCACAAGCCCCCATAAGCCCAAAAGGTACAAATAAGATATAATAACCCACCACCTTCATTAATTAACTCTCATTATACAATTAAAATTTAACCAGTCATACCCCACTATAACAGTCGAGTGTCCATATTAATCATTTATCAATTAATCAACAATTATCAATCAATTATCATGAAACAACTAACCCTCAAGTATCAATAAATCATACTTTATCAACTAAACATTACTTATCAACTGATTCTTATATAGCAGCTAATCATCACTTATTAACTAGTCATTATTTATCAACTAACCAACATTTATCAACTAATTATATCATTAGAATCCATTTATATCATATCGCATTCTTATTTCCAAACTTAGCTAGAATCAATTTTATCAATATTACACCCCAATGTTATTATATCATAATAAGTATATCATCATAGTATAATAAGTATATATATCATAACTTAAAATAGTATGGATATTCAACAACATCCTCATAAATATCGTCATTGATATCATCCTGCATATAATCACTGTAATATCATCAGTATCATAGCCATATACATATATTTTAACATCATCATTATCGCGACTTGAATATCCTAACTTTTACCGATAATTAAATCATCATTATCATGGCTAATAGCATAGTTATTAGAGTATTTAATAGCACGACCGCTAGCATAGTTACTTAGCATGATCAATAATCATAATCAAAATTGTGAACTCTAGCATAATCAATAGCATGATTGCCAATATAGTAAATAAGCTCGATCTTTAACATAATCAGTAATATAATCACTAAGCATGATCTTTAGCATAATCCATAGCATTTTTGCCAATATAGTCAATAAACATGATCACTACCATAATCAATGTATGTTACCAAAGAATAGGCAATAACTTATCAATAGACTAATTAATGGCTCATCATTAGCATAATAGATAGCTTGTCATTTGTATAATCGATAGGTTATCAATAGCTTGATGAAGAGATAATCTATGGTATAATCTATAATTTATTCACAGCATAATCAATAACTTAATCACCAAAGTAGTTATTAAGCATGACCTGTAGCATGAACAATAGCGTAAACACTAATATATTGATACACATTCTCACTAGCGTAGTTAATATCTCATTCATTGTCTCAATCTATAGCATAATTTATGGCTTTGTCATTTTTATAATCAAAGACCTATTCAAAAGTGTATTTGGCAGCCCAATTAATGATGTATTCAATAGCGAATCATAATCTTAATTATTGATTAGGTCATAGAATAATCGTTAATCATTACTTCTGACGTCACCCATTATAACCATTAAGTATCAAGGCATCTAAATATCATATTTTCTAGACGTACATAAATGTACTAAAGGTCTTGAATAATTATCTCAAATCTTGTCCTAAGGTGGGTCGAAGAGCCTACTTTTATATCCCCAAAATCCTTTATTAAGAAGTATCTACCCAAAACTAGGATATGGTATCTAAATCCACTATTAGATGTTGTACAAGCCATAACTATGCCTAAAATAGCAATTACTCTCAATTAAGAACAACTAAGTCAATTCCACCTAAGGTAAGGGCAATTCGAGTAAGCTTCATCCTAAGATCTAGGGACTAAGCCAATCTCATCATTGATTGAGTATCTAAGGTACTTCTATCCTAAACAAGAGTTTACAAGGTCAACTTCACCTAAGGTATGATCAACTAGGCTTATTTTTCCCAAAATGCTATCCAAAATAGCCTAAATGGTTTAACTAACCAAAGTATTGCATTTTATCACACCAACATCTAAAACACATCCTAAATCTAACACAATATCATAAAAATACTATGAAGCATCTCAATCTAATAAGGGGTAAAACCTAGCCTACCTGGATGCCGATAAAAGCTCACAAGAACCACTAGAGAATGAATTTTTCCTTTTGACAAGCTTCCGCAAGATGTCAAGATTTCAAAATCACATCCAACTCATCAATATGAGAATAATGAAACCCATATTGCACTATTATGCTTTGGATAAAAAAATCACACCAAATCTCATGTGGGTCCCATTTATGTAAATCGCATTTCTGAAACCAATGTAATATTTCCTCATGCTCATAGAGTCATTACCTTCAAAAATGGGTAAAATTCAAGTTAATTTGGGGATAAAATCTAGCCTCTAAGGTTTCGGCATTTTTGAACAAGAAATGGGAAATTCTATCATAAAAAGGGTGAAATCTTACCACAAATCAAAGGAGAATCACAAAAACATGTGTTAGCCAAGCTCCTAAAGCACCCACAAGCCTCAATTTTAAACTATGTCATTAGTTAGGATTTTAGTCTCAAGAGAATGGATGAAGGAATGACAAAAACGGGCTGAAATGGGGTGTTTATACCCTTTCTAGAAGCTCGCGTATTGCTATCGTGACTCGAGTCTCGCAAACACCATACATGGTATTAGGGAAAAATGTCACGTTCGCAATATTCCCCATTGCGATGTCGATATTCGTTGATTTTCCATAAAGTCACATTCATAATAGAATATATGGAAATTGCAACACTTGCTGGTGCTACCAGATCGCTATCATGATTTATGGCCCGCGATCACGGATGCACCAGTTACAATTGAGACTTGGAATTTTTCCAAGTTTATGCCAAGCCCTCAGAATTTATTTAAAACCTCGTATATACAAACAAACTACGTAACCAAAACAAATTTGATATTTTAAAATCAATGGCTTAATCAAAATTCTATCTAAGGTCGTTTTGACAAAAAAATGGGTCCAACACCTAATTTTTATTTTTTAAACTTTCTGACCAATAGGTCGAAATGAGCCTGGATGCTTTGAGTCTCCTGAAACGAAGGTCCAACCAGCCTAAAATCAATATTTGAGAGTTGTTGAAATAGTCAAAATTTGCATTCAAGGTCTTTTGACTAAAGTTTTTGCCCGGTGGCCATTTGAAACTAGCGAAAACTTCAAAACTGGGAATTGTATCTAAAAATCAATTGAAATATACGGTAACTAAACTATCAGTTCCAGCAAGTCATAAATGACCTGAGGTAGTTATACAGAAATTCTAATAACAAAAATAAGTAAAAATATGGAAAATGACCAAAAGGGTCATTACAATGTAGTCTAGAAATTAGTATAATGGCTTTTTAAGAGCCGAATGTTGATACCATAGAGACTAATAGTTTAACCATCCATTGGACTATGCTAATTCTAATTACTTAGTCAAACAGTGATATTTAAAAATATGATAGTTTAAAAGTATAAACTTACTATGAACTAAACTAATAACTTGGGGTATGAATAATAACTAGGAGTATCCTATACTCAATAGATACTTCACAATAATGCATATTATGGTTTCAAGATTGTGTTGGTGTTCATCATTATTGTTGATTTATGGAGTTAATATTTAACTTGAAAATGGTTATCCTCTAAGTCATCTATCCAAATTGGTATCACAACAACATCATTGAGTAAGGATGTGGGTCTCTAATTCAGAAGAAATTTCTTATCTTCATATTTATTAACCAAGTGGAACCAATAGGTATATCTATATCCTAACTTTACATAACTTCTTTAGAATTAGCCTCTAATTAATATAGATAGGATCCACAGTTTCTACGGCCTTCATTTCGTCCTTTCGCTGTTATGGTCAATTCACTTTGTGATTGTAGATTTACCTTAATGGTAGCTAATAAAAAAATTAGTAAGTTCAAGAACATAAGAACAAACATATGACATGATAAATATATAAATCAAATATAAAACAAAACTGGACAATCTGGATTGTAGCGTCAATCCTTGAATAAGGGTTACTTATCCACTCATAACCTTACTATTGTTTGTACTATCAATCCTTGAATAAGGTTTAGTTATGAATAATAACCTTACATTAAAATCATACGACAATAGTTAAACAATTATAATTAAGATATTTTAAAGTTACAAAACAAGAACCCTGGTACTAGCCTCCTTGATGTGTTGTTTTCTCCCAAGCCTTGTGTTGTGTGATGAATTCGTGTAGTTTTTTCCTCAGTGTGTTTTTCCTATTTTCAAAGTTTTTAAGTGTTTATATAGACTCCAATTCTTGATAACCAAGTCCCAGAAAGATTAGGTATAATTACAAATATGTTTCCCCCTAAAACTAGGACTAGGAACCCTAATGTAGAGCCCTCGATGCCTTGGGTTCTTTACAATAGTTTCACGATCCAAATATATGTTAAAGTATGAATAATAACTCCTTATATATCCCTTGAAGTCATTCATAAGCTTCACTTCATGAAATATATTCATTGACAACTTTTCCCTCAACTTAAACAAAATAGAAAGCCAAGTTTTAGCCAGATTTAGAGGGTGTGTAGCGCACAACACATTCTTGGGATTGAGGGGCATGATGAGCCTCTTATAGTGCCACTTTTATAGTGGTTTTATCTAATAAGTAGGCACGATGATAATCTGATATATAGAAATGGAGAGCGTGGTGCGCCATCTAGTGCAGGAACATGCTATTTCATCCATTGTCTTCCTTTCCTCCTTGTCTAACTTGTTCCATGTTTCACCACTCCATGTAGCTTGTGTTCAATATCTCTTAGCCTCAAAAGAAGCCCAAATATCCTCCTACAATACCTCATAATAATCATTAGTGAATACAACAATTAAAGCTCATCAAGAGTACACTAGAACATGCATAGCTTAAACTGACTTATCGAGTTTTCTCGTTTAATCTTGATTTTATAATTTTGACTCTTGTTTTGTGTAAATTACACCTAAAACCATATGTACATGAGGATTATCACCATATAACACATCTATCAAT
This sequence comes from Capsicum baccatum var. pendulum, assembly GCA_030864225.1. Taxonomy (NCBI): domain Eukaryota; kingdom Viridiplantae; phylum Streptophyta; class Magnoliopsida; order Solanales; family Solanaceae; genus Capsicum; species Capsicum baccatum. The sequence continues at coordinate 116,803,354 of CM061560.1, forward strand.
AAATACATACAAAAACACCATAAGTTAGCCTCAAAACTAAGTTGAACACATGTAGATCATGACACTTAGGTGTATAAATATGCCTACGATCATCACCCCACACATTAAGCATTGTTCATCCTCAAAAAATAGAAATAACTAATCACAATAAACGAATGCTCTAACATCACTACTTGAAATAACTAATCACGATCAAAGAATACTCTAATATTAAAACTTGAACTAAGGCACTCAAGCTAGAACTACAACAGCTACACAAAAGCAAGTTCTACATTGAGAAGGTTATATTACAATTGAAAACACATTAATATTACTACAAGACGTTCTAGCTTCAAGAATTTACTCTATAATATTATCAAACTCATGCAATTAATCAATGAAGGATTCAAATGATTTACCCATCTTTTATCAAATATTTTCCTCTCTCACCAAGAGAGTCACCCAATTCACTTAGAAATACGCAATATACACAAGAATGGGGTGTAAGAATAGAATCACGCTCACTCGCAAAAGGAATTCACATGTAATATAATATGAACCCTAGGATTTCCCTAGTGTAGTGTTCAACTAATATAAGAATATAAAGGATCAAGATCAAGTAAGACTTTAAAGGTTGTATGTAGGCTAAGGGACTGGTAGAAATTATTTTGGTCAACAATGGTGACTATATTTCCCAAGTTCTTTAATGCACCATGCTTTTCATGTATCTCATTCTTCAACCACCGATTTTCCACCTATTTTCTCTTCTACAACTCTCTTTTATTTTGCCTCTCTCTTTAAGATATCTTACACATCATTAGTAGAGAGTTTTTGGTTATATTTTCAAATCATATTATTATTTTGTACTTTAGTCCCTACCAACAACATATAAAATTTTTCAACACGCCAATAGCTATTAATTTGGGGCTTTGAAATATCTTTTTTTTTTTCAATTTTACACTCGTTATGAACTTTATTTTTCAGCTAAAACGCTAAGGATTTTTTGATCAAATTATGCTCTATTGAATGAAAGGGAATAAGCTACATATAAGACTACCAAATAATACACTAAAGACTCAATAAGGATAACTAAGATCTTAGATAAAGGGTAGATAAATCAAGATGTAAAACATGATTAATCAAATAAATGCCTATCTCATATCCTAATCCCAACATTCTTCATTTTTCTTTGCAAACACAGTAGGCAAGTTCTAGACATTAATATGCAAGAATAGAATATAACAAAAAACTTTACACACAAGGTCACATGCTCAAATCTAGAAGGATACCTACAGACACAATCAAGCAATCACATGAATTTAAATTTTATCTACAGTTAAAAAAGAGTCATGTAAATGAGCCTATAGGGCCTCAAACATAGTCACTCTACTCATTCAACATGCTTTCAATTCTAAAGTAACTTACACTATGTCGTCATGTATCCTAACAAGATCACTTAATATCAAATTAGTCAAAAGGTTCTATTTATCAAATTCTAATGACTAATTTTCCTTAAGACGGTCTTCATCCATTCATTATATGGAAAAGTCCCTAAACTATGACTAAAAATTTTAAATTTACTCCTTAAAAATAAGAAAAGATAGCCGCCTCATAGGTCCATGTTGAAACCTGGGGGGTTTCACCACACCGTAAGGGACCAAGTCTATCAAAGTAACTCACAGACAAAAACTACAATAATACAACCAAGAATACAATACAATGCACGAAGAGTAAAAAAATAGAAGATTTAATGTGGAAACCTCCTTGCTCAAAGGAGTAAAAACCACGGCTTGGCCTCACAAGCAACTAAATCTTCTTTATAATCAATATCTTGATTACAGACTCTACAAAACCTAATTGTTGGCTCCTCCAGCTTGTAGTAACTCTACATACAATCTCAACTTGACAATTCTGCTAGGACTCTCTCAGCACTAGTTACTCTAACCAATTTTTGACTTAGGCAACTCTACCTAAAGCACTCTCAAGGAAATAAGTAAAGATCATTACTCTTATAGACTGAGTAATTTATTTATAAATTCAAATTAGACTCAAGAACATTGGCTATTTTAGTACATAAGAAAATAATAACTTGAGTAATGTAGAAATTAAGTTTTTTTTCTCCTTTTCACTCTTTATCTCTCTTATTTAGAGTATGCAAAAACTGCTTGATGAAGGAGCATCCTTTTTGTTTTATAGATGAGTGAAGAATAGGGTTGAAACATAATTGGTCCAAGTGTCCTCAATAGTACAAGCAACACCTGCATAGTTTGTTACACTAAGGGTTCGTTTGGTAGAGTGTATTGGAAAATATAATGCCTGCATTAGTTAATGTGTACTACTGTTATCTTGTTTGATATGACTTTTTGTCTATGTATAACTAATGCAAGCATTAGTTATACACTTGATTGTGTATTGAAGTGCGTATTAGCAGTAAACTCCATTTCCTATGTATTAGAAATACAAATACTTTTAACACATGCATTAACTAATAAAATGACCTTAATACCCCTCAATTTCCCTCTCAAAATATTTCACAATTTCTTTTTCCGTCATTTTAATTTTCAACTATGAATTTTCTCAAAATATTTCACAATTTATTTTCTCACTATTTTAATTTACAACAACGAATAGTTGATTTAAATAACTGCAACATATTTTTACTTTGCTTCGAGGGTCTTTAAAAGATTTTAAAAAAAATTCTTGAGTCTATTCGTTAATTTTACATCTTGTATTTTATTTTTGTTTCAACTATGTTAATCCGTCGGTGTAACATTTCCTGTGCAAAGTGAAGGTCTTGAAATTAATCTTAAATCTCTATATACTAGTTCAACAATACTAATATGTTTGAGATGACAAAAGAACTTTGTTGCAAAAAAAGTGTACAAAGTCAAATAAGGGTATTTTTGTAAATAAACATTTCTTTTATAGAAATTATATAAGATATATTATTTCTTATACATCAAACTAAACAATGTATAAGAAATAATACATGCATAACTAATACAAGCATTACTAATGCAAGCATGACTAATACACTATATTTTGCATTGTTCTTATACACTCTACCAAACGACCCCTATGGGACAAAACTGTTCAGAAGCGTGCCAACTTTACTGTACCTTTAGGCAGCCAGGGACCTGGTCCCTTGTAGTCATCTACTCATTATCAAAATAATATACATTAATTTCCCCCCTTTTGATGATGTAAAACCAACCACAAAGTTTTGAGCATCAATGCTTATGCTCATCCATCATATTTAATCAGTATGATTACCACTACTGAAGATGAATGCCCACTGTATTATGAACACCATGCTTACACCATCATACAACATTGGGACCTGATCATCATGCACCAATTTCTATCAAGCTTCAACTTCTTCCCCCTGTCATCATGCACCATTATTCATTTAGTATATTTACATACTCCCCCTATTACTATGCCTTCATATCTTCACACATATGCAACACTTGGTACCTAGTCCCTAACATCATCAGTATATTCCTTACATATACACCTAGTCCTTAACACATAAAGTCAGTATTCCCCCCTTTGACATCATGGAAAATGAATAACAGTAAACCAAGAGCAAAGATAAGCACAAGTTTGTTAACTCACCACTGGGGTAACACTAACATGAAAAACAACTTTAAAATAAAGGAAACAAATAAGGCAAACATGTATGAATTCATAAATTGTTAGTACCATTACATCAAGCTAAAATAATCAACATAAAACAATTGTCTTTAGAAACCATCATAAGAATCAGGACATAAAACTGACACAGAGATAATGAGGGAAAATGGATAATAGTATTCAGGTAGAGGAAGGATTAGGGGAAAGAGACTTTATCAACAACTCCATTCTTTTACTCTTAGCAGCATAGGCATCTAATAACTAATTGGTGAGGACCTTTTCTTCAACATTAAGTCCTTGACTTTCACAGTCACTTCTATGGCACAAAAGATAGTTGGTCCTTCAAAAGATAGCTGTTGATTTTTTATCTTCAATTGCATTATCTCAGCATCTCTGGAACAAAACTTGATTTTCAATTCTTCAATTTCTCTTCCCAACTTTTCTTAAGCATACAACAACACAAACACTTGAGACACTGTTCCGGCCTTTCCTTCAACACATTCATTCTCCACTAGAGTTGTCAGACTAAACATCTATTTGACCATTCCTGGTGTTCTCTTAGTTCCAACCATACCAAAATGCTCAAAAACTTTATTTAAGAAATAGCCATATGGTATCGCATGTCTTTTTTTATTGAATCACCTTGTGCATATGCTCTATCATTAGAGCAGGCAAACTTAATAATTCAAATTTGCTCAAGTATTCAATCAAAAAAAGATCAACAACTGATGCTATGGCTCTTTTCTCATATCTAGGCAATGGAAATTTATTGATGAACTCAAATACCTTTTGAAACTCACTAATTTAAAACTTTTTTTTCATTGTGGCTATTGAGGTCCCTCCCACCTTTGAGACATTAATCATAATCTTATCTACTGGCTCTTCCTTTACCATAGTTCTCACACCTACAATAGGTACATCCAAGATTTTTCCTAATATATCATCATCCAGTTTGATATCCTTTTATTGTATTTGGTCATTCATGCTTAGTCCATCTTTTGAGAATTCTATAGTGTAAAAAAATTCCCTAACTTTATTTTTAAACACTATAGGGCTGATTCTTCAAAAAAGTGCAGCCAACCTTTGTATCTGACATACTCAACTAGAGCTATCATTCCAGGATTTTCGTATATCTTACGATCAAATGTTCTTCCAGATAGAACCTTTTGTGTTATCAGTATTTTATTATTTCGTTCTTTAGCTACATCCTTTATCTCTCTCTTTTTTTGCTTCTTTTATGACTACTACTCCAATTTTTAATCACAACTATTTTCTTATTAGGACCTGGTTCTCTCAGCAACATGAACTTCCTTTCTTCTTTCCTTAGCAGCCACAACAATTTCAAAATTTATGTCCTTCCACTTTTAACCTCTATAACTTCAATATCTTCTCTACTGCAGTAGTTTTTATGAGCCTTCTTTTTTACATAGTTGAAGTTTTGTTGGACTTCAAGGAATCTTCCATTAATTTTTTCTTAGATATCCTTATAGAATAGGATCTAGTCACTTTCACTTTAGAGTCCACTACTTTTTCCTTACCTGTACTTTCCCTTAGTTTCTTCACAATCTTGGAGGCCTTTCATCCTCATTTTCCTTATCCTCCTCATTTGTAGGTAACAACATATCTTTTCCTTTATTCACTTCATCTTTAATACCAAATTCCTATTCTTTTCCATTATCATAGCTTTCCTTGGTATTATACACAAGCAAAAGTAGATTTTTAGCCACCCAATTCTCATTGCAAGAAATATCGACCCTTTTTACTTGTATTTTTTCATCCTTTTTAAATGTATTTTTTCACCAAATACTTGAGAAAATATAACATTTGAATCTAAGGGGGTAGGAGAACTTGGTTCTTGTAAATCTTCATAAGTATAAACCCTTTTGAATTCTTTGGACAACCCAGGGATCTGAGATTCTTCATGTGCTTTTGAGCTCTCTAAAGAGTGAGGAATTTTAGTTTGAGAGTTTTATTGTTCAATTGGTGACCCAAATCCTTGATTTGGATCCTCTACCATGATAGGTTGAACAAAAATTTCTTGGGCTGAGGAAGGTTACAGAAACTGACTTATTTAAAGGTTTTGAACCTTTAAAGATAACTCGGAGGGTAAAGTTGATTTATTTTCTTGTTGGAGACTCAAGATGATGTTTTCTATGACTTTTTTTTTGAAGGATTATAGTGGTGGGAATGTTCATCCTAATTTTATGGAGTATGGTCTACCTCAGAACTTTTAGTTTAGTTTAGGAGGTGGAATTATCAACCATTTGATTTTAAGAGTGAGCGAGATAAAATCGGACCAGTTGGGTTTGGAGAGGAATGCTAATTTAGGATCATGATTTAAAATTATTGAAGAATAATGAGTGAGAGTCTAATTTAGTGGTTTAGAGAAGTAACGATTGTTATTAAAAGAAGTCATTTTTGAAATGACATATCGGAACTTATTAAGTGTGACTCTTAATTTTGTAAAAAGTAACTGACTACTTTTGCAGAGGAGGAAATACAAATGGCCTATTTATACAATATTTTAGGATTATTATTAGATCATCCTATATGGGTACTAACCTAAGATGGGACCAGGTCCCTATTCTTTGAGTGAATTTTCAAATTTTTGCTTGTTATATTTATCATCTTCCTAGGTTGTTCCCATGGGTGTATACCTGCAAAGGTATGAAACCGAGTTAGACTAACACGCACCTAATTTATCTTGGATACCTTTCTCCTTGACATATCCAATTTTAAGGAGTGACACTGACTTAAATGTTAGGTCAGTGTATTTTTACAAGGCGCAGTTTTAATTTTCTCTTTAGAACAGGTTAAAGGACTAGGTTGGTGACTTTACTTCTCTCATACTAACTCAATTTTCTTCTTATAATAATGAATTCTTTTTTGACTAAGTCACTTTAAATCATCTCTTTAAAATGGGATAGTTCCACCTTGAAGTGTTTTGAGAGAGAGAATCCAGTCAGTTCTTAGAACACATACGATCAATAACTTATTCCTGATTGCAATCCCCTTTCTCATACCTAAAATCCTCATCATACATTGGATTTTGGAAACCACTTGAACTTGAGTTCCGAGTATGAGGACAATGGTATTATCAAATCCTTATTGGTCCATCTAGGTAGAAAGTTCTTTCTTACATTTTTTAGAAACTTGAATTCATTAGTATGTGCATTCTCCTGCTGAACATATAGTGTACTTATCATTTTAGTCTTAAGATAATGTTGACTTCTTCAAATGTTCATCTCATCCACAGTGAGTGCACAAGAGTTTCTACTATTTGCTTCTACCACCAAGAGCAATCTTTCCTTTAGATCCAACAGGCTGAAATTCTCCTTGATAGCCCAGGAGTCCACCATTATTAACACCTTGATTAGTCAAATTAAAGAGGATCTATGAAAAATCATTCCATTTAAAAGACTTGTTGAGCTCTTATCTCATATAGACCAGGTCTCTTTCTAACTCTTTATTCTAGTATAGTGCAGACTTAAGGTGATTTTTTGAATCCCTCAGTTTTTTCTCAAGATAAATCTGAAGATTTGAATCTTTATCCCTCTCTTTACCATCTAAATCATTTCCCTTATTTAGTTGACTCATACAACTCAAATTATCAGATTTCAATTTGGAGAACATTTCTTCAGTTTCAGATATCTAAAGAGTTAATGCAATCAACTCATCCTCTTGGTTCTCTACCATCTCTTCTATAGCATTCTTCTTAGTAGTTAAATAACATAAAAAATCTATAAATACACTAGCATCCTTTGTATCTTCATAGCAGAGTAGTTATCTAGGTTATCCTTAATGTCAGAAAGAGTTACCTCATTTTCTTTTTCATTTTCTTGTTGGCCATAAAGGTAAAAAGGAATCATAGAGAACTGGACTATCTTTCACTACTAACATAGACAAATCTCATGGCTTATCATCTTTATCAAATTCACTACAAGAATCTACCTATGCCGCCAGAGCTTACTTTACTACATACTCAACTGCAGTTTTCCATCCTGATTTTTTAAGGATATGGTCCCTGTTTCTTCCTTTTTCACTTTCAGTCTTGATATAATCCTGATGATCTAATTTTTGCATTGGACAGTCTTTGATAAAGTTCTCAGAACTCCTATATTTTTGACACACCTCAAAATTATTTTTCTTTTTACTTCTGCTTACTTTTATTTGGAACTAACCACTCTTATTCATGGATCTAACCGTCCTATTTGCCAAATAGGCAATATCAGTATCATCTTAACTTGAACCATGTTTTGAAGCCTTCAATGCTAGAGATATTTCTCTTTTAACTTCCTTCTGTTGTAGCTTTTTCTTCTTGTTGAGATCATGAGTCTTTAGGTTTCTAATCAATTCATCCATAGTGAGGGTATTTAGCTTTCTTGCTTCTGTTATAGCGTCGAATTTGCTCTTCCAGGACTTAGGAAGGACCCTAAGAATCTTCTATACATGTTTGTACAAGGGAATCACATTTCCCAAGTAGCGAAGGTCATTAGTGATAAAGTGAATCATGCAAGCATTTATTGGATGGTCTCTTTTTCTTTCACGGTGAAGTTTTCATTCTCTGTAGTCAACATGTATACTTTAGAATACTTCTCATCAGTAGTGCCTTTATGAGCAATCCTCAAACAATCTTAGATATCTTTGGATTTTTCATAAGCTGAGATCTCTTTATATTCATCTGGCCCTATACCATAAACTAGCAATTTCTTGGCCTTTTAATTCTTATCAATTTTCTTTTTGTCTTCATTATCATACTCTCTCCTGCTTTTTACTACTATTCTTGTTATTTCTCCTTCTTTGAGTTTTTTAACTGGAACATGTGGGCCATCAAGAATTATGTCCATAAGTTCACTATCTTCATCCATAATAAAGTCAAATATCCTGGTTTTCCACCACCCATAATACTTTTTATAAAATCTAGCCAGTCTAGTGGTAGATTGCCCTTCTTTAAGATTTGGTAGAGAAACAATACTAACCAAATCACTTTAGGTGTGAACATTTTAGAGTGTTCTGGATCTGATACCAATTATTAAAGCCTAAGGGGTTGCACCACACTGTAAGGGACCAGGTCCCTCAAAGTCTCTCATAAGTAAAAACCATAGTAATGTAACCAGGGACACAATGCAATATAGGAAGAGTAAATAACATAAGATTTAACATGAAAACCCCCTTACTCAAGGGAGGAAAAACCACATCTTATCCTCACAAGCAACAAAAGCTCCACTATAATCAAATTCTTGTTTATAGATTCCACAAAATCTAAGTCTAGGGTCCTTCAGCTTATAGTGACTCTATTATAATCTCAACTTGATAACTCTGCCAAGACTCTATCAAAACTGGTTAACTTTAACCAGTTTTGGACTTAGGTAACTTTACCTAAGGAATCTCAAAGAACTAAGAAAAAATCATTAGTTCTATATACTGAGTAATTCATTTATAGGTTCAAACTGGACTCAAGAACATTGGCTATTTTAGCACATAAGAAAATAAGAACTTGTCAAGTATAGAAATTTAGTTTTTCCGTCCCTTTTACTCTTTAACTCTTCATTTTGAGTATGCAAAAATTGCTTTATAAAGGAAAATCCTTTTTCTTTTATAGATGAGTGATGAATAAGGTTGAAACATAATTTGACCAGGTGTACCCAATAGTACAAGAAACATCTGCACAGTTTCTTACACTAGAGGATAAAACTATGCAGAAGCATGCTAGCTGTATTGTACCTTTAGACATCTAGGTACCTAGTCCCTTGTAGTCATCTACTCATCATCAAAATAAGATAAAATAGTCCACCCATCGAAAAATAACCAAAAAGAAAAACCAAGGGCTGATGAAGTGTGCTCTTTAAAAAATAATAAGAAAATAAAACTTAAAACCACTAAAAGAAAATCTTTTTGTATTTTTAATTTTTTCCCATACATAAACAAATAGCCAAAAGATTTATATGGCTTACTTCACCTTAAACATAAATCGAAAAATTCCCCACTCCACACTTAAACTCATACTTTGTCCCCAACATAATAATAAAAATAAGGATTAAGAATACTACATAGGGCCTCTAGGCCTAGCTAGCAGCATGTCAATTTTCACTTTTGCCATCAAGAGGTTTGAACCTCATACTTAGCTTTCATTATGATCTTTGGATTAGATTTTGGATACTCAAATATTAACTAAATCTACAAAAACACAATCAGCCAAAGCAAGTGACACTAAATAAAAATAGAAACTTCTTATTACATGTTGGGTTTTCTTCCAATAAGAAACTTTAACATCGTGACATGACCCAAAAACTTTTTCCTCCATCTTGAGGATATGAATTTCATCCCTAAAATTGCATCCATTCTTTTTCATTACTCATACGGTTGTGGTACAATGAAGAATAAACCATGTAATTGATGATGCATGTTATACTGCTTGGACCTGAGGTGAGGCATATTGTTCTTTTTATTGTCTTGTACAAATTAAAGAATGTAGGATTACTGTTCCTCATCAACACACTTCTACACTAGTTTAGGTTACTTAAAAGACATGTTAGCAGCTTAACATAATGTAAATAAGTGCTTTGAATGAGGCCCAACACATCCCACATTAAAACCTACACCATCCACAACATGTTTACTCTTATTCACCTTCTAAATGTCAACATCAATCAAAGAATGGTTGTTGACTAGTTGAAATGCTTCTTCCCTTTCCCAAGGATGGCTAATATCCACAAAAAATTGTTATTGTATATCAACTATCTCAAATATTTTATATGATTGGGACTTTAAGTGCAAATTTCTTAGCCAAATTGCATAGCCTCTTGTATGAGCTAATCTCTCCCCTGCTTCATCTGGGTCACCATAGTTTTGAGACTATCCTAGATACATGGATGAAATTTGATTTGTTTTTCTTGTTCCATTATCCAACCCGGCTCACTATGTCTTCTTTATTGTAGTTTTCTCCTAGTAGTGACTCCCTTTTTCTTCTATCAAGGGTTTATCTTTAGTGTTAGATAAGACTACACTTTGTTGTTTAGTCAAAGTGTTATCCTAGAATGTAGCTCTATAAGGTGAGAACCTAGTCTATCTCTAGCTATGTGTTTTTCCTTTAGTTAGTTTAGTTGATGTGCTTGTTTCTCTAGTATCTACTTTAACAAATCAATAAGGTAAGCCTCATGTTCTGCATCATTAGCTCTATTATCCCTGCTAGCATCACAAACACTAGACTGATCATAGTAAGAGTTCATGTGAGGGGCATAAAAGAGGGAACAACTATTTCAATGGCTATCCTGTCCAGCACATATATGATATATATTTTGTCCAAAGGATTGGGTAGGTGCGCGAAATCCATTACTTTGAATATTATGACAATTACTCTTGAAATGATGTTCTCCATAATAATATAAAGAATACAAATCAACCAACCAATATTTATCACGAGCCGACATATTAGGAAGAGTGACAGAAAATTTAAAAAAAATCAAAAAAACTCTATACAAAAGCAAACTATGTATAACTTAAATAAATAAATAGAAAAAGTCTAATCTAGATAAATAATTAACACCAAAGTCCCCAATAACGGCATAAAAATATGTTGCGACTTTGGAAAAATAAGTGATGCGGCGTAGCAAGTAATATAGTGGCTCTTTCAGAGCTAGATTTTGAAATGATAAGACTTGTCTTTTAACCATCCATTCTACTAAATTAATTTCAGTTACATATTCAAGCAGTGAAATTTAAAAGTATGATGGTTTTAAAGTATAAACTAACTATGAACTATACTAACATCTTAGGGTAGGAATAGTAATTAGGAGGATCCTAGGGTCAAGATATACTTTACAATCATGCATAGTTATGGCTTCTAGCCGGTGTTGATGTTCATGATAATTATTGTTTTATGGGGTTGATAGTATACCTTGGAAATGGTCATCCTCTAAGTCATTTATCCAAATTAGTATTACGAATTCATTGTTAAGTGTGGATGTGAATCTCTAATTAAGATGCAATTTCTTATCTTCCAATTTCATAACCAAGTGGGGTTACTGGGTATATCACTCTCCTAGCTGCAAATTAGTCATTTACAATTTGCCTTTAATTAATAAAGATAATATCCACACTCTCTATATTATTTATTCCATCCATACGCTCCTATAGTTAATTAACATAGGTCTATATATTTACCTTAATGGTAAAAAATCGTTAAAGTAGTAAGTGCAAGAATATAAGAACAAATGCATGAAGTGATAAACTTATAAATCAAATATAAAACCAAATTTCACAATCTTTAATGTATCCTCAACCCTAGAATAATGGTTTATTAGAAATTCATAGTCTTATATTACAATCATAAGACATTAATTAAACAAGTAAAAGCAAGAGAGTTTAAAGTTACAAAACAAGAACACTTATTCTAACCTCCTTGGGGTATTGTTTTCTCCCATGCCTTATGATGTATTATGAATTCATGTGGTTCTATTTGACAATACATTTTTCCTTTTTTTTTAATGTTTATGTGTTTATATATCCTCTAAGTGATGATAAACATGACACAAAAGGATTAGGTACCTTACAAACTAGTTTCCCACTCAAACTAGGACTAGGAAACCTAATATAGAGCCATTTTCTATATCTTGTTTTGATGATGATCTGCTGACAACAAGGGAACAGGTCCCTGGGTCTTCATGAATCAATAGAGCTATCATTATCTTATGTAGTTTTGTCTTCTAGTGTAACAAACTGCATAGGTGAGCTTATCCCTATCAAAACACCCGACCTAATCAGATTTCTACTCTAATCATTATTCCACTATAAAAGGAAAATAATGCTACTCAATTGGTGTTTGAAAATTAGAATAGAGGAGTGGTAAAGAGGCAAAAACTCAATTTTGCAACATTTCTTAAGTTCTAAATTTCTTTATGTACTGAAAGAGAGAGTGTTCTCAAGTCAAGTCATAGTTTATAATTGAATTACTCATGTTATAAGAGTAATGTTTCTCTTTTGTTATTGATAGTGCTTAGATAGAGTTACCTGAGTTTGATATTAGTTAGATTTAATCAATATCAAGGTGAGTTCTTGGTACAGTTGTCAAGGTAGGCTTGTAGTAGAGTTATTACAAGCAGATGGAGCCTAGAGTTAGGTTCAAATCGAGCATGTAGTAAAGAAGTTTATTATAGTGGATTGTTGAGCACTTATGAGGTAAAGCCGTGGATTTTCCTTCCTTGACCAAAGAGGTTTCTACATTAAATTATCATGTTCATTACTTTCCAACAAAGTTTTAGGTTCTTTATTACTTTGTTGATTTATTGCCTGTGACTAACTTCAAGGGACCTGGTCCCTCATAGTGTGGTGTAACCCTTTCACATTTTAACAATTTGTATCATTTCTAGAACACTCTAAAAGGCTTACACCTAGAGTGATATGGTTATCATAGCGGATCCACCTAATCTGGACGAAGGGCAATCTACCAAAAAACCCCTAGACTTAATGGGCAGTTCTATGGGTGGTGGAAAACAAGGATGTATGAATTTATTATGGCTGAGGATAGTGAGCTGATGGATGTAATACTGGATGATCCTCATGTGTCAGTTAGAGAGGTCTAAGAAAGATACATAACTAGAATAGTTGTTAAAAGTAGGAGAGAGTATGCTGATGAAGATAAAATAAGAGTTAAGATTAATTATAAGACCAAGGAATTGCTAGGTTGTGGCATAGGGCCTAATAAATACAACAAGATTTCTGCATGTGAAAATGCTAAAGAAATCTAGGATTGATTTCAGACTGCTCATCAAGGAACCACTGATGTCAAGGATTCAAAAGATGATAGACTGACTACTCAGTATGAAACCTTCACCATTAAAGAAGGAGAAACTATCCAAGAGTTGCATAAAAGATTCACTTTAATCACCAATGAGTTGCACCGATTAGGAGAAGTAATTCCTTTGTACAAACAGGTGAGAATTATTCTGGGGGTTATTCCTAAATCTTGGGAAAGTAAAGTGGATGCTATCACTGAGGAAAAAAAAGCTGAAAACTCTTATAATGGATGAACTTATTGGTAATTTGAAAAGTCATGAGCTGAAGAAGCAACAAGAAAGAGACAAGAGAAAGAAAAAAGAGAAAAATATCTGGGTTTGAAGGCTACAAGGTCTGATTCAAGTGAACAAGACATAGATGTTGCCTATTTGACAAAAGGAATTGTAAGAGCAATGAAGAAAAGTGGTCAGTTTAAAAAACGAGGAAGTAGCAGCAAAAATGGAGCCACTACAGAGGTTTTTTACAAATATGGAAGGCCTAAGCATTTCATTAAGGACTATCCAATGTGCAAAATAAAAAATCAAGAATATCTCAAGGCAGGAGGTGAATAAAGAAATAATATAGACCAAGTCCCTGTAAATCAAAAAGAAAGGCCACAATTGATTTTGAAGTTAAGCAGGCCTTAACTGTTTAGGGAGATTATTCTAGTAAATATGAGGAAGATGGAAAACAAAAAGATATTTCCATGCTTGCCGTGGAGGAAGAGAAAGTGACTTTTTATTCCTTGTTTTCTCTTAAGTAAAAAATTAAAGTTGAAGAAGAAAATGACGTAACTCTTTCTGTTATTAAAGAAAACTTGGAAAACTACTCTGCTAGAAAGATAGAAAAAGCTTTCTAATATATTGATTGATTCTATGTGTAAACTGACTACTGAGAAAAATGTTCTAGAATAGAAGGTAGAGAATCAGGATCTTGAACTAATTTCTTTAACTCTTCAAATATTTGAAACTGTGGAACAGGTTACTAAGTTTAATCTGAAATGAGTCTAGTGAGTAAATTGGAGAAAGTGAAAGATAGTTATGATAAAGGAAAGAAAAATGCTCTAGAAGAGATATTAGAGAGTTAGGATCTTGGATTAATTGATTCTCTAGATATTTGAAATTGAGGAATTGGTTGATAAGTTAAAATCTGAAAATCTGAGTTTGGTAAGTCAACTAGAGAAAATAAATGATACTTTTGACAAAGGGAAGAAAGAAACTTCAAGGATTTAGATTGAGTTTGAAGAAAAGTTGAGGGATTCTCAAAAGCAACTTATGACAACACTCCATAAGAATAAAGAATTTGAAAGGGACCTGGACCGTATAAGATAAGAACTCAACAAATCTCTACAATAGACCACATCCTCTCAGATCTTTTCTAATTTAACTGCTCAGAGTGTCAATAATAGTAAAGGGCTTGGATATCAGTATCAAACCTAATCACTTGGGTCTTAAGGGAAAGCTATTCATGATATTAGAAATAGGGTCCATAAATCTCTATTTACTTATTGTGGAAGAGATGGTCAGATGAAGAAAAACTATCAAAGCTGGTTTAGAGCTAGCATGAACAGTGTTAGATATATCCAACAAGGGAATACCTATCCTAGGGGCTTTAAACCTTTGATGAATATGAAGAAGCTCCCACTACCTAGATAGGACAATAAAGATTTAATCACACTATTGTCTTCCCAGAACTTAAACTCAAATGGGTTCCCAAATCTATCATATGACTTTGTTTGTAGGAGGCAGAAAGGGATTACAGTTAGAACTATTGTATTGATAATTAATGTTCAAAACATATGGCTAGAAAGTCTGACTGAATTCTCTCTCAAGACACTTCAAGATTGAGGTATCTTATTTGGAAAAGGTAATAAAGTTAAATTATCATCTGATGGAAGCACTGTATGAAGCTTGATGTTTGGGAGAGTATTTCTTAAAGCCACGAGAATCAAAAATATGTGTGTGACTAATTTCGAGTCTGTGGATGATGAGCAATTAATATGCTTAAGCGTTCAAAGTGAAGATGTTGATTTATGGTACAAAAGGTTGGGACATGTAAAGACCACTTTACTGAACAAGTTGATTTTAAGAGACATGGTTTGTGGGATGTCAACGCTGAAATTTGCAGATAACAAGTCCAAAGTAGCGGAGAAAAGAAATATGTGTTTGTCATTGTGGATGACTCTCCAGTTTCACCAGGAAAATACTCTTAAGAACCAAGGATGAAATCTAAGAGGCTTTTGTTATTTTATTTGACTAGAAAACTCAAATAAAGCTGTACTTATGGGATATAACTCATCAAGCTACGCATATAGAGTTTTCAACAAAAGGAACTCTGTGTGATGAAAAAAGTGTGCATATGATATTTGATGAGTCGGGAAAGATGGTAAATCCAGATGATAATGATGATTCAGAATTTGAAGAAATCATTCATGTTTAAAAGGGATGGTATTGCTGAAAATAACGGTCAAGAGGTAAATATTAAAGATGATAATGATAAGAGTGATGAAGATCCAGGATCTCAATAACAGAACCCAGCTCTATTTGAAGAACAACAAGAACAGTTTATTAAAAATATTTAGGGACCTGGTCCTAGTGAAACTCATCTCAAAAGATCATACTAGAGGAATAGATCTTCGCACCCCACCATTGGAGAATGAAGTCCAAACAAGAGGTCAAATCAGAAATTTAATGGTTTTCTCAACATACATAAAGAGGTTCTGAAGGATGCTGACTGGTTCAATGCAATGCAAAAAGAACCTTGGTAATTTAAAAGATTTTAAGTCTGCAACTTGGTCCTTAGACATATTGACAAAATAATTTTTGAATAAAGTGGCATACTGAAACTAACAAGTTAAGTCTGGAATTGATCAAATTAACCTGACCTACTAGATGAATCAGTTCTTCTCCCTAAAATTGGCTATGATCAGGAGATAAGTATCCTTCATAAAGTAGGTGCATATTGGTCCAACTCAGTACCATAACTTTGTAGGTATATACCCATGGGAATAGCTTTGGAAGATAATAGATATGACTTGTAGAAATTTAGGATTTTAAGAAAGAGAGGGACCTGGTACCATCTCTCAAGGTTAGTACCAAAACAAAATAGCAGTAATAGCTACATCTTTTCTTCTCTGTGTAATAACTGCCAATTCTTAGCAAGGTAAAGACTCGCACCTATTAGAAATAGACACATCATTTTTTTCAAAAAGACACCTCTTAATGACAATTGTCATATCACTTAAGCAGTAAATCAATTTCATCCCTTTTTATTCTCTTCCAAAATTAACTCAATTTATCTTCTTCAATCGTCCATCATCTCTAAACTTGAACTGGTACCATTTCTCTCTCAAATAAAAAAAATTCAAAATGGTAGATATTCCCACCTCTTCAACCCCTGTTAAAGATCCTGAAGTCGATAAAGCCCAGTAAATCAATCAGACTAATCCCTTATCAATTTTTCTGATTCTTTAACACCCAAAACCATAGAAGACATCTCTCTAAGCCTTCAATAAAAACTTGTGTCAACTCTATCCACTAAATCCTCTTAAAAAATTTTAGAAACCCTAAATAAGTCTATCCAAGTTGAAACTTTAAGAACTATAGAAATGTTTGTTGGGTCTACCATGATAGAGTATCTAAATCTAGGTTTTGGTTCACTAATTGAGCAAGAAATCCCTTAATCTAAAGTTCCTCCTTCCTTAGAATAACAAAGTTACCTGAAGAATATTAAATCCTTATTTATTTCAAGGAACTAAAAAAATCAAAACTCTCAGAAACCCTACAAATACTGCTTCTCTTACTCCTCAGAGTCAAACCCTATTTTTGCTCAATTGTGGGATAAAGAAATACCTGTGAAGAGGTTGGATCAATCTACTGGTATAAATTGGGTAGCTAAAAATTTACTTCAACTTGCATATGATACCAAGGAAAGTTCTATTAGTACAAAAGAACAAGTAGTAAGTGAAGAGGATGAGGTGACAAAGGATGAAGAAATTGTGCTACCTCCAAATAAGAAGGATGAAGAGGATGAAAATAAACCACCTCTAAGGTGGTCTATGAAGAAACAAAGGGGAATCAAAGGAAAATAAAAGGTTTTTGATACTAGATTGAAGATTTATAGATCGTATTCCACTAGAAGATCTAAAAAGAAGATGTTAGCAGATGCTATAAAGGCTAGCAAGTCTTCTACTACTTAGAGAAGAAGACTGAAAAAAGTTGTTGTAGTGGAGGAGTAGAATTTTTAAGTTCTAGAGTTTAGAAAGGATGAGGACATTGATCCAATGTTGCTATTGGAACTGAGAAAAGAAGACAAGAAGTTCATGTCTCGGGAAGGACCAGATCCTCTCGTTCTAAGTTTGGTAGCCCTGTAGGAATAAAGAAGAAACACATTGCTGTAAGAAAAGCCTCTGAGGTACCAGGTTCGATGAAGAGAAAAGCAGTTGAAAAAGAAATAACCAATGATTACGAAAGAATAAAAAAGAGGATAAAAAGACGGACTGGTCTAGATAGTAAAGGAATAAAATTTTAAAAACTCAGAATGTACTATCTGGGAGAGTATTTAATTTCAGAATTTATGAGAAACCTGGCCTGATTAAGTTGGTGGAATATGTCAAATATCAGGGATGGTTACACATCCTAAAGAAAATAACTCCTATGGTTCTTTGAAGAAGTAACAAAATTCTATTATATAATGGATTTCTCAGATGATGGGTTGAGATTGACTGCCCAAGTGCAAGAAAAGAAAATGAAGTTGTATGAATAGGTACTAAGAAAAATTATGGATGTGCTGATTTTAGGTGTGAGGAATATTGTAAAACATCAAGCCTCAACTGAGTTCATGATTGATTCCTCAAAGATGGGAGGGGCATAAATATCTGATGTGAGAAAGAAATTTCTCACAAGTGAGTCCATTTAGTATTTGAATTTGTGAACAAGGTCCTTTTGACCAAGTCAGAGAAAAAGACCATTTCCTCTGCTATTGATTTGTTCCTAATAGATTTTCTAAGCAAATTCGAGTTGATATGTCTGCCTACTTTAATGTTAGAGCATATGCATAAAGTCAACCGTAAGAAGGAAGGGAAATATAGTATGTCTTATGGGTACTTCTTGAACAAGGTGTTTGACCACTTTGGAGTAGTTGGGACTAAAGGAACACCTGGATTAGTCAAACAAAGTTCAATCTAACAACATTGGTAGAAAATAAATGCATAGAAGGAAAAGTTGGAACTGTGTCCCAAGTGTCAAAACTTTTGGATGCTCAAAAAATTTTAATCCAGGAAATGGAGTAGTTGATGATTATGTTAGCTACTAAGGATGCTGAAACAGTGCACTTGAAGATGCAGAATTAGAAGTTATCCTCCGAAGGACCTATTGCCACTAAGGAACTTGTAGCAAAAAAATGCAAGGATCCAGGGCAAGGTTACAGAACTTACTGTGAGGTTCAAGGGCTGAACACAGAAGTGAGGACCCCCACTAAATAGTTGTTGGATGATTATGCTGCTAAGGCTGCCAAAATGAAGTTGTTGCTCAAATCCTTCTCCCCTAAGACCCTATATACCGGAATCCAATCATCCCTGTGTCAGTTTTTCATCCGTGTGTTTGTTTCCAGTTCCTATTTCTATTTTGGTTTTTGAAGACAGTTCTTGTATGTGTTTTTGGCATATTATAATGGTGTTGTTCTCTTTCAATAATGAAGAATTCTTGTTTGTGTGTCTTATCTATTATTTTTAAGGATTCTTCTTTATGTTAGTGTTTCCCTGGTGTCCATGAGTAAACTAACTATGCTTATTTTACTCTTGGTTTACTGTTATCACTTTTCAGTGATGCCAAAAAACAGGAATACTGAATGCATGTGGTAGGTACTAGGTGTGTGGATTACATGATTTATTGAAATGCATATGGAGGAATATATGTTGATTGGCGTATTGACAAGGGGAAGAATGCTTGTGAATAATGATGACATATTGATAGGGGGAAGAATGTTGAATGTTGTAGGTGAAAAAATAAACTTAATGTCAATTCATGAGTGCAGGTACATTGATATGGGGGGGACATTGAAACATAGTGAAAGAATTTAGATGTCAGTTGATAACAAGGGACCAGACCATATATTTCATGATATATTGATAGGGGAAAAGAAGGTGCATAGTGATAGGGGGAACATTCATCGACAGTATTAGTGACACGATCCAAAATTGGGTCCTGTCGTATGGGCATCTTAGCCTAATGAGGATCGAAGATTGCCCCATCAGACTCTCTTAGCCATCACATCAATACACGAGCGTTGGATAAACTTCAAACACATAATAAGATAGCGATACAAAACTACCATTTATATCTTAAGAAAGTCTAGACATTTGATAATATCAACATTTAACATCCAACCACCCAGGTCCACATTCATCCATAAGCCTCTATAAATCTAGAGTCAATAATATGTCAAGACAAGCCCCCGACAATAGCAAAGCTGAATAAAAAATAAGTCTATGATATAGGCTAAAAAGATCATGAAATGTGTGCTTTCAAAAGATGGAAGCTTACCTCTTTGATGTCAACACTCGAATCACCCGAACACCTAATCACTATGAAGGGCGAGAAGAAGATGGTTCGGCCCCTGTGTCACATGGGGTCTAGCGCCTAGAGATAGTTAGAGGTTGGAGTGCTAGCATGTAACTCAAAGGTAAGGCTAAAATAGTGTTATTATTCAATCTCATCACACCATCATAAGCCACCATACTTATACACATATACATAAAAATACATATGGATACATCAAGTGTCAAAGATGGAAAGGCCTCAGCATGCATTTCAAAGCACTCAAACACGAACCATGAAGTGGAGTAGTCTAATCATTCACTGCTTAAGTTATATAAACCAAAAGGACTCTAACCTCAAACCATCTTATTAAGAAAGTGGACTCTAACCACAAGCCATTCCATTACGCATGAGGACTCTAACCACAAGCCATTCCATTACGCATGAGGACTCTAACCACAAGCCATTTTATCTCGCAAGAGGACTCTAACCATAAACCATTACTCCCATTAATGTTGATATTGGGACACTAACCTTTTGTCCATGCATTCACATCGTACCATTCACACTGGGGGACTTTAACCCAATTGACCATTCTAAGCCATCCAGGCCATAATTCAACATCATACTTGACCCCAAGGTCTTCATGAATCACATATCCAATAATAACTTTAATAAGCCAATAAAGTAGTTTCAAATATCACTCAAGTCAAATTATGGTCATTAAGACCCGTACAAAATCATTCGTTCTTCATTAGCATTCTTATGCAACTCTTATGTTCAAGCACAATTCAAGTTCTTATTTAGGGACTTTAACACTTTTAGCCATAAAACCATCGACATCTTAAATTGACAAATTACATGGATAACAAGGTCGTTATAATACCATTTACCAATCACTCATACATATTGGACCATTTCCCTAGTTCAAAACATCATCAACATGTGACTATATTTTTCGTAGACATTTTCATAAACACCTTGTGGGAACACTTTTACCAAGGCCAAAACTAAAGTAGAAATAAAAAATCATAAGGTTACCCATGACCCACTTGTTAAACCAAAAAACAACAAGAACCTACATGTACAAATCATCACGAAAATCAAGTATTAACCGAAGTCTAAGCAAGAGCAAATATTACTCAACACTAGGCATCAAAACCCTTAATATTTGATTTCAAAATCATCATTTACAAGTCATAATACATGTCTAAAAAATATGATATTTGGATTTAGAAACAAAGTAAAGTGTAACATGCCTTATACAACATAATTTATATAAAAACTTGACTCCTTTTACTACTAGAGGAACTCCCCTTAGAACCTTAGCCTCCAAATCTTCAACAATGTGTTTGAGAGAGAATTTGTAATGTTTTTTTCTTGCAAATGAGTGCTAGGAGGCCAAAATAGATTATATAGTGAGGGAAATTAAGGGTTTTGGGGTGGGAAGTGTCCATAAGGCCCTTGGCTTAAAATTCGAAAAGTGACTTCCCAGGGGGTACGACTTACTTGACTAAACTGTAACCTAGGGTAGCAGTGGTACCCTAGATTGTACCCTAGGCATCACCAAGGACCTCTACACTGCCTAAGGTACAAACTGTCAAACTTGAATCGTATCTTAGGGTACGAATGGTACCCTAAACTATATCCCAAACCATACCCAAGATAGTGTCCACTAGCTCAAGATGAACACTCCATATGACTAGGTAGTATGCGACCTGTACCCTAACATATAAACATGGGGAGGCTAAAAAATATACTGGAGAATGTGTAAACCCTACCACACTACCTAGTATATGAGTGAGGGGTTACTAAGTCATATCCAAGGGCACGACTAGTACCCTGGAGTCATACCTAGTCCAAAAACTTCAACTAAGGGAATTTTCTAAAAGGTTGGAGTCGTATCTAGGTGTTTCAATTCTCCCCCACTTGGATCATTTGTCCTTTAATGACGGGTAAGTTAAGCATAAACATGAGCTAACTCATTGCTACACATCAACTAATCTTTAACCAAGTTTGAAATCAAGACATTCAATAAGGGTAAGGCACACGCCATAAGACTTGGGACTCAAACCCAATATTTATCAATGCCACTAGATAAATTTAAAGTTTAGGTAATTAAACCTATTGTATAACAAATACATAGATCAAATTAAGAACATTAACACATACCTAAAGCATAAATCTCCAAAATGGAAAACAAATGTGAATACTTAGACTTCATGTCCTCTTCCACTACACAAGTAGCTTTCTCAAACTTTTGGTTTTGCAATAGAACCTTCACTGAAGCCACATATTTTGTTCACAACTGGCGAACTTGATGATCTAAGATCCTCACCTGGACCTTGTCATAGGACAAATAGTCAGATACACTAATATGCTCCAAAGGGATAGCCAACGAAGAATCACTGACATATTTATACAATATAGAGACATAGAAAACTAGGTGGATGGATTTCAAACTATAAAAAAACTCCAAATCTTAGGCAACATTGACAACCCTTTTCAAAATTAAGTAGGGACCAACAAATCGGGACTAAGTTTCTTCTTTTTACCAAATTACATTGCTCCCTTCATGGAGACACCTTCAAGAATACCTAATTGTCAACATTAAACTCCAAATCCATATGCCACACATCTGCATAGAACTTTTGGTGATTTTCAACCTATCACAAATCACCTTCAACTTTTCCACTCTATAGAAGATTGACATCTCTTGCCGTACAATTCTTTTAAAGGAACCATACAAATTCTAGAGTGGTAACTATTGTTATAAGCAAAATCAACCAAGGAAAATAGTCGTACTGACTACCACCATAATTACTCACACAAGCACGCAAAATATCTTTTAACGTTTGGATGATCCTCTCTGCTTGTCTATCCATTTGCAGGTGGAAAGCGGTACTAAGGCGCACCTTAGTTCTCACATATTTCTAAAATAACTTCAAAAAATATACTAAAATAGAGTACCAAGATCTGAGATGATAGAGACCAGAGTGCCATGTTACTTCACAATCTCCGCAAGATACAACTTAGCATAATCCTTCGCTGAATGACTAGTCCTTACAAATAATAAATGGGTGGATTTAGTCATTCTATCCACAATAACCTAAATAGAATCACACTAATTTTGAGACTGGGGAAGAACCGTAACTAAATCTATATTACTCACCTCCCACTTTTATTTGAGCAACTCAATCTGTTGGTACAAACCTTTGGGTCTCAAGTGCTCAACTTTTACTTGTTGGCACACCATACACTTATTCATATGGCTAGCCATATCTCATTTCATATTATTCCACCAATAAAACTCTCTAAGGTCATGATACATCTTTATTAGATTGGGATGAATAAAATACCGAGACCCATGAGCCTCAACCATAATGCTTTCCCTTAATCAATTGATATTGGGAATACATAGCTAACCTTGCTACCTCAAGATACCATCACCATCAATTAACCTTTTGTTGACCCACATTATGCTTAATCTTCACCAAGTAGGGATCTAATATTTTCTTTTCCTTTATCTCAACCATAAGAGTTAACTATGATACTGGATGCACAAATACACCACCATCCTCTATGTACAAGAGTCGAACTCCAAGACTATCCAATTGGTAAATATCTTTCACCAACTCCTGCTTATACTCATCAACATAAGACAAACTTCCCATGGATAATCTACCAAAAGCATTAGCAACTAAGGTAGCTTTACTTGGATGGTAATAAAGACTCATGTCATAGTCATTCAACAACTCAAGCCACCTCTGTTGCCTTAGATTCAACTCCTTCTAAGTAAATGTTATGACCCTTCAGGTCATTGTATGTATTCTTTCTTATTTCATTGATAGATCTTCTCTATAGCTGTTCTAAGTCTTTAGTGACTTGGCAGAACTAATAGATTGGTTACCTGGAGGTTTTCTTGGGTTTTAGAACTGCTTTTTCAATTCGAAGTCTTCGTTGGTACTAATTAACTACTAAGCAGAAAATCTATCAAAACAACCTCAATTGCAAAATCCAACATCGCCAACGTATTTGGAACATCAAAATCTATGTGGTTACATATTTTTTTTCTTGAAATAGACTTTGGATACATCTCGAGGTATTGGCCAAAGCTCAAAACTAGGTTCCAAGCTTTAGCCATGCCTAGCATAGCAAGAGATGCTGTAACCATAGAGGTCTAGGAACAAATGTAGTTCCACAACTGTGACCAAACAAAAGGCATAGCTGCACTACCCAAGATTTGGATGGAACTAATTTAAGGGCTATTTTGCTTAAAATTTTTGCTATTTTATGCCTCACTCTTAAGCTACAAACCCTAATGGAGTGTAAAATATTCCAAGTGAGTCTTTTGGGTTGATTAGGATCTTAACAACTTGTTAAATTGAATCTTGCTACAAATCTAAGGTAAGATTTATTCTAGTTGGAGCTAAATTCTTAATTTCTAGATCTAAAACCTATAAGTATTTGAGGCTCAATTGTATCCACAAATATGATTGATTTACTCAGATGTATTTTGGGTTATAACTCCCTAATGATAGTTAAACAATGGGTTGGTCTCGAAAACTCATTTTTCGAAGGTGGAACCCACTTGGGTTTTTGGTATCATTTTTTAAGCCCATGGCACAATGGTGATATAATGGGTATTGTTATTCTTGTTTTAATATTTAAATTATATTATTGATAGCTTGATTCTTGGAAGAAGAAGCTTCAAGAAAAGGAAAGGCAATGTTTGTTGGTTTGTAAGTTTCTTGGACTCAAGGTAGGTTAGGCCTACTTGTAGTTAGATTGAGTTTGATTATAGTATAATTATTGATATCTTGTAATATTGGGTAGGGTTTAGATGATTAATGGTTTAATGGTGGTATTTGGGATTAGTTGACTCTTATAGGCTATTGAACTTACAAAGGGTGATGCTTGACACTTAGCCTAGAACCTTGGATAGTTTTACTAGTAGTCTCATGAATAGTACGAGAATAATTTAGTTGCTCTAATAGATGAGAATGATCCTGCTCCTTAACTCTAAGGGTATGTTGACCTAGTTTTTTTTAGCTAGGAAATGACCTTGGTGTTAGGTTGAATTAGAAAGAATGCTTGAAGAAGACTTCCCTATAGGCTTAGTAAGGATTGATAAGCCCTTATGGTGTAATTTAGATAACTTTTCCTAATTTTGGATAGAAGTTTGTTTTGTGATAGCGAACTTTGGTATTCATGGGATTTACTAGTGGTACTTGACCCACCTTAAGCTTGAACTATGAAATCCCTTAGAGACCTAGATACTTGATGAACGTCTAAATTACATTGTTAAGATTATAATGGTTAAAACCGATTGTTGGATTATGCATATGGTTGATGGTTGGATAATGCGTATACTTGATTGATTATCTTATAGTCATAATATGGATAGCTTTGGAAAGGTGGCAATTATGTATAACATATGAATATTCATGCTCATACTTATACTCATATTGTGTGGTGTTATTAATAGTAAAGTAGGATGGTATATGTATCTTACATCCTTATTACCATATTATTGTGAACTTGTGTATGTTTATTAATTTAGCTATGTATGTGGATATATGTTGTTGTCTTGGGGGAGTGTGTAATGGTACGATGATACCGGGTGAATTCTAAAAAGGTAATAATATTATGATGATGCTCGGTGAATCTGGAGGATATGTTGATGTTATGATGATACCCAGTGAATCCTAAAGAGGTAATGATGTTATGATGATGCCCGGTGAACCTGAAGGATATATTGATGTTACTATGATACCTGGTGAATATGAAAAAGGTATCGATGTTATGATTAAACCCGATGAATCCAGAGAATATGTTGATGTTATGATGATACCCAGTGAATTAGAAAGAGGTAATGATGTTATGATACCATGTGGGGCAACTTTATATAAGTTCATGTATATATGTAAGGTTAAGCTGTGTGTGGATAAATTTTTAGTGTACTCGAGACATGATGTCTTCCTTTGTAATTGATACTCATTCTTTGTCTTAAACCACTAAATAAGATATGTGACCCTCATCGACTCGAATCGGTAACTGGAGGTAATTTATGCTTATTATAATCTTATGTAGAACCAAAGGCTCACCTAGTAGATCTACTTTACTTGAATTAATGGTTATGTTATGGAATTTCTCCTTGTAAGGTGGCTTATGTAACAACTAGATATTTATAATAAATGACTATGACTTGTAGTTTAGAAGCCTAGCGAACTAGTTAATGGACCTTACTTGGTTAGAATATGGAAACTAGTCCTTAAGGTTGTAACTTTCCTATTGTAATAGACTTAGTATGGTATGATGAATGGATAAGTTGTAATCTAGTATTTGATGCCGTGATGACCTAATTGATGACTTACATAATGAGAATCCTAACTAGAGAATGGCTTTGTGATGGGTAAATAATTAATAGTTTTGATAACTTGTAGTTTTTCCTTATTTGATGACTAGTAAACTATAAGACTTATTAACTAGTGTTTCATGGATATGGAGATTAGGTAATATAGAGTAGACTTGGAGTTCATCAATGAATTAGAGATTAAGTAACTATATAACTATGTTATGGTGATATAGATTTTGCTATGGTAAATTATGGTATTGATAAGATTTGTAGGCCTCGGTAAGAGTCCATGGTAGGAATGTGCACCCCACGTCTTTGGTGAATTGCTTGTGTAGTTGTGCCTTAATATATTGATGGTTTGATCTTAGGTGTACTCTCCGGTGGTATGGGACATAGTGTCGAGTTCTTTGTTGTGTTCTTTTTTGTATACTTCCCGACAGTATGGGACGTCGTGGTAAGTTCTTGTATTTTATATTCTATTGATGGTTGGTGTTGATTATGGTAAATACATAGTTTTTATTGTATATATGTGTCTATATCCTTCCGAAACAATTACTCTTTTATATGATGATTATGGTATATGTTGATATGATATGTTTTTCTATTGTCCTAGTAGTTTAGTTATTTTATACAATGATATGAAAAGGATTCAAGTTCGATCCTATACCTTGACTTTAAGTTATTTTCTTATCTTATATCGTCTTTATATTATAATTTAGCTTAGTGGATCGATGATTCCTACTGAGTACCCATGTTTTGGTACTCATGCTACACTTTTGTACATTTTTGGTTCAGACTTAGGTTTTAGTTGTCGTCGTTGAGTCGGGACCATGCCGTATTTACCATTCGGAGATAGGGTGAGCTCTTGGAGTTCGAGTTGCCATCGTCCCCTCTATCTTTATTTGTCTTTTGTTTTTGAGACGAATGTATGAGATTATTTAGGACATTTTATATTTTGAGTTATAAATTCCTATTGTCAAATCTAGATCCTCTTGTACTAATACTATCTGGTCATGGGAATAGTATTTGAATATGGGTTGTCTTAGGTTGTGGAATATTTTGTTTATATTGTATTATTATATAGGGTCTATGTTGGATATTCCTACCAAGGTAACCAATTGCATTAACTCCAGGTTATGGTATCGGCTTACCTACCGGTGGGACGTGGTAGGTGTCATCATGACTTGGAAATTGGGTCGTGATAGTAAATACAATAGAAGGCTCTTATGATGGGAAAAGATGTCAACATGGAGCCCATAGAGTTAATGTCAACTAATATTCAATGCAAAAACCATGGCTAACAACTCCAAGTCATGAGTAGGGTAGTTTTTCTCATGAACTTTCAATTGTCGAGAAGAATAGGCCGACACCCTACCATGCTGTATCAATACAAATCCAATCTCAATACAAGAAGCATCACCATATACCACAAAACCATCATTACCCTCAGTTAACGTCAGAATTAGAGCCAAATTCAATTTATTTTTGAACTTTTCAAAACTACCTTCACACGCATCCGACCCAAAGAACTTGACTTTTTTTGGGTCAAATTTGTCAATGGGGGAAACTATCGTGGAAAAACATTCCACAAATATCCTATAGTAACTGGATAGACCCAAAAAGCTCCGAATATCGATTGGAGTGGCAGGTGTTGTCCACTTCCTAACCATCACAACCTGTTGTGGCTATACCATGATCCCTTCAATAGAGATAACATGACCAAGAAAAGGCCATGACCTTCAACCTAAACTCATACTTGGAGAACTTGTCATAGAAACAATGATCCTTTAAAGTTTTCAACACAACACTGAGGTGATAGGCATGATCCACCTCACACTTAGAATAAGCTAAGATGTCATCAATGAAGACGATAACAAACAAGTTCAAGAACGGACGAAAGGCCCTACTCTTCAAATCAATGAATGTTGTGGGGGCATTGGTCAATCAAAAATACATAACTAGGAGCTCATAGTCACCATATCGAGTACAAAAGGTGGTCTTATAGATATCCACTTCCCTAATCTTAATCTAATGTTAATCCGACCTAAGATAAATCTCGGAGAAATGCTTTGCACCTTGAAGTTGGTCAAACAAATCATCGATCCTAGGAAGAGGATATTTATTCTTTATGGTCAATTTTTTCAACTGATAATAATCAATGCACATACGAAGGGAACCATCCTTCTTGTGCACAAACAACATGGGGGCACCCCAAGGAGACACACTAGGATGGATGAAACCTTTATCTAAATAATGATCAATTGACAACAGGGGGACAGGTCCCAAGGTTTTCATGAATCCAGGATAGTTGTCACTATCGTATACATTTCTGTCTTCTAGTGTACAAAACTATACAGGTGAGCTTGTATCCATCAGGACACCTAGGCCAATCAGATTTCTACCCTAATTATTATTCCACTATAAAAGAAAAAGAATGCTTCTCAATGGGTGAGATTTTAAAAGTCATAATACAGTAGTGGGAAAGAGGCAAAAACTAAATTTTGCAACATTACTTAAGTTCTAAATTTCTATATGTACTAAAGTAGTGAGTTTTCGTGAGTTAGGTCATAGTTTGCAATTGAATTACTCGTGTCATAAGAGTAATGTTTCTCTTTTGTGCTTTAGAGTTCTTAGGTAGAGTTACTTGAGTTTGATATTGGTTATAGTTAATCAATATTAAGGTGAGTTGTTGGCAGTGTTGTCAAGGTAGGCTTGTAGTAGGGTTATTACAAGAAGGTGGAGCCTAGAGTTAGGTTCAAATCAAGTCTGTAATAAAAAAAGGTTATTAAAGTGGATTGTTGAGCGCTTGTGAGGGCAAGCCATGGTTTATACTCCTTTGAGCAAGGAGGTTTCCATGTTAAATTACCGTGTTATTTAATTTCCTAAAAAATTTTAGGTTCTTTAATGCTTTCCTGATTTATTGCCAGTGACTGATGTTAGGGGACCTAGTCCCTCAGAGTGTGGTGCAACCCTTTTATGCTTTAACACCCTCGATGCTTGTGTTCTCTCCAATTTTTTGATGACCCAAGGAGATTTCAAAGTATGTCTAATCCTTCCTTATATAACCCTTAAAGTCTTCCATAATCTATCCCATATGAAATATATACATCGACCACTTTGCCCTTAACATAAACAAGTAGAAAACCAAGTTTTAGCTGATTTTAGAGGGTATACAGTGTGCATCCCTTTCATGGAATTGAGAGGCATGACGCACCACTTATACCACCACTTTTCTAGTGAGGATTTTAAGTAAGAGTCATAACACTCAACTGAGATCTGGAAATAGAGGGAACGACGTGCCGTGTAGTGCATGAACATGTTTTTTTATCCACTATCTTTGCTCCTTATCTGACTTGTTCCTTGTTTCCCACTACATGTAGCTTATATGCAGCCTCATTTATTTTCTAAAGCAGCTTAAGCATCCTCCTATAACACCTCATAATAAGCATTAACGAATACAACAATTAAAGTGCAACAATAATACT
Source organism: Capsicum baccatum var. pendulum (assembly GCA_030864225.1). Lineage (NCBI taxonomy): Eukaryota > Viridiplantae > Streptophyta > Magnoliopsida > Solanales > Solanaceae > Capsicum > Capsicum baccatum. Next base: position 116,833,122 of record CM061560.1, read on the forward strand.
CTAGAACACACATTCCATAGACCGACTTAACTAGTTATGTCAACTTATCTTGATTTGGTCTTTTTTATCTTTCATTTTGTGTCAGTTGCACCTAAAACCATATGAAAAAGATTCCTAGCACCTGTTTACACAATTATCACTAAATACAAACATAAACACGCTATGTTATCCTCAAAACTAAGCAAAACGTGCCTATAAAAAGACAATTAGGTGTATAAATACACCTAAGATCACTCCCCATACTCACCCCCCTTCCGACTAAAGACATCCTATACCATATTAACCTTACCTTGAAAATAAGGAATAATGAGATAATAATCCTTAAGCAACTCTAACCATATATGTTGTCTCATATTAAGATCTTTCTAAGTGAAGAAGTACTAAAGGCTACTATAATCAAGCAAAATCTTACAATGAACTCCATACTTGTGTTACCACAGTTTTTGCACAAACATAACCATGAATAACACTAAATTATTAGTAGGGTAGGTCTTTTCATAGACATTTCGTGAAAAGCATAAGTAATGACCTTACCCATCTACATTAGCACATAATCCAAACCGACCCCAAATGCATCACAAGACACAGTGAAATCCACACCCTCCTCAGAAAATGTCAGGATATTGGACAAAGTCAGCGACTCCTTAAGCTTCTATAAGCTACTCTCACAATCATCCAACTACTAAAAAGTCACCTTTTTCTAAGTCAACATAGTCAAAGGTGTCTCAATCAAAGAGAAGCCATGCACGAAGAATAAATAATAACCTTTTAACCCAACAAAACTCTGAATCTTAGTAAGAGAAATAGGTATATCCGAATAATGCATTTCCACTAATAAACAAATCAACCATAATACCATCTTAGATCACCATATGAAAAATGAAAGAAATGGAATACAATAAAAATTACACTTGGAGAACTTGTCATACAATGTCCCAACTCTCAATCTCAGAAGTATGGTCCTTAAGTGCCATATGCTCAACCTCATTCTTAAAATAAATCAATATATTATCGGTGAACACTATCACAAAAAATCAATATAAGGTTGAAGTACTCTATTCATAAACTTAACAAAAGTTGTTGGGGAATTAGTTTCCCAAAAAACATAACTATGATTACCTAATGATCATACCGCATCAGAAAAGTTATCTTTGGAAAAGCTAAAGCTCTTATACTCAACTGATGGTAATTAGATCTCAAGTCAATTATAGAAAACATTGATGTACCCTGAAGCTAATCAAACAAATTATCGATACAAGCTAAACAATAATCATTCTAGATATTTAATTTTTTCAATTAACTATAATAAATACACATACACATGGATCAAACTTTCTTCTTCATAAATAAGATAAGCACCCCATGGAGACACACTCGGTCTAATGTAACCCTTACTCAACAAATCTGGTAATTGCACCTTCAATTCCTTCAATTCTACTCGGTCCATCCCATAAGGAGGAATGAAAATGGGCTTGGTGCCTTAATCTACATCAATAGCAAAATAAATATACCAACCTGGAGGAATACTAGGTAAGTCCATAGGAAAAATGTCCATGATTTTTATAACAACACTCACAAAATACAAGTGAGGCAGTGAATAATCAATCGTATAAGCACATAGTTTAAATAAGAAAGACACCCCTTTTCTACCATGTGACAAACATGAAAAAAATATATAACCCTATTTAGACATAAGCTTGAAGTACCCTTCCCCACTAATCTTAGCATACCAGGAATAACTAAGGTCATGGTCCTAGAAAAACTATATAAATTTCATGATCAAGGGATAAAAAATCTATACCCAATAAGAAATCAAAGTCAATCATATCAAGGAAATTCAAGTCTACTCGGGTTTCATGCTCTGCAAAGGTCATAAAACTTTATCAATACACTTGAGTAACCACTAAAGAATCAACCACATGGATACAAACATGAATGGTCATGGCATAAGACTCATACACAACATGAATAAAAGTATAAAAATATGTAAAAAATTAGATAATATATAACCAGGGTCAAATAATACTGAAACCGAATGGTGGAAAACTAGGATAATTCCTACAATGACTACGTGAGAGTCCTCTACCTCAGGTTTTCTAAGAAAAGTGTAGTACTAACCACGTCTATTACCTGACTAAGAAACTCCTTGTCCACTACCATGATCTCCACCTATGGTACCTCAAAAACCACTTATTCTACTATGTGCACCCCTTCTAACTGTTGACACAGGTGTTTGGTAACACTAAAATTGAAAACCTTACTGGGAAGAAATTATTACATGTCGAGGATAATTCCTCATTAAGTGTTCAAAACTCATCACATAAAAAAATTCCCTAGAAATGAATCATGCTTTTAGGGCATAGAAGAACTAGAATGTTGTCTAAAACCTGATAAACTAGAGTGAGACCCTTGGTCTGCACGACCTGATGTCAAACCACTCAAAATATTAGAGCCCACATAACTACTATATAAACCCTAAAGCTTCCTAAATTGACCTACCATGATACTTATGAGAAGCTCTGCCTAAAAAATCCCTACCTTAGGATGATTGATCACTGAGACTACACTGTCAATGTTCCCTCTTAGCACCATCACTATGAGTACCTTGGTAAATAGACTCAATCATCTCAGCATGATCCACAATACTCTAAAATGAACCACTTAAAACACTAACTAAGTTATCACCAACTGATAAGATGTTGTTAAACCCTTTATAAACTTTCTAATCCTCTCAGATTTTGTAGAGATACTAGTTATGAAATACCTAGACAAGGCATGTTAACAAGCCTTATATGCAAAAATAGTCATAATGCCTTAATCCAGATGATCAAAACCATCCTTCAATTGGTCCCTCAAGATCAAAAGGCATAACCTTTTAAGGAAAATCTTAGAAAACTTGGTCAAAGTTAAAAGGGGGGAACCTACTGGGATACAATTGAAAAAAAACTCCACCATTTATTAGCCATATTAGTTAAATAAAAATTACTATAATTAACACCATAAGACTCAAATAAATTGAGTTTATGTGACCTCTCTTAGTAAATAATCAGAAACTCATAAGTATCCTCACCAATGGTGCCATTGAACTTCATAGGTCCTGATATCATAATTTGGTTAAATATCTTATTCTCATTAGTAAACATCATAAGACCTAGAGATACAGGTGGAAAAATAAGTCTAGCAAGTAATATCTCAACACATAGGGCCATAATGTAAGTTTATTATGCCTCAAGTGTCTAAAACTATGAGTGAGATCATGCCTTGGTAGTTGGAAACCTTCTATAGTTTGATAACCATCCAGTGTACCCAGTAGAATACCTATTTGGGAAATTTCAAAAAAATAACCCCAAAGATAAACTAGTAGATCCTATAATACTAGAGTATTAATGAAAGCTTGAGGGGCTTAGGATGGTCCCATATCCTCTAGCTGATAAGCCACCTTATCATGCCTAATGCTATGTTTGAGGTAGGTTTCTCTAGGTTATCCTCTAGCTAATAAATCTCCTCATATCTAACCTCTATATCTATCTCGATCTTGACCCTTTCCTTTCCCCTAGAATGGGGTTCCAACAGTGAGTGCTGGCTCAATATCCTTAACAACTATAGATCTATATCTCACCGTCCATATAAAAAGTGTGGAATCCCAATTTAGAATACTGGACATAAATAATAAGTATGATAAGGAATCAAATTAGAGAATGTTTTTATAAGAATATCTCATATCCTCACAAATGAATTTATTTTATTTTTAGATTCAATTCCTTATTTTGAAGTCTTTGGTACAAAGGATTGGCTATCGAGCATAAACTTTAGTTTAATGACCTTATATGTCAGTTTTGCAGATACATTCGCTCCAAAACATTAATTTTAGGATAGAGAGACATTTGTTTTGGGTCCCAAGGCTTTCTAACAACACCATTGAGTCCAAAATATTGAATTTGATAGGGTAGTATTTTTATTTGTGTTCAGGGAATTCTAGATAAATATTCAGGGGTTGGCAATAACTTAGAGTTTTCTATGTTTCATCTATTGCATCCCCCAACTGGTGCATCCATTAAAACATTACTTTGGTCGCTTAGTAAGGTTGCTTAAGTGGTGTGATGACCCTTTGGGTCATTTGTTTTTTGTTTCTTATTTTGTCATTTAGATTTTTCGTATAGTTGTCCCATGTTATTCATGACTTGGTTGAACTTATAGATCCATTACTGATTACTGTGTTTGATTTTAGAGCTAATTTGCTATTTTAAAGTGTTTTGCTGGTTCAATTTTTCTACCGGGAAATAAATTTTTGTCAAATGAACTCATATGCCAAGTTCAATAGTTACAACAACTCTTAAATATTGATTTTAGGCTAGGTGGATTTTTAGTTCGAGTCTCAAGGCTTCAAAACTCATTTCGAGCTATTAGTCGAAAGTTAATAAAAATAGCACAGGGGTGTGGGACCTAGTTTTTATTGAAACAATCTCGAATGGAAATTTTAACTGCACTATTGTATTAAGAATGTTGAATTTTATAGGGTAGCATATTTCATTTGTGTATACGGGATTTTGATTGAATTCCAAGAGGTTAGTAGAGACTTGGAAAAATTCTATATCTCAACTGGTGTTGTTGCACTGCTTAAGTGCCCTTTTGGCATACTTAAGTGAATGGGTCACTAAATTGGATGGCCCATAGCTTAAGAGACCGACTGGTACTAACCCCTACCTCTTAAGTGGTATCTGTGCAGTTGAACAAGTATAGCTAAAGAGACAGTAGGTCGCTTAAGCATTGATCGCTTAAGCGGCCCAGTATCTGCTTATGCAATATTTCGAGAACCTGGGAAGGGTATAAAAAAACCCCACTTAGCTGATTTTCCCCAATTTTCAATCATTCTATAGAATATTGAACCCAAGAAAGTGTGAAAACATGGGGGAATCATTTGTGGTTGATTTTAGAGCTTTGGTGAAGTTAATTTATGTGTTTCTTCATTGAAATTGTGGTAAACTTCCATCAATATCTTGGTTAATTCTCTATCTTTCTCTAAACTACCTAAAAGCTTAGTGGCTTGTTTATAGAACCATTCAAGATCAAAAGACACCCATTTTAAGGATAAATTTTCACTGAGCATAGTGGGACGTTGTGTTGGTTTTAAAGGTGTAATTCTATAAATGGGCTCTGCATGAGATTTTTACATAATTTGGACTCGAAGTATATTATTGCAATATGGGTATCATTGTTCTTCTTTTGATGAGTATATTATTAGTCTGATAGACTGACACTTTGCGGAGGCTTCCTAGAGGGGAAAATTAGTGGTTTACCCGATTCACTTGGCTTTTGTTTTGCATCCAGTTAGGCTAGGCTTACATTCTTCATATATTGAGCCAATTCATAGTGTAATTATGATATTATGCTAGATTTAGGATGGGATTTCGGTATTGTAAGAATTGTTGGTATGATTATTCTTGTTTAAATTGTATAGGCTATCTTGGAATCATAATTTAGGAGAAATTAACCTAGTTGCTCACATTTTAGATGGAATTAACATAGTTACTCATTAGGAAGAATTTATATCTTAGGGCTAATTATGGCTTATTTAACATCTATACATGAATTTAGATACCTTAGCCTAGTCTAGTATTAAATTTGCCTCTAAATGGATTCCGGGGATTACAAGTGGGCCCATCCAATCCACCTTAGGTCAAGACTTGTGTTAAATTTTGTAGAATTATTTACATATATTGTACATTTATCAATGATTATTTTAGGACTTTGTGAAGATTGAGTACTTAATGAGTATGCTGGTCTGGTATTTGGGAGTTTTTGTTAATTTTTGTAAAAATTTAGTGGTTTAATGATAATGTTTACTTATACGATTTATTCATATGTCTTATGGATATAATTTATTGGTATAGTTATTGATATGAGTTTCGATTCAAGTATAACAATTGATGATGATATTTATAATAGGAGTACTAGGTTTTATCCAGTAATGAATGATGATATTGATAATATAAGTTCTGATTCAAGTTCAAAAAATAATGTTATGATGTTGATACTATGTGATGATGATAGTGATATGAGTTTCAGTTTGATTCTGATATTGTGAGTTGGGTATGATATGATACGATATGAAGGGTTTGATGGTTATAGCCGACATTCAGTAGAGTTATGGATCTTTTATTATCTAATCTCCTTTGAATACACCTTCTGAACTTATGAGGGCCATCATTGGGTTATTTTTTTTTCATTTATTGGCTTTTGGGGAAAATTTTTATAGTAACAACTGTGTGATCTTTATGCTACTTTTTCAAATTTATTTATTTATTTAAGCGCAAAAGTATTGGATCTTATTTCTAGGCTTTCCTATTAACTTAACTTAGCTTATTTTATCTTAAATCTTATCATATTTATATCATGATTTAGCCCAGTCTCACGATGATGCCTACTTAGTATCGATGGTTTTGGTAATCATACTATACTTCTGTACCTTTTTGGTGTAGATCTAAGTACTAGCAGCCCCATTGATGTGACGTTCATATTGGATTAATTTTTGAGATTTAGTGAGCTTTTGGAGTTTGAGTTTCTTTTTCATTCTATTATCCATATCTAGTCTTTTATTTTTTAATATAGATTGTATTTGAGTATTTCAATGTTTATGTTTCTATTGTAGTAGCTCTTGTACCAACATTACTAGGTCATGGGATAATTCTTGATCTTTTGTTAATATATTAGACTATTATGAATGTTTTATTCCTATTTTAAGTCTTTAATGTTGATTATATCTTTTACGCCATTTCTATCAAGTTATCCCATTACGTCTAGCTCTAGACTATAGTTTTTCTTACCTACTGGAAGGATAAAGTAGGTGCTATTATGACCCATAAATTAGGTCATGTCAAGTGGCTAGTCTGTTGCTTAAGTGACAGGATCTTTCTAGCTGAGTCGCTAAAGCAGAGCCCTGTCCATTATAGTAGAGGCCACTTAAGAGGATGTTTGTTTGCTTTAGCAAAAGGGGCAGGCCCAATTGGTACCACTTAAGTGGTACTTAGCTGCTTTAGCGGTGACCACTTAAAAGGTCAAGTGGATGCTTAAGCTTCATCTAGGACGTTATTAAATGCCTCAATTGCCCAATTTTTACCCCATATTCCTCAAGTCTCAAAGAACTAAAAGCTCTATAGAGTATAGAAACTGGGATAGTGGTAATAGTAGATTGTGGGGTGTTTGTGAGCTAAGATTACTTGTTTTCTCATCAAAATCTTGGTAAGCTTTTGTTTAATTCTCGATTAATTCTTTAATTTAGACCCAAATTCCTAGATTCTTGTTGGTTCAGTAATAGTGTTATTTGAGCTCCGAATTTACCCATTCTTGAGGGTAAATAATCTTTGAGCATACATGTTGACAATTTTGGAATTGTGATTACTTAAGTGAGCCCCTTTATGGGATTTTGGCTTAATTTTAGACTTTAATTATAAAAATAAAATATGGGTATTGTTGTTTGAGTATTGACAAGTAAAATACCATTTTGCTAGCATGGCACAATGTAGAAGCTTTTGAAAAGAGAAAATCAGTAATTTAATACTTCAATAGAATTTATTTGGCATCTAGGTAGGCTACGCTTACCTTTCTCCTAGATTAGGTTTAATTATGGAATGACTATGATATTAGGCTAGTTTCAGGATAGAAATTAGGTTTTGGAAGGTATATTTAGTATGATTTGGATCTTTTAGCCAGTTAAGGAACTATAATTCGGCATAATTAACTTAATTACGCATTTTTTTATGTAGAATTGCTATCTTAGAACTGAAATGTGGATTTCTTAAGACCCGGTAGTAAAATTAGATACCTTAGCCTAGTTTGGGATAGAATTTGTCTTAGAATGAATTTCGAGGTTAGTAGTGGGCCTTCCGGACCACAAGGCCCACCTTAGGCAAATATTGTTATTCGTTCTTTGTAGACTCAACAGGTTTTGCATATTAATTTAATTATAATCTCTAGTCGAGGAGTTTTATATTCATAAGACTTTATTCTAGATTGTTACTTGGGAGATGAAACTATTTTGATTTGAGTCCGATGATTTATGAACTTATGACCGCTTTGATTCCTACATTATTCATGATATGTATTTCAATTCAAGTCCAACAAATAATGACATAATTTCTAGTTTACATCCAGCATTGAGAGGTTAATTGTGGTGATTATGGAACTGGTTTGAGATTGGTGTTTGATGGTATGAGATGATCTATGGTTATCATTTAAGATATAGATACTTGGTTTAATTATTGTTACACTTGTCCTTAACTGTAGACTCCAGGCTTATGGGGGGCGGCATTGGGTTATTTATATTTGCACCTTCTGGACTAAGGGTCCTAATTATGTAGTGATAATTGTGCTTTTCTTTTCCAATGATTTATTATTAGTATTAGAGCATTATTCTAAGTTTTCCCTTTTCCCTAGACTTAATATATTTAACTCATATGCTATTGTATTTTTATTATAATTTATCTTAGTTGGTTGATAATTCCTACTGAGTACTTGTGATTTTAGTATCCATACTAAAATTTTGTACATTTTTGGAGTTGCTTTGAGTACTTGCAGCTGTTGTTAATGCTAAGATTTGTGTTGTTCAGAGTTCAAAGACAGAGTGAGCTCTTAGAGCCAGAGTTGACCTTTTATCCTTCTTGTATTTCTTCTAGTGTTTCTATTTTTTAGACTATTATATATATATATTTACTTTGTAGTTCTTGTATTCTTTTAGATTACAGGCCCTTGTACCAACTCTGCTAGGTCATGGGATGTTATTATTTCTCTTTATTTATGGTTTGTATTTCTTTTACTTGCACTTTTATGACATTTATATTAATTTCCACCAATTATCCTATTACTTATAGTTCTAAGCTACAATTTCGACTTACCTATAGGAGGGGTAAAGTAGGTGACATCATGAATCAAAAATTAGGTCATGATAAATTTTTATTAGAGGGATAGGTTCACCAATATTATTTATAGTACATGAGAAGGGTATGTAATGACCCATCGATTGGTATGATGATGTCTGGTTCTTATCATTAGGAGGATATAGGACATTCTTAGGAGATCTTCACTTTCGTCACTTATTTTGAGCTTAGAGTCTATGTTGGTTTCTAAGATTTTTTATTTCACTCTTTATCAAATGGCTAGGACACGTGCTACTGCTACTAGAGGTGAGGACTCTGAGTCCATAACTAAGGATCCTACTAGAGAATGCAGATGACCTCAAGGTTAGGGATGGACTGGATATGCCACCACATCCAGAGAGCAGATTAGAGAGACTTTTCCAGAACCTATCCTCTTTCCCATACTAGAGATTTTGTCTCCTCAACTAGCGGTGGGCAAGGGTCTAACACTACTTTATTGGGATTTATTCCTTTGTCACTTCTCAGAGATACATTGGTTTAACTTTTGGGTTTTGTTTCTAGTGCACTATTTTATGGTGCTTAGTTTGTGGATCGAAGTGGTACTGAGGTAGGGTCATAGTTTGTAGTTGCTGCTCCTAGAGTTGTGATCCTTCCAGTGCTGGTAGTTGCTTAGTTGGTAGTTACACAACCTTCTATGTCTTCAAAGGAGAAAAATATATTGGGTAGGTTCTGGACATTAACTCCGCCTAGGTTATTTATGGAATCGCAGGGATGCTTATGAGTTCTTAGTTTCTTGTGAGGATGGGCTCTATAATTTAGGGGTAGGCTCCATAATTTAGGCCTAGTCATGACTCGTAGTTTTGACTATATGACCTTCTAGTTAGATTTGGAAGCTAGACATTGGTGGACAGGTTACCATGATTTCGGGTTAGTTGGATCTCCTCCGTTAACATGGACTTAGTTCTCCAAGGTATTCATAGAGAAGTATATGCCTCATAACCTTAGAGATAGATTTAGAGATTAGTGCTCAAGGTTGGAGTAGGCTATATGACTGTTGTGTAGTATGAGGTTCAATTTCATGAGTTTTCCAGATATGTTGCTTCTAACTTGCCGACCAAATATAAGCGGGTTTGGTGTTTTGTTCAAAGATTAAGACTTTCTCTCTAAGGTACCACATACTTGGTATTGGTTGGCCCTTTGTTGAGGTTTCAAATCATAACGAGGTTATATAGGAAATGCATCATGAGGCCGAAGAAGGGAGCGATAAGAGGCTGCACTATCAAGTTAGTTTTAGTGCAAGTTAGACTAGCTCACAATTTAAAGGTAGCAGTTCTCAAGGTATGTATCCTCCATGTTAACCTTATAAATATCAGGGTTAGTCTAGTAAGACCGTTCATGTGGTACATTTGATTATTGATGGAGATTTGTCCAGTTATAGTAATTATTTTAGCCAGAGTAGTGGCTAACCTTTGAGAGGGTCATCTTCTAGGTTTTCCAGCTGAGGTGGTCATTTTAGGTCAACTGGATCTTCTGGTTATAGTGTAGTGCCTGGGGAATATTATGATTATAGGTATTTTATCAATTTATCTAGAGAGTGTCTCTGTCCCGGGGTAATTATCCCTACAGAGCAGAGTATTCAGCCTATTAAGAAAGTTCCACCCCAACTAGAGGTGGTATGTATGGTCGTTAGAGTTATCTCCAGGGTGATTATTAACATGCTCAGGTTGGTAGGACAGGTCATCGATCAAGAGACCAACCAAGTGTGAGGCAAGGTTATTTATATATAGTACCTGGTAGGTCAAAGGCAGAGTTTTCAAATGCCGTTATTACAAGAATGATCTCAATGTGCCATCAACCAACTATTTTTTATTCGATTTGACATCTACTTACTCTTATGTGCCTGCTTATTATGCACTATGGTTAGAGTTATATTTTGATGTCTTATCTATGCCATTATGTATATCTACTCCCGTAGGTGATTCTTTAGTAGTGGATCAGGTTTATATATTATGTTCTGTGACTATTCGAGAGTTTAATACCCTGGATGATCTTATTGTATTAGATATGGTGGATTTTGAAATTATTTTAGGCATGGAATGGTTATCCCCTTTCATGCGATCTTGGATTGTTTTTCCAAGATTGTTACCTTAGCCATGCACAATATACCCCCAATTGGGTGGCAGGGATCTTTTATCCTCAAGCCAACGGGAATTATTTGTTATATTTTGTCAATGAGACTTATATTGAGGGGTTTCAAGTCTTATCTTGCTTATATTTGTGATCTTAGTCTAAGAAGTCCGTCATATGACTATTCCTATAGTCCCTGAGTTTATTGATGTTTTTCCTATCGATCCACTTGATCTTTCTCCTTAGTACAATATTAAGTTTATTTTGCTCTTGTGTTGGGAACCCGACCTTTTTCTATGGCACCTTATCGTATGGATTTTGCCGAGCTTAAGTACTTGAATTCCTAGATTCAAGATCTTCTGGGTAAGAGTTTTATTAGGCCTAGTGTGTTTCCTTGGGGTGGTCCTGTCTTGTTTTTAGGGAAGAAAGATGATTCCTTGCGTATGTGTATTGATTATAGGTAGCTTAATAAGGTAAGAGTGAATATTAGTTATACTATGCCTCGTATTTGATGATTTATTTTCCCAATTTTAAGGAGTAGCAATGTTCCCTAAGATGACTTGAGGTCTGGTTACCATCAGTTGAGGATTCGGTCTACGAATATCCCAAAGACAATCTTCAGTATTAGCTATGACCATTATAAGTTTATGGTGATGCCATTGGGTCGACCAATGCCCTAATAATGATGTTCATGGATTTGATGAACAATATGTTTAGGCTTTATTTGGATTTCTTTGTTATTGTGTTCATCAATGACATTCATGTGTGTTCAAGAAGTAGGGAGAAACATATACAACATTTGAGGATTGTGCTCCAGACTGTGTGATATCATAGGCATTTTACCAAATTCTCAATGTGTGAGTTTTGGCTTGATTCAGTGATATTCCTTGGACATGTGATGTCTAAGGATGGGATGGTGTACCCAGTAAAGATTGAGGCTATTTGTGATTGGGTTTGTAGCTTCATTGGTTAAGCTGATTACTACATGCGGTTAGTTGAGGGTTTCTCTACTATTGTAGTGCCGATGACTATAATGACCTAGAAGGAGGTTCCTTCCAATAGTCCGAGGAGTGCAAGTTGAGCTTTTGAGGCTCAAGGATTAGTGCAAGTTGAGCTTTTGAGGCTCAAGGATTTTCTTACTTAAGCTCCTATATTGGCTCTTCCTATTAAGGATGAGCGATTTTAACATATATTTTAATGTATCTGATGTTGGTTTGGGTTGAGTTCTGAAGCAGCAAGGCCAACATATTTCTTATCCATCAAGACAACTAAAGGTGCATTAATGCAACTACCTTACTCATGATTTGGATTTGGCGGTTGTCGTTTTCATGTTTAATATTTGGAGGTATTATCATTATAGAGCGCATTGTAAGATCTAAATCGATTATCATAGTCTTCAACATCTTCTGACCGAGAAAGAGCTTAACTCTAGGCAACGATAATGGATGGAGTTGCTAAAGGATTATGACATCCTTATCTTATACCATCTGACCGAGGTGAAAATTATGGTGAACACCTAGAACCAGAACACTGTAAGTATGGGTTATTTGGCCTTTATTTTGGTTTTTGAGAGGCTATTGGCATGGGACATCTAGTTTGTAACCAACTTGATGGTGTGACTTGATATTTCTGATTCTAGGCGATCCTTGCTAGTGTTGAGTCAAGGTCAATCATCATTTAGTAGATTCAGTATCACAATTTTGAGGATAGAGGAGTTTGTGTCATTCCTGATTAGGTGCTGAATGCTGAGTCTAGGAGGGCTACAATAGATTTTGAGGGTATTTTGAGATATGATGGTTACAATTGTGTTTCGATGGTTGGTAACTTAATTCATTCTATATTATGTGTGGCTCACAACTCCAAATACTCTATCCATCCTAAGACAACAAATATTTGTAGGGATTTGATGCAACCTTATTTATAATGACCCTCCAGGTTATTTTTTGGATTTCCACTTATTTTCATAGTTTAAAGCTTTCTTATAGCTGTCCCAAGTCATTTATGACTTTCTGGAGCTAACAGTTTGGTTATCAAAATGTTCATTTGGTTTTTAGAGCCAATTCCTTTTTTTTGAAGTCTTTGTTGGTTAAAACTGGCTATCGAGAAAAAACTATAGTGAAACAACCTCATATTTCCATTCTTACAGTTCCAACAGCTATGGAACATTGATTTTAGGCAAGATGAACCCTTGGTATTGATTTCGAGGCTCTTAGAGTCATTTTTGGCTATTGCCCCAAAGTTAAGAAAAATGGCACATGGGTGTGGGACCTATTATTCATTGAAACAACATAGGATAGAAATTTTGATGCTGTAATAAGTAATTTTTGGTGATTTATGTGAAATATTTAGATCTGTGTGATGTGACTATTTTACCCCTCCCCACAGTTGCTTTGTGATATTATTGGGGAGTGGGGATGATTAACATGGTTCCCAATGTATTACTCTATGATTTGTGCAAGATTATGGCTTTTGATGGTCATAATGGCTTATATATGGACTTCTGTCAAAATTTTTAGATAGGTGCATAGGATGGCAAAACAGGCTATGCCAATAGTTCAAGTACATCGATTTTAGGTTGGTATCATTGTTGGTGTGTTTTTATGGCTTTTATATATCACTTTGACTCTCCTTTTGGAAAGTTGTGAAATTCGGTCTCTAGGGTCAATTTTACAAAAATAATATTTTTTTAAACATTTGCTACCGCCATTGAGTTGTGAGACTCGAATTTAATAGGATAGCTTAGTTGATTTGTGTTCTTGGGATTCTGAATGAGTTCTGAGTGGTCCGTAGAGACTTGTAATTTTCCAAGTCTCCACAACAGGTGCACCACTCAGCTGGTGTAGCTGCTAAAGCACCACTTTGTCCATTTTTGCAATAGGCGTTAAAGCGCCTCTTGGCTGCTCTAGCGATCGACTCTAACTGGACAATGACACTTTAGTGGTGCCCTTTCCAATTTAATGGTAGGCTCTAAAGAGGAGTTTTTCTGCTTTAGTGGACAAGTAGACATTAACGGGTAGCGCTAAAGTATTACTTGGCCACTTTAGCGGCACGTGACACTTGAGTAGATAAATTCCTTTCTCGTTTTCTTTACTATTCTTGAGAATTGGAGCTTTGAGTTTTAGGTGATTTCCTCTATTTTCAAGCTTGGTAATCTCCAAACTCCTATTTCAACTACTTATCTTTGATTCTATCATTTAAATCTTGTTTAAACTCATATTTAAAGGTGGAATTTGGGTTTTTGGCTTAGAGGGCCCAAGATTGGCATTTCTTCATTTCAAATTCCAATTTCACCCTCTTTTACTTAGGTTTTCTCCTATGAGTTTCTTTAATCCTGGAAAATATGTTTTGGACTAATATTCAAATTTTACCCTACTTTTCTGTAAAACCCATTTCGGGGGTCCATTTTGACCCCAAATTCGAAAGTGGGCAACATGGGTATCGTTGACTTTCTGTCAACACATAGATTATATAATTATGTGGTTAGCTGATTTCTAGTTCGTGGATGAGGTGAAAGCTTGATGATAAAGGCTTATTTGTTTGGGTTTCTACAATCGAGGTATGTTATGGATTAACTTTCTAACACAACCCAAACCAGAGCCTAGTCGTGTCGGTGCCTCAAGTCCAACTGGGACCAGAAACCACACCTAATACCCAACCATAACCCCCCTACACCCTATGACGGATGAATTCCGAATATATATGACATAGCAAAATGGAACAATCATAAATCAAATATAGTCCAATGGTTCCATCCCCAATACCAATACTAATGCCAAGGCTTACACCTATACTGACACCGCCCATACCAACCCATAGTAGTCACACAAAGCCTCTATCTAAAAGTAAAACAATACCTGGTAGGGACATGCCTCTGACCATAGCCAAAACCAAAGTCTATGACATGAAAAAAGTGTATACAGAGATCCATAACATGAAATGGAGCCTTTCGGAGTATGGAAGCTCACAACTTCAATCCAACACAAGTTTTCCCTAAATCCAATCACTGAGAAGGAGTAGTATGGCCGGTTCCTGCATCACGTGGAGATACATCCAGAAGATGGGTTAGCGGGTGAACGCCAGCATGCACTCACGATAAGGATAAAACAATGCCAACACTTGAAACCAAGTAAATAAACATATGCAAGCATAACCATACATATACATTTATAATCCATATCGGAAAAGAGAACTGAGTTATCATGCATTTAAACCATTAACCAATGTTTGTGTAGCTTAATCGTCTTAGAACTAGCCACAGGATATATGGGGCTAGTGTTACCCCCTGAACAGGCCCTGATGCGTGTAGCCGCACAAACCAGAAATATCATAGGGTTAGAGGATTCCCGTGCACCCTTCACCCTCCATGATACATATATACAAGTATAACTTCGGGTATTCCCGGGTACCCCAAAAGTATATGGTCTCCATGATCAATCCTTATGTCGACAAACATGAGTTTTCGGTGTCCGTCCATTTGACTCACCCCTTCACGATTATCTATCACAACCCACCATTTTTGCCTAATTAAAACCATTTGCACACAACCAAACCACCAATTCCATTTATTATCAACCAAGGCTATAATAAGTGGTATCATCATACCGACTATAGCTTGCAAGCAATGTCCTTAGCGAATAACCTATGGGATTCCCACGTACCTCATAGGTTCTATTAGTAGATCCACTCGGGGGATTCCCATGTACCCTACAAGGTTTTAAATCAAAGACATGACCTCCAAGGCCTTACCATTTAGACATTAAAACCATTTATCCCATTTAGGTTCCATTACCAAATTATACAATGCAATAGTTTCAATAAAAGTTATACCATGTGACAAAATCATTCACCTAGGTATTTTAACAAACTTGTTTATTTAATTAGTTTTTAAGTGTTTCCGAAAACAAACCAAGCACCAATTGACCATTTATAAGAAACCACATGTTCAATTTCATAATTATAACATGAAAACCATAAGAAAAACATGGGAAAACAATATTCAACCATTAACTACCAAAACCCCTAACATATAATTCAAAACCAAACAATACCCACAATTCTATCATGAAAAACATTCATTTAAACATGAATTTAGTTGAACTAACCATGTGGGAGGGGTAACATGCCTTAGACAATGAGGAAGAAGCAGTGAAACCACCCCTTAGAGCATTGATTGACAACTTTGAAGGAAACCCTAGAATTTGCTTAACGCAAGAGTTTGAAAGATATTTTGAGAGTGTTTCTTGTGTTTTTGATTTATAATAATAGGGTAAATGATGTCCCAAAAGTGTTTTAAGTCATGGAGTCATACAGGGTTTACAGTGGAAATGTCTAAAATACCCCCAACTTAAACTGTATCAATTCTCGCAGGAGGGTACGACTTCACCACCCAAACCACACCCCAATATACTAGTGGTACCAAATATGCGTACCCTAGAAAGCTACTTGGTATCAAACACTGACCAACATACAACCCCAAAGACCAAATAGTACCTAAGCATATGACAAGTACCCTAGAACTGTACCTTGGGAAGAATAGAATTATCTAGGATAGACATAGGACATTATACAGTTTGACACTATGCTTCTCGTACCCTAACATACGACTAGTATGATGCCTTCTCATAACTTGGATAGAAACCAACCATCTCCACCTCACTGACCTCGAACAACCCAATAAGAGATCTACACCTCTTACCATACAAGGCCTCAAACGGGGCCATCCCAATATTAGAATGGTAACTATTATTGTAAGCAAAATCTATAAGAGGTAGATGCTCAACCCAACAACCACCATAGTCAATTACATACACACGGAGCATATCCTCCAATGTTTGAATACGTCTCTCTGCTTGCCCACCTGTCTACGGATGAAAAATAGTACTCAGACTAACCTTAGACCCTATCCCATTTTGAAACAACCGCTAAAAGTGAGATGAAAACTACATACCACAATCAGAGATAATAGAAATATTTACCTTATGCAACTTCACAATCTTTTGAGGTAAATCCTTACATAATTCTTAGCAGAAAAGGTAGTCCTTACTGGAAAGAAGTGAGCAGACTTTTCATCCTATCCACGATGAGCCAAACGAAATCAAATTGGTTGCAAGATCAAGGAATATTGATAACAAAATCTATATTGATCACTTCCCACTTCCACTCTGGAATCTTAATATCTTAATATAATACCCTAGGCCTCATGTGCTCAAATTTCACTTGTTGACACACCATAAACTTGGCCAGAAAATTTGCCATATCCCTCTTGATATTGTTTCTCCAATACATCTTCTTGAGGTCATGATACATCTTTGTTAAAATGGGATGAAAAACATAGTGTGAATCATATATCTCATCCAAGATCCTCTCTCACAAACAATCAATATCGAGAGCACATAACCTCCTTTGGTACCACAAAGTACCATCACCACTAATCTCAATGGCATCACCTTCTACCCACCAACATTACCTTTGATCCTCAACAAGACAAGATCTAACATCTGCTTCTTCTTGATTTCAGCACCAAGAGTTGACTGTTCCACCTTCTGAATGAACACACCACCATCCTTAGAGTCCAAAAGGAAAACTCCAAGGTTAGTCAAATGGTGAATGTCCATCACCAACTCCCACTTCTCCTTATCCACATGAGCTTGGCTTCCCATGGCTAACCTAATAAGAGCATCAACAACCACATTAGCATTACCTGGATGGTAGTGAAGACTCATGTTGTAGTCCTTGAGAAGCTCAAGCTACTTCCTCTACCTGAGGTTAAGTTCCTTCTGAGTGAACACATACTACAAATGCTTATGATGTTTAAAGATATCCATATGTACCCCATACAAATAGTGTCGGCATATTTTCAGCGTAAACACCAGAGTTACCATGTTGTATCAAGACACAACTAAGTCCCACACTGGACGCATCACACTAGACCACAAACCCATTAATGCCTTCAGGAAAATTCAAAACTAGAGTTGAAGTTAGCTTATCCTTCAACTATTTGAAACTCCCCTTACAATCATTAGAACACAATAACTTTACCTTCTTTTGAGTCAACTTAGTCAATGGGGCATCTATGATTAAAAATCTCTCCATAAACCTTCTATAATAACCCGCTAAACCAAGGAAGCTTCGAACATCAGTTTGAATCGTGGGTCTAGGCTAATTTTTCACCACTGCAACCTTCTGTGGATCCACTATGATCCCCTCACTAGAAATAATAGGACCTAGAAAAGTGATAGCTTTCAACCAGAACTCACATTTTAAGAATTTGGGATACAACTGTTACTCTTTTAAGGTGTGTAATACAATATGGAGGTGATTATCATGATCCACCTCACTCTTAGAGTACAATAAAATGTCATCTATGATCACAATGACAATTAGATATAGAAAATTTTAAAAGACCTTATTCATCAAATCTATAAATGTCGTTGGGGGCATTGGTTAACCTAAAAAACATAACTAGAAACTCAAAATGACCAACTCGGGTATGGATAGCTGTCGTAGGGGTATCCACCTCCAAAATCTTTAACTGGTGATACCAGATATAAGATTTATCTTGGAGAAAAACTTAGAACCCTTTAACTGATCAAACAAATCATCTATTCATGGAAGTGGATACTTGGTCTTTACCGTCACCTTATTCAATTAACTTTTGTCAATGGATATCCGATGGGAACTATCCTTCTTATGGACAAATAACACCAGTGTACCCTATGGGGACACACAAAGATGGGTGGAACCCTTATCCAAAAGATCCTTTAGTTGCTTCTTCAACTCAGCTGAATCCATTCTATATGGAGGAATAGAAATTGGACAAGTCTCTAAAACAAGATTGATCCCAAACCTAATCTATCTATCTGAAGAAACACCAGGAAGGTCATCAGGGAAGACCTTAGGAAATTCATTCACCATCGGAACTGAATTCAATAAAGGACCCTTCGCGCTAGAATCTTTAACCCATACCAAGTAATAGAGATATCCCTGGGAGATTAATCTTCGAGCTCTAAGATATGAAATAAATTATCCTTAAAAGCTAGGGAACTACCCTCCCATTCAATAATTGGCTCATTGGAGAACTTAAAAACAACCTTATGGGTCTGTTAGTCTAGTGATTCCTAGAAAAAGTGCACCTAATCCATCCCCAAAATAATATCAAAATCAACTATATCTAGTTCAAAAATATCCACCAAAGTATTTTTACTACCAATAGATACCACACACCCCATATAGACTCTTTTAGCAATCACAGAGTCACCTATTGGGGTAGAAAAAAAGGTTCTGAAATACACTCTGAACCAAAATCAAAATCAATAACCACAAATAGGGTCATATAAGAGAGAGTGGACCCCAGATCAAGTAAACAATATATATCATGAGAAAAGAGTTACAATATACAAGTCATGACATCATGCGATGCCTTAGACTCCTGTCAAGTAGTGATATCATAAAGATGATTCTGACCCGTGTCGAAACTAAATATTGCATCTTTTGGTATTGGAGCTAAAGATGAAATAATCAAAACCGCGTTTTCCCTAGAGGCAACCTTACCAACATGATAGTTTCTAAGAATAAGGATTGACTGACCACAGTTGAAGCACATGTACCTTCCCTTATCACAAAAAACTCAATGCAAATAACCACAGAACCTGCAGGAAGGAAAAGATAGACCCGACTGAGACCTACTAGCCTAAGATTGGGAACACTGTGCCCTAAAGTTATCTCCACCTTGGAATCACCTATCATTCGATGGCTTTGGGTAGAGAGAACTATCCATCGAATAAGACCTAGAGTTTCCCCACTTCTTCTTAGGCTACTTACCATTATCCCTACTACTCTGTTCTTGGCCACCACCTTACTCAGAGAACCTAAAATTCTTGCCCTATATCTCTCTTATTTTAGCCTACTTCTTCTTCTTCTCTTTTTCTACCTATTGTATGTATACCCCTAGCCTAGAGATATCCATGTCCTTCATTAACAAGGAAGCCTTACTCTCAAGGCTCAACTCATGAGACAATCTCGATATGGACTTTCTCATCTGATCCCTTATATTAGACACTATTTCTAGAGCATATGGGGCCAAATGGTGAAACTTTAAGGTATATTCCTTGACCGACATCTTTCCTTGCTTTAGATTAACAAAATCCTTTGATTTTTCTTCCCTCAACTCCTAAGGAAAAAAGTTGTCAAGAAAACTCCACCCCTTCAATAAAGATGACTCATTATCATCACCCCTTGTCTGATCCCACTCCTCATACCACTGGTACGCCATATTCTTTAGGTAGTAGGCACAATATCCACCATTTCCACATTCGTGGCACGAATAAACCTAAAAATATTTTCCATCTCATCTAAAACACCCTGAGGATCCTCTTCCACCTTAACACTAGTAAAGGTTGAAGGGCTCAACCTCAGGAATTAGCCAACCCTTGTGGCCTTAAAAAATTGAGTAACAAGAATACCACACTCAGACTAAGTAGCTACCAGCTATACCGATATGTAAATGACCTAACGAAACTCAACATTCGTCACTTCAGTCTGAGGGCTTTGAGATGGACTAATGGGAACAAGTGGAAATTTAGAAGAACAATTAGGAATTAGACCCCTAGACCGAGTATGGATCCCATAAGTAGAGCATGTACCATCAACATTGTCTGCATTTTGGACAGAGGAGTTTTAATGAACTTTAGATCATTGAGGCATGATCTAAAAAGCATAAAAATAGGAAATAGAGAAGATTCTAGGACTTAAACTCTAAGCCTGATAATAGAACACAAGAGAAACAGACATTTATAAAGGTCTTGTAGCCTCTCCCTTATGAGTGTGACATGCTTCACACCCTTAAAAGAGAATCTACTCGATAAGGCTTTATGGACTCTCAAGTGACCATAAACCTAGGGCTTTGATACCAATCTGACATAACTCGAGCTAGGTCCTAGTCGTGTGGCTTAAGTCCGATCGGGATCGGAGACCACCTGCAATACCTAACCATAACCATTCTACACCCTATGTAGGATAAATTACAAATATATATATATATATAACATAACAAAATAGAACAATCATACATTAAATACAGTCCAATGGTGTCAACCCAAATACTAATACCAATGCCAAGGCTAACACCAATACTGTCACTGCCAATACCAACCCATAGTAGTCACAAAAAGTCTCTTTCCAAAAGTAAACCAATACCTGATCGGGACATGCCCTCGGCCATAGCCTAAACAATGTCTATATTATGTTCAAAGTATGTAGAGAGATCCATAACATGAAATAGAGCTTTTTGGTGTATAGAGGCTCACTATTTCAATCCAACACAAGTTTTCCCTAAATCTAATCACTATGTAGAAGGAGTATTATGGTCGGTTCCTACATCACATGAGGATACAACACTAAAATACGGGTTAGTGAGTGAGCGCAAGCATGCACTTAGGATAAGGATAAAATAATTCCAATAATTGAAACCAAGTAAATAACCCTATGCAAGTAAAACTATACATATACATATATAACATATGTTGAGAAAGGGAATTGGGTTTAGCATGCATTTAAAACGATTAACCAGGGGTTGTGTAGCTTAACCATCCTAGAACCACCCATGGGCTATATGGGTACAGTGTAATCACTTGAAAAGGCATCGATGCGTATAGCCACATGAACCAGAGATATCATAGGGACAGGGGATTCCCATGTACCCTTCACCCTCTATGATATATATATACTAATATAACATAAGGGGTTCTCGTATACCTCACAATTACCTGGTCACCACAACCAATCCTCATGTTGGCAAACATGAGCTTTCAGTGTCCATTTATTGGATTCACACCTTCAAGATTAACTATCACAACTTGCAATTATTTCCCAATTAAAACCATTATCACATAATATAACCACTAATTCTATTAATTATGAATAGAGACAATAAGAAATGGTATCGTCTAACTGATAAGTGGTGAGTTTACCACTCATTCACACTCATTTTCATGCATATTATCTTATTTTAAATGAATAAGTGAGACATTTATGGATAGATATACCAATATCTAGTCTTTCCAAGCATCAAGTTGAAAAGACCAGAAGATGTGGAGAAGAGCTAAAAATGATGAAAAAGGAGCAAAAAAGAGTAAAAGCTGAAGACAGTGACTACATCAGCTTTGGTTACCGCAACTACGATCCTCTATCTATGGTTATTGTCAGTCAAGATGGTCAGAGCAATGCGGTCGCAACACAAAACTATAGTTACAAGGTCGTGATCATGGCTAGATATCCATAATTGTGGGTAAGCGAGAATAGGCCCAAGGGCAAATCTTTAAAAGCACTTAGGCGCATCCCAACCCATATTTAAGAAAAAAAACCCTTCCTCTTTAGGGAAGCTTAGCTCATAAGATATCTTGGAATTCAAGACTTGAAATCCTCATCTTGGACTAGTGTGTAATTAATTTTGGAGGATCAATTTTATAGTTTATTATTGAAGAATGGCTTCTTTGAATGACCCAGATGGTATATTTATTTTTACTTTCTTCATGAGTAGCTAAATAATTTAGCCTTGGTATTATTGTGATGCTCCTAAAAAATTTTCCATTAAGATCTTAGATGAAAATGTGTTGAATTCTATTCTTTATCATGATTAATAATTTTTTGTGTAGAATTTTTGAATATGCAACCCTTCATCGCATTGTGCATCGAATAATATTTCCAACGATATATGGATCATCCAAAATGGACACTCGAGCGATGAGTTATGATCATTCCAATCTAACCGTGAATAGTGGTGAACAGTAAATGTGCAGAAAACAAATATTGAGGCCAGGCGAAGTTTAAGGTCAACTTCAAATGATCATAACTCTTTGTACATAATTATCTGGGTGAGCTACTATATATCAACAGAAATCTCTGAAAGTCCTCTTTCCAATGAAATTGGTTTCACCCGATTTGGCCATCGGAGCAAAAAGTTATGGTCGATCTACTTCAGCCTATCAAAACAGTCCACCAAAGGACAAATTTGACATTATTTGATTTTTAAGAGTATTTTGGTCATTTCCACTCTAATCCATCCGGGTAAACCATGGATTTAAGTCCATTAAGAGCATTCAATAGTTTATTTTTCTCCAAAATTTCCGAAGGCTCAAACCCCAACCCTACTACTCCAAATTTTATCCTTTTATGTCTCTTGATTGAACCGTACAAATTTCAAATTGATTTGGGATTCAAGTTGATCATGTTTAGGGCTTCGAGTTGATCAAATTTCAAAAGTGTTTTAAGTTGTTGGATCATAAGGGGTTAAGAGGGGAAATGTCCACAATACCCCCAACTTAAACTATATACTTTCCTGCATGAGGGTACGACTTCACCACAAAAACTGTATATTAACATATGAGAGGTACCCACCACTCATACCCTAGGCAGCTACTTGGTCTCCAACACTGACCAACATAAGACCCCAACGACCAACTCATTCCCAAGCATAAAACAAGTACCCTAGAAATGTATCTTAGGAAGTATAGAATCATCTAGGCTAGACATATGACATCATACGGTTTGACATTGCTTCTCCTACCCTAACATACGATTAGTATGATTCCTTCTCGTATCTTGGACATAAACCAACCAAAACCATTCTAAGTATCATACGACCAAGGACTCCAAACCGTACCCCTATCATACGACAAGTACCCTCAAGTTGTATATTATCCAGAAACTAAAACTCAAAAAATTTTCTATGGATCAAAACGCAGGGTGTTTCACTTTTTTTAGACTGGGTTGGGTAGCTAATCATAATGTAAAATCATGCTATGGGCATGGGTTTGTATCATAGAAAATGTGTTTAGGTGATTTATGTGCCCGTGTGGGGGCCTATGTAGATAAGATTTTATGGTTTTAGGACATTATTCCTAAGTGTGACTGTGTGGGGTCTTGTATAATGTTGTTTGGATGGTATCATATTTGTAAGCTTGATTGCAATTTTTTGGTAGGAAACACCTATATTTTAGGATTTATATGGTATCAGTTACATTGTCTTACATGTTACTTGATGGTTAATGGATTTTATTGGATCATAGATGGTAGGTTGATTTGAGTTGATTTTTCGCTCACCTACTTGTTATATTTGTTGGATATTTAATATTCTTATTTTGGTTGGTTGTGGAATTACATCCTCATATCATATTCATTCATGAAACATTGGTACCACTATAGAAATACTGGGAACATAAGATTTTTCAAATAGAAAATATGACAGTTTTAAAAAGCTTTTATCTATGTATGTGTCAGATAGGAGTTATGGATATTAGTTTTGGGTATTGGATATATATGGCTTGATGACCCCCCTTCATGGATCCTACCTCGAGCACAACTCGGTAGGTGTATACGAAAGTTGTGCGATTACTTTGTGCATCATCATTATCATCATCAACATCATCAACATCATCATTATGTCCATTGCATTACATATATATTGTTCTTATTCTTGGTTATATTTTTGTTCTTAATGTGATATATGTCTATTGGTATTCCTTTCCCCTACATTTACCTAGTATATGTGTATATCTGTGTTTTTTATAGCAGTATTTGTTATATATGTACATAGTAGAACTATTAGTGGAGACGCTATGGACTACTGTTTGGGACATTTTTTGATTGTAGGTGACATGCCCATTGTTTGTGTTTATATGCTTTATTTTTTAATTTACTTAGTCAGCCTATGATGCCTACTGAGTAAAAGTGTATTGTATTTATCCCTACTGCATACTTTCAATGCATATCCAGGTACAAGTACACCATACCGATAGCTGACTCAGGTGGTATTTAGAGTATATTAAAGGTAGCAGACGTTCTATGCCACAGGAGTTGTCCCATTACCTCTTCCTTTTTATTTTCATATATTGCTTAGTATTCTAAGATAGATTTTGATTCTTTTTGGATTGTTATTGTATCTTTTAAATTCAAGATGTATTTAGTAGTTCTTACACTAAAGCAATAGATTTTGCGATCTTGTATGCTATCTCTGATTATGCACTTCCACTATTATCATATTTGTATGTTTTAACTTTTTTCTGGAATATTTTCCTTGGGTTTTGGTATTTATTTCTCATCTTATAAAAATTGGGTGATAGGTTTAACTATTAAGGCTTGTTGCGACAAGTTCCATCATGAACCTTAGTTTTGGCGTCGTAACTAATTTGCATCAGAGCTAAGGTTTTCATGGGTTTCATCAGTATAAAAATAGTGTATCTAGTATAGTCTCATGGATCTATACTTAGACATCCTTATCTATCTTCAAGAGTCTATAATATATCTTTAGGAAACATCCCTTATTTTTTTCCTTATCATGCAAATGCTTTCATACCATTTGTTCTAAGTTATATTTCACTCTTTCTATACAAAAGGTGAGTACTAGATCAAGTGATTATACAGATCCACATCTATTATTAGAAGAGAGAGACCAGTCTAAAGAACATGTTGTGAGTCATGGTCAAGCTCAAAGTACAGGACGGGCACGAAGATCTTTTCATCCAGATATATTACTAGGGGACTCTCCCTTAAGCCTCAGGTTGAGCATGTTAGCTTTATAGGGACTACTATGATCCCAAAAACTTATTTTACCTTAGTTTTAGAGGGATTATTGGCTCGATTGTTGACCCATTTAGAGTGTGGTCCAATAAGCGTGCCTAGTGTTTTCCATCTTCGGGTATGGTACCTTTACCTATGCTAGAGTCTGCTTATGGTTTTCCTCTAATTTTGAGTATGGATCCTTCTGTTATGATGATATTTTTTATGGTACTCCACAGACTCCGAGTACTATTTCTCATTCAATATTTGTATTTGAGTATGGTTTTTGAGATCTAGAGTTTAGCCTTGTACTATATTTCATCCTTAGAGGGGTTCTCAGCTAGCTAGATTTATTATGCCTCCTATTATTTTGAGTATAGTTATGTCTACTGAAGATCAAAAAAGGTTTGATATGTTCACTTATTTAGGTCCACTTAGGTTCAGTGGTGTTGTAGGCAATGATTCTTACGAGTTTTTGATAGATTATTGTAAGAAGTTGAATAACCTTAGTCCACTAAAGTTGCATTGGGATGTGTATACTACTTATCAATTGAGAGATGCATTCAGTGATTGGTGGAACTAATTTGTTGGTTGTTGACCTCTTAGTTTGCCAGTGATGACTTATGATTAGTTTACTGAGGCCTTTTTGGATAAGTTTGTGCCTTTCAGTTGGAGAGATCAAATGAGAGATAAGTTTGATCACTTGGAGTAGGGATCTATGATTGTATCAGAGTATGAGTCATGTTTTCATGCCTTCTCTAGATTTTATTATTCTAGTATTTCCACAAAAGTTGAGAAGATTCAGAAGTTTGTGAAGGGGATGTATATTTCTCTTCAATTTGTTATGACTTAGATAGTAGTGTATGGGGCATTATTTTAGAGTATTGTGGATCATGCTAAGATGAATGAGTCTATTCTTTAAGAATAGTAGGGAAGGAGCAAAGAAGGTGTGCCATCAGGGCAAGTTTAAAGGTCACACTTCTCGAGGTAGAGATTCTATAAGTTTTTTGTGGATATCATGGTAAACTAGTATAAGCAGATTTTTAGAGTTCAAATAGTGGGTCTTCTTGTTCAGAAGCTTTGGGTGGTTATCCTAGTTCAGTCATGCCTCCTTCTATTAAGTTAGGTCACAGAGTTTGCTATGTGTGTGATGAGATTGACTATTTTGCCAAGGACTAGCTCAACCACGTTCTGAGAGCTACTCCTACATTAGTTGTGAGAGGCAGTGGTTCTACTAGAAGTGCATAAGATAGAAGTAGTGGTGCCAGTGGTATTGGTTATCGGGCTACTCAGTCAAGTGGTGGACGTGGTTAATGCTATGCTATACCAGTCAGGACAAAGGCAGAGGCCTCCGGTGATGTTATCATAGGTATAGTCCCAATTTTTAGATCTGCATCTGTGTTATTTGATCCTGGATCAACTTTCTCCTATTTGTCTGCATACTTTGATTTGAGTCTAATTCTTCTTGTGAGAATGTAGATGTACCTATCTATGTATATAAACACTATAGGAGATTTTTCAAAATTTGTTATATATATATATATATATATATAGTTGACTTGTTAGTGGAGATGGTGCGGGCTACCATATGGGGAATTATGTGTTTGTAGGTGAAGTGCCCATAGTTTGTATTTATATGCTTTATTTTATTCTTTAACTAGTTAGCCTATGATATCTACTAAGTACAAGTGGACCACACCCATCCCTACTGTGCCCTTTCAGTGCAGATCCAGGTATGAGTGCCCCACACAAAAAGCTGACTTAGGCAGCATTTGTAGATTTAAGGTAGCGAACGTCCTATGCTTCAGAAGTTGTCCTACAACCTCTTCCTATCTATTTTCATTTCTTACTTAGTATTCGAAGATAGATTTTGATACTTTTGGATTATTTTTATTATATATTTTGCATTCGAGATGCACTTAGTAGTGCTTACACTATGACATCATGTTTTTGGATATTGTGTGGCATTTTTTATTATGCACTTTCACTATTATCTTATTTGTATGATTCAACTTTATTCTATAAGCCTTTATTTGTGTTTTGATTTTAATTTCTCATTTAATATTAGTTTGGATGATAGCCTTACTTGTGAAGTCTTTCTGGGATAAGTTCCATCATGACCCTTGGTTTTGGTATCGTGATAAACTGTGCCATTGTGTTCAAAACATTGAATTTGATATGGTAGCATAGTTTATTGCATATATGGGGATTTAGATGAATCCATAGGGGTTGGTAGAGTACAGTTGGTGCTAACGCATTCTCTTAAGTGCCCATTGGGTGACTTAAGTGAAGATTGAAAAAGAGGCAAGTCAGTCTCTTAAGTATACTGGTTTATACAAAAGGTATCACTTAATTGATGCCTTTGGTACTTAAGTGATGTCTGCTTAATCGGCCAAAGTTCGCTTAAGCAATATTTTCAGGGGTCAGCAAGTCTTGCTAAAACTGCACTTGGTTACTTAAGGGATGCTCCCTTAAGCCACCTAGTGTCTACTTATGCGACACCTGGACAACTAGGAACATTAAAGATTCACCACTTAGCTTATTTTCTTTTATTTTCACCCATTCCCAAGATTTTATAACCCTAAAATTATGAAGACTTGGGAAAACTATTAGTGCGTTATATTGTTGTGATCGTAAGCTCGAGTAACGCATTTCTTCTCTAAATTCTTGGTGAGTTTCCATGAATTTCATGGATTAAATTCTCATATTTTCCCAAAAATCCCTAGAATATTGCCTGGTTGATTCTAGAACAATTTGAGCTTGGAATTCACCCATGCTTAAGGGTAAATGTTCCTTGAGCATAGAGGGACGTGTTGTCGATTTTGAAAGTTCAATTCTAAAAATAGACCCTACATTAAACTTTTATGTAACTTTGTACCCGAAGAACAATTGTATAATATGGGTATAGTTGTTCTTGTTTTTATGATTAGATTATGATTTTTAGACGTTGCATTTTGTGAAAGCTTCATAGAAGGGGAAATCATTGATTTAGTAAATTCTTTGGGATTTTCTTCCATGTCTAGGTAGGATAGGGTTATCTTCCTTACAAATTAAGATAATTCATAGTATATTTATGATATTATGTTATATATGGGATAGGAATATGTCTTGAAGGTATGATTGGTATAATTAGCATCAATTGGACTGTTTAGACTATTAAGGAGCTGTAATTTAGTCTGAATTGATTTAGTTTCTTATGATTTAGGTAGTATTTCTATCATAGTTCTATTAGTAGTTTATTTAACATCTTGAAGTGAATTTAGATACCTTAGCCTAGTCCATTATGGAATTTTCCTTAGAACTAATTTTTGGGATTAGAAATAGGCCTTTTCGGCCCACCTGTGGTTAGGGAGTTTGAAATACTTATTTTGGAGTTTGAGGAAATTGGATACATGATATTGAGGATATTGTGGTACTTGGGAGTTGATGCTAATTTTTGGTGAAACCCTGTGGTTTATTAATATTGTGTTCTGATTCTAATTCAACGATTGATGATGATATTGATGGCATGAGTTGTCGTTCAAGTTTGGATAATGATGGTAATGTTGATAATGATATTATGTTTTGGTTTGAGTCCGACATTGAGAGTTATTTATGATATGATACGGTATGGATGTATTCGTGGTTATAGCTTGACATTTGGTAAATTTATGAATCTTCAATCATTTACTTTCCTTTGATTACATCCTCCGATCTTATGGGGGCATACATTCAATTATTTACTTTTCCTCATTTACTTTCTTATGGGCAATAGTCTTTTAGTATTAATATGCTTTGTTTGATATCGTATTTTTTCTGGCTATTTATTTATAGTATTGGTGCCTATTTCCAAGTTTGCCCCTTTAACCTTGACTTAGCTTATTTATCTTGCATCTTATTATATGTATATCATGATTTAACTTGATCGACCAATAATGCCTATTGAGTATCCATGGCTTTGATACTCATATTACACATCTGTACTTTTTTGGTGTAGATTTGAATACTAATGGTCGTCGCTGACAGGGCGATCTTACTGAGTTGATTTTGGATATATGGTGAGCTCTTGGAGTTGGATTTTCCATTTTTTCTTCTATAATATATGTCTTGTCTTTCACTATTTGATATGGATTTGTATTCAACAATTTTAGTACTTATAGTCCTTATTAGTAGCTCTTATATCGGTAATTCTAGGTCGTGGGATGGTTATTCATTTTTTATCTATCTTTTAGACTATTATTATTACCTTATATTAATATTGGTCTTTACTTGCAAATTTCTGGATTTTATACATTTTCCACCAAATTAGCTCATTTCTTATAGAATCGGGCTATGGTTTGGCTTACCTACTTATAAGGTCAAGTAGATGCCATCATGTCTCGCAAATCAGGTCATGACAAATTTATATCAGAGCCTAGGTTCGCCAGTATTGTTGGTACATGGGTAAGTATCTAGTAGAGTACCATAGATTAGAATGATGACATGCATTTCTTATTTTTGGAAGGTTGTAGGACATTTATATGAGTTTTTCACTTCTTTCACTTATTTCATGATAAGAGTCTTAGTTGATTTCTACTAAAATTTACTCTTTTGAATATAACTGCGATACGTGGCACCATTACATGAGATGTGGATCTCGAGTCTGATCTAATGGATCCAGATATTGTTCATGGATGACCTATAGGTCGTAGACAACCTAGAAATATATTCCTAGATAGGGGCATTCACCATACCCTATTTGTGCTCCTGAGGCAAAGGTTATTCCACCCCAAACAGCAGTGAGCGAAGGACCAACCCAGGCTTCATTATGGTTTATTTCTTCTTTAATGCTTAGGGATGCACTAGTTCAATTTTTGTAATTGGTTGGTGGAGCACTATCTGATAGTGTGTAGTTTGAAGATTAGAGTGGTACTGAGGTAAGGGCATAACTTATAGCTACGACTCAAAAAGTTGAGGTCCCTTTTAAGTTGGTGGTTTCTTATCCCGTAGTTGCGCAACCTGATATATCTATTGAAGAGCAGGAAATATTGGGCTGATTCTTTAGATTGGATCTGCCTAGGTTTTCTATTGTACTAAGCATAGATGCTTATGAGTTCTTGATTTCTTGTGAGGATAAGCTCCATTTTTGGGCCTAGTTGAGGCTCATGGTGTGTATTTGACTTTTTTCAGTTGGACTTGGTAGCTCGACATTGGTGGAGAGGTCATATTGATTCCAAGCCAGCTAGATCTCTTCTATTGACATATACTTAGTTATTTAAGGTCTTCTTGGAGAAGTACATTCCTCGCAGTTTTATGGATTATTTAAGGGATTATTCGTCAATGTTAGAATAGGGATCCATTACTATTATGGTGTATGAGGCTCAATTTCATGAGTTGTCTAGGCAAGCTACTTCTATTCTGACTACTGAGTATAAGAGGGTGATCTATTTGGGGGATTAAGACTTCTTCTTTGCTTGTCTACACAGACTTTTATTGATGTGGGTAGGTCATTTTATATTATTTCTAATCATGCTTAGGTTATGAAGGAGATGCATAGAGAGGCCTAAAGGGCTGCGATAATAGTTCATGATGTTAGGGTAGTTTTAGTGGGTGTCATTATGGCTCATAGTTCAAAGAAACTAGTTATCAGTAGAGTTACCCTTCACATTAGACATATAAGCATCAGGGCCAGTCTAATAGTCCCATTCAGATTGTACTTCTGACTACTAATAGAGGCCAATATAGTTACAGTTATTATCCAGGCTAGAGTAGTGGTCAACCTTCGAGGGGTTCGTATTCTAGATATTCTAGCTGTGGCGGTTAGTTTGGATTAGATGAATCTTTAATGTTAGTACAATGTCTGGGGCATGTTATGGTTGTAGGGATTTTGTCCATTTCTCAAGAGAGTGCCCCAATTATGGAGTGATGGTTCCTTCAGCACAGAGTGTTTTGATTCAGAAAGATTTTCCCCCAGCTAGAGGTGGCATGTACGGTAGTCAGGATAGTCCCTTGGGTGCTTGGTGATGTTCTTAGGCAGGTAGGATAGGAGATCATTAAGAATCTAACTAGGTAGTGGTTGCAGTAAGTTTTATGTCGTACCTTCTACTCCCAAGGTTGAGTCCTCGGATATTATTATTACAGGTATGATTTAGGTGTTCCATTATCTACCTATTATTATGTGTTTTCTTACTATGCCCTACAGTTAGATTTATCTTTGTATTCCATAGTTATGTCATTATGTGTATCTACTCTTAGAGGTATTTCTTTAGTAGTGGATTGGGTTTATAGTTCATGTGTTATGACTGTCTAAGAGTTTTATACTTAGGTTGATCTTATTATTTTAGATATAATGGATTTTGATATGATTCTAGACATGGAATAGTTATCCTGCTATCATATGGTTTTGGATTATTTTGTCAAGACCGTTACCTTAGCCATACCCAGCTTACCCCAAATTGTATGGCAGGGAGCTATTAGATGTAAGACAATGGGGATTGTTTCTTATATTTAGGCTTAAGACTTATTTTGAGGGGTTGAGAGTCTTTTCTTGTTATATTAATAATTTTAGTGTGGAGAGTCCATTGTTTGACTCTATCTCTATAGTTTAGGAGTTTCTTGATGTTTTCCATACCAATCTACTTGGTCTTCCTTCTTATCTTGAAATTAAGATAAGTTATAAATCTTAAGCCATACACCTAACCTATTTCTATGGAACCTTACCATATGGCTCTTGTCGACCTTATGGAGCTGGATTGTTAGGTTTAGGATCTTCTTAGTAAGGGTTTTATTTGACTGAGTGTGTCTCCTTGGGGATCTCTTGTATTGTTCATGAAGAAAAAGGATGTTTCCATGCATATATGTATTAATTATAGGCAGCTTAATAAGGTGACAACAAAGAACTAGTATTCTAAATCTTGCATTGATGATTTCCTTGACTAGCCTTAGTGTGAAAAAGTATTCTCTAAGATTGACTTGAGGTCTTATAACCATCAGTTGAGGATTTAGGCTGAGGTCATCCTAAGGACAACCCTTAGGACCCGATATTGTCATTATGAGCTCCTGGTGATGTCTTTTGGGTTGACCGATTCCCCAACAGTGTTTATGGATTTGATGAACTATGTGTTTAAGCCTTTTTTAGATTCCTTTATAATTCTGTTCATCAACGATATACTTTTTTATTTGAGGAGTAAAGAGAAGTATAAGGATTGTGCTCCTGACATTGAGAGATCATAGGCCTTTGCCAAATTCTCTAAGTGTTACCTTTGGCTTAATTCGGTGACATTCCTTGGGCATGTGATGACTAAGGATGGGATTATAGTGGATCCAATGAATATTGAGGCTATTCGTGACTGGGTCAAGCCTACATCTCAGTCTGAAGTCCATAGCTGCATTGGTTTGACCGATTGCTATAGATTGTTCATTGATAGTTTTTCTTCCATTGAAGCACCGATGAGTAGATTGACTCAGAAGGAGGTTAATTTTTAAAGGTTTGGGGAGTGTGATCCAAGCTTTAGAAAGATCAAGGGATTTCTCACTTCAACTCCTATATTGGCTCTTCATGCCGAGGTTGAGGAATTCACCATGTATTGTTATACATCCAATGTCAGTTTGGGTTGTTACATGATAAACTAGGTTGATTTATTGCTTATATATCGAGGCAGCTGAAGGTGCACGAGTGCAACTACCCCACTCATGATTTAGAGTTGTTGGCATTAGTTTTCATGCTTAAGATTTAAGGACATTATCTTTATTTTGTAAATTGAGAGAACTTCATGGATCATCGTAGTATTGAGCATCTTATGACCAAAATAGCTTAATTCTAGGTAGTGTATATGGATAGAGTTTCTTATGGATTATGACATCTCTATTTTATATCATCTAGGCAACGCAAATGTGGTAGTAGAAGCCTTTTTCCAAAAGGTAGTGAGTATGGGTAGTTTCTCTTCTATCTCAATTTCTTAGAGGTCATTATCATAGGATGTCCAGTCCTTAGCCAACTTGATAATACGACATGATATTTCAAACCCTAGGAGGATTCTTACTAGTGTTGAGGATAGATCTTTGCTATTTGTCCCAATTTAGAGTCATTAATTTTAGGATATGAGACTCTATATATTCTTTTAATAAGGTGTTGAGTGGTGAGTCCAGGAGGGCTACTGTAGATTCTGGGTTGTTTAGAGATTTGATAGTTTTGTTTGTGTTTTAGGGTTTGTGACTTGACTTAATCAATTTTGCATGAGACTTAATGCTCTAGATATTCTATTCACACGAGTACAACTAAAATATATAGAGATTTCAGGCAACATTATTAGTGGAGTGGTATGAAGGGAGATGTAGTGGATTTTATAGCTCATTGCCTATGTTGTTACCAGGTGAAGGCCAAGTATCAGAGACCTGGTGGCTTAACTTTGAGGTTTCCTATTCTTGAGTAGAAGTGGGAGTGGATTACCATGGACTTTGTTAGTGATTTACCATGCACTTCCTAACGTTTCAATGGTATTTATGTCATTGTAGATCGGTTGACCAAATCTGCATATTTTATTCTTATTCAGATGTCTATTAGTATCAAGATGTTCGTCCAAATCTATGTTCATTATATAGTCCATCTATATGGTATGACTATATGTATCATTTCATACTGGGGTTTAGTATACACTTCAACCTTTTGGAGAGATTTTAAGGAAAATTTGGGTACTCAGGTGGATCTTAGTACAATCTTCAATCCTCAGATCAAGAAGAAGTTTAAGCGAACTATTTTGGATCTCGAGGATATTCTTCGAGCTTGTGTTGTGGATTTTAGGGGTTAGTGTGAGCAACACTTAGCTTTGGCAGAGTTTTCGTACAATAATAGCTACCGTTCAAGTATTGAGATGACTTATTTTGTGGCTTTGTATGGTAGGCATTATTGTTCTCCGATAGGGTAGTTTGAGACCTCTAAGGTTTGAACTCGTGGTACTGACTTGGTTTAGGAGTCTTTGGATATATTTAGGGCAATTCATGATAGGTTGAGGGTAGCTCATAGTAGACAAAAGGATTATGCAGATTGTAGACTTTATGCCTTAAGGTTTAAAATTGGTGACTGGGTATTCCTTCGAGTATCACCTATGAAGGGTGTGATGAGGCTGCGAGGAAAGGAAAGCTCAGTGACAAATATATTAGACCTTTTGAGATCCTTCACACAATTGTTGAGGTAGCGTATGAGTTAGCTGACCCCCAGATTTTGCTGTTGTTCATTCTATTTTCCATGTTTCTATGTTACGGTGGTACATCCTAGATGCTTCTCATGTTCTTGGTGGGACTCAGTCTAGTTGGATAAGTGGTTGACCTTTGTGGAGAAGCCTGTGTTCAAATTAGCCAAGAATGTCAGACAGTTGCACACTAGAGAGATTCCAGTAGTTAAGGTTTAGTGGAGGAACCTCCCAGTAGAGGAGGCTACTTGGGAGATCAAGAGTGAGATGCAGACTTAGTATTCTTACTTATTCAAAGGTTTAGGTATATAATAATCCCTTACTATCGTGGATGAAAGTTCTTCTAGAGGTAGATATTTTAATGACCTCAGGTCATTTTCTACATTTCCACTTATTTTCATGTTTAAGAGCTTTCCTATAGTTGGCCCAAGTAATTTATGACTTGCGGGAGCTCACAGTACTTTTATTATGATTTTTGAACCAATTCCCTATTTTGAGGTGTTCGTTGGCTAGAATTGGTTATCAGATGAAAACTTTATTCAAACAACCTTGTATGCCAATTCTAACGATTCCAACAACTCTACAACATCAATATTAGGCTAGGTGGACCCTTGGTTTTGGTATCGAGGCTCCCGGACTCATTTTGGGCTATTGACCTAAAGTTAAGAAAAATGGCACACAAGTGTTGGACCTACTTTTCATCGGAACGTCCTTGGAAAGAAATTTGGATTGTACCATTGAGTATGTATCATTGAATTTGATAGGGGAGCATAGTATGATTCCCTATACAGGATTCAGGATGAATCTCGAATAGTTCGTGGAAACTTGGAAGCCTTTGCTGTTGCTGGTGCATTTGCTTAAGTGCCCACTGGGTCACTTAAATAAAGGCCGCTAAAGCGTCTAGTTGGTTTCTAAAGCAGCCTTGCTTTCCCAGCAGGTATCGCTTAAGTGATGCCTTTGGCACTTAAGCGATGGCCACTTATGCGGCAAAAGGTTGGTTCAGCAACATGTGTAGGGGTTAAAATGTGTCACAAAAGCAACACTTGACCGATTAATTGATGCCCGCTTACATGACCCAATGTCCACTTAAGCGATACCTCAACACCTGGGAACATAATAAATTTCCTCCTTAGCGTATTTTCTTTAATTTTCACACATTTCAAAGAGTGTAGAACCCTAAGAAGTGTGAAAACTTAGGAGAACTATTAGTGGGCAATATTCAAGTGATCATAAGATTGAGTAACACATTTCTTCTTTGAATTCTTGGTAAGTTTCCATCAATTTCATGGATAAAGTTCTCATAGTTTGTCAAAAATCCCTAGAATATTTATGGGTTGATTGTAGCATTATTTGAGCTCAGAATTCACACATTCTTGAGGGTAAATGATCATTGAGCATAGAGGGATGTGTTGACAGTTTCAAAAGTGTGATTCCGCAAAAGGAAACCACATGGGATTTTACGTAATTTTATACGTGAAGCACAATAGTGCATTATGGGTATCAATGTTCTTGTTTCGATCAATAGATTATGTTTTTGATAGCATGGCATCTTGCGGAAGCTACTCAAAAAGGGAATCATCGATTTAGCAGATTCTTTAGGCTTTTCATTCTTGTCTAGGTATGCTATGTTTACCTTCCTTAAAGATTGAGCTATATTGTAGTATATTTATGATATTATGTTAGATATAGGATGGTATTAGGTCATAAAGGTATGATTGGTATATTTAGCATTAATATATTTTAGCCTATTAAGGAACCGTAATTTTAGCGGAATTGACTTAGTTGCTCATGATTTTTGTAGTATTGCTTCCTAGGGCTATTAGTGACTTGTTTAACATCTAGAAGTGAATTTAGATACTTTTTCCTAGTGTGGGGTTGAATTTACCTTAGAATGGATTTTGGGGATTAAAAGTTTGCTCCTCCAACCCATCTTAGGCCAAGATTAGTCTTATCTCTTACAAACTTCTATACGCATGCCACACCCATTGAAATACTTGTTTTTGAGTTTGAGAAGATTTGATACATGATATTAATTCTCGTTTGGTACTTGGGAGTTGATGCTAATTCAGGAAAAAATCCGTTGGTGTATAGATATTGCTATTCAAGTTAGGCTATTGATGGCATGAGTTTTGGTTCAAGTCCGGCAAATGATGCTAATGTTGATGATGATATTAAGTTCCAATTTGAGTATGGCATTGATATTTATCTATGATATGATATGGTATGGACAGATTCATGGTTATAGTTTGATATTTGGTAAATCTATGTATCTTCATTTATTTACTTTTCTTTGATTGCACCCTTTGGAATTATTGGGGGCAAGCATTGGATTTTCTACTTTTTTGCATTTAATTGGTTATGGGGTCCAGTCTTGTAGTATTAATTATGCTTTCTTTCATATTATATTCACTACGGTTATTTATTTATAGAGTGGAGCTTATTTCCAGGTTTGCCTCTTTTACCTTGACTTAGCCTATTTATCTTGCATATTATCGTGTTTATATCATGATTTAGCTAGTTGATTAATGATGCCTACTAAGTATCCTTGGCTTTGGTACACATGCTACACTTCTATACATTTTTTGTGCAGATTCAAGTACTAGGGGCCACCATTGATGTGACGATCATGCTGAGTGGATTTCAAATATATGATGTTCTCTTGGAATTGAAGTTTCCCTTTTCCTTATACAATTTATGACTGGTCTTTAACTATTCGATACAAATTTGTATTCGACTATTTTAGTACTTATGTTCCTTTATTAGTAGCTCTTGCACTGATGCTACTAGGTTATGCGATGGTTATTCATGTTTTATCTATCTTTAAGACTATTATTATTTCCTTATTATTATTATTGGTCTTTACTTTAAAATTTCTTACTTTTATGCCTTTTTATATCTAATTAGCCCATTACTTATAGCTATGAGCAATAGTTTAACTTACATATTAGAAGGGTAAAGTAGGTACCATCATGACTTGTAAATTAGGTCGTAATGTTAATGGTGAATTGGAATGAAGATAGATGTGGTGTACTTTGTAGCTTGTTGTCTATGTTGTCAGCAGGTGAAGGCTAAGCATTTAAGTCCTAAGGACTTAATTAAGATATTGTTCATCCTCAAGTTGAAGTGGGAGCAGATCAACTATATACTTTGTTAGTGGTTTCCTTGCACCTTCCATGGTTCTAATGATATTTGTGTCATTGTAGATCGGTTGACCAAATTAGTGCATTTCATCCCTATTTAGATG
This sequence comes from Capsicum baccatum var. pendulum, assembly GCA_030864225.1. Lineage (NCBI taxonomy): Eukaryota > Viridiplantae > Streptophyta > Magnoliopsida > Solanales > Solanaceae > Capsicum > Capsicum baccatum. The sequence continues at coordinate 116,871,065 of CM061560.1, forward strand.
TCCTTCGATGCTGAAAGATTAACTCTTATTTATGTTCTTGAGATTTGCCTGCAAGGAGTGCCTATGTCTATGATTTTAGACTAGGGCTTACTGTTTACTTGTAGCTTCTAGAGAGATTTTCAAGAGGAGTTGTGTACTCAAGAAGATCTTAGCAAAAATTTTTACCCACAGACTAATAGAGCATTAGAGAAGACAATTCAGGTTCTTAAAAATATGTTCCTAGCTAGTTTTATGGATTTTGGAGGTGAGTAGGATAAATACTTGGCATTGACTAAGTTTGCGTATAATAATAACTACTAATCGAGTATTGAGATTGCACCATTTGAGGCATTATATGGTACACATGTCTATCTCTAACTGTATGGTTTTAGACCACTAAGGTTAGACCCCATGGTACTGACTCACTTCAGAAGTCGTTGGATAGAGTCAGGGTGATTCAGGATAGGCTGAGCAGAGCTCAGAGTAGGCAAAAGTCCTATACAAATCGTAGGCTACACGCCTTAAGGTTTTGAGTTAGAGATCAAGTATTCCTTTGTATATCACCAAAAAAAGCGTAATGAGGTACTGGAGGTAAGGCAAGCTCAGTCACAAATATATTGGACATTTTTAGATCCTTCACACAGTTAGTGACGTGGTATATGTGTTAGACTTGCCCCTATGTTTTGTTGTTGTTCATCAATTTTTTCACATTTTTATGCTGCAACGTTATATTAAAGATGAGTCATATATTCTTCGATGGGACTCAATTCAGTTGGATAAGAGATTAACCTTTGTAGAGGAGTTGGTGTTCATATTGGCCAGGCATGTCTGGCAGTTTTGATCTAGGGAGAATCAAGTAGTTAAGGTTCAGTGGAGTCACGGCCAGTGGACGAGGTTTCTTGGAAGTTCAAGAACAAGATACAGGCCCATTATCCTCACCTGTTCAGGCCATTAGGTACCTCCTAACCCTTTAATTTTTTAGACGAAAGTTCTTTTAGTAATGGATATTAAATGACCCTTCAGGTCATTTTTTCTATTTCCACACATTTTTGTCATTTAGAGCTTTCCTATAGCTACCCTAAGTCATTTGTGACAAGATAGAGCTGATAGTTCAGTTACTGGGTAGTTTGTTTGGTTATTAGAGCTAATTCCCTATTTTGAAGTCTTCGTTGCTAAGATTAGCTATCAGTCATGAACTTAAGTTTAACAACATTGTATGCTAATTCTAACAATTCCATCAGGTTCGAATTGTGGATTATAGGTTACGGGGATCTTTGGTTTAAGTTTCAAGCTTTCCAGACTCATTTTAGGACATTGATTAAAGTTTGAGACAAATGGCAATAGATGTGGAGCCCACTTTTCATCAAAACAACCCCGGATAGAAACTTCAACTACACTATTAAGTCTGGAATATCAAATTTGATAGGGTAGCATAGTTTATTTGTGTTCACAAGATTTTGAATGAAAACCATGGGGTCGGCAAAGACTTTGAAATTTTCCAAGTTTCAGCTGGTGCATCCGCTAAAATGGTACTTCAGTCTCTTTAGCAGAGGTAGCTTAAACCGATAACTGATCGCTTAAGTGACAAGGTATTACCAGTCGGGTTGCTAAATTGGAGCCCAGTTCGCTAATGCAAAGGCTGCTATTTGTTCACTTTAGAGGAATGGGCCTAGTAGGTTTCGCTTAAGTAGTACTTTGCCATTTTATCGGTGACTGCATCGGTCAAGTGGCTGCTTAAGCGCCACTTCGTAGGACATTAAATGCCTTATTTACTTGATTTTCACCCTACTCTCCACAAGTCTCAAAGAGCCAAATGCCCTATAGTGTATGGAAAGTGAGATAATGTTTAGCAGTAGATTATGGGGTGTTTGTGAGCTCGGATTACTCATTTCCTCATCAAAATCTTTGTAAGGATCCATTTAATTCTTGGTTAAATCTTTAATTTAGACCCAAAATTCATGTATTCTTTTTGGGTTAATTTTTGTATTATTTGAGCTAAGAATTTACCTGTTCTTTAGTTTAAATAATCGTTGAGCATAAGGGGTGTGTTGACAGTTTTTGATTTGCAATTCGCAAGTTGTCCCCATATAGAATATTGGCTTGACTTTTGACTCGAACCACAAAACTCCAATATGGATACCCTTGTTCTCATATTGATAAGTAGATTACCATTTTCTTAGCTTGGAACCACGGAAAAGCTTCTCGAAAGGAGAAATTATCAAGTTAACGGACTTCAACAGACTTTGTTTGATGTCTATGTAGGCTAGGCTTAGCTTTCTCCAAGATTAGGCTTAATTACAGTATGATTATATAATACCCCACATCTTTCCTAGCTTAATTTCGTCCCTAGAATGCTAAAGATTAGCTTTAATAATGAGTTACATTTATTTTATATGTAGTTTTCCAGATTTAGACCTCCTATTATGTGGGAAATTGAATAAGCTTTCAATCGATATCAAATTCGCCCAAATCCAACACTCAGTGAAGAAGTTAGAGCATTTTAAGTAATGCAGTATCCCACCTTGGAACTCACCGCATTGTGGTGGATTCCAAAATGGCAATTATCATATTCCAGTGGACCTCTGTGACATTGGCGCGTCGCGGAGAGGTCCAAATTCCCAATTGTCAATTTCCAGTGGCATAACGCAAATTCACCGCGTCGCGGTGAAGGAGTAACTGTCGTACTCTTGATCCATAATTCGAATTCTTGTGTCATTACTTTAATCCCAAGTATGTGAAGTCCTTATTAGGTGAATAATGTTCATAGAAGTCACTTAGAGGCAAGTGGAGCTAAGAACATTAGATTCGACCAAAATTTGGCATTCAATCCAACAAGGGTCCACTTTAAATATATATAATATTTTATATACTTGGAATTTTTGATCCCATGATCCACCAAATTTTAGATAATTGAATTATCTTTCCAACGATACCAATTAAGCAAAAATACATTAACCTAGTCGAAAGTTATGACATTTTTAGTTTGATACAGTGAGCTGTCGCGATGGTACCGCGTCGCGCTAAAGGGCAAAATTAGGATGTGGGGTACAAATTTCTGCTTTAAATTATGGAGGGGCCATGGAGTCTTTTCCCACCTCAACCCAGGTCGTAAAAACAAAGGATTATGGGTGATATTGAGAAAATTACACCCCTTTTTCATCAAATTCTCTCAACTAGAAACCCTAAGTTTCATCACCCAAATTCAAGAATCTCTTAAAGTTCACCATTAATTCTCCGAATTGAGTCAAGATTCCAAGTTCATATTTCAAGAACTCCAAGAACCCTTATTCAAGAGTGCAAATATCATCTCATAAGCAAGTTGTTCATCCAAGTTTATCGTCCAAAGTATGTGGGCTTTCAACAAGGACAATCCTTTCGTCCTTGTGCCCAAAACTTATTTTAAATATATAAACTACTGAATTTTATATGATTTTTCATGATATTGAAGTTAGAGTTTACCCCCAATTTATATTGTTTGGAGATTATGAGTTTACAAGTGATTGGATATTGAATTGCATGACTATTTTCATGTATTGATGCGCACAATGAAATTTTCCAGATTTTCCAACTTGAGTTTAAGCATGATATTGAGATTCTTGATCTTATTATTTTGATATTGTTGAAGTATGTTCAAAAAATATATTGAGTCTGCCGTTTTGCTATGATTTTGAATGTTTATACATGAGTTCTAAATTGGGATTTCATACCCATTATTACTATTCATAAGATTATGAGTTTTGAGAGATTTTGAAGATAAGTTTCATGTCCATTCTCATATTTTCATGCCCATGACATAAATTTTTAGATTTTGAGTTAAATTACTATTGAGTTCGTTAACAAGCATGATTACTATGAATTTACATGAGTTGAATTCATGGGTTATTAGGCCCTAATTTGAGTATTGATATTTCAAGAACTTGTGCTTTTAAGGACCCTGAGATTAGCATATTTTGAGTTGTATAAAATAGTATTTTATCTTCAGATCCTCATATGAGTTTTGAAATCCACTTCACAGAGTTATTCATATAATGATTGAGTGCATAATTGGTTTCCTAATAAACCCTTCTATGAGTTTTACTATGGATTTCCATGAGATGAGCGTAGCTAATAAAGGGAGTAGTATTTAGCATTGAGTTGGGTAAGTTACTACGGTTTCATACCCAAGAACTACGTGCCACCATAGGATTGAGGCATTTAGGCATGAAACCGAGATATATGATCACTTCGTTGAGGTTATACTCCCTGGCAAGAGTACGACACCTCTCCCCAACGTGAGGTTTCTTCCTTAGAAGGACAAAACGTTGGACTCCATGTACCTCGCATGGTTTATGTCGGTTAAGAGAACCTCTCTTAAGAGAAGTTATTTCCTCTAATAGAAAGATTTTCATAGTAGTTTCTTAAAGTATTTTCCCTTATAGATAAGTTATTTTTTTCTACTAATAAAGAAGAGTTTTAAAAGTGATTTGCCTAAAGATTTTAGATACTAAGTGTAAAGGATCAGAAGCTTATTCAGATGTTGTTTTACTTGAGCTTTTAGTTTCAAAGTTACAGTCTTAGATTTCAGATTCAGAGGTGAGCTCTTAACCACTTATTCTATATGATTTAAGAAGGGAATAGAAATACAGATTTCAGAACTAAGTGTGATGGCTCACAAGTTTTCTATTATATGCTTTACTCTTCATGACTTATGATATTCAAATTTCATATTTCTCAAGCTGGGTGAGTCATTTAAATTTGGCATGCATTCTTTATAAATGATGATCATGAGATATGTTTTACTTATACACTGCACCCCCATATACTCAGTACATCCTCAAAGTACTGAACCACATATATGTCTGTGTGCTACATTGTCTCATAATGTAGGTTCAAGACTTAGTATGCACATTTAGATTCAGACAGTTGCAGATTCCAGCCAGTAAGATGATGAGTCCTCCTACCTCGGGGACTTCAGTTAGATTTATTTATGTTTTTCATTTTCTTATTCATATATTTTGATTTACGATAATTGGAGTAGCTTCCCAACTATTTATAGTCAGTATTAGTAGAGGCTTCATAGGCAGCCAGTAGAGTTAATGTGTTCAGTTTTAGTTTTCTTTGTAAAAGCAGAGTTGAAATCATGTGAATTCAGTTTTCTATTGATCAGATTCAGAAATGAGATATTTTCTGCTAATTTTGTATAGATTCATGCATTTTATTCAGTTGCTTATGAGTTATGCTAGAAGAAGGGTTAGCTTAGGGTCACTTGTGACCCTAAGCACTGTGTGACATCTCGGGACTCATTTTTGGGGTGTTACAAACTTGGTATCAGAGAAGGTTTCAAGTGTTCTAGAGTGTCTATGAAGCTGTGTCGAGTAGAGTCATGTGGAATTGTACAAAGACGTCTGTACTTTTCTTCGAGAGGCTTCAAGGCATTTAGGAAATGTTTCCATTCTTTGAAGTCTCAGATCGTTCCATAAAAAATGTTCTCTAAGAAGCTTATACAGATTCTCATCTTTCTCTATCCAGACCATCTCTACCTTATTTCCGAGATATCAGAAACAATCAAGCTTAAATCTTTACAAATAGTGCTTTCTCAAACAGTCTCCACAGAAAATTAGGGGACCATAAGCGAGCTAGATAGTATCCCATCAATTCTTTTATGTTCCAGAGTTTGAAGGGCCTTATTCATGTTCATAAAAATTTTACACTAAGCCCAAGTCAGATGTGCTTTCAAATTCCTCCTCAGAATCCATATTGATAATCTATACTTCCCCATCCATGTACAACTCTTAAGGTAATATGATTGGCAAGTTCCAATTTCCTCCCCTGATAATGCTCTCAGACTTATTAGCAATAAGTTTTAAAAGTCTCATAAAGTGGCTTTAAAGGAGCCTTCTAGTTTGTGATAAGCCCCTCAAGTTTAAAGTTATGTCCTTATTCTTATGAGTTGTTCAGTTAAGACAGAGAAAGATATGTATTCTTAGATCATTGAATTTTGTGTGTCAAGTTTCTATATCTTGTAGTATGTAAATTTGTTATCATTGTGTTTTTGAAAAATCAAAGTCTAGTGGAAGTCGTGTGGGGCTCTTTTGATTCACTAACATAGTTGCTTTATTATTCATCTCATTGTCCCATTTAAAACATAAAATCAAAGTCTAATGAAGCTGTGTGAGGCCTATTTTTATTCACTAGCAATTTGTTGTGCATCTTGTTGTTCTTGTATTAGTTAGAAGTGTGGGTTTAGAGGTGTAGTAACAAAAAGGATGGCAAGGGCAATGTATTGAATATATATATATGTGTGTCTGTGTGTAGCTGAATTTTTGTGCATGATTGGGCTAGTAATGAAGTGATATGTCCTTGTTTGTTGGTTAGTAAAAGGTAAAGAAGGAGTTATTAGTTAAGGAGAATTGTTGTTTGCTTGAAGTATGAAAAGTCATTGATGATAATTGTTGTGTTAGATAAGTATAGGTTATTGATAAAAGTACTTGGTGGTTAAGCGTTGTTCCCTTAAGGTTACAGAAAAAAGTTTAGCTGAAATTTATAGAGCTATGAAAGTAAGTTAGGTATGAAGATGGGTAAACCGTAATGATATGAAAAAGGAGGATGTGTTTATGTATTGTGAATAAGATAGGCCATACGATGATGATCGGTTATTGTTGTTATGGGGTTCTAGCGGACTAGTGTTCTTGATGTCTTGTTTTATAACTTCCAAGTGAGAATAGTATGTAAGTTTAGGTGGAAATCATGTTTAGCACTAGGCATTAAGTTTGAAAAATGGATGGTCATCAAGGTGGATGTAATTAGTTTCTTGGTTAGTGATGCTAGTGGTATGGAAGTGATCTAGTAGGCTTGAACAATGTATGGAAGAGATTAAGTTTAGTTATTCATAATTTAGTATGATGTTGCAGGTATAATGTAGGGGTGTGCCCAAGATGATATAGGGCTTTATTATTATGGAAGTTATTAAGTGTTGTGTGGTTAGTAGTACCCTTGAATGGATAAGTATGAGTGAGGCTATATGGTATGTAATGTTCTTGTCAGTTAACTTATGAGTTATAGGGTGATGATGTTGGGTGTGCTAGTGTAAGATTAGAGATGTGACATTAGTAAACTACGAAGGAAGTTAGCATGGTTTAGCAAAGGTTTAAATATATCCATGTTAAGTGATAGAATCTAAGTTTGTGAGTGTTTAAGTTGTTACATGATGATACAGTCCTTCAGGGTAAATTTAGTTTTATGGGTATTGATTACATCCCAGACTCTAGAGTAATGTGATTGCAGTTTAGATTAGAAGCTTATATAGTGGTTCATAGATTTAGAGTGATGGTTTAAAGCTAAGGGAGAGATGATAGAATGAGTAACCAAGACAGACTCCCGGATTTTAGTAGTGATGCTAGAATGTTATAGAACATCAGAAAGTAAGATTGAGGCCAAGTCATTGATATATGTCATGGTTAGTTGAGGCTTTATGTATTGTATTTTGGAAGATTGTTATATGTTGTAATTCTATGAGTCTAGAGGAATATTGAGGTGAACTTTTGTGTATGACTTGATTTGTTAAGAATAGTTTATGAGTGTTTTCCTAAGAATTGAATATTGTATGGAAGTTGTTCTTGATAGAGGTTTGTTCTTAATAGAAAGATGCTCTTACGATCATTTATTTAGAGGTGCATATGGGGCTATGAAGATAGGCTTGAATGCCGTGTTCATATAAATACAGAGGGATGTATTGAACGTTAGGGAATGTCTATTACTCGGTGGATTGTAATTGTTGGAGTGGTAATGAGAGTTATTCTTGAGATAAAAAGCTATGAAAAATATAGATATGTGCGAATTCATGATTCAGACTGGTACTGTGTTATGGTGTTATGTGTGATACCTTGTGATTTCGAGCCAGGCTTGATCATGGTGAAAGAGTTTAGTTCAGTTAGACTCTAGTAGATAGATTTGTCGATACTTTGTGAGAATTGTAAGCTGAGTCAGTGAGTATGGTGTTTAAGGGGAAAGTTTAGTTGAATGCGTATTTTAAATGTGTGGCTAAGTTTTAAAGTGATAAGTTCCATTGCTTGAGACCTAGTACTTCTGTCCTTACTTATGATTCATAGGTTTATATTTCATGCTTATATTTAAAGCAATGTTGTACTTCCTTATTTTGAGGTCTTTTTCAGATCATACCTAGAGCCCTTTACTCCCTAATGGACATAGAAATTCTTATATAGGCATTGAAGAAATATGCTATTTAGGTGTGAGCATTAAACATGATTCATTTCGGGCAACCAGAAATCCAGTTTAGCAGTCAGATAGATCTCTATATCTTCTTTTACATCTTTTGATTTGGTCTAGTCTCACTACCTAAAATTTCATGAGTATGGCCATTTCAAGAGATACTTTGTTCGCATCTAAGTAAATTGTGAAATTCAGCTCTGTAAATGCATCATGCATCAGTTTCAGATTTAGATATTGAGTCATGTTTAAGTTCATAAGTATCTTGTATATCATCTTAGTCTTTTACTAGTACTTCGACCAGATCAGTATCATTCAGGGATGAACGATCCCAAGGAGGGGGTGCTGTCATACCCTGAGTTTTCATGTCATAAACCTCTCATATCTTCTCCATGATCTCAAATCCATCCGAAGGTGATAGTCTTCCTTCATTAAGTTCTTTTCAAGGCTACGATTTAGCCATATAGCTATTTTCAAGTAAGTTGATGCACTCGCAGATTAATTCAATAGCTCACTATGTTGAGATTCAGTCATACATTTTATTTCAGTTTTTCATAATAAATTATAGCCTCAGATTCTTTAGTATTTTCAGCCTAACCATCCATATTCGAGGACGAATGTTCCCAAGGGGGAGATAATGTAATACCCCATATCTTTCCTAGATTAATTTCGTCCCTAGAATGCTAAAGATTATCTTCAAGAATCAGTAACATTTATTTCATATGGAGTTTTCTAGATTTAGACCCCCCATTGTGTGGGAAATTGAATAAGCTTTCAATCAATATCAAATTCATCCAAATCCGACACTTAGTGAAGAAGTTAGAGCATTTTTAGTATTGCAATATCCCACCTGCAGTGAGTGCCAAAATGGCAATCGTCACATTTCAGTGGACCTCCGCGATATTGGCGCATCGCGAAGAGGTCCAAATTCTCAATTGTTAATTTCCAGTGGCTTAACGTAAATTCACCGCGTCACAGTAAAGGTGTAATTGTGATACTCTTGATCCATAATTCGAATTTTTGTGTCATGACTTTAATCCCAAGTATGTGAAGTCCTTATTAGGTGAATAATGTCATAGAAGTCACTTAGAGCCAAGTTGAGCTAAGGACAATAGATTTGACCAAAATTTGGCATTCAATACTACAAGGGTGTACTTTAAATGTATATAATATTTTATATACTTGGAATTTTCCATCCCAAGACCCACCAAATTTTAGATACTTGAATTAGCTTTCCAACGATACCAATTTAGCAAAAATTCGTTACCCGAGTCAAAAGTTATGACATTTTTAGTTTGAGACAGTGAGCTACCGCGATGGTAGCGTGTCGCGCTAAAGGGCAAAATCGGGATGCGGGTTACGAATTTCTGCTTATGGAGGGGCAATGGCCAGGTCGTAAAAACAGAGGATTAAGGGTGATATTGAACAAATTACAACCCTTTTCATCAAATTTTCTCAACTAGAAACCCTAAGTTTCATCACCTAAATTCAAGAATCTCCTAAAGTTCACCATTAATTCTCCAATTGAGTAAAGATTCCAAGTTCATATTTCAAGAACTCCAAGAACCCTCATTCAAAAGTACAAATATCATCTCAGAAGCAAGTTGTTCATCCAAGTTTATCGTCCAAAGTATGGGGGGTTTCAACAAGGACAATCTTTTCGTCCTTGTGCCCAAAACTTATTTTAAATTTATAAACTACTGAATTTCTTGTGATTTTTCAAGATATTGAAGTTAGGGTTTACCCCCAATTTATATTGTTTGAAGATTATGAGTTTACAAGTGATTGCATATTGAATTACATGACTATTTTTATGTATTGATGTGTGCAATGAAATTTTCCAGATTTTCCAACTTGAGTTTAAGCATGATATTGAGATTCTTGATCTTAATATTTTGATATTGTTGAAGTATGTACAAGAAGCATATTTAGTCTGACGTTTTTCTATGATTTTGAATGTTTATACATGAGTTCTAAATTGAAATTTCATACCCATTATTACTATTCACAAGATTATGAGTTTTGAGAGATTTTGAAGATAAGTTTCATGTCCATTCTCATATTTTCATGCCCGTGACAGAAATTTTCAGATTTTGAGTTAAATTACTATTGAGTTCGTTAACAAGCATGATGACTATGAATTTACATGAGTTGAATGCATGGGTTATTAGGCCATAATTTGAGTATTGATATTTCAAGAACTTGTGCTTTTAAGAACCCTTAGATTAGCATATTTTGAGTTGTATAAAATAGTATTTGATCTTTGAATCCTCATATGAGTTTTGAAATCTATTTCACAGAGTTATTCATATAATGATTGAGTGTATAACTGGTTTCCTAATAAACCCTTATGCGAGTTTTAATGTTTATTTTCATGAGATGTAGCTAATAAAGGGAGTGGTACTTACCACCGAGTTGGGTAAGTTACTACGGTTTCATACCCTAAAACTATGTGCCACCGTAGGATTGAGAGTTTTGGGCCTAAGGCCAAGATAAGTGATCACTGAGTGGAGGTTATACTCCCTAGAAAGAGTATGACGCCTCTCCCAAATGTGAGGTTTCTTCCTTAGGAGGACAAATCGTTTGACTCAATGTAGCTCACACGGTTTATGTTCGTTAAGAGAACCTCTCTTAAGAGAAGTTATTTTCCCTAATAGTAAGATTTTCAGAGTAGTTTATTAAAGTATTTCCCTTACAAATAAGTTATTTCTTTTCTACTAGTAAAGAAGAGTTTTAAAAGTAATTTCCCTAAAGATTTTAGATACTAAGTGTAAAGGCTCACAAGCTTATTCAGATGTTGTTTTACTTGAGATTTTAGTTTCAAAGTTAGAGTCTTAGCTTTCAGATTCAGAGGTAAGCTCTTTACCACTTAGTCTATATGATTTGAGAAGGGAATTGAACTATAGATTTCAGAACTAAGTGAAATGACTCACGAGTTTTCTATCATATGCTTTACTCTTCATGATTTATGATATTCAAATTTAATATATCTCAATCTAGGTGAGTCATTTACATTTAGCATACATTGTTTATAAATGATAATCACGAGATATGTTTTACTTATGCACTACACCCCCATATACTCGGTACATCCTCAAAGTACTAATCCACATATATGTCTATGTGCTACATTATCTCATAATGTAGGTACAAGACTTAGTATGCACATTTAGATTCAGACAGTTGTATATTTCAGCCAGCAAGATGATGAGTCCTCCGACCCCAAGGACTTCAATTAGATTTATTTATGTTGTTCATTTTCTTATTCATATATATTGATTTGCGATAGTTGGAGAGCTTCCCAACTATTTATAGTCAGTATTAGTAGAAGCTTCATAGACAGTCAGTAGATTTAATGTGTTCAGTTTTAGTTTTCTTTGTAAAAGCAGAGTTGAAATCATGTGAATTCAGTTTTGTATTGAAAAGAGTTATTTTCCGCTGATTTTGTACAGATTCATTCATTTTATTTAGTTGCTTATGATTTATGCAAAAAGAATGGTTATCTTGGGGTCACTTGTGACCCTAAGCACCGTGTGACGTCTCGGGACTAATTTTTGGGGCGTTACAGATTATGGTATCATGCTAGTTTTAGAATGGGAATTAGGTCTTGGAGGTACATTTAGTATGATTTGGATCTTTTAGAATATTAAAGAACTGTGACTAGGTATAATTAACCTAATTACTCATTCTTTAGGTAGAATTGCTATCTTAGGACTAAAATTTTGCTTTTTTAAGAACTAATAGTGAAAATACATACTTTAGACTAGTTCAGGATAGAATTTACCTCGGAACGTATTTTGGAGTTAGAAGTTGGCCCTTTGGCCCACCATAGGCAAAGATTGCTATTAGTTCCCTATAGACTCAATAGGCCTTGCACAGTACTTTAATAACATTCTCTAGCCAAGGAGGTTTAGATGCATGATACTTTATTCAAGATTGATACTTGGGAGATGATACTAGTTTCGATTCTAGTCCGAGATTTATTACCTTAAGACCAGACTTATTTTAGCATTATTCATGATATGTGTTCTGGTTTAAGTCTGATAAATAATTATATGAGTTCCGATTGAAATCCGACATTGAGAGGTTAATTATGACGGTTAAATAACCAATTTGAGTCTGGTGTTTGATAGTAAAACATGATATACAATTATGGTTTGAGATATGAATTCTTAGTGTAATTATTCTTACACTTTTCCTAGATTGTAACCTCCAGGATCTGGAGCCTCATGTTGGGTTATTTACTTTTTCACACTATTGTCACCCAAAACTAACCTTTAAAAGAAGTATGTCCCGGTCGATGCCAATTATAGTTACCCAACTAGGTTGGGTTCAAACCCATAGGGAAGATGTAGAATAGTTGCTTAAATTGATATAATTCATGGGCAGTGCAGAAAAGTAAATGGGGGATTTTGAAAGAAATCATTGAGTAGTAACCGAACCTGAGTGCTTTGAGCTGTAAACGACAGAAGAGGAACATTAGGACTCTGTTCCCCCTGGATTCTTAATTCCACAAGATTTTTGCATTCAACCCACCTATTCTGTTGCTCTACATGTAAAGCCAACAAGCTATTTATTACCAACAGTCTTATGAACATGTTGATAAATCTCACCCTTTACCTAGTAAGACTTAGGGTGTCGCCTTATTGCTCCTTGTCTATGACTTCAGTTCAATTCTCACCTTTTGAGTCTCAAGTTGATTAGATAAGATGGCGGAATAATAATTATGGAAGTGAATCTCAAATTTCAGTCTTAATCCTATTTTCCCAATCATAAACTACCTTGTGAGGACGTTTATGAATACATGCTATCCCCAAGCTTCTGCAGCAGCTCTGAGGTAAATTATGCTGAAGAAGATTAAGATACATTCAGTTTACTTTAGAATAGATGAATCTCCCACTTTCCTTGCGTAGTTAATCCACCAGGGTTCCCACAACCCTAGTTAGAAAAGTTAGACTCTCATGTTCATGTAATAATCCATGATAATCAATAAAGAAACCATGTAATTAGTTGCACAATGATGAGAAAAATAAAATCTGGAATCTGTTATTGAGTGAAAAACAAATATCTTAAGAACAAATTATCAATGGTGAAAATAATGTAAAAGTATGTAAAAGAATATCAAAGTGTGTAACCTAATAAAAAATAAAAACCCTAGGGTATTTATAGTGTCTCAAAAATACTCAGAAATCCTAATAAAATTGGGAAATGTAAAGTTAAGTTGGCATATGGTACGACTCACTCATCCACTCGTATGCTGAGCATACGAGTCGTATCATTCCTCTCGTATCCATTCTAGTGTCTGGTCTCCCAAGCCTTTAACTTTCTATTCTTCATACAACTTCTTCGCATGAGTTATACCTTTACCATACGACTCGTGTCCCTCACTCGTATCCACCTGGGACTTATGTATTTCCATGTTTTGAACACTTGTATCCCCATACAAGTCGTACTTAGATTTTTGACTCATATACTTTAGAGACTTCAACTTTTTATGGTAGCTTTAGATTCAGTTATTCTTATGACTTCTCCATATGGCTCATATCCATGCTTATGACTAAGATGCTTGAGTTGTATCTTCTCAACACTTTATTTGTATTCTGCTTCTTAGTTTCTGTTGTTCATACGAGTCATCCTCCATGTCGTGTGATGTGTTGACGACTCATGTGAAAACTCATACCTTGCTGTGACTTGGTATTTTCAGGTCATTTTCTTCCCTTTTCATCCCAACACTCTAGAAGTCCTATTTTACCTATAATAAACATAAAAGTTCATTATATCCACTAAAACAACCTAAGTGTATGCATAAATTCATGGTTTTAAACATCAAAAGTGTTTTCTTTCCATGACACATCAACACCCCCAACTTAGACTTTTGTGTGTCCTTAGGAAAATAAAACCAAAAACTATTCCAGGACATAGAAATGATGCTTAAACAAGAAGATATTAAGCTCCCCATGGAAGTGATTTTGTACTCAATTTTTAACCATGTTAATCCCTACCTAGTTTTATATTTTCAAAACTCAAACTTTGTATAGCGATTTAGCACATCGAGGAACACGAGTGAATCCGTTAGCAATAGACAATTGAGTATTAACACAATTACATTTACCAAAAAATCTAGTAACCTAGCAACAAAACCCGTGTGCACTCACTGTCAAAGAAATCTCTTTCACTTAGCTAAGATTACTCAATTAATTTAGGGATATGACAAACAACGCTCTCGCTCACAAAGAAGTATCACCAGTGTATACAGAATACCATATGCTTTCCCTTATGCTCTCTTTTTAAGCTTTCAAACAGTCAAAGTAGGATCAATGCAGGACTTTATTCGTCTTGTAATGTAGGCTTGGGGATGGTAAGATATCCTTTTAGAATTTATTTAGGGACTACATCTCCTTGACACTACGCTTTCTTCAGGGTCCACTTTTTCTTTAATTTATTTCTACTCTTGTTTTTCCCTTTTTATTTTGACTCATTCAGATTGTGCCAGGTACGGTTTTCTCACTTTATTTTTCTTTTTGTTTCCATTGCAATTTTTCTTCTTTTTTTGTTTTCTTCTTTTTTTACCATACCTGCCTTTTTTTACATTTTACTTTATAATGCCCCGAATCTAGTACCCAAAATGCTACACGGTGCTCATGACTTCGAAGGACCACAAGCTAACGCATGATTGATATCTATACCTGAACACTATAAAATATACTATATAAATGCAAAAATAAAGGCTGAAAGGCCATAAGGTTCAAAATTGTAACACAACTAATAAAAATATAACATCTAGATGGGGTATGAAAAATCCAAAACAACTGAAATAACTGTCTGAACATGATATTCCATAAAGCCTCTAACTGACTAAACAGTCTGAATTAAGAGTTGATGGGACATATCCCCAAATGACTCCAACGAATATATTAATTAATGAGATAATAAAGTAATGGTTATGTACTCAAAGGATAAGGTTTCACTGCTAACTCTGACTACTGAGACTGAAATGCTGCTGATGCTATGGAGCTCATGCTTCTGAACCTATGGTATAAAACACCATAGCACAAATGCATCAGTACATTTGAATGTACTGGTATGCATGTGAGGTAGGCTGAATCCAAAGGGTTCACATGCATTAACTATACTAACTGACTGGGTAACATGAATGTGAGAATACATGCATGAATACATAATAACTGTAACTGAGTTCGTGACAACATGATTACTGAACCTGAGTACTAATAACATGAGATACTGATAACTGTATAACTGAAAAACTGATACTGAGCGACTGTATCTAATAGTATAGATTCTGATAAAACTAGATGAGTTCCATATTATTCTAAGTTTATTGTATCTGAAAGTCCTGAATTCTATAGAACTATCTAAGTTCTATTACTGAGACTGAATGACTGTATCTGACTGTCCTGATTCTATAACTAAAACTGTGGGAAGTAGTTATCTAACTGACATGCCCCTAACACACCATTGGCTGAGTTGGGATCTAATCTATAAACCCAATTAGAAGGGTGTTAATACCGCGCCACCGCTAAAGACAAGCTGTGAGTGACCCTCTCTCACAGTATCCCCAAAAAAGAATGGTGGGGCCCTTATCTGACAGTGCTTATCCACTTTATGAACCCTCATCTAATTGTGTTGATGTCTCGACCTATGATGGCTTTACAGTTCTGGAATGCAAGGATGACTTCTAAGAATCACACCCTCATCTGATAGTATGTGTTCCCATCCTTGGGTTCACTCAGTGCTAATCCCTACTCCCATCTTAATAGACACTAAACATGGATTACTGAACTGAACAGGACTAAATTAACTGAGTTCTATTGGTTGACGGAATAGTACTGAGATAACTGTATTACTGAGCTTTCCTGAGGCACATGACTGATTGGTTTCTATGGATCGTGTCTTTATTGAGGATATCGTGAAATCATGACACTAACTCTAGGCACACAGCTATATTTTTTGGGTACAAGTACCCCCAGGACTCGATGGAAAGAAATTGACAAATTCATGACTTTCTTGAATACATGACCAACATCACAATCCTCAATTCATTTATTAAGGCATTTCATCAAACATTTGACATGCATAAACTTGTACATAAATGGGGATTTAATATTATCATACTAGTATGGAACTTTTCATTCACATAGTCATTTATTCAAACACATGGGGAGCATGCTTTGGTTATACAATCATCAACACATCTAATAATCATGGATACATCAATCAACTTGTAATTTAAAAGGGGGTTTATCATGATTTTTATGCAAATCTTCATATACTAGGGTCGACCATTGAAATATGTAATTTAAAACATGAATCAAAACCCCACAACATAATGGACATGAATTTCAATTCAATTTAAATCATGAGCATTCATCAATACCCAAATCTTGGATTTTTGAAAGAGATTCTTGAGCTTCATGGGTGAAAGGGACCCATGAATCAACACATGACATTCGTTGATTGTGAGTTTCTTAAAGTTCTTGGACTTGAAGAACTTGAATTTCTTGATTTCTTAAATAAGGCTTTGGATCTTGTTCTTGGGTATTATCTTTGAGAGAAAACCCTAATTTGATGTTGTGAATAAATAATGAATTTATGAGCCTTGGTCTGATATAATTAGGGGTTAAAACGGGTGGAAAAAGACCAAAATACCCTTTAAAAATGACTTAAAATTCTCTGAACGAGACCTACAATAGCTTGTGCGATGGTCCTTTGCTGGGTCGACGGTCCATCATTTTGACCGTCGTATGTTGACCAAAAAAAGACTCACTGCCTTATAGCGATGCCTTGGGCGACGGTCCATCGCATGTTCGACGGACCATCAACCTGGACGTCGCACCTTATTCAAAAGGTTGACTCACTGCCTTGGCTGCGATGATCTAGGTGATCGTCCGTCGCTAGATCGATGGTTTTTCAACCTGGCCGTCACACCTGGGCGATTCTGACAGCTCTGAGTAAAAAATCCATAACTTTTTACTCTGATACCGGATTTGGATGAAATTGGTATCGTTGGAAAGATAGTTCAATTTTTTATATGATAAAAAGTGAAAATTTTAAAAATTCTGCTTGTACAAAAAAATGGATTCATATTTCAAAGTAAGTTTCTAATATTCTTGGGATGATTTCAAGCTAGGTAGAAGTACGGGGTATTACATTCATCTACACGACTTTTCTTTATATTCATTTTCTCTAATGCACCACTATAATAGCCACCCTCAACTTAGGCATTTTGTTTGAGTGAAGGTTCACAATGTATAAGGAGGACCAGTGCCAAAACAAGTTTATTGTAAGGTAAACGGGAAGGTGAAATTGTTGTAATTACAGAAAAGGATCAATTTAGCTCAAACATTTTGATCAACGAGATTCATTCTGATTTGGTTGGGCATTTAGGCTCAAGTGGGATTTCAATAAAAAGGGCCTATGGTCATCTCCTACTTGAATATCCTTGACCTAGGTAAAAGAAACCGAGAAAGTTCTAGACTTCTTTCCACCGAGAACTCGGTAATACCTCACACACTCATACAAGGTTACTTTACTAAGTACTACCTATCCAGTTATGTAACTTCTTTCCACTAATTTTTCTATCCCTAATCCTAATGCCATTATAATAGTCACAATAGTCTCCCACATACAGATATCACACAGTTAATAAAAATTTAGGAGGGGTCTTAAATTTCAGCACAATTTCATCAAACACAAATACTGCTTAATCATTTGAAATCCACAAATGTTTCCAAACTCCTAAGACAATTAAATTTAAAATCAATTCAAAAGTCACAATTCATAACAAACACTTTTCAAAATCACTAAAAATCAGAAAAAAAAATAATTTTCTACCATAGGTCCTGGTTTTTTCCCTATTTTAGCTGTCAACATTGAACCTGGAAGTCATAACAAAATTTTAGCTACTTAAATTTTTCAGCTAATACCAGATATTCGGCATCAGATATAACCCTACCCTATGTGAAAATCCTTGCACTGTCCCCAGTACTAAAAAAATAAATATAAAGTAAGGATAAAAGGTCATACTTGGGAACTTAAGTGCTGGCTCAATAACATCAGCACATGGGCACTCAGGCCGGGTCCCACTTTCCTCATCAATCATCCCATCAAATGTGACTGAATTAGCAACAGTACTCAGGGGCATAACACCGTCCCTCTCAGTATAAAAATTGGTGGTCTCAAACCACTGGCTCCAACAACCATCTCATGGACCCGTGTACATCGATCCAACTCATCCTTTATGTTGTCTACCTTGGCATTTTTTTCAGCCTCCTTCTCTTCATACCTTTTCCTTTTTCTTAATCTCTTCTCTTCTCGAGTCTTCTCAGCTGGCACTTCTACTGGGTCCAAAATAGCCCAAATATTATCAATATTAACTTTGGGCACTACTGTCTCAATCATGTGCTTCGGAATCACCGATCTATCATACATCTTTGATACCATCCATTTTATTTCAGCAACCTCAGCATTAATCTCAGTAATATCTGGTGTCTGCCCACTATCCAACTGTCGAGTAATCCTCTACTCAAGGGCATCAAGTCTTCCTTGGACCCATCTTTCCAGGCTTGCCATTTATACATCAACCCAGGGCTTCATGCCCCCTTCCATGGGGTTGACCTTGACTTCCAGTGTTCCTAATATCAATATTGCCTCGATCATCATGGCCTATTAAATAATCATCAAACCAGCAGGCATACCTCTCAGGCGGTGTGGTACATACTGCGCTAGATGTACCTACTGCATCCGTGGTTTGTGTAATCTCAGCCTATCTACTAACCCCAGTAATATAGACAATATCAGCTATATTTAGTTTCTCACTCTACCTAAAAATATCGACTACAATATCAGTGGCACGTCTCACCTATCTGGTCAATGGGTTGGCTGCATCTTGTGTCACTCCAATATCAGTAATGTTGGTGGCCTAGATCATCCCATCCACCCCTGGGATCTCCTATACCTCTTTAGCCAAACAAAGTTACATGATCATATATCGATACGCCAACAGTGACTTTTCTCCTCCTACAACTTGATCTATTATCTCCTGAGCTAGAAAATGCCCGATATTAAATGCATATCCACCTATAAGGCCTGCTATCATATTTTCCTGAATTGGGATCAACACATTATCTTCTATGGTGAAAGAAAGTTTTTGTAGGTCTAATGTCCACAACGCCTTAGCCTTGAACGTTTGTGTATTCTTTTTAATTTTATGAGAGACCACCCCGAGGCCTCTGATAACCCATATAACATTCTCTCTATTTAATTCTATCCTCTCCGCAATCCACTAAAAGAAACCCATCTACTCCTCCAAACTTATTTGTTTATGAGTAACTTTTCTTATATCCTCTAACCGATAGTCCATCTCCTCTATGTTGATCAGAGGTTGATAATCCAATCCGTACAAAAATCGACCAATGGTGCATGAGGAAATGTCTACCCAAACTCCCCGAATAGTCTACATGGGGACAGGATCATGACTTTTCCACAATTGATCTGGTGGATTCTATCTTTTAAGCTCGCCTTTATATGCCACATAGAACTCGTGTACAAGCACCTCACTATATTTTTTACGTGTTTTTGTAATCTACTCAAATCCATACTTCGTGAATCGCTCCTCGAATCTGGGTAACTCCATCATCCCAATAGTTCTCAACCTATGCTCTAAATATAAAACTCAGTAAATCTTTCCAATCAAGAGTCTGCATAGTCCGTTCGTAAACATCTCCTCCATACTAAGGTACCCTCTTCATTCAACGATGGGCATCGAAGAAGTGGTAAGTGAAAGTAGGGGGTCTTGTCTATTTATTGGTGTAGCATCGACCTCTTCTATACCTTTATCATTCTTAAAACCCTCTTCTTTAGAACTAGACTCCACATCATCTAATGGTAGAGGTGTATAAGAAGGGGAAATAGTTAGGTTCTTTCTCCTTGAACCCCGTAGAGCTCTGTCCTCCAGAGATCCTATCTTCTTTCTATTGGATCCCTTTTGTGCCATTTGTTCAACCTTTCTATTTTGTGTGAAGTTGTATAATTCACCATTATTGGTGGAAAATTTAGTGGCTTTAGAATTAAACGATTATTCTTTCTTGTTTCTCTTTTTGGCCACCTGTTTGGGCAAAGATGCATTTTTTAGAGACAATGTACCTGCAAGTACACCTTTATTAGTAAGTAAATAAATAAAAGAAAGTAAAAGAGGAAAGTAAATTTTCAATGTGCATCTACTGTTGAGGGAACGAGTAGAGGGTACTAGTCATATGGACTGGGTATGACTCGTATGACCAAGTCATATGATACTCCTGTATTCATGGGTATTCACTGGCTTGTATACGAGTCCTCTTAAATATTTGTAAGCTAAGGTATGACTCACTAAGAACACTCATAAGCATGCCAAAAATATATTTCAAAAGTATAAATACTCCTAGGTCAGTACGATTTAGGTGTATGAGTCGTATGGTTTAGGTACGACTCATTTAAGCCAGTCGTACCCAGATCAGAGAACATAAACATTAGTCAAACTTTTATACTGTCAGTAGGTACTAGTTATGTTACGATTCATTATTTATGGGTACGAGTCGTAAGATATATCGTATCAACTACAATATAGAGGTTCAACTTAAGAGTTGACTTCTAATCAAATTTCCCAAAATACCAATCTACTTTATGCAGCAATATTACACAAATTTGGCCAAAATAACACAAAATTTTCACTCCCAATTTTCATTTTCAACTCCCAATTTTCATTTTCAACTAATCTTCTATGAATGGGGTATCAAAATTTATCTCTCAAGTAAATTAAACATAAAGTAAGTTACAAACTACTCACATTTGTGGTTGAAACTATAAAGGTAAAGAGTGTGTTTGAAAACTTACTTGTTTGGTTGAATTTTTAGCTTTGGCCGATTTCTACTTTTTTCTCCTAAAACCACGCTTACTTTGAGATAGGTGAATAATCCAACCACTTTGGTAGTTAATACAAAGTTTTTTCGACTGTTTTGGTGCATTGGAATCTTGAAAATCCAGTAATAATGGTGGAGAATGAGTGTTCCAAGTATCGGGTACCCGACGGGTGACCTTCTTTTCTTTTTAAACCTTATTTTAGGCAAGGTTGACCCACAACCCTGACCTAGTAAACTTGGGTACGAGTTTTATTTATGACTCGTACCCAGGCTTACGGGTTTTATCTTTAACTCGTACATGCCTTAACTCGCATATGCCTAGAAACTTACGTGGGTTCTGGGTAGATACCACTCAATGTGATGAGTTGTACCTTGAGGGTATGACTCTTTCTGAGAATCGTATCCATTCCAAAAACATTTATCTGATTCTAAATTTCCTTCCAGGTCCTTATAACTCCTACTCATGAGTCGTACCATATAGATATGACTTGTAAAGAGTCCGTATGACCAAATTTCTCAAACTTTTCTACAATCTTTTTAGTCCTGCACATTGAACAAACACATTAGCCTATGAATAAGTACAAAAACATGAGTTTTCTCCACACAACACTTGATTTAACGTCACGGCACAACCCAATTACCTTGGTTACTTAGCCTTCACCAAGGTCCATCTCAAAAATCACATTAATATCCTTAGTGTTACCCATATAGTGCATGAATCTTTGCCCGTTCACCTTGAATGGGGATTCACTATCCCAATTCAATTCCAAAGAACCATATCAAAACACACTTAGCACAGTAAAGTGACCATACCATCTAGACTTCAACTTACCTTAAAACAAGCAAAGCCTTGAATTGTAGAGAAATTCCTGGTCACCTTTTTCGAAGATTCTTTTCTCAATTTTGCAATCATGATGCAACTTCATCTTTTCCTTGTAAAGTTCAAAATTTTCATATGCCCAAGTTTAAAATTCATCGAACTTATTCATACTCTCCATTCTTGACTTGGTTGCATCTTGCCACTCCAAATTCAGCTTTTTCCAAGCCCAAAGTGCTTTATGTTCAACTTCAATAGGCAAGTGATATGCCTTTCCATACACTAACTGATAAGTAAAGCACCAATTGAGGTCTTAAATGTTGTTTGGTAAGCCCATAATGCCTCAGATAATTTTCGTGACTAATCAGCCCTATTGGCATTTACTATCGTTGTCAAGGTGGACTTAATTTTTCTATTAGACACTTTAACTTGTCCACTAGTTTGCGGATGATAAGCTGTCGCCACCTTGTGTTTCACTCCATACTTCTCAAGCAAAATTTAGAATAGATGATTACAAAAATGTGACCCACTATCACCAATGATAGCACGTGGTGTGCCAAATTGTGAAAAAATGTGCTTTTTCAAGAATAAAGAAACACTACATGCTTCATTGTTAGGAAGCACAATTTCTTCCACACTTTTAGAAATGTAATCCACAGCCATAAGTATATACTTCATGCCAAACAAACTCCCAAAAGTACCCATGAAGTCTATACAACATACATCAAACTATTCCAATTCTAAGATATGAGTCATAAAAAGTTCATAGCGTAGAGAGATGTAACCTTGCCGTTGACATTGATCACTAGCAGAAGCAAAATCATGCGCATCTTTGTAGATTGTTGGCTAATAATATCCATATTGCAAAATTTTATGTATAGTGTGAGTTTCTCCATGATGACCCCAACTGGAAAAGAATGACAAGCCCCAAGTATACTCATCATCTCCACCTTAGGTGTGCATCTACGATTAATCCCATCCACACAAATTCTAAATATATAAGGCTCATCCTAGAAAAATTTCCTTACCGCATACATAAACTTCTTTCCCTGCTAAAAGGAAAGATCTTCCAGGATTAGATCACATGCTAGATAATTTACAAAGTCTATAAACTATGGAAATAGATCTTGGAAAGCTGCTAATATCTGCTTATCTTGAAAATTGTCATCAACATCAAGGCCATCTTTCACATTCTTTATTGCTTTCTCCTCAAGTCTATACAACTGATCCACAACTTGATTCTCAATGCCTTTTCTATCATTGACCTCAAAATCAAATTCTTTTAGTAGTAGCACCCACCTAATCAGTCTAGGCTTTGTATCCTTTTCACCATTAAGTACCATAATGTTGCATGATTAGTGTGTACAATCACCTTAGTCCCAATAAAGTAAGACCTAAACTTCTCAAAGGCATAAACCACTGCCAATATCTCTTATGCCATCACTGTGAAGATCGTTTGAGAAGGATTTAGTGCCTTGCAAGCATAGTAGATAGGATAAATGATCTTTTCTTTTCGTTGACCTAGTACAACCCCTAAGTCCAAACCACTAGTATCACATATAATCTCAAATAGCTAGGACCAGTCTTGATATTCAATGATAGGAGCAGTCATCAACTTCTCTTTCAGACACTCAAAAGCCTTCAAGCATGCTTCACTAAACTCAAATTTCACGTCTTTCTCAAGAATCCTACATAGAAGGTTGGTAATTTTGGAGAAATCCTTGATGAACTGCCTATAAAATCCAGCATGACCCAAAAACCTACAAACACCCTTTAAAGAAATTGGTGGAGGTAATTTCTCAATCACTTTGATACTTGCTATATCTACCTCAATACCCTATTTTGACCATACCTTCTTTGACCATAAAATGGATGTTTTCCCAATTAAGTTCCAAGTTAAATAATTCAGACCTTCTAATAGTATTCACTAAGTGGACTAAGAAGTCACTAAAAGAATCACCAGTGACTGAAAAATCATCCATAAACACTTCAATAATGTCTTTTACCATGTCAGAGAAAATTGACATCATACATCTCAAAAATGTGGCTGGAGCATAACATAACCCGAATGGCATACATCTGAATGCAAAGGTCCCATAAGGATATGTGAAATTTGTCTTCTTTTGATATTATGGTGCAATAATAATCTGGTGATAACCTGAATACCTATCTAGAAAAATGTACCATGTTTTACCCGCTAACCTATCTAACATTTGGTCCATGAAGGGCATGGAAAAATAGTCCTTTTGAGTCCATGCATTTAATTTTCTATAATTCGTGCATACTCTCCATCCTATGATTGGCCTCTTGGCACTAGCTCATTCTTCTAATTAGGCATAATAGTAATATCACTTTTTTTGGAACACATTGTATCAGACTGACCCACTTACTATCTTTAATAGGATACACTACACCAACATCCAACCACTTGATTATCTTTTTCTTTACCACCTTCTGCATAGGAGGATTAAGTCGGAGTTGATGCTCTATACTTCGAATATAATACGTATCAAGTTGAATTTTATGAGTACACAAACCAGGAGGAATACCCATAATATCTGTAATGGACCAATTTATGGCCCTCTTGAATCTCTGTAATGCTGATAACAAAGTTTCTACTTCTGTTTTACCCAAGTCAGCTAAAATGATTAACATCAAAGTGTTGTTGGCTTCCAAAAATTCACATCAAAATGAGAAGGGAGAGCCTTCAACTCTAAGACAGGTGGCTCCTCTATAGATGGGCGAGCAAGTGGAGTAGTTCTATTCTTCAAATCCAAATCAAGCTTCTTTGGTGCATAAGTGTGAGACCCTCTAACATAGAGTGCACATACCATCTCATCATAGTCATTGATACCGTCATTATTAAAGTTCATGATCAATGATGATAGTATTTCAAATCCCAATCTTTCTTCTATAGGAACAACAACATTAGAACTATTATCCAAAAGATTAACAGAATCAACATCATGGAGACTATATATCTCTTCATCATACACATCAATTATGGATATAACTTCCAACTCATCAGGCTTCTTCATGGCTTTGCATACATTAAATATCACGTGTTCATCATTAAGTCTCAACATAAGATGTCCCAGCTCCAAGTAAATCAATGTCCTTCCTATATCCAAGAAAGGTCTTCCCAATATAACTGGGACTTTATAATCCACTTCACGATCTAATATCAGAAAATCAATAGGAAAAATAAAAGAAGCCACCTTAACCAATACATCATATAGAATACCGACTGACTTTTTCATTGTTCTATCTACCATTACTATTCTCATGGTGGTGGGAGTTGACACCCCAACCCCAATTTATTAAATATTGTTGTTGGCATGAGGTTGATACTAGATGCCAAATCATATAGAGCACAAACAAAGTCTAAAGATCTAATGGTGAGAGGTATAGTGAAGGCACTCGGATCCTCTTTTTTCCATACCAAGGATCTAGTTGCCGTAGCAATATAGTGATGAATATTATCAACTGGCTCACAACTGAATGACCTCTTCTTGGTGATTAGATCCTTCATAAATCTTATAGTTCTTGTCATTTGCTCCAATGCCTCTACAAGTGGGATATTGGCTGATAGCTCCTTTAGCATAGAATTTTTTTTGGATACTTACCATCTTCTTGTTTCTTTTTAGCCTTTGAAGAAAAGGTGCGCGAGGTATCAGAATGGGATTAAAAACAGGCTCCTCGGTGTTACCTTTTCTTGTGTTTTACTTGCTACTACTCTCCTTATTAATAGTAATATCAATAATATTCTACTCATCAATAATGGATACAGGTGGGTTCGTAGTGGTTTTACCACTCTAAGTGGTAATAGAATGGCAATGACTATCATTCTTTGGATTTGCAATTGTGTTACTAGGAAGAGTGTCAGGTTGCCTCTGATTTAATGTAGTCGGCCTATGACCATACTGTTGGTCTAGTTGTTCAATTACTGTAGTATGTGATTCAACTTTCTGATTTAGCCCTGATAGGTCTGCCTTAATAACTTTAAGATAACTCTCTTGACTTTCTTTCCCTTTGACCAGTTTCGACAACATTGCCTTTATTCTATATTCTTAATCACGGCTACCTTGTGGAATATATTAGTGACTCTTCTCCTTATAGTTATCTTTCTACCGCCAATCACCATCTCTCCCTACTTTTATCTCTACATCTGTCATTATAATAGTTTTGACCTTTATTTCCTTACCCTTTGGTTTGGAAATCTGCCAACCTATGATCAAGATACTTTGCTTCCTCTTGAAATTCAATTTCAAAAGTTTTTGACGTAGACCCCTGTGCCGCAACTGCATTCACTTTCTCAGTACTAATTATTGTGAACTATTTGTAAGCAGTCTAATATCTGGCTAAAGCTATGAAACCACTTATGCTACTAAATCCTGACTAGCTATATATGCATTATCTACCCCAATAGCATACGTACTAGCACCACGCTCAACAACTCTAGTATGCCAACCTCTATTTGTCATCAAAATATCATCAAACATACCTTGTTCAATATCACACCATAAATGCATAAATGCACCTTTTAAAATTGCATCTGCAACTCTCAAACTGACATCGATGATATATAAAAGATTCCCAATAAATCTGATCCTCTAATTCTGTGATTAGGTACCATGCTCAACTTTTTCTTGAGTATAAACTATGCTTCATACAAGGATTTCGCAGGTAATTGTATGAAGTTATAAATCTCATGTTTCAACTTTTGCTTCCTTGCAGAAGGGAAAAATCTATCTGAAAACTATTTATGCAACTCATGCCAAGTAGTGATTGAGCCTCATAAAAGTTCCCCTAACCATGGTTATGCTTCTTCAGTCAAAGAAAATGGGAATAGCCATAGTCTCAAAGCTTCCTGATCTACCCATGGAATAACATATGATGAATAAATCCTAGTTAAATTAGCAAGATGCATGTTTGCATCATCAGTTTCTATACCAAAATACATCCTTTAGATTTAACAATTTGATCATAGCGCTGGTAATGTCAAATTTAGCATTAAGGGTAATGCAGGAGGAATAATGGCTCATGTTTTAGCAGGTTCAATATATACCATGTATTCATATTTGTCATATAGTTGAAGATACTGATAAGCAGGAATCATCTAGGCTCTACATCTTTGCACTCTTCCTTGCTACACAGGAACTGGATTGGCCTGGATAGCGCTGCATTCTAAGTTCAGGCATGCTCTTCCACCACTCTAGATTCTTCAGTCGCTGCTACTAATAATTTTTCTGCCTATCTATAAGTAAAATTTTATAGATCATATGGTGATGGAGGAGAAGGCACATTATGGGGGTCTTGAACCCTTGTCGGAACACTATCACGAACTTTTTCTGCCATTCTTATGGTGTTTAAAGAATTCTTTCTGGCTTTGAAACAAAATAAAATAAGGTATTCCCTTTTTTCTTAGTATTTGTCATACACCGGCGTATGCCAAATCAAAAATAGAAAATAAAACCAGCAAACTTCACAAAATTTAATCAACAAATTACACCATCTTCCCAGACAACGACACTAAGATTTCCTCATAAGTTTCCTCACAAGTATTCAACACATCATATGACTCGGAGGAGGACTCATATGAACAACACATACCAAGAAGCAGAAGGAATAAAATTGATGTTCATATAAGTCAGCCTCCAAGTCGAAAGATGTGTTAACGATTCATGAGGAAATTCATACTTTTCTGTGACATGGTCTTTTTAGATATTTTTCTTAAATTTTCATTCCAACACTCTAGTACATCTATTTTACCTACAATAAACACAAAATTACATCATATCTACACAAATAACCTAATTACATGTTCAAATTCATGGTTTTAAGTATCAAAAGTGACGTGTTTCCATGACACATCACACACTTTCTCACTTATAGGGTAAATTTATGTAGAGAGTTGTGCTTTTATTAATTATTATTCTAATTATTTATTTTTAGTTTTGGAGCATATTGATGAGTGGTGAATTTACCACTCATTTGCATTTAAAATTTTTACATACTACTGTGATATGAATGTATGAACGAGACAAATTTTTGATTAATTGCACTAATTCCCACATTTTGTAGGCATATAGGTTATGAGAATGAAAGATGTGGATTTGAGCTAAAAAGGATCAAAAAGGAGAAATGAAGTGCAGCCAAAAGAATAAAAGCAGAAATTAGCTTCAGTTATTGCAATCACAGTTAGAGAGTTGTGATTGCTATAAGTTAGGTTAGGTTAAAGGATTGTGATATAGGTGACCTTATCGTAGATAGGGTAGCCACGATCACAGACATGCTACTGCTATCGTGACTTAGCGGGGTTTTGCCCAAGCGAAATTCTGTTATTTTACCCAATCGACCCCAAATCCCTTATATTGGAAAAAACTTTCCCATTTGAGATATCAAACTTTGAAAAATTGAAATTTTGCAATCTTGTAACCCTACTAATTGAGGAAATTCATGTATTTGAATTTTTAAATTGAATTTGGTGAAATTGAAGTGTAATTGGGTGAATCTTCTTAATTTCCATTTTCATGGATGATTTGAATGAACCTTTTGGTGTCTTTCTTCATCTTTACATCATGAGTAGCTAAATTTACTTGTCTTGGGAATATGTTGAACGAAGGTGCAATTATGTGTGGATTTTGATATATTTGTCTAGATTCTTGTTTGTTGATGATAGGTTTCACTATTGCTTGTTTGAATTAGTTGAGGTTTGTTGGTAAAACCCCAATCTCTTGAAATCTCAAATCATCCTTGAAAGAGGAAGGTAGGTAAACTTTTGTAATCCATATCATCCTTGAAAGAGGGATGTGGGTACAAAAGCAATAGTGGACAATAATAGATGTAGCTTGCTATCTTTTACCATTTTAGAAATAAGGATGAGTAAAAAGTTAGCTATGTCTTGGGAGTCTTCCTAGAAATAGGGATGTCCAATTGAGGTATTAGGTTGTTGAAATTGACACCCTTATTAGGTACTTCAATGGGTCAACAAGTGATATTCTTGAGGTTTTGTTGACAAATTAACCTCAAGAACTTTGAACCTAGAATACCATACCATTAATGACTAGAATTTGCACCAAATTATCATGTTCCCATGCGTAAATTGCCCTTATGTAGACATAATCCCACTACCCTTCTCATATTGCATTGTTCAATCCTAAGTGTTGCCTTTAGTTTGTTGATTTGATTAAAATTTGATCAACCCTTGTTTCAAAACAACCCCTAATTTTAAATCATGTATTATGCTCAGTTTTTATTATGGGTGTCCTTTTAGTAACTATTAACACCTATATGACTATAAATCTAATTTTTCTCCTCGTGGATTTGACCTCAACATAATTTCAGCTATTTACAATGACCTTCCTCTATCAAATTGAATGGTATAAGTGAGTGTTATCAAAATAGAATCAATGCCGGAGAGTGAAATTTAGCTTTCACTTGTGTGGTGTTGATTTTTACTTAGAGCATACCCGTAGTGGTGTTTATTTATTTTGTTGTTGTTTGTTATTTTTGGGTTATTCCCATAGCGTACACGAAACTATGTGTGACAATACAAGTATTGTCCTATCCTTCTACTGTCCTCTTGATGATGAAGAGCAACTCACTGACATTGGACGTTCAAGTGCCATCCATAACCCACCTGCTAATGGGAATGGTATCTTTCATGTTACTGGTGTTATGTTACATATGCTACAAATGAAGAAACTTTTTGGGGAAAAAGCTTATAAGGACCCCCAACTTGCATTTTAAGAACTTTGTTGAACTGTCTCCACCCTTTTACATTGCACACATAACCTTACTTCATGGGATGAACTTACCATGGCCTTGCTTGACCAGTATTTCCCACCTTCTAAGATGATCCAATTTTGTGATGAAATTATTTACTTTAGGCAATTTAATGGAGATCCCTTGTATGAGGTGTGGGAAAGATTCAGCAGAAAACTCATGTAATGTCCCAACCATTAGGTCCTAGAGAAGATGCTTCTCCAAATATTCTACCGGGCTCTTGATCCTCTCAACAAAACCATGGTAGACAATGCGACAAGGGGTTCTCTTATGAATTTGAATTATCAAGAGGCTATAAATTTTCTTGAGAAAGTTACCAAGAAAAATCAGGGGTGGTATACTCGTGAAGTTAAGGTACCAAAAGGATCCTCTGCTACCTTCTGTATTGATAAAGAAAAAACAAGAGAGAGAAAGAGACAGATGAAAACATGGAAAAAATAATGACACAATTAGAGCTTTTAACTAAGCATGTAATGGGTGCACCCAAAAAAAATAGTGAATTCCATGGCATCCAAGGCCTATGATGATGAAAAATACAGGAAGCTTGATAAGGAGATTTAGTATTTGGATAATTATCTGAGAGAGTTCACGCTCAGCCTATCAAAGGCAAAGTGGGAACTAAGGTTGGATAGATCATGATCATAATCGTGATCATAATTGGAGGGACAAATACCAAGAGTATGATCATTATGTTCCCCCTCATGACTGCACAAAGAAAAGGATACAAATCCTGTTGACCCTGATAAATACAAAACCAAAGATGTTTTGGCAAGAATTTTGATGAAAGTGGAGGAAACGGAGAAGATGATCTGTTAATTGAAAGGTGACTTTTCACAAATCAACCAAAATCTTGTGTCTCACTCCACTTTGATTAAACAATTGGGATTTCAAATAGGCCAAATCTCTACCCAATTCTATGCTAGATAAAAGGGTGGCCTTCCTAGGGATACTATTATGAACCCAAAGATTGAGGCCCAAGTGTTGGAAATAGTCATTAAGAGTGAGAAGTCCCTTGGTGATCATTTGAATGAAGTTGAGGGAGAAAGTATGTGTATAAAAGAGCCCAACATTGAGCACATGAATATGAATAAAAATATTGTAGTTGTGCCAAGAGAAGAAACTCTAAAATCTCTAGAAGAAGGGGATAAAAAAGAATCAGAGGAAATTTATGAATAGGTGGTAGAGAATGATATGCCACAAAGTAATGTATTGCCTACCATTCAAACCCCTCCTCCATTTCCATAAAGGTTTAACAATAGAGGGAAGAGTGGTACATTGCAGAAATTCATGGCTAAGCTTAGCAATCTCTCTATCAATATCCTGTTGCTTGAGTTAATCCAAGCAGTTTTGGGGTATTTTATGCTTATAAAGAAATTGATGTTGAAGAAGAAGCTTGTTGAAGGTGACACCATTGAAGTAACCGATTGGTATAGATCTATCATGAGTAGTGCAATAGCGGAAAATAAGAAAGACCCCTGATCCTTTACAATTCCATTTACCATCGGGACACATGCATTTGAAAAAAAATTATGTGACCTCGGTGTGAGTATTAATCTTATGCCATTTACAATATGTCAAAGGCTTGGCTTGAGTACCACCACTATAACGTCAATGAGGCTTTTGGCGAAAGATCGGTCTATCAAGAAACCAGTTGGTGTTTTCTTTGATGTGTTGGTACAAGTGGATAAATTCATTCTTCCTGAAGATTTTGTAGTGCTCAATTGTGAGATGGATCAAGAGGTAGCTATTATCCTTGGTTGACCTTTCTTTGCAAATTCATTTTTTATTTGGAGCTTGGAGAAATGAGGTTTAGAGTTCATAATGTATAAATGCCCTTCTAGATATGCAAAATAAAGAAACAACCCATGGAGCTTCAAGTGTTGTCAGTCATAGATGTTAAGGATAAGGAAGTAAAGGATGGGTCCCTTGAGGATCCAACTTGAGAAATATGGAAGATGTCGTGCCATGATGATAACTAAGGTGATATATGATAGGGAACCCAAAAATTCCATGAAAGTGGCTCATATCCTTTGTTTTAATTTCATAGGGTAGATTTTAATTTTGTCATTTAATTAATCCATGCATTTGTGACACTATGGAGTGTGCTGAATAAATTTGAGAAGGGGAAGTGTGCAATTTTCCTATGTTAGACTGAACAGGGAAAATTGTGCCAAAATTTAGTAACAAGATGAACAGGGGAAAATAGAGGTGCAGAAATGCCCTTAATTACCATGATTGCAGGCCCTGCTTAGCGATCGTAGTCACTCGTGTGTCTGCGATCATGGACCTTTGACCGCTATCATTATTAAATAAGTTACATGACCATCTGAATCCCCAATTTCCCTCATATTCCCTTCTTAACTGTTCTCTCAAATTTTATTCATTCCTAGACAAATTTTAAGCATTCCAAAAGCATCCTTGCATTTATCTTCCATCATTCCTCTAGTAAGTTCTTTGAATTCATGCTTTAATTTTTAGAAATAGGCCATAGAATGCATGTTATATAAAAGGCCCATATTATGATTTTCATGGTTAAATGCTTGTTGAATTATACTTGTGTGGTGATTATCTATTAGAAATAGTGTGCACACATGTGGGGAAGTCTTGAGTTCCCAAATTGTGTTTGAAATTGAGTAAAATTTAGGGTGCACACCAAGTGCTCGATCAAATGCCCAGATGATTTCATAGCTAGCTGTTTTACATTCTAAGGGAATAATCGTATACCTAGTAATCTTGTTCAATGATTTTAGTGTTGATTCTTATTTTGAAACATGTTTTGGCGCAGAATTTGGGTTTTTGGACTATTGAAAATTCCAGCCTAGGCCAAAAATTTTGTGCTTTAAATTTGTGTCCAAACACCACCGAGTAACCATCCCATAAGGTTTAGTAGACAACATGGCATAGTTTGTATATGTAAATGTTGATGATTAATGATGTTGTATTGTTTTTATTTTTTCAGTATTATATCATAGAAGACTATGATTAAGTTCAATTCATTGTTCCTAAGTGCCACACTCAATACTATGGTGATTTACCTAGAATAAAGCTTTTTCTAGAGAAAGGTATATGCATGGAGAAAGTCCCAGAAAAGCTTTGGGAATTTCATGAAAGACCCATGGCCAATGGATGGTAGTGCTTCACCTGGAACCCTTACAAGGTGAATGATCAGTTGGTACAGGAATTCTTCACTAACCTTAGCATAGTATCTTTCTCATATTCGCCCATCAGAATTATCAGGATCCAAGAGAAGGAGGTGGATTATGAGAAAGAGTAAATTAATGATGTATATAGGCTCTCCAATGAAGATATGGATAACTTTGAAGTAAAAGGGTAGGAGTCAGGAAGCTGGATGGCAGAGAGGCTATGTCAGGGAAAGAAGGTATCTTTGCTGGTTACCAAGAGGAACATCTCTATTAATGACTTTAATGTCGAGTCTTGGATTTTGTTGACTATGATTTGTGGCCAGGTCTCCCTTCGTACCCATATGACAATAGTCCTAGATTTATGGGCTATGATGGTTGCTTGTATACTAGACAACATTCCTTTGAATATTGGGCAGTTTGTCGTTTCATATATGAAAATTTTCAAGAACCATAGTGGTATGGACTTCTCTTTCCCCTTTTTATTAAAGAGTTATATAGGTGAATGGGTATTGAGGAGTACCTGGCAGACACATAGGTGTACCCTGTAACCCCCATCTACCCTCTCAAAATTTTAAGTGAGGGTGTATCTAGCAAAAGCAAGAAGAGGAAGATCAACTTGGGAAAGTCGACATGTGAAGAGCCTGAGTCTTATAGGCTATCCGCAGCCAAGCCTCTTAAGGATTTTGGTGTTGATATTAAGGTAATTAGGAATCTCATATCGGTATTGACCTACCCACCACTCATATGTGTCCAGCTCTGATTATGAGAAATATTTAGAGGACCAACGGAAGTAGGGGCTACCATTTCTAGAATTGAGATGGCCTACTCATCCTTGGAAGATTCTCATAGAGAGCTTCGAGTTTCAAATGGGAAGATAGTAAAAAGGGAGAAGAAGAGATATAAATTCTTTAGCAAGATAGGGAAGGGGTAAAGGGCCTTTGGAAGGTCTTAAGACCCAAGATAGACTTCCTTCCTTTCGAGTGGAGAGTGATGATGAGGCCTCAGGGGAGTGGTCTAGTCTTCAGGATGCAGATGATAATACAAAGTCCAAGGGCGAGAGAAACTCTTGAAGTAGTTTCAGGGAGCACGCTAATCTCTCTTTATGTGTGATTATTTATGCAGTGAGGACACTGCTAGCTTTCTAGTTAGGGGTGTCTTTCTTCACATTCATTTTATTTAGGCCTGTATTATTGATATTTCTAGATATTTTGATGCTATTTTGGATGATTTTTATATTTTTTATGGGTTGTAATATTTGGGCACTCTGATATTGCCCACATTTCCATGGATTAGTATTGTTTTGTTTTTAAATTTTTACTTTATCTTTATTTTTCTTGTAATAATATCTGACGAGCATTTCCATGTGGATTGAGTAAAGACATACATAAGGAAAAACTATAGTGATTAGGTTTTGAGTCATGGATGCAGGGAAAGTCTGAGTACTCATAACAACGAAGATATAAATACAGGGGAAGTATAAGTACCCATAGCATTTTAGATTGAGGATCGCACTTATACCAATGGAAAAGTCTGAATAGCCATATGGTTTTTTGGTGTGAAAGCCGAAATGTGAGACATCGGTTTGGTTTGGTGCCGTAAAGAATAAATTGTGTGTGGTGAAAATGCAATGCAAACATCCCCCTTCATCCAAAAAAGTTTCCAAAATCAAAGGCACGGACGTGAGTGATATTGTAACAATACTTTACTTTTTTTTTGTGACTCCAAAATTTTGGCTTGTAGAAATTGGTAGATACTCTATTTTGGTCTCTAGTAGGATGGGAAATTAAACCCTTTTGAATATTTTCCATGCCATGTGTGGTGAGCATTTGTTTCTAAATATTATGCCTACTTGTACCATCTGGAACTGGCCCCATTAGTCTCTCAAGGCTAATTTTTAATATGCTTAGTTGGTGAAATAATCCCAGGACATCTTTGTGAACATAGGAACCCACTTTAGCCTAAATATCTTACCCATGGTTAGGATAGTACCCTTAGTTACCCAGTTCAAGCCATCAAGACTTTCTTTGGCAACTACATTACAAACCTTGATCCATTTAAAGTTTTTCCCTGTCTTGAACCCTACCCTCCTTGAACATGAAAAATAAAAATTAATGCTAAATGCCTAAGTTGGGGGTGATGAATTTGAAAGAGTTGACTTTGGGACATGGTAGTGTAACTGGATGCCTATGAGCTAAGCAATGAAAAAAGGTGAAAAAGAAAGGTATGATGATAAGAAAAATGAGGCATAGATTTCAAAAGAGATAAGTGAATAAAAGATGCTTAAAAAAAGTTAGGAAAATCAAGGTAGCTAAAATAGACATATGTAAAGTGTGGAATCAAAAAAAGTGGTCCATGGTCAAAAAGTTAAAAGGATGAAATAGTATGATGCAGATGTTCAAGGAGGGTGTAGCTACTTTGTCCTAAATGATTTACTACCCTTTCCCGAACCTATGTTACAAGCACAAAAAGCCCTTCTAAATCTTCAACCGTGTTTATTCATTATAGTGGTGAGTGAAAATAAGGAAAAGCTTATGGCATAGTACACGTTAGCATTGAGAGTCTTTGTAAGAGAAAGAGTTTTGCACTTGAATCTATTGTTCCATATTTGATAATTTGGTATGTGGGGGATTTTTTTTCTTGTGAAGAGGTATGTGAACAACTTGAGGTGGGCGGCATTATCATCTTTTGAATAATTAGGAAAAAGGAGTATAGTGGAGTTGAGGTCAATATAGAGTCACTTTTAGAGAGTGAGTGATTGTCCCATTTTTTCTCTTTAAATTCCAATGCATATCTGAATTACATTTCATGTTAAGGGTGTCGTGAGAAAAAACTTTCCCATGTTTGAATAGCTAATTGTGGTAGTAACAATATTGAAGTCATTGTGATCATTGGGTTGTATAAATGGGGCATAAATATGCATTGTCTAATGGTAAGAGGTAGTGATGCTTGAGGACAAGCAAAGATTTAAGTTGGGGGTGTTTATGAGTGGTGAATTTACCACTCATTTGCACTCCAAATTTGTTCATACTATCGTAATTTGAATGTATGAATAAGACAAATATGTGATTAAATGCACTAATTTCCATATTTTGCAAGCATAAAGGTTATGAGAAGGAAAGATATGGATTTGAGCTGAAAGAGATCCAAAAAGAGAAATGAAGTGAAATCGAAAGACCTAAAGCAGAAATTAGTCTTAGTTAACGCAATCGCGATTAGAGGGTCACGATCGCGGTTGGACAAGTCAGGTAAAAGGACCATGATCAAGTGACCTTATCGCGGTCGCAGTAGCTATGATTGCAGACATGCTGTTTCGATCTCCGCTTGGCAAGATTTTGTCCAGAGACAGTTCTATCATTTTATCCTGCCGACCACAAATCCCTTAAATTGAAAAAATCCTTTACCATTTGAGATATAACACTTTGAACAATTGAAATTTGGCAATCTTGTAACCCTACTAATTGGGAAAATTTGTGTATTTGAATTTTGAAGTTGAATTTATAGAATTGAAGTGACATTGAGAGAATCTTCTCACTTCCATTTTCATGTACATTTTTAATGAACCTTTTAGTATATTTATTCCTCTTTACTTTATGAGTAGCTAAATTTACCTGTCTTTGGATTATGTTGAACTAATATGCAATTATGTGTAGATTGTGATGTATTTGTAGATTTTAGTTTGTTGATGATGGGTTTCACTATTGCTTGTTTGATTTAGTTGGGGTTATGGGTGAAAAGCCCAAGCGCCCAAAGTGGTTTGTGGGTGAAAACCCCAAGCTCCTGAAGTCTCACATCATCCTTGAAAGAGGGATGTGGGAAAACTTTTGGAATCCATATCATCCTTGAAAGAGGAATATGGGTACTAAATCAATAGTGGACAATAATGGATGTAGCTTTCTACCTTTTTCCATCTTAGAAATAAGGGTGAGTAGAAAGTTAGCTATGTATTAGTCATCTTCTTGCAAATAGGGACGCCCAATTGAGGTTTTAGGTGATTGAAATCGACACTTGTTAGGTACTCGGAAGGGTCAACGGGTGATATTCTTGAGGTTTTGTTGACAAACTAACCTCAAGAACTTTTGACCTAGCCTACCACATCGTTTATGACTAGAATTTGCACCAAATCATCATGTTCCTATGCATAACTTGCCCTTAGGTAGACATAATCCACAGATCCTTATCATATTGCATTGATCAATCACAAGTGTTGCCTTTAGTTTATTGATTTGATTAAAAGTTGATTAACCATTGTTTCAAAACAACCCCCCATTTTAAATCATGTATTGTATTTTGTTTCCATTATGGGTATATTTTTAGTAACTATTAACACCCATAGGAATAGAAATATAATTTCACTCCTCGTGTATTCGACCTCAACATAAGTTGAGCTATTGACAACGATCATCCTATACTAAATTAAATAGTATAAGTGAGCGTTATTTCATATTCCGGGTCTTACCTTTTCCCTTAACTTATTTAATTCAGATGGTATCTTATATATATTATGATTTAGCTCAGTCAATAATGACTCTTATTGAGTACCTATGTCTTTGGACTCATAATACAGTTTTGTACCTTTTTGGTGTTGACCGAATACTAGTGGCCGTCATTAATATTATGATTTGTGCTTGTCAAAGTTTGGAAACAGAGTGAGCTCTCGGAGCTAGAGTTGATCTTTTCTCCTTCTTCTAATTTTACTAGTCTTTCCATTTTTGAGACTATAGTATATTGACTTGATAGTACTTGCATTCTTTTAGATTAGGAGCTCTTTTACCGACACTACTAGGTTGTGGGATGTTACTATTTCTCTTT
This sequence comes from Capsicum baccatum var. pendulum, assembly GCA_030864225.1. NCBI lineage: Eukaryota > Viridiplantae > Streptophyta > Magnoliopsida > Solanales > Solanaceae > Capsicum > Capsicum baccatum. The sequence goes on from CM061560.1 coordinate 116,908,720, forward strand.
CAAATTATTATTATTCTTCGATTTATGGCTTATAATTATTTTACTTTCTCTTTTCCAATGTTTATGACATTTTTCTCTAAGGTAACTGGATATCACCCATTGATATAGACTCAGCTATCCAAGGTCTTCTTAGAGAAATATATACCTCATATCCTTAAAGATTATCTTAAGGATTAGTTGTTGATATTGGAGCAGGGTTCTATCACTATCTTAGAGTATGAGGCTCAATTTCATGAGTTGTCTAGGCATGCCACTTCTATTTATTCAACCGAGTATGAGAGGATTCGGTGATTCTTTAGGGATGAAGACTTTCTCTTCGCATGGTTACACAAAGTTTTAATGTTGCTGGCAGGTCCTTTATTGAGGTTTTTTATCATGCCCAGATTATGAAGGAGATGCATCACAAGGACCAAGGGAGAAATAATAAAAGGCCATGATATAAGGGTAATTTTAGTGAGAGCGGAGTGGGTTACGGTTAAAGAGAAGTGGTTCTCAGAGAACATACCCTCCATGCTAGTCTTATAATCATTTGGGCCAGTCTAGTTGGCCCGTTTATGTCGTACTTCCAATTTTTTATGGAGGTCACCCAAGCTATAGTGATCATCCTAGCCAGTGTCATGGTCATCTTTTGAGTTTATTTTCTGGGTATTCTATCCGAGGTTTTTATTCCAAGTCAAGAAAATCTTTTGGGGTGCATTATTATTGTGTGTCCTTTGACCAGTTCTTTAGAGAGTATCCTAGGTCTGGGACAGTTGTTCCGATAGCACAAAGTATTCCACCTATTAGGGTAGTGCTTCCCTCAACGAGAGGTGGTATGTAGGGTCATCAGTATTGTCACCTGGGTATTTGTAAAGGTCATCGAACAAGTAGGATAGGAGATTGGTCAAGCACCAATCTCAATGGTAGACAACATCATTTATATGTTGCTCCTAGTAGACCGGAGGTAGAGTCTTCGCATGATTATATTAGAGGTATGATCTAAGTGTGCTGTCAGCCAAGTTTTTCTTTATTAGATCCTGGATACACTTATCCTTATATATCTACTTATTATGCACTGCTGTTAGAGTTATCCTGGGATTCTTTATCTATGTCATTATGTGAATCTACTCCCGTGGGTTCTTTTTTAGTAGTGGATCGGGTTTATAGATCATGTGTTATAGTTGTTCAAGAGTTTGATGATTAGGTTGATCTTATTATGTTAGTATGGTGGATTTTATGTGTATCTAGCCATGCATTGGTTATCCACCTATCATGCATTCATGGATTGTTTTGCAAAGACCGTTACCTAAGTTACGCATAGTACACCCTCGGCAGTGCAGAAAGGATCTTTTAGCCACGAGCCAATGGAGATTTTTTCTTATGTCTACGCAATAGGTTCCCTTGGCTTTGACAGTCACAAGCCTTAGCATAACCATGCACATCTTTTTAGATGATGTAATTATTGAATATTTTGTATTTAATGACAAGACTCTTAAAATTGAGAGGCATTCAGCAGAAAATTGACATAGCTAACTTGTAATAAAGTATACATATCCTATCTCTATGGCGTGAGGTAGTGTATTATAAGGTTAAGCTTATTTTTTCTCTTAATGATCCATAGTCTTAAGGTGGTCTATGAGATAGACTTGATGGGTCAAAAGTAACTACATTGCAAGATTTGGGGTATGTAGAGTTTATTGAATTAGGTGTAATCATTACACTAGAATTGCCTCAAGATACTAAGTTTGACATCACGAGTGTGATGATCCAGCTACAGAATTTGAAGGAGGTATTTTTTGGCCTACCTACTAATGATTGAATCATGCATATTATGAACTTTATGGGAATCTCTACTTCATAAAATCAGTCTACCTAAAGTGAGTTAGGAGGTTATTCATCTGAGGTTATTTTCATTCTCTATTATGGTAAAATCTACTTTTTGATTAGGTAAGTTTCCCCATGGGTCTATTACTACTTGTAATGAGTTGAGGACTCAGTTCTTGGACCAATTTCCCCTTCTCTAGAATGTTGTAATTAAAAGATGTGATATATAACTTCTAATAGTTGAATTTAGAGGAACTATATGAGATATGGTTGAGGTTCAATAATAAGCTATAATATACCAAATCACAGGATTATTAATAATAACCTATTAGAGATTTTTTGCAGAGTCTTGAATTCTAACACTAAGATTATAGTAAACACTATCACTGGTTGGGCCTTCATGAGTCTACGATTAAAGAACGATTTTGAGGTCTTGGATTAGATTAGCAAAACCAACCGAGGGTGGCATATTTAGGAGATGGATGGATCAACGGGTACATATGAAATTGAACCCTCTACTGTGAAACAAGAACTAGATGAGATAGTGGATCAAAAGATGGCATAATTAAGGACTAAAATTGGGATACTTACTAAGCAATTTACGGTCGATAGAGTAAAAAAGTCCAATGCACTCGGCATATGGTATGACATCTGGATAGGAAGATTTTGATTCTAAGGAAGAGTCTAAATATATTAACATAGAGGTGGTGGGTCCAAGCCAAGAATAAAGGGTCTAATTAAGACAATTGGAATTCTAGGAAAGACAATTAAGGTCAAAACTATTATGAAGACAACAATAATAGGTCTTGGTATAAAGACAGGAGTATGGACAAATATGGTGATTGGGAGCAGAAAGATGACCATAAAGACAAGAGTGGCCTTTATGTTCCATCGGGGAACCATGATATAGAGTCTAGAAATTTGAGGATGCAATATTTCTTGCAAAACTTGGTAAGGATTTAGAGATTTAAGAAAATTTTCTTAAATTGATTAGTGCAAACATGTTTGGGGTTGATCCAAAAAATTGGGTCTCATAAAACTGTCATTAAGTAGCTTGAGCAACAATTTGGCCAGATGTTTTCCACACTGAGCCAGAATTAATCTAGAACACTTTGGAACAATACTATCCATAATCCTAATAATGATAACCATTTGATGCCAAGTGATATCTACAAGAGCACAAAACAGTCCACAAATTCACAAAAATAGTCCACACGTACAAGACATCAAACGAGAACAACAAACATACAAACTTAAATGATAAATAGATAGATAACTTGACACAAAAAGAACTTGTAATGTATAAAATAAATAGTGTATCAAACTCTAAAACCTCTACAAAACACGTTAACAAGAACCAAGTTCTTGTGCAAACCCAAGAGGAACTCGGTTCACTCAAGCCCTCACGTTTCTAGCCGATAAACACAACACAAGAAGAAACCATTTCTTGTAATGTCAAAGTGGTGGTCTAATATATATTGAGAGGATGATGTTTCAATGTTACAATATTGATTTTCAAAATAAGCTAACTAAGGAATAAGATTAAGGAAAATGTTTAAATAGTCTATTACAAAATGTATTGCAAATGGACTCCTTTGCCCTTAATGAAGGTGGCGGGTGTGGAGTGTATTTGGGGCATCCTTGGGTGTATTTTTGAGAACCTAAGGACATCCCTCACATCTCAAGTAGTACAATCCCTTGTGTGTATTCACAATAAGCGCAAATGCGTCCATTTTCATAAATGCACCTTGTAGTCTTTGTTGTTCCCTAGCTTGGACAAGGCTTTGAAAAAGGTGTTCAATTCACTTTGCAAATCCAAAACTTAGACCTTTAACAAAAACTTTTAATCCTTGTGCTCCTTGTGCTTGTATTATCCTCTCCATCTTGAAAGAAATTTGTCCTCAAATTCGCACCTTGCAAAACCAAAGAGAGGGAAAACAAGCATACAATCCTCATAATAGGAGAGTTAGTATTAGTACAACAAATTATATACACATGCCAAGGGGGTATAATTTTGGAATACAACCAAAAATCCTTTGTCATGATTATGAAACACGTACCACAAGCATCACAAAGGATATGGCTAAGATAAACATTAAGAAAAGAGGAGTTCAATCCAAAACTATCATATATGTAATCAAGCCAAGGTTGTTCACATTTGGAATATACCCATGGGTCCTTTGTGTGTGACATGAAAAGATTATCATGAATGGCACAATGGAAGTGGCTTTGGCCAACATCAAGAGATAAGGAAACTATAATGGTCTTAATGGCTTTACTATACCCAAAAGGTAAGACTACCTTTATCTTCGGAACCATAAGATACATTTGTTTCATTACGTCTACAAAGGACCTCATCAAACATAATGTGACTATTGATCTTAAGATATACCTCATCCACATATCACCATCATGAAAAAAAGAAAACCAGCCACCAAACTTCCTACCACTCGTTGTATGCCATGGCAGCCCACTTGTTTGGAGCTCTCGGTCAAGGGTGTCACTAGCTAATTTCCAATATTATTGTGTGGAACCCTTTTTTGATCCTTATTTTATTGAATATGAACTTGAACCTGTACATAAGAAAGATCAATGCTAGGCAAAGTGCTAGCTATGGGTTAGTGAGTAACAAAGATCCTTTGTGGGCAATTCCCACAAGCACATTATTCTTTCCCTTTCCTACTTCACTACCCGCAGTTTTCCATTCCCTTGCCCTCTTTTATTAATATTCTTCTTGTATATCATCACTAATTTTCTCTCCATCTTGAGGCTTGGTCTTATTCTCCTTGGATCCTAGCTCTCCCTCTTTTTCTACTTGGATGGGGTATTTTCGGGTTAGTGTAGCTTGGGAAGGAGACATTGGATTTAGTGGAGTATAGGGTCTTTGAATAAGAGGATTTTTGAGTGGAGGATTCGGGTTTAGGCATGGAATTTGGGTTCCAAGTCCTCTTTGTGGAACTTGGTGGAGTGAGGAATGGCTAGGTCCATCTTGTTCTCGGCTTTAGGAGTAAAGATTGACTTGGTTTATAGCACTTGGTAGATAGAATCTTTGGTGCAAGATCTCAGGGGTAATAGTAGGTGAGGCATTTTGATGGGTATGAGGTCGAGAACTCCTTTGGCTTTCCACCCTCTCTAACCTCTCACTCGTCGAGGCCACATCCTAACCCAACTTCTCAACATTTGCCTTCATCCTAGCCATGGCTCGAGATAAAGTTTAAAGACTAGCTAAGAAGACATTCATAACATTATTGTCCACAATTGGAGAATTGGAATTTTTGGGTTTTATTTGAAATTGTACCTACAAAACAAGCAAAAATTAGTTCAAAATACGCTCACACATTCTTTACACTTGGCTTCCTCACTTGGTTCTTCAAGTGTTGTAAGTCGGCTATCAACTTGTCAGTTCTTGGGAATGAGTCTAATCTTGAGTTAGAGTTGATTTCAGTTTGAATACTCAAAGAAGTTTTGTATGCACTTGAACCAAAAACAACTACGAATTATAAACGAGCAAAGAACCAGAAGTAACGCTTAACACGAAAGAAGTACTCAAAAACTAGTTCACAACTTAGTAGGTTGTTACTAGATGTCAACTAGTATAGGAGTCAATAAAAATAAAACTAGTAGAGACAAGGAAAGAAACTAGGAATGTCCAATGACTTGAGTTTTGTTGTTGGTGTGGCCCACATTTATTTTTCTTTTTTGGCCGTTTGAATTTGTTGTTGAAGTGGAGTATGATGTTTTTTTTTTCAAGACCTAAAGGGTTCAATCTTGTTTGTTGGTGAGGATTTTCGGTTTTGAAATGAGGAAATCAATACTTTGGATTCTATTTCCAAAGGTCAAAAGTTGTACATCATCTTTCACCAACTTTCACTAAAATGGCAAGACACCTTTTTGCCTTGTCTTTGTCCCCTTCCCCTTTTTGCCTTTCTTCAAAGATGTTTTGACTCTCTTTTGGTAAGCAAGGTTTTTGGTGAATCTTTGTTTCTTTGACACTTCAGTGTTGTCTTGAAAGTATTCCCAAGTCAAACACAAGACTTTTCCTCTCTCTTCCTTTTTTTCAAATCAAACAAGCCTTTTGTTGAACATTCATCTCAAGAACAATATGAACAACAACAAGAACACTCATGAATAACAACAATATCCAATCCTTCCAACCCTTCAATAACACTAAGAAAAATCTCAAATATTGGACCATAGACTAAAGTGTTCTAGGGTAACAACAAGGTAACACACGAATATACTAAGACAAGCAAAATAACACCTAAAACTAGACACAAATTCGGCCAAACAATAACAACACTTCTGCCAAGACACCAAACCCGTAGAATAACTTTGTTTTGTCAGATTTTCGACCTTGGAAACCTCTTATAATGTTAGGAAAAAACAATATAACACTAGAACACACAAAACATGCAAAAATCACAAGAAAACTAGGCTTCAAATTTCAGCCTAGACACAAAAACATGGACAGATTACTATTTTTTAGTTTTTTCAGCTTTTCAACACTTTTTCTTTTGAGTGAACAAACCCAAGATTGATCTTGTGGGAATGAAATCAACGATGGTTCTGATAGAATATGATACCAAGGGGTATCTACAAGATCACAAAACAGTCCACAAACTCACAAAAATAGTCCACACGTAAATGACATCAAACGAGAACAACAAAAACACAAACTTGAAAGATAAAGAGATAGATAACTTAACACAATAAGAACTTGTAATATATAAATTAAAGAGTGTATAAAACTCTAAAACCTCTACAAAACACTTTAACAAGCACCAAGTTCTTACGGAAACACAAGAGGCTCAGTTCACTCAAGCACTCACGTTTCTAGCCGATACACAACACAAGAAGAAATCATTTATTGGGATGTCAAAGTGGTTGTCTACTCTCTCTTGATAGGATGGTGTTTCAATGTTACAATATTGATTTTCAAAATAAGCTAACTAAGGAACAAGACTATGGAAAATGTTTAAATAGTCTATTACAAAAGGTGTTGCAAAAGGACACCTTTGCCCTTAATGAGGGTGGCGGGTGTGGAGTATATTTGGGGCAGCCTTGGGTGTATTTTTGAGCACCTAAGGCCATCCATCACATGTAAAGGCGTACACTCCCTTGGGCGCATTCACAACAAGCTCAAACACGTCCATTTTTATAAACACGCCTTGTAGTCTTTATAGTTCTCGAGCTTGGACAAGGCTTTGAAAAAGGTCTTCAATTCACTTTGAAAATCCAAAACATAGACCTTTAAAAAAAACTTGTAATCCTTGTTCTCCTCATGCTTGTATCACCATTTCCTAGCCATCACTACTCAGAGTATTAAGGGAACTACTAATTTACCCATTTCTATAGTTGATGACGATAGGAATGGCCCTGTAATCATTGATGATATGGATGAAAAAGATACAGAGAATTTGCTGGTGAATGTGGATGCATCTTAAAAGCCTTTACTTTTTAAAAAGGGGATAAGTTTGATAAAATAAAAGGTAAGGAGGACACACCAATATTAAAGCCCATTCCATCACCTCCTCCTCCTTTTCCCCAAAAATTAAAGAATAAAAGAAGAAAGAAGACGACAGTTGGACAGACCTCAGAGGATATTATTCTGAAGGGTGGATAAGATACCAGCTACTAAAGAGTTTGTTGCATAGACTAGAGGGGGTACAAAGCTTACCCCTGTATTGACTATCTTGAGTGCATAAGCCATAATTTGTGCTAACTTATCTGAGAGTGCCATGGACATATCTGAGGCCACTGGACTAGAGCATATTGTTGAGGACCCATATATGTTCCCTTGTGATCTAAGTTAAACCGTTGCCTAGAACACCATAGGTATGACCCTTACCCTATTTTTAGATTTTTATGATTTTGTGCAATGGTGAAATTGCATAAGGTCTAAGTTGGGTGAGGATGGTCTTCCTTTTCCCTTAGTTGTGCTATGATAGTAGAACCAACATATCTATGAATTTTTTTTACATTTTTTATATTCTTATGTTATTTTGTGTAACTTAGAGAAGATTAACAAAACATGGTGCAGTCAAAATATAAAAAGTATGTGAACTTGTTTTATGATCTTAAAAATTATACCAATCTAAAAAATGCTAATTTGTTTTTTATGTGTTGTGCGCTTGAATATGCTTAAACCAATGCTAGGATCTAGATATGACACTAGGATTATTAGTGTGATAAATTGGTCAACCTTGCATGAACTAAGTAGGTAATAACATCGATGAAAGTATTGAGCCATGAGTGAGTAAGTTTTATACCTGGTTGGCCTGTGATGCGACCTAGAACTTGCCTAGTTTGTATTGTTAAAGCTGTAGAATAGGAAGTCTAGAAAATATCATAGGTCGTGTTTAAAAAAGTCCACTATATACTAAATTACCTACCAAATGATCATTTATCCCTTGAACCTAAACTTCTGATCTTTAATAGACTTTTTTTATGCCCTTTCTGATTTACCTTCAAAATTATTACTATGAATCTTCTTTTGTCCTGGTCCCTTCTTGGACACAGTGCACCTCAACTCAGGAAAATATCCTAAGTTGAGGGTGGATATTGTGTAATGGTTCACAGAAAGGGTATGAAGGATTAATACTAAAAATAAAAAAAGTCGGGTGCGGTATGAGCAACTAAGAAAAAGAACAGAAGGAGAAAGATATAGTGAGTTGTTCTAAAAATAAAACCATACCCGAGGTACAAAAAGGAATAAAAATGTGAAAATGGAGAATAATGAGAGAAAGTAGAAAAGTGGAGCCAAAAGTATTGTAGTGCAAAGAGGAATAAGTAATTGAACCCAAAAGTACCATACTGTAACTCCATGAATTTTTGGTCCTTGAAATTTTCTACCCTTTGAACGCACTACCTTGACTACAACTGACTATATGAGTAGTAATATCTTTATAAGAGTTTTATGACCCAACCCGTATCCAGACAAGTGGAGGCTACCTTTATTTCTTCCTTGGTTACAACTTGAGCCTAATGAGTTGTCAAGACTCCATACTAGTCATATAGTGTAATTCATAGCCAAACAAGTATAGGTGCCAAACTTCCAACCTTGATCTCAATTTGACTGAATGAGATGTAATTAATCTATACGACTTGTATGGTACTAATAATAGGGTGAGCAGTGTAATTACCCAACTATTCTATCTTGAGTACGACTAGCACTTTACTAGTCATAGAGTCACTTGAAGAGTCGTGTAATGAAAGTTGTTGGGTCAATAGTGTGGGTTCCTGATGACACTCCCTTGACTACAACTCGTGGTGACGAGTCATAATATGTCTTACCAAGTTGTCATGAGACCCGTAATGGCTGGGCAATAATTTTTAGCATATTTAAGTAGGAGTAGTTTTGGTTAATTCCCTCCTTCCCCCAGTTAGACCCCACATCTATAAAGCACCAAAACGAGGTTATTTTTACCCTTTAATAAATAAAAGCACTCTCTCAAACTCTCTCAAATCACTAAGGCAAGAACAATCTAGGGTTTCAAGAAATTGGCATTTAGAGCTTCCAAGGATTGATTTCTCTCTGTAAATCTCGCTAACTCAGGCATGTACTTCTTTGTCAAAAACTTATTTTGTTAAAAGCATGTGCTTAAGTGGTTGCTCATGTGGTTTAATTGTTGGTTTTTGTTATGGGTTGAGGGTTTTGAATAATTATTGTTTATATGATGTTTCATGTTTAAATATGTATTTTTTATGTTTTAAATTATTTTTTTGAAACCAATTGGATGCACGGGTGTGTGAAGTGAGGAGGGAATGTGATTCTCCCCAAGTTTGATGATTTAATGATTTGAATCTTTCCATAACCTCAACCTAAATCTTGTAGAGTTTGTTTTGAACATGAGAATATGCATATTGAAAAGTATTTACAAAAAATGTTGCATGCTATAAAAGAGTAATGGAACCTGAATTGACTTTTAAAGAGGGCTTGATGGCCATTAATTGAATTTGAATTGAAAAACATCAGAGTCTTATTGATTGAGGTGTTCGATTCCTACTTACCTAGATGATTGGTTCCTATTTGGGACTTTGGATTCCTATTAGCTAGTTGGGTTAGAGTCCCAGTTATCTACATAGTTTGGTTCCTCCATGGAACTATGGAGTCTCATTGGCTAATTGGATTAGAGTCCGATTGTCAAATTGATTAATTTGGCAAAGTGAGATATGCTTGCAAGCTACAGTCGGCATGACGATACCACTTGATAATTCCTTAACGAATGACTCATTATTTTATGATAGGTAATGGTTGAAAAGTTTTTAATTGGGCTTTAAAAGAGGGTTATGTAGATAGGCCGTGTAAGTGGCAGTCCCAATGGACCAAAATTGGAAACCATGTTTTTCAGCGTCGGGGTCTAAATTGCGTGAGGTTTGAGTCCCCTTGCATATGGCCAGGTGGTTTGAGTCCACCTTGTTATTTTATTGGGAGGTTTGAGTCCCCCATAATACATTTATGATCAGGTGCTTAAGTCACCTTTGTATATAGTTGGGATTTTGGAATCCCCCGTGCATATATATAATATTATTCTCTAATTTGTATGGCTACACGCACTGGGGCCCGACCATAGGGTCAGAGTTGGGGACCATATAAGACATGGGTACTATTATATGATGGTTAAGTTACAAAAACTAGGCTAAATTTTTAAAGTGTATGTTAATCCTTGTTCCCCATCTCAGCATTTTATGTAAGTATTTATGTATACATACATATATGTGAATATGTATATTAAGTTGAACTTGATTTTGAATTGTCATTACTTTATCCTTATCCGTGTGAACATGTACATTGAGTTGAACTGGATTATGAATTGTTATTAATTTATCCTTATCCCTGAGTTACATGCTAAAGCTGAACCCAGTAACAATCTCTGGACGTTGTATCCCCATGTGATATAGGGTCCAAAGTGAATCCTACTTTTCCAGCGTACTGTTAGAAGGGTTGGCTCGATTCTTCGGTCATTTTAGTCAAGTGGTGATCTTCCATTATCTGTAAGACTTGATCATTCCATCTGTTTAATTTTATAAACTAGAATTAAAGAGCTCACATTAACGTTGTCATTGTTGTTGTCATTGTCAAGGTAGGGGGAAAGGATTTATGGATATTACTATGGATTGAGTATTGATGTTGACATTCATTAATGTCTTTTAGTTTATTATCATTCTGTCTTGTTACATGTTCTGATTCTATCCACTGCTAAGAGTTTTATATCCGTTTTTGCTAGGAAAATGTGGTAGTCTATGGTCTTGATGGACTTGAGATACCAGTCACGGCCAGGACGTGGTTTGGTTCGTGACCAATACCCATCCCCAAGCCTACATTACAAGCCTATAAAAAACAATAGTGATCCCAACTTGAATGTCCTAAAGTTGAAGCATAGAAAATAAGGGTAAGCTTATCGTATCAAACACATATGACTTGACTTCGTTATGAGAGTGAGAGATTTGATTCGGTCTCAGCTTACAAAAATCATCACATATATTGGGTGATTAAGGGACTTCTTTGTTGAGAGGGCATAGGGGTTGTAGTTTAGTTGTTGCTTGTTTAGGTAGCGTGTTGGTCTAAGTGTTAGGTTGTCTACTCACACTATAATGCCATGTCTTGATCCCGCTATATTAGAGTAAGTTTTTTGCATACACACTATAGTAGTTGATTTTTTCCATAGTGGAGGGTGTTTAAAATGTTTATTTGGTTTTCATATGTGAAAAATTGGTTTTGTAAAAGTGATTGCCATAGAGATCTTGGTTTTTACCTAGGTTAAGCGTCTTGGTTAGTATAGTTTATTTTGTTTGCCTTAGGACATGTAATCTTTCTAGGTTGAGAATGTTGATATGTCATGGATTTACAATACTTAAGACATTTAAAACATTGAATATTTGCTAGTACGAGAGCATTTTTTGATTGATATGATGGGTTTTTGTATGATTGCAAGATAATAAGGCTCGAACAAGAAAAGTTCTAATTATTGAACATAAGGGGCATCGGATAAATAATTATACAAACATGGGATCTAACCACAATCTTGCCAAGATTGTAAACATAATCCAGAGGATGAGGCTCAAGTTTTGCTCAGACAAGAAGTTACCATGATCAAGCACCGATCATACAATTTGATTGTCAAAATGGAGACTAGAAATAGGGTTGCATATGTTAAGGGAGGTGGATTATATGGGAGATCCCCAAGATTGTATATTGAAGAAACGATCGTGCTTGAGTTCATGGGTTGAAAGTCCAGATTTGCAAGTCTCCAAGGTTGAAGTGTATGATGATCAATTGAAAACATAGTATGATCGTAGATTGATACCACGAGCCATATTGATAACTGTACTACTGAAGATCTAAAGATTAAAATCCATGAACAAAACAACGAACACCAAAGGATGATCGTAGGTTGTTAAGATGATTGTACCTTCCTATCATCTGAGGCCACCTACCAGGATTTCCTATTTTACTTAGAATAGGATTTACTTTGTCTATAAATACTCTTATAGGGTTATTTGATGAGTTTACACTACTTTATATTTTACAAGATTATATTGTGAGATTCTAAGACAAATACTTTAAATTTTACAAATATTGTTACTAGGGATTTAATTCATGTTGAGATTTGGGGGTTTTATTATTATTGTAAGTACATAATAATGTTTTCAACTATGAATTCTTCTTGCATTCCCGTAATCATGACTAGATACACCACAACAAGGGTTGTGGAACCATAATGAATTAACCAAAATGGATTAAATGCAATGCAGCTCTAGACTGGTGTACTTTCATGTATTGGTATTTCCTTCATTATGCTCTTCTAATAGTTTCAAATGTTAGGAACTCTCCTGTATTCTAAAAACTTTCTTGACAGATAGGGATTAGGAAAAGTAAATAACAACTGAGATTTCATGCTATCAATATTCATCTAATAACTTGAGCCATAATAGGGATAGTTTATCTAAAATCTAGTACAACGGTTAGTAGCGTGACACTTAGAGACTAAGAGCGCAAGAGTGAAATTCATCTAAGCAAGGTCGAGAGATGGTTAAATGAACCTAAGATGCACCAAACTACAAATTTCTTTAGAGAAGTGCAAGCGGCCATTGTCAATTATATAACCCAACAAATGTTGGGATCGAATCTCACAGGGACTATGGTGTTGATTAAGATGATCGTGATTTAACTGACTAATTGTCAATAGTTTTAATAAGAATGGGGTTTTATCATAACAGTTTATAATAAATGTTTTGATATTGCTTGGAAACTCAGATTTAATCTTATAGTATTGTAAATTAGTGATGAATTTGAATAAGAGTTGTGATCACTATGGCTAATATCATTATTTACTACCAATTATTGGACACAATTCTCGTGACTTGTGGGAAACACAAAATCATTAATGTCTATAGTTTATCAAAGTATTTTTAAACCTACCTTAATATTACGTTCCAAAATTCTTTCAAACTTGGATAAACTTTTTATTCTCGTTTAATCTTATTCGAGTTGATTAATCTTATCAAAGCATTAACCATTATACAAAAAATTTAGGTTTTTGAATCCTTGTTAATAATTCATGTCCTATAGTTAATCTCTTGTAAGAAGCAGACTAATAGATAAACAATGAATTCACCATACCTCCCACAACTCTAGGTGTAAAGGTCTAGTTTCTCATGAATTTAAGAGAGATTGCAAAAGTTGAATTCATAATTCAAAGATATTCTTACAAAAGATGAAATCAAGTTTCATTCTCCTTTAAAGATTTATGAGATTGTCCCAAAATCTTTCCCACAAAATGAATTGGAAACCTCAATGCTAAAACTCCAAAACTAACATTTTCAAGAAGTATTAAAACATGCTGAGGAAACCCTAAAAGTTTCTATAAATGTCTTTGAAATTCAAAATTTAAAAATCAAAAAGTTAGGCTGCCGCTCAATAGTTGACGACAAGGTTGACGACTCATCACTTGGTTGACTGCTCGTCACCCAAGTAGTCAACTGAGTTCTTTAGCAAAATTATTCTGCTTCTAGCTAATAGTGGAGTTGACAACTCGTCACTCTATGACAACTCGTCAAGTTATTCGTCACTTTGTACTTCAAAACTGCTTCAGCTTGACGGTTAAGTTGATGACTCATGACTTCACTGCTGACTTATCACATCTAGTCACCAAAAACACCCTTTTGTTACTTTTCTTAGACTTTGAATTTTACTGAATTATTAAATAAAAATACAATCAAAAATGGCAAAAGTATTTGAAGAACTTACATTTATTCTGAGTAAAAGCTTCAAATGTGTTGTTGGAAAACCAACACATCAACCTATCTTGTTAGATTTTGCATTTAATGCATCAAAATACTTTTCTAGAGCAAGAAACCCATATAGTTATGAAGTCATATGGATCACTATCTTAGTTCTTTCTCATACAGATTATTACTCCAGCAACCAACAGTTGTTACTAGTGCTCTTTTGTTTCATTAAATCCCCCCTATTTTATAGATTTACTAGTTACCTAGACAAACACTTTATCAGATTTTGTCCTATTCCATGTGGGTTCGACCCAATCTTTGTTGGGTTCTGTATTTGATTAAGTGACTGCTTTATACTTTTGGGGAGGAGGAATTTGGGCAACATCAAATTTTGGCACCATTATATATAAAAAAATTATTTTGATATTAAAGAAGTTGTCGGTGAACATCCTTTTGTGGAGGCTCTAGAGAAAATGCTGGGAAAATTGTATGAACGACTTTGTGACAAAGAAGTGTATAGCGAGGTTTGAGCTTCTGGATAATGTACACCATTGTAGTTCAATTGTTTCTCGCTTTCTAGTTTAGAAGAAGGAAGATTTGGGAGCCTCCATAATTCCTTGTACAATTGGTTCTTGAAATTTTGCATTGACCTTATGTGATATGGTCGATAGTATTAACCTGATGCCGCAAGTCATTTATAAGAAGTTGGGGTTAGGGTCACCTAAATGAATCACACTAAGAAGAAGTTGATGGGAATCTTATGTGACATGTTCGTAAAGTTAGCATCTTTCATATTTTTGGTTAACTTTCTGATTTTTGACTGTGAGGTTGACTTTGAATCTCAAGGCACGAACTCTACGATCTGCATAACACTTCTACCTACTCAAAGCGGTTCGAAGTCTATTCTAAATAAGCCAAACTCTATCCAAAGGCTCATAAAGAAAGTTCGTACCTCAAAGTCTAATCTCAGAAACCTCAAACCAACCAATTGGAGAGCGACAATGCAAACCATACAAAGCCTCGAAATAAGACATCTCAATACTGGAATGGTAGCTATTATTATATGCAAACTCCACCAAAGCTAGATGTTGATTCCACTGACCTCTAAAATCCATGACACAAGTGTGGAGCATATCCTTCAAAAATTTGATATTCTATTCCGACTAACCATCGGTCTATGGGTGAAAAGTTATGCTAATATCAACCCAAGTACCAACTCCTCTTGAAAAGTCTTCCAAAAGTGAGAAGTAACACTGAATCTCAATTTGAGATAATAGACACTGGCACAACATGAAGATGAACTATCTCACAAATATAGATACGAGCCAACCTCTCAGCACTTAAAAAAACAAGAATTAAAATAAAATTATTAGATTTTTTCAATCGATCCACGATGACCCAAACACTATCCAAACCATGATAAGCATGAGGCAACCGAGCCACGAAGTTCAGAGTGATTCGTTCCCACTTCCACTCGAGAATGGGTAACCTCTGAAGCAACCACCAGGCCTCAAATGCTTAGCCTTCACCTGCTCGCAACATAGACAACGAGCTACAAAATTTGCTACATCCTTCCTCATACCACCCACCAGTAATGTTGTCTCAAATAACGATACACCTTAGTCAATCCTTGATAGATAGAATGCCTAGAATAATGAGCCTCTTCCATAATTAATCTAATCCAACCACCTGCTTTAGGCACACAAACTCGGCCACTAATCCTAAAAAAATCATAAAAATAAAGCGAGGCTTCCTTAGCCTAACCAGTCAACATCTTATACCGAATAACAATATCATCAAACTAGTGAGCTAAAATTTGCTACATCAAGAAAGACCTAGCCTCTACAAATGCTAAATCATACCCAAGTGTCGAAAGATCAAGTCTAACTATCTGGTTAGCCAACGACTGAACCTCCAAGGCCAAAGGCCTATCTTGAGTCAAAAGATGTGCCAAGCTACCCATGCTAGTTGACTTTCTGCATATGTATCCACAACCACATTAGCCCTTCTCGGATGATAGAGAATATTCAAGTCATAATCCTTAAGCAACTCAAGAAAATGGCGCTGCCTCATAGTAAGATCTCACTAAGTGAAGAAGTACTAAAGGCTACGATGATCTAAGAAAATCTCACAATGGACTCCACACAAGTAGTACCTCCACAACTTCAAAGAAAAAACAACCGCGCACAACTCCAGATTATGGGTAGGTTAATTCCCCTCATGGGTCTTCAACTAACGAGAAGAATAAGCAATCACCTTACCCTCCTGCATGAACACGTACCTAACCCAACACTAGATGCATCACAGAAAATGGTAAAACCCACTTCCTCCTTAGGAGAAGTCAAGATATAAGTTCTAATCCTCTACTAGTGTTACCTAGAACTCAAATCAATCTTTGAAAATACTAAAGCACCTAGAAGCAGGTTAAACAAAACATCAATACGAGAAAGAAGATACTTATTCTAAATTGTCACCTTGTTCAACATTCAATAATCAATACACATACGCATAGAACCATCTTTTTTCTTTACAAACAAGATAGATGCATCCTAAAGTGATACACTAGGTTAGATAAATACCTTATCCAACAACTCCTGCAACTGATCTTTTAATTTCTTCATCTCTGTTAAGGCTGTCCTATAAGGAGGAATAGAAATAGGCTTGGTGTTAGACTTGACATCAATAGCAAAGTCAATATCATGATACAGAAGCATACCAGGCAAATCTATTGGAAAATTATCAATAAATTCATAGACGATACGAACATAATCTAAAGAAGGAGGGAAAGCAATACTACTATCATAAATATGGGCAAAATAAGAAAAATATCCCCTTTTTACCAAAAAATGAGCATGACGAAAAGATATAACTCTCTTAGGACCAAATGGAAGCACACCCTTCCAAGATATCCTTGGCATACCTGGTGAAGATAAATCCATGAACTTAGCATAGCAATCTAAGACAGCATGGCATGGATCTAATCACCTAAGATGACATCAAAATCTATCATATCAAGGACAACCAGATCCACTACTAAAGAATATGTTATATGGGTAGATACATGGATAGGAATAAAACAAGGTTCACAAGCTTGATAAAGATCTACAACAAATAAGGAAGATACCTATAATAACAGCATCAAAGGCCTCTACCTTTGGCCTGACAGGTATAACATAGCACTGACCACATCAACCAGCCGACTGAGTAGCCCTACTCCACAACTGCGGCACTACTACCACTGCCCATCGCACCTCTTAAAGAACCTCTACCCTTCACAATCGATATGTAAGTAACTCTAAAAAAGAAGATGGGACAGTCCTTGGCCAAATGGTCAATCTCATTACACATGTAGCTAAACTTGTGGCCTTGCTTAGTGGAAAGAGGTACGACTAAGCTAGGATGACCATCTAAAGTTGTTAAAACAAAATATACACTCCCTAAACTCTATAAGTCAACCTACACTAGTCTACAATGATACCAATAGAAGTCTCTAGAATCTCTACCTAGGGATATGTGTGACCTCTGAACTCACCATGATAGGGCACCTTTGTGGTGCCTCCCTAAGACTCTCGAAGAATAGACTTAGTCATCTTATCATGATTTGTAATACTCTAAAATGATGCCCCCATACACAACTATCTGAGTCATAGCAAGAAAAAGAGAAACATCCAACCCTTTCAAGAACTTTCAAATGTTTTCAAACTAGATGGAAATATTGGCATAAAAATATCTAGACAAGGCATGAAAATGTGCCTCATACTCTGCAATAGTCATGAAGCCTTGCTCAAAGAGATCAAACTCATATCTCATATGATCCCTCAAATTAAAAGGCACAAACCTACCCAAAAAGGCCTTAGTAATCTAATCCTAAGTCATCTCTGGAGAACCAAGAGGTCGGTAACCAAAAATTGACCTCCACCAATCTTTGGTTGTATCTCTCAACTGATAAGTATTATACGCAACCCTATGCAACTTGAGTGAACCTAGGTTATGCAACTTCTCATGAAATCCATCACAAACTCATAAACATCTTCTCCTACAGCACCACTGAACCTAGGAGGACCTAAAAGAGTAAATATATCAAACCTTTTCTTTTCCTCAGAAGATATAACTATACTCACAAAAATAAAAGGCATAGTAAATCTAACTTGTTGAGAAGCCACCTGAGGAGGTAATATAGATTAAGGCTAAACTCCAGATCTCGAAATACTATACTTAAATACTAGCATTAATGATGGAATAGTACTCTGAGTTTGTATAGTACCATAAGTAGATGTCTGTACAACAGGAGGTAACACACTCAGGACTGGAGGAAAACCATAAGCTAAATCTGACATCGATGGGGATACCATACAGTGAGTTGAAGGAACACCAAGTACACTTGTAGGAGCACCCTTTGAATGGGTCAACAATCGAATTAATAATGAAACGACTCAAACCCTGGGTCATGTTGTATGGGCACCCCAAGATCACATAAATTAAAGGTCGCTCTGATAACCCATTCCAAACATCTCATCATACTAGAGAAGTAGAAGAAACTCCAACTCACAGATGAACATAGTAGAAATAATAAAATAAGTCAACATAAATGCATAATAATAATAACTACGCCCAAGCTCACAGTTGTTCACAATACCTCTATACAAAACCAAAGTCAATAAATGTATATGCTGGGATAAGCCCCCGACTATAGTCAAACCAAGTCTTAAAGACACTAAGTATAAAAATAAGGACTAAGAGATGAATGCCTTCCAGATATAAGAAAGATCACCATTTCAAGTCAATGCATGAATTGCCTAATCGTCAATCACTTTGCTAGAGAAGAAGAAGATGCTCCAACACCTACATCGCATAGGGATATAGCATTTGGAGATGGTTAGCGATTGGAACACTATCATGTAACTCAAGGATAAGTTAGAATATAATATTATCAATCAACATCAAGTCAATATATCAAATTTTATCACGTTCACACACTTATCCATACATATAGATACATCACATACCAATTAAGATGTCAAGGCTCATCAATATTCCCAAGCATTTATTTATTAGACATGAAATGAAGAACTCCAACCCTCCACACTTATAGATTCAGTGATTCACACAAGGAATAGAACTTTCACCACAATCACACATACTTAGACAAGGAACTTCAACCATTCTTACTCATTCATTTACCAAAGGTTATAACCACATACACATTCATTACAAAAGGAACTCTATCCATACGCACATTCATTCAAGAAAGGGACTTTAACCATATGTTCATACATTGGGGCAAGGTACTTTCACCTCTATAGATCTCTTTGAGCAAGGGACTTTAACCTCATGCTATTTTTTGGGCAAGGGATTTATAGCTCAAGCCATTCATAACGCAAGGGATTTAAACCTTAATCCATCACATTATTATTAGAAGAAAATGGGACTTTAGACCTCTTTACTCATGGATAAATTAAGGACTTTAACTATTCAATCTATTTAACAGTATACATAACTATATAGTCCTTATGGGAGCCTTTATCGATAACAATTTCAATAGGACAATGCCTTTATTTAATTCATCATACAATTCAATTTATGGTCAAGAAGACCCTCACAATCTATTCACATTTCATTAGAAATCTGTTACTACAGTCTTACCACACTTGGGTTCAATACATAATTCAAACTTATTTTTATATCTAGGGACTTTACCCTCACATTAGCCATCAACCAACAAGGCTTCCAATTTTATAATACATGGCTCATAATACTTTAAGATATCATTTATCAATCATATATATACTTATTAGACCATTTCAATAAATCAATACATCATCAACATGTTACTAAATAATTTAATTAGACATTACTATAAACACTTTGTCTGCATACCTTTAACAAAGCTTTATTCATAGTAGAATTCATCAAGACTAGGGTTACTCAATACCATCATTCTAAACAACATAAAATAAGAACCCACATAAACAATCTACCATCAATAACATGTATCAACACAAGCATAAGCAGAAATCATCATTATTCTTTTATTTGGATAAAAAACTATTTTCATTTGATTCAAAACCACTATGTACACTTACTAATCCAAGTGTAAAATACATAGGTTTAGATTTATTTAGAAAGGGGAAGAGATACATGCCTTAAGAAACTTGAATCACCAACAAACTTGACCTTTCCTTGACACTAGATGAACGCCTCCAAACCCTAGCCTCAAATCTTTCTTCAAGAGCCTTTGGAGTATTTAGGATGTTTGAGTCTAGTAAAATAAAGACTTAGGAGACTACAATGCCTTATATATTGAGAGGATTGAATTTTTTAGGTGTGGGAAATGACCAAAAGTCACTTGGTTAAAATCTCAAAAGTCTACACATGCAGGGGTACGACTCGCCCTTACGGTACATATAGCAATCGTAACCAAGGGTACACGTAGTACCCTAACTCGTACACTAAGATCTTCATAGCTCAACCATATTTTTGTGGGTAGAAAAGGTCACCCTTGTTTCATAACCAAGGGTACAATTTATTTCCCAATAATGATCTTGATCCGTGACCAAAATAGGCCACTCAGTTTTTGAGGTTTCACTCTATACGGGCTGGGCAGCATACAACTCGTATGCATTGGTTACGACTAAGGGATGTCCTTATTGTATGGATGACAGTATACTAACCTAACATAATTCATAGGCTACAAAATATGAGAGGGAGGAGGATACAAATCATGACCAAGGGTACGACTCAAACACTCAATCATGACCACTCTAGAGACATCCAAGTTGTATTCTTTTAAGGGTTCAAGTCCAGGTACTTCAATTCCCCCCCTTAGACCATGCATCCTTGAATGAGGGAAAAGAAAAGAATAAAAATAATTTAACACACCAACATGCATCAACCAAAACTTATACAAGTTATAAACAAGCACACCATAAGGACATATATCTTGATTATCACCAATCATCCGAAATCTTTGCAAGGCCATATTCTTGGGTTTTTCATTCTCCCCTACTTAGGATCATTTATACATGAATAATGGGTAAGAAAATATAATTCTCTATTTAACACATTAGCACTCATCAAAACAATCTCCACACAATTAAGGATAAGGTACAAAACAAGGATACAGTTCAACACATATCATGGTTATCATCAATCAACTATTTCATTTCATTGGTCTCGAGACTCCAACTCATTACTTATTAAAAACTTACTTATTTCACTACTCAGGGAATCCAAACCATCAACTCATCAAAGATATAGAGCAACTCAAAGCATTGAGGACTTTACCCCATCCTCTATCAAAAACATTGATCAACCCAAGGTCTTGGAAATTTAAACCCATCATAATAAAAGCACATATAATATAAAAGCATTAGGGTATTGAAACCCTTGAATAATAAGACACAATTCAATTCACATATTGGGAACTTTAATCAACTATCTAATAAAGACATACATCAAAGTAAGGAGATCAAGATATACCTCCATCACAAGCTTCCAAAATAGGAAATTAATGTGGGTACTTGCACTTCATGTCCTATTTTGCCTCCCATGTATCTTCCTCGTACTTTTGGTTCCTCCATAGAACCTTCACTAAGTCCAATTCTTTTATTTGTAACTAGCAAAGTTACCGATCTAAGATCCTCACAGGGACCTCCTCATAGGACAAGGAGTCCGAGATACCAACATCTTCTAAGAGAATTGATATTGCCCAAAATACACCTCTACTAGAAGTATAAAATGGTCAATTGCAAATATAATAAGCCAACAATATAGGAGTCGATCCCATAGGGAAAATGTGAAAAGTTGTAGGCCTTGATGTAATTGACGAGTAGTACAGTAAAGTAAATGGGGGGATTTTTGTTCTAGTAGTAAGTAGTAACCAACTCTTGAGTATTGTTTAGTTGAAATAAATACGAGATGAATGCTAGGACTGTGATCTACCTGGCTTCTCAACTATATAAATTTATTGTGTTCAACCCAATTATTCTAATGTTTTACATGTAAAACCAACAAGTTTGCTATTATCTAGAAGATAAATTGCACCTGTTGACTTGGTTATAGTCTCAGAGTGTCGCCTTATTGCCCCTTATTTTTTCCTCAATCATACTTGGTTATCGTACACCTTTACTAATCCTCTCTACCCAATCACAAACTTTTTGGCTATTGAATAGAAGCAAATATAGGCTATCCCAAGTGTCTGCAGCTACTTGAGTCTAATTAATATAAAGGAGAATTACGATACATGCAGAAACCCTAGAATAATTGAATCTGACACTTCCTTTGCATAGCTAATCCACCAGGGTTCCCACAAACCTAACTAAGTAGATTAGTTTCTCATGTTTGTGTAAGTGTAATACCCTACAAAGTTCACTCGTAGGCTGAGCCTTAGAGCTTGTCAAGTAAAGTGTAATTCTGGCTCTAAAAAATTGAGAAGTGACTTCCTAAGTGAGTATCATATTAACAATATAAAATTTCACCAATTTCAAATTTTTATCACATGGGAAATTAGGTAAGCTTTTCATTGATATAAGATTCACCCAAATCCGATACCCGGGTAAAAAGTTATGACTAATTTAAGTCCTAGTCATAAAACAACATCATTTTGGTGCTTGGCACATCGTGGAGAGCGTCTATTTGACAATTGTCAATTTCTAGTTGAACTCTAAAATAGTGGCATGTCTCGAAGGACCCTAATTTCCCTATAATCAATTTCCTGTGGCTAAGCGCGATTTTAATGCATCGTACTAAAGTTTTAGGTCCAAACTAGTGCGACAACATGATGGATCTGCATCACGGTAACTACCAATTTCCCTTTTGTCAATTTCCAATGAGCCACTGGGATAGTGGCGCATCGCGGTGGCCCATGAAATCGGGTTTCCAGTATAATTTTTCTAGCTTTATTCAGAAGTTAAAAAGGGCACTTTGGACTTTTTCCAAGCCTCTTAAACTATGGAAACACCAAATCAAGGTCATTTACAAGCATTTTATGAAGTTTTTTTCAAGTTTTCTCTCAACAAAAACCCTAAGCATCCAAAACCACTTCCAAGAATCTCAAGAATCCACCATAGATTTTCTTAATTGAGTCAAGATTGAAGGTTCCCAAGTCAAGGGCTTCAAGAACCCTCATTCAAGAGTACTAATAGAGTTCCTAAAGTTAGAGTTCATCCAAAGATTCTAATTCAAGGTATGTGGGGTTTTGAACAAGGGTAATCTTTCACCCTTGTGCCCAAAAGCTTATTTAAACTACAATTCTATGCAATTTATAAGATTTTATATGAAATTGAATTGGGGGCTTTCACCCATTGTTATTAGTTGCAAGCTTTTGATGTTCCCCTTGAATTGAGAGTCTAATGGCATGATTTTTACATGTTTTCTTGAGAAATTGCAGCTGGGTCTATACCCCATGATTTTAATCCTTGATAAGTTAATAGTTGAAGTGTTTAAACATTAAAGTATATGAGTATGTTGAGATTTTGAAATAAATTATGGAAATTTCTAGATTTCAATATGAGTTATGAATCTATATGCTATCTATTATGTTTTTGATGAGTTTTAACTTGAAATTGAATTATGGGTTATTAATCCCTACTTGAGACTTGAGATTTTATGAACTCTTGTTCTATAAGCACCCATGATTTGAGTATTCTGAGATTGTTGAGAACTATTTTGACCTAATGGTTATTGAGTTTTTAAATCCACTCTACTACATGAGATTACAAATTTGACAATTGGGTTCTTATTGAAACATGAGATTATTCTAAAGTGAATTTTCATTAAATGAGCCAGATAAATAAAAAGGAGTAGTATTTAGCACCGAGCGGGCAAGTTACTATGGTTTCTTACTCCAAAACTACATCCCACCGTAGGTTGTGCCTGAGGCCGAGTTTATGATTATTATTATTCCTAAGGCCGAGTTGATATTGGGCACAAGGCTGAGTTTGTTTAGTGATCACTGGACCTAGGTTATACTCCCTGGCAAGAGTATGATACCTCTCCCCAATGTGAGTACTCTTCCTTAGGAGGAAAAAATGTTGGACTCCATGCAGCTCACATGGTTTATGTCTATTAAGATAAAATACCTAAACTAAAGTATTTTCCAATGAGATAAGATATTTTCCTTTAAAACTAAAATACTTTCCCTTGATATGAGTATTTTTCCCTAAAGCTTGAAATGAGATATTTTCCTAATGTGAACGAAATGCCTTCAAGTATGTTCCAAAGTTATATAATTTCAAATTCCAAGTATTTGAATTCAAAAGAGTTATGAGTTCTTGAGCATTGAAGAAGTTTTACTCTCCATGAGACATATGCATGAGTTGAAATTATTGCTTAAAGTTTCCTTTAGCCTTGAGTAATGAGAATAAGAGAAGAGTACAAATTTCAAAGCTGAAAGTAGAATGACTCACGAGACTGAGTTACAGGTTCCATTTTACATGATTCATGATCTTTGCATTTTGTACTTATTCAAGCCATGTGAGATTACTTATGACATTCATGATTTGATTAAAGAGTATTGATGTTGTTTTATAGAAATGCATGCACCCCCACATACTCAGTACATTCCCAAGTGCTGATCTACATATACCTGTATGTGCTACATTGTCTTATAATGTAGGTTCAAGTGCTCAGTCCCAACCGTATCAGTGGTTTCTGAGTACCTCTATATACATTTCTTTAAGGGTTTCATCAAGTTGATCATCTAAGAGCTCAAGGGTCACTGGTGTTTAATTCATTTTACTCTTCCCTCATTTTAAATTTTATAAAAACATGTGTTTTAAAGTATTATCCATTTGATATTTTTGTAGGTTTTGAAACAAAGGTTGTGGTTTTGAATGATTATGAATTGAACAATATTTCTCATAGTTTGTATATGATTTTTATGCTTTAATTATGGTTTCAAACTTATGGGTGCATGGTATGGTAAATGAACAAGGGAATTGTGATTTTCTCAAGCTTGTGACTTTTGAAATGGTTATCTCCCCAACCCTACAATATGAAATTAGTTTTAATTATGAGAACTGTGGTAATTTTTAAAATTAAACTAGCGTTGAACTATTGCATGATATAAAAAGGTATTTCAAATGTAATGGTATGATTTAAAGAACAAAGAGAGTCGGTGTTTCCCACCTTGTATTAATGAACAAAGGGAGTTGTCTTTTCCAAGCTAATGGGAATTATTTGGGCATGTTGTTTTTACCTTGCAAGTATAGTTGGTATGATGATACCAACAATGTGTGCCTAAATAAGAAATGTGGTTAAATGAATGGTAATATGTGATACTTATTTTAATTGGGCTATAATATGGGTTGTATAGTTGAGTAGTAAAAGTGGAGGTACGAGTGATAGATACTAGAAACTATGTGTGTCGATATAGGGGTCAAAGTAACCAGGGAGGTTTGAGTCCTCCTTATTATTATTTCATGATTAGGGAGGTTCGAGTCCCTCATAAATCATCACATGATCAGGTTCTTAAGTCACCTTAGTATACGTTCGAAGGTTCAAGTCCCCATGTGTATATATTTGAGATTATTCTCCAGTTTGTGCGGCTACAAGAGCTGGGGCACAACTAGGGGGTGAGAGTCGGGGTCCATATAGCCCGTAGGTACTATTATATAATGGTTCATCTACACAATCCAGGTTAAATTTTTAAAGTGTATGCTAAACCATGTTCCCTATCCCGTCATGAAATATAATTTTATTTATGTAACTTTATAAGGTTATTACGTATTGGTTGACTTGGTTTGAATTAACGGCATTATTTTATGTTTATCCCTGAGTCATATGCTAGTGCTCACCCTGCTAATCATCCTTGGATGTTGTATACCTACGTGATGTAGGACTTTTTCATACTTTCATATCTCCTGCTCATTGATTAGGATTTGGGACCATCTCATGAATTGACATTAAAGTGGTGAGCTTCCATAAATCAAAAGTCTACATTTCATGTTTTGTTTCTCTTATTTCTTAGACTTATTTTTTATTGTTGTTGGGGGCATGTCCCAATACTTTATTTATATTTAGTTTTGTATCATTGTTTAGAAGGCTTTATTTGGACTATTGTGGCTATTAGGCAGTATTAGTTGGTTATTTGGCCAATCATCGCTGATCAGTTATGGCTATGATTTTAAATATTTCTTCGACTATTGTACATTATCTTATTATATCTTTTGAATTCATACAACATTGGGGTGTTGTGTGCTTGGTTTGTTATGCATAGGGGTAATCTCTAGTCCATGTGGGACTTGAGATACCTATCACGGCCAGGCCCTGGTTTGGGTCATGACAAAGGTGGTATCAGATCGTAGGTTTGGTTTCATTGGGTGTCCAATAATGTCATATTAAGTAGAGTTTTATTTATGGGTATGTAGCGCACCACATTTATAAGGGAGAGGCTATGAGACATTTAGGAATGTTTCCATTTCTTGTTGTTCTATTTCAAGCTATCGTGTCTAAGGTCTTGAATCTCCAATAATTCCCATTTGTTCATTTGTTATATTATGCCTCCTAGATTATTTAAAGCTCATGGAAAATCCTTTGTCCCACTTAAGGAATTGTTGATGGGACACGCCCTGCTTATGAGGTACATACCTGGTCTAGGGATCTAGGTCCTTATTTCCCTTTTGGAGTTCCATCGGTCCCCCTTAGTCCTCCTCGGGATCCATAAGCTAATGTGTCGAATGCAAAATTTTGTCAGTCTATTCATATGTTGGCTCAGTTGGTAGCTTCTCAGTATGAGCGTCTATCTTCTATCACTCCGTCTTTTGTGTCCACAAAGGTTGTCCAAATTACTAGGCTAAGTCCTCATATGTTCACTAGTCCTAAAGTTGAGGAGGATCCTTAAGGTTTTATAGATCAGATGGATAAGATCCTTCGGGTTATGCATTCTTCTAATATAGAGGATGTATAATTCATTTTCTATCAACTGAAGGATGTAGCATACTAATAGTATGAGGAATCAGAATATTCTAGAGAGACGATGTCGAATCCACCCTGTGGTTTGATTTCACAAGTGATTTTTGGGACTACTTCTTTCCTCAGGAGTTGAGGAAGGCAAATGCAAAATAGTTTGTTAATCTAAAGTAGGTAGAATGATGGCCAAAGAGTATGCCTTAAAATTCCATCAGTTGTCTAGATATGCTCCCGAGTTAGTGTCAATCATGAGAGCTAGAATGAGGAAATTTGATTCTAGATTTTCTTGTGATTCGATCCTAGAGAGTAAGGATGCCTTGTTGAACAATGATATGGACATCTCCATATTGGGTGTTATATATAGCAAGTTTAGAAAGAGAAGAAAAAGTAGGAAGAGATAAGGAAAAGGTAGAGCAAGAAGTTTAGATTTTTTTATTAGGGTGGAGGTTAGTAGTAGAATGGTATGGATGGTGGAAAGTGGTCTAAGAAGAAGTCTAAAAGTTTTGACTCCTACTCTACTGTTAGTGCTCCCTATCTGAGGCCATTAGGTGATTGTCGTTCTCAGCATGATAGTAGGTTTAAGGCATAGGTTTCCCAATCTAAGACTTGTGGGGCTCAGTTTACTCTATCATTTCTTCCTTGTAGATTTTGCAGGCAACCACAACATGGGTTTTGTAAAGAGGAAAGGAACAAGTGTTTTAAATAATGACAGACTAGTTATTTGCAATGAAATTATCAATCAAAGATTGCTTCTGGGCGATTAAGATTCTTGTTTCCACTTTTTCAACTCCTACACCAAAGGGTGCTGCTTCTACTTCTTATACTGACAATGGACGAAATCACTTGTTTTCCCTTACTACCTACCAGGACTTTGAGGCATCTCCCGATATCATAACTGGTATGTTAAGAACCTTTTATTATGATGTGTATTGATTTCTTGATCCTGGGTCTACTCTTTCATATATGACCCTATTTATGGATGTACATTTTGGTTTTGATCCCGAGTGTACCCCTGACCCCTTTTCTGTGTCTACCCAGGTAGGTGACTATGTAGTTGCTAGAAGAGTCTATAGGGTTTGTGTGGTATCTTTTGGAGCCAATGGAACTCAGGTGCATTTAATAAAGTTAGATATGGTCAATTTTGATGTCATATTAGGGACGGACTGGTTGCACTCATACAATGTCTTCATAGATTTTTAAACCCGTAAGGTCATGTTTAAATTACCTAAGGAACCGGTTATTAAGTGGGAAGGGGGTTTTAGTGCTTAAGGAAAGATTCATATCATATCTTAGAGCCTGGAATTTGATTTTAAAGGAATGTCCTTACCATTTGGTCTGAGTTAAATATTCTAACTCGGAAGGTCCTTCCACATAATCCATTCCAGTGGTTAATGAATTCCATTTGGCTTTTCTTTATAATCTTCTTGGTATCCCTCCTGATAGGGAAATTGATTTAGGGGTTAACCTTGTTCTAAAAACTCATCCTATTTCCATCCCTCCTTAAAGAATGGCTCCGACTGAGTTGAAGAAGCATAAGAAGCAGTTAAAAGACCTCCTTGACAAGGGTTTTGTCCATCCTAGTGTGTTTCAGTGGGGTGCTCCTAATTTTTTATGAGTAACAATGATGGTTCCCTGTGGATATGCATAGATTACCGCCAATTGAATAATGTTATTCTATGGAACAAATTTTCTCTTCCTCAGATTGATGATTTGTTTGTCCAACTTCAAGGTGCAAGATGTTTCTCAAAAATTTATATTCGGTCGGGTTACCACCAGCTAAAGATTAGGGAGGTAGATATCCCTAAGACTACCTTCCGAAATCGATATGGTCATTATTAGTTCTTAGTCATGTCTTTTGGTTTGACGAATGCCTCGGCGGCATTCATGGACTTGATGAATTAGGTTTTCTATCATTTTTTGGATTTGTTCATTACCATGTTTATAAATGATATTTTGGCATATTCTAAGAGCGAGTTAGATCACACTGACTACCTCTAAATTATGTTGCAAATCTTGAAAGATCAGCATGCGTATGTTAAGTTTTAAAGTACGAGTTCTAGTTAAAACCTGTTACTTTTTAAGGTCATGTCATTTCTAGTCAAGGGATCATGGTGGATCCAAAGAAAGTTGCAGTTGTTAAGAAGTGGCGAATCCATGACTCCAACTGATATTTGAAGCTTCTTGGATTTAGCCATCTACTATAGGATATTTGTGAAAAGTGTCTAAACCATAGCTACCCCACTGACTAATTTAACCCAGAAGATGGTAAAGTTCTTACGATCTGATGCTTTTAAGGGTAGGTTTGGGAAGTTAAAAGATAAGTTGACTTAGGCTCTAATTTTGACTTTACTTGAAGGTAATGATGGATTTGTGGTTTATTATAATATGTGTCATATGTGACTTAGTTGTGTGTTGATGCAGCATAGAAGGGTGGTGGCCTATGCTTCTAGGCAGCTGAAAGTTCATGAGAAGAATTATCTGACTCATGACATGGAGCTATTAGTTGTGGTATTCGCATTAAAGATTTGGTGTCACTATTTGTATGGAGTCCATGTGGATATCTTTTCTGATCATAAAAGCCTACAATATGTGTTTACCTAAAAGGAGCAGAATTTGAGGAAAAAGAGATAGCTTGAGTTGCTAAAAGACTATGACAAGAGTTTTCACTATCACGCACGTAAAGTTAATCTGGTTGTTGATGCTCTTAGTAGGTTATCCAAAGGGACTCTAGCTCATGTGGATGAGGATAAAAAGGAGTTGGTGAAAGATATTCATAATTTCGCTAATCTTTGAGTTCGTCTCATGGACTTTGAGTGTGGTGGTGTGTTTGTACAAGTGGTGGAAAAGTCATCCTTTGTTTCTAAAATAAAGAAGAAATAGGTATTGGATCTTGTCTTAATGAAGATTAAGGGAGATGTAGAATAGTGAAAGATAGTAGCTTTTGAGATTGGTGACGATGGTATCTTGAGGTACCAAGGTAGATTATGTGTTCTCGATGTAGATAGGTTGCGAAAAAAGATCTTGGTTAAGGCTAATGAGTCGTATAATGCCATTCATCCTGATTTGACAATGATGTATCATGATCTTAAGGAGATTTATCGGTAGAACAATATAAAGTAAAATGTAGCCAGTTTTATGGCCAAATGCATGGTGTGTCAATAAGGGAAGGTTGAGCACTTGAGACCTGGTAGGTTAACTCACGAGGTTGAGTTTCCTATATGGAATTGGGAGATAATTATTATGTACTTTTTTTATCATTTTTCCTCGTTCTTAGAATCAGTTTGATTCGATTTGGGTCATCGTGGATAGGATGACTAAGTCTGCTCAATTCTTGCCAGTGAGGACTAATTATTCGGCATAGGATTTTTCAAAGTTGTTCCTCCAATAAATTATTAAGTTGCATGGGGAGCCTATTTCTATCATGTCAGATTGTGGTACTCAGTTCTCATCATACTTTTTTCATTCGTTTCAGAGAGGTTTGGGAACTAAAATAAGCCTTAGTACTGCTTTCCACCCGCAGTCGGATAGGCAAGTGGAAAGGACTATTAAGACATTTGAAGATATCCTTGAAACTTGTGTAATTGACTATGGTAGTAGTTGGATTAATCATTCTCCTCTTATAGAGTTTGTGAAGAATAATAGCTACCACTCTCGTATTGGTATGTCTTTGTTTAGGGCATTGTATAGTAAGAGGTGTAAATCTCCTATTGAGTGGTTTGAATTTGGGGAGGCTGAGATTATGCTGAGTTATTTAGCGCAGATTTGGTTCACCAAGCGGTAGAGAAAGTGAAGTTAATTTGGGACAGACTGAAAGCTGCCCAAAGTTGCAAAAAGTCCTACATGGATATGAGGCAAAGGGAGTTAGAATTTAGTGTTGGTAATTGGTTTTTCTCAAAGGTACCTCACTTGAAAGGATTAATGCGGTTTGGGAATAAGGAAAAGCTTAGTCCCTGGTATGTCAGCTCGTACTTGGTCTTGAATAAGGTTGGTAGGGTCACATTTGAGTTGGAGTTGCCTCCTAGTTTGAGCTCTATTCATTCGGTATTTCATGTTTTGATACTGAAAAAGTGCATGCTTGACCCTTCGGTGGTTATTGCTTCAAAGATGATAGGTGTTTCAAATTCCTTAACTTATGAGGAAGTCCTGGTTGAAATTTTGGATTCGCAAGTGCATCGGTTGTGGAGGAAAAATGTACCTTCAGTAAAGTTATATGGAGGAACCACAAAGTTAAAGAGGCTACTTGGGAAGCCGAAGAGGACATGAAATCCAAGTATCTATTCTTTTTTTTCTACTGTGGATAATCATGTTTGAGGTATGTGTTATTCACAGCATCTTTGTTTTTGGACTTTGTTAAAGGAAAGAGTGATTTCCTTTGCATCTTTGTTAATGTGAGAGTTGTGGTATATGGAGTCAAATCATTCTAGCAATTTCCTTGAACCATCAATCAAGATAAATGATCCCAGTGAGGGAGAATTAAAACGCCCCAAATTTTGGACCTTTAAAATTTCTTAAGCTTTGAGCTCACTTGCTTGGTTACGACTAGACCCTATGAGTCGTAGGGTGTACTGATGATTCATAGCCAAATCAGTAAGTTTGTTGCTTGATTATACTCTGAGAACAAGTGTCTCTCTAAGAGTTTTAAGGATACATTACAAGTCGTAGTTGTAGTCGTAAGGTGTCCAGTGTAAGTCTCAATTTGGGTTCTTGTTGACTACGACTAGACCCTACAAATCATAAAGTCCTTTACAAGTCCTAAGGTTGAGTCATAAGGATAATAGTGTAGGGTGCCTTTCTTTTACTTCCTATGTTACGACTCGTGGTGATGAGTCGTAAGGAGTGTTATGAGTCGATGGTTGACTCGTAGTCAAAAATGACCCTTTTTCAACTTTTAAGTTAAGGGCATTTTAGACATTTTTCCTCTTACCCAACTTGAAACCCGCATCTTATAACCTCTTTAGGGTGTTATTAGACCTCATAAACACATCAAAGTAACTTCTTAACACTCAAATTTCTCCAAGGTCAAGAACACTTAGGGTTTCATCAAGTTGGTCATCTAAGGGCTCAAGGATCAATTTCTCTCCAAATTTTTTGGTGTTTTAGGGATGTTACTCTTCCCTTATTGTTTATTTTGTATAAGAATGTGTTTTAAAGTATTATCCATGTGATGCTTATGTTAGTTTTCAAACAAAGGTTGGGAGTTTTGAATGATTATGAATTGAACAATGTTTTTCATTGTTTATATATGATTTTCATGCTTTAATTATGGTTTTGAACTTGTGGGTGCATGGGTATGGTGAATGAACTAGGGAATTGTGACTTTCCCAAACTTGTGACTTTTGAAATGGTTATATCCCTAACCCCATAATGTGAAATTGGTTTTAATTATAAGAACTATGGAAATTTGTAAAATTGAAGTGACCTTGAACTATTGCCGAATATAAAGAGGTAGTTCAACTACAATGGCATGATGTAATGAACAATGAGAGTCAGTGTTTCCTACCTTGTATTAATGAACATAGGGAGCTGTTTTCTCCAAGTTAATGGGAATTATTTTGGCATGATGTTGTTACCTTGCAAGTATAGTTAGTATGACGATACGAACAATGTATGCCTAAATGTGTAATGTGGTTAAATGAATGGGAATATGTGATACTTGTTTTAATTGGGCTCTAATAATGGTTGAGTAGGTGAGTTGCGAAAGTGGAGGTCTGAGTAACCGATACTAGAAATCGCATTTGCTGACTTGGGTGTCAAAGTGACCTGGGAGGTTTGAGTCCCCCTTATTATTATTTCATTATTGGGAGGTTTGAGTCCCCTGTAAATCTTTACATCGGGTGCTTAAGTCACCTAATTATATGTTGGGAGGTTCTAGTCCCTCGTGTGCATATATATGATATTATTCTCCGGTTCGTACAGCTGCACGCACTGGGTCCCAACCAGGGGTGAGTGTTGGGACCCATATAGCCCGTGGGTACTATTATATGATTGTTAAGCTACACAATCCAGGTTAAGGTTTTAAAGTGAATGCTAAACCTTGTTCCCTATCCCAACATGAAATATATATATATATATATATATGTTTGTGTGTGTGTATATATATATATATATACACACACATATATATACATATATATATATATGTTATTGTATATATTATGGTGCATTGGTTGACTTGGTTTGAATTGACAACATTATTTTATCATTATCCCTGAGTTACATGCTAGAGTTTACCCTGCTAACAGTGTTCAGATGTTATATCCCCATGCGATGCAGTAACTATACATACTTCCACATCTCATGCTCAGTGATCAGGATTTAGGATCAGCTCGTGAGTTGACATTGAAGTGGTGAGCTTCTATACATCGAAACTCTACATTTCATGTTTTGTTCCTCTTGTCTTAGACTTATTTTTGGCTATTGTCGGGGGCATGTACCGATACTTTATTAATATTTAGATTTGGATCATTATTTAGAAAGCTTTCTTTGGACTACTGTGGCTATTGGGTGGTGCCGGTCGGTCATTTAGCTGGCCATCGGTGGTCTATTATGGATATTCATTTTAAACTTTATTAGGCTATTGTACGCTATCTTGTTATATGTTCAGAATTCATCCGACCTTGGGGTGTAGTGGTCTTGGTTGGTTAGATGCAGGGGGTGATCTCCGGTCCACGTGGAACTTGAGATTCCCATCACGACTAGGCCCTTGTTCAGATCGTGACACCAAGTCTCCACGAAACACTCGGGATTCATCCGAAATCTCGAGAATGCTAACGAACTATGCTACCCTATCAAATTTGACGCGACATACTCGATGGCGATATTAGGTTTTTGAAAAAATGTTGTCACAAAATTAACCCTCCAGACCCATTTTCATAACTTTCTATATCGAGTGTTGAAATGAGATATAAAAGCCATAAATGACACTAACCATGTTACCAACCTAAAATCGACGTTCTGAAACTACTGGAGCAATTTGTTTATCCATCCAATGCACAGATCAATGAATATTGACCAAAGTCGACACTAAGGCTTTTTAAGCTACAAAAAAACATAAACTCGCACAAATCACACCAAAATGCATTAGGAATCTTTCCAATCATCCCCCACACCCCTGAATACCATGAAGCAACCATGAGGAGGGGGTAAAATGGTAAAATTACATAAAAATAAGTATTTCACACAAATCACCAAAAATCAGGTAATTACATCATCCACCATTAAGAATATATTTCGTCCTCAAACAAGCGTAACAGAAATGCCTGGATCAGTGAAAAGATGGGGATAACTACTACGCATATCAAACTCGACCTCCCAAGTAGACTCATCTACAGGTTGATGTTTCCAATAGACCTTAACCACTGGAATATCTCAAGAACAAAATCGTGTACTGGCAAGAATGAAGATAAGCTCCCCAACAAAAACAATCGCTCATCTAACTGAACTGAATCCCAACGAATGATATAAGACTCATCTGAATGTAATGCCGAAGCATAGAAACATGAAAAACTGGATGAACAATTGATAAATATAGAGGTAATTCTAACTCATAAGACACATCCTTAATGGACCAAAGGATCTCAAAATATCTAACATACCTGAGGCTACGCATACCCTACTTCCAGGCCTCACCACGCCCTTTATGGGTGGCACATGAAGAAAGACACAATCACCAACAATAAATCTCAAGACACGAAGTTTATGATCCGCATAACACTTCTTCCTACTCTAAGACACTCAAAGTCTATCCTAAATGGCACAAACGTTATCCAAAGATCACAAAGCAATTCCGTACCAGGAGCTCTAATCTCAGAAAATCTCAAAACAACCAATTGGAGAGCAACAAAACCTACCATATAAAGCCTTTAAAAGAGCTATATCGATATAGGAATGGTAGCTATTATTATGTGCAAACTCCACCAAAGCTAAATGTAATTCTCACTTACCTCCAAAATCTATGACATAAGAGTAGTGGACATCCTTCCTGGATAGTCTACTTTAACTGACAGTCAGTGTGTGGGTGAAAAGTTTTCCAAAAGTTAGATGTGAACATTAAACCTCGATCTAAGATAATGGACACTGGAACACCACAAAGAAGAACTATCTCATGAATATTGATACGGGCTAATGTCTCAGCAATTAAGAAAACCAATACCAAAATAAAATTAGCAGATTTGTTCAATCAATCCATGATGACCCAAACACTATCTGAACCACAAGAATTATGAGGCAACACGGTCACGAAGTCCATAGTGATTTATTCCTACTTCCACTTGTTTATGGGTAACCTTTGAAGTAAACCACCAGACCATAAATGTTTGGCCTTCACCTGCTGGAAACATAGGAAGCGAGCTATGAAATTCACTACATCCTTACTCATACTACCACACAAGTAATGATGCCTCAAATTATGGGACATCTTAATCACTCCCCGATAGATGGATTACCTGAAACAATAAGCTTCCTCCAAAATCAATCTAATCCAGTCACTTGCTCTAGGCACACAACTGTGCCACCAATCCTTAAAACACCATAAAAATCAAGCGAGGTTTCCTTAGTCAATCCACTCAACACATTATCCTGAATAACTCTCAACCCAACATCAACAAACTGATAAGCCCAAATCTGTTGCATCAAGAAATACCTAGCATCCATTAATTCCAAACACACCCAGGTATCGAAACATAAAGCCTAACAATCTGGTTAACCCAAGACTATACCTATAAGGCCAAAGGCCTCTCTTGGATCAAAAGATTCAGCAAGCTACCCATGCTAGTCATCTTTCGGCTTAAGGCATCTGCAACCACATTAGCCTTGCCCGGATGATATAGAGTCATAATCCTTAAGCAACTCAAGCCGACGATGCTGCCTCATATTAAGATCTCATTGGGTGAAGAAGTACTAAAGGCTACGATGATACTAGAAAATCTCACCATGGACTCCATAAAATTAGTGCCTCCGTAACTTTAAAGTAAATATAACTATGTACAACTCCAAATCACGGGTAGGGTAATTCCTTTCATGGGGCTTCAATTGATGAGAAGAAAAAGAAATCACATTACCATCCAACATCAACAAAGTACCCAACCCAACACCAAATAAATTATAAAAGACGGTAAAATCCATGCCTTTAGGAAAGTTTAAGATAGGAGCTAAAGTTAAAAAATCCTTGAGCTTTTGAAATCTTACCTCAGAAGCATCAAACCACTGAATTGAAATCTTTTTTTTTGTTAACTTGGTCAATAGATCTACAATAGAAGTAAAACCCTCAACAAAGCACCGATAGTAGCTTATAAATCTAAGAAAACTCTAAATCTTGGTAAGATAAGTAGGTTTATCACAATCAGGAACTACTATAATCTTGGACGGATCAACCATAATACTATTTTGTAAACCAAATGAACCAAGAGAGAAATGAACTTCAACAAAAGTTAACACCTAGAGAACTTAGCGTATAATTTCTCATCTATCAATCTCTGAAGCACAATCTGCAAATACTCCACATGATCAAACTCACTCTTGGAATAAACTAAAATATCATCTGTAAAAATACTGACAAAAGAGTTGATATACGATAAAAAAAACCTAGTTTATTAAATCCATGAACACAGCTTAGGCATTGGTCAACCCAAACGACATGACCAAGAACTCCTAATTATCGTACCGAGTTCGAATAACAATCTTCAAAATATACAATGCTCTAATCCTCAACTAGTGATACCCAAAGCTCAAATCAATCTTTGAAAACACCAAAGTACCCAGAAGTTGGTCAACCAAATCATCAATACTAGGAAGAGAATACTTTTTCTTAACCCACCTTATTCAACTGTCGATAATTAATGCACATATTCATAGACCCATAATTTTCTTCACAAAAAAGATAGGCGTACCCCAAGGTGATACACTAGGTAGGATAAATCCTTTATCCAACAACTCTTGCAACAAATCTTTCAATTTTATTATCTCTGTTAGGGCCATCCTATAAAATGGAATAAAAAAAGTCTTGGTGCTCGTCTCAACATTAATAGCAATGTCAATGTCATGATGCAGAGGCATACAGGAAAATCCATAGGGAAAACATCCATGAACTCATTGACAATATGAACACAATCCAAAAAAGGAGGGGAAATAACACTAGCATCACAAATATGGGCCATATAAGATAGATATCCCCTCTTTACCAAATAACGAGCCTAAATGAAAGATATGACTGTCTTGGGACCCAAATAAAGAACACCCTCTAAGTTATCCTTTCCACACCTGACTAAGCTAAAGTTATGATCTTAGCCTAACAGTCTAAGATAGCATATTAAGGAGCTAACCAATGCATACCCAAAATGACATCAAAATCTACCATATCAAGGCCAATCAGATTTACCCAATCCTTACATCTAGTAAAGGTCACAACACAAGATCGGTACACCTGACCATCACTAAATAATCTCCAAAGAGGGTAGATACATAAATAAGAACATTAAGAGGCTTACAAAAAGAATCAAAACTTAAATAAAAATATGCAGACAAATAGGGAAAAGTTGATCTCAAATCAAATAACACATATGTAAATTTAAAACAAATAGGGATAGTACCTATGATGACTATATCGAAGACCACTACCTCTTGCCTAGCGGGTATAGCTTAGCACTGACCATGTCTACCACCCGACCGAGTAGCCCCATGACAACCACTATGAGCAAAACTACCTATGCCTCTCGCACCTCTAGAAGAACGTCTATCCCTCATAGTTGATATTTAAGTAGCTATGAAAATAAGATGGGGATAGTCCTTAGATAAATAAATAATATCAACACATATATAGAAAACCCTGTGGCCCAACTCTATAGAAGGAGGTATGAATAAGCTAGGACGACCACTCAAAGCTACTGAAATAAAAGACCCAATACCTAAACTCTACAAGTCTTCTTGCACTGGTCTACCATGATAGCTATAAAATCCTCTTGAATCTCTACCTAGATATGTATGACCTTTGAACTTTCCTAATGGTTTACCTTCTTGGCACCTCCCTGAGATGCTCGAAGATTAGTGAAACACCTTAGGTTAGGGCCCTTAGAAAATTTCTTAGATTTATTATTTCTGTGCTATATACAACTTATGGATACCATTAATATAATAGGGTATGAGTGGTATGCCTTGGTCATAAGCTAACCTGTGATGGATGGTGGGTTGGATTGGTTTTTGTAATCGATACGACTTAGTGGGTACGAGTCATATAGTTGGATACGGGTCATATAGTTTGGGTTTTTCCTTTACTTCATCTGAGACTTAGTAACTTAAGTGGATTTGAGTATGAGTAGCTCACCATGAGACGTAAAGTAGGGTACAAGTCATATCATTGACTTGTATTATAGGCAGTGTTCAAACTTTCTTTGATTTTGGATACGATTTAGGGGAACTAGTCATATGGTTGGGTATGACTTGGTTTGGGTAAGTCATATGTTGGATAGTGTTTGGTCCAATAAGGAGGCCTTAGGTACGAGTAGTGGGTACCACTCATATTGGAGGATACGACCGGTATGGGGTGGCCATACCCTATGGCAAGGATTTTGTGCAGTTTGAGTGGGTGTAATCTGGACATTTCCCTACTTAACCTATTAAGGCCCCATGACTATGGTTATGGTTAATTAAACTTCTTTATGGGGTAAAATGGAATCCCCCAAGTGTATAGAATAATGAACAACTTAAGGGTTAGATGAGATTCCCTCAAGCAAACTTAATAATGAAACACTTGTAGGGTACACGAGACCCCCCCGAGTTAACTGAATAATATAATCTATGGGTTCATGGGAATCCCTTTACATAAAAAGGTTTGCTAAGGACATTGCATACAAGCTCTAGCCGGTATGACGATACCACTACTTATAACCTTGGTTAATAATAATGGAATAATGGTTTAGTTGGTTGGAAATGGTTTTAATTGGTCAATAATGGAGGGGTATGATAGCTAACCATGAAGATGTGAGTGCAATGAAAGGACACTAGAAACTCATGTTTACTGACATGAGGGGTAGTCATAGTGACCTTATATGATACTATAAGGTATATGGGAATCCTCTAAGTACACTATACATATGTATCATGGAGAGCGAAGGGTAATTGGGAATCCCCTACTCTTATGGTATCTCCGGTTCGTGTGGCTATATGCATCGATGCCCGTTCAGAGGGTTAAACTGAACCCTTATAGCCCATGGGTGCCTTTAGAATAGTTAAGCTACATATACCCAGGTTAATAGTTTTAAAGGCATGATAAACCCGGCTCCTTTCCTGGTATGGTTATATATATATATAGGTAAAGTTGTATGTATATGGTTGGTTTACTTGGTTTTACTGGATGGCATTACTTTATCCTTATCCTGAGTTCATGCTAGCGTTCACCCGCTAGCCAGTCTCAAGGTGGCTGTAACTCACGCAATGCAGGAACCATTCATTCTACTCCTCTTGCTTATTAAACGAATTTGAGAGTAGCGATGTCTTTACATACTTAATTTAGTTTACGAATATTGGTTTTGGCTATGTTTGGGGGAATGTCCTAACCGGATATTGTTTTTCTTTTGGTTAAAGTCTTGTGTGACTACTATGGATTGGAATGGGCGGGATCAGTATTAGTGTCAGCCTTAGTATTGTCATTGGCATTGGGGTTGATACCTTTGACTGAATTTATGATTGTTGCATCATCTTATAATATGTTAAGGACAGGAACGTGTTTATTGTTTTAGTTGTTGGCTTATGGTTTCGGTTCAGTAATTTGGTTACTGATTAATTTTTAGAAGGTTGGACTTATTTGGGTCGGTCACGATCATAAACCTATCTCAGAGTCTGGTTGTGTGAAACTACGATATCTTGTTAAATGTTTGAAACTCATCTGACTCAGGTTATGCTTTTGGATGGTTGGGTTGGATATTGGGGTAGTACCCGATCCTTGTTAGTCTTGGGATACCCATTACGATAAGGCCCCGGGTCAGGTCATGTCAAATAGACTCAATAATCTTTGCAAAATCCACAATACTCTGAAATGATGCCCCATACACTACTATTTGAGTCATAGCAAGAGGAAGAAAAACATTCATCCTCTTCACGAGCTTTTGAATCTTCTTAGACTTGATAGTAATACTGGCATAAAAATATCTAGGAAAGGCATGGGAATGTACCTCATACTCCACAATAGTCATAAATCCCTGCTCTAAGCGATCAAACTCATCTCTCATCGGATCCCTTAAACTGAAAAGAATAAACCTATTCAAAAATGTATGAGTAAACTAATCCCAAGTCA
The DNA here is from genome assembly GCA_030864225.1 of Capsicum baccatum var. pendulum. NCBI lineage: Eukaryota > Viridiplantae > Streptophyta > Magnoliopsida > Solanales > Solanaceae > Capsicum > Capsicum baccatum. Next base: position 116,948,948 of record CM061560.1, read on the forward strand.
TCTTTGGTGAACTATGAGGTCGGTAACAAATAAGTGGCCTCCACCAATCTCTGGTTGCATCTCTCAAATGATAAGTAGTACATGCAATATCAGGCGACTCGAGAGAACCAAGATTATGCAACTTCTCATAATAATCCATCAAGAACTCTTAAGAATTCTCCCCTACAGCACCACAAAACCTAAGGAAACCCAAATGAGTGAACCTTTCAAACCTCTTCTAATCCTCAAAAGACATAACTATACTTGCAACAATAAGAGAGTAATTCTAGATAGCTGAGAACCCACTTAAGGAGGTAACACAGAAGAAGGTTGAACTCTTGATCTCTAAATACCATACTCAATTATTCGCACTGACGGAGGAATGGTACTCGGAGTTTGTGGAGTGCCATAAGAAGATGTCGTACAATATAAGGATCCACACTCAAGACAAAAGAATACCATAAGAAGACTCTGGCATAGATGGAGGCATCATACTCAAATATTGATGAACACCAGGTTCACTCACAGGAGCACCCTCCAAATGGTTTAATAACCGAATTAACAACCCCTCCAAGACTGGGGTAGAAGAACTTTATCGGACCAAAGTATGCCTCATTAATTTGATACGCTCAATATAAGGCTCAGGGGAGAGTCCCCTAGTACTATCTCTAAATGGGGAAAATCCTCACACCCATCTTCTACCTCGAGCCTATCTACGACTCATAACTCAACCTCTACAATGGGATCACTCCTTAGATAAAAGCTCAAATCTCAAACCTTATAGGATCTAGTCATCACCATCTATGCAGAAAAGAGTGAAATATGATTTAGAACATAAGTTATGAAAGAATTAGGAAAGCTTCTTAAAATATCTTATAGCCTCTATAGATAGATATGAACGTCCACATACCGATCGGCGAGAATCTTCTAGACACCATGTTCTTAAATTGATGAGACTAATGGAAGCCTAGCTGCTCAGATACAAACTAACCACAACCTAAAAACCAAGGATAATGATGGCACTTGTCACGGCAAGCCTTGACTACTAAGCCTATCACCTAAACTTCTATGAAATATGAAATCAATACCAAAACCCAAGGCAAGGCATCTAGAACAAAGCCAAACCACACAAATGTGATAATAAAGGAAGTACATAATCACAGTTCCATATAATATCCCAAAAGTTGGTGTCACGGTGTAAGAACTACTAAATACATCTCGAATGTTAAAGGTACAATAATAGACCAAATGGATCATATTATGTCTCTAAATACAAATAAAACACGACATAGGTAAGAAGAGGTAGTAGATCCAGTCCAAAATTATAAACTAATCACTACCTTAAATATACTCAATATACCGTTTTAATTGGCTACTGGGCGGTGCACTCGTACCTGGATCTGCATCGAAAGGGTGCAATAGGGATGATTACTGTCCACTTGTACTTAGTAGGTATCATAGGTTGATAGAGTAAAGTAGAAAACAAAGCATATAAACACAAATTATAGGCACGTCACCTGTAATTAAAAAATCCCAAATAGTAGCCCACACTGTCTCCGCTAACATTTCTATTATATACACATATAACAAATACTAAAACAATATATATATATATATATATACACACACACATTTACTAGGTACAAGTACGGGAAGGGAATACAAATGGACAGATATCACATAAAGAACAAATATACAGCATAAAATAAGCATAATATATTTTGAATACAATAAAGATAATGATAATAATAATGCACGAGGTTATCACACAACCACAAAATAAACCTACCAAGCTATGCTCTCGAGGTAGGACCCATGGGGTTCTTCAACCCATATATAACCAATATCTAATACCAATATCCATAACTCCTCTTCGGCACATACATCGGTAAAGAGTTTTTAAAGATGTCATTTTTATCAGAAAAGCTAGTATTTCTAGTATTTCCATTGTTACCATGTTTCGTGATGAGTATGATATAAGGATGTAATGCTCGTAACCAACCAAAATGAGAATATTTAATATCCAACAAATATATCAACCATGGGAGCCAAAATCCACTCAAATCAACCAACCATTCATGATCTAATAAAATCCATAAACTATTAAGTGAAACATGCAAGAAAATGTCATTGATGCCACATAAATCCCAAAATATAGGCTTTTCCTACCAAAACAAAGTGTAATCAAGCATACATATATCAATATCGGGCCAACAACATCATACAAGACCCACACGGTCACACATAGCAAGTAATGTCTCAAAACCACCAAATATAATCCACATAGGACCTCACATGGACACATGAATCACCTAAACACATTTTCCATGATACAACCCCATACCTTTAACATGCTTCTACATTATTATTATTTCTAAGTTTTTACCTCATGTACAAACCTAGAATCAACTAAAATACACAAATATAGAATCTACGCATCAAAAGAAAGCCAAAGCATATTGCCAACTTCTGAATTGGGGTCAAAATAGACCTCCAAAATGGATTTTTGAAAATAAAAGAGTAGAATCAAAATTTTAATCCAAAAACATATATCTCAAGATTAAAGGAACTTATATGATAAAACGAAAGTAAAACGGCTTAAGATTGGTGTTTAAATCAAAGAAATGCTAGTTTGGACCTTCCGAGACAGAATCCTCAAAATCCAACTTTAAATATGAGTTCAAATAAGATTTATGTGATAGAAATCAAAAGAAAACATTTGAAATAAGTATTTGGAGCCTAACCAAGCTTAAACATAGAATAAAATACCTAAAAACTTGAACCCCAAGCTCCAAGTCTCAAAAATGGTAAAAAAAACAAGAAATATATATATATGGGCACCAGGTGCCGCTAAAGAGGTCAAGTACTAATTTAGCTATACTCGAAAATATGTGCCAGGTCGCAAAAGCGGACAAGGGCCGCTTTAGCGCCTACTGCTAAATCAGATACGACACCACTAAAGCACCCTTATCCATCTGGAGCCAGCCGCTAATAAAAACATGCAGTGCTTTAGTGCCTACTACTAAAGTGGTCAAAGTGGTTCTGTAGCAGTTGCACCAACTGAGTGGTGCACTAGCTGTGGAGACTTCGAAAATGCCAAGTCTTTGTTGACCCCTCGAGATTTATACGGGATCCCAATAATGCAAATGAACTGTGTTATCTTATAAATTTTAATGCTCTAGACTGAATGCCGATATAAATTTTTTGAAAAAATGTTGTTTTCATAAAATTGACCCTCGAGACCCAATTTCACAACTTTTCAAACTGAGGGTCGAAATGAGATATAAATGCCATAAAACCATACCAACTATGTTACTAACCTGAAATCAACATTCTGAATTTGCTAGGGTAGTCTTTTTTTCCATCTAATGCATAGATCAATAAATATTGGCCAAAGTCAAATATAAGGCTTTTTAAGCCACCAAAAACCATAAACTCACACAAATCACGCTTAAATGTTTTGGAAATTGTGGCAGTTATCCCTACACCTCAGAAATATCATGATGCAACCACAAGGAAGGGCAAAATGGTTAAGTCACACAAAAATAAGTATTTCACATAAATCCTAAAAAATTAAGTCATTACATCCTGCGACTGGATGAGCATTGGTTGATATAGACACTAGGCAGATGAAGTTTTGATTGAATAATGAGCAAGTTACTTTTAATGTATTCTATTCTATGAAGTAGCCAAGGTATATGCGTGTGATCTCTGTGATAAGCACAATGATGAGGATGAGATGGCAGTTCCAACTGAGGAAAAACTTGATGTTGTCATAAGTATGATGAGATAGTGAGCACACTTGTTGGTAGGGTTTCGAACACTTATCCACAAAAGTTTTTAACATATTATTCTTCTACCTCGTGTATAATTTTCTCGTTAAAATTAGGTATGAAGTCCTTTAGATCTTGGTACTTTTTAGCAGTTTGTGGTTTGTTCATCAAATCATACCCACTAACTTTTATTTCTCACTTGGTCAACTTTCTTGATAGCTAAAGTTTGTTAATCATGTTCCTTAAGGGGTATGTAGTAACTTCATGAATAGAATGACACTAGAAGTAGAATCGAAGTTTCCTTGAGACCATCACAATCACTAGAGCCAATTTCTACAAGTGCATGTACCTAATTTCCATATCATTCAAAGTTCTGCTTGTTAGGAAAAATTACTACAATATTGATATTGGATAGGAAATAATGATAGTAAGAGAGTTGTCACAAACACTGTGTCATGGCAAGCCACTGCCTTGAAAGTGATTTCAGCCTGACTCTGGTGCAAATTCTTCTACCCGGTCGCTCCCCAAGGTTCCACAGATACTTCCAAATACGTGCACTCATGGCTGGAAGTTTGGAGATTGCCTAAACCAATTGCCCAAAATAATTCAAGAAGAGAAAAGGAGGAAGACTCTTTTCTTTTCCTTTCTTTTTATTCGTAGGAGCTCTTTATATAGGATTTGAAAGTGACAAAGACGGGTGAACTTTGAAGGAATTAATGGTGAGTATTAATGGCATTAAAAAGCCATTACATTATGTTATAGAATTTATGTTCTGAAGGAGATATGTTCACTTTCACTATTATGTAGAAGTGTTCAACTCCTAAAATGTATGTTTTATTTATTTTTTTATTCATTGCATTATACAAATGCTCTAAGGAGCATTAACACCACAATCCCCCACTAATGCAAAGATAAAGAATATGAATAAATTTAGGGCAAAAGGAAGGAACGTGTACTTAAGTGTCAGTATCGTTCGATTTGAATTGACACTTAGTGATATGAGGCAACAACAAATATCTAAAAAGTGAAATACTCTTCAAACATAAGTTGAGACCCCCACAACACATATCATATCCTTGATTTTAAGCAACCTCCACGATACTATAAAGTGTTTTTATAGTCATGCACACAAACCTTGTCTCTTGAGTGCTCTAGAAAGACAATTCAAGTCTTTTATAAAAAGGTAACTGACCTTTTATAGTCACGTAGGTGATCCATCAAGTATAACTCATAGACCACCTTAAGGCTATGGATTATTAAGAGCAAAAATAATCTCAACCTTATAATACACTACCTCACGCCATAGGGATAGGATATGTAGTGTTTATTTAAGGCCAATATGGCTTCGTTTGACCCCAAATGGGTATCCACCATATTAGCTCAATCCATGGGCTTTAGCCCCATCCCCCTCGACGATTTAAGGACCATTTTCCTTGTCAAATCCTTGGTCATAGGATCCACCAAATTCTTTTCAGACTTACACATTCCAAGGAGATAACACCATGTTTCAACAATTGTTTAACTGTACCATGTCTAATGCAAATATGTCTCTTTTTTTTCATTGTATACATTATTTTTAACAATCTCAATTACCACCTGTGAATCACAATGTAAAGAGACTGATGACATTTGTCTTCCCCATAAAGGCACATCTGCCAAAAGATTTCTTAGCCACTCGGCTTCTTGCCCTGCCAACTCGAGAGTAATGAATTCAGATTCCATAGTAGAATGTGTTATACAAGTCTACTTTGAAGACTTCCATGAAATAGCCCCTATACCCAAAGTAAACACATAGTCACTGGTAGAGTTAACTTCATCATTGTCAGTCACCCAATTTGCATCACAAAAACTTTCTAAAATAGCCAGAAATTTATTAAAACACAAACACCAATCCATAGTACCTCTCAAGTAACTTAACAAGCGATGAAGAGCATGCCAATGTTCACTATTAGGATTATGAGTATATTTACTTAATCTACTAACAACATAAGCTATATCAGGCCAAGTATAGTTCATGAGAAATATTACGCTCCCAATTATTTTAGCATAGTTAGTTTGAGAAACACTGGAATCTCTATTCTTTTTCAAGTGTATGCTAGGATCATAAGGAGTTCTCACTGAAACTACATCAAAATAATCAAATCTTTTCAACATCTTTTCAATATAATGAGACTGACACAAAGAGAAACCATTAACAGTTCTTTTTATTTTTATTCCTAAAATCATATCAGCTTCTCCAAGGTCTTTCATTTTAAATTTAGGAAATAAAAATTTCTTAATCTCATTTACAACATTCACATTAAGGACAAAGATTAGCATGTCATCCACATATAAACATATAATCACACAGTCTTATCCTATCATTTTAGAATAAACACAGGTATCAGATAAATTAACAATAAAGCCAATATCTATTAATGTGAAATTAAATTTTTCATACAACTGCTTAGGTGTCTGCTTTAGTCCATATAAGGACTTTCTCAATTTACATACTTTATCCTCTTGTTCTAGGACCACAAAATCCTCAAGTTGAGTCATAAAGAAGTATTATTTTACACATCACTAGGCACATTATTTTTCAAAGGAAAAACACGCTAAAAAAATTCAGCATCTCTATATTCACAAATAGAATAATCATTTATTGACATAAATATATATGCAACACTATTTTGAGAATAACCAATAAAGGTAGTGTCAAAAGTCTTAAAGCCTATATTTACCCATCTAAAGTCAGGTAGATCAATCTTAGTCAAACATCCCCACACTTTTAGAAATTTCAAGTTATTGACAAACTCTTTTCATAACTCATATAAGGTCTTGTCTAACTTTTCATAAGGGAATATATTAAGAATATAACATGCAGACAAGACAACTTCCCCCTCATATAGTTAGGGAGTTTGAGCTTAAAAGCATAGAATTTATTATTTTATCATCTTTAAAAATAAATTTAAGGCCTACTTTATTTAGAAGTGCTCCAGAAATTAAATTTCTACGAAGAGAGAGAATATATAGAATATTGTTCAATACTGTTGTTTTACCAAAAGTTAATTTAAGAGAAATTTTTGTTCTACCCATAACTCCAGCAGTAGTGGCGTTACCATATTGACACACTCGTCATCAATAAACTCGACAAAGTCAGGGAGAAACTCTTTATTGGTGCAGAAATGTCTTGAAGCTCCTATGTCCAACACCCAGTCATTTTTGTTAGCCACTAGGTTCGTCTCGACGATTACAGCAACGATCACTTTATCTTCCTTAACAAGATGAACTTGGACATCATTTTGTCCTCCTGTTTTGAGTTTTGCAAACTATCCCATATTTCTTTAGTAGATTTGTAAGTAACAAATAAATCAAATAAAGTATTAGTCATATAACTCAATAAATGCCCTCTAGCATTTATGTTATCATTTTTAACCTTTTTTTAGTAAATTCATCAAAAATCATAACAGTGTTAGAACCAGTAATAATGTTAGAACCATCATTAAACAAAATATAATCAACTTCTAATTGTTCTAAGAAAATCAGAAGTTTTTGTGACCAACGTTTAAAATTATTTTCGTCTAATGGCTCAAATTTTGACAAATAAGGAAAAAGTTTGTCCAAAGAAATAACCATTTATCAATATTGTATGTAAGAAAATCTCCTTCAAATTGTTGGGAAAAATTACTACAATATTGATATTGGATAGGAGTTAATGATAGTAAGAGAGTTGTCACAAACACTATGTCGTGGCAAGCCACTACCTTGAAAGCGATTTTAGCCTGACTCCGGTGCAAATCCTTCTACCCGGTTGCTCCCCAAGGTTCCACAACTACTTCCAAACATGTGCACTCGTGACTGAAAGTTTGGATGTTGCCTAAACCAATTGTCCAAAATAATTCAAGAAGAGAAAAGGAGGAAGACTCTTTTCTTTTCCTTTCTATTTGTTGTATATTTCTTTTTTTTGAAGGAGCTCTTTATATAGGATTTGAAAGTGACAAAGACAGGTGAACTTTGAAGAAATTAATGGTGAGTATTAATGGCATTAAAAAGCCATTACTTTATGTTATAGAATTTATGTTCTGAAGAAGATATATTCACTTTCTTTATTATGTAGAAGTGTTTAACTCCTGAAGCGTATGTTTTTTTTTTATTCATTGCATTATACAAATGCTCTGAGGAGCATTAACTCCACACTGCTAACATAATAAGTCAGGCATTATGTACTTTTTTCCTCAATGTCAGTCCAAACTACTGCTTCTGACACCACAAGGTATGATACCGAAGGCTCTCACTCTCACTTTGAGTTTAGAACAGTGGTAGATGATAGATACTTCTTAAAATCTTAAAGCGCTTGTTGGCATTTTGGAGACCATTTAAATTCATTCTTCTTCTTGAGTAGAGTAAAGTAGTTGTTGCTTCTTTACAAGGACTATGATATAAATCGGCTTAAAGCGGCCAATCTTTGGGTGACTTGTTGAACTGCTTTCACATTATTGAGTAACTTAGGGATCTATCCAATTGTCTTGATCTCATCCAGGTTAACCTTAACCTCTCTATTGACTATTGGAGACTAGAAAACCAAGGAATTTACCCGACCCGACACTGAAGGCATAGTTTTTGGGATTTAACTTCATGTTGTATTGTCAGTGTTTTCAAAAGTTTCCTACAAATGTTCTAAATGGTCTTCCAAATATAGTGACTTGGTCAACATGTCATCACTACATGCTTCCATAGTTTTTCCTATCTGTTCTTCGAACATACTATTAATTAACTATTGATAGGTCGCTTCAACATTCTTTAATTTGAATGTATTTATGTTATATCAACAAGTACCACATTTGGTTACAAAGAAGTTTTTTCTTGGCATTTCAGGTTCATCTTTATTTAACTGTAATCAAATAACATCTAGAAAACTTTGCGCCTCATGCCCAGCTGTTGCATCAATTATTTGACAGAGGTGCGGCATAGGGAAAGAATCAATAGTACATGCTTTATTTGTATCTCTAGATACAACAAACATCATTAATTTCACCATTACTTGGTACAACGACCATTTTGGCATGTCATTTGGGGGAGTTAACTTCTCAAATGGAGCTAATGTTGAGCAATTTGCTTACTTCCACCTTTATGAACTTATTCTTGAGTTTTGATATCTGGCATCGTTTCTGTCTTAGTAGTGTAAACCCAGGTTCACATTCAACTTTTGATTAGGAAACTCCGACAGGATATCGGTCATGTCTAAATATGACCATGCCAAAAAATCTGAGTTTATTTTAAGAAAATATATTGGTTTGATCTTAGCCTCGTAGTTAATTTAGTCCCCAAATATATCTTATTTTCTTGTTAATGAGAAAGTGTAGGTACTTGTTTGTGTTCCTCCATTGTAGATTTTGTTTCCTTTGATTCTTCTCGTACGACAGAGGTTCTCAGTACTCGATATACTTCAGCTTCTACTTCCTTTTCTTATGAGTTCCTGGCATATGAAAAGGGTTGCTATGTTTTTTCTTAAACCTCCCCAAGTTAAATGCATTCTATATTGGGGGTATGAATACAACTGCTATGATTGATATTTGATCTCCTTATTTACACTTGCAGTTTCATCTAGAATGAACATTTCCCTAATTGCTGACTATTTCCCCCAAGTCTCTTGATTCCTTCTGTAGCGAGGAATTTTAACAAGACATGTGTTTTTATTGGGACGACCTTCATATCATGTACCCAAGGTTTTCCAAGAATGCTTTGTATCACATATCTCCATCTGTTATATAAAAATGACTTCTTTAACCACTCCTACTTTATTGACCAAATGTGTAATTTTGCCTCTTGTTGCTTCACTGGCCATTTTGAATCCTAATAGGTTTCTTACATAGGGAATGATGTTATCCTTTAAGCTCATTTTTTCAAGTATCCTCTAACTGATAAAGTTGGTTGAGCTTCTTGGGTCTATAAATATGTGCTCAACTTTAACATTGCAAAAGTTGATATAGATTATCAAACCGTTATGTAGGGTTCATGTTGCCTTCTTGGTTATTGTTATCGAAGTTAATCTCTTCTTCATCCTCATTTGCTTTTATTTAGTGACTGTTTTTATGGTCATCTTGGCTGCAGTAAATATGACTTCTTTTACTTCTGACGTCCAATGATCATGTTAATCATGTGATCGGGTGCTATTGGGTAAGCACGAGCTTCTATATCCTTACTTTTCCCGTAGTTGTATCTAGTTCAGTCAACCACAAATTCTCTTAGATGCTCTTCTTTTAGCAATTGCACCATCTCTTCTCGTAAGTTGTTGTAATCCCTAGTGTAATATCAGTGGGACTCATAGAATTCACACATAAGCACAAAAATTTGTGCATCGGGATCCATTCTTTTAGATAGCGGACGCCAGAACATCCTAAATTGGCCAGACATGCAATTATAAGATACAAAGATGTAAAATAAAATCAGAACATTGTAACTGAGAGATCATATGTGGTCTAATGGAGCTAAAGCTAATGAAGATTACTTAAAAATCGTGAGTAGTTGAACGAGCTTCCGACTAGAGCTGATATGCTTTAAGGGAACCTGCTAGTTATCATATGATAATAGGGAAAATAAATTTGTTATAAAGCTCAGAGAATGCTTGATTATTGTATTCAACAATTGAAAATCTTGTTATCACATGATGATTGCACGATTTTATATAGGGGCTCTACTCCAATGACTGGATTCTATACATTAATTTCCCTAGTTGACGTCCAAATAAATTTTATTAAATGATAAAAGTAATGCATGACTTTGTATAAGGATCAGTTATATAACTACTGTCAATAACTAGTATTCATCAATTGACTTTTTCCTAGAGCAAAATATCTTCACATCTCTGTATATGATCTCTCTCGGTATCTGGATCCTGTGATGTTCGATGTGTGGCTCAATTCTGATTATCTTGGTCCACGTAATCATTACTTTGTCACTGAATTTTGTCTTGCTGGTGGTACATACATGTTGTCCATTTGCCCACATGTCAAGGCTATCTTTGCATTATACAGTAATAGGCTTAATTCAATTAAATTAAGAAAAAAGTTATTGTAGGTTGGTTTTCTTGAATTCGAAGGTGTTTTTGATGAAAACGTCTCTGGAATAACTTTGCGTTTGACATGTAAGTCTTGATGGAAAACAAACAGATACATTGATGTTTACTAATAGAGTAAGTATAAATTGCATGTTAAACATGGAATTGGATGCCTTTCCACATGAATGCCATGCTCCTTTTATAGGGAGTGAATGATGAGTCGGCAATTTGCCAACTCATTTGACATAAAAATAGAGAGAAATCATGTCCTCAATGCCAATTTGAATGCATTTTAATGTTGTTTTGATTAAATTTCAGTGTCAAGGTCGAAAAGTTATTGAAATAGGAAAAGAAAACCGATAGGAGCCAAAAAAATAAAGATTTTGAGAAAAAAATTTAACAAAGGTGACGTAACAGATAATCGGCACATCAAAGATGTGTCCTGCAGGTGACGCAACAGATAATCAGCACATCAAAGATGCGTCCTACATGTCGCCAAATGGGCTCATCCTTGTAAAAGTCTAGACCTAAAACACTATCATATTCATTAGTTGACGAACGCCAAGTAAGCTCAATCAAATTACTACATATGCAATGTAGCTCACTAGTTAGACAATAGTATGGGAAATAAGTTACACTTGGATATATAAATACACCTAAAACCATCACCCCACGCATAAGGCCTTGTTCATCCTCAAACAACTCTTTACACAATGCCCAATCAAGTAAGATTGTAACATTACTACATGATCTAAGATACTCAAGCTAGAACTACAACAACTACATGAATAGCAAGTTCTAGGTTAGGAAAGACATTACAATTGAAAACCCATGAATACTACTTTAAGACTTCCTATCCTCCAGAGTTGACTCTACCAAGTTGGCAAACTCATGCACATTACTCAACAAAGAGATCATATAAATCACCTATCCATTATTAAACATAAACCCTTACCATATGAGAGTCACCCATATTCACTCGCAAACATTTACTTTATCACTAGAATGGGTGTAAGATTCAAATTCCGCCCACAATCACAAAAACTTCAGATGTCACATAAGATGAACCATAAGCTTTTCCTTAGTGTATTACTCCACTAATATCATTACATCAAATCTCAAACTCAAGTATGACTTTAGGGGTTGTAGTGTAAGTTAAGGGATGGGTAGGAACTATTTTGGCCTGTAATAGTGACTATCTTCCCTAAAGTGCTTTAATACAAAACACTTTACATTGGACTCCTCTCTAACCAACCAATTTATTTCACCACTTTTATCTTTCTACCTCTCATTTGTTTTGCCTCATCTCTTTAAGATAGTTCACACATCTTTAGTAGGGAGAATTTTCTATCATCGAATGATTAACAAAAGATCAATTTTTTAATACATTACTCCCAACCACAACACAAAATTTTTCAATATGCCAATAGATTCTATTTTGGGTCTTCACTTTCACTTCTTCCTTCTTTAATTAATACATTTCTAAACATCTCAATTTCTCAACTAAAGCACTTAGAATCTTTGAATCAAACTACAATGAACTAAGGGAATAAGATATATTTGAGGCTAGCAAAGAATAGTCTAAAGACTCAACTAGGCTAACTAAGATCGTGAAAATAGGGTAGATAAAGTACGTATAAAACATGGCTATTAAAGAAATGTCTATATCATCTCCCAAACCTAACATTCTTTATTTTTTTTTACAAACACATCAGATAAGCTCTACACATCAATATATACATGGAATCTAACAAAACTTTCACTCACACATGAACTATACTTAAATAAAGAATGATCCATATAGACTCTCAACCAGGCAATAGCAAGAATTTAAACTTAATCCAACATCACATAAGAGTCAAATAAATGAGTCTACGTGTCTCAATAATAGTCATTCAACACATTACATGCTTTGACTTTAAAAATTAACTTGCATCTTATAATCAAGTATAGCATGTAGAAAGAACATATCCATTTATTCCTAATGACAAAAAAATAAAATTCCTCCTATAGATCAAAAAAGGATATTGGGTTCAAAGGTCCTCCCACAAAAAAAAAATTGAAAAGAAAAACTGAGGGGTGGGTGAATTGTGCTCCTACTAGACAAATAATGCGGCAAACACTGAAAACTAAAAATTAATAAAAATAAAATCATTTTGCAATTTTTGTAAATTTAGTCAAAAACTAGAAAAAAAATCAAAATAAAAATCCTACCTCGCACTTCACCTTAAACAAATCCAAAGATTCCCCATCCCACACATAACAACATACTTTTTCCCAAAGTATAAATTAAAAGTAATGATAGATACACTCTATGAGGCCTCTAGGCCTATCTAGTAGCATAATGTTCATCAAAGATGTCCAAAGGACCCAACGCTTAGTTTTTGTCACGCTTCTTAGTTTAAATCTCATATACTCAAACTTTTATTCCACCTATTAACACAAAAATAAACTAAACCAAAAGTGATACTAAAGGAAAAACAAAATTAATAAAAATAATTACCTTAACGTGGGTCGCCTCCCAAGTAGTGCCTGATTTATGGTCCCAGCACGACTCAACTCACAACTCTCAACCATTGTTTCCCATTTTTTTCCTTCTACTTAGAGCCCATATTATTACTCTCTCATGAACATTTGAGTGCTTACTCTTAAAGTCTTTAATTCTTTCCACACTAACCTTTTCGGGCTCCTATTCAAGTTTCTCCCTTTCAGACTTAATTATTAACTTGGGAAACTCCATGCGAGAGTTTGAAGAGGTAATTTAGTTGTTTACACTCCTTCATCCCCCACTCTTCTACTTTTATAGCTATGATTATGCATAAATTTTTGTATTGTGAAAGTGTATTGAGTGCTTTGTATACTCTGAAGACTACCTTCTCATAATTCAATCTCATTTTGAGAGTTCCTTCTTACATCAATCAGTGCATATTAACTAGCTAAGAATGGATGTCCCACTATGATTGACACCTTGTAATATGCATCATAATAAAAAACAATAAAGTTAGCATGAATAATGAACTTACCAACCTTAGTGATAACATCCTCTATAATTTCTTCAGATACCACTCTAGTTTTATTCATCATTTGGATCACCACTAAACAAGGCCTTGGTTTGCATAGGACAAAAGTGTTACACACTGAGAGGGGCATCAAGTTAATTCTTGCCACCAAATCACTCGAAGCATGGACCTCATCACTTTCACTAATTTTTATGAGAAGGGTGAAACTCTCAAAGTCCTTGAACTTTTTGTACATCTTGCTCATCACCACAGAAATACACTCTGTAGTAAGTGCAACCATCTTAATATCAGTAAGCTTTATTTTTTATCACCACATCTTTTAAGTACTTAGCGTACTTAGTCATTTACTATAAAACATCTAACAAAGGAGGATTAATGTTAGGTTCTTTGAAAGTGTAAAAGAACTTATTAAAAAAAGCATCCTCTTTGGATTTCTTAAGCATATAAGGGAAAGGTGGTTCTGGTCTCTTTGGTATTTGCTCAAATATATTTTCTTTTGGGTACTCAGACTTCCTTGAATTTTTAGCTTCTTTGCCTGCCACTTGTTTCTCATCATCTTTCTATGTGACTAACTATGATTGTGCCCATAATTTTTCTTTGGAGTACTGTCAATCAAGTCTCTCCCACTCCTCAAGTTAATTTCCATCACTTGTTTTTGATTTTTTGTACCACTAGGCAAACCTCCTTGTGGTCTTGTGTTTGCGCCTTAACTAACTGGCCGAACTGTGTCTCCAAATCTTTTTGGGCTAGTTGCTGATTTTTTATTTCAGCTGCCATTTGTTCATGCTTATCTAGGATATTCTTCAATGTCTCTTCTATATTTTTGGCCAAAATGTTATTTTGATTACCCTGTTACTGGGGAAATTACTGAGGTTGATCCTAATTATTTCCCCATGAGTACTTGGGTTGACTTTGCCAATTGTGGTTTTAGGAATTACTGTAATTCTGATTTCCCTTTTCTGCATTGCCCATAAATTTCAACTGACTTTGGATTTGCCCCATATAAGTTTTAAAAGTGACCACTACCTATACAAATTCCACACCAAATCAGAATTTGTTAAACTGCATTCACTTGTGCCAGAGGTTGATTCACACTCAGTTTGGTAAACTTTATCATCATTTGGTTCTGAAACGAATCCAAGTGTGCAGCCAATGTTGTGACACTATCCACCTTGATCATACCTACAGGTTTGTCACCAGACTTATAGATACATCACCCTACCATTCGGGATTAGTTTAAGTAATTTGGTTGAGGAGTGTATATAACCCATCATAAGTTTTCTTCAAAGCTTGACCACTTGCAGCTGAATTTAGAAAAGGTTTTGTGTTATGGTCAAGGTTTTTAACAATAGTATGAGTTAATACCTCATTGGTTTTGTTGGTGATGCAGACAATCTTTGAGAAAAGACTTAAATCTCTCGCATGCATGATAGAGATTCTTATCTGGCTTCTGTTTGAAACTCAAGATCTCACTCCTCAACCTTGTAGTTTTTGTAGTAGGAAAAAAGTGGTTGAGAAACTTCTTTTCCAAGTCAACCTAAGTTGTGATTGAGATTGAATGTTCTACCTATAACCATTTTTTTCTTCCCCCAATAATGAGAATAGGAAGAGAATGAGCCTCACGTAGTCTTTGGAGACTCCAGTAAGAATAACAGTGTGTTCTCCAAGAAATGCTATAAGTAGACCTGTGGATCCTCAAGTAACAAGCCTGTGAACTGCCCCTTGCTATGTAATAATTGCATTATTCTTTTCTTAAGATCAAATATAACCCACCCACCCCCAAGTTTTAGTTTGTGAATATTAGAGGTGAAATTAGTTGTTTGTGGGATTACCACTTTGCGCACTCTCCTATGGGCTAGTTGTTCTTCAACCATGACTGCGGGAATGGTTTTAGTATTTTTAAATTGTAGGATGGAATAGAGAAGTGTTGCTTCTCTCCTCAATTCATGCAAGTATCCCTCAGGTTTAGGTTATAGTTTAACTAAATCCCTTTATATTTCCAGCTTAACAGAGATTCAAAACTATACCTGCAAGTTCATTAGCTAAGACCAAGTTATTATTACTTACCAGATAGAATAAAAAAGCTAAAAATTAGAGAGTTGCTAATTTTTCAAATCCCAGGCTATTGTTCCAAATAGTTGTTGCGTCCTTTTGCACATACAAGTGTACGTGATTATGCAAGTAATAAAGTGTCCCTTTCAAGTTGAATATCGATCCTACATAGACATGATGCTTAGCAGGCAATCTAGTTAAAGAATTACTAATAAGATTAACTAAATGCGAGTTGTAACCAAGAGAGGGTTTGAGTTTTGAAGATTTAAAACTTAAAAATAAATAATAACGAGAATAAAAAGTGTTGAAACTAATGAGGAAGAATCTAGGGTCATGGAAATTTGAACAATCCTACTAAGATATAAAATCTCATTGGTCAAGTTAACAAACTTGGTTATTGGTTCACGGGGTTTATAACATGATTATGGTCATCTGAGCTGCTAATAATCTATATAAATTATCCCCACAAGTACATCATTGAGCGAGGATGTGAGAACTAATTCAAACATATTTTTATATCTCACCGTATTTGAACCAAATATGGTGAATTAGGTATATTCCTATACTACCCGCGAATCCTATCTTTAATCTATATTCTAATCTACTATTCCTCCTTACAGGCTCATAATAGAAATATTGGTGTATTCTAAAGGTCGCAAGTCTATAAAATAGTAATTACAAAAACATATGAACAACAATATATGATAAATAACTTGAGATAGACTTAATTTAGTGCTAAGTAATCATGTCCGTAGCCTCAATCCTATAAAAAAGGTGTTTAGCCTCTCATAGTTATACAAAGAATCACAATAATTGAATCCATTGGTAAAACTATAAGAAAATGAAAGTAAATAAGAAAAAACTTATTTAGAGCTCCTTCGTGTGTTTTCTCTCTCCCAAGTCGTTCCATAGTATTTATAATAGAAGTTAAGTGTCCTATTTATAGTGTAGGATAAGTTGTGTTCGAAAACCCAAGGTTGTGGCATGCCTTTATTGCGTGGCCTAGCTAGCATGGCATGCCCTTATCGTGTGGCCGAGTTTGTGTGGCATACTCTTATTGTGCACCCACACTATTTCTTGAAATTAACTTTGTGGCCATCTCTATAACAAACTAATAAAATAGAGTGTTTCTTGTATAGCATGGATATGCGTTTCAAACTCAAATGTTCCATTGTTATTAAGTGCTTCCACTTGTATTTAAGTTCAATACTTTATAAATGCCTTTCTAACTCCTTTTTAAGCTCGTTTTGCTTTCCATTATTGATCCTAATGCCTTGACTTGTCCACAAGTTTAGTATTTACATCCACAAAAAGGTCAATCCTTGAAAAAGTTTAGACCTGGAACACTAATCATATCTATTAGTTAATGAACACAAAGTAAGATCAACCAATTGACTATATATGTGATATAGTTCATTAATTTGACAGAAGTATAGGAAATAACTAACACTTGCATGTATAAATACGCCCAAGATCAATTTACCTTTGTATTCGATTTTATGTTAAGATTTTATCTAAATCTTTTTTGTTTTAACTTATAGATTAAGGTTGAAAACTTGTACTAAGTATATGTGCAATACCCCGAACTTTCATTAAGTCAAATCTAGTCTCTAGAAGAGTTAGTGATGGCTTTTTAATAAGTAATGTTTAAATCAGATAGAATTTCCCTAAATTTAATTTTTTATCATGTGGGAAATTGAATTAGCTTTACAACGATACCAATTTTTTCTGAATCCAATATTGGAGTAAACGGTTATGAACGTTTTACAGAGAACTGTTGGAACTGCCCAGAAGCGACGGTTAGGCTGATGGACCATTGAGCTAGCGACAGACCATCGCTCAAGCCATCATGACTAAGGCAGTGAACCTGACTTCTGGTCAAGTGCGACGGCCAGGACCGATGGACCATTGAGCTAGTGATGGACCGTCTCCCAAACCATCGCAAATGAGATAGAAAGTTCAGGTTTTGTACAATTACGACGGTCAGGACCGATGGACCATCGATTCAGTGATAGACCATCGCCCAAATCGTCACCACTTTCGATCAGAGATTTTAAACCATTTTTAAAACGGTATTTGGGTCTTTTTTCAACCTATTTTAACCCTTAAATTATACTAGATAAGATCTCATAACTTTATTATTAATCTATAACACCAAATTAGGGTTTCTATCAAAGATCAATCCCCAAGAACAAGAAACCCTAGGTGTTTAATTCCAAGTCAAGAATTCAAGCTTTCCTCTACCAATCTTCAATAAATTATCCACCCAGGTATGTAAAGTGTTGATTCATAGGTTTCTTTCACCCATGAAGCTTAAGAATCCTATTTTAAACTTATGAATTGTCATTTCCATATGGTGGGTTGATTTTAATTGTGTTGATGTGGTTGTATGAATCCCAAGTTGGAGTTTTTATGTACTTTTCATGAAATTATGCTAGTATGTGGGTTGGAAACTTTTAAATTGAGTTGATTTAAGTAACCATGATGTATTAACTAATGCATATGACTAATCCTAAGGTTATGCATGCAATGTGTTTGATAAAATGCCCATGAGAACAAGAATCATGCTTTAGGACTCAATTATTACCAAATTGATGAACCCATGATTTACCCTTATGTTCAAATGACTCTCATTTTATTGTTATGCATTGAAATTGTTTGATGGATTGTTCATGAGATTTGCCTATGAAATTATGACATATTTATATCCATTCCTATTCATGTACCAAACCTTGTTAATTAAGTGTCTCATAAAATTCCCCAATGATTGTATTATGGATTGTTGATTATGGTTGTGAGTCCAGGAAGTGTCATGTCTTGTTAGTTTTATGCTATCAAGTCTTGGGGGTACTTGTACCAGATAATTTAGTTGTGTGCCTAAAGCCAGTATCAGTTTTCAAGATACTCTCAATTAGGCCATGCTCAGGAGAATTCAGTCAGGTTCATGACTCAGGAAATCTCAGAAATCCCAGTAATCTCAGAAATCTTAGTAACTCAGTAATCTCAGTAGTATTCGATCAGTCGGAGAAACTCACTAGGCCCAGTCCAATTCAGTTTAATTAATCATGTTTGACTGCCTATTCAGATGAGAGTAGGAATTAGCACCGAGTGAACCCAAAGATGAGGGCACACACTGACAATTGAGGGTGTGATCCTTAGAAACAATCCTTGTTTTCTAGAACTATGTAGCCAGCATAGGTTAAGACATCAACACTGAAAGATAAGGGTTGATGAGGTGGATTAACACTGTTAGATGAGGGTCCCACCATTCTTTTTTGGGGATATTATCATATGAGGGTTACCCACAGCTTGTCCTAACTAGTAGCGTGGTATTGACACCCTTCTAATTGGGGTTATAGATTGGACCCCAACTCATCTATAATAAATTATTTGGGGCATATCGGTTAGATAACTACTTCCCACAGTTACAGTCTCAGTCTTAGTTTCAGTAATAGAACTCAGATAGTTCTACAGAATTTAGGACTATTAGATACAGTCACCCAGTTCAGTACGGAACTCAGCTAGTTCCATAAAAAATAGGACTGTCAGACACAGTCATTCAAATAATAGTATATCATTTATACGAAACTTATGTTATCTGTATTCTAATTCAGTGATGTCATGATCTCAGTAATAGTTTACATATTTATGCATGTATTCTCACATTCATGTTATTCAGTCAGTTAGTATTATTCACTCATATAAACCCCTTGCATTCAGCCTACCTCACTTGTATACCAGTATATTTAATCGTACTAAAGTATTTGTGCTATGGTCTTTTATACCATAGGTTCAGAAGTACAAGATCCAGAGCACTCTTAGTAGATCAGACGTTCAGCAGACAGACTAGCAGTGAGTCCTCATCATTCAAGGATGTTATTAATTAATTATTTCATTGTTTCAGTACTTAGTTTATTTCAGAAGTTGGAGTTAGTTGGGGACATGTCCCATCAACTCCTCATTGAGCAGTTTAGAGGCTTTCAGACTAGTATGTTTAGATAGTTATTTCAATTTTGGTATAGTGATACCGTATTATTCAGATGTTATGTTTTATTAGATATTTGAACCTTATGGCCCTTCAGTCTTTTATTCCACATTTATACAGTATGTTATGCAATGATCAGTACAGATATCAGTCATGGGTTAGCTTGTGGTCCTTCGAGGTCATAAGCACCATGTAGCATTTCGGGTACCTGATTCAAGGCGTTACAGTACGGAACTTGTGTGTTGCTTAAAAGAGAATGCAGTAACAATTTTATTTAGTTAACAAAATTTGAGTAAAGCTCATTTAAGTGGTGATGCTAGAAATTAATTACCTATTTTGAGGCTATTGGCTGCTTTGAAGAGTAGAAATATGGGGTTTTAAAAAAAACACATGTGAGATTTTATGGTGGATCAAAAGATCATCACCTAACCTAGTCAAGACTTATGAGCGAGTAGGTGTATTTTCATGTACCCATGCATGTAGCCGTTCTTAGGAAGGTATAACCCCAAGTGTTTTAAACCATTGATTGCAAGCTTTTAGAAAGCATTTTTACAAACAAACTCCAAAATATTCACTTAAATCAATTGTTTTAACAAATAACCATCCTTGATTTTTAATTTACTGTCTAATTTTCATGTTGTGATCTGACTTGTAGTCACTTATTATACTTGAGAGTGAAGCTATATCTTTAATCTTGTGGATTCAATCCCGAATATTGTTGGGTAAATTATATTGACAATGATTTCTTCCATATTTGTAGTATAAGTTGAGCATTTTCAGAAATGGCATCATCGCTGGGAAATAAAATGCAGTGTTCATTATTTTTGGTCTTATGAGTTACATTGAGTTAGTCGTAGCGTATACTTTATGTTATTTTTGTTTTAGTTTCATACAGTTACAACCATGAGTCAAAATGAATGTGATTCTTCTACTTTCACTAGAAATCTCGAGGAAGAGGATTGCCTCAGTGATACCGATCAAGCTAGTGCCTCTTGTATATCGCATGATTCATTTACTTAAAAAGAAGGGTTTGTTTGGGGATCAAGCCTATGAAGACTCCAATATTCATTTGAATATTTCATTAATGTGTGTGTTTCATTTGATATTGCTCACATATCTCAAGAGTCCATCTAATTGCAATGTTTCCCATTTTCATTGATGGGAAAAGTGGTATTATGGTTGTAGAAGTTGCACACAGATTCTATCAGCTCATGGGTTGAACTGATGGAAGAATTCTTGGATCAATTCTTTCCACCATCAAGAATTCTACAACTAAGAGATGAAATCATTAACTTTTGACAATTAAGCGATGAGTCATTACGTAATGATTGGCAAAGGTTTAATAAAAAGTTTTTGTAATTCCCAAATCATGAGGTTTTGGACAAAATGCTCGTTTAAATTTTTTATTGATCATTAGATCAATTAAACAAGATAGTGGTGGATAATGCGGTAGATAAGCCTATAGTGAAACAAACTTATGGTATTACGGCAATGTTATTAGATCAAGTGATCAAGAAAAGTTGTGGTTGTTATACAAGAGATATCAAGGTGGTCGTAGCGTCTCCCTCCACATCTTTTGTAAGTAAAGAACAAAGGAAGAGGGATAAGGATGGAGATGAGAATATGGATAAGGTTATGACATAGCTATATCTCCTTGTCAAGCATGTAATGGGCTCACCCCAAAAGGTGGCCAATGTCATTACTTCTAAGGGAATTATTGCATATGATGATGAGGTAAAGGCTCTTAGTGATGAATTCTTGACCAACCTATAAAGGTCAAGGTAGGAATAAAGTTTGGAAGGAAAGAAGTCGTTATTAGAAAGACTATGGTTGGAAGGATCATGATCGAGACAAAGATTCGAGGGACAATGAAGGAGATCAAGACCATGATAGGAGAGATAAAAATAGTAACCCTGATAGAGATGTTCCTCCATATGATTGGGTAAAAGGTAAAGAATCAAGATCCATTATTCAGAAAAGTATAAGAATGAAGATGTTCTTGTATGGATCCTTATGGTGGTTGAAGGAAGTGATTAGATGCTAAGAGAGATAAAGAGCAACTTTTTGCTACACAATTAAAATTTCCCTTTTTTCTTGGCCTCAATCAAACAACGTGAGACCTATTTAGGTAAAATTTCCTCTAATTTAAATACAACAAAAAATAAGGCCTTCCTAGTGATACAATCGCAAACTCAAAGGACGATGCTCATGTCATGGAAATTGTCACTATAAGTGGAAGAACAATAGATAATGATATTGTGAATATCAATGAAGACCTAATGCAAAGGGGTTTGAGGAACAAGTTAGTGGAAAGATAAAGTGGCTAGATATATCGAATAAAAAAGTTACTATACCAAAAGAGCTAAATATTGAGAAGTCAAGAACGGTGAAAGATAATATTGGAAGCGGATAAGTACCACAAGTGGTTGATGGTAATGTTCTAAAATTAAATAAAAGATCAGTTGTCTAAAACCACAAAATCAAAATCTCTCCTCCATTTCCCTAATGCTTAACAAAAAAGAAGATGATTTAAAATTGAAGAAGTTTCTTGCTAAATTTACTGACCTTTTGGTTAACATACCATTGTTGGAAGCCTTACAAGAGATGGCCGAGCATGTTAAATTCATAAAGGACTTGATGACAAAGAAGTGAGTCATGGAATTCGAAATGATTAAGGTGACACACATATGTAGTGCAAGCACAAATTTTTGTAAAATAGACTCGGGTACATTCACCATTTCAGGAACCATTAGAGTCTACAAGCTCAGAAAAACTTTATGCAATAATTTTGTAAGTATTTATTTGATGCCATTAGGCGTGTTTAGAAATCTAGGATTGGGTGATCCTAAGCCCACCACTATGAGGCTCTTATGGTAGATCATTCTATAAAGAAACCCATGGGTAAGTTATATGATGTACTTGTGAAAGTTGACTATTTTATTTTTCAGCCAATTTTGTGATCTTGGACTATAAAATTGGCCATGAGTTCCCCATTACCCTTGAAAGGCCATTCTTTCCTACTGATCGGTCATTAGCCGATGTTGAGTATGGTAAAAATGAAATTTTAGGTCAACAATGTAGAAATGTTCCTTCAATATGTTCAATTCTTTGAATCAACCTATGGATTTTCAAGTGGTCTCTATTATCGACATGATTGCTAATGAAGTGGCTAATGCTATGAAAGTTGATTTTGTTAGAGATCCGTTAGTAGGTATTTTTTGGAACCTTATAAAAGAAGAAATTAATGGATATGTTTAGGTGGTTGCATTATTGATGGGTCTTGGTTCTTATACTACTAATTCATGTAAGTTGGACCTTGACTTGAAAAAATGAGAAACTCCTCCCGCCAAGCCCTTAATTATTGAACGCTCTCAATTAGAACTCCATTCATTGCCTTCTTATCTTTTGTATATCGTTTTGGGTAAAGGTAACACTTTGCCTATCATTGTCATGCAAGATCTTTTGCCTTAGCAAGTAGAGGCTATTAGATCAATTGTGAGGAAGAACACTCGAACCATAGGGTAGACCATAGCGGACATCATTATGATTACTCATGGTATTTCCACATACAAATTAAGTTGGAGGTTTATCATGCTCCTAGTATGGAGAAATAACAATAGCTAAAACCACCAATGTAAGAGGTCATCAAGAAGGAAATAATCAAGTGGCTAGATGCGGGTATTTTATACTCGATATTAAATAGTACATGAGTGAGTCTGGTTTAATATGTTCCCAATAAAGGTGGTATTACGGTTGTCCCAAATGAAAATAATAATCTCATACCTATTCATTTGGTCATGGGTTGGAAGGTAAGGAGGCATTAGCAAAAATTGAATTCTTGGACCGAAAGAGACTATTTCTCTATGTCGTTCATAACCAAATGCTAGATTGTTTGGCCGATATAGGTGTTATTATTTTCTTGAAGGGTATTCTGGATATAATCAAATTTTTATTGCACCCAATGATCAAGAAAAACTACTTTTACATGCCTTTAAAGTACCTCTGCCTTCAAGTGCATGCCCTTTGGGTTATGAAATGCACCTGTCATCCTTCAAAGGTGAACATTAATTATATTATTGGATATGATGGAGGATAACATGTAAGTGTTCATGGGTGACTTTTTCTCTATTGTTGTTGACTCATTCAAATCTTTATTTGATCACTTGGATGAAGTCCTTGAAATTTATGTTGAAACAAATCTTGTATTGAATTGGGAGAATTGCCATTTCATATTAAAGAAAGTATCGCGCACAGACTCAAAATCTCAGTTTGGGGTATTCAAGTCGATCAAGCACATGTATAAGTTATTGATAAATTACCTCTTTCTATATTCATAAAAGTTCTAGAAGTTTCTTTAGGAATGCCAGATTTTATAGACTCTTTATCAAAGATTTCTACAAGATCATGCATCCTATGTTTAAGCTTTTTGAAAAGGGAATTAATTTTGAATTTGATGGTAATTGTCTAAGAGTGATCAATCGTCTCAAGGAGTTGCTTGTGTTATCTCTTATCATTGTGGCTCCATATTAGGCATTACTATCACAACCTAATTTCTCGAGTTATGATGGCACCTACCATAACCCACCAGTAGGCAAGCCAACTCGTAGTCCAGAATGGCTAGTAACGGACTACTCAATAATATAGGGAAAAGAATGCAGAATAAATAAAACAAAGATAAATATATAATAGAATCCCAAAACCTAGTGGTATCAGTACAAGAGCTTCTAATATCATAAGAGTACAAAAGTGAAATAACAATAGAACTACACTGATACAACCTATCTCTGAACATAATATAGAGATTAGTATTATACAAAAAAAGAGAGAGAGAGATAAGTAATACTTAAAACGTTAGGAGCTCACTCTAAGTCTATGCACCATGACTTCTCTGCACCATGCACACATCAACAACGATAACCTGTACTATGATCTGCAGGCTATATAAGTGTAGTATGAGTACCAAATGAATGGTACTCAATAGGCAACTACCAACTGAGCTCCAAAGATAAAGCAGATATACATAACATAATAGAATGAAATCTACACCCATTAGTCCAAAACTCATATAATAAGTCAATGAAAATAATAAGGGACAACTATACTGATCAATGTCTAAGAGTCTACCATAATAAAACTAAGTAAGTATCAGGGTGAACTATCCTGTTCCAGCCACAATCAATAGACATCAATACTATACCATATACCCCAGGCCAATATATGAATGAAGATTGAAAGAAGATATCTATCTATATATATATATATATATAGATATAGATATAGATATATATATGTATATATATATCCATATACAAGGCTAAGAAATAATATATAGTATGTACAAATGAAGGAAGGGATATATGGTAGTTCCATAACTTTATATAGCTAGATATATATATATATACACACACATAACTATAATATGAGGTCATCTCAAAGCATAACCTTGATTATCATATCCTCATTCTAGAACCTCACTATAGTACTACCATGATTTAATACTATCATACTGAGGGCTTCTAATCCACATGGCTAGACATGAAATAATAGTGCATAATAGTACCATCATAAGATAGAAGAGGTAGTAGAAATAGCCCAGATCTCGATAATGGATCAAGGACAAATATGTCATAAGCTAGCTATAATAATAATCATAACACTGATAATAATAGCTTGAATAACCAGCTACTCCGGAAAACCAAATATCAATCTAAGCCTAGTGTAACCCCATCGCCCCAGAATCAGAAGGTTCAATCAACATACAACAACACAAGGCATACTCTTCACCTATATCTATGCAATTTTTCCATACTGGCTAATAGACATAGGTGCATACTGGTGATAGGCGATGCACATGTAGGAATGAATGTAAAGTACACAATTAATATCATAGTCTTATCATAATAACCATCTCTATCATAACTATCATCATCTTGACCATCATCAGTGTAATAAACCTCCATCCTTACCGGGTTTCAATACATCATCACAGTATCCTCCGACCTTATTGGGCATTAATATTATCATTATAATATCCTCTGTCCTTATCGAGTATCAATATCATCATCACAATATCCTTTGTCCTTGCCGAGTATTAATACATCATCATAATATCCTCTATCCTTACTGGGTATTAATATCATCTTCACAATATCCTCGAGCCTTACCGGGTATCAATATTATCATTACAATATCCTCTAGACTTGTCGGGTATCAATATAGGATCAAAATATCCTCCAACCTTTCTGGGTATTAATATACAATCACAATATCATTCGACTTGTTAGGTATCAACATCATCATAAACATCAATACACATATTTTTATAGACATATAATAAGTGTACATGCTTAAGACGTGGCAAGAGGAGGGTAAATATACAAGCTTATTAATGTACTCATAATCATAATCATATCATTATAAAAATATCTAACTTATCAACACTTCCCAACTATTCATTATTAGCTAACCAACTCTTATGATCATTAAACAACTAATTCACTAGTCTTCATGTGAGCACTAATTAATAGCCTAAATATTATCCTTCACATAATCCTTATTCATGGGATAGCAACTAACCATTATTAATTCAGTAGCCAATACCTAACATCTAGCCAGGATTTATCACTAGGCCATAATCTCCATTTATCTACTAATCAGCATTATCAACTAATCAACTATAGTCGTTAATCATTATTAGGTGACACATTACAATTTATCATCTAACCATCTTTTTATTAACTAACTCTATTTGTTAACTATCATTTACCACTAATTCCACATTTACCAATTATTCATCATTATCATCAAGTTATTTTCTATCACTAAAATCTCTTATTATATAGCCTCATTGATACATACTTATTGTTTAACAAATAATTGAAATCATAAACTAAGTCATCAAGTGTTATAGTCATCTAATACACAACTAACTACTACATATCTTAACCCCCGATTAGGAAGAGTAGACATAAGATCGCACTTCAACTATAATCACATCAATCACTGATATAATAATCATGAATGTACCAAATCTATGCATGCCATCACCAACATTTAATCACTGGAACAAAAAGTATCATACCACATCTTTCTCCATCCCATACTGGAGAGATATGTATGCAAACATATATATGAATATTCATAAAATGTAATTGCATCCTTTATAATGATAGAAACTTCTCAGATGTCCAATAAATATCATAACATGGCCCTCGACCAAATAATATGCCCGAAATAATCACAACATTAGAATCACGGCCTTTGGCTGATATACATATTTTAATGCATATCAATAATCATATTTATAAGCTATTGCATATGTCGAATCATCTCACATATCAGAGGAATCTTGCATATAGGAGGCATAGTATCAATAAGCATGTAATCATCTCTCACATAAAAGGCATCTCATATCTAGGAGGCATAATATCAATAAGCATATAATCATCTCTAACATAGGAGATATCTTAAATCTAGAGGTCATAATATCAATATGCATGAATTCATCTATAATATATCTCGTATCAATAGGTCATAATCATGACTTATGAGTAATATCTCCTCTGTCGGTCAATTGCCATATCTAAGAGGACTATCATTTTTATAGGTCCAACAATCATACCTAAAAGGAGATAGAATCTCTATAGGCCCGATATCGTATCTATGAGGAAATGGCATCTCTATAGGCCCAACATCATATCTAAGAGTAAATAGCATCTCTATAGGTTCAACAACATATCTAAGAGAAAAGTCATCTCTATAGGATCAACATTATATGTTAGAGGAATAAAATCTCTAAGGACCCAACGTTATATCTAAGAGAAAATATCATCTCTATTAGCCAAATATCAAGTCTAAGAGGGAATAGCATCTCTATGTGTTAGACGTCATATCAAGAAGGAAGTAGTATCTTTATAGGCTCAAATGTCATTATTCAGGGAAAATACATCATCATTTCATAAGCCATAAAGTAACCTTATACTAAGGTTTTCTAGTCTCAACCATGCCTAATATCTGCAACTAGGTCTACAAGGCTAACACAAGTCTTGACCTAAGTTGGCCTAACCGTCCCACTTCTAATCCTTAATTTACTTATTTAGGCAAAATATACCCCAAACTAGGCTAAGTTATCTATTTCAACTTCTAGATGTTAAGTAATTCATAACTAATCCTAAGATAAGAACTTCGTCTAGAAATAAGGGCATTTAAGTCAACTCTACCCAAATCATGATTTCAATACTACCATACTATTCCAATAAGATTACCATATGCTAATCATTATTCCAACGCTAAAACCGTATCAAAAACCTAATATCATATCATATCTATGATACAAACTAATCTAAACTAGGGAGAAGGCAATAGGATTCTCAAGGGTTATAAACAAACTATCTTATGGGTCCAAAACCCTCATCTAATACCCAAACATCAACAATCAAGGCTAATTTATTCTACGAATAACCAAGCTTAACATCCATATTCACACAAAACATATATCACACATCATCTACGAAGAAAAGTATACATAAACCTACCTCGAAGCCAAACTGCAAAACCTCACATTATGCACCATATGCTCTCGACTTTAATTCACAATCCCCAAAATGTCATCACACTAATAAAACCATAATTTACTTGTCAATACGAGTCTAATGATACCTATATTACACTATTGTGCTTCGGGTCTAAAAAAACACCAAAACCCCAAGTGGGTCCCACATATAAAAAATGAGTTTTCGAGGCCAACCTAATGTTTTCACATGAACAAAGAATTATAAACCTCAAGGAATGGGTAAAATTAAGCATACTTTGAGTTAAAATCAAGCCCTAAGGGTTTTGGGTCCTAACTAGGAAATTCAAGGGCGTGTTACCTTCAATTTGATAATCACGGTAAAAGATGATCATCAAGCTCCTAAGTCACCTACCATGACCAATTTGTGATTATGACATCATATCAGGGTTTCTAGGTCTCAATTAAGGAAGAAATCAACCAATTCTTATCCAAAATAAGTATTTAAATTGCCCTTCCCATGACCTCGGCTAGGGTGATCTCAAAACCACGTGTCCCACAATCATGGCATCATAATCGTGAGTCTCCTTTTGAGATCGTGTTACCATTCTATATTATGTGATATCCCTTACCAGGACCTCAGCTCGGGTGATGGCGAACCCACGTGTCCCACAATCATGGCAGTGCAATCGTGAGTCTCCTTCCGCAATCGTGGTTCTTTGCTGCATTATATGACAACTGAAATTAGGAATTTGATTCCAAGTTTTGGCCAATTCCTTAGGATGCATCCGAAATCCAATTTCTGTAAATGAAATATGTAACCACACAAAATTCAATGTTTTGGATGCATTGGTAAAGTTTGATTTTCAATTCGAGGTTGTTTTGACCAAATATGGGTCCTACACCAAATCTTTCAAATTTTTAACTTTTTGATTGATAGGTCAAAATAATATCAGGTACATTGGGACCCAAACCAATGGTCTGCCTATCCTAAAATTGATATTTCAAATCTGTTGGCACGGTTAGAATTTGTGTCCAAGATTGTTTTGCTGCAGTTTTCACTCGGTGGCCATTTGGAATCAGCGAAGAGTTATAAATAGAAAATTAGTTCTAAAAAACAAATGAACTTCCTGATAACCAAATCGTCGGTCCCAGCAAGTCATAAATAACTTATTGCAGCTATGGAGAAGCTCAAACAGTGAAGATAAGCATAAATATGGAAAATGACCTGAAGGGTCATTACAATTACCTTTTCAATTGATAAGTGACTTAAATGAGTTGTCATTGTGTGTGATGTTGGGTCAATGGAAAGATAAACTTTTTCACCCAATTTATTATGCTAGAAAGTGTTTGAAAGATTCCCATTGGAACTATACATCGATAGACAAAGAGTTACTTCCCATGGTCTATGATTTTAAAAAGTTTTATTTCTATTTGTTAGGTATGAAGGTTATTGTATACATATATCATGCAACTCTTTTTTATTTAATGGACAAAAAAGAAGCAAAACCTAGATTGATAAGATGGATCTTAATCCAACGTGAGTTTGATTTAGAAGTTAAAAATTAAAAGGGGTTTGAAAATCTAGTTAAAGATCACTTATCTCAACTTGAATTGGGTAAAGTGTGGAAAAATGAATATGAGATAAAGAATTAGTTTCCCGATACACTTTTCATGGATATTTTGAAGAATGTGGTTTCTTGGTACGCTTATTTTTCAAACTACATAGTGTGTGCGGCACTCCCCTATGTCCTAACTTTTTAATAAAATAAGAAATTCTCCATGACATAAAATTATATTTTTGGGATAAACCCTACCTATGTAGACAGTGCACGGATGGAGATATTCGATTGTGTTCTATGGAGGGATAAATGAGATCCATATTTGATGCATGTCATTCATCACCGGCTGGGGACCATTATGGTGGTGTGCGTTAAACTAGCAAGGTTCTCTAAAGTAGATTCTATTGGAAAACATTGTATAGTGATTCACATGAGTTAGTGAGGGCATACGAGCAATGACAAAGACAAGGAGAGATCTCAAGACGGCATGAAATGCCCTTACAACCAAGCATGGATGTAATATTCTTTGATGTATGGGGTTTGGACATCATGGAACCCTTCACAAGTTTGTATGGAAATTATTACATTTTGGTTGCGATCGATTATGTTTCTATTTGTGTTAAAGTTGTTTCCTTGACAAATAATAAAGCTAAAATTGTTACTCCAATTTCGAAGAGGTATATCTTTACCCGA
Organism: Capsicum baccatum var. pendulum; assembly: GCA_030864225.1. Taxonomy (NCBI): domain Eukaryota; kingdom Viridiplantae; phylum Streptophyta; class Magnoliopsida; order Solanales; family Solanaceae; genus Capsicum; species Capsicum baccatum. Next base: position 116,979,557 of record CM061560.1, read on the forward strand.
TTTGGCACTCCTCATGCTATCATGAGTGATGGGGTTCTCACTTTTTCAACGAATAATTTTTTTCCTTTCTTACCAAATATGGAGTCAAGCATAAAGTGGATTCTTCGTACCATCCTCAAGTCAATGGGTTAGCAGAAGTATCTAATCAAGAGATTAAGGAGATTTTGGTGAAGTCTGTGAGAACAAGTAGAATGGATTGGACACGAAAACCTGATGATACATTTTGGGCCTTTAGGACCATATTTAAAACTACTATTAATATGTAATTATATTAACTAGTGCCTAGAAAAGAATTTCATTTTCCCATTGAGTTAGAACATAAGGCATTGTGGGCCTTGAGAAGATTGAATATGAGTTGGGATGATGCCTCCAAGTCAATAGTGTGTCAATTTCAAGTAATTGATGAAGTTCGTTTGAGAGCTTATAAGAGTTCCACTATTTATAACAAGCGTAAGAAGAAGTGGAATGACCCTAAGATCTTAAAAAAGGAATTCAAAGAAGTTGATAATGTCTTTGTTGAATTTGAGGTATAAATTATTTTTGGGTAAGCTCAACATAATATGGTTGGGCCCCTTCATAGTGGCGTAATGTTTTCCTAGTGGGATAGTTGAACTGGAGAATGAATCAGGTTCCCGATTTACCATAAATGGAAAATTAGTTAAGCATTACCACAAGTATAATACCCTGCATTTTCTAAGCGTAATATAACTCCCAATAAAAGAGTATTTGTATATAAAATTTTTGAAACTCTTATTATTTTCCAGTTTAGATCCTGCCATTGTGTAGGAAATTAAATTTGCATTCCAATGATATAAAATTTGCCCAAATCCGATAATCGGGTAAGAAGTTATGGTTATTTTAAGTTTCAGTCGTTAAACAACATCATTTTAACCCTTAGCACATCATGGATCCAACATAAATGATGATTTTCAATTTTCAGTAAATCTTCACAAAACCACCGCATTGCTTCGTCAGCAAAAATTCTAATTGTCCTTTTCCAGTGTCCTATTGTGTTAATGGCGCATCGCGCCAATGGTGAATTTTAGAATCAAAAGGACAACGCGATTCCTCCGCATCACGCCAAGCCCTCAGTTCCTAGTTGTCCAATTCCAGTGACATGGTGCGATAGCACCGTGTCGCTCCAGCTCACAAAATTGAGAATTTTTTTATTAATTTTGAGTTTTAAATCTGAGGGCATTACAGTCTTTTCCCCTTACCCTAGTCAGCCTTTAACACAAAATTCACCCTAATTAACCCATTATTTCATTATTTTAATAACTATTCCCCAAATCAAAGAAAATTATCTCCCAATCGAGAACCCTAACTTTCAAATTTAAGGCCAATCCTCAAGAATTCACCAAGAACTTCAAGAAATTCATCAGTTAAGGTATGTTAGATGTTCATCCATGGATCCCTTTCATCCATGGAGTCCAAATATCCTATTTAAATTACAAAGTTATAATCTTTTCAAGTTATTATGTTTTAAAATTATGATTTCATCCATGAATCTCCATGCAGTATTTATTTTATACCATGTTACCATGAAATTATCGTTACTATTCAATTCTCCATGTCGTAATATTATTAGTTATTGAATTAAACCATGATTTAGTACTATTATGTTAAATTTATTCTATTTTTATAAGTTTCATGGCATTACTATCATTGTTTTAAACTCTGAACTACAAGTGTTTGATAAAATGCCTACAAAAGTGATTGATTTAAATAAAAGCCTTCATGTTTTGTCCTTCAAGCTTTAGTGTCATTTTACTATTATTGTTTTGAGTCTTGGTGGTATTGAATACCCAAAATTCATAGCTTCTTCCATAGTCCAGTATCAGTACATTACTGAATAGTTTTCAGAACATACTATAAGCATTATCAGAACAGTCAGTTACCAGTCAAATGAACTCACAACAGTCTAGTATTTCAATGTCTTTTAGTTGGGAGTAGGGTTTAGCACCGAGCGAGTGTAAAGATGGTGGATTATCTGTCAGATAGGCAGAGTCGTTAGTAGCAGTCCCTATACTCTAAAACTACATAGCCAGCATAGGGTGTGAGAAGTCACCCGTGAGATTAGGCTTGACTATCTCGCAAGGGTCACCCGTCACTTCAGGCTTGACACCCTTAGTACTTTGGATATTATATCAGTTTAGTGGATCCACACTGCCAGCGTTAGTACCTGTGGCATAATTTTAACACCCTTCCAACTAGGGTTACAGGTTGGAACACGATTAGCTTAAATTGGGGAATGTTAGTTAGATGATACATCCCACATTCTCAGATGCAGTCTTAGTCATAGTCATAGTCGAGCTCTGAGATCTTAGAGTTCTTTTACAAAAGCATACAAATATCAGTATTTTGTTAGTATTTCTGTTTACAAACTTTACTCATTCCATATTATATGCTTGGTCATGCATTCCTAGTGTCTATAGATTATCATGTATCTTCAGTATTTACAAACTTTTATGCATACTCGATATTTATAGATTCTCCGTATTTTCAGTATCTACAGATTCTATGTTCTCTACTCCTTACCTCATATTTTATATGCATATTTAGTTAATTATTAGTTCTGTTCATGAAACTATGTCTATCAGCCTACCTCATTTAGCATACCAGTACATCCGAAGTACTGATCGCATATCTTTCTTTTGCGCTATGATGTATTATATCATAAGTGTTGACGCTCAGTTCCCAGAATGCGCTTAGACTTTACTTCTCAGGCTGTCAGCAGTCTAGTAGCAGTGGTGAGTCCTCATCATTCAAGGACAGATTATTTTACTTCATATCTCTATTTCAGTAGTTAGCAGAGTTAGTTAGGGGCCTGTCCCATCAACTTATATTTAGTCAGTCAGTTTTAGAGGCTTTTCAGATATTATCAGTTATTCAGTATTTAGATATTATAGTTAATTATCTAGTTTATCATTATTTTTATCAGATTCAGTCAGTTATTTCTATAGACTCATATTTTAGTTTTAAATTCAGTTATTAAAACCTTATGGCATGTTAGTATTCTTCCACATTTATGATCATGTTATCTACTATTCACAGCAGATACTAGCTCATGGGTTAGCTTGTGGTCCCTCGGGACTATAAGCACCGTGTGACAACTAGGGGTAATCTCGGGTTGTTACAATAAGTTTCTCCCAAAGGTGGTTTTCTTGGAGTTTATCTACCTAGATGGTTCATGAGGAATAAAGAATAATGCCATGCCATGACAAAAACTATGGCACTTCTTGGGAGACAACCCAAGTTTATTTTTATTTAAATAATATTTATTGATTTGTGTAGGTAAATAATAGAGGTGAAATTTAGGGAACATGATAGGACCCTAGTCGGAGGATAAAAAGTTGTAAAATTATGTGCCAAGCTCCAGCAAGGAGGCTGATAACGCTCAATCTACAGCTCTTGTAAGAGTGTAAAGCGGTCGCTGTCAAATATATAACTCAACTGGGTTGGGTATCGATCCCACAGGGAATAGCCGGTCAATAAGTAAGCAAAGATTATTAGACTTTTGGTTAAAGTCTCGTAAAACGGGGGATTGTAACGTGCAAGTAATGTAAACAAAGTAGTAAAGTAAAAACAGAAATAGCAAAGTAAACAGAAGGAGTGTTTAGTAAGATGTTAATCAATGAGGATTGAGAGTTGGGGTTATGTCCACCTTATGAGTTATACATCTCTATTGGCTATGAGTTATGCGGAATTCAGACATGCATGTGCTTATAGAGAATTGTATTCTATGGTAAATCCAAGCGTCTTTCGACCTAACAAGGACTATTTCACTTTAACTCTTTCGAGCTTAAAGCGTATCTAACGGTACAAATTCTCCAAGAGGTTAATCCAGTTACGGCACTAACTTTTTAACAGGGGTTGGTGCCCTATTACCTTGACATTATCTCTTTTCCAGACATATAACTTTTCTTTTGAACAAGTTAATGCTATACTGGCGTATTCTATGCGTTTGCAACCACAAGAATTTGCATTAAGATGAAGAGAATAATGATATAAGCAGCATACGTGTCGCAAATTCACAAACTCATAGCAATAGATAGTATCTCATACGGCTTCCATAACCCCAACAGAGAAGTTTAGCTACTCATGAGTGCGATGGAAATCACAATAGACATTATCATTATACCACAATAAGGATCTTACGTGTAGTATGGTGTGGTATGGCTTTAGGCGTGAATTCCTTTTAGAATAGCTTTTCTCTCGTTATGGAAATTAAGAATTGAATAGATGAAGAGAATAAGAATTGAAAGAGTTGAAAAGATTAAAATTGTTTGGATAGTAGAGGAATGAATTAGAAGTAGAATGTCTAATTGAAGAATAGTGATATGTATCAGAATGCATAAAAGCTTCAGCAAAATAGGGTATTTATAATACCCATATCCTATTCCTACCAGGCTGCTGCGTACTTATCCTAATCCTAGTAAATTACTGCATCATTATCCTAATCCTGATAAATTACTGCATCATTATCCTAATCCTAATAAGTTACTGCTGATCCCCAAAGTCTTGGAAAATGTTGTTTTTGCCCGGGACAGGTTTCCCATGCATCACTTTTGGTCCTAGGCGTCCAATCTCTCCTTCCCTTCTTTCGTGAAGTTTCCTTTGGCGTCAAGTTATCCATAAAATGCTGGAATCTGCATCATTTATACTTGAAAACTTGCTAATCACGTTTGTTAGCTCACTTACAGGAAAAAGGACTAAAAGTGCATGAATTATATATTTTGTCCTCAAAACTTAGGTAAAATATAGTACTTTAGGCGTGTAAATTCGCCTATCATCAACACCCCACACTTAAAGCTTTGTTCGTCCTCGAACAAAATATCATGTTCATCTAAACATCTACTTAGAGTTTCACAGTAATGATGATAGGCGAATTTACACGCCTATATCAATATATTTTGCCCATATTTGTGCCACGTTTTGAGAACAAATTATATATTTCATGCAACTTTAGTCCTTTTTCCTGTAAGTGAGATAACGAACATGATTAGCAAAGTTTCAGGTATAAATGATGCAGAATTCAGCATTTTATGGTTTACTTGATGCCAAAGAAAGCTCATGAAGGAAGGAAAGGGAGCTTGGACGCCTAAAGGACCAAATGTGATGCATGGAAAATCTGTCCCGGGCTAAAACAGCATTTCTGAAGACTTTGGGGACTTGCAGTAACTTATTTGGATTAGGATAATGATACATTAACCTAGTACAATTGGGTTAAGTATTTCATTAGTTTATTTGGATTTGGATAATGTTACATTAACCTAGTACAATTGGGGTAAGTATTTCATTAGCTTAGTAGGATTTGGTTAAGTATTTCATTAGCTTAGTAGGATTAGGATATGGGTATTATAAATACCCTATCATGCTAGAGATTTTTATTCATTCTTCACTTAAAAAGATACATTCCTCCCTTAGTGGAGAGATACATTCTACTTCTCAATTCCGAATTCTTCCATTAATTCTATTTTTCTTCTTCTATTCATCTATTCAATTCTTAATTTCCGCAACAACAGAAACGTTACTTTGCTAAGGAATTCACGCCTGAACACCTACCACTTTTGTGCTACACGAAATTCATCATTATTGTGGTATAACAACAATGTCAATCGTGATCTCCTTCGCATTCATGGGTAACTAAACTTCTCTGTTTGGGTTATGAAAGCCAACTGAGATACTATCTATTGCTGTGAGTTTGTGAGTTCGTGACACGTATGCTGCTTATATCATTATTCTCTTCATCTTAATCTACATTCTTTGTGGTTGCAAACACAAGAATCCGCCAGTATAACATTTAACTTGTTCGAAAGAAAGGTTATTTGTCTGGAAAAGAGATAATGTCAAGGTAGTAGGGTCACACCCTAAATTCCCTACTAAACAGTTAGTGCCGTAACTGGATTAACCTCTTGGAGAATTCGTACCGTTAGACACGCTTTAAGCTCGAAAGAGTTAAAGTGAAATAATCCTCGAATAGGTCGAAAGACGCCTGGATTTACCACCGAATACAATTCTCTATAAGCACATGCATGTCAGAATTCTACATACTCAGAGTCAATAGAGACGTATAACTCAGGAGGTGGACATAACCCCAACGCTTCAATTCTCATTATTTCACAACCTACGAAATATTCTTTCTTTTTACTTTGCTATTTTCAGTTTTGCTTTAATAATTTGGTTACACATTACAATCCCCCCTTATTACGAGACTTGCACTAAAAGTCTAGTAACCGTTGCTTACTATTTGGCCAAGTTATTCCCTGTGGGATCGACACCCAACCCAGGTTGGGTTCTATATTTGCTAACGAACCCTTTAAACTCCTACGAGAGCTGTAGATTGAGCGTTATCAAAAATTGGCGCCGTTGCCGGGGACTACGAGTGTCAATCAAGTTCGTGATAATTACTATACCCTTTGGTCAAAGATTCTCATACTTTTACTTTCAGTTTTTGTTTTTGTTTATTGCAAGTTCTTATTCAGTGCATGCCCCATACTCGAAGTTCTGGTCAACCGTTATTACCTATCAATCCAGAACCACAATGTATTGGCAGAATGGAAGCACAAGCAGAAATAGAAAGGATAGCTGCTCAACAGGAACAGGCGAGATTAGCTGCTCTTGCCGCCGCCCAAGTACACCAACAAAACATTGCTAACCCTGGGCGAGCAACAAATCCTGGCGATGAGGATTTAGGTGTTGACGAGTTACTAAACCCTAGGCGTGATGCTGAAATTATAACACCTGTCAACAGAAGAGGTCGACAAGCACGGTTTAGGTATGATCGCCAACCTATGCAGCCAGTTTTCGACGATGATGATGATGATCTTGATGGTGTCGGAGCCACTAGAGCCAAAATTCCTCCACCATTAGCGCCCGGAGCCAAGTTCAACATCACAAGCACCATGATTCAGTTATTGCAACTCAAGGGATTATTTGGTGGACTAGCAGGAGATGATCCGAATATGCATCTCATCAACTTTATTTCCACATGCAGGTCGTTTGACAATCCTGGTGTTGGTCAGAATGCAATTCGATTACGTCTATTTCCATTGTCTCTGTCTGGGGAGGCAACACTATGGTTGAATGGGCTGACTCCTGATTCAATTACAAATTGGAGGCAATTGAGAGACGCTTTCCTAGAAAGATTCTTTCCGCCATCCAAAAGAGCACAATTGAGAGATGAAATCAGCAACTTTCGTCAGCTTCCCACTGAAGCTCTTCATGAAACATGGGAGAGGTTCAAGACAAAGCTAGCGAGATGCCCAAACCATCACATGACCAATGTTCACCTAATGGAGATATTGTATAGAGCCTTGAATTCAATAACTAAGCCAGTGGTGGATAACGCAGCTGGAGGATATTTTATGGACCTCACTTTTGGTCAAGCAAGCAATATGCTAGATCATATGACGAAGCAAAGTAGAGCTTGGCATACCAGGGATTCTGAGGTAGAAAGCCCCACTTTATCTATTGGCATGACTGCAGACCAAAGAAGAAGAGAAGAAGAACGTGATCAAGATATGGCACATCTGAAAACACAAATGGATCTTCTTACAAAGCATTTATTATCAGGGAAGACCGAAAAAGTGAAAGCTATCGCGTCAAAAGGAAGAGACGAATCTGATTTGGAAGAGGAGGCCAACTACTTGAACAATCAGGGGGGTTTCCGTGGGAATACCCAAGGAAACCAAGGTCGGAACTACTATGATAAATTTGGAAACAAAGACCAAGGTAGTTGGAAAAACAAAAATGAAAAGAGTGGTTTGTACGTTCCCCCTGGTAGACGTGACACCACCACATCTAATTCTGGAAGTATGGAAGACATGATGGCTAAATTATTGAAAGAAGTGGAAGCAACGAGCGCGGGAGTAACGGAGGTAATCAATGATTTATCCTCTATGAAACAATTAGTTGATTCTCATTCCACTTCAATCAAGCAAATAGAGCAGCAATTGAGCCAACTTTCAGCAGCACTCAATCAAAGAAAGGCTAGCACCTTACCTAGCGATACTGTGCAAAACCCAAGGAATGATGGGTCATGCATGGCCATCACTACCAGAAGTGGTAAGGTGCTGGAAACTTCAGCAAAAGGCAAGCAAGTGGCTGACGAAGTTGCGGGCATGGATGACAACGCAAAAGGAGAAGATGCCGCAGCACCTACTCCTGATGACAAGGACGCCTCACCCAGTGCTGTGCAACCTGAAAAATCTAAAAACCGGAAGCAAGAGGAGAAGAAAACCGTGGAGAGAACACTTCCATACCCACCACCACCTTTTCCCCAAAGATTGAAGAAGGTGGCGAATGACACAAAGTTCAGCAAATTCATGACTATGTTAAAGCAGCTGACCATTAATGTTCCATTGGTGGAGGCACTTGAACAAATGCCTGGGTATGCAAAATTTATGAAGGATCTTTTGACAAAGAAACGGGCAGCAAGCTATGAGTTGAAAGAAGATGTGCATCATTGTAGTGCAATCGCTACCCGATCAATAGTTAAGAATAAAGCCGACCCCGGAGCTTTCACTATTCCTTGCACCGTTGGATCTTTGAATTTTGCCAAAGAATTATGTGACTTAGGAGCCAGCATCAATTTGATTTCATTATCGATCTACAAAAAGTTGGGGTTGGGTAATCCTACTCCAACCAATATGAGGCTCGTCATGGCGGATAGGTTGGTAAAATGACCTGTTGGTATTCTATGTGATGTATTGGTAAAGGTTTCTTCATTTATCTTTCCAGTAGACTTTGTTATTTTGGATTATGAGGTAGACTCAGAAGTTCCCATAATCTTGGGACGCCCTTTCCTTGCTACAGGAAGTGTGCTCATTGATTTGAGAGCTAATAAGCTTTCATCCCAAATAAATGACGAAGTGGTTCGCTTTGATGTGTGCAAATCAATGAAGCAACCCAAATATCTAAGTGTATTTTCGGTGGCTGATGTTTTCTTTGATGATGAGAAAGAATTACTTGAAGAAGAGCAAATCATTGATGACCCTTTAGCGGTTGTGCTCATGAATGGAGAGAATGAGGATGCTGAAAATTGTGAAGAAGCTATTTGTGCTCTATCTGGATTAGGGACATATCGCTATGCTCCCAAGAAGCTGGACCTTGATCTCAAGAATCGGCCCACACCACCAGCTAAGCCATCTATTGAAGAGCCACCCACGTTAGAATTGAAGGAGCTGCCAAGTCATTTAAAGTACGCATTCTTAGGAAGAGGAAACACACTTCCAGTTATTGTGGCAGGCGATTTGGGTGAGCAACAAGTTGCAGCTCTTATTGCTATCTTACGCAAGTATATTAGAGCCATTGGATGGACCATTGCGGATATTATTGGTATTCCACCTGGGATTTGCACACATAAAATTCAGCTTCAAGAAAATTGCACACCCACCATTGAGCATCAAAGACGTCTAAACCCACCTATGCAAGAAGTGGTGAAGAAAGAAATTATCAAGTGGTTAGACGCAAGAGTTGTATATCCAATCTCTGATAGTACATGGGTAAGCCCGGTACAATGTGTTCCCAAGAAAGGAGGCATAACAGTGGTCGCGAATGCTAAGAATGAGCTTATTCCAATCAGACCCGTCACTGGATGGAGAGTATGCATGGACTACCAAAAGCTGAATTCTTGGACTCTCAAAGATCACTTCCCAATGCCATTCATGGACCAAATGCTAGATCGATTAGCGGAGAAAGGATGGTTTTGCTTCTTGGACGGTTATTCAGGATACAATCAGATTTGTATTGCCCCCGAATACCAAGAGAAGACAACATTTACATGACCATATGGTACGTTTGCCTTCAAACGTATGCCATTCGGGTTATGTAACACACCAGCCACCTTTCAACGCTGTATGATGTCTATTTTCTCTGAGATGGTTGAAGACACTTTGGAGGTATTCATGGACGATTTTTCAGTTGTTGGTGAGTCTTTTGAGGAGTGCTTGGCGAACCTAAGCATGGCGTTGCAAAGATGTGTAGAATTCAACCTTGTGCTAAATTGGAAGAAGTGCCACTTCATGGTAAAAGAAGGAATCGTTCTTGGGCACAAGATCTCCGCAAGAGGAATAGAGGTTGATCGAGCAAAAATAGAGGTTATTAAGAAGCTACCACCTCCAATTTCGGTGAAGGGAGTTCATAGGTTTCTTGGCCATGCAGGTTTCTATCGTCGGTTCATCAAAGATTTCTCCAAAATTGCTAGTCCATTGTGCAAACTATTGGAGAAGGATGTGAAGTTTGACATTAATGAAGATTGCTTAAAGGCATTCGAATGCCTTAAAGGAAAACTCATTGAAGCCTCTATCATGGTAGCACCAGACTGGTCTCTCCCGTTCGAAGTCATGTGTGATGCTAGTGGTGTAGCCATTGGAGCTGTACTTGGACAAAGAAAGGAGAAATTATTCCATCCTATCTACTATGTGAGTAAGGTCCTAAATAAAGCCCAAAGGAACTACACTGTTACTGAACAAGAGCTCCTAGCAGTTGTGTACGCGTTTGAGAAGTTTCGTGCCTATCTATTAGGTACTAAGGTGATCATTCATACAGACCATGCAGCTCTTAGGTATCTCATGACAAAGAAGGATGTAAAACCAAGGTTAATTCGATGGGTGTTGCTGCTACAAGAGTTCGATTTTGAGGTCAAAGATAGAAGAGGTTACGAGAACCAAGTGGCCGATCACCTATCTCAACTTGAGAATGAACATGTGGCGCAACCTGAAAATCAGATTGATGATGCAGTCCCGGACGAAGAGATATTACCGACAACAATGGAGGAACTACCATGGTATGCCGACTTTGCAAATTTCGTAGTGAGTAATGTGATACCTGCCAATTTATCTTACCACCAAAGGAGGAAGTTTATGCATGACGTACAGTGCTACTATTGGGATGAACCTTATTTGTTTCGAAGATGCGCGGATGGTATCATTCGACGATGTATATCTCATGAAGAAGTTCCTACTATATTGGAAGCATGCCACACTTCCCAAAGTGGAGGACATCACGCAGGCCATCGGACGGCAAGAAAAGTTTTGCAAAGTGGTTATTATTGGCCTTCGATATTTAGAGATGCCTACTACTATGTTAGAAGGTGAGACCAATGCCAACGTCAAGGTGCTATTTCAAAACACCATGAAATGCCCATGTCCAAAATTCTTGAGGTAGAACTCTTTGATGTGTGGGGTATTTATTTCATGGGTCCATTCGTGAATTCGTTTGGAATGAAGTACATCTTGGTTGTTGTAGATTATGTTTCAAAATGGTTGGAAGCTGTAGCTTTGGCCGACAATGAAGGGAAGCGTGTTGTAGCGTTCTTAAAGAAGAATATCTTCTCTCGCTTTGGAGTACCTCGTACTATCATAAGTGATGGAGGATCTCACTTTTGCAATAAGCTGTTCAAATCAGTTTTGGCCAAGTATGGTGTCAAGCAACATAAGGTAGCTACGCCTTATCATCCCCAAACTAGTGGACAAGTGGAAGTTTCCAATTGCGAGATCAAGCAAATCCTTGCGAAGACGGTTAATGCGAATAGGGAGGATTTGTCTAGGAAGCTTGATGATGCACTATGGGCGTACAGGACTACATTCAAAACACCCATTGGCATGTCTCCTTATCAACTAGTTTATGGGAAGGCTTGTCACTTACCCATCGAGCTCGAGCATAAGGCATTGTGGGCATTGAAGAAATTGAATTTGAATTGGGATGATGCTAAAAATCTGAGGTTGGAGCAGCTGAACGAATTAGATGAGTTCCGTCTCCATGCATATGAAAGATCATACCTATACAAGGAGCGGATGAAAAAATATCATGATCAGCGGATTGTTCGATAAAACTTCCAAAGGGGTGATATGGTACTTCTCTTCAACTCCAGATTAAAGCTCTTCCCAGGTAAGTTAAAGTCTAAGTATTCTGGTCCATACAAAGTTATCCAAGTCTACTCGTCTGGAGTAGTCGAATTGGAAGACAATAATGGTGTTGTCTTCAAAGTGAAAGGCCAACGTGTTAAACCTTATATCGGTCCTCTTGATTCAATGAATTTTATGGCCATCACTTACCTTGACGAAGTCTAAGTACTCGAGGAAACTATGTCGAGCCGCGACAATAAATAAGGCGCTAGATGGGAGGCAACCCATTGTTTTATTGTTTTATCGTTTTGTCTTTCTTTTGTTCTATTACTTGTTTTGCTTTTGGTAAGAGAAAATCCAAAAATAAGAGTCGTGCCACGACCAAAACTAAGGCGCTTGGTGGGAGGCAACCCATCGTACTAATCGTTTTCATTGGTTTTGAGCAAATATAGGTGCGAGAAGTATTCAACGAGGAGATTGGTTTCAAATGACGATTTGGACGTATTGTATGGTAAAGGTGGTAAGTTAGGAATAAGGATGCATAAGGCTATGGATTGCCATTGCTCATGCCAAAATAGGCATCGAGGAAGGCTAGGCCTAGGTAAAACTAGGCCACGAATATTGCACAACCTATCCTATAGCCTAAGGTCTCGGAATCTAGTGTGCTATACACTATGCGCCGCTCATTCTTAAGTGTGCTATACACTATGCGCCACCTATGCTATAGCATTAGGTCTCAGTATCTCAAATGCTATACACTATGCGGCGCATATGTCCCTAAATGCCATGACCTATGCGCCGCATATGTCCCTAAATGCCATACACTATGCGCCGCCTATACTATGACTATGCCAAGCTTTATGCGCCGCATATAGGGCATTTTTGTCTCCAAAACCGTTTGTAAATGGGTCAAAACCCGACCCATTCTCTTCCTATATAAAGGGGACTTAGTATTGAAACATAACCACATTAGAAATTGACCTAAGGGCGCCACATACTCTCTCCAAATCATCTCAAACTTTTTCTTTTTGCTCTTCCAATTCACAAGAACATCTCCAAAGGCTTCAATCACGTAAGTACTCTTGTATTCTTCATCTATTTCTCGTAATTACTACGTTGCTATGCCTATTATGAATTTCTACATCTTGAAAGATTATTGGTGATGCTAAAGTGTTTGGATTGTTGACACAAAACAATGTGCGTGAACATATACGTTAGGATAATCTTGACTTGTTTCCGACTTGAATTTGGTTGTAATAGCAATGTTATACTATTTGCGGAAGTGCTAGGGTTATGAAAATTTCTTAAATTTGATACTTGTATACTTACATGTTAGACTATCCCGTTCATCGGGATAAGACCAATAGTTGACTACCGACTTAGGAGGTTGTGATTGTTATACCTAACATCAAAGTAGTGCAATGACTGCAAGTAGTGATACATCGCTTATTTTCTTGTCGGAACATAGTTCCTAAAACGTATGAATTCACTTCACTGTTTTGTATTAATGAACCTAAGTGTGGGGTGGTACCCCGATGGCTTGTGTATAGATTGTTTCCTTTGAGTTGATGCTAACATGAATACTGTTTAAATCTCAGGAACAATGGCACCTAAAGCGCGACAAGATAAGGCTACCACTTCCCAAAAGGGCAAGAAGAGAGGTCGCAAGGAACAAGGAGAATCATCATCAATGCAACTACCACGACGAATGTTTGGAATAAAATGGGTTCTTGAGGAGGAAGCCAAAGAATGGTACAAGAACAACAAGGAACGGAAATATGTTCACGTCGACTTGATCAACAAGGACACCATAGCGAAGAAGGATCCGCATATGTTGGCGAAAATAATGGCGTTGAAACTGGATTTCATCTTCTGCGACATGGGAGAATGTAATCTTGATTATACAAGGGAGTTCTACGCCAACTGGTCGCCGAAAACCACGGGCAGCAAAGTCAAGATTCGGGGCCAAGTGTTGCAGCTCAACGCGGATTTGCTCAACTCCTTTCTTGGTTTACCTTCGGTCGACCCAGCACCATTCAAAGAGCTGTACAGCAGGCCTCCTTATAGAGCAATACGACACACACTTTATGGAAGTAGATCTATGGCAAGGTGGGGCAGACACCGAGACATCGGAAAACACAACACCTTTCCCTATGCTCCATTGAATAGGGAAGCAAGAATCTGGTTGCATATTGTCAACTCATGCCTTATTCCTGGGACTCAATACACCAAGATATCAAGAGATAGAGTGTGTTTGGTCTATTCTTTGATGACGAATGTCCCTATCAATTTTGGGGCAATTATTCGCTCTACAATGCGGAAGGCCAGACTCTACAAAAGGTCCCACTTCACTTTTGGTAATCTGTTGATAGCACTCTTGCGGAAGGAGGTTATCGAAGAGGAACCATCTGATCACAAACTCCCACATAACCCGAAGAAGGTTGACCTCACAAAGGTCAAAGATGCTGAAACAACTCATGGTGTCAACCTTACTACTGCGGAGAGACATGCTCGTGATGAGAGTTTCTTCCATCATCTTTATGGCATGACACGCTTCACAATGATGAGTGGAGGTCGTGTTCCAACTGCTGAAGAGCTCCAACAGCTGGACCATGATTATCCAATGAACATGCATGCACGGGAGATGTGTGGAGTGGGTGTATACTATGAGGAACCTCTAGACGATGATGTGCCAACCGATGATGATCGACGCTTGCCAGACTCCGATGAAGAGGAGAACTCTGACGACGACTCTTATGATGATTCCAACGAAGGGGGTATGACCCCCGACATTGAGGAAGAGTCCGACTGACCAGGTTCTTCGTATTTATTTTCCACTGAGGGCAGTGTCTCGTATAAGTGTGGGGTGGCGGTATCGCATGCTATACTTCTCTATCGCATCTATGTTTGTTTACTCTGTTTACTTTGTTTTATTTTTGTGTCATTTTTTTAGGAATAATTTTTTTTTGCTTAGCATGAAATAATTCCAATAGGCAGCATGAGATTATAAAAAGAGTATGTGCTACAATCATGACTATTGAGACGTTTAGGCTCTAGTTGTGACTCATTATGTGATATTTTGTGGTTCAATTCCTTCACTTGTTGGGTCGAGAGTCTATATTACTTCCAATCAAGTCGACCATGTGCCTTGTGTGTGTGAGATTAATAGTATATTCTATGTTTGTGGCTGATGCTAGAACTTGCCTGGTATGTATGCAAAGCGAAAATAAGGAGTGTAAGTTTAGAAGATGATTTAGGCATTTCTTTGGCAACCTATACTTGTTTACCTTCGTTTTACCTACCCTTGGACATCATCCTAGTTAAACCCTTTTGAGCCTTTAGCCTATTTCTTTGACAACCTTGTATGTAAGCCTAATCCATTTTTTCAAGACCGTGATTTGATCCAAATTCCTAAAATGCTTTAAAGTATAAAGTCATGTGACAATATAAGAGGAAATTGGGTAAGTGTGATGCTTTAAATTGTAATGGTGCTTGAATGTGTGATGAAAAAAAAAGTGCTATCATAAGAGGTATGTTGTGAAAAGAAGAAGGAAAAAGAAAGCTGAAAAGTGAGTTATGTTTAAAATTGAAAAACAAAAAAGGAGAATAGCTTTTCTCTCGTTGTGGAAATTAAGAATTGAATAGATGAAGAGAATAAGAATTGAAAGAGTTGAAAAGATTAAAATTGTTCGGATAGTAGAGGAATGAATTAGAAGTAGAATGTCTAATTGAAGAATAGTGATATGTATCAGAATGCATAAAAGCTTCAGCAAAATAGGGTATTTATAATACCCATATCCTATTCCTACCAGGCTACTGCGTACTTATCCTAATCCTAGTAAATTACTGCATCATTATCCTAATCCTAATAAATTACTGCATCATTATCCTAATCCTAATAAGTTACTGCTGATCCCCAAAGTCTTGGAAAATGCTTTTTTTGCCCGGGACAGGTTTCCCATGCGTCACTTTTGGTCCTAGGCGTCCAATCTCTCCTTCCCTTCTTTCGTGAAGTTTCCTTTGGCGTCAAGTTATCCATAAAATGCTGGAATCTGCATCATTTATACCTGAAAACTTGCTAATCACGTTTGTTAGCTCACTTACAGGAAAAAGGACTAAAAGTGCATGAATTATATATTTTGTCCTCAAAACTTAGGTAAAATATAGTACTTTAGGCGTGTAAATTCGCCTATCATCAACACCCCACACTTAAAGCTTTGTTCGTCCTCGAACAAAATATCATGTTCATCTAAACATCTACTTAGAGTTTCACAGTAATGATGATAGGCGAATTTACACGCCTATATCAATATATTTTGCCCATATTTGTGCCACGTTTTGAGAACAAATTATATATTTCATGCAACTTTAGTCCTTTTTCCTGTAAGTGAGATAACGAACATGATTAGCAAAGTTTCAGGTATAAATGATGCAGAATTCAGCATTTTATGGTTTACTTGATGCCAAAGAAAGCTCATGAAGGAAGGAAAGGGAGCTTGGACGCCTAAAGGACCAAATGTGATGCATGGAAAATCTGTCCCGGGCTAAAACATCATTTCTGAAGACTTTGGGGACTTGCAGTAACTTATTTGGATTAGGATAATGATACATTAACCTAGTACAATTGGGTTAAGTATTTCATTAGTTTATTTGGATTTGGATAATGTTACATTAACCTAGTACAATTGGGGTAAGTATTTCATTAGCTTAGTAGGATTTGGTTAAGTATTTCATTAGCTTAGTAGGATTAGGATATGGGTATTATAAATACCCTATCATGCTAGAGATTTTTATTCATTCTTCACTTAAAAAGATACATTCCTCCCTTAGTGGAGAGATACATTCTACTTCTCAATTGTGAATTCTTCCATTAATTCTATTTTTCTTCTTCTATTCATCTATTCAATTCTTAATTTCCGCAACAACAGAAACGTTACTTTGCTAAGGAATTCACGCCTGAACACCTACCACTTTTGTGCTACACGAAATTCATCATTATTGTGGTATAACAACAATGTCAATCGTGATCTCCTTCGCATTCATGGGTAACTAAACTTCTCTGTTGGGGTTATGGAAGCCAACTGAGCTACTATCTATTGCTGTGAGTTTGTGAGTTCGTGACACGTATACTGCTTATATCATTATTTTCTTCATCTTAATCTACATTCTTTGTGGTTGCAAACACAAGAATCCGCCAGTATAACATTTAACTTGTTCGAAAGAAAGGTTATTTGTCTGGAAAAAAGATAATGTCAAGGTAGTAGGGTCACACCCTAAATTCCCTACTAAACAGTTAGTGCCGTAACTGGATTAACCTCTTGGAGAATTCGTACCGTTAGACACGCTTTAAGCTCGAAAGAGTTAAAGTGAAATAATCCTTGAATTGGTAGAAAGACGCCTGGATTTACCACCGAATACAATTCTCTATAAGCACATGCATGTCGGAATTCTACATACTCATAGTCAATAGAGACGTATAACTCAGGAGGTGGACATAACCCCAACGCTTCAATTCTCATTGTTTCACAACCTACGAAATATTCTTTCTTTTTACTTTGCTATTTTCAGTTTTGCTTTAATAATTTGGTTACACATTACAATCCCCCCTTATTACGAGACTTGCACTAAAAGTCTAGTAACCGTTGCTTACTTGTTGGCCAAGCTATTCCCTGTGGGATCGACACCCAACCCAGGTTGGGTTCTATATTTGCTAACGACCGCTTTACACTCCTCCGAGAGCTGTAGATTGAGCGTTATCAAGTAACAACACAAAATTTTTATCAAGACTGGCATAGCAATTATTAACAAAGAGTAGTTTTTTTTATCATTAGTAGAAACAATTCAACCTCCAACATAAACTCATGATGATGGTCAATTCGTATTTAAAAATTAAGGCATAGAGAATCATACACAACTACCCAAAACTCATCAACCATGTGTGTCTCACAATATATTACCCATAATCACTCACAAGTTTAGTATATTTATCGAAACACGGGTAGTATCGTTGCTCTCGCTCTCACAAAGAATTCATATGTTGCGACTGATGACCATAGGCTTGCCCTTAGTGTAATGCTCCACTAAATATCAGAATGCTAAGCTTAGGATCAAATAGGTCTTTTACAGGTTGTAATGTTGGCTAAGGGACGGGTAGGACTATTTTGGCCAGAAATAGTGACTAAGTTCCTAAGCGCTTTAATACATCACATTATGCCGTTTACACTCTCTTTAAAACAACCTTTCTACCTTTCTTTTAATCCACCACCCTTTCTCACCTCTTTTGTTTTTCAATTTTGAACAGAATTAACTTTTTATTTTTCTTTTCCTTTTTCTTTACCTCTTATGATAGCAATTATTTTTCATAACAAATTCAAGCACCAATACCATCTAAGGCTTCATACTCCCCCAATTTCCTCTTATTTTGTCACATGACTTTACACTTTAAAGCACTTAGGAATTTGGATCAAATTATGGTCTTGAAACAAATGGATTAGGCTTACATATGAGGCTGTCAAGGAAAATAGGTTTAAGGCTCAAAGGGGGTTATCTAGGATGATGTCCATGGGTAGATAAAATGAAGGTAAACAATCATAGGTTGCCAAAGAAATGCCTAAATCATCTCCTAAACTCACACTCTTTATTTCGCTTTACATACATACCAGGCAAGTTCTAGCATCAGCCACAAGCATAGAATATACTACCATCTCACACACACAAGGCACATGGTCGACTTTATTGGAAGCAGTATAGACTCTTCACCCAACAGTCGAAGGAATTGAACCATATAATTATCACATAATGAGTCACTATTAGAGCCTAAACGTCTCAACAGTAATGATTTTATCACAAACTCTTGTCATAATACCATGCTGCCTATTAGAACAATTTTATGCAAAGTTTGTAACAAAAAAAAATCCTAAAAAAAATTAAAACAATCAAACATAAATAAACATAAATAAGAAAAACACACATAAATAAGCAAATGCAGATAAGGAAGGTTAGCATGCAAATACCAGCACCCCACACTTAGACGGGACACACTGTCCTCAGTGGAAAATAAATAAGAAGAACCTGGTTAGTCGGACTCCTCCTCTATGTCTGGGGTCATACCCCCTTCATCGGAATCATCATTGGCGTCGTCGTCATCAGAATTCTCCTCCACGTCGGAGTCTGGCATTCTGCGTTCATCATCGGTTGGCACATCATCATCAAGAGGTTCCTCAAAATACACACCTACTCAACATATTTGCTTTACATGCTCATTCATTGGGTAGTCATAATCCAACTGTTGGAGCTCTGCAGCAGTTGGAACACTACCTCCGCTCATCATTGTAAACCGAGTCATGCCATAAAGATGGCGAAAGAAACTCTCATCCCGAGCATGTCTCTCAGCAGTAGTAAGGTTGATTCCATGTGTAGATTCAGCATCTTTAACCTTTGTGAGGTCAACCTTCTTCGGGTTGTGTGGAAGCTTATGATCAGCCGGTTCCTCTTCAATGTCCTCCTTCCTCAATATTGCAGTCAACAGGTTGCCAAGACTTAAGTGAGACCTCTTGTGTAGCCTAGCTTTCCGCATTGTAGATCGAATAATTTTCCCAATGTTGATAGGGACATTCGTCATCAATGCGTATACCAAGAACACTCTATCTTGTGTTATCTTGGTGTACTGGGTCCCTGGAATTAGGCAAGAGTTGACTATGTGCAACCATATCCTTGCTTCCCTATTCAAAGGAGCATAGGGAAGGTGTTGTGCCGACCGGTGTCCTTGTGTCTACTTCATCGTGCCATGGATCGTGTTCCACAAAGTGTGTGTGGAATGGCCCTGTATGGAGGTCGATTGTACAACTCCTTGAGTGGTGATGGATCAACTGAAGGCAAACCTAGAAAGGAGTTGAAGAAATCCGGATTTAGTTGTAAAACTTGGCCCCAAATCTTGACTTCATTCCCTGTGGTTTTCGGTGACCAGTTGGCATAGAATTCTCGTGTTAAATCGAGATTTCACTCTCCCATATCTCGGAAGATGAAATCAAGATGTAACGTCATTATCTTGGCCAACATGCGCGGTTCTTTCTTTGCTAGGCTTTCTTTGTGTATCAGGTCCAAATGAACATATTTTCTCTCTTTATTGTTCCTATACCACTCCTTTGCTTCCTCCTCGAGGACCCATTTAATTCCGAACATGCGGCGTGGTACTTGCATCGAGGATGATTCTCCTTGCTCTTTGCGTCCTCTTTTCTTGCCTTTTTGTGAAGTGGTTGCTTTATCTTTGCCTTGTCTTGCTTTGGGTGCCATTGTACCTGAGATTACAACGATCGTCAAGTTAGCATCATCTCGGTGGATACAATCAATAAACAGGCAGTAGTGGCACCACCCCACACTTAGTTTGTTGGTACAGACTAGTGAAGTGAAAGTTGGCGATTACTCAGACTTCATCGATATACGTTTTAGGCGCTATATTCAAATAATAAAATTAGTGCAGTCATACTTCTTGTGACCTTGGCAATACTTTCATGTTTGATATATCAAGACTTACTACATAGGGATAGAATTAAGGTATAGCATATAGAAATAATCACAACCTCATATGTTGGTAGTCATATATAAGTCTTGTCTCGATGAACAAGTCATTCCAACATGTAAGATTTCTACTGACAAGATTATGCAATTTTCTTGACCATGTTAATTCCGTAAAAGCATGACAGCGCATCAAAATCAAATTCAAGTTGGAAACACGTTAATATCATTTGTACGTATTCTTTCACTCACTTAGTTGTATCACAACACATCAACCACATTCAAATCACCAATACTACTTCACGATTTATCGATTCATAATATGCGTAGTAGTGTAGTACTTACGGGATATAAATGAAGAACAAAGAAGTACTTACTTGGTTGATGACCTTGGATGATGTTCTTGCAAAGTAAAAGAGCAAAAGGGAAATTTTTGAGAGGATTTGGAGAGGTAGGCGGCACTTATGCTAGGTTTGCAATGTATTTTTGGTCTAAGACTAAGTCTCTTATTTATAGGAGAGGCTTGGGTTGGGTTTTGACCCATTTAAAATTGGATTTGGAGACAAGAAGTGAGCATAGGCGGCGCCTAAATCTTTGCCTATGCTTGGCATAGGCGGCGTCTTTTGCAAAGCATTATCGAGCATAGGCGGCGCCTTTTGCATAGCATATGAGATTCAGAGACAAAAGGCATTGGCATAGGCGGCGCCTATGCTATGGCATACTTGGGCATGGGCGGCGTCTATGCTATGGCACACTAGATTCCGAGAGCTTAGGCCATAGTATAGGCCTTGCCTTTTTCGAGGCCTAGATTTACGTATGCCTTGCCTTGTTCTTTGCCTATATTTTCATAAGCAATGCCCAATCCATAGCCTTTTGCTTCTTCATTCCTAACTTACCACCTTCAACATGCAATACTTCCAACTCAAAATTTGAAACCAATCTCCTCTTTGACACCTCTTGTACCTACACTTGCTCAAAGACAACAAAAACGATTAGAACGATGGGTTGCCTCCCATCAAGCGCCTTAGTTTTGGTCGTGGCACGACTCTTCTTTTTGGATTTTTATTTATCAAAAGCAAACAATTAGTAGAACGAAAGAAAGAAAAAAATAAAAAACGATGGGTTGCCTCCCACCAAGCGCTTGATTTATTGTCGCGGCACAACATAGCTATCTCGATTACTTAGAATTCATTGAGAAAGATGGTGGATCGTTTTCTGAATGGATTCAGATGACAATGAGTCTTACTTGTAGGCATGCAATCTTCTTCGAGATGACCCTTATGCATGCCTATCCCGAGAGGGATACCAATTATATCATCAATAGTCCAACCCATGGCTCTCTTGTATCTCTTCAGATCAGAGATGAGAGCCTCTACATGCTGTTCACTTAAATCATCGGCCATACTTACCGGAAGTATATTTCCACTTTCCAAGAACACATACCTTAGATAATCGGGGAGCTTTTTCGATTCTAGCATTGGTGGCTCTTCAATGGAAGTCTTCGCTGTTGGTGATGGTTGATTCTTAAGATCAAGGTCCGGCTGTTTAGGAGTACAAGAATAGGACCCTATTTCTGTTAGAGCACATGTAGTTTCTTCATAATCTTCAACATTCAGTAGCGCAGCAGACAATGGCTCAACAGTAAGCTGTTTTGCTACAGATAATGCTTTCTTATCCTCATAACGAACATCAGCTACAAAGAGCACATTCATATCGCTGGGCTGCTTCATTGCTTTGCATATATCAAAATGGACCACTTCATCATTCAACCAAAATAAAAGCTCATTATCTCTCATGTCAATAAGCACACTTCCTGTTGCAAGTAAAGGGCATCCCAAGATTATGGGAACTTCAGATTCCACCTCACAATCCATAATAACGAAGTCTGCAGGAAAGATGAATGAAGAAACCTTCACCAAAACATCATTCAAGATACCCACAGGTCATTTTACCGACCTATCAGCCATCACGAGCCTCATATTGGTTGGTGTCGAATCACCTAACCCCAACTTCCTGTAGACGGATAGTGGCATCAAATTGATGCTAGCACCCAGATCGCACAATGCCTTGGCAAATTTCAAAGATCCAACAGTGCAAGGAATAGTGAAGGCACCAGGGTCAGCCTTTTTATGAACTAGCGATCTTGTAGCGATTGCACTGCAATGATGAACATTATCTGCCGGCTCATAGCTTACTGCCCGCTTCTTTGTTAAAAGGTCCTTCATGAATTTTGCATACCCAAGCATTTGTTCTAGTGCCTCCACCAATGGAACATTAATGGTCAGCTGCTTTAACATAGTCATGAATTTGCTGAACCTTGTATCATCCGCCTTTTTCTGCAATCTTTGAGGAAAAGGTGGTGGTGGAAGTGGTATTGTTCTCTCCATGGCTTCCTTCTCATCTTGCTTCCGTATTTTGGTCTTTTCAGGATGCAACCTACTAGGGGTGACGTCATGGATGTCGTGGTTGGCTTCTACTGCATTTTCTCCATTAGCCTTATCATCGTTGTCCGCTACATCGTCGACCACTTTCTTACCTTTGGATGAAGTTTCCAGCACCTTACCACTTCGAGTAGTAATATCCATTCATGATCCATCATTCCTTGGATTTTACACAGTCTCGCTAGGTAAAGTGCCAGCCTTTCTTTGATTGAGTGTTGCAGAAAGTTGGCTCAATTGCTGTTCTATTTGCTTTATTGAAGTGGAATGTGAGTCAACCAATTGCTTCATTGAGGACAAATCATTTATTACCTCCGTTACTCCCGCACTGGTTGCTTCCACTCCTTTCAACAGTTTAGCCATCATATCTTCCATATTTCCAGAACCAGATGTAGTGGCGTCACGTCTTCCTGGGGGGAACATACAAACCACTCTTGTCATTCTTGTTCTTCCAACTACCTTGGTCCTTGTTTCCATATTTATCATAATAGTTCCGACCTTGGTTTCCTTGGGTATTACCTCGGAAACCCCCCTGATTATTTAAGTAGTTGGCCTCTTCTTCCGAATCAGATTCATCCCTTTCTTTTGATGCAACAGCTTTGACTTTTTTGGTCTTCCCTGATAATAGATGTTTTGTAAGAAGATCCACTTGTGTTTTCAGGTGCGCCATATCTTGATCATGTTCTTCTTCTCTTCTCTTTTGGGCTGCAGTCATGCCAATAGATAACGTGGGGCTTGCTACCTCAGAATCCCTAGTATGCCAAGCTCTACTTTGCTTCATCATCCTATCTAACATATTGCTTGCCTGACCAAACGTGAGGTCCATAAAAGATCCTCCAGCCGCATTGTCCACCACTGGTTTAGTTATTGAATTCAAGGATCTGTATAGTATCTCCATTAGGTGAACATTGGTCATATGGTGGTTTGGGCAATGCATTAGATTTGTCTTGAACCTCTCCCATGTTTCATGAAGAGCTTCGGTTGGAAGCTGCCAAAAGTTGCTGATTTCATCTCTCAATTGTGCTCTTTTGGATGGCGGAAAGAATCTTTCTAGGAAAGCGTCTTTCAACTGCCTCCAATTAGTGATAGAATCAGGAGTCATCCCGTTCAACCATAGAGTTGCCTCCCCAGATAGAGACAATGAAAATAGGCGCAACCGAATTGCATTCTGTCCAACGCCAGGATTGTCGAATGACTTACATGTAGAAATAAAGTTGATCAGATGCATATTCGGATCATCGCCTTCTAGTCCACCGAATAATCCCTTGAGTTTCAATAACTAAATCATGGTGCTTGTGATGTTTAACTTGGCTCCGGGTGCCAATGGTGGAGTAATAATGGCTCCTGTGGCTCCGGCTCCATCAAGATCATCATCATCATCATCATCGAATGCTGGTTGTACGGGTCGGCGTTCATGCCTAAACCTAGCTTGACGATCTCTTCTGTTAGAAGGTGTTGCTATCTCAGCATCACGCCTTGGGTTTAGTAACTCGTCATCACCTAGGTCCTCATCATCAGGATTTGTCGCTCGTTCAGGGTTATCAATATTCTATTGATGCACTTGAGCGGCTGCTAGAGCAGCTAGTCTCGCCTATTCCTGTTGAGCAGCCATCCTTTCAATTTCGTGTTGTGCCTCCATTCAGCCAATACGTTGTGGTACAGGATTAATAGGTAATAACTGTTGACCAGAACTTCGAGTATGGGGCATGCACTGAATAAAAACCTGCAGAAAACAAAAACAAAAACTAAAAGTAAAAGTACGAGAATCTTTGACCAAAGGGTCTAGTAGTTATCACAAACTTAGTTGACACTCGTATTCCCCGGCAATGGTGCAAAGTTTTGATAACACCCAATCTACAGCTCTTGTAAGAGTGTAAAGCGGTCACTGTCAAATATATAACCCAACTGGGTTGGGTATCGTTCCCACAGGGAATAGACGGTCAATAAGTAAGCAAAGATTATTAGAGTTTTGGTGAAAGTCTCGTAAAAAGGGGGATTGTAACATGCAAGTAATGTAAACAAAGTAGTAAAGTAAAAACAGAAATAGCAAAGTAAACAGAAAGAGTGTTTAGTAAGATGTTAATCAATGAGGATTGAGAGTTGGGGTTATGTCCACCTTATGAGTTATACGTCTCTATTGGCTATGAGTTATGCGGAATTCAGACATGCATGTGCTAATAGAGAATTGTATTCTATGGTAAATCCAAGCGTCTTTCGACCTAACAAGGACTATTTCACTTTAACTCTTTCGAGCTTAAAGCGTATCTAACGGTACAAATTCTCTAAGAGGTTAATCCAGTTACGACACTAACTTTTTAACAGGGGTTGGTGCCCTATTACCTTGACATTATCTCTTTTCCAGACATATAACTTTTCTTTCGAACAAATTAATGCTATACTGGCGTATTCTATGCGTTTGCAACCACAAGAATTTGCATTAAGATGAAGAGAATAATGATATAAGCAGCATACGTGTCGCGAATTCACAAACTCATAGCAATAGATAGTATCTCATACGGATTCCATAACCCCAACAGAGAAGTTTAGCTACTCATGAGTGCGATGGAAATCACAATAGACATTATCATTATACCACAATAAGGATCTTACGTGTAGTATGGTGTGGTATGGCTTTAGGCGTGAATTCCTTTTAGAATAGCTTTTCTCGTTGTGGAAATTAAGAATTGAATAGATGAAGAGAATAAGAATTGAAAGTGTTGAAAAGATTAAAATTGTTCAGATAGTAGAGGAATGAATTAGAAGTAGAATGTATAATTGAAGAATAGTGATGTGTATCAGAATGCATAAAAGCTTCAGCAAAATAGGGTATTTATAATACCCATATCCTATTCCTACTAGGCTACTGCGTACTTATCCTAATCCTAGTAAATTACTGCATCATTATCCTAATCCTAATAAATTACTGCATCATTATCCTAATCCTAATAAGTTACTGCTGATCCCTAAAGTCTTGGAAAATGTTGTTTTTGCTCGGGACAGGTTTCCCATGCGTCACTTTTGGTCCTAGGCGTCCAAGATCTCCTTCCCTTCTTTCGTGAAGCTTCCTTTGGCGTCAAGTTATCCATAAAATGCTGGAATCTGCATCATTTATACCTGAAAACTTGCTAATCACGTTTGTTAGCTCACTTACAGGAAAAAGGACTAAAAGTTCATGAATTATATATTTTGTCCTCAAAACTTAGCTAAAATATGGGTAAAATATAGTACTTTAGGCGTGTAAATTCGCCTATCATCAGAGGCTTAGCAATGAACAAAGAAAATTGGTGCATAGTTGAAGCCCATCGCCGAAGGGGTTTCTCAACTTCAAACAAGTAGTTATAATTAGTGATGGTGAGTGCAAATTGGTGTATCGCCGACTCTATCAGTGATAGATATACCATCACCAATATTCTTCACAAAACTAAAAAACTAAGGTCTAATAAATTGTCACATTTGTCAATTGAACTCCACATAGACGCATCATCGATACAGTCTGCAATGGAAAAATTACACCGATTTGGTTGGATTTAAATTTATGATTTGTATTCTTGACCTTTGACTTTCCATTATCCATTTACCCTTGGTACTTATTCAAAAGCATTTCACTTCCCTACTTTACTCCTTCCATCAACTCTCTCACTTCTATAAGTTTTTGCCTTAGCACAATCACACACACATTTCTCTTCTTTTAATTATTGCACCAAATTGCACGCAGAGTTTGAGTTGAATTTCATTATCTTATTGAATAAATTCTACATAGGCTTTGAATATTGTACTTTGTTTTACACTTTGTATTAAAAAGGAAAATCAGTGATGCTTTAGCGATTCAACAGTGCTAGAGGAGTATTATAAAATACTTTAGTGTATCACTGAAACCCACCTTTCTTTGCCAACTTGTACCATAATTTTTCTGTTAGATTCGATGATGTACTCTAGCATCACTGGTTTGATGGATGATGCACTGAATCATTTGGTGATGTATATTTGGATTTTTTACTTGTTTGGTTTACTAACATTGGCCAATCTCGTTGCTATTCTTATGTGTAGAGATGCCTTGAATAAAGCATAAATCAAATAAAAAGTCCAAATCTCCTTCTCCCTTCTCAAAGATTGCTAATTTAGTAAGCATTCATGAGGAGGCAACCACCAAGAAAGTGTACAAGTGTAATAAAGGTAATAAGGTCAAATCTAAAGCCCCAATTACTATAGATGAGATCTCAGAGCACGATTCAAACTTAGAGGTGTATAGTATATATTCCTCTAAGTAGTAAGACACTACGCCTATCCACGAGCCTCTTCACAGTTCTGAAGTTACCCTGCCTTACCCTTTCGTGCATCCTCATAAGGCCCATCATGTTTTGAATCATCACAAAGTGATGCACCAATGTACTATCATAGATGAGCAATTCTTTATCTTCAATAGTTTAGAGGCAATCATTATTGGGTCCTTTTAGCACTATGTTTTCATGGCTTTAAGGTATTCATTGAACCCCTTAAACCTTAAATTAAGGAGTTTTATGTGTCCCATGGAGAATTATTTCCAAAAATGAAAAAGAGAGGTTCTCAGAAAATGATGGATATTTTGTGGTTGAGAAGCGTAGATGTGTTTTGTGATGTCAATATTACAAATGAAGTCTTAGGGTGTATAATGATTAGTAGCACTACATTATTAGGAAGTTGAAAGAAGGATGACAGGCTTGGTAGCCTTTTTGTTGAGTAATATTGTACCTCCATAGATTGCACCGAACAGTCAAATTTATAAGGCATCATCCACTTGGAAGCTCAATAAGGTTTAGATTTATTTGCAACAATTTGTTGTCCTCTCCAAATCAGTTTGTCCTGGTGAGTCCTCGGGAGTTACTTATAAGCTCTATTATTTGCAAGGAGGCTTTAAACTTGGGATCGCACATTGTCTCAGAAACTTCTATCCAAGCCTAGCAAAACTATACCTTCCTTTCTTTACCATATATGGCTATAGAATTATACCAGTGTGCGGAGGTTTCTTTTTTTAAGAATTAAGATATTAAGTACAAAGATGTCTGGACGGTTGATATTACTAGGATGAAGTTAGTGGATAAGGTGAAAAAGAAGAAATCCTAGGAGAAAGATTCCCTAATAGTTGATATGGGTCCTTTTGATAGTGGTGTTAGCCAACCCACTTCTATTAAGTTTTTGGACTCTCCTCCTTATAAGTCCATTCCTACTATTACCCCTATAGCCTCGGCTTCAAGAACATTTTTGCAGCCACCTAGACTGAGTGGCCCTAGTCCTTAAACATCTACTTCTATAAGTCCATCTAGGTCCCTATTGACTCAGGCTGACATCACCAAAAGGGGATAGTTAGCCTATTAAGGAGATTCTAGGTCAGCTAAGCTTAAGATAAAGATACCAAGAATGATTAACAATGTATTAAAATTTTTTATGAAGTTGGCACGTGAGAAGATGTAGAGTTTCCGTATGACCTTGAGTCATTATGGGAAGAATTTAGATGAGTTGAGTACTCTTTGATAGTTTGTTCTACCCAAGGTATTAACTAGGATACAGTATGAGCTAGCTTTGTTTCAAAAATATTCAGATGAACTTCGGTCCCCTGATGTGAGACGTCTCTGGGGATTTTTATTTGAGGTACTTTCCCCAATTTTTATACTTGTTCGTAATACTACTCCAGTGATTGAGAAGGAGAAGGAGGCTGATAAGTTTGATTATGCCTTAGATAATGAGGTAGAAAGTGCTGAGATAGATTAGTTCTTTGAGTACTAGGTCCACACTGTGATTCAGATAGACCCTCAGGTAGCAGAAAATATTGCTAAAGATGAGATTGAGGTTGCAGTAGTTGTAGCAACATTTGTGAGGTCGTTACATGAGACGACATATATTAGGACCTTCGATTCAGTTTCTATAGAAACTCAATACCCTATGCTAGACCATTTCCCTTAGACCACTATCAAAGTTGATCTAGGCATTAATGCCTGGCAAAGGACGTTTCTATGAGCTAGTTAAAATTCAAGAAGGGAGGGTTGATATGCTGTGGAAACATGGAACTTTTGATGCTTAAAACCATGAATTTATGCGTGAACATAGGATATTTTATTAGATATGATGCACTTTGGTGTATATTGTAGGTAAAATGGGTCTACTATAGTGTTTGTTAAAAAAGAAAAGAAAAAGACCTAGTAAAGACCAATTCTGGTCAATGTATGACCAAGTTTTATCAATGTATGAGTCAGCTATCAAGTCGTAAGAACTCGACATGACTCGTATGATGAATCGTCTACACAATAGAACAAAAAGCCAATCTGAAAAAAAAGTATGGGGAAAATACGACTCAAGTATCCAAGTGATAAGCCAGAGAACAAGTTGTCAGAGAAGTCATAAGCATAACACAACCTAAGCTGCCACCCAAGAATTGAATTCTCAGAAGTATACAAGTCGGAAGTCTGAGTACCACTCGTATAGGAAAGTCGTACACAAACCAGTGTTCAAAGCTTGGAAAAAACAAAATTCTTAGGTCGATATAAGTGAAGGACACAAGCCGTACACTCAGGTACGACTCATAAGAAGAAGTTGTATGCTGAACAAAAGTTAATGCCTTGGGAGATCAGACACTGGAATAGATATGAGAGAGTAAGATACGACTCGTATGATACTGGTATGATTAAAGATTGAGCCATACCGACTGCTGACATAACTTTACCTTTCTCTTTATTATTAGGATTTTTATGTTATTTTAAGATACTATAAATACCCTAGGGTTTACCTTTTATTAGGTTATTCATTCTTATCATAGGGTACATATTCTTACAATAATTTTTCAATTATTCTTGTGATTTCAGGTTTTTATTCAATTCAAGACTTTGAAGTTTATTCATCTAATCCTTATGTAGTTAATTTTATGTTCTCTTTATTAATAATTATGGTTTCTTACACAAACATGAGTAGCTAATCTAATTGACTAGGGCTGTCGGAACTATGGCAGATTAGCTTTATAGAGGAAGTGTGCTACTTATCTGTTCTGGGGTTTATGCACCTATCTTAATCTTCTTCACAATAATTAATCTCAAGTAGCTGCAGTAGCTTGAGATAGCCTATATTTGCATCCATCTCAAATAAGGAGTTAGTGATTGGAAAAAGAAGTTAAGAAAGTGATATGGGATCTTCTACCTCTACCTTTTAGTCCCTGCATGTCATATAATCACTTG
The DNA here is from genome assembly GCA_030864225.1 of Capsicum baccatum var. pendulum. Classification (NCBI taxonomy): domain Eukaryota; kingdom Viridiplantae; phylum Streptophyta; class Magnoliopsida; order Solanales; family Solanaceae; genus Capsicum; species Capsicum baccatum. Next base: position 117,009,557 of record CM061560.1, read on the forward strand.
ATCCTAATAAGTGAAAATGAACTGAGGTCATAGCAAGAAGCAACACGGTGACTAATGAGTGGTGATTTTACCACTCACTCGCACTCAACATTCATACACATTACCTTAATTTGGATGAATAAATGAAATAGAGTTGTATTTAAATGCACTAATATCCACTCTTTATAGGGATATATTTGAATAGATAGAAATATATGGAATAGAGCTCATAATGATCAAAAAGGGAGCAAGAAAGTACAGCTAAAGACCTAGAATAGAAGGGCCTCAGTTACCACGATCACGGTCTGCTGACTGCGATTGCCATAGTTAATGATGGTCAGTCAACTGCAATCATGTGATTCTATCAAGGTCGTGGTAGCCATGGTTGCGGCCAAGATGGTGCGATCGCGGCTCAGAGGAAATATTTAGCCCAAGGGAAAAATTAGAAATGCATGTGGTTGATCCCAATTTTGACAAAAAGACTCAAACCCTAGCCGCATGGATGATATTACATCTTCTCTAAATTTTTAGGTTTTTTCTCTTGACTCCATAGCCTCCATTTTTGGATAAGAAAATATTGTGTAAAATATAGGTGAAGAATACATTGGAGACTTTCTAAGTGAAAGATTTTCTCACTACCATTGTTGCTAATGTGGGAGATCCAAGTTTGAAGTAAGATTTGCTTAAATCTTAAAAAATTAATTTCAATGGAGATTATAGGTATATCTATCCTTATTTATCTTATGTGTAGCTAAATCTCCATCTTAGAGTTTTGTGTGAATAGGGTTAAAGTGTGTATGGGTTGTTAATGTTAGCATCTATTTGGTAATTTATGTTTATGGGTTTTATCATTGCTATGCTAATTTGGTTATGATTTGATGGGTGAAAGCCCCAAATACCCACATGGGTTTGATGAGTAAAAGCTCCAATCTCTAGAAAGTTTAGGGCCATCTTCGAAAGAAAGGTTTTGGATGAAGTGTAGGAATCCATATCATCCTTCAAAGAGGGATGTGGAAACCAAAGCAATGATAAATAATTATGTGTGTAGTTTTCTAAATTTTCACTATCTTAGACATAAGGGTGAATGTGAGGTTTACTATACCATGGGTATCATCCTTGAAATAGGGATGCCTAGGTTGAGGTTGTGGTTACAAATTATTAAACACACCTATTAGGTATTCGAAAGATTCAATAGGTGAAAGTTTGGTGTTTTGTTGAAAGACTAGCATCAAAATCCATAACTAAACCTACCCATATTTGGCTTACTAATTTGATGTTGATTGATAACACCCATTTATCACTCCCTTAATAATGCATAATCCCAAGGTCCATGCATAATTGTTAAAACTCTAATTATTTGTTGCCCTGAGTATATACTAGAAAAACCCAAAAAATAAATATTAGCGTAGATACTTATATCCCCCATTTTTATCTTTTTGTATCATTGGTTTGAATTTAGCCCGTATCTATTATTCCGAATCAATTTAATAGCCACTCATATTTATCCTCGTAGATTCAACTCTGACTCCAAAGTTGGGTAAATATATTAACGATGATTGTCTTTCACTTAAATTGATGTGTAAGTTGAGTGTTATAAAAAAATGGTGGTCCTATAGGAAGTATAGTGGTGCTTTATGTGGTAGTCAAAATGGACATTAGAATAATTGTCTAAATGCCCCTCCCCCTATAATACTAATCAAATTGCTAGTTCTTCTTATAAGATTAATAGGTCTTATGATGAGAAGAACAATGAGCAACATACCGAGTCAAATAGTTATGACCCAAGGTTATTAGCTATTTTGGATTGGGTAAATGCAACGGGGGAGAATATAGAATACATGCATCAAGAATGGAAAAGTGACAAGAAGGAGGTAATGGGAAAAGAAGAAAAGCTTGAAACAATCCGTACCGTGCCTATTTCCCGAGAGAAAGTTTGTCAAGAAGAGAAACCAAGCTATGATGACAAGCTTGGTAACGAAGACTCCTCGGTGAATTCCCAATCGCCCGACTCATATGAGGAAGAAGAAACCAAAATAAAAGAAATGATACTAGATTCAAGAGAAGAATCAAAGTAAATCTTTTATAATGACTCTAGTTCATTTCGGGGTGAAGATGCTTTAAAGGAGGCTAACCCAAAATTAGTTAATGTACCTCATTCAACCCACTTTTAACATTATTCTTCAAGGATATGATGAGGATCCATCCCTTTGAACAAATGGAGGATTGTGGGATGACGGAGTCCGACTCTTATATTTTGGAGTTTGACATTACAAGAGAGCACATAGAACCCCAACCATCAAAGGCCAAGATGCTCAACTTCCAAAGTACAAGGAATGGCCTATTGATATGCTCACTTTTACCCAAGGAACTAATCTAAAATCTAGATGTGAAGTTGGGTAAAAGATTCAAATCTTCAAAATGGCAAGATCGAAGCTTGTTTGCCATGACATCTTCCAAGTTTCACCATAGAAAATTTGAATATTTTGTCCCTCTGTTGCGCATTGCATATTGAATAAAAGTATGGATGAAGGTTCAAATCATCTAATCAGAAGCATAAAAGGAAGTGGTAGAGGAGACGTGCTATAATGTTAACCTAAGCAATTGATGGAGGCACCCCATCATGCCACGAAAAGTGTCCCGTATTCTTTTATTTATGCATGATAGAGTAGATTATATTTTTGTATTTACTCATGCATAATCCATGAAAAAGTGATTTCTAAGAGACCTTTTGATTTGAATTGAAAAAGGGATTTATGAAAGTGGCTTATTGTACGGACCAGCAAAGTGCAGAAGAAATGATTTTGACCTTAGGTACCGTGATTGTAGTCCATGTCACCACAATCGCAGAGGCCACGAGTCCATAATCATGGAACTATTACTGTAATCACGGATATACTTGTTAAAATGACTATCCAACTGCCATTTTCCCACACGTTCATTCTTAAAATTCCTTCAAAATTCTCCTATTTTTTGGCATTGTGTAGATTATCCAAGATTTCATTTCAAACCTTTTGTATAATTTATCTGGTATGTAGTATCATACTACATTACTTTTATTATCATTGTAGGCTTGGGACATGTGGTTTATAAATAGGCATAAATCCATTTTTATAATGCCATAACTGTGTTTGTTTGTGTTTATTATTATGGTTAGCAGTTGTAGGGTGTCTACACATTATTTGGGGAAGTCTTGAGTACCCATATTTTAGCTAAAATGGTTGAAAATAACCTGTATATTATGTTTTCATTCAATGTCCAAATAAGTTCAATGTGAATTCCTTCAAGTTTGGGGCAAAAATCTCACACTCTAGGCTTACTTTATCTGATCACGATGTTTGTGTGCCTAATTGAAAGACAAAGTTGGTGTTATTTCGCGTATATTAAGCGATGGAAGAACTATTGACTATGGTCTCATATATTGCATTTGCGGTCCTGATGACCACGATCGTGGATGTACATTCATAGTCAATGCTCCGCGATCACCATACCTAAGAACAGTTGTCTGCAGAAATCCAAATTTCTGCATATCTATTTTTCACACCAGAATCTCCTATAGCATTGCCACATGCGCTTTTCTTGTTAATTTAGCATCAGTATTTCTTTGAAAATACTAAAAATGGTCTGAAGTTTGTTCTATATAGGTACTCAGCTACAAAATGAGAGACTTAGATGATACCAGATTCATGCCTTCGGAAAGCCACAACCAGTATTACATTGACCTCCTAAGGACCAAGCTACTCCTAGAAAGGAGTATCTCTATGGATAGAGTCCCAGAGATGTTCCTCGAATTCTTTGATAGACTTGTTGCTATCTGGGAATATGTTCCATGGTTATCTTAGGGGTCGGGAGAGTCCTCCATTGCTCACCACTCATATGTATCTCGGTCTGATTATGAAATATATTGGAAGGATCTTAAGAAGTAGGGTGCCAGGGTTTCCAAATTGGAGAGAGCATATTCAACTTTGGAAATATCACATATGGACCTTAGGGAGTCATAAGAAAAGATGGTGAAGAGGTTAAATAAGAGAGAAAAATTCTTCACCAATATGTGGAAAAAGGTGAAGAACATCTTCAAGGTGCTCAAACCTAAAGAGCGTCTATCTTCATCGAGGGTCGAGAGTGATGATGGAGACCCTTCTAGCTGGTATAGTGTTGATGATGGTGGATATGATGTCGGTTTTATAGGAGAGAGAAGTTTGTGATGCTAATTCAAAGAACATTATTTACTCTTATCTTGTTGACTATTTGGGGACACTGCCAGCTTTTTAGTTGGGGGTGCCTGTCCCTATATTTATACTTCTTGGATGTTTTTGGGTAGTAAATTTTGATGATATTCTTGATAATGTTTTAAATTTTGTTTTGGGATGACAGTTTGGATATTATTTTGTTATGTTTCTGAGATGTTTTATCTAGGCATTCTTATGGTGTCCACGTTTTATAGATTATCATGCCTTTCTCTTAGTTTTTAGTTTTTTCTCTTAGTACTTTAGATTTTATTGTGGATTATAGTGATGCATGACAAGCATTGCAATTATGTTTTGAGACATAAGTGCAGGAGAATTCTGAGTACCTGTAGTATAAATGTCAATAATGCAAGGAAAGTTTGAGTACCTATGGCATTGGATTTTGTAAATTTGTTGTCACTTTTTACACCATTGGCGAAGTCTGAGTAGCCATAAGGGTAGTTTCCCATTTTGAACCTAAATGTAATCACTAAGGCTTTGGTTGCAGCCATAGTATACCAAAATGTGAGAGAGGCTAATACAAAATGAACAACCTCCCCCCCCCCCCCCACACGCACACCGTCCAAACTATTTCAGAACAAAATCAAGGGCATGGATGTGAGCAATTTTGTAACAAAAATTTTTATTTTTTTGTGGCTTTAAAAATCTTGACTTTTGAATAGAAATAGATACTCCCATTTTTTCTCTCACGGGAGGGACATTTGAGCCCCCCTAGAGAAACTTTGCATGCCATGTGTAGTGAGATTTTGGTATTGGTATTCATCTTTTGTACACTTGTGTTATCTAGAACTTGCCCTGTTAGTCTTGAAAAGCTAATGTTGATTGTATTTGGTTGGAGAAATGATCTTAGGCCACCTTTGTGATTTCGGAAGCCCACTCTATCCAAAAAAGCCAACCCAAGCATTGATATTATCCCTAGTTACCCACTTTAAGCCATTGGACCTTTCTATGGCAAACAGATTACTAGTCGTAAACCATTCTTTGTATTTCTCTTTTGAACCATACCCTCCTTGAAATTAAAAATATAATTTGAGGCTAAAATCCTAAGTTGGGGGTGGTAAGAAATTGATGGAAGTAAGTTTGGTGCCTGACTTAGAAGGATATCAAGACATGTTCATGATGGGGTTCAAGATCCCCCACCTTTTGATCCAAACATGGTACTCCCACGTGATCCACTAGATGCAGATAATGTTGTAGACATACAAATGCAACACCTATTAGAGAGAGAAAAAAGATAAGCTAAAGAGGCTAGACTTGCTGCGGAGGCTGAGTTTGCTCAGTAAGGTGGACTAGTCAGGCCAAGAAAAGTATATGATCGTCAAGTTTAGACAGGCAGAGCTCCATTGATTCTTGCATATCAACACTTATATCCATATAAGGAGGATGAAAAGGATATGGGCTATGTCGAGCCTAAGAGACAGAGCCATTGTTTCTTCTGCTTTAGCCCCCAATGTGAAGTTTGATTTTACTAGTGTTATGATCTAATTATTGAATCTGAGTGTATATGTTTTTGTGTAGCTAAGGATGACGCAAACATGAACCTTGCTAATTTTAATGGGATCTACATATCTTATACTATTCATAGGATTGATCAGGAAGCATTAAGATTGAGGTTGTTCCCATTTTCTTTTACAGGTGAAGCATCACTTTTGTTAGGGTAACTTCCATGAAGATCTATCACTACCTAGAACGAGTTGAAGAAATAGTTTCTTAGTAGATTTTTCCCTCATGCACAGATGCTACAGTTGAAGGATGAAATTAATAATTTCAGACAGTTTCTTGCAAAATTTGTGTATGAGGCATGGTTTAGATTCAAGAAGAAGGTAAGCATGGTACCAAATCACATAATTAGAGGGTCCAATCTTCTAGAAATCATCTATATATCACTTAATAACAATTTGAGAGAAATGGAAGATACTATTTTAGGAGAAGCATTTATGCATCTTTAGTGGGATATTGTACAAGAAATGCTCGATGACATTGCGGTGACCAATAAAGGATGACGTACTAGAGATTCAGAATGTGGTGGTGGTACATATTCTATTGGAGCAATGGATACTTACAGATCAGGTCATTATATGGTAGCGCAAGAGGTTGCACAGCTTCATACAGACATTGGGTTACTTACAAAACAATTTATGGCAATGAGTGCTGAGAAAGTGAATGTAGTTGCGGCATAAGGGCCTACTTCCAAACCATTCGAGATCGAATCTGAATTAGAGGCAAAGTATCTTGATAGTAGATTAGTTGACTTCCAAGCCCAAAGGCAAGGGAATCAAGTTCAAAACTATTATAATTAACAGTATAGAGATAGGAGTAGAGAAAGAGATGGTGATTAGTGGCGTAAAGATGACAATAAGTAAAAGAGTGACAAGTATATTCCACCAGGTAGTCAAGATGAAGAGTCTAGAATAGAAACACTTTTTTCTAAGCTATACAAGGGGCAAGAAACTCAAGAGAGATGCCTAAATAAAATAAAAGAAGATTTATTAGGGTTGAACAAGAAAGTTAAGTCATATGCTACAACAATCAAGCAGTTGGTGCAACAATTTGGTTAGATGTTAGCCACAGTAATTCAGAGACAGCCTGGCATTCTTTCAAAGAATACAGTGGTAAATCCCAAAAATGATAGTCACTGTCATGCCATTACCACTCAGAGTGATAAAGTAACTGTAGACCCTTCTGTACCCACTGTTGATGAGTAAAAGACTAATGATGAGCCTGTTGATGTAGAAAGATATAGCAAGTAGGATATAGAAGAAATAAGGGTTCTATAGCCTATACTGAATCCCCTTCCACAACCTCTTACTCTTTATCCACAAAGGTTGAACAAGAAACAAGAAGATGCTAAGTATCAGAAGTTTTTATCTATGCTAAAAGAACTATCAGTCAACATACCTCTTATAAAGGCATTGGAGAAAATAATAGGGTATGCAAAATTTATGAAGGATTTGATCACCAAGAAGAGAGAATACAATACTGAGCCAGTTATAATGTTCATTATTGTAGTGTTTTAGCTACTAGATCAGTGGTGGAAAAGAAGGAGGATCCCAGTGCTTTCATTATACCTTGCACAATTGGGACTTCTAATTTTGCTCATACTTTATGTGATTTAGGTGCTAGTATCAACCTTATTTCATTTGCAGTATTTAAACAATTGGGGTTGGGAGCTAACCTACCACCATGTGACTAGTAATGGCAGACTAGATATTGAAAAAACCAGTTGGTATTTTATATGATGTATTAGTGAAGGTGGCTTCTTTTATCTTTCCTGTTAATTGTGTGATCTTACATTGTGAAGTGGACTTCCAAGTCCCAAGTATAATGAGGAGACCATTTTTGGCTACAGGCAGGACATTAATTGATTTAGAGTTGGGACATCTGATGATAAATTAAATGATCAACAGGTGATATTCAATGTTTGCAAATCCATTAAGCAGCTGATGAGTTGAGAGTGATATCTGTGATTGATATGTATGATGATGAGGCAGATTTATTCCATGATGTTGATGTAGTAACTCTTTGGGATGACAGTTCTGATGTGGTTATTCCTATTGAAGTAAGATTAGGTGTTGAAGCACTTACAGCTGTGATCATGATTTTTTATTATGATGGTATTGAGAAGTATGAGGAGATAGTACGTGCACTGTAGGGAAAAGGTTATTATGAGTTCATACCAAAAAATCTTGACTTAGATTTGAAGAATAGAACTACTTCATCTGCTCACACATCCATTGAGGAGCCACCTATATTAGAATTGAAGGCCCTCCCATCTCATTTGCGATATGCATTTTTGGGGGATAATAACACTTTGACGGTGATTATTACAGCTGATCGGAGATCGTCAAAAATAGAAGAAGTATTGTCAGTATTACAAAAAAGGAGATTCAAGATGTTCATTGGATGGTCCATTACAAATATTTTAAGTACTCCACCTAGTTTGTGTACTCATAAAATACAGTTGGAATTGGATTATGTTCCATCTATTGAACATTAGTGTCGACTCAACCCTCCAATGCAGAAGGTGGTAGAGAAGGAAATAATCAAGTGGTTGGATGCTGGTGTAGTATATCACATTATTGATAGCAAGTGGGTCAGTATGATATAATGCATTTTGAAGAAAGGTGGAATTACTGTTGTGCCTAATGAGAAGAATGAGCTAGTACCTATGTGTCCTGGAGAGTGTGCATGGATTATATAAAATTGATAGCATGGAATCAGAAGGACCATTTTCCCATGCCTTTCATGGATCAGATGTTAGACAAGTTAGCAGGTAGAGGATGGTACTATTTTCTTGATGGGTACTCAGGCTATAATCAGATCACTATTGCACTTGAGGACCAAGAGAAGATGACTTCCACATATCCTTATGGAACTTTTGTATGCAAACGCATGCCATTTGGTCTATGCAACACTCCAGCCATGTTTTAGAGATATATGAGGTGAATTTTATCTTATATGGTATAAGACACCATCGAATATTCATGGATGATTTTTTGGTTGCTCTCCAAAGGTGTGAAGAATGCAACTTGGTACTTAATTGGGAAAAGAATCATTTTATGGTTAAAAAGAGAGTTGTGCTCAAGCACAAGATTTCAAAGAAAGGCATAAAACTTTGATCGAGCAAAGATTGAGGAGATTGATAAATTACCTTACCCAATTTTTGTGAAGGGAATTTGAAGCTTTTTAAGGCATGCAAGCTTTTACAGCTGATTTATTAAGAATTTCTCAAAGATGGCTAATCTCCTTTGCAAGCTTCTTGAGAAGGAGGTAAAATTTAATTTTGATGATGCATGTAAGAAGGCTTTTTTAAAGCCTAAAAGAGAAGTTGGTGACTGCCCCAATCATTGTGTCTCCTGATTGGTCCCTACCCTTCCAGATCATGTGTGATGCTATTGGATTGTCCCTAAGGGTATTACTAGGCCAACAAAAGTAAAAGATCATTTATCCCATCTAATATGCTAGTAAGGTACTAAACCTTGCTCAGAAGAACTATACCATGACGGAGAAAGAGTTATTAGCAGTGGTTTTTGCCTATGAAAATCTTAGATCTTACTTGATTAGGATAAAGGTGATTATGCACACTGATCATGTAGCTTTGAGGTACCTCATGTCTAAAAAGAATGCAAAGCCTCATCTTACTAGGTGGGTGCTCTTGTTGCAAGAATTTGAATTTGAGTTAAAAGATAGAAAAGGTACCAAAAATCAAGTTGTGGATCACTTATCTAGACTAAAGGAGAAAGTTATGCAGAAGGTTGTAAATGGGTTGGAGATATATTATAGCTTTCCCGACAAGCAGATACTAGCAGCTTCCCGAGATCTAATTCCATGGTTTACAGATTATGCAAACTACTTAGCTAGTGATCTAGTTCAAGAAGATCTTTCCTATCAGCTAAGAAAGAAGTTCATCGATGAGGTAAGGAAATTTTTCTGGGATGAACCTTATTTATTCCAGATATTGTGTAGATGGAGTCATTCGTAGGTATATACCTAAGGTAGAGATGATGAGCATACCCAAGGCTTCTTATTCCTCACTAGTTAGGGTAATCATAGAGGGTCCCGCACAGCTCATAAAATTCAAAAATATGGTTATTATTTGACAACTATATACAAAGATGCTCATGATTATGCTTTTGCAATCGACGAATGTCAACAACAAGGTACTATTTCTTGAAGACATAAACTTACTATGACTCCTATTTTCTAAATTGAATTATTTAATGTATGCGGCATAGATTTCATGGGACCATTTATAAGTTCAAGTGGCATAAAGTGTATAATTGTAGTAGTTGATTATGTTTTGAAGAGGGTGGAAGCAATTGCGCTTCCTAATCATGAAGCATGTAGCGTCACTGTATTCTTGAGAAAGAATATCTTTTCTCGTTTTGGCATGCAACAAGCTATTATTAGTAAGGGAGGGTAACATTTTTTCAATTATCTATTCAAGAGTCTGCTTGAAAAATATGGAGTGAAACACAGGGTTGCAATACCTTATCATCCGTAGACTAGTGGACAAGTTAAAGTGTCCAATAGAGAAATCAAGTCCATCTTCGCGAAAACTATTTATGCCAATAGGACTAATTGGGCAAGAAAGTTAGATATGCATTGTGGGTTTAACGCATAGCTTACAAAACTCCCATAGGTGCATCACCATATTAGCTAGTGTCTGGAAAGGCTTTCCACTTGACAATTGAGCTTGAGCATAAGGCACTATGGGCGTTGAAGAAGCTGAATTTAGATTGGCAGAAAAGAACCAAGTCAAGGTTGAGTGATATCAATGAGTTGGATGAATTCTGAATCTGGGCATATGAAATTTCGGCACTTTACAAGGAAAAGATGAAGTAGTATCACGATCGCAAGATTGAGAAAGAGAGTATTCAAAAAGGGTGATCGAGTGCTGCTTTATTAGTCTAAACATCATTTGTTTCTAGGTAAGTTAAGGTCAAGGTGGTGCAGCCCATACATGGTTTAAGAGTTTATCCTATGGTGATATAGAATTGAAGAAGGATGGTGAATCCCCATTCAAGGCAAACGGGAAAAGAGTGAAGCACTATCTGGGAAATATTAAGGAAGGAAAGGAAGTTCTAATATTGACTTTGATAATGACTGCATAATCAAGGCAACTACGTCATTCTGCAACATTAAATCAAGTGTTGTATAAGAGGAAACACATGTTTTTGTTCTTATTTATTTATAGGGCAACATGTTTGTTTAGTGTGCAGGAATAAGGAATGCAGAAAATATCCGGAGAAGTTGAAATGTTTTTGTTATACAGACTCTTTATGAGTCGTATCTGGATGGTATGACTCATGAGTAGGAGTTGTATTGACCTGGGAGAAAAAGCAGAATAAGGTAAGAGTTTCCAGAATGAATATGATTCTCAAAATGAGTCGTACCCTCAGGGTATAACTCATCACCTTGAGTCGTACCCACACCAGAACCCAGGTAAGATTTTAGTTCTATACAAGTCACAGAAATGACCCGTAAGCCTTGGTACAAGTTGTACAGATAACTCATACCCATGCTTACCAGGTCAGATCGCGGTTTAACCTATCTAAGATCTTCAATAAAAAAATAAAAAGGGACACTCGATGGGCTCCTGATGCACATAATTTGTACCCACCTAAAATTTCACCCTAATTTTGACCTTAAATATAGGAAATCACTTGAAATAAACCTAATTTAACTACCATCAAGTTCAAATTTCTCATTTTTCTTGAGTTTAGCTCAAATTTGGTACCAAATAGAACTTGAAGCAAAGAGTTCAATCTCTGTAAACACCAAGTAAGTTCTTGAATCTTGTCTCTTCACTTTTCAAGTTGAAATGATAAAATGATAGATAATATGAACTTGGTTTGAGTTAGAGTTACATACATGTTGAATTGTTGTTACCCTAATTTAGGTGTTCTTGTTAAAAAATAGGAATTGGGGTAAAAGTAGGTTTCAGGAAATGATTTTGTGTGCTATTTTTATCCAAAATTAATTGCAATGGCTGATAATTGTGATGGGTATTTTGGGAAATCTTTTTGGAGTCAATATTTAAAATTTGGACTTCTATGTTGTAGTGGATATGAGACCTATTACGACTCGTACCCACCAGTACGTGGGTCTTAATGGGACTCGTACCCACTGACAACACAGAAGTCTAATAATTTTAAGGTTCTAGAATAGATACGACTCGACCATACGAGTCGTACCCAGTCTATACGACTCTTACATTCTTAGTCGTACCCACCTAGGAGGATTCAAGTTAGAATAAATATTTTTTGATCTTTTTACGACTGTTGGTAATGAGTCATACCTTCCGGTATGACTGGTTAGGAGGATTTGTAAGCTGACCAGTGAACAAATTTCATGCACTATTTAAGATATAACTTATTCATATGAGTCATACCCAGTGGATACAACCAGTACCCACCACTCGTACCCTGACCATAACGGGCATACTGAACTTTAATTGCAGATTTTTGTTTTATTTTCTTATTTGTTTACTAATAATGGTATATTTTCATGAACCATGCCTCCTAAGATTGCTTTCTCATCCAAACAAGCCTATAAGGTAACTAAGAAAGTACTGGTTTCTAGTGTGGAATCTAGTGATTTTGAGTTTAAGGTTTCAATGGATAGAAGTGGTGAGTTATATGATGAAACCACCATAGGAAAGGATGCACAAAAAGGGAAATTACCCGAGAGAGAAAAGGGGAAGAAAGTGGTACCCCAAGAATTAGAATAACCCCCAAAAGTCCCGAGAAGAAAGAATCCTACTGTTTCTATGACTTTTAGGTGGTAAGATTAGAAAGGTACTATATCCTGAGCGAAGATTGACAACTACTGGGATGTAAGAGTTACCGGGTTTTGAAGAGCGTTCACGACAATATATATTTGAGTGGATGATGAGTGCTCCTAGCAGATATAGTGAGGTCCTTATTTATGAATTGTATGTAGCATACAATGATGAGATTCAGAGGCAATACCCATAGGGACAGTTATGGAAGGGTGGTGATCTAATTTTTTCACTTATGATTTGGGGTGTACGGGTAGATATTTCACCCTATACTATCAAAAGTTTTTTTGTGGACTCGAATATCAGGCTCCGATTAACACAAGAGAGATGGACTATAGAATGGAAGAGATGATAAAGATAACAAAGAGGATGTTGGGTTTTGAGGATAAAATGGTGAGTTTTAGGTAGATTGCAGAACGTATAGCCTCAAATAGGAAAAATTTAGTTTAGGTTGTAGGAGGCCCCGGGGTGATCTCACAGAAGATCAAAAAGAGAACCCTCAACTTTGAAGGTAAATCTTGGTGGACATTGACCCAACATCGACTATGTCAAACAACTGGGGATGATGCATTGAGCCCATTTCAGGTAGCTATGATAGTTAGTTTCATAGCCAGCTATGAGTTTGATGTAATAAAATTCTTATCCTCAGAGAAGAGGGATTGAACTATTGGGGGTGAGAAGGCATTATTAGATTACCCTTGTATTATTAAGAAAATATGTCTGGCTATGAGAGTTCTAGAACTACCTTGATAAATAAGATGATCGAGGCCACGAGAACCACATATTTTGTCCTGATTAAAAATACAGCTAACTCTTTGGACCGACAGGTGAGACATGCAGAAAACGCACTGGCAGGAATGTTCCTGCAGGGAGGACAGGCTGAGATGGATAAGGTAACTAAGGCGGGAGCACAGATAAACACTTTACATAAAGATGCAATAGGTACTTTTAGTGCCCCACCATTAGTCCATTCTATCATGTAGACCAAAAGGTAAGTCCTGTAGTATTATGATAATTTCACAGGCACTTTATACTGAGGTTATAACCAGGTTAGCCATCCTCAAGATAAAGATTGGATATAGGGAAGGAGGAGAGAAGAATTGGCTTGATGCATAAGTTGAGAACCAAGATAGAGGAGTCCAAGGGAGCCTAGATAAATTTAAGTCAAGGATCATTAGACAACTGAGTAGTGGGTAGATTCTCAATGTTACTGAGATTAGGTCTAAGGTTGTTGAAATCAACAGGATGGTCATAGAGCTCTTTGATAGACTTGTGGTTGCACATCCTGTAGAAGAGACGATGATGCCTATAGTCCATATGCCTAACATTTGGGCAGAATAGATAGAGGTACCAATTAGAGAAACTCAGGAAAAGGGGCATGAGAAAAAGAGAAAGAGGAAGGAAGACAAAGCATCTAAAAAGAGTACCAGAGCTGAGAGTATTCAAGATGAGTGGGACCAGGAATAGTGGGTCTGCGAGATGGCCATGGGAGCTGGTGGATCTAAAGCATTAGTTGATGGTGCTAAGCAGGTAGATGTTATGCCCCTGATTATTTTTGATTCAGTCATGACTGATGGGACGGTAGCTGATAAGGGTAGGACCCGAACTGAGGACCCACGTGCTGATGAGTTGATGCCTTGGGCATCTTGGTATGACCTTTCATCCTTTATTTATTTATTGTAGCACTGAGAGCAGTGGAATGATTTTTAGTTAGGGTGAGGGTATATCTAAAATCTGGGAGTAGGTGAAAATTATGAGTAATTAAAACTAAAAGTCTATTGTGACTTAAAGATTTAGGGCTAACAGTTGTGATAGCGAGAAAATCAGTGCATATGGAAACGAATTAATTTTTATTGAGATTTTTGAGGATTTTGAAAAATTTTATTTGTAATGAAAAATTGAAAAGTTGTGATTTTGATTGATTATGATTAGTTGTACATTTGAAAACACTGCTGATTTGAAATGTTTATGTGAGAATCTGTGTTAAATTTCCAAGAAGTAGTGTTGAAAAAAATTGACCCCTCCCAAAAAAGAATTATTTTACTGCGTGATATGTATATTTGTGTGAGACTGTTGTGAATCTAGAAATGGAATTAGGATTAGGGATAGAACAATTAGGGACGAAAAGTTGCATAACTAGATAACTAGTACTTAGTAATGTAGCCCTGTGCAAGTGCGTGTGAGGTATACTGAGTTCCCGATGTGTCGGAATCTAGAACTTACCCCGTTGCTTCTACCTAGGTGTAGGATAGTTAAGTAAGACATAATCATATGCCCATTTTGTGTGAGTCCACTTGAACCTAAAATTCCCTAACCAAATGAATGAATCCCTTTGATCCGAATATTTGAGCCTTAATAGACCAATTTTGTTGTTTACACCTATTTCACCCTTCTGTTTACCTTACAATGAACCTGTTTTGGCCCTAGTCCTCCTTTGGACTCTGTGCACCTCAACTTAGGTGAATTGCCTAAGTTGAGGGTGTTTTTTTATAGAAATACGTGAGAGAAAATAAGTAGGAAGAAATTATGTAGAAGGAAAATAGTCGAAATTTGAGCAGGTGTGGTGAAAATAATAGAAAGAAAAGTGCAATGAAAAGCAAAAGAAAAAGAAAGGAAAACGAAAAGTTAGAAAACCACACCTAGCCCAATTAGAATGTGCTTAAAAAAATAAGTGCAAAAATAATTAGACCCCAAGAAATGCATAGTGTCCAGAAGGCTTAGTCACTAAATGAATCCCAAAAGATATCATACGATCCCTAAGCCTACGTTGCAAGCCGAATAAAATCCTACACAGATGCAATCGTGACTGTCTGAAAACTTAGGAAAAGAGCATAAGGGCACGCCTATGGTATTTTGTATACACTGGTGATACTTCTTTGCGAGTGAGAGAGTCATTTGTTATATCCTAGAATAAATTGATTTATCCTTACGAAGAGTGAATTGGATTTCTTTGATTGTGAGCGCACATGGGCTATGTTGCTAGGTTGCTTGATTGTTTGGTGAATGTAATTTGTGTCTATGAGTAGTTGTCTATTACTAATGTAGTGCCATCATTGGATTCCTTCATGTTTTTACGTGTGCTAAATCGTTATATGCAGTTTAAGTTTTAAAAGTTAGAATTAAGAGGGGAACGACAATATTGAAGTCGAGTTTAAAATCACTGCTACGGGTAGCTTAAAATCTTTTTGTTTAAGCATCATCTCAGTATCCAAAAATTGTGTTTGGTTTTGTTTGCCTGAGGACATGTAAAAATCTAAGTTGAGGGTGTTGATGTGTTGTGGAAACATGGCACTTTTAATGCTTATAACTGTGAATTTATGCTTGAACTTAGGATATGTTGTTAGATATGATGTACTTTGGTGTATATTGTAGGTAAAATAGGTCTACTACATTATTTAAAAGAAAAAAAAAGAAAAAGAACTAGAAAAGACCAATTCTGATCAAGGTACGAGTCAGCTATCAAGTCTTAAGCACTCGACACGGCTCGTATGCTAAATCATAGACACAACAGGACCAAAAGCCAATTAGAAAAGCTAAGTATTGGGAAAATACGACTCAAGTATCTAAGTCATAATCCAGGGAAAGAGTCATATAGAGAAGTCGTAAGAATAATAGAACCTAAGTTACAACCCAAAAAGTAAAGTCTCAGAAGTATACGAGTCAAAAGTCTGAGTACGACTCTTATAAGGAAGTCGTGCACAAACTAGAGTTCAAAGCTTTAAAAGAGAAAAGTACTAGGTGGATACGAGTGAAGGAAACGAATTCTACACTCAGGTATGACTCGTAATTAGAAGATGTATGGTGGATAAAAAGTTGAAGCCTTAGGAGATCAGACACTGGAATGGATACAAGAAGGTAGGGTACGACTCGTATGATGCTGGTATAAGTGAAGATTGAGTCGTATTAACTGCTGACATAACTTTACCTTTCCTATTTTTATTTGGATTTTTATGTCATTTTGAGATGCTATAAATACCCTAGGGATTACCTTTTATTAGGTGACGCATTCTTATCATAGGATACACATTCTTACAATATTTTTACAATTATTCCTGATATTTTAGGTTTTTATTCAATTCAAGACTTTGGAGTTTATTCATCTTATCCTTGTCTAAATAATTTTATGTGCTCTTCATTGATAAGAATGGTTCTTTGCACAAACATGAGCGGCTAATCTCCATGACTAGGGTTGTGTGAACCCTGGCAAATTAACTTCTAGAGGAAGTGTGATACTCATCTATTCTAGGGTTTATGCATGTATCTTAATCTTCTTCATAATAATTAATCTTAAGTTGCTGCAGTAGCTTGAGAAAGCCTTTATTTTCATCCATCCATAAAAAGAAGTTTGTGATTGGGATCGAGTACAGTGATGGGAAACAAGGTTTGAAGACTTATTTTGCTCTTCAGATCTTGTGACACAACATAAGTTGATGTTAAAAAGTTGACTTGATCCTACTCTTTATATAACAATTGTAAACTAAAAGTTACAAAGACTTGTGAGACTAAGATTTATACACTCCGATATTATTCTTTGAAGTTACGTAACCCATATATGTCTTCAGTCTTCTTCTTTTATAGTCTTCGGCCACTACTCTTCATAAGAAAACCCAAGAGATTTTTTCTCAATTAAGGATTTTAATTGATTCCTTGATTGAGGAATATAGCAGTATGATATGTCCATATACGACTTTTATCCACGTCCATAGAAGATATGACCGTGACATTTTCTTTCTTTTGGTCTTATAGGGATTGATACTTTTCCAAGTATGTTTCTGATCTTTTATTCCTGTTACTTAGTTGTGATTGATCTGATTTGAGATTTCTTATGGGACTGAGATTATCCTTCCATTTGTTCTTATTTTGACTTATATTCCTAGATGTCGTGGATTGTGAATTGATGTCCTTCCATTTAAGGAGCGAGCTTCCTTTATCCATCCAATATTAAAAGTTAGTCGTCACTATCCTGTTTGTCAGCTTGCTCCTTCTTTTGTTCTTATTTTGAATGATCCGTTTGGGTGTTGTGGTTAATGATTTGACACCCTCATATTCTTGTATGATATATATTTTTATCATTGGAAGTCGTCCAATTTTCCTGCAAAGATCCACTCATTAGTTTGTCACTATTGAAACCTTAACATAGGAAGCTAATAATCTCCCCCTTTTTGATAACTTCCCTATTAAGATGATCGGCCTTATCTTTCTTCATTGGTGGCTGTAGCCGACTCTCTTAATTTGGTGGTCGACTAGCTCCCCCTGTCTTATTGACTGGTGTGATCATCTTTTCCCCTTTTTGACATAATAAAAAAAACTAGAGCAAATACAAAACAAAGTAGAAACCAAACAAAGACAAAAAAAGAATACTAGATATGTAAAATTACACTAGAAGTAACATTAAAACACATTGGAGTAGGAGTTTCTAGTTCTTTAATGCAACCCAGAGTATGAGAAGGGATATACCCTCTTTTGAATGAGATAAAAGAGTTCAACTTCATTTGTATAAAAAATAAGTAAGGGTATTGTGCATGTTTGAACAGAAGCAGTCATAGGATTTCTCAACACTCTTAGTTAAGTTAGAGTAAGAGTTTTGAACAAATATTGCAAGCTCATTAGAGGGGGAGGAATACTCAGTCTTGATGGAATCAACCTGGGAGAACATTCTGTTAAATAGTTTTACCCCTTCTTATTTGAAATAGTCTAGAGAGAGTCGCACTTTGCCTATGTTGGTACCGATCTCCTTGCTCAGTTGTAGCATCTTGGTAGTCGACTCCTTGATGTTGGATATTCCTTCCGCAATGGTGGTGATCCTGGCTTTGAGTTCTTCAATCTCCTTATCTATACATAACATAGAATTAGACAAATATTTACATAACCTAGAAGTGTCAGGCCGACTTTTGCCAAAATCCTTTTTACACTATTCTTTTTTATCAAAACATAGCCCATGCTTGCGAAGGTCTTTGATTCATAAGTGGTAGATATTTCTACCACTGGAAGGGCTAGGAGGTCAATTCCATAGTAAAGAAGAATTTGAGTGCTGAGTAAACCATAGGGAAAACTGGTTGAGGTACGAGAGTCGGCAACACTTTCTATCATATATTCATAAATCTAGAAACTCCAGTTGATTCTCTATTTCTTAATCAGGCAGTAGTTAACAAACACATCTCTGTATGTCATATTATTAAGAGATCCCTTTCGAGGAATCAAGGTGGTTGCAATGATGTGGGGTAAGATTCTATTTTGAACGTTGAGAGACAGGGGACCAAAAGAGGGGCTATTTAAGTCAGGATATGAGAAGGCCTTCTTTGCTTCGTCAAAACTAAATTTAAAATTCTCTAGTTATGTGTCATTCATGAAGGGGACAACACTTGAGAATTTGGTATCAAATACTTTTTCAAATAGAAATTCATTGAGAATAATACGTGTACCTAGAACCAGGGTTTCCAGCTCGTCGCTGTCAGGGGAATGAAAAAGGTTGGAATAGAACATACGAATGGGGTCTTTAAATATTTCCAATCCACATAAGCAAAACACTAGTGACAAGTCTTGGGCTTTGAGAAAGTCGCCAATATTGCAGTAGGATTCCTTTAGATAGGAGATATTGATGACTTAACAAGAAATAATAGAGTGATTCTTGAAGGTGAGAAACGTTTTCTTCTAAAAAAAGTCCAAACCTTATTCATGTCCTCTTGAGGAAGATAATCTATAGAAGAGGACTGTCATTTGTTAAAGGACGACATAGGGCTTGAAGAGGTTTATTTTTTGGACAAAGCTGACTGGAGAGAGTCAGAGGAGACTTCTTCTGAGGATTCAAAGAGAATGACACAGTCAAAGTTGAAGGAATTTTGGTTATGAGATGTTTTGGTGATATTATCCATTGAACGAAGTTTTGTCATGGTAAATAAAATAGGGATTGATGAGTATAAAAAGGGTGAAGAAGAAGGTGAAAGGATAGAGTTGAGAAATAAAGTACAGGTGTTAGGGTTAGAGATGAAAGGGTGGAAAAGTGTTTGAAAGTGAGGGGGTACAGAGATGGTAATGATAATGGAAGAGAAAAAAGTGGTGTGTAAAGAGTAAGATTTAAAAGGGAAGGATGGGGAGTTAGAGAATAGTCGATGATTTCTCTGCCAAAAATAAGAGTTTTTGAAAACCTTAGAGATTTCCTAAAATATATTGTACTGAGTTTTTCTAAAACAAAATCTTTCAAATATATTATACTGAATTTTTATTTTAGAAGACAAAATCTTTCCTTAAGGAAATAAAACATTATTAAAAAAATTCCACAAGCTAATTTTCAGAGTGAGCAAAATAAAATCACCACTTGCAACCATATTACAAGTAAACTGATGCTTTAGGATATAAAATAAACTAAGATCACTGGAGTTGTTACACATTACAGGCACAGATCATAAGACATATAAAATAAGCAGATGACACATGATTCATAGAATTTGAGTACAACAACTCCTATTGGCTATGTATTCAACTCAGTTTATTGGAAAGTTAACTAAGGTTAAATTCTTGCTGAGTAATGAACTTAAGTCATCACCCATACGACAAAAACTTTCATCAGAATAGCAAGATTATCACAACAAGATGTTAGAACTATCAAGAATAATATTATCAACTACAATAAGAAGAGTTGAATCAATTTTTGTAAGACCAGAGTTGTATCAATTTTACTTTCTTGAAAACTGTCATTTAGTATGAAAGCACTAAATTTCTCATACCATGACTTTGGAGCTCGTTTGAGACTATGGAGTGACTTGACAATTTGAAAATAAGGTTTTGGATATGACAGATTTTCAAATACTTAAATTTTTCTTATGAAAACTTCCTCATTAATAAAACTATTTAAAATAGCTTAAAACATTTAAAGACAACAACTAATAATAATCATTCGAATTGTTTCTAACCTTGTCATGGGTACAAAGGTTTCATCGTAGTCAATACTTTCTTGGTGGGAATAGCCTTGAGTTACACATCTAGATTTATTTCTTACCTTCTATACACAGTTAGAGATACCAAGGAAACCGATGGTTGTTTTCTCACTCATGCTATTGTTTACACCCCGTCATCCAGATTGTGAGGATGAAATTATTTGGAATGCTAGAATCGTGTCTTCATTTTCTTGGAATAATTAGTTTTGCCATTTTTTATATGGAAGTCAACTCTGAAGGCATTATAGTTGACTCGTCTTGTGAAGGCTCAGAAGTTATGCTAGGATTTTCTCCAGATTTTATGTCTCTTACCTATTCTTCATCATTACTTAAACTCATAGAGGGGTGATTAGATTAATCAAACTCAATATGCATAGGTTCTTTAACACATAAGGCTCTTTTATCATAGGCTTTATAGGAACGATAAGTTAAGAGAGTACCCAAGGAAAATACCTTCGTCATGAGTTTTTTTAATTTATTCTTACCATTGTTATGGATAAATTGATATTTATATTTCTTTAATAAATAATATTTGTGAATTTAATCGGTGACTACTTTTCTCTCTCTAATGCTCTTTTCTGCACATAACGTTCACTGACCATCAACATCTAACACCGACGACGGCGTAGGTAATGCCAGAATTAGGTAAGTGGGTTTCTCTCTCCTTTATTTCTCTCTCTCTCTGTAGTTTTCTCTACCCTATTTTGATTTTTCCACTCTCCATTCCTCTCTGCCCCCAGCTAGACACTTCCATTGCTGATGAGCTTAGAGTTTTTGCCAGCTCGACTTACGTCTGGTGATGGGTATGGGTGGTACACTAGTCGGAGTAGGTTGGTACAATAACAAGGCATCGTATATCTTCTGGTAAGTTCCTCAATAAGTATCGATGAGATTCAGGCAAAGCTCCGGTGGGTCTGATCCATCGACACATCTCTGGTGACTAATTTTATCAATAAAATTTTCTAAAATCAGCAGGCTTTTAGTTACTTTCGCTAATCTAGTTTCTTTGTATTATTCTGATCCTTCTACTTTTTGCTGATTATTTTATCTCTTGAATTCATTTATTTTTAGGGGTTGAATCTTTCTCGATTATCACAGTTACTTTGTGTGTGCCTTATTTTTCTATTGTTGCTTTGTATTTCTTCCAGTTGCTTTATTACTATAGTTGTTTATACTCTCTTGGTGTAGTAGCTGTGGTTGTTAATGGTAGGATAGGGTCATGTCCGAGGAGGCTAGGGTAGGAGGCTGTGTTGGAGGTGGGGGAGGAGAATAAGGTAGGTGGCAGAGTAGGGGCAAGGTCTGGCATTAAGGGTGGTAGAGAAAGATATGATTCTAGAGTTGATAGGTTGAGGGTTAGGTCTTGAAATATAGGGACTCTCCAAGAAAAGTCCATAGAGCTGGTGAAGATTCTTAGAAAGAGGAGGATCAATATTATATATGTCCAATAGACCTGGTGGGTAGGGTCTAATGCTAGGGATATGGATGGTTACAAGCTTTGGTACTCTCGAATTGAGAGGCGTAGGAATGGCATTGGCATCTTAGTAGATGAAGAGCTTAGAGGGTAAGTAGTGAAGGTTAAGAGGGTCAATGATAGGCTGATGACCATTAAGTTGGTTTTGAGGAGGGGTTTACCCTGAATATATGTAATGTGTATGTGCCGCTGGTGGGCTTAGACGAAAAGAAGAAGATGCAGTTTTGGGAGGACTTAGATGAGGTGGTGAGAGGCGTGCCTAGCTCTGAGAATATTGTTATAGCAAGGGATTTCAATGGGCACATCGGTGCATTACCAGGAGGATTTGCCGATGTGCATGATGGGTTTGGTTTTGGGGAGAGAAATAAAGAGGGAGCTACTCTATTGGACTTTGCAAGGTCCTTTAGGCTGGTAGTGGTGAATTCAAGCTTTTAAAAGAAGGATGATCACCTGATCACCTTCCAAAGTACAATATCCAAGATGCAAATTGACCTTCTGCTGCTTAGGAAAGGGGATAGGATGTTGTGTAAGGACTGTAAGGTCATTTCCAGTGAGAATCTTTTGACCCAGTATAGGCTCTTAGTTATATACTTGGGTATAAAGAAGGATAAGAAGAATAGGGGCATGGAGGGTAGACTGAGAATCAAGTGGGGCGACTTGACACGAGTGAGTACGCGGGAGATATGGGAGAAGATGGCGGGTTTGGGGGTGTGGGAGTGTAGGGGAGACATGGACGGTATGTGGGATAGGGTGTTTAGGTCCATCAAGGAGACTACAAGTGAGGTGTTGGGTATGTTCAGGGGCTAGGCCGGTCACCATCAAAGGGATTAGTTGTGGAATGAGGAGGTTAAGAAGAAAGTAGAAACTAAGAAGGGGACGTATGCTAAGGTTGTTGAGAGTAAGGATGAAGAAGAGAAATGGGTAAATAGGGAGGAGTACTAATTAGCGAGGAAAGAGACTAAGCTAGCAGTTATGGTTACTAAGATGGCAGTATTTAAGAGCTTGTATGCGGGGCTAGAGGAGAAATAAGGGTAGAAGAGATTGTTTAGGCTGGCTAAGGCTAGGGATAGAAAGAGGTGTGACCTCAACCAGTTGAAGTGCATTAAGGGAGAGGATGGTAGAGTGTTGGTGAAGGATGGTCATATTTAGAAAAGATGGTAGTCGTATTTTCATAGGCTCTTGAATGATGAAGGGAATAAAGTTATTGTGTTAGGAGAGCTAGATCACTCAGAGAATTTTCGTTATTTTAGTTTTTATAGATGTTTTAAGGTGGAAGAGGTTAGAGAGACCATTCGCAGAATGCAAAGGGGTAGGGCGATGAGACCTGATAAGATTCCCCTGGATTTTTGGAAGTTTTCTGGCGAGGCTAGTTTAAGGTGATTGACTAATTTGTTTAACGGCATTTTTACAATGCCCGAGGCCTGTAGATGGAGTATTATGATCCCTCTTTATAAGAATAAGGGTGACATTCAGAGTTGCATCAACTACAGGGGTATTAAGTTATTGAGTCACACTATGAAGATTTGAGAGAGTCGAGTTGAGGTTGAGGAGGATAGTTATTGAGTCACACTATGAAGATTTGAGAGAGTCGAGTTGAGGTTGAGGAGGATAGTGTCTATTATGGAGAACCAGTTTGGATTTATGCCTTGGCACTCGACGACGGAGGCAATTCACTTGGTGTGAAGACTGGTGGAAAAGTACAGGGAAAGAAAGAAGAACCTGCACATGGTGTTATCGACTTTGAAAAGGCATATGACAAAGTCCCTAGGGAAGTTCCTTAGAGATGCTTGGAGGTGAGTGGGGTCTCGGTGGCGTATATTAGAGCAATCAAGGACATGTATAATGGAGCTAATACCCAGGTGAGAACGGCTGGAGGAAATTCAGAATATTTTCCTTTCTTGACAGGGTTGCATCAGGGATCCACTCTTAGCCCATTTTGGTTTGCTTCGATGATAGATGTGCTGACGTGGCGTATCTAGGGAGATGTACCTTAGTGTATGCTGTTTGCAGATGATGTGGTTCTGATTGATGAGACTCAGGGAGGTATGAATAATAAATTAGAGGTGTGGAGATAGACCCTTGAATCTAAAGGGTTCAAGTTGAGTAGGATCAAGACCGAATATTTGAAATGTAAGTTTATGGCTTGAGACAGGAGGATGAGGTAGAAGTGAGGTTGGATTCTTAGGTGGTGTGTAAGAGAGACATCTTTAAGTATCTCGGGTCCATGAGTCAGTGGAATGGTGAGATTGATGAGGATGTCTCTCACCGTATTGGGGCAAGATAGATGAAGTGAAAGCTCGCCTCGGGGGTGGTGTGTGATAAGAAGGTGTCATCCAAGCTCAAAGGCAAATTCTACAGGGTGGCAGTCCTTCTGGCCATGTTGTATGGAGCGGAGTGTTGGCCAGTTAAGAACTCTCACATTCAAAAATTAAATATGGCGGAAATACGGATGTTGTGTTGGATGTATGGGCTTACTAGGGGTGATAGAGTTTGGAATAAAACTGTCCAGGAGAAGGTTGGAGTGGCTTTGGTGGAGGACATGATGGGGAATGTCCGTTTCAGATGGTTTGGATACGTTATGAGAAGAGGCACAGATGCTTTGATTTGTAGGTGTGAGAGGCTTACTTTGGATGGTTTCAGACGGGGCAGGGGTAAGCTGAAGAAATACTGGAGAGAGGTAATTAGGCAGTACATGGAGCAGTTTCAGCTTACTGAGGACATGACCCTAGATAGGAAGATCTGGAGGATGCGTATTAAGGTAGAAGGTTAGCGCCTGTTTGGGTCGGTAAGGTAGGGAATTACTTGGTGGGTGTATTATTCTTGTTATGATACCTTGTTGCATGTTGTATTACAATTGCCTACTATTCTTTGTTCACTATTCCCTATACGTGGCATACTTATTGCCTTGTCATCTTGTTTCATGCCTTTTGTACGGATTTCATTACTATTCCTTTTCTTGAGCCGAGGGTCTATTGGAAATAGCCTTGCTACTTCTACTGAGGTAGTGGTATGGACTGCGTATATCATACCCTCCCCAGACCTTACGATGTGGGAATACATTTGTTTGTTGTTATTATTGTTGTTATAGATAAATCATATGTTGATGATTTGACATATTGCACTTACTTCTTCTTCCCAAAAATGATTCAACAGATTGTATTTTTAACACCAAGGTCCTAGTAGTTTCTTGAAAAGACTGATTCTTTTGCTTACTACACCATTCTTGGCATTCACCAATAAGAGAGATACCATTATTGTCATGTTTGATGGACAAATTTTTAGTTTGAAGAAAATTCCAAACCCGTCTTCACACAGTTGACTAATGTTGAGTGAGTTATACTTGAGTTTGTCTAATAGATATACTTCATTAGATTCGTATAAGAAACTGAGCTTTACTGAGCCGACGCTGGTGACGCTATCTCTGGCATTTTCACTAAATTTGACTGATCCTCCACATATATTCCTTAAAGTAGAAGAAATTTCTTTCATTCCGATCATGTATCTGGAACATCAGCCATCAAGGACCCATATTTACTTTTTATAGTTTTTTGGACATGTTCCTGCAAACTAAGAAGATTAATTCTACTTAAGTACCCAAGTGTTCTTGGGTCCTTGTGGGTTAGAGGTGCTTTCTTTAGATTTCCAAACTCACATGCTACCAGGCTTGTGTTTGCAACTGTAGGATTTGTGCCCTTTCTTTTCGCAGACAAAGCAAATAGGTCCTTGAGAGGATTTGTATGAAATCACAAAAATGCCATCAACATTAATTTTACTGACCCACTTAAAAGAATTCATTTGGATTTAATCTTGAAATGTGCTCCCTCGATTTTTTTGTAGTTCCTCCTTTTCTATTTTAAGAGTCAAAAAATATAAATTTTAATTAATATTTTGAGATATAATATAATTTATAGTATCTTTTATGTAGTTTTTAAATATTTAAATTTTTAAAAAATAAATTAATTTAATTGTAACTATAATCATTATTATCAATTATTTTTACTAATTGTTCAAAAGGACTTTCTATTTGTATTTTATTAATTTTATTTTTCTCTGTTATTTTATGTTTTATTGTTAATACGTATAGATTTTTACATCTTGCTATAAATATTTTACTTCCTGGGTTAGTTCTATTCCTGATATTTATAGTAGTATATCATCTATGTATACTATACAATTAGGTAATTGTTTAAAATGACTATCCGTAAAGTGTTGATATTTACCTGGTGCATTTTTATATCCAAATGGTAATACGTTTAATTCATAAAATCCTTGTGGTACCGTAAATGCAGTTAACTCCTTAGAATTTTCATCTAACTTTAAGTGGTAAATTGTAGGGGGTGCGGATAACTTAGGTAACTTAAATAGATCTATTATAACTCTAATGGATCTATTTTTATTTGTGTGTGGATGTTTCTTAACTTTTCAAAATATTTTTATTTTTAATTTATTTATTTTAATTTTATTGATGTTCATATGTTGAGGGTGATTAAATGGTATTTGATTAAATGCTTTATTGTAATATTCTTTAGTTTTTTCTCATAGTCTTTGTAATTCTTATATATTATTTTGAAGGTATTCTAAATATTCTATATCTTTTGTTCTAAAATATTCAATTAAATTTTCTTTCATAAGTATTTCTGTTAATCTTAATTCATCAATATCTTGTCTCCAATATTTTAAATATTCATAGTTTATCATTTTATCCTAAAGTAGTTGTAATACTGCAAATTTCTTTGTAATAATTTATTCTAATTGAACTATATTGATATTAAATTCTAAGTTATCTATTTCATTAATTATCCTATCTTTTTCGTCTATGAATAATTCTATGTCTAAATCATATTCTAAATTGTCTTTTATTTTTAGTTGTTTTATGGTTTATCTATCCAAATTAATCTTTCTTTTAATTGTTCTCTTCCTCTTCTAAGCTGATTTCTATAATTAATTTCTTCGTATAGCCAACTTTGTTTTTCTCTAACTCTTTGAATATATTCTAGCATTCTTAATCTGTATAATATCCATCTGAATAATAACTATTTGAATTATTTCTACCATAAAAATCTATATTTTCTAATTCATCTTCTATCCAAATAGTACTTAGTAACTCATCTTCAAAATCAAATATTTTTTCCCATATTATTTTCTTTATGTCTTCTAATTCTAAGTCTTTTATGATATATAAAACAAGTATCTTAGTTTCATCAGATATATAACTGGTCTTATTATTCATATTATGCTTAGGTTTCTACGAATAACTTGGATAACTTGGAATTGGATTCTAGTAATTAAATATTTTATCATAGTATTTATTAGTTGTTTGTTTTAATCTTAATAATTCTTGCATATTTTCATTAAGGAATTCTATATATTTTATACACTTAGTTCTCATATATTTTTCTATATTGGTTTCCATTAGTTTTTCTACTAATTGTATATTTTTCATATTCATTTTCCAATATTCTAAATATACATAATTTATCATGGTTGATGTGTAGGTTTTGTATGTAAGTATTTATAAGAGTAAGTAGGTAGGTGTGGTATGTAATTTATTCTAGTCATAAAATATTTATCAAATATTTTTTCCAATATGATTTTTCTTTTATCTACAATTTCTATATCCTTAAGTACATACAAAACAAGTATTTTGAATTTATCTACCATTTTGTTTGATAAATAAGTATTCATTTTTCATATGATGCTTTTTTCAAAATATTCCCTTCAATCATACATATAACAAAATATGATCATTTTAGATTACTATATACTAGATTATTCTTAAATAACATGTTCTTCGGTCACTATTAACATGGTAATCTAGATACTTTTCCCTTAAACAGCGCTTCTACTCTGGCTACTCCCCTATAACGGCTTTCTTGACTCACTGGTTTCACCTTTAGGATGACATAGTTCTTAGGGATTTTTCTCCTTTTCCACTTTGCTAATAAACTTCTTAACATGTTATTCTTCGAATAATTCTACTATAAAGTAACTAATATGAACTTATTTTACCATATCATGATTGTCAGGAATTTATGAATTCAGCTATTCATAATCACAAATATAAATACATGTTCTGGTAAATCTAATAATTCTAGATTTCCATAGCTGTTTGATGATTCATAGCTTTTCCTTGGAAATATACCTATTTTTATTAAATAATTTAAAAGTTTTGTGTACAAGAGAGGGTTTTGCTTAAACTCATGAAGACTTGACCTTTATCTGAGCGAATGCTCATCTATTTATATCCTAAAAAATGAAAGACGTAAACTCTATACTCTCCCTAATTTTTTACACGTATCTTTCCTAATAATTCATATGTTTCAAAAAGGTTAAAAAGACTAAGTTATAAAGTTAGCTACCCTAAAAAGAAAACAAGACTTATCTATACAAAAGTCTTACAAAACTAATAATTTACGTATAGGAGTTAAAGGCTATACAATATGTTGCTTTCTAGTCATTTATTAACTTATCTTCTTCTTTTATTCTCTTCTTTTTACATTATTCTTGTCGTATCTGCTACTTTTTTATCTTTCTGTTATTGTAGCATCACATCTAGAATAAAGTTCTTTCTGCCACTACATCTGTTGTATATGTGGTTATCGTATTTTTGGCCAACTTGTTTACAGAATTGATCCATAGCTTCTTCTGAAATAACTCCTTTCATAATAGATCTTGTGAATGGTAACTCTTCTGATTTTAGGATCGTCATGACCCATTTTCTTATCTCTTGTCTGTCATTTTCTCTAGTATTTTTACAAGTAGAGTAAACCAATAACTGATTTCTGTTATAGTAAATCCAAACTGGGTTTTGATTTATATAATTATTTGCTAACTCAGTCAATATACTGCTAAGTCCAATAACTCTCTTGTTTCGGTACAAGTCCGGTATCTGATTTTTGGTTATCTCTTCTTGTTCGCATGTTTCTTCAGGGATTATATAATCTCGTGTTATTTCTATCTTAATAACAGTAATTTTTTATTTTATTTCATCAAACAATATTTCTGTTGGTGCTGAGTAGAAATGGACATAGAATAACTGTCCCTTCGTAATCCTCTTAGAATCCATAAATCCTTTGTAAATATCTGGATTTCCTGTTAACTCTTCTCCAGTAGTTGTGTAGATTGTAGATAATAGTCCATAATAGTAACATGAAGTAATTAAGTTTGCACTGGTGCTAGAAAAAGCAATAAGTTTGTTATAGTTCTAACATTTTTGTGTAATATATCCTTGGTGCTGTTTTGCTAAATCTTTACTCTGGATAGTTTTGTATTAAACAATTTTTGTAAAGTATAAATATTATCAATATATATACGAGTGATATGGTTATAATTCTGCTTTTGTTGATTGAGTGACTCGGATTATGTGTGTATCTGGGGAGGTACAGATGACTCTGATTTTTGTATATTTGGTGTATATGGTTTTGAGAGTATCTGGTTGATTACTTCAATCGTAAATGTAAAATTTAATATATTCAATACTAATCTCCGAATTTTCTTCGTCGTAACTGAGTTTTGTATTTTTCTTGTTAACCACCATCGAACCTAGGTATTATATGTCCTCACAATAAATTTGTTATATACAATATATGGTTCAAATGCTAATAAACATTTATATAATAAACATAATTCTTTTCTATTTATTTTCCATTTTATTTCTATTTCATAAACATACCTGAGTAGTATCTATAATGATGTTCTAATTTTCTTCTTCATATCTATATTTAAGTACTCCTCCATAACTATATTCACTAGAATCTGCTTCTACTATATATATAAATTTTTTATTTTCATCTAGTAATTGTAATTTTGATAACTCTTTACAAAGTATTTTTATTTTCTGAACTTGTTTTTTATCTTCTTCATTGTAATTATATTCTATATCCTTTTTATTTATTTTTTTTGTAATTTTTTTTTTGTATCTAATTCTTCTTTTGAATTTATTATTTTTTGTACTATATGTTGTTGCATTTTACTCCACTGTTATCTATTTGTATTCCTAAAAACTCTATCTGGTTTTTCATAATTTCGGCTTTCTTTTCACTTAAACTTATTTCCGATTTATCTATTATATCTGTAAATTGTTCTAATAATTTTAAATGTTCCTCTTTAGTTTTTGTGTATAGTAGTATATCATCTATGTATACTATACAATTAGGTAATTGTTTAAAATAACTATCCATAAAGTGTTGATATCTACCTGGTGCATTTTTATATCCAAATGGTAATACGTTCCATTCATAAAGTCCTTGTGGTACCGTAAATGCAGTTAATTCCTTAGAATTTTCATCTAACTTTAAGTGGTAAAATCCTGATTTACGGTCAAATTTACTAAAGTAATTATATCCTTGGATTTGTCTTATTTTTAATATCTTATTTGGTATTGGGTAATTATATGTCATAGTTTTTGCATTTAAATTTCTATAATCAATAATCATTCTACTTTTTCCTCCTTTTTGTTCACTATGTTTATTTACTATAAATGCTGAACTATTGTGTTTACTATTACTTTTTTGTATATATTTTTTCTGTAATAATTCATCTGTATGCATTTTAAATTCTTTTAAATCGTCAAAATTATATGTTAATGGTTTTTGAGTTATTATGCTATTTTTATCTATAAATTCAATTTTTATAGTAGTTTTATGTTTTTCCCATCCTTTTAATGGATCTTCACTATATAGTTGTCTTAAGTTTTTCTTTATTATTTCCACCTCATCTTTTGATAATATAGTTATTTGTTTTTTATTTATTGAAAATACAACTAGTTCTACAGTGTCTTCTATATTTTTTATATTTTCTAACTTTTGTGTAATTTTTTCGCTTCCTTTTATCCAATCAGTTTTATTTCTTATTTTAGTAATAACTCTTTTTGCTCTTACTTTTTGTTTACATGGTGTTGTAAACCACCAATCTATTTTAGTTATTATATGTGGGTATAATTTATCTAAAAATGGAATTCCTAAAAGCATATCTTTTGATGTTAGTTCATAATTGTAGATTTCTTCTATTGTTATTATTTTATCTCATATCTATATTTTTACATTCTTAGCTTTATATCTAATTAAGCTTCCTTCATTATTAAATTCTTTGACTACTATTGGTACTTTTAGCTTATCCCATTTACCTTCTGGTAAACAGTTGTATCTGCATAAGTTTGTTTCTGCTCCTGTATCTATCATAGGTGTATAATACCTATTATAATATCCTTCTACTATTATTTTTACAAGTACATATATTTTCATGTCATGTCAAAGTTCTTTTTATGAATAATTTCTCTTTATTATATGTTATAGATAATTATGTATGTTCTATATTGTATGGTTTTACTTGTTCTAACCATTTTATTCCTAATATTATATCTGCTTTTTGCATTTCTTATTTTATTTCAAATTCTATTTTTATTTTTCTAACTCCTATTATTATTTATTTTTTTGTCGTATCTTTAATGTTGATTAGTCTCCTTGGTAGGTCTGGACGTATATTACTATTAGATTTTATTTCTTCATTTTTTACTAGATATTTTTCTAAATAATTTTCTTCTTGTCTTGTGTTTAAGCGTATTAAATATTCTTTTTCATTTATTATTCTTGTTATGTAATATTGGTTTAAATTAACTGTTGAAGTTGTTTCATAACTTGTTCTTTTTTATGAGCTTGATGATTCTGGTTTCATACTTGGCCAACTGATTGAACTTTAGACAGTACTCCCTAACGGTCATAGAGCCCTGTCGCAGGTTCATAAACTTTTCTACCTTCGCCTCCCTCATCTCCAAAGGTAAAAACTTATTCAGGAATGCATCCTAGAACTCTTGCCAAGTTGTAGGGACAACTCCCTCACCTCTACCTTTCCTCCAAGAAACAACCCAGTCATAAGCAAGGTCTTTCAGCTTATACGCAGCCAAATCCACACTATGTTCCTCAGATACATGCATCACCTGAGTAATCTTCCGCACCTCCTCTAAAAACAACTATGGATCCTTATCAGACTTGGACTCATAGAATTCTGGCGAATTCATTCACATGAAGTCATGGATCCTGGCAGCAGTTGAATCACCTCCCTGCTGCTGTGGAGCCTGGGCCGGGTTGGCCTGAATATTTGCAGTAACATCTTGGGCCAGCGCCTGAAAGGCTGCCCGAAATTTAGCATGAGACACGTTTTCATTCAATGGGTCAGCGGGTTGAGGTTGCTGACCATCATTATTTCTTCTCGCTCGACGTGGAGGCATATTTCATAAAGAGAAGAGCACGAATCAATAGCAGAGAGAGACACTTTAAGCACGATAGACTTCTGAAAGAAAGAATCACACTTTTTCCTAAAACATCTTGTAGCCTCTTGCTCATAGATGTGGAGTGCTACACACCGATGATCAAGACTCTACTTAACGCGGCTTGTCAGACTCCCTAGGACACCTTAAAACCTTAGGCTTTGATACCAAGTTTGTAACGCCTTGAAAAATGGGTCCCGGAGAGTCACACGGTGCTTGAGGCTACGAGTAGCCCCAAGCTAACCCTTTGAGACATTTTCATTCATTTCAACACAAATCAACAGGGTTTCCATAAATAACCCTTAAATATCAATAGAGTAATCATCATCCAAGAATAAAAGAATTTCAGAAAGATAACAAAATACGACTTATTAGTCAACTCCCAACATCTATACTAGTCTGACAAGCCTCTAAGAAAATTTATAAAACCAGCGAGCCATTGAGACATGCCCCAACTGACTCATACTCAGTTATCAAATGTAAACAATTCCTTGAAACCAACATCAGACATCACATCTTCGGAACATGAGGACTTACCACAACAGAGGATGTAGAATAGCGTGCCCAAAGAATCATTGTCGAACCTGGAACTGAGCACCTGAACTTATATTCCGAGAAAATGCAGCCCATATTCGAAGATGTGGGTCAGTACCATTGAAAGGAATCGAGTATATGGGGGTGTATGAAGTTGTATAAACATCATCATCATAAATAGTTAAAAGAAATATGCAGGATGTATGAAAGACTCACATAGCCCGAAGAAAATCATCATAATCATAAGAGGATGAAAGAAGTACAATAACACATCTAAGTTATCATATAATTTGTCAATCACTTTTAGTTTATCAAGAATATCAATTCTCATAATATAAATATCATTTAAATGTTTCGAAAGAATAACTTTCACAATTCCACTTTCAAATCACTTCACCATTCACCATATACACAAGGAAACACACACACACTGGGAGATCCTATAACCGACATAAACCATGTGAGCTACATGGAGTCCAACGTATAACCTACGTTGGGGAGAGCCGTCCTATCCTTGCCATCAAAGCAGGACTATCGATATCAAATCCACAAAAACTAGTGATCACTATATAAATCAGCCTCAGGCTTACTCCTACGGGGGTACGTAGTTCTATGGAAGTAAGGTCGCTTTATACCTCCTACTTGGTGCTAAAGATTTCTCCCGCACTTAGCTCAGACCAGTTCAAAGAGAAACCACAACAAAACAATTTCAGTAATATATAAATAAACATTGGGAGCCATCATGCTTCCCATTTATCAAAATCAACCACGTTGTGGATTTCTTTCACACTCGAGTTCAAAACAACTCCATTAATACCAAAAGGTCAAATTATTTAAAATATCTCAAATATTCAACATCAACGTGCTTATAACACACACTTTCTCCAAAAAAAAACACAATTTTCAATGGAGATTCATGACCCAAATATCAAAATCATGATAAATATCGTTCAAGATTCATGCTTTATATCACCACACATGTAAATTCATCTTTAAAAATCATAAACATCAAGATTTCATAATAAAAATCAAAAGATATGGGTTCATGCTTCAAATTCATAAAAAAAACAAATAAAAATCATGCCTTTGTAAAGAAAATTACTTTTGGGCACAAGAACGAAAGAGTTCTTGTTGAAAAACCCCACATAC
The DNA here is from genome assembly GCA_030864225.1 of Capsicum baccatum var. pendulum. Lineage (NCBI taxonomy): Eukaryota > Viridiplantae > Streptophyta > Magnoliopsida > Solanales > Solanaceae > Capsicum > Capsicum baccatum. The sequence continues at coordinate 117,043,416 of CM061560.1, forward strand.
CTTGAATGATGAACTTTAGATCGATACTCATTTTTGAGATGTTAATCGTGCCTTTGAATGATGGTTCTTGGAGTTCTTGGACTAGAAACTTGGAATCTTGAATAAATTTGCAGAATTAATGGTGAACTTTGGAGGTTCTTGAAGTTGAATGTAGGAGCTTAGGATTTTATTTTTGAGGGAGTTTGATGAAATATAACATATAATGCTTCTAATAGGCTTTAATATAGGGTTTGGACAGATTTTGGGTGAGGGAGAATGACAAAAACGCCCCTAAAAATAAAAAAAATTCTCGATTCTGTCCTTTGGTGGACTGTTTTGATAGTCTGAAGTAGATCAACCATAACCTTTTACTCCGATATTCAAGTTGGATAAAAGTAATTATATTAGAAAGAGGACTCGCAGAGCTTTCCGTTGATATATTGTAGATCACCCAGATCATTATATACAAAGAGTTATGATCGTTTAAATTTAGAGCAAAAATACGCCAGGCCTCAGTACTTTTTCCTGCACGTTTTACCGTTTATTACTATTCACGGTTCGATCGGAATGTTTATAACTCGTCGCTCGAGTGTCCATTTTTGATGATCCATATATCGTTGGAAAGCTTATTCGATACTCTACGCAATGGTGGGTCATTATCTAAGACATTTTGCCTTGATAATTTATAATTCATTTTAAAAGATGGAACCCAACACGTTTATGCACAAAATTTCAACGAAAAATTTCTCGGGGTATTACATCATCTCCCCCTTGGAAACATTTATCATCGAATGACGCTAGACATGCCAAGATTAGATACGGAATCAAGCATACATCTGAATCCATTCGTTGGACTCATCACCACATCATTTCACTCTCTGAATGCAACATAAAATGCATAAATTCAAGAAACCATAGCTGAACACATAATAAATGACAGCTGAACTACTGTAACCTTTATCAAAAGTGCATGATTTAGGAAAGAATGGTACCTTCAGCTTGATCGGAGTTCGCAAAAAATAGGTGCGGATACTTGGTTCGCATATCCGCCTCAGCTTCCCAAGTTGTACCCTCAACAGATTGATTTCGCCACAATATCTTGACCAAGGGAACTTGTTTGTTCCTTAGTCTTCGGACACTAAAATCAAGAATCTCAACAGTAATCTCATCAAAAGAAAGATTTTCTTGAATATCAGCACTCACAGAAGAATCCACTACCACAGCATCGCTAATATGCTTTCTAAGCATGGAGACATGGAATATTGGATGAACAAAGGACAACTCAGAAGGCAACTCGACTTCATAAGCTACCTTACGAACATGGCTAAGAATTTTGTAAGGACCAACATAATGGGGATTAAGCTTTCCCTTCTTTCCGAATCTCTTCACCCCCCTCATGGGTGAAATTTTTAGATACACTAGGTCACCAACTTCAAACTCAAGGTCTCTCCTTCTACCATCTGCATATGACTTCTGACGACTCTGCGCAGTTTTCAACCTTTCCCTAATCAACTTAACTTTTTCCATAACCTCAAATACCGAATCAGGACCACTCATAACCACTTTACCCACCTCGAACCAACCTATGGGTGATCTACACTTCCTCCCATATAAGGCTTGAAACGGAGCCATGCCAATACTAGAGTGGAAACTGTTATTGTAAGCAAACTCTATCAACGGTAAGTGATCATCCCAACTTTCCTTAAAGTTAAGTTCACAAGATCTCAATATATCCTCTAAGGTCTGGATAGTTCGCTCAGCCTGACCATCGGTCTGTGGATGAAAAACAAAACTCAAAAGCACTTGGGTACCAAGACCCTTCTGAAAAGCTTTCCAAAATTGCGAAGTGAACTAAGTACCCCTATCTGAAATGATAGACAAGGGAACTCCATGCAGTCTGACTAACTCTCAGATATACAATCTAGCGTAATGCTCAGTAGTAGATGAAGTATGAACAGGCAAGAAATGAACAGACTTAGTCAACCTATCAACCACAACCCAAATGGAATCATGATGGCATCGAGAAAGAGGTAATCCAATCACGAAGTCCATATTTATCTCTTCCCACTTCCAGGTGGGAATACTAAACTCTTGCATCATACCACCAGGTCTTTGGTGTTCAACCTTAACCTGTTGGCATGTTGCACACTTAGCTACAAACGCTGTTATATCTTCCTTCATGACACTCCACCAATAGATTTCCCGCAAGTCTTGATACATCTTGGTAGCTCCCGGATGAATAGAATATCGTGTCCCATGTGCTTCAGCCATAATCCTCTATCTCAGATCATCAACATTCGGGATACACAATCTACCCTGCAATCTCAACACACCATCTCCCTCTTGGGAGAAAACCTCTACTTTTTGGTCTTTGACTGACTCCTTCAGTTTGACCAAACTAGCATCTAACTAGTACTTTTCCTTCACTTCCGAAACCAAGTAGGATTCGGAACAACTCTAAACCCCTATACTACCTTCAGCAGAGTCAAACAACCTAACCCCCAATCTAGCCAAACGATGTACATCACGAACCAACTCTTTCTTACCTTCTAACATATGTGAAACACTATCCATGGACACTCTACTTAGGGCATCCGCCATAACATCGGCCTTGCCCGGATGTACAACACACTCATATCATAGTCCTTTAACAATTTTAACCGTCGTCTCTTCCTAAGATTCGATTATCTCTGGGTAAATACATACTGCAGAATCTTATGATCAGTGAAAACATCAATATGGACACCATATAAATAGTGTCTCCAGATTTTCAAAGCAAACACAACAGCAGCCAACTCAAGGTCATGGGTAGGGTAATTTTTCTCATGGGGTTTCAACTGTCTAGAAGCATAACCTATCACCTTACCCTTCTGCATTAATACACAACCCAACCCAACTCTCAAAGCATCATAGTACACCACAAAACCATCAACACCATCAGGCAAAGTCAAAACAAGGGCTGAAGTGAGTCGAGTCTTCAACTCCTGAAAACTCTTCTCACAAGATTCAGACCATAAGAACTTTACTTTCTTTTGGGTCAATCGAGTCATAGGAGACGCTATAGAGGAGAAACCCTCAATAAAATGGTGGTAATATCCAGCTATACCCAAGAAACTTTGGATATCAGTCGGAGAAATAGGTCTAGGCTAATTTCTAACAGCTTTGGTCTTTTGGGGATCAACTCTAATACCCTCGGAAGAAATGATATGACCCAGAAAAGAAACTGACTTTAGCCAAAACTCACACTTACTGAACTTGGCAAACAACTTGTGATCTCTAAGGGTTTGCAAGTTAGTTCGGAGATGATCAGAATGTTCATCCTCACTACGAGAGTACACCAGTATATCATCGATGAACACTATGACAAATATATCCAGATATGATCTGAACATTCAATTTATGAGGTCCATGAAAGCTGCTGGGGCATTAGTTTACCCAAAAGAAATAACAAGAAATTCAAAATGGCCATAACAAGTTCGGAAAGCAGTTTTCGGGATGTCACACTGCCTAACTTTAAGTTGATGATAGCCGGAACGAAGGTTTATCTTTGAGAATAACTTGCAACTTGCAATTGGTCAAACAAATCATCTATTCTCGGAAGAGGGTACTTATTTTTTATGGTGACTTTATTTAGTTGGCAGTAGTCAATGCACATACTCAAAGAGCCATCTTTCTTTCTCACAAAAAACACAAGAGCATCCGAAGGAGAAACACTGGGCCTTATGAAACCTTTATCAAGTAGATCTTTGAGTTGCTCTTTCAACTCCTTAAGTTCTGCAGGGTCCATATGGTAAGGAGGAATAGAAATGGGCTGAGTATCGGGAAGAAGATCAATCTTGAACTCTATCTCTCTATCAGGAGGTATCCCTGGGAGATCATCTGGAAAGATATCAGAAAAATCATTGACGACGTTAACAGACTGGAGAGTTGGAGTCTCAGACTTAGTGTCCTTGACACTAACCAAATGGTAAATACAACCCTTGCAAATAAGCTTTCTAGCTTTGAGATAAGAGATAAAATGACTCTTGGGTGACACAGAATTCCCAGACCACTCAAACACGGATGCACCTGGAAATTGAAACTTGACCAATTAGGTCCGACAATCAATAAAGGCATAAGAAGAATACAGCGAGTCCATACCCAGAATCACATCAAAATCTACCATGTCTAACTCAATCAGATCAGCCAACAAGACTCTATGAAGAATGGTAACAGGACACTTTGTATACACTTTCTGGGCAACAATCAAATCACTCACTGGGGTAGAAACTAGGATAGGCTCAGGAATAATCTCAGGACGCATTTCAAAATTCACAGCAATCAAAGGTATAACATATGAGAAACTGGATCCAGGATCCAACAAAGCATACACATCACACTAATATATATAAAGCATACCAGTAACAACATTGGGAGAGTCCTCCTATTCCTGGCAGGACGGTAAAGCATAGAATCTATTCTGGCGCTAGCCGCCAGCATTGCTAGAAGAGGCGCCCTAAGCTGGGGCTGGGCGAGTCGTTAGAACTGGAGCACTAACAGTCTGAGTCTGGATCTGAGGGCGATAGTCACGACGCCCTTGTCCATCCTATGGACAATCTCTAACTCTGTGACCCATGTCATCACACCGAAAACAACCCCTCTTCTCACCCCAACACTCACCCGAATGAGCCCTATCACACTTAGGACACAGGGGATAATTTGGCTTACTGCTAGTACTGTACTGGGACCTAGATGCATATGACCTGGTACCTTGCTCCTGCCTACCTCTAGGCATGGGAGAACTAGAAGATGATAGTGCTGGCATAGGTGAGCAATCCTAATACTGAGGACGGCTCCCTCCCTGCGATCTAGTCTAACCCTATCTGTGCTGCTTGGACCTAGCTCTCTTGTTCCTTCTCATTCTATATCTCTCTTTAATCTTGTCTGCCTCAATCTTTTGGGCATGATTCATTAGCCTAGAAAGATTTATCTCACTATTCAGCATAGCATACCTACACTCCTTAACAACATAACTAGACGCTTCAGTCACAAACTTACTCATACTAGCTCGATTATCAACCACTAAGTCAGGAGCATACTTGGCCAACTGATTGAACTTTAGACAGTACTTCCTAACAGTCATAGAGCCCTATCGCAGGTTCATAAAATCTTCCACCTTCACCTCTCTTATCTCCAAAGGGAAAAAATTATCCAAGAATGTATCCTAGAACTCTTACAAAGTTGTAGGGACAGCTCCCTCACCTCTAACTTTCCTCCAAGAAACAACCCAATCATAAGAAAGGTTTTTCAACCTATACGCAGCCAACTCCACACTATGTTCCTCAGATACATGCATCACCTGAGCAATCTTCTGCACCTCCTCTAAAAATAACAATGGATCCTTATCAGACTTGGACCCATAGAATTCTGGCGGATTCATCTGTATGATGTCACGGATCCTGGTAGCAGCTGAATCACCTCCCTGCTGCTGTGGAGTTGGGGCTGGGTTGGCTTGAAATTTGTAGTAACAGCTTGGGCCAGCGCCTAAAAGGCTACCTAAAATTCAGCATGAGACATGTTTTCATTCAATGGGTCAGCGGGTTGAGGTTGCTGACCATCATTATTTCTTCTCGCTTGACGTGGAGGCATATTTCACAAAGAGAAGAGCATGAATCAATAGCAGAGAGAGATACTTTAAGCATGATAGACTTCTGAAAGAAAGAATCACATTTTTTCCTAAAACATTTTATAGACTCTTGCTCATAGATGTGGAGTGCTACATACCGATTATCAAGACTCTACTTAACGTGGCTTGTCAGACTCCCTAGGATACCTAAAAACCTTAGGCTCTTATACCAAGGTTGTAATGCCCCAGAAAATGGGTCCCGGAGCATCACACGGTTCTTGAGGCTACGAGTAGCCCTAAGCTAACCCTTTGAGCCATTTTCATTCAGTTCAACACAAATCAATGGGGCTTTCATGAATAACCCTCAAATATCAACAGAGTAATCATCATCCAAGAATTAAAGAATTTCAGAAAGATAACAAAATATGAATTATTAGTCAACTCCCAACATCTATACTAGTTTGACAAGCCTCTAAGAAAATTAATAAAATCAGCGAGCCATTGAGACATGCCCCAACTGACTCATACTCAGTTATCAAATGTAAACAATTTCGTGAAACCAACATCAGACATCACGTCCTCGGAACATGAGGACTCACCACAACAGAGGATGTAGAATAGCGTGCCCAAAGAATCACTGTCGAACCTGGAACTAAGCACCTGAATCTATATTCCGAGAAAATACAGCCCACATTCGAAGATGTTGGTCAGTACCATAGAGAGAAATCGAGTATATGGGGGTGTATGCAGTTGTATTAACTTCATCATCACAAATATTTATTAGAAATATGCAAGATGTATGAAAGACTCATGATTTTGATATTTGCAGAATTAATGGTGAACTTTGGAGTTTCTTCAAGTTGGATGTAGGAGCTTAGGGTTTTTTTAGGGAGTTTGATGAAATATAACATATAATGCTTCTAATAGGCTTTAATATAGGGTTTGGACTGATTTGGATGAGGGAGAATGACCAAAACGCCCCTAAAAATAAAAAAAAATTCGAATCTGTCCTTTGGTGGACTATTTTGATAGTCTGAAGTAGATCAACCATAACGTTTTACTCTGATATTCAAATTGGATGAAACCAATTTCATTAGAAAGAGGACTCGCAGAGCTTTCCGTTGATATATTGTAGATTACCCAGATCATTATGTACAAGGAGTTATGATTGTTTAAAGTTGGAGCAAAAATACGCCAGGCCTCAGTACTTTTTCCTGCACGTTTTACTGTTCACTACTATTCACGGTTCGATCAGAATGTTCATAACTCGTCGCTCGAGTGTCCATTTTAGATGATTCACATAGTTTTATTATTTTATTTCTGTCTATTACACTGTCTAAATCTAAAATATTGTAATTAATTATTTGTTTTGGTGTCCATTTATTATATTCATCCTTTGGATTATATCTTTTAAACTTACTTTTATAATCATAGGTTGGTTTTCTTATTTCTGATGTACTAGGTTATATTTTTATCTAGAGTATTTACTTCTATATTTATTAGTTATAGATTTTCTTTAGTAATTACTTCTTGTTCTTCATTAATTTCTAATTTTCCTATGTTTTCTAGAATTTTTGTATATGTTTCACTACCTTTCGAATCATAATTATTTGTTTCTTCAATATCTATTGTATTTATTTCTAATTCACTGGTTTCTAATTCTTTATTTTTTATTTTTATTTTTTAAAAATTGATTTATCTCGTTTAATAATTTTTGTTCTTTATCTTTTCTTCCTTTTCTTTCTATCTTTTTTTCATATAGGTCTTTTAGTATTTGTAGTTCTTTTTCAAATTCAGCAATCCTGCTATTTTTAGTTTCTTCTATTTTTCATATTTCTTCTATGGTTTGTTGTTTTATTTTATCTATTTCCTTTTTTCTGTCTATTTCTTCATTTTCTCCTTCTATTTTTACAATGGCTGCCAACTTATCTTCAAATTTTAATTCTTCTTTTTCTAATATTAAATATAAATGTTCACCTATTTTCTTAAATCTTCTTTCTAAATTAGAGAATACTATTTTTATTTTTGATCCTTCGTGATTTTCATATGTTTTTTCGTCTATTATAAATTCTTCTTATTTATTTTATTTAAATGTCTATAGGTTATGTTTATATATATATATATTCTAGACTATTTATTGTTTATTCTAAATTTGATATTTCTTCTTTTTGTGAATTTATTGAGTTTTTACTAACTCCGACAACTATGTTATACTGTAGTCTTTCTATCCTTATATTTAATTCTTTATGTTTTTCAGATGTTATTTATTTTAATTCTTTATATTTTTATAATTTTTATTCGTTATTCATCTAAGTAATATTTATAATATTTTGGTGGATATCTAAAGCTAATTTTATTATAATTAATAAATTAATCAAATAAATCCAAATCTATACTACTTCCGTAACTTTAAACAACATAGCTCTGATACCAATTGTAGGGGAGGTGGATAACTTGGGTAACTTAAATAGATCTATTATAACTCTAATGGATCTATTTTTATTTGTACGTGGATGTTTCTTAACTTTTCTAAACATTTTTATTTTTAATTTATTTATTTTAGTTTTATTGATGTTCATATATTGGGGGTGATTAAATGGTATTTGATTAAATGCTTTACTATAATATTCTTTAGTTTTTCCTCTTAGTCTTTGTAATTCTTGTATATTATTTTGAAGATATTCTAAATATTCTATATCTTTTGTTCTAAAATATTTAATTAAATTTTCTTTCATAAGTATTTCTGTTAATCTTAATTCTTCCATATCTTGTCTCCAAGTTTTTAAATAGTCATAGTTTATCATTTTATCCTAAAGTAGTTGTAATACTACAAATTTCTTTGTAATAATTTATTCTAATTGTACTATATCTGATATTAAATTCTAGGTTATCTATTTCGTTAATTATCCTATCTTTTTCGTCTATGAATAATTCGATATGTAAATCATATTCTAAACTGTCTTTTATTTTTAGTTGCTTTATGATTTTATCTATCCAAATTAATCTTTCTTTTAATTGTTCTTTTCCCCTTCTAAGCTGGTTTCTATAATTAATTTCTTCGTATAGCCAACTTTGTTTTTCAAACTTTGTTTTTCTCTAACTCTTTGAATATATTCTAGCATACTTAATCTGTATAATATCTATCTAAATAATAACTATCTGAATTATTTCTACCATAAAAATCTATATTTTCTAATTCATCTTTTATCCAATTAGTACTTAGTAACTCATCTGGAAACTGAATAAATACAATGAAATTTTCTTTTTAAAAAATAAAAATGAACAGGACTTTTGACACTCTAGAAACAACATCACTACATCATCCTCGATCCATTGAAGTGAGGAAATAAATCATCTTTACTACCCCCAAAAAAGGAAATCAGCTTTCTTACTTCTCAAGTTCAAAAATAAAATTTGAATGGAGAATGATAAAAGAAGCTCTTTTTTTTAATGTATTAAATGAAATTGCCATCAGCGGTGTGGCTAGACCCTTGTCTTGCCTGTTCATTTGCTAAAACCTTTTTTTTGTAGAAAAGATGAGAATTCCATAGTTTAACCAAGTAATAGTCGCAAATAGGTCCAGCTTAATCAGTCTAGATCAATAGAAAAATAGGAGATTACAAAATGGCACTGATTTGTTAGTGCCTCATAATTAGTCCTAACACATCTTTGATATGTAAATCCTAGCATGTCTGCCTGCAATATCTGTCTAGATATATCGGAGGAACTACCAAAAGTTTAGCTTGTTCAAAATTCAAAGCGTATAGCCCATGTCTCGCGAGCACATCTGCTACCCCATTTTATTCTCTATAGTTATGGATTACCACTGGACATCCCAGATCCCTTAACCGATATCTACAATCATGAATAATACCATTATACAGAAGGTTACCATCATTGAGTATATTAATAATTTCCATAGAATCCATGCTGATTTCCAGGGGTGAGAGTTTATGGGCTTCACAGATTATGAGACCCTCGCGTAGAGCTAACAACTCCATCAGATTATTGGTGGCATGAAGAAAACTCTTATTGAAGCCAAGAATCCACTAGCCCTTGTGGTTTTGGATAACCCTACCTATCCTTTCCTTACTCGGGTTGCCCAGGCAAGAACGCCAATCTTGATCTTAAAATTACCTATTTTAGGGGGTTCCATTTAATTCTAGTGGTGGAGAGTCGCCTACTTATAGGTCTATTGTAGGACAACACCATGTACTCAATAGCCTCTGAATAGGCCTGAGAGAAGGATAAAATAGTGCCATTATTCAAATCCAAGTCAAACCATCATAAGCAACCACATTTATATACATAGGCACATATATAGATATATAGATACATCAAGTATTAAGAAAGGAAATAAGGCCTTAGCATGCATCTAGAACATCAAATCATGAAACGTGAAGTGGACGACTCTAACCTTCCACTCGCGTAGCTTAGGAAGTTTGGGCATCCCACTTATATTAAGAGAGAGGAATCTAACCTCAAGTTGTCTTACAAAACATGTGGGATCTAACCATAAGGCATTTTATTAGCAAGGAACTCTAACCTCAAGCCATTTCATTGGGCAAGGGACTCTAGCCTCAAGTCATTTCATTGGGAAAGCTGTTTCATTGGGCAAAGGACTCTAACCTCAACCCAAGGAGATAATTATTAGTTGACATTGGGACTCTAAACCTTTTTCCATGCATTCACATCCATTCAGTTCAACATCCGAGGACTCTAACCCACTTAGCCAATTCAAGTAATCAAGGATATAATTCAACACCACACATGACCCCAAGGTCTTCATGAACCATTTATCAATCAATCACTTTAATAGGCCAATACCTTAGTTACAACCACCATTCAAGTCAAATTTTTATCATAAAGGCCCATACAATACCATTCATTCTTCATTAGCATTCTTGTACCAAATATTTGGTTAAACATAATTCAAATTCAAGTTTAGGGACTCTAACCCCGTTTAACAAATCAAACCACCAAGGTTACCAATTTAATATTTACATGGTTGATAAGGCCTTTACAAAGTCATTTACCAAACATCTTTATTTATTAAGCCATTACCTTAGCTCAAAATACTGTTAACATATAACTACTTATTTGTCTTAGACATTTTCACAAACACCTTGAGGGCCTACCTTTACCATGACCAAAACCCAAGTAAAAACCATCAAAATTTGGGTTTATCATGACCCATTTGTTAAACCACAATCAACAAGAACCCACATGTGCAAACCATTACCAAAAGCATATGTAAACACAAGTTTGAACAAGAGTAAATGATACCCATCGCTATGCATCAAAACCCTAAACATTTGGTTTCAAAACCCACCATTCAAGAATCAAATAATTATTTAAAACATATTATATTAGAGAAATAACAAAGAGGGAGGAGTCACATGTCTTATACATAAAGATTCATTGAGAGATTCTTGGTCTTGAAGTCCCTAAATAGCAAACCCTAGCCCCAATCTTATTAGAGAGGTTTTGGGGAGTGTTTTAGATGTTTTGATCCTATTTTTGTGAAGAATAAGAGGCCAAACAATGTTGGAAGTCATGGTTCATAAGGTATTAGGGGTGGGAAAAGTCTAGAATATCCTCAACTTAAAAGTTATAAAGTGAACCCCAAGTGGGTATGACACCCCCTTGTCCCGTACCCTCGGGTATAAGTGGTACCCTAAATCATACCCTAGACCTCACCTAAGACCCCTATACTGACAAACATACGATGATACATGCATAACTCGTACCCTAAGGTATGAGTGGTACCCTACAACCCGTACCCAAAAAAGAATACTTTGGCCTAGACTTCTGGCATCATACGACTAGGTAGCTCACGACTCATACATTATCATACGATTGGTATGATTCTCAATCATACCTAGTACAAAAACCAAGCCATACAAAATGTCTAACATACAAAAGAGGGGCCCTAACCTTTACTCAAACACTAGTCGTATATTATCGAAAAACTTCAAATTAGGAAATTTGTATGGGATTTCAAAGACAAGGTGTTTCAGGTGCTTCCTGGGGTAGGGGATCCCCAGAGGTCTGCACAAAAAAGAGGCCTCTCCTCTAGTATTTTTGTCATCCTGGATGGGGAAAATGGTAAGGATTGGCTTACCAGAGCCATCTCTACATTCAGAGTCTCTGGAGTTAGTGGAGTTGTGGAGTTTTGGTAAGCCAACTTCATAAAGGCAGTCATCCATATATTATACCCAAAGTTCTGTAACCCCTGACTTATTCCTTTCATTATCACCTGGGCTAAGTAGTGAAAATTCTATATTATTATCTTGATCCTCTTATCCCCCAGGGCAACTAGAGTGGCACCATCTGTTCCAACAAGCCTATTTCCAATCACGGGGTCAGATGATGGTTCATTGGAAGAGGTGAAATGGTTAATACTATAGGATCCTGGGCTTCATTGGAGGGTTAGTATGGATTTGACTCCATTCTCATTAGGGTTATTAAATAAGAAAGATGGTTAATTTGGAGACTAAACTGTTTTGGTTTATCACTCTACTTAGAGGAGTTTAAACCTTGTAGAGGAGGTTTGTCCCCCCTCCTCCGTGAAGTATCTTCCTCTATAGTCATATCAATATCATTGATGTGACTGTTGGGGGCTCTAGAGTACATAGAAGCAAAGTCCTCAGCTTGATACTGGTTGTTTGAAAAGAGACCAAATTTTAAGTGATGAGTCAGTTTTTCCCTCTGAAATAACATGTTGATGATGGAGGGTTTTCCCATTATTTTTTAGAGTGGACGGACTCAGTCGTGTGAAGATGGGGGTTGGGAAGCATATTAAAATTAGAATTTAAGAATCCCATTTGACTGGCCTTAAGAGCCTTAAGAGGCTCAGGATTGGGCTATATGGGATTGGTCCTATTGTTAAAAGGTAATGGGTCTCTCACATTAGGACCCTTCAGGTTGCTAGCTGGCCCATTTCTTTTAAGGGTATACCATCAGTTGCCTTCAGTTTACTAGGATGGCCCAAAAATTTCAAGGGCAGATCCACCATAGCATTTTCCTTCCCTTCACCTGCCAATGGCGGTTCCGGTGAAGGGTTTCTATTTTTGAATCGATTGGGAGTAGAAAATTACTTGTGCACACCACCTCTGAGCTGTGAGATTCTACTACCAATTTTTTACTCTTATTTCTTTTTAAAAAAAACCATTTGTTATTTCTCTTCCTTCTCCTTCGATGACTATTTCTCCTTTAGGACTGGATCTTTTGGTAACTCAATTATCGCCCTTGGGAAGTTGGAGGTTGTGTGGCCTAGGTGCCTATAAGCCTTACACAGGAACCCATTACCTTCATAGTGGAGTACCTGTTTTTGGCTCCCAATTAAAATAGATATCTTAATTCGGAGTTCTATTGGAATTTGTACACGCATTCTTGCATATCTCCCTCAGAGAGTGGATGATGTGCAAGCATCAATATTAACCAATTCTCCAATTTTCCTCCCTAACCTTTCGAGAATTCCTACATCATATAACTCTGTAGGGAGATGAGGTGTCGGATCCAGATGGTTGTACACTGGATCTTTTATTTAGTAGGTACAATATTTGGATCCCATCTTCTTACCGATAAATAAGCACCAGCAATGAAACAGAGATCATGTTGTAGGGCTCTTCTTTATTGTTTTTCACTGTTAAATTTAATAGTGAAGAAGTTCAATCCCAGGTCTATAAGTGCAATTCCAGGCTAAAACTTCCATAAATCTGCTAAGTTGTACTTCAAATATTGATGACTATTTTTTTTACCCACAGCCTTGATTATGACCGAATAATTCCATGGATCGTAGATTCGTTGCTTCTCCTCAATGGTGAGAGCAATTGAATTGAGATCCTCAGTTAATTACTCCAAGGCATTACTTTTTTGTGGTTGAAAGTCACAGCTTATAGATAGCAAGTTTTATATCTTTTTCAATGTCACTATAGAGAGCTCTAGATCCCGTATCGATTGCCATATGGAAAATACCTTTTTTCGAAGGTCCAGGTAGGGTCAGGGGGTTGGAATTTTTGTCGCTCATGGCACAGGTAGATACACTCTTACAGGTTTCTAGAGAGAAGGGAGACTCTCTCTCTCTCTCTCTCTCTCTCTTACTATGACTTACTACAATATATAATGTTTTCTCAATCTTGATGTCGTCCTTATCATTTTTTTTTACAAAAACTATAAGCAATTAAATTTTAACTCTTTACTAGATCTACCTTTAGTGACAATTTTACTGTCATATCTTCCCCCGTTCACTCTTATTTGTCACTAATTTTCTAATTAAATTTTATTTTTACTTGTCATTTTTTACATATCAAGAAAAGACAACTTCTTTTTTCCAATTTACCCTTAGCATTAATTGGAGGCAATATAAAATTATTAAATAGGGGTACTGTGGTAAAATGGCCATGTTATTAATTGTTTTTCTTATTAGATATGTCAAGTTAAAAAGTGACAAGTAAAAGTGAACGAAGTAAGTATGTTCAACACCGTAAAATTTAGTTTCTTTTCATTTTTCATAAATTATATTTCACTCGTACACCTTTTTTTCCCTCATAAGAAATGTCTTTTATTTGTTTAAATCATAGTACTTACATCTGGTATACTATAGTAGGACTCGAACACCTTAAATACAATGAAATGAAGGTATTACTATGCAATGTTATTTACATAATAAACGAATACCCTTACAATTACTACTTGTTAGTCGAAAAAATTGAAGAAAAAGTGTCATTTAAGTCTTTAATTAAGGATTGGTGATATTGACCAACTTAAAGGGTCAAACATAATTAGGAAACTTGATTAAGTTAATTGTGGACTTGATTAATATTTTCAAAACTTTCTAATCTTTTCAAAAATATAAATCTCTAAATCAACCATCTCTCCTCTCTCTCTCGATAGTTCTTCCCAACCAACAGTTCTGGAAATTTCTCCTTTCAGTCCCTATTGAATTCAAGATCTGGTGATAAATACTTGGGCTTCGAGTTTCTTTTCGACTTTCACCCATCAATCGAGGTGATAGCCTTGATCTCCGGCCACAACAACTTCGAGTTATTCATCGTCCTTTTTCTTATTTCACAGGTAAAAAAATTATGGCCTTTTTAATTTTGAAGAAAAAGAGAAACTTGATCCAACTTCTCTTTTAGTATTGGTGAACAATTTTAATATTTGTTGCTTTGATTTGAAGTGCGGTATGAATAAAACCCTAATCCCACAGTTTCAGTTAAAGAATCAGGACTGTCAGATACAGTCATTCAGTCTCAGTAATAGAAGTCAGATAGTTCTACAGAATTCAGGGCTATCAGATACAGTCAACTCAGAATAGTGCGAAACTCAACTAGTTCCATCAGAAACTAGACTGTCAGATACAGTCCCTCAGTATCAGTTATTTCAGTTATACAGTTATCAGTATCTTATGTTATCAGTACTCAGACTCAGTAACCATGTTATCATGACCTTAGTTACAGTTATTATGTATTCATGCATGTATTCTCACATTCATATTATTCAGTCAGTTAGTATAGATCATGCATGTAAACCCTTTGCATTCAGCCTACCTCACATGCATACCAGTACATTCAAAGTACTGACGCATTTTCGCTATGGTGACTTATACCATAGGTTCAAAAGCATGAGCTCTAGAGCATCAGTAGCATTCCAATCTCCGCAGTCAGAGTTAGCAATGAGTCCTCATCTTTCAAAGACATGATCATTTCTTTATTATCTCATTAATTAGTTTATTAGTTGGAGTCAGTTAGGGACATGTCCCATCATCTCCTTATTCAGACAATTATGTTTTAGAGGATTTTCATACTACAGTATGTTTAGACAATTTTGTTTTGGACATCTATACCCCATCCCAGATGTTACATTTTATCAGATATTATGTTACAGTTTGAACCTTATGGCCTTTCAGTTCATGTTTTCGTATTTTACAGTATATCATGCAGTATACAGGGACAGATATCATTCATGGGTTAGCTTGTGGTCCTTCAGGGTCATGAGCATAGTATAGTGTTCTGTGTACCAGATTTGGGGCGTTATAGTTGCAGACCCTAAAAGATCAGCAATTGTATACTATGTTTTCAAAGTATGAGTTTTTATTGAATATTGTTACTTTTTTGGGTCATATTATTTCTAGTGAAGGGATTATGGTGGATCCACAGAAGGTTGTGGTGGTTAAGAAGTGGCCTAGACCCATGACTCCAATCGATATTCAGAACTGCTTGGGTTTAGTGGGTTATTATACGAGATTTGTGGAGACTTTTTAATCGATTACTACACCTTTGACTAGGTTGACTTAGAAAAAGGTGAAGTTTCTAGGGTCAAATACTTGTGAAGGGAGTTTTGAGAAGCTGAAAGATAAATTAACTTCAGCTCTAATTTTGACTTTGCTTGAGGGTAATGATGGCTTCATGGTTTTTTATGATACATTTCCTGAGGGAATTGGTTGTGTATTGAAGTAGCATGGCAAGGTGGTAGCGTATGCTTCTAGGAAGTTGAAAGTTCATAAGAGGAATTATCCGACCCATGATTTGGAGTTGTTAGTTGTGGTGTTCACACTGAAGATTTGGCGACATTATCTATATGCGGTCTATGTTGACATCATTTCAGATCATAAGAGCCTGCAATATGTATTTACCTAAAAGGAGTTGAATCTCAAGCAAAGGATGTGTCTTGAGTTGATCAAAGACTATGCCATAAGTCTCCACTATCATCCAGGTAAGGCTAATGTGGTTGTTGATGCTCTTAGTAGGTTATCTGTGGGAGCTTGTCTCATGTGGGGAGGAGAAATGGGACTTAGTGAAGGATATTCACCATTTGGCTAATCTTGGAGTTCGTCTCTTAGATTCTAAAGATAGTGGTGTATTTGTGCAAGAGGTGGTGAAGTCATATCTTGGCACTGAGGTGGAGGAGAAGCAGGTGTTGGACCCTATCTAGATGCAAATCAAGAATGATATGGGTAGGCAGAAGGTGATGGCTTTTGAGATTGGTGGTGATGGTATCTTGAGGTACTAAGGGAGGATGTGTGTTCCCGATGTAGATGGGTTGCAAGGTATAAATTTAGTTGAAGCTTATAAGTCGTGTTATTCGACTCATCCTGGTTCGACAAAAATGTATCACGACCTTAAGGAGATCTGTTGATGGAGTAACATAAAGCGGGATGGGGCTTATTTTGTGGCTAAGTGCATGGTGTGTCAACAAGTGAATGTGGAACACTTAAGGCCTGGTGGTTTGTCTCAAGAAATTGAGTTTCCTGCATGAAAATGGGAAACGATAAATATGGATTTTGTTACCAGTCTTTCACGGTCTCGGAACCAGTTTGATTCTATTTTGATCGTTGTGGATAGGATGACTAAGTCTGCTCACTTCTTGCTGGTAAGGACTAATTATTCTGCTGAGGATTATGCAAGGTCGTTTATTCAGGAGATCGTGAAGTTGCATGGTGCTCCAACTTCCATTATTTCTAATCGTGGTACTCGATTCTTATCTTATTTTTGGCAATCATTTCAGCGAGGTTTGGGGACTAAAGTGACCCTTTGTACTGCTTTCCACTGGCAGACGGATGGACAAGCGAAAATAACTATTCAAACTCTATAGGATCTGCTTCAAGCTTATGTAATTGACTTTGGTGGTAGTTGTGTTGATATCATTATAACATTGGTATGGCATCGTTTGAGGCTTTTATGGTAAGAGATGTAGATTCCCTATTGAGTGGTTTGAAGTTGGTGAGGCAAGGTTGTTCGGTCTTAATTTAGTTCATCAAGCTATGGAGAAGGTAAAGGTAATTCAGGATAGGCTTAAGACTGCCCAAAGTCGCCAAAATTCCTATGCGAACGTGAGGCGGAAAGAGTAAAAAGTGTTTCTTATGAGTTAGAATTGACTGCGAGTTTGGATTCTATTTACCTTATGTTTCATGTGTCCATATTGAGGAAATGCTTGGGTGATCCTTTCTTAATGGTGCCTATTGAGGGCACTACTAGGAATTACCCCATGGCAATGGTTCAAAAACCGTTACAATAGGCTTAACAACCGTCGTCATAGCTCTAATGCAATGGTTAAACATGTGTCCTATATGTGAGCGTTGAAATAGAGCTATCGCAACGGTTGATGCGATGGTTGATAGAAACCGTCTCCATAGACCAATCTATAGCAACGATTATTTTTTCTTCTATTGAGATGCCTTTTTTCACCTATAGCGATGGTTCATAACCATTGCAATAGATTCTACTGCAACGATGTTAAACCATCACAATAGAAGCTATTGCAATGATTTTATAATTTTATTACAACGATTTTGTTGGCTTTTTGCAATGATTTTTAACTACCTATTGCAACAATTTTTAATGCTATCGCAACGATTTATTAATCTATTTCAACGATTGTTGCCATATGTTGTAACTAGTTCAAATATCAATTGCAATAATTTATATAAAAGTCATCCATATTGTAAATTAGTATTTACATTCATAATAAGTTATAATAAATAATTATATACACATTACAAAACAAAACCATTCATTAATAATCACATAATCCAACATATGGAACAAACTAGTAATCTAAACCTAAAAGCAAAATGTTAATTAAGTACCCAAATGATTAGTTAAGTTTTTACATAGTATCTAGTTCGAGTCCCGATAAATTTCACGAAGTTCAATATTAAAAATATTGATAATAGAGCACCTATCAACAATTCCAAAATCTTTAGTAAGATCAATGTCTTCATCACTTTCTTCATTTCTTTCTTCATTTTGGACACCTACAAAAAGAGAATAAATAACTATCAAACAACTCAAAAGACTCAAACGATAGATTCACGCTTTATAGCATGAGATTAGAGGCTATTGCATCAAAGAACGTATAAATAATGGAGAAGTGATTAGACCATTAATCAAGACAAATCACAAAAATTGTTCGCTTATACTTGGAATGGAAAAAGCAGGGGACCTACACAAATATAGATAAGCATAAAAATTTATGATCGTTAGTAATGAGGTGTCAGTTTGGGTTGCTAGTGTAGGGAATTACTTGGTGAGGTATTATTCTTGTTATGATACCTTGTTCCATGTTTTATTACGAATCTGTGTGCTTTTCTCTGTTTTTATTACTTATGGGTTCTGTATTTATATTATGAAATCTTATTATGTGTTTTATTATGTATTTGTGCGGTATCTCGTGTCTTGAGTTGGGGGTCTATCGGAAACAGTCTTTCTACCTCTTTAGAGGTAGAGGTATGAACTCCGTACATCTTACCCCCCAGACCCCACTAGGTGGAAATACACTGGGTTTGTTGTTGTTGTAGTAATGAGGGGTCAATGTTAGCTTTTTCCGTATACTTTCTAACTACAGATGTAAAAGAAGCTTACTAAGAAGTATCTTACTGGAGGCGCCCACAAATTAGAGCTTACCAGTATCAAAGATCACGTTGAATTTTTTAGGGGGAGTGCCTACACCAATTTCTCCGAAGTATTGAGCATCCATATAGTTCTTCAGTGCTACAATGTCAGTATCCTCAGACGCCCCAAGATTATCATGGAAGTCGTACTTCCTAATAGAGGCCCTCATAGCCTTACCCTCTTTGGCCTCGAGGCGAGCGCAGCAAGTCTGTTGTTCTGATCAAGTTTGATCTTTTTCAAAGCAATTCTAGCCAAGCCATCATTTGATGTGGAGAAGGCCAAAGGAAATAACAGCAATAAAAGGAAAATGGCGACGAGAACCATTTTAACTAAACATGTTTTACTGGACAATAATCAGTTGAAAAGTTGTTTTAGCTGGACAGAAAGATCTCAGTAAGGATCATGTTTAATTGGACAATAACCAGTAGAAAAAATCTCAGTAAGGGATCATGTTTAACAGAAAGATCGCAATAAGAAAGCAAAACCAGGGTAAACCCCAAGCAGTCCGTACCAGTTACCACTACCTCAACATGTATGCATCTGATACTTTTATATACACCAAGAGAAAGCCATGATATAATCTAGGATAGAACGAAATCTTCACAAAAGAGACTAACTACAAGATAAAATTAGAGACCTCTATTTTAAGGCAAATTCCAGAACAAAGATACTAGCACATAATTTACTTGAACCCACCAAAATTTACTCGAAGGATCTCAATTCAAACATAATTTACTATCTTGACGAAAAAAATTGTTGCAGGTCTACTTGTTGAAAAGTATACCACTTCGATTATATGCAACATCATTGTTTTTCAATGGCTTACCATCAAGTACATGTATATAGTAGACTAATGTAAGTTCCAACTCTCTGATCTTTAAGAAACCTGAACCAACTGTGCTATATGTCTTATGACCTTTTTTATTACAAGGTTTTCTATCCAGATAGGTCGTCTACATTGTTTATTACCTTGGTGGGAGGATGCAATAGTGAATTTCATGATCAGTGGAGGTTACAACGTCATTGATCAGATAAAACATGTATGTCGAAATTTACTGACCTTATATATGTGTTTCCTATATAAATGAATTTGACGAACCTCTTTCCAGTACTCTATCTATACCCATGCACACAGGGTGCACCAGATAAGTAACAACCCAAAACATGCATCTTACAACACTGCTAGCTAGTAGCTGATTTGATTCACTCTTGCTTCTGCTTCTATAGAGCTGAACTTATAGTTTTTCTTCTTGTCCCCGTGGTGTTTTGTCATACAGGTCAAGCACAAAACACTACTAATATTGTGTGAAGATGATCAAATTATTGACTACAAGCTTGGAGTGGTACGTTTCTTTCAAACTTCGGAAAAATATTACTATACTAACTTGTTAGCTCCTAGCAGCCAAATATTCAGTACATGGGAGTAACTAACTATTGATTATATTTACCTACATAAACTATAGTGTATAACAAAGATTCAGCCATCACATCAACAGATGCAGCCAATAAAAAGAGAAGAAAAAGGGACGAGAAGAATAAGAAGAATAAACGGAGACTGACCTTGATTGCATTTTTCTTTTTGCTGCACATCATGAATTAGAGAACATTCAAGGTGTAACATGTTGCATTAATGTCCAGAAACATGTAAGTATTTTATAGGAGATGACTGTGATGTTTGAATGTTCAGAGTTCTTCATGGCCCATCTGAGTACTAAGATGCTATCAATCTACGTTTTTTTAGTTGTAGATTACTAGCTTCTCCAAAGGATGCTTTCCTATTAGATATATGGGTAGTACTCTTTATTCTAAGAGATGGAGCAAGCTAGAGTGTTACCAGGTAGCATCAGTGGTAAGCTAGCATGTAGATATCGGGGGGGAACGCTGCTATGGAATGTAGCATCAGTTGGTAAGCTTCTGTATCAGCTAGCATGTAGAAAAAATCCTTGTGGTTAAAATGGGTGCATGAGATATACATTAAAGGTGGTGATATCTAGACTCACATAGAACCAGTTGACAGTAGTTGGTATTTAAGGATACTCAACTCCGTGAGGGGGAGGAATGCAACACTGATATGATCGGACCAGTTATTATTAATACAAACTGGGAAGTATTCCATGACAAGAGGTTATTAGGAATTCCTAATAAGGGATAAACATCACGTACTCTCAAAGTTTTATCTCAAATTTCTTTTAGCAGATTATGACTTGCAAATTGGAACCAAGGGAGTAGTTAATTTGTAGTTTATTTTTTCCCAATGAAGTTAGTCAAAGTTCTTATTAGCTCACTAGAGTGTTAGTTAATATGATTATGTATCCATAAATTGCTCCCACCATTCATCTACAAAAATTGAAATACACAGAAGGAATTTAGATGACAAAGACAACAAACTGAGAAATGACATCTTGCTAAATCTAAACTGAGAAACGACATAACAGTATAAGAAATATAAACACCCTGAGGTAATGCTGAAAAGTAGTAAAGTAGTAAAGTAGTAAATAAAGAATCCAAAGCAAGCAGCTTTACAAAGTGCATAGAACAATCAGAAATTGGTCAGCCTGAGTATCATAGGTCCTCTAGTAGTCTTCCATTTCAACTACGGCCCTCAAAAGCTGCGCAGTCACTCATATTCTCCTAAGAAATTCATCAGGACATTTTGTTGTTGCGTCAAAGTTTGCTGGGAGAAAGACCCAGTGGAAGTTTCAACCTGAGCAAACGAATTTGAAAACGGTACGGATATTTATCCAAGAATATCTTATACTCAGTAAATTATACAACAACAACAACAACAACATACCCAGTGTATTCCCACCTAGTGGGGTCTGGGGAGGGTAGAGTGTACGCAGACCATACCACTACCTCAAGAGAAGTAGAGCGGCTATTTCCGATAGACCCCCGGCTTAGGACCAATAACAGTATAACAAATACAAAAAGTAAGCAGATACAAACTAGTATGGTACACAAAACAAACTAACAGTATAACAAACACAAAAGATAAGTGCATAATAAACTACTACGGGATGCCAAAAAGCCAACACCACTAACCCCAAAAACTACAGCTACGAACCAGAAACTCCAGACCTAAAGGAGCACTCCCCTATTACTACCGCTGCACTCCCACCCCCTAACCGTCTACCCTAATCCGTATCCTCCACACCTTCCTATCAAGGGTCATATCCTCTGTAAGCTATAATTATTCCATATCATGCCTAATCACCTCCCTCCAATATTTCTTCGGTCTACGTCTAGCCCGCGTAAAACCATCCATAGCCAGAGTCTCACACCTCCGCGCTGGAGCATCAGGGTCCCTCCTCATCACATGCCCAAACCAACATAGCCTCACTTCACGCAACTTATCCTCCACCGAGGCAACTCCCACCTTCTCTCGAATAATCTCATTCCTCACCCTATCTTTCCTGGTATGTCCACACATCCATCGCAACATTCGCATCTCCGCCACCTACACCTTTTGGATGTGGGAGTTCTTAACTGGCCAACACTCTGCTCTATACAGCATAGCCGTTCGGACAACCACTCTGTAGAACTTACCTTTAAGCTTCGGGGGCACCTTCTTATCACAAAAGACTCCCGAAGCGAGCCTCCACTTCAACCACCCTACCCCAATACGATGCGTGACATCCTCGTCAATCTCACCATTACACTGAATTATAGACCCCAGATACATGAAACTCTCCCTCTTTTGGATGGCCTGAGAGTCTAGCTTCACAACCACTCCATCTTCTTGCGACATATTACTGAACTTACACTCCAAGTACTCCGTTTGTTCTACTTAACCGAAAACCTTTAGATTCAAGCGTCTGTCTCCAAATCTCCAACTTATCATTAACTCCACCCCGAGTCTCGTCGATCAGAACCACATCATCTGCAAATAAAATACACCAAGGCACCTCCCCTTGAATATGTCGCGTCAAAACATCCATCACCAAGGCAAGTAGAAACGGGCTAAGAGTCGATCCCTGGAGCAACCTTATTAAAACTGTGAAGTGCTCCGAATCTCCACCTATCGTCCTCACACGAGAACGGGTAACTAACCATTCAGTAATGAAATGAAAATTAGTAACTCTTTCTCTTTTACACGATAATTACTATTTACATTCCATCTCGACGTGCGTGCATTTTAAAACCATGTTACTAGTCACAATTCTCTCCCCTTCATGCATCATGAATACCAACCACTAGGTTGTCATCCATTCAGAATTAAGGATCAAGAATTTCCATTATATACATCTGATGACCCAACTTGAGCAATGAGCTTCCTGAACTACGTTTTTTTTAATGATGGTAATGTTGTATTCCTTCCAACCTAAGTCTGCAATTTCTTTTTTCTGCTCCCACTTTTCGCTAAGACTAAGTAGAAGCAGGGCAACACAAAAAGCAGGATGTCAAGTAAAATGCAACTCCACACTCATCACTTCACTGAAATTTGCTGGTTAGGATCTGAAATATGAATTTAAGCATGCATTTCATCTTAAATACACCTACCAGTCTCTAGTTCATTAGATGACGAACATTATTTATAGTTGTGCCAAAAGACAGGAGTGTTAAACAGATTGAATGTTGATAACAAAATGCAACAGTGCATCAAGAACCAATAGATATACAAAGCCAAAAGAAAAACACCAAGAAAGCAGCTGAACTTCATCCAATTCAGTTCACTCTACAAATGGCCATAAGGTTTCAAGAATCCAATTATATGATATCCATAGACTTGGTGTCGAAAAAGTCAACAATTTATTTGTTCAAAGAATCGACACATGAAACACTAGACAGTATAAGAATCGAATAACAAAAAACTACGAAAGAGTAGTCCGACGATATTACAGTCCCCTGTTATAGATCTAGTTATGGGACGCTGTAAGACAAAATTAGAGTTAAAGCATAGCGAATTAGGAGTCTGGAGAGGTGTTTTCATTTTATCAACCTACGGTGCTCGTTCATTAAGAGACAACTTGCGATCTCTTGAGTTAAAGTACTCAAAGAAATTGATAATTTTCTCACTATCCTTTTACTGGATTCAGAACAACACTAAATACAACAACGGAGGATTAACTACCCAACTAAAAACAAGGGATAACTTCCTACTACAACTGAAATTAGAAAATGCAGGACTAACCTCAGGTCGATAAAGCGTCGGAATCAAGGATAACAGAGAAACAACGAAAGAAGCTAAATCCATAGAAATCAAAAAAAAAAAAATCAAGGAGAAACCAAAAATGTTCATGAAATCAAATAAACCAGCAATCAAATGTTCTCTAAGGAGAAAAAAACCCAAAATCCCCAAAAATTAAGTCAAAGTCGTAGAAGAATACACTCAACTTAAAATCCCCAAATTGAAGCAATTGAAGTGCAGATTTGAGAGAAATTGAAGTGCAAATTCGGTCTGATTTTCCAACACAAATTAAGAGCTGAAATTTGGTCTCACTTTCCAACAATAAGAGAAATTAAAGTGCAAAATTAGCCCTAACCGCAAATCAAAGTGCAAATTCAGTGTGAAATTGCAGTACTAATCAGATATTGTTTATCTTTAACTCACCAAAATGTAATTCTGCAGTCGGGCTGAAGCTCACTACGTGCAGCTCACTACAGTCGGTCTGAAGCTCACCAAAACAAGTAAATTTTGTCTTTTTTTCTCAAGAGTAAAGTGAATGGTACTAACTATCACGTTGATGCAAACTCGTTGTTGTTTGCCCTTTTCTTCTTTTCCCACAGTATCTTATTGAAGTTGGAAAAAATATATATTTGAAGATTTCAAATACCATCAGATATTGTAGCAATTTTGGGGTTTTTTAACAGTATAGACATTTTTGTACTCATTAAGTATTGTTATAGCTGAATATAGCAACAGTTTCAACAACCGTCGCTGTACATTTATCTACTGTAATGCTTAATCATCAAAAGTAATGGTTATAATGTTAAATCATAGCTAATAGAATAATTATTTTTCGCAACGATTAAAACTATTGTAATAGATCACCTATTGCAACACTTTGATAACTGTTGCCAAAAAGTTCATTACTATATGGGTAATTTCCAATAATGTGCTGTTGGGGTCTTAGATTATATGTCTTACATAGAGGTCCCGATGGAGATCTTGGATAGACAAGTTCATAGGTTATGGACAAAAGATGTATCATTGGTAAAGGTCCTTTGGAGGAGCCAAAAAGTGGAAGAAGCCTCTTGAAAGGCGGAAGAGGATATGAAGGCTTAGTATCCATTTCTATTTCATGTGACGGACGAAGAAGCTTGAGGTATGAATTTCATTCTTCCTTGTTATTATCCGAGTTTATCTATTGATTTTGGCATAACCTGGCTATTCTCATGCGAGACGTATCCTAACTCATCATTCAGGGATGAATGATCCTATGGGAGGGGGGTAATGTACCACCCTTAAAATTTTAGGCATTTTAATGTTTGGCCTTCCCGTAGTTTAAATATTGATTTATGACTTAAATTATGTTTGAGATGCGATAACGCTCAACTTACACGTCAATTTAGTGCAAGGCGATCGTCGTCAATATATTTACCCAACTTTGGAGTCGGGGTCGAATCCACGAGGAACAATGTGAGTGGCGATTAAACTAATTTGAAACTATAGTTATAAGTTGAATTCAGACAAATGATACGAAAAGATAAAATGGGGGTTTTTGATGATCAAACAAATGTCAAAGTTTTAAGTTGCTTCAGAGCTCAAAACTAAAATTTAAATAGTTCAAATCAGTGATAGAGAGGAACTAGGGTTGTGATCGCTATGATTATTAATCCCCATTAAATAATAATTGTAGTATTGGATTCTCATGACTTGTGAGAAACACCAAACTATCAATTTCGACAGTCCATTTAAGTATTTCTCAACCTGCCTAGATGTTGAACTCTCTAATTCTCTCGAACTTAGGAAATCATTCTATTCATACTGATTTTATCTCAAGTTGATCAATCTTGTTACAGCATCAATCATTAGATGGGAGCTTAACCTTCCCAAATCCTTGTTGATAATTCGCTACCTTTAGTTTATATCTCAGTTCAAGCAAATCAACATAAGGCGGGATTTATTGTTTGCAACTAAAATAAAACAATCATAACAAAGGAATTATCAAGATGTCCCCACAATCACTCAAACCCTAACCAACTATTAAATCTATGGGGGAATAATCATAGATCCCACAACCCTAGTGTGGGTTTTAGTTCCACATGAGAAAGAAAGAGATAGCAACAATTGTAATCATCATTCAAAGTAATTAAACTTACAAACGATGAAGTCTAAAGTTGATTCTCTTCTAAGTTCAAGAGAAAATTCCCACAACCAAATCAAAGAGTTAAAAATTGAATTATAAGTTTTGAGCCCCAAAAAGATGTGTCTTTTCCCTTGGAATAAGTTCAAGATGTTCCGCATCTTTTTTCTTTTTTGATTAGAAAATCCTAACATATGCTTTAAATACTTCATCCTAATTATGAAAACAAAATCACAGAACACAGTATTTTCTCGGAAAGACGACGATGTATGTGACGGCTTATCAGGAGTCTGATGTCTTATCAAGAATGTCGTAAGATGCTCTTCACATTTGAACAAGTTCTGTCTTCAGCTGACGATAAAGCCTGACGGCTTATCAGACATATGACGACTTATCAGAATTGTTGTCGCTTCTTCACTTGAAGTTCTCAAGCACTGCCTAAGCCTGACGGCTTATCACAACTCTGACGGTCTATCGCATGTTGTTGTCACTTCTTCCAGCTGAATCTCATTCTCTGTCTAAGGCTGATGGCAACTCTGATAGCCTATCACAAGGCTGACGACTTATCAGACAAGTCATCAGCTATACTTCCCTCTCTACTTAATTAGAAATCAACTTTTTTACTTCCATTATTGCTGGTTCTCTTGCATCTTGACTTTTACTGCAATATCAAAGAGAAAACAATCAAAAACGATAAAAGTTGCTTGAGATTTTGCAATTATTCTCAATTAAAAGTCTTAAATATGTTAGCACCTGCTCACGCATCAACACTCTCAACTTAAAACAATTGCTTGTCCTCAAGAAGCTAAAACACAACCAAGAGGATACAAGTACATTCGGCAGTCAACCATCTATATTATCTCAAAACATCTTTACCATCTCCAAGGTCAATTAATTTAAAAAAAAAATTGTGCATATTATTGAAGGACGATAATGCGACACACAGGAATCAAGATATGGCATCAATTCAGCAACAACAACCATGCATGTACCAAGATTACACTATCCAAACAAGTTAGCAACTAGCAACGTAACCAGTGTGCCCTTACAATAAAGAGGTCCCTCCTCACTCATATGTGAACTCAAGCATGTCAATGCGAGGGCGGTCAAGAGACACTCACTCTCAGAAAAAAGTTCCAGTAAATGTATGCCAAATACATTAAGCTTGCCCTTATTTTTATTACCAAAGCTTTCAGACAGTTAAGTTAGGATCACTATAGGAATCTTCTTCATCTTGTAATGTAGGCTTGAGGCTGGTATGATACACAAGGATATTCAAAGTAACTAAGCCTGCTTGGCACTATACTATTCTTGGGGTCTCACTTATCAACCTTTACCTTCTTTCTCCCTTTCTTGATTAAAGAACATTCAAGATGGGTGCAGTTTTTATTCATTCATTTTCTTTTTTTCACAACTTTTCTTTTCTTATTCTTTTTCTACCATACCCATCCTTGCATTTTTTTTACCCTTCTTCATACTCACTTTACATCACGCACCCCTATGATAGCAACCCTCAACTTAGGTTATTTGCCTAAGTTAAAGTGCACAATGTCCAAGGAGGACCAGGACCAAAATAGGTTCATTGTGATACAAATGGAAAGGTGATAGGTATAATAAAGAGAATAGGCATTCAGGCTCAAAATCAGGATCAAGGGATATTATTCACACATGGAAGGTCATTTAAGCTAAAAGTGAACTAATATCAACAATGGCCTATGATCCTCTCCTAACCATTATCCTACAATAAAGGCAAGACCAACCGGGCAAGTTCTTGATTTAACATACAACGGAAACTAGGTAATATCTCACACACATGGCACAAAGGTACATCACAAGCTACTACCCATTCGGTTCATGCAATTGTTTAGCAATGGTTATCATGTCACTAGTACTAATGCCATAACAAGAAGCACAGTGGTCACACATAAATGCATATCACACAGTTATAAAATAGACCATTGGAGATGTGTCCAAAAATCAACAAAAACATGTTAACTATCTAAGGTACTTGTATTTCTCAGAGTCAACTACAACATTTTACAACAAATAACAATACGCCTAAACATGCCGGCTCTACTAGGAACAAGACTCCGGAGAAAAGAGGAACGACAACAAAAACCCCAAGAGGACATCAACACCCACAAGTAGCCCACCCTCAACTGAAAATCATGCAATGTCCCCAATGCATCAAACTAAAACAAAAGGGTTAGAAATATACCTATGGCACAATGGGTGCGGAAATCTGATGTCAATCACATGATACGAATACAAGCAACAAAATACCTTGGATGTCTCCCAAGAAGCGCCTGATTTAATGTCGCGGTACGACTAGGTTATCTTGACAACTCAGAATTCATCAAGATACCTTAAAAGTGCTTCATGATTTATCCTTCCACTTAGACGATTTGAATCGTGTGCCCATCTTTCGATCTTTAGATCTTTTAGGTGAGTTAGGCAAATGTGAGAGAATGATAAGGAAAGTTCTATCATGCCACTTCGAAGACTTAAACCGTTTGCCCAATTTTGCACCAAACTTTCGTGAGGGCTCATTTGGCAACGGTGAGAATCTTAAAAGGCTACTAAATAGACATTGATCTTCAAGCTTTTTGGCCTTCAAGATTGGGGTTGTATTATACCCTTTCGGTATGACAAACTCCAAAATGTAGAAATTTTCCTCCTCATTTCCAAAGTTCATCATTTGCTTGGGTTATTTGACTTTCATCACATCCACCAAGAATAATGTTGAAAAGTGATTCGAGTGAGGTCTTCTCCCTAATTTCGGAGTTCATCCTTCTCAACCTCTTCACCCCGAATTGGGCTAGAGTCTTTATAAGAGATTGGCTTGGTTTCTTCTTTTGTCTCTAGCTCCATTTTCTCAATCTTGGCATCATCTTTCATGGTTGGTTCGGTTGGTTTGGGAAATCACCGAGGGTTGTTCATCATCAAGCTCAGCATCAATATAGGGTTCTTGCTCCTTATCTTCACACTCTTCCATTATTTTAAATGATTCCACAGACAAGATATTATCTTAACATAATATAGAAGAATGCTTTGAATGATTGACCTTTATATCTATCTTCTTATGAATGATTGGCTTCATGTATTGATGCATATCACATATGATATCATACGTTTCTTTCTGGAGATCTAACATTTGTTGAAACATAGCTTCAATGCCACTCTTTTCGGTGCTTCGTTCTTCCTTTTCATAATCATAAGACCTATCAAACTCATAAGATGAACTAGAATTTAGGTTAGCGCAATAGGGGGAAGGGTCATTTGGGCAATAACTCCAATGTCCATGTTGACCACCACATAAAGAACAATCATACTCCCGGTAGGATGAAGATGGTACACACATATCTCTCTGGGGAGCATATCTACAATCTTCCCAAATGAGAGGTCTATCACAATATGGACATACATCATCAAGATAAGATTTCCAACCGCCAAGATCATGTTCATTCCACGATGCCATAGTAATAAGTAAACTAAAACAAAAATCTACCTAACACAAGAAATAAAGGAAAACTAAAAACAAATGTTTACAAGTTTGAATTCAATCAAGTAGTCAAAAATTCCAAACCAACTCAATACGCAAAATTGCTCCCCATCAATGGCTTCCTTTGTTATAACACTCAACTTACATGTAAATTTAGTGCAAGATAGTCATCGTCAATATATTTACCCAACTTTGGAGTCGGGGTAGAATCCACAAGGAACAATGTGAGTGGAGATTAAACTAATTTGAAACTATAGCTATAAGTAGAATTTAGACAAATGACACGAAAAGATAAAATGGGGGGGGTTTTGATGATCAAACAAATGTTAAAGTTTTAAGTTGCTTCAGAGCTCAAAACTAAAATTTCAACAGTTCAAATCAGTGATAGAGAGGAACTAGGGTTGTGCTCGCTAGGATTATTAATCCCCATTAAATAACAACTGTAGTATTGGGTTCTCATGACTTGTGAGAAACTCCAAATTATCAGTTTCGACAATCCATCTAAGTGTTTCTCAACCTGCCTAGATGTTGAACTCCTAAATTCTCTCGAACTTAGGAAATCATTCTATTCATACTGATTTTATCTCAAGTTGATCAATCTTGTTACAACATTAATCATTAGATGGGAGCTTAACCTTCCTAAATCCTTGTTGGTAATTTGCTACCTTTAGTTTATTTCTCAGTTTGAGCAAGTCAATATAAGGAGGGTTTTATTGTTTGCAACCAATAAATAACAATCATAACAAAGGAATTATCAAGATGTCCCCACAATCACTCAAACCCTAACCAACTGTTAAATCTATGAGGGAATAATTGTACATCCCACAACCCTAGTTATGGGTTTTAGTTCCACATGAGAAAGAAAGCGATAGCAACAATTGTAATCATCATTCAAAGTAATTAAACTTACAAAAGATGAAATCTAAAGTTGATTCTCTTCTAAGTTCAAGAGAAAATTCCCACAACCAAATCAAAGATTTGAAAATTGAATTCTAAGTTTTGAGCCACAAAAAGATGTGTCTTTGCCCTTGGAATAAGTTCAAGATGTTCCGCCCGTTTTTTCCCTTTTTGATTAGAAAACCCTAATATATGCTTTAAATACTTCATCCTAATTATGGAAACAAAATCACAGATCACAGTATTTTCTCAGAAAGACGATGATGTGTGTAAAGGCTTATCAGGAGTCTGATACCTTATCAAGAATGTCGTCAGCTCCTCTTCATATTTAAACAAGTTCTGTCATCAGTTGGCGATGATGCTTGACGGCTTATCAGACATGTGACGACTTATCAGAATAGTTATCGCTTCTTCACTTCAAGTTCTCAAGCACTGCCTAAGCCCGACGATGAGCCTGATGACCTATCACAACTTTGATGGCCTATCACAAGTTGTCGTCACTTCTTCTAGCTTAACTTATTCTCTGTCTAAGGCTAACGAAAACTCTGATAGCTGATCCCAATGCTGACGATTTATCAGATAAGTCATCTGCTATACTTCCCTCTCTACTTGCTTAGAAATCAACTCTTTTACTTCCATTATTGCTGGTTCTCTTGCATCTTGACTTTTACTGCAATATCAAAGAGAAAACAATCAAAACCGACAAAAATTGCTTAATACTTTGGAATTATTCTCAATTAAAATCCTCAAATGTGTTAGCATTTGCTCACACATCAACACCCTCAACTTAAAATAATTGCTTGTCCTCAAGCAACTGAAACACAACCAAGAGGATACAAAGTACATTCGGCAGTCAACCATCCATTTTATCTCAAAACATCAACACCTTCTCCAAGGTCAATTAATTTAAAAAAAAACAACTGTGCATATTATTGAAGGACAAAAATGCGACACGCAGAATCAAGCTATGGCATCAATTCAGCAACAATAACCGTGCATGTACCAAGATTACACTATCCAAACAAGTTAGCAACAAATAATGTAACCAGTGTGCCTTTACAAGAAAGAGGTCCCTCCTTACTCATATGTGAACTCAAGCATGTCAATGCAGGGACGGTCAACAGACACTTACTCTCAGAAAGAAGGTCTAGTCAATATTTGCCAAATACCATAAGCTTGCCCTTATTTTATTACCAAAGCTTTCAGACAGTTAAGTTAGGATCAGTATAGGACTTTTCTTCAGCTTGTAATATAGGCTTGGGGTTGGTATAATACACAAGGATATTTAAAGTAACTAAGCCTCCTTTGCACTACACTATTTTTGGGGTCTCACTTATCAACCATTACCTTATTTCTCCATTTCTTTATTAAAGCACATTCAAGCTGGGTTTAGTTTTTATTAATTCATTTTCTCGTTTTCACAACTATTCTTTTCTCATTCTTTTTCTACCACACCTAGCCTTGCATTTTCTTTACCCTTCTTCATACTCACTTTACGTCATGCACCCCTATGATAGCCACCCTCAACTTAGGTTATTTGCCTAAGTCAAAGCGTATAATGTCCAAGGAGAACCAAGGCCAAAATAGGTTCATTATGATACAAATGAGAAGGTGATAGGTATAATAAAAAGAATAGGCATTCAGGTTCAAAATTAGTATCAAGGGATATTATTTACACATGGAAGGTCATTTAGGCTAAAAGTGGACTAATATCAACATCGGCCTATGATCCTCTCCCAACTGCTATCTTACAACTAACGCAAGACCAACCGAGCAAGTTCTGGATTTAACATACAATGGGAACTAGGTAGTATCTCACACACATGGAACAAAGGTGCATCACAAGCTACTACCCATTCAGTTCATGCAATTATTTAGCAATGGTTATCATTTCACTAGTACTAATGTCATAACAAGAAGCATAGTGGTCACATATAAATGCATATCACACAGTTATAAAATAGACCATTGGAAAGGTATTCAAAAATCAACAAAAACATATTAACTGCCTAAGATACTTGTATTTTTCCTAGTCAACTACAACCTTTTACAACAAATTACAATACGCCTAAACATGCCGGCTCTACTATGAACAAGACTTCGGAGAAAAGGGGCACGACAACAAAAATCCCAAGAGGACATCAACACCCACAAGTAGCCCCACCCTCAACTAAAAATCGTACAATGCCCCCGATGCGTTAAACCAAAGAAAGAGAGTTAGAAATATACCTATGGCATTATAGGTGCGAAGATATGATGTCAATCATATAATACGAATACAAGTAACAAAATAACTTGGGTTGCCTCCCAAGCAACGCCTGATTTAATGTCGTGGAACGACTAGGTTATCATGACTACTCAGAATTCATTAAGATACCATAAAAGTACTTCATCCTTTATCCCTCCACTTAGATGATTTGAATCGTCGGCCCATCTTTTGATCTTTAGATCTTTTAGGTGCGTTGGGTAAATGTGAGAGCATGATAAGGAAAGTTCTATCACGCCACTTTGAAGACTTAAACCACTTGGCCACTTTTGCACCAAAATTTCGTGTGGGCTCATTTGGCAATGGTGAGAATCTTAAAAAGCCACTAAATGGAAATCAATATTTAAGCTTCTTGGCCTATAATATTGGGGTTGTATTATACCCTTTCGGTGTGACAAACTTCAAAATATAGGAATTTTCCTCCTCATTTCCATAATTCATCATTTGCTTAGGTGATTCAACTTTCATCACATCCACCAAGCATAATGTTGAAAAGTGATTCGAATGAGGTCTTCTCCCTAATTTCAGAGTTGCATCCTTCTAACCTCTTCACACCAAATTGGGCTAGAGTCTTTATAAGAGATTGGCTTGGTTTTCTCTTTTGCCTCTAGCTCTATTTCCTCAATCTTGGTATCATATCTCATGGTTGGTTCAATTAGTTGGGAAATCACCGAGGGTTGCTCATCATCAAGCTCAACATCAATATAGGGCTCTTGATCCTCATCTTTACACTCTTCCATTATTTTAAATGATTCTATAGACAAGATATTGTCTAAATATAATATAGAAGAATGCTTTTAATGATTAACCTTTACATCTATATCCTCATGAGTGATTGGACATGGATCATCAAGATAAGATTCCCTGATGCCATAGTAATAAGTAAACTAAAAGAAAAATCTACCTAACACAAGAAAAAAAAAACTAAAACAAATGTTTATAAGTTTGAATTCAAGTAAGTAGGATAAAATTCCAAACCAACTCAATACGCCAAATTTCTCCCCAGCAACGGCCCCAATTTTGATAATGCTCAACTTACACGTTAATTTAATGCAAGACGATCATCGTCAATATATTTACCCAACTTTGGAGTCGGGGTCGAATCCACAAAGAACAATGTGAGTGGTGATTAAGCTAATTTTAAACTATAGCTATAAGTTGAATTCAGACAAAGGATACAAAAAGATAAATTGGGGTTTTTTGATGATCAAACAATTGTTAAAGTTTTAACTTGCTTTAAAGCTCAAAACTAAAATTTCAATAGTTCAAATTAGTGATAGAAAGGAACTAGGGTTCTGATCACTATGATTATTAATCCCCATTAAATAATAACTATAGTATTTGGTTCTCATGACTTGTGGGAAACATCAAATTATTAGTTTTGACAGTCCATCTAAGTGTTTCTCAACCTGCCTAGATGTAGAACTTCTTAATTCTCTCAAACCTAGGAAATCATTCTAACATACTGATTTTATCTCAAGTTCATCAATCTTGTTATAGCATTAATCATTAGATGGGAGCTTAACCTTCCCAAATCCTTGTTGATAATTCGCTACCTTTATTTTACTACTCAGTTCGAGCAAATCAACATAAGGTGGGATTTATTATTTGCAACCAATATATAACAATCATAACAAAGGAATTATCAAGACGTACCACAATCAGTCAAACCCTAACCAACTATTAAATCCATGGGGGAATAATCATAGATACCATAACCCTAGTTGTGGGTTTTAGTTCCACATGAGAAAGAAAGAGTTAGCAATAATTATAATCATCATTCAAAGTAATTAAAATTACAAAAGATGAAGTCTAAAGTTGATTCTCTTCTAAATTCAAGAGAAAATTCCCACAACCAAATCAAAGAGTTGAGAATTGAATTCTAAGTTTCGAGCCCCAAAAAAAGGTGTCTTTGCCTTTAGAATAAGTTCAAGATGTTTCGCCTCTTTTTTTCTTTTTTTATTGGAAAACCCTAACATATGCTTTAAATACTTCATCCTAATTATGGAAACAAAATCATAGATCACAGTATTTTCTCGAACAGACAACGACATGTGTGATGGCTTATCAGGAGTCTGATGCCTTATCAAGAATGTCATCAGTTACTCTTCATATTTGAAACAGTCTTGTCTTCAGCTGATGAAGAAGTCTGATGGCTTATCAGACCTGTGATGACTTATCAAAATTGTCGTCACTTGTTCACTTCAAGTTCTCAAGCACTGCCTAAGCCTGACGACGAGCCTGATGGCTTATCATAACTCATATGGCCTATCATAAGTTGTCATCACTTCTTTCTTCTAAATCTCATTCTTTATCTAAGCCTAACGATAACTCTGAAAGCTTATCACAAGGCTGACAAATTATCAGACAAGTCATCATCTATACTTCCCTCTCTACTTGCTCAGAAATCAACTCTTTTACTTCCATTATTGCTGGTTCTCTTGCATCTTGACTTTTACTGCAATATTAAAGAGAAAAAAATCAAAAACGATAAATGTTCCTTAAGACTGTGCAATTATTCTCAATTAAAATCCTTCAATGCGTTAGAATCTACTCACATATCAACATGTGAAAAGGGTAAGTTGAAAGAGTTTTAGAATTTTTGGATTGGGTTTGGGGTAGTTTTGGGTAACGGAGGAAGTAATCCTTTGCTATATTGGCATTCCAAAAAGGTTAGTCTCTATGATAACCTCCATGACATGGAAAATAATCACCGTGATAAGGTCTATAACGCGGGGACTGGACCTTCGCATAAGGTCCGTGTCATGGACCTATAGTAATTTTGGGTGTTCTTGTTCTTTTTAATATGGGATTAGGGGTAAAGGGTTGTATTCACCAATAAATGATTTTTAATCACTATAAGGGTCGATTTCTTTCAGTTTTCAATATACAAAGGTTATTATTCACTCTTAAACATCCACTCTCAAATTTCCCTTTTTAAGTCAAGACTATGGTTCAAAGAGGCAGTCATCTAGGGTCCAAAGGGTGTCAATTTCTTATTTCTTGGTGACTAAGGTATGTATCTCTTTCCCTATACACTTATTTTATTAATGGTATGAAATTGGTTATTAATCATGGTTTTGACAATGGGTTTTGTGCTATGGGTTGTGAGTTATGAATGTGATTGGTTTAAATATTTTTTCCATGGTTTATTATGCAATAATTATGCTGTATTTATGATTTTAAACATTGTGGAATGCATGGAAATGATAATTAAACTAAGGGGTCAAGTTTAATCCCTAATTTAATGATTTTACATTGATATATGGTGTTTGAAATTATGTGCACTCAACCTGTTTGTAAAATTGACTATGAATATGATTTTGTCTCATAGTTTAACTATACTTGGAACCCTCGAATTTCATAAATGGTTAACCAAACATGAATTGGTTTTGTTTGGTTTTCAAATGGATTTGGAAAGTCCTTTGAGTCCATAATTTTGGTTTAGTTGGAAACTTTAGGGTAAAATTTTATCAAATTGTTCATCTGGCAAAAATGGAATTGACTTGCACGTACTAATTTTGTATGATAATACCAATGGTAAATGCCTAATTTAAAAAAATCCTTGGGAAATGATTGGGAATGTGTTAACAGTTTTAATATAGGCTTAAAGGTGGGTTACATAGCGAAGCCATAAAAGGTGGAGGTCCTGAGGGAACCAATACTGGAAACTCATGTTTACCGACGTGACGTTGGTCATGTTGACTGTGTGCAAGAGAGACACTTTATATTTTAGGGATGGAATTAACCTTCTCGAATTTTCTCTGGTACATGCGGCTAACAACCACTAAGGTTGTTTCAGGAGGGGAAATAAACCATATAGCTCATGGGTACCTTTAGAACGGCAGAGCTACACATTCTAGGTTAAGGTTTTACTCTCATTCTAAGCCTAGTTCCCTTTTACTAGACATATGATACATATCTATATCTATATATATATATGTGTGTGTGTGTGCGTGTGTGCATATATTGCATATGATTTTGTGCATTAGGTTTTACTAGTTTCCATATTATGGATTATGGTATTACTTTACTCCTTTATCCCTGAGTTACATGCTAGCACTCCAAATATTAACCATATTTAGATGTTATATCCCCATATGATGTAGGTTCTGAAGGCAAGTCTACCTTTTTTTCATAGTGATCAGGTGTCCATAGTTAGGTTGAGTATTGACTTGAAATGGTAAGATTTCTTCCTTCGGAAGACTTCATTTTATGTTTTGGTTTCCCTTGTCTTAGACTTTATTTTAGATTTGTTTTGTCTATGGTCGAGGACACGTCCCAATATTTTACTGGTATTCAATTTTTTTAAAGGCATTATTGGACTACTACGGACATGGGTATTATGGTTGATGTTCGGTATTAGTTTTTGTATTGTGGATGTTTATTTGGATATTAATATCATATACATTTTTGGGTTTATCTTTCCTATCTTATTTTATGTATATTGGTTACATAGGAATAGGCTAAAGGGGTGGTCTCTGGTCCTCTTTGGACTTGAGATACTCATAATGGCCAGGCCTTGGTTTGAGTCATCATATTTAGATATGGTTTAAGGGATCGATTCTTTGGATTGGAGTAGGGATCTATAACTGTAGTGAAGTATGAGGCTTATTTTCATGAGTTGACTATACATTCTACTTCTATTCTAGGTACTGACTATGAAAGAGGTTGTAGCTTTATTCGAGTATTGACACTTCCCCTTTGTATGTCTACTAAAAGTTTGGTTGTTATGGATAGGTCTTTTTTTGAGGTTTTTAATCACGCTCAAGTGATGCAGGAGATGCATCATGAGGCTCGTGGGGCTAGCGATAAGTAACCTAGGCATAAGGGTAGTTTTAGTGGAAGATGTAATAGTTTTCAATTTAGAGGTATCGATTTTCATGGTAGATATCCTCTGCGTCCATCCTATCAATGTCAGAGTCAGCCTAATCGACCTGTTTAGGCAGCGCTACAGATTACTGATAGAGGTCAGTCTAGTCCTTGTGATCGCCCTAGTCACGGTGATGGTCAGTCTTTGAGAGGTTCATCTTCTGGTCATCTAGAAGTGGTGGTCATTCTGGGTCAGTTTAATCTACTGGTTCTGGATCAGCTCGTGGTATATTTTATAGTTGTAGAGCTTATGATCTCTATCCACGAGAGAGCCCTAGTCAAATTATTACTTTAGCTCAGGGTGTTCCACTTATTAGAGAAATTCATCCCTCAACTAGAGTTGGTTCCATGGTCAAAAGGGTAGTTTCCAGGGTACTGAGGAGGTTCTCAGGCAAGCAGGATAACAAGTCGGTCAGGAGCCCAGCCAGGTGGCAGGAATGATCAGTTATATACTATACCTGCTAGACCTGAGACTGAGTCTTCGGATGCTATTATTACAGGCATAATTTTTATGTGCCACAAGTCTGCCCTTGCTTTTTTTATCTAGGATCTACTTATTCGTATGTATCTATTTATTATGCTCCATGGTTATAGTTATCTTGGGATTTATTTAATGTTCCTTTATGTGTATCTACACTCGTAGGTGATTCTTTAGTAGTGGATTAGGTGTTTAGATTCTTGTATAGTGACTATTAGAGATATTAATTCTCATATTGATCTTATTATTATGGATATGGTGGGTTTTGATATGATTCTGGGCACGACTGGTTGTCCCACTACCATGCGTTTATGGACTGCTTTACCAAGACCGTTACCTTAGCCATACCGGTATACCCCCTTTCATGTGGCAGGGAGTGGTTAGCCACAAGTTGATAGGGATTATTTGTTATGGTCATTATAAAAGGCTTATTTTGAGGGGTTGCGAGTCTTATTACTCTCATATTTATGATACTAGTGTGGAGAGTCCGTCACTTGAATCTATTCTTGTAGTTTGTGAGTTTCCTGTTATGTTCCATACCAACCTACCTAGTATTCCCCTAACATATGATATTGAGTTTTCTATTGATCTCAAGCCTGGTACCCAACTTATTTTTATGGCACCTTATAGTATGGCTCCTGCGAAGCTTAAGGAGCTCAATTCTTAGCTTTAGGATCTTCTTGGAAAGGGTTTTATTATATCAAGTATGTCATCTTGGGGAGATCCTGTGTTGTTTTTGATAAATAAAGATGGATCCATATGTATGTGTATTGATTAATGGTAGCGTAATAAGATGACGGTGAAGAACCTCTATATTATGCCTCGCATTGATGATTTGTTTGACCAGCTTCAGGGAGCAACAATATTTTCTAAGATTTATTTGATATATGGTTACCATCAGTTAATGATTCTGGCTGAGGATATACCGAAGACAACCTTTAAGACCCATTATAGTCATTATGAGTTTTGGGTGATGTCATTGGGTTGACTAATGCCTAGCCGCATTTATGAATTTTATGAATCGAGTATTCAGACCTTAATTGGACTCCATTGTGATTGTGTTCATCGATGATATCCTTATGTATTTGAGGAGTAGAGAGGAGAACATGTAATATTTGAGGATTGTGCTCCAGAATTTAAGAGATCATGTGTTTTTTGCCAAATTCTCAAAGTGTGAGTTTTTGCATGATTTAGTGAAATTCCTTGGACATATGGTGCCTAAGGATGGGATCATAGTAGACCAAGCAAAGATTGAGGCAATTCGTGAGTGGGCTAGACCAACATCTCCAACTGAGGTTCATATTTTTATAGGTTTGACCTATTATTATAGATGATTTATCGAGGGTTTTGCTACTACTTTAGCACCTATGACAATATTGACTTGAAAGGAGGTTCCTTTCCAATGGTCTGAGGAGTGTGAGATGAGCTTTGGAAAGCTCAAGGATTTTTTACTTTAGCTCTTATTTTATCCCTTCTTGTAGAAGGTGAGGAATTCACTGTGTATTGTGATGCCTCTGGTGTTGGACTAGATTGTATTTTGATATAGCAGGGTCGTGTTATGCTTATGCTTCGAGAAAGCTTAAGGTTCATGAGCACAACTATCCCACTCATGATTTGGAGTTGGCAACGGTAGTTTTCGTGTGTAAGATTTGGAGGCATTATCTCTCTGTTGTGTATTGTAAAATTTTCATCAATCATCGCAGTCTTTAGCATCTTATTACCTTGAGAGAGCTTAATGCTAGGTAGCGTAGATGGTTGGAGTTTCTTAAGTATTATGATATCTCTATCTTGTATCATCTGGGTAAGGCAAATGTGATAGCAGATGCTTTAAGTCAGAAGGCATGAGTATGGGTAGTTTGCCTTGTATTTTAGTTTCTCAGAGACCATTGGCATGGAACATTCAGACCTTCACCAAATTGATGGTTTGCCTTGATATTTCAGACCCTAGGAGGATTTAATGTTGGGTGTATTTATGCACTTTAGTATTGTTATCCTAGATTATTTAGCCTTGTTTTGAGGATGATTCATGTGTTGTATGTGTTAATAATGATGTAAATAAGCATCTAAGTGTTCAAGTATGTGCTTACAATTTTTAAAGATGTTTTCACATGAGTTTGGGTTCAACTTGGTCATTTAGAGTCTAGACAAGAAAACTAGTAGTCTTGGTTAAGTTTCTAGTTCATCATCTTGAATGATGTGATCTTCTGAGCTTTAATTTGGGGATTTTAAGGTTATAGATGCTTGGTGAGTTGATTATGATGAATTATGAAGGACATAAAAGCTTCAAATTAAGTCGAAACATAACAAAAAGGCTTGGAATGGATCAATGCAAGAACAAGATATAATTGAAAATAATAGAGGACCTGGGAGTCAAGAGCGCATTACGGTGAAGGATAAAAAGGCAATTGCTAATTTCCAGAAGCTCAATGCAATAGAACCACATCATGGTGAGAGGTGAATCTTGAAATGGCACATTCTAGTAGCTTGCTGCGATAAGGGTGTATCGTGGTCTAATAGTGATGAGGTCAACGGTACAATATGATGAAGTACAAAAGCGGGTAAATTTTTACCCAGCTATAAAAGGAACACGTGGAATCAATTAAGAACACTTTTGACGTCTTGGGACTAGAGAGGAGGTGGCTGCACACAAAAATTAGGTTTTATTATTCTTTTTTTTTAGCTTTTTAATCGATTAGATCATGAATTCAAATACATGGATGGTGATTATGTTAATTAGTGGTTGAACGCTCCCCTTCTGGGGTTAAGGCCAAGAACATGTTTGTTATTTTTATGAATTGAATTTGTTTTGATTTCTTATCGCATTTGATGTTTTGTTCTTCCTTCTTTTAACTATTTTAAGTATTATGCAGCCTTAGAATATATATATTGTTTTCCTTTATATATTGGGAAAAGGAATAGGAAAATAAAACATAGGGATGAACAAAGTAGGGTTCTTATTCTTTTATAAAATAAGGAATTTGAATTAGCGTCTTGGACAAAGATGTACTTAGAAGCCTTACTTGATTCATATGTTGGATGATAACATTAAGCACTTAATTGGTTTATTACATCCCCACTCAATGATGTAGTTGTAATGCTCAAATTAAGTAGACGATTAGAGGTCAAGAAACCATGATCATGCGATAAACCCTGCGAGTCAAAAACCAAGATAAGTTATCTAACGAATGAAGTTCAATAGCATAGTATGACTATTCAAAGTGTCTTAACCCTAGGCTTTCCTCCATTGATTGTCTCAAGACTTTACTTTACGTACTGTTTACTTTATTTTAGTTTATAAAATTCAAACTCCCAGTTGGTTACTATTGCATCAATTTAATCTGAAA
This sequence comes from Capsicum baccatum var. pendulum, assembly GCA_030864225.1. Taxonomy (NCBI): domain Eukaryota; kingdom Viridiplantae; phylum Streptophyta; class Magnoliopsida; order Solanales; family Solanaceae; genus Capsicum; species Capsicum baccatum. The sequence goes on from CM061560.1 coordinate 117,085,003, forward strand.
TATTGGACTAAAAGTTTATAGTTGCTTAACACTACTCCCTGTGGGATCGATATTCGACTTTCTTTAAGGCCACTATATTACTTGGTAGACCACGTACACTTGTGTGTGCAATTGGGCACTGTCAGGATTGGTGCTAGTGTTGAGGTGGGGTCTTTGCTTTTTGAGCATATTTGAGATCATCAACTTGAGGATAATAAGCTTCTCTTGCTTTATGATTAGGTGTTGAGATGTGAGTTCAAGAGGATCACCCTAGATTCTTAGGGTGTTTTAAGATTTGATAGTCATGAGTAGAGTCACTTTCATGGGTGAGTGGAGTGCCACACTTATAAGATCAAGACTACAAGGACTTTAGAGTCACTTTCATGCTCGCATTTCAGGTCGTGCCTCTTGAAAGATCTGATGAACGTAGGAACAACTCTTGGAACCTCTATTTTGTCCAAGGATGATGTGACTGGAATTCGCCCTATCTATGGAGTAGAGACCCAGTCTAGGGTCCTTTCTTCTAATTGTACTGCCCCACGTAGAGTTGTATAGGTCCCCATTAATCCTCTTTGGTCTTCCCGGGATGGTGATACTTATAATCAGCCATCTCAGGGGGATATCTTTACTGTGGAGTCTCGTTGGTCTATTCATTTGCTTACTTAGTTGGTGACATCTCAGTCTTGTCAGTTGGATCGTGTTGGTTCTATTGCTCCCTTATTCGAGGTCACTAGGGTTGGCCAGTTCATAAGGTTGAATCCTCCAACCTTTATAGCTTCTAAGGTTGAGGTGGATCCTCAAGGTTTTATGGATAAAATAGAGAATATTTTTAGGGTGGTCCATGCCACTAATTCTGCAGGTGTGGAGTTTGTTGCATACCAGTTAAAGGATGTATCTTGTTAGTAGAGTAGGGAGTGAGAGCATTTGAGAGGCGATGATGTGGAGCCAGCCTTATGGTATGAGTTTTTGGGTTCATTTCTTGATCATTTCTTTCTTCGGGAGTTGAAGGAAGCTAAGGCTGAGGAGTTTGTGAATCTGAAGCAGGGCAAAATGAGTGTGAAAAAGTATGCCTTGAAATTTTGGCAGTTATCTCGTATGCTCCAATATTGGTGTCTAGCCAGAGATCTTGAATGGGAAAATTCTCTCACGGGTTTTCGTGTGAGTTGGTGTTAGAGTGTAAAGCTTCAGTGTTGAACAATGATACATCTCCAAACTTATGGTTAATATGCATCAAGTGGAAGATGAAAAAAAAAAGGCAGGTAGAGATGGGAGAGAGGTAGAATATGACGTTCAGGTATTTAGAGTGGGGTATAGGACAAAAAATAGTGGGAGATATGGTAGAAAATGGACAAAGAAGAAGACTTATGGAAATTTCGATTCATATTCTTCAGCTAGTGCTCCCTACTCTAAGACATCTGGTGATCGGCATTTTTAGACTAGTAGTGGTCTTAAGGCATAAGGTGCCCAGTCTCGGGCTAGTGGAGCTCAGTCAACCCCACCATATCCTCCTTATAGATTTTTCTGTCAGCTTCATCGTGGTTATTTTAATAAGGGAAGGAACTTATGCTTCAATTATGGCTAGCCTAGACATATGCAAAGGAATTGTCCCACATATAAGGAAGACATAGGGCTAAAGAAGTTCTAATCGCCACTTCTTCAGCTTTGGTGCTAAAGGGAGATAGTTTTGGTACCGACACTAGCAGAAATAATCTCTATTTTCTCGCTATCCTTCAGGAATTCAAGGCATTTTCTGATGTTATTAGCGGTATGTTACTCTTTTTCTATCGAGATGTGTATTTTTTGCTTAATCTGAGATTTACCCTTTCTTATGTAACCCCTTATACGCTTGTGCATTTAATTTTGACCTCAAAAGTATTTCTAACGCCTTTTTTGTGTCTACCCCAGTGATTGATTCTATAGTTGTGTTGTGTCTATCTTTCATAGGGAGATATTGGTGGATTTGGTAGAGTTTGATATGATAGATTTCAATGTAATCTTAGGAATAGATTGGCTTTATTCGTTCTATGATTCTCTTGATCGTAGGATCTGAAAGGTCATTTTCTAATTTCCTAATAAATCGGTAATTGAATGGAAGGAAAGTTCCTTAGTGCCTAAAGGGAGGTTTATCTCTTTTCTTAGAGCCCAAAAGTTGATGTCTAAGGGGTTTCTGTATCACCTGGTTTGGGTTGAGGATTATAGCTCTTTGGGACCTTGTTTCCAATCTGTCCCTGTTGTTAATGAGTTTTCTGAAGTATTTATCAAGGATCTTCTTGAGAATCCTCCTGGTAGGGGAATAGACTTTAGGATTAATCTTTCACTAGATACCCATCGTAACTCTATTGCTCTGTATAAATGTCTTTTACTAAATTTAAATACCTAAAGGAGCAGTTGAAGGATCTTCTTGATAAGGGCTTCATTTGTCCTAGTATTTCTTTGTGGGGTGCTCTCGTGCTTTTTGTAGTAAAGAAAGATGGGTCTCTTCGAATGTGTATAGATTATTGGTAGTTGAATAATGTTATAGTGAAGAATATATACCATATTCCTAGGACTGATGATATTTTCAACCATCTTTAGGTTGCTAAATGCTTTTCTAAGATTAACCCTCGTTTGGGTTATCATCAGTTGAAGATTCGGGAAATTGATATTCCCAAAACTATTTTTCAAACCCGATATTGCCAATATAAGTTTCTTATAATGTTATTTAGGTTGAATAATGCTCCATATGCTTTTATGGATTTATAAATGGGTATTTAGACAATTTTTGGATTTATTTGTGAGAGTGTTTATTGATGATATGTTGGTGTATTCTTAGAGTAAGGAGGATCATGCCTGTTACCTTCAAATTGTGTTATAGACTCTTAGGGATAAAAGGTTGTATGCTGAATTTTTTGAGTGTGAGTTTTGGTTGAATGTTGTGACTTTCTTAGGCATGTTGTTTCTAGTAAAGTGATCAAGGTGGATCCACAGAAAGTGGAGGGAATTAAGAAATGGCCTAGACCTACAACTCCAAGCGACACTCTGTCAAAACCCAAACTAGGTCCTGGCCGTGACGGGTATCTCAAGTCCCACATGGACTAGAGATCAACCTCTTAACCTAACCAAACCAACACTATATCCCCAAATGTCAGATGAATTCCTAACATATTACAAGATAGGGCATAATAAAACTAATGATAATTCATGATATATCTATACCAACCACCGATAACCGGACAACCGTCCGTCAGCAGACAATCAACCAAACCACCCAAGTCCATAATAATCCAACAAAGCCTCTACAAGTTGAATGTTAATAAAACATTGGGACATGCCCCCGATAATAACCCAAACCAATATCCGAAGGATAGTCAAAGCATAAAAAGGAAACCACAATATGAATTGGGGTCTTCCGAAGTATGAAAGCTAACCACTTTAATATGACTCGCTAGCTGATACTGAATCCAAGTCACTGAGTGGGAGATGTGGAAGTATAGCTAGTTCCTGCATCATGTGGGTATACAACATTTGATGATTGTTTGCGGTCGGAAAGCTAGCATGTAACTCATGGATAGAGGAATAAAATAATGCCACAATAATTGTTCAATACCAATACAACATTCAATGCATAATATCATATGAAGTACATATGCATATATAATAACACATGCTTTGGTAGAAAGCAAGACTTATCATGAACTTCAAAAACCTTAACCTAGCTTATGTAGCATAACCGTCAAATAGAAAGGCACTCACGGGCTATATGGGCCCAGCTCTCCCCTAGCTGGAAGGGCCCTAGTACGTGTATTCGTACGAACTAGAGAATATCCATATCCATATATGACTTTTTATGAGATACTCGAACTTCCCAACATAGTCAAGGTGACTTAAGAACCAGTGTATACAATATGGGGGACTCAAACCTTCCACTTATATAACCATTATGGAGGACTCGAACCTCCCGGTCATTTAGACACTCATGCTGGTTAGCACCATTTCCAATGGTAGTCCTTTGGACCTCTACTTTCACGGCCCGGCTACACACCCGCTCTTAAGCCTAAATTATAACATTTAACATAAATCAATGTTTATTAACCCATTATACCTATAGGCACCCCATTTGTATCATCATACCAACCCCACTTGCAAGCGTACATTATGCCATAACAACAATTTCATCATTTAGGACTTTAACCAATTGTCCAAACATGAACATCTAGTTAATTTTACATTTGGGACTTGAATCCATTTAGCCAACCAAACCCTAAGGTTACAATTTAAATCCATCTATGGCCATCAAGGCCTTTACAAAGTCCTTTATCGGTCATTATCCTGGCTATGCCAAAGCCTTAGTTCAAAAACACAATTCAACTTGTGACGATGCTATTCTTATTAATAATTTTACAAACAGGTTGAGGGCATCCCATTATCAAAGCCAAAATCATCAAATTTAGGGTTCAACCATGACCTCTTAATTAAATCACCATTCCCATGCACCCACATACGTAAGACCATCATTAAAACATGTACAATTACAATTTAAACCATAGAAAATAATATTCAATGATATGCATTCAAACCCCTCAACCTTGGTTTCAAAACTACAATTAATTATTCATGAACAATCTTTAAACATATGTTTTTTGTAAACTAATAATGAGAGAAGATTAACATACCTGAATTATGAAGATTCACAGAGAGAAATTGACTCTTGAACCCTTATATGGCTACTTTGGAAAAACCTTAGACAATTTTGCTTGATAGAATTTTGAGAGAGCAAAGAGGATGTTTTGATCTGGTAAAGTATAGACTAAATACATCAAAAGGTTGTAGGGACGTAGGGCATTAAGGGTTTTAAGTGGGAAATATTCAAAGTACCCCCAACTAAAAACTGTAAAAAGGTCATCCTTGGTTAGGAGTCGACCCATCAACTCGTCACTACATCATACTACTCACAGCCATGAGTCGTATCCAAAATAGTAAGTTGGACTCCTATTCACTGCCTGCCTTACAACTCCATGATGTTATACATAACCTAACCATATGACTCGTATGATCTAGTCGTATCCAAGATAAACCCAAAAAAATTAGACATCATACAACATACGAATCAACCCTACCACTCATAATATAGTCTTACAATTCGTAGTGATTCACTCATGCTCAGAGCAGAACATAAAAAATTACACAATAGTTTGGGTATGACTTGGTTCCCTAGACCCGTAACCATACCATACAACTCGTATGATGAATCATCTATAGGGCAATAAGCTCAAAGCTCAAGGAATTTTCAAGGGACAAAATCTAGGGCATTTTACATTCAAAGCTTCTTGGGCATGGCTGGGTATTATAGGTTATTTTTAGAGAGTTTCTCTTATATTGCTATTATGCTAATGAAATTGACTCAGAAGAAAGTTAAGTTCTTATGGTCCAACGCTTGTAAGGATAACTTGTAGAAGTTGAAGGATAAGTTGACTTCTGCTTCGGGTTTGATCCTACCCAAAATTACTGAGGGTTTTATTGTGTATTGTGATGTATCTCATGTAAGACTAGGTTGTGTTTAGATGCAGCATAGTAAGGTTGTGGCCTATGCTTCCAAGCAGCTTAAGGTTCATGAAAGAAATTATTTGACTCACTATTTAGAGATGGCGGCTAGGGTTTTTACCTTGAAGATTTTGCGTCATTATTTGTATAGGGTGCATGTGGATATCTTTTTGGATTATCAAAGTTTGCAGTACGTGTTTACTCAGAAGGAGTTGAATCTTAGGTAGAGGCGATGGCTTGAATTACTTAAGGATTATGATATGATCTCCACTACCATCTAGGTAAAGCTAATGTGGTTGACGATGCTCTTAGTAGGTTGTCCATGGGGAGTTTATCTTATGAGTATGAGGAGAAGAGAGGATTGGCTAAGGATATTCACTGGTTAGCTAACTTGGGAGTTTATCTTTTGGATTCCGAGGATGGAGGGTTAATTATTCAAGAGGTGTTTAAATCATATCTTGGTGCTGACATAAAGGATAAGAAAGCTTTTGATCCCATGCTTATGAAGATTAAGAATAATGTGGGACATCAAAGTTTATGGCTTTTTAGATTGGGGAAGATGTTGTTTTGAGGTACCAATGTAGGTTGTGCATTCCTGATGTTGATAGGATGCAAGAAAGGATCTTGACTGAGGCTCATAAGTCTAGGTATACTTTTCATCTGAGTTCAACTAAGATGTACCATGACTTGAAGGAAATCTATTGGTGGGAGAAATCACAATAGATGGAAATTCACCATGACTTCACTGTACATGGAGATTCATGGGAGAAATCACAATTTAAAATCAATTAACTTGCAAAGATCACAATTTTATAATTTAAATAGGATACTTAGACTCCATGGATGAAAGGAATCCATGGATGAACATTTAACATACCTGGGATAGTGAATTTCTTGAAGTTCATGGAGAAATTCTTAAGGTTGACCTTGATTCTTGCGAGTTAGGGTTTTTGTTATTGAAGAGGGTTGATTTTAATTTTAGAGAATAATGCAAAAGTGAGCAAATAATTCTCTCTTAGGGTTAATTCCCATGTTTAGGCATATTTGAGGTCATGGTAAAAGACCAAACGACCCCTAGAATCTAAAATCTCAAAACTGGAAAAAAATTTGATTTTTACCCTTGGTGCAATATGCCACTATCACGCCAAGCAACTGAAATTGAACCATTGGGAAACTGGTCGATGGCGTGACACATGGAAATCACGGTTCTTCACTGATTGGACCTGGAAGTTCTCCGCGATGCGGTGAAATCGCGGAGAGACACTAAAAACTGTGAAATGCTAATTTGGCCTTTTAGGCGATGCTCCAAGATCGTGCACCTTCACTGGAAAATGACAATGGCTATTTACACTGTCTCTACGACGCGTTGGTGACTAAAATAACTGTGTTTAATGACTAAAACTTAAAATCGCCATAACTTCTTACCCGGTTATCGAATTTGGGCGTATTTTATATTGTTGGAAAGATTATTCAATTTCCTATGCGATGGCAAGCTCTAAACTAAAAAATAATGAGTTTTCCAAAAATTTTATATATAAATGCTCATGTATTGAGACTTAAATTACGCTAAGAAAATTTAGGGTATTACAGAACAAAATCCTAAATAGTGACATAACTTTAAATCAAGTCTTTTAGGTGATTTAGAATCTTGGCTAACACATATTTTAGTTATTCTCCTTCAATTTGGGGTAAGATTTCACACTTTTCATGATAGAATTTCCCATTTCATGTACAAAAAATTCTAAACATTGGAGGCTTAATTTTAGCCCTAAATTAGCTCAGATATCACTCATTTTTTAGAGTATTGACTCCTTGAAAATGAGAGAAATTTGGGTTGATTTTGAAAATGTGATTTTCCATAAATGGGACCCACATGGAATTTTGGTGTGATTTTTGGACCCAAAGCACAATAGTGCAATGTTGGTATTATTATCATATTGATGAGTAGGATGCTATTTAGATAGCTTGACATCTTGCAGAAACTTCTCAAAAAGAAAAAGTGGTTCTCTAGTGGATCTTGTGAGCTTTCTTCAGCATCCAAGTAGGCTAGGTTTTACCCCCTATTAGATTGAGTTGCTTCATAGTATTTTTATGATATTGTGTTGGATTTGGGATGAGTTTTAGGTATTGATGTGATAAAATATAATACTTTGGTTAGTTGGACCGCATAGGCTATATTGGATACCATTTTGGGCAGAATTAGCCTAGCTAATTAGACCTTATGTGAAGTTGACCTCATAAGCTATTGTTTAGGATGGAAATAACTTAGTTACTTAATCAATTGGGAGATTGACTTTGTCACTTGATCTTCAGATGAAACTTACTCAAGTTGTCCTTACCTTAGCTGGAATTGGCTTTGTTGTTCTCAATTGATAGGAATTGTTATCTTAAGGCTAGTTAGAGCTTGTTTAATATCTAATAGTGGATTTAGATACCTTAGCCCAGTCTAGGGTAGATATTGCTTAATAAAGGAGTTTGGGAGTTTAGAAATGGGCTATTCAACCCACCATAGGCCAAGACTTATAATAGTTATTGAAGACCTTTTACATGCTTCTGTACGTCTAAAAAATATTTATTACAGTGTTATTTAGAAACCTTGATACTTAATGGTTATGATGGGTGACATCAAAAGTAATGCTTAACGATAATTCTATGAATGAATCATTGATTAAGCTTATAATGAGCTATTGAATATGCTATTGATTTGGCTATTGATTGGACTATTGAATATACTATTGAATAGGCCCTTGACTATGATATTGACTAATCCATAAATTGTGCAATTGATTGAGCCAACAAATGAGATACTAACTATGCTAGTAATCATGCTTATTGATATATTAGCATTTATGATATTATTCATGTTCGATGTCATGCCTGATGACTATATTGGCGATTAAGTTACTGATTATGCTATGAATAAACTATAAATTATGCCATGGATTAGCTATAGATGAGCTATCAATTATATAAATGATAAACTATCTATTATGCTAATGATAAGCTATTAATTAGGCTATTGATAAGTTATTCTCGATGATTTGATAATATATATGGATTATGTTAGTAATCATATTTATTGACTGTATTGGTGAAAATGTTATAGATTATGCTAAGGAGCATGCTTTGTGTTCATATTAGCGATTATGCAATTGATTATGCTAAATATTGTGCTTATTTACTATATTGTCAATTATGCTAGAGTTCACGATATCGATTATGATTATTGATTATATTAAGTATCTATACTGGCGCTTATGCTATTAAATACTCTAATGACGATGATATTAGCCATGATAATAATGATATGATTATCGGTACAAGTAGGGATATTGCTTATGTTATGAACTATATAAATATCAGTACAAGCCCAGACAAGGATGATGTTATTGATTATTTGTACTCGATAGAAGTCCAAAAGATGGCTATGATATTGATGATATAGTGGTGATGATATGGAGGATGAAATCGATGATGATATTTATGAGGATATTGTTGAATTTCCATACCGATTCAAGTCTAGTTACTGTATTATACTATAATGATATACTTATTATGATATAATGACATTGGGAGGTGAGATTGACAATAGTGATTCGAGCTAAGTAGAAAAATGAGGAAATGGTTACAATGTGGTATGATAAGAATGGATTCTAGTGATATAATAATTAGTTGATAAATATTGATTAGTTGATAAATAATGACTAGTTGATAAGTGATGATTAGTTGTTATATGAGGATTAGTTGCTAAGTGATGTTTAGTTGATAAAGGATGATTTATGGATACATGAGGATTATTTTACATGGTTTGTTGATAAGTGTTGATTAATTTATAAACGATGAATATTGACACTCGATGGTTATAGTGTGACATGACTTGTATGAATTCCAATTGTATTATGAGAGTAGATAAATGATGGTGGTGAGTTATTCTATCCTGTTTGTACCTTCTAGGCATATGGGGGCATGTGGTGGGTTGTTTACTTTTCCACACTAATTGGAATATGTGAGCCAATTTTGTAGTTATGATTGTATGTGTTGACGCTTCATGTTTTGATATTATTTTTGGCTTATTTACTTATTTTTGTACAATGGTGTTGGAGTTAGTTTAGGTTTGTCTATACCTTGACTTAGTTATGTTATCTCACATTTATATCATGATTTAGCTCAGTCAGTCGATGATGCCTACTATGTACCTGTAGTTTGAGTACTCAACTACACTTCTATACTTTTTTGGTGTATATCTAAGTACTAGTTGCCATCTTTGATCGACGTTTATGCTATGTTGATTTTTTAGAGATAGGGTGAGCTCTTGGAGTCGGAGTCGCCTATTTCCTTCTATCTTTTATGATTCAGCTTTTTGTTTCGAGACAGATATTATTGACTATGTTAGAACTTAAGTTGTATTCTTATTACATTTTTTTTTACGGGCTCTACCATGTCATGGGTATTGACACCCAATTTTGACCTCCTGATACTATATTTAGGCTGCTATTTTAGCAAAATTATTAATTTCTAAAAGATAGTATTTTTTGCACATTTTTTCTTGCAACAAATAGATTTTTGACGTGTCATATTCATGTTTTAAAATCTACAAATTATGTTATTAATTTTTTATGATATTTTTACAATTTATTAATTCAGATACAACATTTTACATAATTTTATTAATATTTATTAAATATGCACACTTACAATTTACAAATACGTTGCCTATTATTATTATTATTATTATTATCATTATTATTATTATTATTATTATTATTAACTATAATCTTATATGACAATTTTTATATAACCTCGACAACCTATTATTTTTTTCGTTATTATTACATTTAAATAGTAGCCTAATTCAATTAAAATTCCTAATTCATTTAAATGCTAGCCTTTTTCTATCCGATTAATGACAATTCTAGCGACATTTATATATGCCTATCACAATCTTAACCTAATTTTATCCAACTTATTACAATTCTAGCTGTATTTAACCCAATTTTAAAAACAACAATTCTTCTTCTTATTCTTTTATTCTCAGCCACAAATCAAGATCGATCCAACGGCTGAGATCAAATACACTCTTTCTTTCCTTTTTAATCAAAAATCTAACCCTAATCTCCCTATTTTATCCAAACCAGCCTCTCCATTTTCTCTCTCTATCTCCCTCTACTCAAACCCTACAACAAAATCAACAACACCACCAACAAGCTGTCGTCTCTCTCCGCTCGTCCTCCACCGACGAACAACGCCACCAGCCCACTATTAACGGCGAGGCTAATGACATTATTACTTATCTAAGAGTTCAGCCCTTGGGTCGAATGATGATTAAACAAGTTAGGTTTCTGATCCGAATAAAACCAAAACATTCCTTTGTTTGATTTGGACGATGTCTTTATTTACTTTATATACATATTATTTGGGTAATTAATTTATTATAGAAGCAGTCCCCTTTTGTTGCAAATTATAGCATTTCTTTCTCCTCGGTTATCTTATTTGCATGTTTTATTTATTCACTTAGATAATCAACAATTAGAAATAACAAAATGACATGTGTTTTGTTTATTAATTACTTTCTCACTTATTTAAATATTAAATTAATGATAAAATAAGGGACTTTATTTGATCACGTAGAATCCCCATGGAAAGTATGAATTCGGGTGGGAAAAACCATTGCGGACCTCGAAAGGTCCCTAATACCTTCTTTTTGAGGTAATTCGAACCCTTACCCGAACTCTGGTGAACAAAGAATAAACAACAAAATATGTTCGTAGTAGCCTAGACCGGTGCGCTAACGTACCTTAATATGTTAGGTGGCGACTCATCACACCCTTACAACGCATCTCAAAAAGAGTTTATCATGTTGAATCCCGCCTTTCACAAGGAAAACGGGGCATGAAGGAATGGCGACTCTGCTGGAGATTTAGTAACTAACCATTACAAGTTTGTGTTTTATGTGGGATTTTATTATGTGTCTGAATTTTATTTTTGATTGTGACTTTTCATGATTATCATTTGTTTTGACACCTTGATTTATTTTTCCACTTGTTAACCCTTCTTCTTCCCTTGTATGTGTTTTAATATTTGTTCATGCCTATCCTTTTCCCTCTTCCCCCTCTTATTGGCTACATGTTTTGATATTTATTTGTTTTTATGTTTCTAAGCATATTATTATATTTTGCTATGTGTAACATGTTACTGCTTCTTAAAACTGGCATCCTGCTCATACTTTCCTCCACTTAAAAATATCTTTTGTTATATTTTTACGAACGGTTACGTGAATACACAATCGTTCTTTCCTAAAAAACCCTTAGGGAAATGTCTTGTGGATTGGTCGATCAGCGGTGCATTAACAGCCACAAGCTTTTCTACTCTCGAGTTGTCCACTCGAGGCAACCATGTCATAAACCCACTCTTGCCCTTTAGGTCCTGGCTACATATTTCTTTTATTAAGGAATATGCATCCCATTCAACGTAGGATGCCATGGCATTTTTGACGCGTTGAATGTTAGTCTCATTCAAAGTCCAAAGAGGTTCACAACCCCGAAAGGACTCACAATTATTTGCTATGTGTTGCATTTCTATGTATGTATTGACATCTTGCCTACCTTCTTGTTTCCATTCTTGCCTGAGTCACTCTTTTTATTTAGTGTTCCTCACTTTAGAGCTCTTTACTTTACAATTCTTATCATGTTTGGACCCTACAATACACTCTTAGGGCCTATTCAATACCTACCTTCAATTTATCCTCCTTACTCATCCGTTAGCATATTGATCATCTCTAGGATCAACTCTTACTTCGATAAAAGTTTTAGTCTTATTCACAATCTCTTAGTGCAACTTATTATTTTAGGATATCCTCTTCCTAATGTTTCCAACGTTAACATACTATTGTCCTACAAAGATTCTAGGACATTAATATCTTCGTACTCATGTTGTGCTTTAGCTTTCAAAACCCCTAAGTCATATATAGCTCTCATAACGTCTATTCACTCTAAATGATCATAACTCACTATTTTCAAATGAGTAGAATATTCATTCTACACTTCCGTGCGTACTCTTTATTTCTAATCATAATTTCTTTCTTCTAAGGTAGACTAAAGTTGAACATCAAGGAAGGCTAGTCAAGCAATGTTTATCAATCTTGTCAATAGCGACGATGAACATGAGAATTTTGGATTGCATCAAATCAAAGTTATTTTTAACATTCGAAGGATAGAAGGAAAAATAGAGAGAATTAGGGGGACAATGACTAATCTCTGAGGTTCGGTTGAAATGCCACCAGATTTTTTGAAGCCACTATCCGTAGATGATTTCATTGCTCCCACCTACAATATGTGATCTCCTATATCAACGAACTCACCCATGCTTGATTGTGGGGAATAAGTGTCTTCAAGTCGGTATTCAGTTTCACTGCTGAAAGCACCCAATGGGTTGACCACTATGGCCAAGGAAGAAGAAACAGAAGGGAAAATTCCTAACTATGAGGCAGGGTCATCTCAACCGCTTAAGATGAATAATTTACCCAAAACTAGGAAAGGAGACAATAATAAAATTATGGACTTGAGCCTCCCATTATATGACGAGTCTGGAAACCCTCATTCCCACTTAAAGGAGTACGTTGACAAGTTATCGGTTATAGGGAAAAATGATATCATTAAGACGAAACTCTTTGTTAGTTCACTCAAGGGTCCAACGTTGATGTGGTACTCCAAAAAAGATTCTAGCAAATGGATCTCTTGGGAATATTTGGCTATTGACTTTATTAGGCAATTCGACAACAAACTTAAGAGAAAACTCACGGCTGAGGCAAATTTATTTAAGCCGCAATTCATGAATAAGGGAAATACGATTATCAACGAGACATTCAAACCTTCATAGACTGAGGAACGCTTACCCAAACCTTAACTGATATGGTACCCAGCTCTAAAAATCATCCCAACATCTAATCATGTCCTAGCCAATTATCCCCATTCCGTCAAAAAACCTCCTCCACACACTTTTTGGTACCCACCTCTATTTGTTGCTCTGACATCAAACTACCCTCAAATGTATTACCAAAATCCACAAACAAATCAACAATCCATCAAATATCAATATGAGCTCCAGAAAAATCCGCCAAAACAATACACTCCTCTAGGCGAATCCATAGAGCAGTTGTACGAATGACTCAAGGAGGAAGGCTACATCATATCCATTGCTTCCGTACCTTGTGATCTTAAGTCTTGATGCTATCGTCCTGGAAAAATTTACATATATCACTCTGGGATGAGAGGACATCCTACTAAGGCGTGCTTTGCTTTGAAGAACATGATCCAAAAGTTGGTCGACGCTAAAATGATAAATGTGATGGGGACAACTTCTGAAGCAGATTAATTTCATAAGATTAACTGGAACTTGTTGACATTGGTAAAGAAGATCATATTGATTCTCTGCTCCAGACTTCCAAAAATTTGAAATTCCTTTAAGTTTCACAATTTGCAGTTTCTTTTATGTTTTCCTCCCTATGTAATTTGAACTACGATCGACCTGATTCCCTTGTGGATACGTAGGCACTTATTTAATGAGTTCGGTCTCACCATAATAAAACTTTATTTTCCCCTGCTTTATTATTTTCCTGTACGAAGTTGGATAAATCGATAATATGATGTGAATCAACAAATTTGATGTTCAACAAAAGTCGACCTTGTTCCTTCCCTATATTTTCATCTTCTTTATAATTGCAATTGCAAGTTTAATATCACGTTACATCACTGTCTTGTTTCGTGTGTTAGGAGCTCAAATATTTATGCCTTGGCCAATTATTAAGCCCTAGTCTTCATCCTAGGATGCCTTTGTTTTATGCTTATTAGGTTTTGAACTTATATGTGCTATGTGATAACTTTCATTTGGGCTTGTTTATTTCCTTTTAAGGTTGTCTAGCATTTGAACATCGAACTTAAGTGACAAATACGCTCAACATCCAAAAAGTTTTTAGTCCTCCTTCTCACGAACTACGTTAGACCTAACTTCCATTTGGATACTTAGACAGTCCACTTTGGGTTCGGTTTTACTAATAAAACATTTTATTTCTCTTTCTTTCAATTACACTTCCAAAATGTCGTGCTAATAAGCCCAACTCCTGAGCATATTAAGGGAAGATTACGGCTATGATATTCAAATCTAGGATAACCATTTCTCTTGAACTAATGTTTTCTTTGAGTGGTACAGGAATATAGGGTTCCACTCGTTATAGAATATTTTATTAACATGTCTATTCTTTCCCTATATGTTCCTTTTACCTTACTAACTTGATTCTTTTTTTAATTTTATTTTTCATTATTTATTTTTTCTCCCACACCTTAAAGATTGATTCGTACATTCTCTTGCCGATTACACCAACTGAAAAAGGGCTTGGTCTCCTTCTCTTAAGGCTCAGTTATCAAGACAAAGAAATAGGTGATAACAACGATACTAGAAATGAGCATGGTGAGATGATCCTGCAAATGGAACAAAGAATTCTTCAACTACAAGGGGAATTGTCACAAGCCCGTAACTTGTCTAATTTACCCCTCGCTTTGAATGCTCCTCTCGAACCACAAGTTGAGGGTAACACTGTTGTCAAATCTAATGCCACATTCACAAGCCATCCCTTACCTCTACTTCCTATTTCACAACCCCCAAACAATTCAAGCCACATATACACGCTGAATAAATATAACTCACATCCACATTCGTATCAACAGCAATGTCACACATATCCAGCTCCACTAAATGATCAAACAACATCATATGACCATAATGCACTGCCAACGTTTACCACAAATATTCCGCATCTAAATAGCCATACTTTAGATCCAAGTTATACCAAAACGACCCTATTTACCCACCATCAATATAAATCTCAACCTCCAGGAAATGCCGCCCTTATGTAATCTGTGGTTGAAAGATTAGAACAACTTGAATACAATAAGAGGTTGAACGGGCTATGTTACGAAGATTTGCACATATACCCTGATGTTAAACTACCAGAAGGGTACAAACCTCCTAGATTTGAATTGTACAATGGGACTGGAGATCCGAAAGTCCACTTGAAATTTTACTGTGATAAGTTGTCAGGAGTCGGTAAAAACGAACAGATTCTTATGAAGTTATTCATGAGTAGCATCACTGGAGATGCCTTATCATGGTATGTCAGACAAGATGCAACAAAATGGTCAAAATGGACCGATATGGCCTCTGATTTCATAGAAAGATTTAGGTTCAATGTTGAGAATATGCCTGATTGGATATTCAAAAGTTAAAGAAGAAACTTACAGAATCATTTCAAGAATATGGAATTTGATGGATACATGAAGCTTTTAAGGTGCGTCCACCTTTAGAGGAAGGTCAAATGAATGAATTTTTCATACGTGCCCAAGAGCTACAATATTATGAAAGGATGATTTTTTTAGAGGATCGATAGCTTGTTGCATCATCAAATTAGGCGAGAGAATTGAAAAAAAGCATTAAAAATGGCATGATAGCAAGTTTGGAGGCACTGCAGGCGAGAAAGACTTCACAGGCTGATGAGAACAACAACATGAAGGAAGTAAATGCTATCTCGACTATGAAAGATCCCAAAACCCTTCCAATTTACCAAACACCACTTCCTCCGCTTTAATACCAAACACCCATATATCAAGCACCTTCATATCCATCCCCTACAACGTCATACAATTACCCTATGTTTTCTTATTATAATCCTATTAATTCTCTTCCACAACCTACATACTTTTATATTCCTCCAACTACCTCCCAAAAACTGTTGGCTTATCAAAATCTACCAATAACTATACGACCCAATCAATTCGTCGAATATCAAACCAAGCATCAGAAAAATCAGTCAAGACAATACACTCCTTTAGCCGAGCCTGTAAACCATCTTTATGGGTGATTAAGGGTTGATGGCTACATTACTCTAATTCCTGCAATTTTAATAAATACATGTGCGAAATGGATTGATCATTCCAAAGTTTACGATTATCATTCAGGAATGACAGGCCACACCACAGAGGAATGTCGTGCTTTAAAAGACAAAATTCAAGCACTAATTGATACCAAGGTGATAAGTGTGACGGGACTATATCTTGATGTAGATTAAGCATTGGCATCTATCTGACATTAAGGAAGAGATATCACGTTGTTTCCTCATTCCAAGCTCTCAAGCACTTGAGTTACTACAACCTTTACATATGCTTAGAACAATATGAATTTCTCTTATGTAATTTGAACTCCGTTTGACCTGATTCCTATTTAAGAGGGATACGTAGGCACTCCTGTGGAGTTCGGTCTTATCATAATGAAATTTTTATATTCTTCTGAAGCATCTAACTAGGGCAGAATTTTTTAAAGGAATTCAATAACTCAACGATTCTACAAGTTTAAGACGGACCAGACATGTAACTGGGGCAGAATTTTTGATAGTCTCAAAATATTCTATCAAGAAGTATTTCAACATATTCAAGGTTAGCAAGTTGAGGCTATGAACTGGGGCAGAAATTTTTGAGGAATCCTAAAAAATTTCATCAAGGATTACATCTCAAGAAATCGATATAAATACAACGGATTTGGGACTGAACAAAGGAGCTAGCTGAGACACGAATCAATCTTCCCCTTTTTTAAAACTAACAATTTCTTTTGAATGCAGGAATAGAATGGTGAGTACAAATCTTGAGTATGCTATAAACAATCAGAAAATATAAGGTAAGTATTGTCATCCTATATTCTGAGTTGGTCAAGCACTACTCTCTCTCAGAAACTTATTCAAAACTAAGCATTATTTTGAAAATTCAATAGTGTTAAGCACTACTCTACAAAAACTCTCCAAGGCTAAGAATTGTCCTTGGAAAGTTAAGTAGGTTAAGCACTACCCTCTTTCAAGAAGCTGACTAAGGCTAAGAATTGTCCTTGAAAGTTAGTAGGGTTAAGAACTACCCGCTCTCGAGAAATCATCCAAACTAGGCATTGTTTTGAAAACTCGATGGAGTCAAGCACTACTCTATCAAAAACTCTTTAAGGCTAAGCATTGTCCTTGTAAATTTAAGTGGGTCAAGCACTACCCTCTTTCAAGAAGCTGACTGAGGCTAAGCACTATCCTTGGAAAGTTAAGTGGGTTAAGCACTACCCTCTTTCGAGAAGATGACTAAGCCTAAAAATTGTCCTTGAAAGTTAGTAGGGTTAAGCACTACCCTCTCTCGAGAAATCATTCGAGCTAAGCATTGTTTCAAAAACTCGATGGAGTTAAGCACTACTCTATCAGAACTCTCTAAGGCTAAGCATTGACCTTGGAAAGTTAAGTGGGTTCTGCACCACCCTCTTTTAAGAAGTTGACTAGGGCTAAACACAGTCCTTGAAAGTTAGTTGGGATAAGCACTACCCTACTCGAGAAATTATCTGAACAAAGCATTGTTTCAAAAACTCGATGGAGTTAAGCACTACTCTATTAAAACACTCTCTAAGGCTAAACATAGTCCTTGATAGTTAGTTGGGTTAAGCACTACCCTCTCTCTCAAAATTCATCCGAACTAAGCATTATTTTGGAAACTCGATGGAGTTAAGCACTACTCTATCAAAAACACTCTAAGGCTAAGCATTGTCCTTGGAAATTTAAGTGGGTTAAGCACTACCCTCTTTCGAGAAGCTAATTAAGTCTAAGCATTGTCCTTGAAAGTTAGTTGGGTTAAGCACTACCCTCTCTCAAAAAATCATCCGAACTAAGCATTGTTTTGAAAACTCAATCAAGTTAAGAACTACTCTATCAAAACTCTCTAACGCTAAGCATTATCCTTGAAAAGTTATGTGGGTTAAGCATTACTCTCTTACGAGAAGCTGACTGAGGCTAAACACAGTTCTTGAAAGTTAGTTGGGTTAAACACTACCCTCTCTCAAGAAATTATCCGAACAAAGCAGTGTTTTAAAAACTTGATGGAGTTAAGCACTACTCTATCAAAAAGTCTCTAAGACTAAGCATTGTCTTTGGAAAGTTAAGTGAGTTAAGCACTACCCTCTTTCGAGAAGCTGACTGAGGCTAAACACAGTCCTTGAAATTTAGTTAGGTTAAGAACTACCCTCTATTGATAAATTATCTGAACAAAGCATTATTTCAAAAACTCGATAGATTTAAGCACTACTCTATCAAAAACTCTCTAAGGCTAAGCATTGTCCTTGGAAAGTTAAGTGGGTTAAGTATTATCCTTTTTCGAGAAGCATACTAAGGCTAAGAAGTGTCCTTGAAAGTTAGTTGGGTTATGCACTACCCTCTCTCAGGAAATTGTTTGAAGCTAAGCATTTCCCTCTGGAAGTCGATGAGGTTATTTAAAGATGAATATTATTTTCTAATACTGAACATGCTATGTACAACTACCGCAGTGTTATTCAATGCTACTATTTTAATGGACATTGTGTGGATTAAGCACCACCACTTCAAATCTATATGAACAAAGCATCGCTCTCTCATAACAGATATGTTTTCTTATCTCCTCTTGCTATAGTTATTTTCACTATATTGCTTAGATATTCTATACAAATATATATATCCGTGCTAACGATTTTATCCAGTTGAGCTAAAAATGGTAGGACTAACAGGTATAGACTACCCCATCACAAGTAGCCAAGTAGCTGATCACACAATTTAATGACGCATGGAGAAGCCCAAAAATTGATCCCACGATGAGAAGACAAGTTGTTGATCACATGATTTCTTGATGCATGGAGAAGCCCAAAAGCTGATCCCATGTTGAGAAGCCAATTAGATGATCACACAATTTCACGATGCATGGAGAAGCCCAAAAGTTAATCCCACAATGAGAAACTAAGCAGCTGATCACACGATTCCACGATACAACAGATATGCTTTCTTTATTAGCGCATTCACGTTACATTTATCAATTGTTTGTTTATTACATATCTAACCTTTGCGATGTAAAGATGCAGGTAATAGAGAAGGAATAACAAATAGAGACAATTTTCATTTCTGTTCTCGAAGCATTACCACATCTATTCATGCATCACCTCACCTACCTCGACATTTTTAAACTTCTCCATATGTCATTATTCCAAATCCTACTGTCTCACCGACCCACAATATCATTGTTGATGCCCCTATCCTCTATCATTAACATTGTTTAGGAATATTTTCAGTTCCTAAATCTAGAACTACACAAGACCTGATTCTTGTAAAACCAGTGATATGTAGGTGACTTAAGACCTAAGTCTCGGCCACATTATTTTTTAAACCACCTCCTGTTGCTTCGACTCCAATGAATCACTCTTGTTCGAAAAAAATTGGCTACTACATCAACTTTTGTTACTTGACAATACTTTCATCATTCTCAAACAACGAAGGGGTAGCTGTTGACACCCACTTTTGACCTCCCGATACTATATATAGGCAACTAGTTTAGCAAAATTATTAATTTCTAAATGTTAGAATTTTTTGCACATTTTTTTTGCATCAAATAGATTTTTGACGTGTCACATTCATGTTTTAAAATCTACAAATTATGTTATTAATTTTTTATGACATTTTTACAATTTATTAATTCAAATACAATATTTTACATAATTTTATTAATATTTATTAAATATGCACACTTATAATTTACAAATACATTGCTTATTATTATTATTATTATTATTATTATTATTATTATTATTATTATTATTAGCTATAATCTTATATGACAATTTTTACATAACCTCGACAACCTATTATTTTTTTCATTATTATTACATTTGTTAAATAGTAGCCTAATTCAATTCAATTTCCAAATTCATTTAAATGCTAGCCTTTTTCAATTCGATCAACGACAATTCTAGCCACATTTATATATGTCTAACACAATATTAACCTAATTTTATCCAACTTATTACAATTCTAGCCGTATTTAACCCAATTTTAAAAATTCCAATTATCTTCTTATCCTTTTAATCTCAGCCATAGATCAAGATCGATCCAACGGCTGAGATCAGATACACTCTTTCTTTCCTTTTTAATCTAAAACCTAACCCTAATATCCTTATTTCATCCAAAGCGGCCTCGCTATTATC
The DNA here is from genome assembly GCA_030864225.1 of Capsicum baccatum var. pendulum. Classification (NCBI taxonomy): domain Eukaryota; kingdom Viridiplantae; phylum Streptophyta; class Magnoliopsida; order Solanales; family Solanaceae; genus Capsicum; species Capsicum baccatum. The sequence continues at coordinate 117,105,565 of CM061560.1, forward strand.
TCTCTCTATCTGTTTTTTCCTCAAACCCTACTACAAAATCAACAACACCACCAACAAGCCACCACCCCTCTCCTCTCATCCTCCACCGACGAACAGTTCCACCAGATTGCTCCCCGCCATATCGTCATCACCATCACCGATGAGAAACCAAACAGCACACCGGCGCCGCTCCAACCCTGCTATCGCAATAAGCCCCATCATCGTCAACCAGTGAAACGTCGTTGCTGCTAGAAATAGCTGCAAGACCAGCAGCTGCCGTCCGCTCTCATCACCATCCTCCGAAGAGCTCCTTCAATAGTGACAAACTACCCATCCCCCAGTTCACCATGCCGCCGCCATGCAACCAGCCCCGGCGCCATCTTCTCCGACGAAAATAAGAACAACCATCCTCCCATTGCTGATCGGAGCCATCACTCCATCTCTACCCCCATATCTGCAGCCTCTACCAGCCGCGATTTGGCCCCTTTTCTCTGCTTCTCTCTCGCACCACTCCAAATACACAACCCTCATCATCTCCACCTCCCACGGCAGCAACAAAAATCAACGGCCAGCACCCCAACCCCAATGCAGATGCCACCTCCTTTCTTCTCCCTTTGGTGAATCCATCGCCACTGCCCCAGTGCCCTCTCTCCGATCAATAACTCAACACCATCACCGACCCGTCTTCATCAAAATTGATGGGTTTTTGAGAACCCATGACAAATATGGTCGTTTAAGATAAACTTTCAACAATACAAGAATCATCTTTAACATTAAACACAATGTCCCACATTTTATAATTAAGCATAACTTGCGACTTCTTTTAAGAATTCTCAGGAATTTTAGTAGTATATTTTAAGCAATCATAATTACAAATCTGATTAACTATTTTAATACCGTAATTCTTAACGCCTTTTATTTATAATTTGATTTATTATCTTTTGTATAATAAATCAATGGGTAGCATTTCCAACATATTTACTCAAATTTGACATACTTTATTTTAATTACTTTACGATATTTTTTTAACTGTTTAACAATCACTTTCTATCAATAAATAGTTACTTTCCACTTAGACATGATGTAACTATCTTTTACACAATAAATTAACGTTCCTATGCTATCACGTTGCTTGACATATCCCTTTTATGAATTCTTACCACATTGTTTATATGTTACTTTTTAAAAATTGTTAAACACTAAGATATCATATCTATAGGTTAATGACATCAAAAAAATTAATTATTTGTCTTTGCATGCATATCACATAAATCAACTCTTTAATCACCAAGAGGCTAACGTGAGACATTACTTGCTACTTGACGTCATTCGTTGTTTACGCGCTTCAAGTCCTATGCAACATAACTTTTTTTTTCGTCTAGAACAAAAATCCAAAATAGTAAAGTCCAATGTCTCTTGGACAATAGGTGGGACGTTGTATTACTAAAACATTAGTTTTATTCTTATTATAAAACACCCTTAGACTTGACATCCAACCTAGGTGGGACGGGTAGTCATTCGAAAGTGATGATCCCAACGGATATTAACGGTGAGACTAATGACATTATTACTTGTCTAAGAGTTCGGCCCTAGGCTCGAATGATGATTAAACAAGTTGGGTTTTTTATCCGAATAAAACCAAAACATTTCTTTATTTTATTTGGATGATGTCTTAATTTACCTTACATACATATTATTTGGGGTAATTAATTTATTATAGAAGTAGTCCCCTTTTGTTGCAGATTATAGCATTTCTTTCTCCAAGCTTATCTTATTTATATGTTTTATTTATTAACTTCGATAATCAACAATTAGAAATAACAAAACAACATGTGTTTTGTTTATTAATTACTTTCTCACTTAGCTAAAAATTAAATTAATGATAAAATAAGAGACTTTATTTGATCACATAGAATTCCCATGTAAAGTATGAATTCGGCCGGCAAACACCATTGTAGACCTCGAAAGGTGTCTAACACCTTCCTTTTGAGGTAATTTGAACCCTTACCTGAACTCTGGTGAACTAAGAATCAACAAAAAAAATATATTCGTCGTAGCCTAGATCGGTGCCCTAACGCACCTTAATACGTTAGGTGGCGACTCGACGCACCCTTTCAACACATCTCAAAAAGTGTTTGTCACGTTGAATCCCGCCTTCCACGAGAAAAATGGGGCATGACAGAATGGAGACTCTGCTAGGGATCTTAGGTTCTAACCATTACGAGTTTTTGTTTTATATGGGATTTTATTATGTGTCTAAATTTTATTTTTGATTGTGACTTTTCATGATTATCGTTTGTTTTGACACCTTGATTTATTTTTTCATTTGTAAACCCTTCTCCTTCCTTTTTTATGTGTTTTCATATTTGTTCATGCCTATCCTTTACCCTTTTCTCCCTTTTATTGGCTATATGTTTTGATATTTATTTGTTTTTATGTTGCTAAGCATGTTATTATATTTTGCTATGTGCTACGTGTTACTGCTTTTTAAAACTTGCATCCCGCTCATACTTTCCTCCACTTGGAAACCTCTTTTGTTTTCTTTTTACGAACGGTTACGTGAATACACAGACGTTCTTTCCTAAAACACCCTTCGGGAAATATCTTATGGATTGGTCGATCAGCAGTGCATTGACAATCACAAGCTTTCCCACTCTCGAGTTGTCCACTCGAGGCAACCATGTCATAAACCCACTCTTGCCCTTTAGGACCTGGCTAAATATTTCTTTTATTAAGGAATATGCATCTCATTCAATGTAGGATGCCATGGCATTCTTAACGCGTTGAATGTTAGTCTCATTCAAAGTCCAAAGAGGTTCACAACACCAAAAGTACTCACAATTATTTGTTATGTGTTGCATTTCTATATATGTATTGACATCTTGCCTACCTTCTTGTTTCCATTCTTGCCTGAGTCACTCTTTTTATTTAGTGTTCCTCACTTTAGAGCTCTTTACTTTACAATTCTTATCATGTTTGGACCCTACAATACACTCTTAGGGCCTATTCAATACCTACCTTCAATTTATCCTCCTTACTCATCCGTTAGCATATTGATCATCTCTAGGCTTAAATCTTACTTAGATAAAATTTTTAGTCTTATTCACAATCTCTTAGTGCAACTTATTATTTTAGGATATCCTCTTCCTAATGTTTCCAACGTTTACATACTATTGTCCTACAAAGATTCTCAGACATTAATATCCTCGTACTTATGTCTTTCTTTAGCTTTCACAACCCCTAAGTCATATATAGCTCTCATAATGTCTATTCACTCTGAATGATTATAACTCATTATTTTAAAACGAGTAGAATGTTCATTCTACACTCCCGTGCGTACTCTTTATTTCTAATCATAAGTCTTTTCTTCTAAGGTTGACTAAAGTTGAACATAAAGGATAGTTAGTCGAGCAATGTTTATCGATCTTGTCAATAGTGACGATGAACATGAGAATTTAGGATTGCGTCAAAACAAAGTTATTTTGAATATCAGAAGGATAGAAGGGAAAATAGAGAGAATTAAGGGGATAATGACTAATCTCTGAGGTTCAATTGAAATGCCACCTGATTTTCTGAAGCCACTATCTGAAGCTGACTTCATTGCTCCCACCTATACTACGTTGTCTCCTATATCAACGACCTCACCCATGCCTGAATGTGGGGCACAAGTGTCTTCAAGTCTATATTCATTTGCACTTCTGAAGGCACCCAATGGGTTGACCACTGTGGGTAAGGGAGAAGAAACAGAAGGAAAAATTCCTATCCATGAGGCAGGGTCATCTCAACTACTTAAGACGAATAAGTCGCCCAAAGCTAAGAAAGAAGAAGAAACAGAAGGACAAATTCCTTCCCACTTGAAGGAGTACATTGACAAGCTATTGGTTATAGGAAAAAGTGATAGCCTTAAGATAAAACTCCTTGTTAGTTCAATTAAGGGTCCAGTGTTGATGTGGTACACAAAAAAAGATTCGAGCAATTGATCTCTTGGGAAGATTTGGCAATTGACTTTATTAGGCAATTCGACAACAAACTTAAGAGAAGACTCACAGCTGAGGCAAATTTATTTAAGCCACAATTCATGAATAAGGGAAATACGATCATCAACGAGACATTCAAACCTTCATAGCCTGAGGAACGCATACCCTAACCTCAACGGATATGGTACCCAGCTCCAAAAATCATCCCAACCTCTAATCATGTCTTAGCCAATTATACCCATTCCTTCATAAAACCTTCTCTACAGACTTTTTGGTACACACCTCCATTTGTTACTCTGACATCAAACTACCCTCCAATGTATTACCAAAATCCACAAACAAATCAACAATCCACCAAATATCAATATGAGCTCCAGAAAAATCCACCAAAACAATACACTCCTCTGGGAATCCATAGAACAGTTGTACGAATGACTAAAGGAGGAAGGCTACATCACGTCTATTGCTGCCGTACCTTGTGATCTTAAGTCTTGATGCTATCGTCTTGGAAAAATTTACTCCTATCACTCTAGGATGAGAGGACATCCTACTAAGGCGTGCTTTGCTTTGAAGAACATGATCCAAAAGTTGGTCGACGCTAAAATGATAAACGTGATGGGGACAACTTCTGAAGCTAATTAATTTCTCAAGATTGACTGGAACTTGTTGACATTGGTGAAGCAGGTCATATTGATTCTCCGCTCCAGACTTCCAAAAATTCAAAATTCCTATAAGTTTCACAATTTGCAGTTTCTTTTATGTTTTCCTCCTTATGTAATTTGAACTACGATCGACCTAATTCCCCTGTCGATATGTAGGCGCTCATTTAATGAGTTTGGTCTCACCATAATAAAACTTTCTTTTCCCCTACTTTATCATTTTCCTGTACGGAGTTGGATGAATCGACAATATGATGTGAATCAACAAATCTGATGTTCAACAAAAGTCGACCTTGTTCCTTCCTTATATTTTCATCTTCTTTATAATTGCAATTGCAAATTCGACATCATGTTACATCACTGTCTTGTTTCATACATTAGGATCTCAAATATTTATGTGTAGGCCAATTATTAAGCCCTAGTCTTTATCCTAGGATGCCTTTCTTTTATGCTTATTATGTTTTGAACTTATATATGCTATTTGATAACTTTCATTTGGGTTTGTTTATTTCATTTTAAGGTTGTCTAGCATTTGAAAATCGAACTTAAGTGACAAATACCCTCAACATCCAAAAAGTTTTTAGTCCTCCTGCTCATGAACTACGTTGGACCTGACTTCCATTTGGATACGTAGACAGTCCACTTTGGGTCTGCTCTTAAACTAATAAAAGATTTTCTTTCCCTTTCTTTCAATTACACTTCCAAAATGTTGTGCTAACAAGCCTAACTCTTGAGCATATTAAGGGCAGATTACGGTTACGATATTCAAATGTCGGACAACCATTTCTCTTGAACTAATGTTTTCTTTGAGTGGTACAGGAACATAAGGTTCCACCCGTTATAGAACATTTTATTAACATGTTTATTCTTTCCCTATATGTTCCTTTTACCTTACTAACTTGATTCTTTTTTTAATTTTATTTTGCATTATTTATTTTTTCTCCATCATCCCAAAGATTGATTCGTGCATTCTATTGCCCATTACACCAACAGAAAAAGGCTCGGTCTCTTTCTCTTAAGGCTCAGTCATCAAGACAAAGAAATGATTAAACAAGATCATATGACCATAATACACCGCCAATGTTTACCATAAATATTCCGCATCCAAACAGTCATACTTTAGATCTAAGTTTTGCCAAAATGACCCTATTTACCCACCATCAATATAAATCCCAACCTCCAGCAAACGCCGCCCTTATACAATTCGTGGTTGAAAGATTGGAACAACTTGAATATAATTAGGGGTTAAACGGGCTATGTTATGAAGATTTGTGAATATACCCTGATGTTGAACTGCCGAGGGGTACAAACCTCCTAGATTTGAATTGTACAATGGGACTGGAGATCCAAAATTCCACTGAAAATTATACTATGACAAGTTGGCAAGAGTCGGTAAAAACAAACAAATTCTTATGAATTTATTCATGAGGAGCCTCACTGGAGATGCCTTATCATAGTATGCCACACAAGATGCAACAAAATGGTCAAAATGGACCGATATGGCCTCTGATTTCATAGAAAGATTTGGGTTCAATATTGAGAATACGCCTGATTGGTTCTATATTTAGAAGTTAAAGAAAAAACCTACAGAATCATTTCGAGAATATGGAATGTAATGGATACGTAAAGATTTTAAGGTGCGTCCTCTTTTAGAGAAAGGTCAAATGAAAGAATTTTTAATACGTGCCCAAGAGCCACAATACTTTGAAAGGATAATTCTTATAGAGGATCGAAAGCTTGTTGACATCATCAAATTGGGCGAGAGAATTGAAGAAGGCATTAAAAATGGCATGATAACAAGTTTGGAGGCACTGCAAGTGATAAAGACTTCACAGGCTGATGAGAACAACAACATGAAGGAAGTAAATGTTGTCTCGATAATGCAAGATCCCAAAACCCTTCCAATTTACCAAACACCAATTTCTCCGCTTTAATACCAAACACCCATATATCAAACACCTTCATATCCATTTCCCAGAACATCATAGAATTACCCAATGTTATCTTATTATAATTCTACTAATTATATTCCACAACCTACGCACTTTTAAATTTCTCCAACTACCTCCCAATAACCGTTAGCTTATCAAAATCCACCAACAACTCTATGACCCAATCAATTTATCAAATCTCGAACCAAGCATCAGAAAAATCAGTCAAGACAGTACACTCCTTTGGCCGAGCCTATAGACCATCTTTAGAAGAGACTAAGGGTTGATGGCTACATTACTCCAATTTCTACAATTGTAATGAATATATGTGCAAAATGGATTGATCATTCCAAAGTTTGTGGTTATCATTCAGGGATGACCGGACACACCACAGAGGAATGTCATTCCTTAAAATACAAAATTCAAGCACTAATTGATACCAAGGCGATAAGTGTGACAAGACTATATCTTGATGTTGATTAAGTATTGGTATCTATCTGACATTAAGAAGGAGATATCATGTCGTTTCCTCATTCCAGGCTCTCAAGTACTTGAGTTACTACAACCTTTACATATGCTTGGAACAATATGAATTTCTCATATGTAATTTGAACTATATTTGACCTGATTCCTATTTAAGAGGGATACGTAGGCACTCTTGTTGAGTTCGGTCTTATCATAATGAAATTTTCATATTCTTCTGAAGCATCTAACTAGGGCAAAAAAATTTAAAGAAATTCAAAACTTCTACGATTCTACAATTTTAAGACGAACCAAACATGTAACTGGGGCAGAATTAGAGAGTCTCAAAAAATTCTATCAAGAAGTATTTCAACAAATTCAAGGCTAGCTAGATTGAGGCTATGAACTGGGGCAGAAATTTTTTAGGAATCCTAAAAAATTTCATCAAGGACTACATCTCAAGAAATCGATACAAATACATTAGATTTGGACAGTACAAAGGAGCCAACAGAGACACGAATCAATCTTCCCCTTTTTTAAAACTAACAATTTCTTTTGAATGCAAGAATAAAATGGTGTGTACAAATCTTGAGTATGCTATACACCATCAGAAAATATAAGGTTAAGTATTGTCATCCTATATTCTGAGCGGGTCAAGCACTACCCTCTCTCTTAAAATTATCTGAACTAAGCATTATTTTGAAAACTTGATGGAGTTAAAAACTACTCTATCAAAAACTCTCTAAGGCTAAGAACTGTCCTTGAAAAGTTAAGTGGATTAAGCACTACCCTCTTTCTAGAAGCGGACTAAGGCTAAGGCATTGTCCTTGAAAGTTAGTTGGGTTAAGCACTACCCTCTCTCGAGAAATTATCTGACAAAAAAGCATTGTTTCAAAAACTCGATGGAGTTAAGCACTACTCTATTAAAAAACTCTCTAAGGCTAAAAACAGTCCTTGAAAGTTAATTAGGTTAAGCACTACCCTCTCTCTCAAAATTCATCCGAACTAAGCATTATTTTGGAAACTTAATGGAGTTAAGCACTACTCTATCAAAAACACTCTAAGGCTAAGCATTGTCCTTGGAAAGTTAAGTGGGTTAAGCACTACCCTCTTTCGAGAAGCTAACTAAGGCTAAGCATTGTCCTTGAAAGTTAGATGAGTTAAGCACTACCCTCTCTCGAAAAATCATCCGAACTAAGCATTGTTTTAGAAACTCAATGGAGTTAAGCACTACTCTATCAAAACTCTGTAAGTCTAAGCATTGTCCTTGAAAAGCTAGGTGGGTTAAGCATTACTTTCTTATGAGAAGCTGACTGAGGCTAAACACAGTTCTTGAAAGTTAGTTGGGTTAAGCACTACCCTCTCTCAAGAAATTATCCGAACAAAGCATTGTTTCGAAGACTTGATGGAGTTAAGCACTACTCTATTAAAAACTCTCTAAGTCTAAGCATTGTCTTTGGAAAGTTAAATGGGTTAAACACTACACTCTTTCGAGAAGCCAACTGAGGCTAAATACAGTACTTGAAAGTTAGTTGGGTTAAGCACAACCCTCTCTTGATAAATTATCTGAACAAAGTATTATTTCAAAAACTCAATGGGGTTAAGCACTACTCTATCAAAAACTCACTAAGGCTAAGAATTGTCCTTGGAAAGTTAAGTGGGTTAAGCACTACCCTCTTTCGAGAAACTGACTAAGGCTAAGCAGTGTCCTTGAAAGTTAGTTGGGTTAAGCACTACCCTCTCTCGAGAAATTATTTGAATCTAAGCTTTTCCCTTTGGAAGTCGATGAGGTTACTTAAAGATGAATATTGTTATCTAATACTGAACATGCTATGCACAACTGCCTTGGCATTATTAAATGCTATTACTTTACTGGACATTGTGTGGATGAATCACCACCACTTCAAATCTAAGAACAAAGCATCGCTCTCTTATAACAGATATGTTTTCTTGTCTCCTCTTGCTCTAGTTATTTTCACTATATTGCTCAAATATTCTATACATACATATATATATTCGTGCTAACCATTTTATCTAGTTGAACTAAAATGGCAGGACTAACAGGTATAGATTACTCCATCACGAGAAGCCAAGTAGCTGATCATATGATTTAACAACGCACAGAGAAGCCCAAAAACTGATCCCATGATGAGAAGCCAAGTTGTTGATCATACGATTTCATGATGCATAGAGAATACCAAAAGCTGATCCCACGTTGAGAAGCCAAGTAGTTGATCAAACAATTTCACGATGCATGGAGAAGCCCAAAAGCTAATCCCACAATGAGAAGCCAAGCAGCTGATCACATGATTCAACAGATATGCTTTCTTTATTATTGCATTCACGTTATGTTTATCAATTGTTTATTTCTAACATATCTAACATTTGCGATGTAAAGACGCAGGTAACAGAGAAGGAATAACAAACAGAGACAATTTTCATTTTTGTTCTTGGAGCATCACCCCATCTATTCATTCATTACCTCACCTACCTCGACATTTTCAAAATTTTTCATACGTCATTATTCCAAATCCTACCGTCTCACCGACCCACGATATCATTATTGATGCCCCTATCCTCTATCATTGACATTCTTTAGGAATATTTTTTGTTCCTAAATCTAGAATTACACAAGGCCTGATTCACATAAAACCAGTGATATGTAGGCAACTTAAGACCAAAGTCTCTGCCACATTATTTTTAAAACCACCTCCTGCTGCTTCGACTCCAACAAATCACTCTCGTTCGAACAAAATTGGCTACTACATCAACTTTCATTGCTTGACAATTCTTTCATCATTCTCAAACAATGAAGGGGCAGCTGTTGACACTCAATTTTGACCTCCTGATACTATATTTAGGATGCTATTTTAGCAAAATTATTAATTTCTAAATGCTATTATTTTTTGCATATTTTTTCTTGCATCAAACAGATTTTTGACGTGTCACATTCATGTTTAAAATCTACAAATTATGTAATAATTTTTTATGACATTTTTACAATTTATTAATTCAGATACAACATTTTACATAATTTTATTAATGTTTATTAAATATGCACACTTACAATTTACAAATACATTGTCTATTATTATTATAATAATAATAATAATAATAATTATTATTATTATTATTAGCTATAATCTTATATGACAATTTTTACATAACCTCGTCAACCTATTATTTTTTTTGTTATTATTACATTTGTTAAATAGTAGCCTAATTCAATTCAATTTCCTAATTCATTTAAATGCTAGCCTTTTCAATTCGATTAACGACAATTCTAGCCACATTTATATATGTCTATCACAATATTAACCTAATTTTATCCAATATTTAACCCAATTTTAAAAATCCTAACTCATCTTCTTATCCTTTTAATCTCAGCCATAGATCAAGATTGATCCAACGGCCGTGATCAGATACGCCCTTTCTTTTCTTTTTAATCAAAAAACTAACACTAATCTCCCCATTTCATCCAAAGCAGCCTCCCTATTATCTCTCTACCCTCAAACCCTACAATAAAATCAATAACACTACCAACAAGTTGCCGCCTATCTCCTCTCGTCCTCCACCAGCGAATAGTGCCACCATCCCGCTCTTCGCCACGCTATTTTCACCATCACCGATAAGAAACGAAATAGTACACTAGTGCCGCTCCAACCCTGCCATCGCAATAAGCCCAAATGTCGTCATCTGGTGAAACCCCGTCATTGCTAGAAAAGGTAGCAAGACCAGCAGTTGTCGTCCGCTCTCGTCACCATTCTCCGAAGAGCTCTATCAACAGCGATGACCTGCCCGTCCCCCAGTTCACCATGTCGCCGCTATGCAACCAGCCCCAGCACCGTCTTCTCCGGCGAAAATAAAAATGACCAGCCTCCCGTCGTCGATCGGAGCCACCACTTTAGCACCGCCCCTAGATCTGTCGCCTCGACCAGCCGCGATTCGACCCTCTTTCTATGTCTCTCTCCCAAACCACTCAAAATCTACAACCCTTATCATCTCCGCCACCCACATCAGCAATGACAAACAACGGACTGCACCCCAACCCCAGCGCCGATGCTGCCTCCTTTCTCCTCCCTCTAATAAATCCATCACCACTACCTTGGTTCCCTCTCTCCGATTCGCAACTCAAAACCATCACCGATTTATCTTTATCGAAATTAATGGGTTTTTTAGAACCCATCATAGGTTTTGTTTCATTTTTATGTTTAATTTATATGATTTTAATGATTTTCGATTAAGATCTTTCATTCACTTTTTCATAATTCGTGTTTACTAATTTGATTAGAGAGGCATAAGTTAAAAGCCTCAACTTTGTTTACTAAAATATTTGTTCTGTTTGTTGATTGACTGTTCGGATCACTGCATTATGCGATCCCTTGAACATAATGCACTGTTGTGATTAATTAGTATTTTAATTTAATTAGTTGTTAATTATTTGATTATGCAGTATTGTGATTAATTATTATTTTAATTTAATTAACTGTTAATTATTTGCTTATTCGGGTGGATTTTGTTTTGACTAATTTACTCCATTATATTTACAAACTTTTTGATCCCCCACCCTTAATTAGGTTAAGTACGATTGATTCTAATAGATATTTCATTCCTCTTTAGTTTAAATTATGGTTTCTTATTATGGTAAATTTTGATTTGATTGGTATTTTTCTTTCCCTTTATTTAATTTGACTGACTATATTAATAAGTGTGATATTTATATTTAAGGCAATTTTATTGAATGATTACATCACATATTATGTTGATTGATACTTCTTTTCTTTTTATTTGTTTAGACTGATTTTTAAATTATTTGATTGATACAATTGTGATTGATTCATTATATAACATATCCTCTTTCCCTTTTTATGACTTGGCCACAGTATCCCTTGCATTATATAAACAATCTTTCTCTTCCTTCAAAGGGGACAACTTACACTCTCTAATATTTACACTTTCCCTACTCTCTATACTCTGCCTATTCTTTGTGATAAACAAGAACTTACAACTCACACGATCACAAGAAAGCTTTAAGCGAATAAGAAAAAATCTGACTTTATTACTCTTTGTACTCACTGTTGGAGCATTGATTTTGACCTTCCTGTGATCCTGTGCTGCTTGGGTATTCTTATTATTATTACTAGTTGCTATCTTCAACCAGTAAGTTTTATGATGACGTAATTTTAATACATTATATGATGATACTAGAAAACATGTCTTTAGGAATTACATGGACTTTTGTGTGTTGTATCGTTATTGTGTCTATTCGTAATTATACCATGATATTTTCGTTAGCCTTTTTATGCTTGCCATGCTATTACACTATGCTTAACAGGTTTGGGGAAATATAAGAGTTGATCGAGGATTTGAGAGGAATTATGATTTTCCCTTTAAGTTTAGTCGATTCTTCTTTTTATTAGTGTGCAATATTATATAAATGCTACACTGATGTAATAATAAATTGGGGACTACTTGGGGTGGGGATTTATGTACTTTACGTGCTACATAAATTACTTAGGCCAACGTAATTTAGGATTTACTAATTTACTTGTTCGACGCCTAGAAAGCATGTATTAGGATTAACAACTAGCTTTAAAATTAGAATCAACTTTTTGATTGTAACACTTTATTTTTTGGACATCGTAAATAATAATTTTTGATACCTTACGTGTGATTATTTTTGGCAACATAAAAACTAGTCTTGATATTAAAACAATCCTTTACTTATCTGCTTTATGACCTTCTTTTACAAATTTTCAACATACTTGTGATGTTTCAGCTTTAACACTATTTTTAGGCAAATAAAAAAGGGTCATTTTGCTTTAGCACTTTAACACTGGCGACCTGATGCTCCAGTGTGAAGGAGTGAGACTCTGGCTAGGGTTAGTTTTAGGCAGGCTAGAAGTAGACCGAAGAAATATTGGAGGGAGGTGATTAGGCATAATATGAAGCAATTACAGCTTACAGAGGACATGACCCTTAATAGGAAGGTGTGGAGGACGCGGACTAGGGTAAAGGGTTAGGGGTGGGAGCGCGGAGGTAGTAATAGGGGAGTGCTCCTTTGGGTATAGAGTTTCTGGTTCGTAGTATTGTGGCTGTAGTTTGGGGCTAGTGGTGTTGTCTTTTTAGCATCCCGTACTAGTTTATTATGCACTTATCTTTTGTGTTTGTTATATGGTTAGTTTGTTTTGTTTACCATACTAGTTTATATGCGCCTAGTTTTTGTAATTGTTATACTGTTATTGGTCCTAAGTCGGGGGTCTATCGAAAACAGCCTCTCTACTTTTCTTGAGGTAGTGGTATGGTCTGCGTACACTCTGCCCTCCCCAAACCCCACTAGGTGGGAATACACTGGGTATGTTGTTGTTGTTGTTGTTTTCACATTTTAAGTAGTTTTTCAGCAACCTAAATTAATGACAGTCTTTTAAGATAAACTTTCAACAATACAAGAATCGTCTTTAACATTAAACACAATGTCCCTGATGTTTTAATTAAGCTCAACTTGTGACTTCTTTTAAGAATTCTCAGGAATTTTAGTAGTATATTTTCATCAATCATAATTACAAATCTGATTTTCTATTTTAATACAGTAATTCTTAACGCCTTCTATTTACAATTTGATTAATTATCTTTTGCATAATATATCAATGGGTATCATTTCCAACATATTTACTCAAATTTGACATGCTTTATTTTAATAACTTTACGACATTTTTTTAACGGTTTAACAATCACTTTCTATCAATAAATAGTTACTTTCCACTTAGACATGATGTAGCTATCTTTTACATAATAAATTAGCGTTCCTATTCTATCACGTTGCTTGACATATCATTTTTATGAATTCTTACCATATTGTTTGCATGTTACTTTTTAACAATTGTTAAACACTTAGATATCATGTCTATAGGTTAATAAAATCAAAAAAATTAATTATTTATCTTCGCATACTTATCATATTTATCAACTCTTTAATAACCAAGAGGCTAAAGTAAGACATTACTTGCTACTTGACGTTCTTCGTGTTTTACACACTTCGACTCCTATGCAACATAACTTTCTTTTTGTCTAGAACACAAATTCAAAATAGTAAAGTCCAATGCCTCTTGGACGATAGGTGGAACGTTAAGTATTACTAAAATGTTAGTTTTATCCTTGCATAAAACGCCCTTAGACTTGACATCCAGCCTAGGTGGGACGGGTAGTCATTCGGAAGTGATGATCCCAAAGGATATTAACGACGAGGCTAATGACATTATTACTTGTCTAAGAGTTCGGCCCTTGGGTCGAATGATGATTAAACAAGTTGGGTTTCTAATCCGAATAAAACCAAAACATTTCTTTGTTTGATTTGGACGATGTCTTTATTTACTTTACATACATATTATTTAGGGTAATTGATTTATTATAGAAGCAGTCCCCTTTTGTTGTAAATTATAGCATTTCTTTCTCCTCGCTTATCTTATTTACATATTTTATTTATTCACTTAGATAATCAACAATTAAAAATAACAAAATGACATGTGCTTTGTTTATTAATTACTTTCTCACTTAGTTAAATATTAAATTAATGATAAAATAACAGACTTTATTTGATCACATAGAATCCCCATGTAAAGTATGAATTCGGTCAGGAACCACCATTGTAGACCTCGAAAGGTGCCTAACACCTTCCTTTTGAGGTAATTTAAACCCTTACCCGAACTCTGGTGAACTAAGAATAAACAACAAAATAGGTTCATAGTAGCCTAGACCGGTGCCCTAACGCACCTTAATACGTTAGGCGGCGAATCATCTCACCCTTTCAACGCATATCAAAAAGAGTTTGTCAAGTTGAATCCCGTCTTCCGCAAGGAAAATGGGGTGCGACAATGTGAAGGTATCTGTGCTTGATTATCATGATCTACATCAAATACTTTGTTTATTTTGAAGTTGTGTTGTTGATTTTTGCCTATTTTGGCATTTTCCCACTAAGTTAACCCATAGTGTTTAGCTCCAATTTATTTTTTGGCTTACCTACTAAAGGGATATAGTAGGTTCCATCATGACTGGTAAATTGGGCCTTGACATACACATGTGTGACAAAGTTACAACAGGGAGTTAAGCTCATCTATTTGCAAAGGAGCACCTTTAGCCTTAGATATTTAAGTGTTGGCTAACAAGTTGATTCAACTTGATATTTTGATACCTAGGAATGGTTTTGCATATGTTGAGGCTAGATCTTCATTGATATAGAAAACTCAGGTTTAACAATTTGATGGTAAGAAGTTGAGGATGATTTATGATTAGTATTAATGTTGAGGCAGAGATGGCGTCTCTTAATTTGGATGGTCTATGAAGCATTACTTGTTGTCATTATATGTCGAGGGTTAGTAATTAGATTAGACTGATCTTGAAGGAGTCTCATTGTTTGAGGTATTCTATCCATCTAGGAGCAGCTAAGATGTACCAAGACTTAAAGCAATACTATTGGTGGTATAAGATGAAGAAAGACATTGTAGAATTTGTGGCTAAGTATTTGAATTATCAATAAGTGAAGTATGAGTTTCAATAATTGGGTGGTACAATATAGAGGATGCTTGTTCCTAAGTGGAAGTGGGAATAAAACACTATGGACTTTGTAGTTAATCTACTCCTAACTTTGTGTAAGTTTGATTCTATTTGTGTTTCTGTTGACTACATCAATGTATTTTATACCTGTGAAGGTGAATTATAATATAGGGAATTTGTCCAAGATCTACATATAAGAGATTACAATTTCATGGACTGCCTATCTCTATTATTTTTAATATAGGTACATATTTACCTCATTTATTTTGGATTCTATGCTCAAATGGATAACCAGTTAGAACGGACCATTTAAGTGTTAGAATATATACTTTAGGCATGTGTTATGGATTTTGATGGTTATTGGACCAGTTAATGTCCTTAGAGAAGTTTGTCTACAACAACAATTACCATTCCAATAATTAGATAATACCTTTTGAGGCTTTGTATAAGAGAAGGTATAGATCTTCCATAGGATGGTTTTATTCTTTTGAGATTAGGCCTTGGGTTGCAAACATATTGAAAGACTCGATGGATCATGCGAGGTTGATTTAGTAGAGGCTTGTAGCTACCTGAAGTAGGAAGAAGAGATACGTTCATTGATGAGATCGTGATGTAGTATTATTTTTTGATAAGATAGTTTGTTAAAGGTAGCAACCATGAAGGGTGTTATGAGGATAGATAAGAAAAGAAAGCTTAGTTCAAGATTTATTGGGCTATTTAAGATTCTTGAGAAGATTGGAGATATGGCCTATAGCTAGCTTTGCCTCCACCTCCATCATTTTTTCATCTAGTAATCCATGTTTTGATGTTGAAGCGATACCATCTAGATTATAATTATGTGATTTGGTGGGATTCAGTTTCACTAGATCATAATTTGTCCTTTCAGGAGAAGCCTATTGCAATCTTAGATAGGCAAACTAGGAAGTTGAGGTTTAAATATATCGATTATGTGAAGGTTTAGTGGAGACATCTCCTTATAAATAAGGCCACATGGGTGGTTGAGTCTGATATGTAGAGTAGATATCCCAACATTTTACCAATTTAGGTACTTTATTTTCTTTTTCATTTGAGTACGAACTTAGGTTTAAGCAGTGCATCGTGTAACAACCCTTATTGTTCCTTTTGATTTTATCTGTATTTTGATTATTTTGCCCTTTTCTATAGTTATTTTATATCATTTATGAGTTGTGAAGATAGTTGGCATGATCCCCACAATGTTCAGGGGCGATTTAAGTGAGTTTTAGATTAAGAGTAGCCTTTAAAGTAATTCGTTTAATTTTGGCCATCACTTTTTTATTCGAGTGTGAGATAATGATTTTGTTAGTTCTATTTCATTCAGAATATCATTTTTTGGTAGGTATCCTTCGTTAGTTCGGGTTCTAAATCTTTATTTTGAGTTTTTAAGCCTTAAGATGAGAAACTAAAGGAGTCCCAGTGGTTAACTTGTTGATAACAACCTCTTTTGATAAATCTGATGGATTCCATTTAGTCCAGAATGAAGATATTAGCCCTACAACATTATTAAATTATTCTTACAAGCTCTCGATCAAATCTTAAGAGTCCATTTTAAGTCATTATTTATTATATATTTTTAATTATCTAAAACTCCTGTTGCAACCGTTTTAGTGTCCTTTTGGTCACCTTAGTGGTAGTGCTTACGAAGACCTTAGGTCACCTTAACGATGTTGATAGGGAATAGTAATGGTATCCTTGGCGACTACTTAGCCACCTTAGTGGCTTCGTATGAGCAGGTAATGGACCACCATAGTGATTATCTATGTGGTAAATGACTACCACCTTAGCAATAGTATGGCTACCTAAGCAATGTCACTTAGGTGATCATTTGACCTCCTAGGTGATGTTGTAGTATAAATTTCTCCTTTTCTTCTCTTTTATGTCGTTCTTCCATCTTCAAGCTTTTAGATCTCAGTTTTGGGTATTTTTTAAGTTTTTTCATCAAATTAGACTTAGGGAAGCTTCTAAACTATAGTTCTATCATTACCCATTAATTATTTCACCTAATCATCTTTAAACTTGGATTTTAAACTTGAAATTTTGATGTTTCACTATAAATTGAGAAAATGGTATTTCTTAGATTCAAACTTATTTTTTGATGGGTTTTCAAATTTAGAATCCATAAAGTATCAGAAACATGATTCCTTTAACAAAATTCTAATTGTACTTTTTTATTTTTGGGATGATTTTTAAACTATTTAAGGACTCAAAACGAAAGTTGCTAATATAGGTATTATTAAACTCCTCTTGGTGAGGATTATATTTTTTATGGACTAGGTTCATTTTATCACCGCACGAAAAGGAAAAGCTCTTTGTTGAAAGGTCCGGCATGTTTTAGCGTTTTTAGGTAGGTTATGACTTAACTTTCTTCCAATTGGGTTGGGTAATTAACCTTTCAAGTAAAATATGTTATGGATTGGGGATTTTATTATGAGATTTATATTTTGAGATTATTATTTAATTGTGTTGCTCGTGCGGGATTATATGAATATGGTTATTAACTTGAGAGATTATTTTCATTGTGATGATCGTGAGAAGGTTGGTATTGGTCTTGTTGAGTATTATTTGCCTTCATCACTATTGTGATATCCTAATTGGGTTTGAATTGATATTTTTTATGCCTTACATAACTCTTTACTGTTGTGTTGCCATGTAATAACTTATATCATAATATATTGAGATTTGAGCATATTTATACCATTATTGACTTGATTTACCACATGATAGTAATTTGTTTATGAATATTCATCTCATTTTATTCATTTGTATTCATGAAACTGGTACTACTAAGAAACATTAATTTTGAAAGAAAATGAGACACTTTATAAAACAACTTAATCAAGTAATATGTTGGTAAGGTTGATTGATGACATTCTGATAGTATATGATTTACAAACCCCTTAACCCCATAGGTCCTCTCCGAGATGCTTGTGCTCGAAAGGTGCATAGAAGGTGATATTGAGATATTCCATTCTTATCACACCATTGAATTGCATCATTTATATTTCTCACATGTGTTTGTTATTGTATAATTTAGCCTTTCTCACATAAAATATGCACATTTCAACTTCTATACACACACATACACACACACATATATATATGTGTGTGTGTATATATATACTTTTATTCAGTTATTGTATTTGCATTCCTTATATTGCTTGAAAATATGACCTGATCCGCCCTTGGGAATTTTTCTTTATGTAAGTGGAAAGCATGCTAATAGTATCCTTTATATGTTTAGTGCTGACACCCAATTTTGACCTCCCGATGCTCCTCTTAAGCTGTTATTGTACGAAAATTATTAATTTTAAATATTAATATTATTTATGCATTATTATAATATTGAATAAAATTTTGACATGTCATATTCTAACTTGAAAATATTTTATTACTGTATAATTATCATTTTTATAATTTATTAATTTAAATAAAATATTTAGACGTAATTTGTTAATATTTTTATTTAATGTTCACACTCCTAATTTATAAACATTAGGTCTTATTATTATTTTATTATTTCCTATTATTATCATTATTATTGTATCATTTTATAAAAGTTGTATTTTTGTAAGTGTTGCCGATTTTAAAAAAATATGTTGTGTCAGTTATTTCATATGATCTATTCATATTATCATTTATTCTTATTATTTTCATTATTATGATTAATATTAAAATAGAAATTAATTTCATTTAAATTTCTCAATGTATTTATTTATTGGCCTGATTTTACCTAGTTTATGACAATCATAGCCTAATGGGACTCAATTTTATTTTTTTTATTTCAATTTTAATCATATTTTAAAATTTCACATAACCACAAATCTCAGTCGTTGATCAAAACTGATCTAACGGTTGAGATCAATTTCTTCCTTCTTTCTTTTTAAAATCCAAACCCAACCCTAACCCCCTTACACCAATTGTGCCTGGTTCTCTCTCTCTACACACTTTCTCTCTAAAAATAGATGTTTAACCCTCCACCAACAGCCGTTGCTTTCACTGCCAGCGAATCCAAATCAGACGTCGAACCCCCTTCTTCGTCACATGCAGTTGCCGCTGTTATTTCTTTATGTAACCCTATGACACACTATTTCGTTGTTGCTTGCTCCGGTCAAATCTCGCCGAAAAAATAAGGGGTTCTTGGGGACCCCTCCCAAGTTCAATTCTATGTTTTATTTTTTAAAGTCTCCAAATCTATTCTTTTGTTCGTTTTCTTTTAATTTGGACAAATTGTGTGATTTAAAATTGGTAAAGTTTGCTTGAGAATTTTGTTAAATTTCTTTATGGTTTGTGTTTGTCTAATCATCTATGCTATCATATATTAAAAGCTCCAAATTCGTATGACTATTTTCTTTAACTCTAATCTTCATTGAAGTTTGAAAGTTATCAATATTGGAACTCTGATTCTTTATTCATGTTATTGCTATGAATTTATCAATATGGTTGAATTTTTTATCTTCATGTTTGACTCGTGAATTTAAAATTGTGATATCTTCATGATAAGTTAGTTCGACAATTTTGATATTTGGTTTACCTTAACCTGCAATGCAATATTTTTTTTGGCAAATTTGAATTTAATTCTGCACCTACTTAAAATAATTTGATTCGAAAATATTCTACATGACGATTAGCTTTATATTTTCTAAATCAATTTTGTTACATATGGTAAACATTGAGGTGAATACATATTTGTATTTTTTTAATGTATTTTAAAATAGTTTTACTTACCTATCTATAGCTAATTTGCTTCTAATTAATTCAATTATTCAATTAAAAAAATAATATTATTGATTGACACTTCTAAATATTTGTTTTTTCTTTTATTTTTTGTCTGATTTTTATCTGATTAATTCAATTATTTATTTAAGGAAAATTCTCTTAATTGATTCATAAGAATATTATTTTTTTATTTTTTCTTTTTGGTATAGTTTTACAATCTTTAGCCTCTATAAAGTCAGCTCCTTCTCATTCTTTGGGGACAACTTACACTCTATATATTCTCCATACTAAAAAGTTTTAAGCAATGCTCTCAAAACAAGAAAAAAATTATTTTATCAGTTTTGATTCACACTCACTTTCGGAGAATTGATCATTTATGCATGGCAATTCGTGATCAGACTTTGTGATACTTGATTTTTTTATTATTATTTATTATCATCAACAGGTAAGTTTCTTTTGATATAATTTTAATACCTTATGTGATGATGCTAGAAGACATGTCACAAGAACTATTCGGTGTTTTTGTTTGCTATCTCTTTATTACATCATTTTTCTTTTTTTGCTAGCTTTGATATTTCATTGTGTCTAATAGGTATAAATAGATAGTTTTGAGATTTAAAAAGTCGTCTAGAATTGGGGAACAACTGCCTATTTTTAAATCAGTTTATCTTTTCTTTTACCAATCGTTGGTATGTAAAAGTTATTGTATAAACCTCATTGATGTAATAATAAATTACGGGGTTCTATGGGGGGCGGGATATATGTGTTTATATGCTACGTGAATCACATAGGTAAGCGTAATGTAGAATTTGTTAATTGATTTGTTTGGAACTTAGAAAATATGCTTTTAGGATCATTAATTTACTTTTGGTCTAAGATTAATTTCAACATATGTGTTTAATTTTTGGACATCATAGTTGTTTTTTTACTGTCTCCGTGCCTATTTTCAACAATTAAAAAATCATCCTTTGCTAGCATATAAAAAATAAATTTCCAAGAACAAAACTTTATTTTTCAGTCTTTTAAAAAAATATCCAGCAACTAAACATTATTTTTCTCCTCTTAAAACAACTTTCAGCAAATAAAAATTAATTTTTTAGTACTTTAAATAATTTTCAGCAAATAAAAATAAAAATCAGTGTAGCCTTTTATGATAAATTTTCATTAATAACCAGAGATCAGTTTTTAGCGCTATACAATCAATTTTCAGCCTGTTCTTGTTAATTTTCAGCACCTAAAACAGATTGCAGCATGTAATAAATTAATTTTTTTAGTATCTTGTCAAATCAAATCTTTTTTAGCGACTGTTTACTAAGACATAACAGATTTCAACAATCTCGACATGTCAATTCACATTTAATTCCTCTATATTATTGTCCGTCGAAATAGTAATTAATTGACATTTTAGATATCATGCCCATTGGTTTAATTACATAATAAACGAATAATTATTAGTCTAGCATGTGAATCACCTCAACCAACTGCTAATTAAACAAGAGGCCTATTTGAGATTATTATATGTTAAATGTTGTCCTATGTGTTTGATGCGCTTTGAGTCTAACTAGGAAACCTAAGTTAATTTGTCTAGACCCAAATCTAAAGTAGAAAAGTTCAACGTCTCTTGGATGATAAGTTGGGACGGGTAGGTATTTTAGGAAACACAAAATTTATCCTTTCTTATAGAGCACCTCCAAGCTTAAGAACCAGCTTATGTGAGAGGTGGTTAGACATTCAGAGATGATGGTTATCCAACATGTTTTGACAATGCAACATACGACATTGTCACCCGATAATAACCCGACTATTGGCTAATGGGCTGGGTAATGATAAATCATTTGAGTGGTGATCCAAAAAAAAAAAATTCTTTGTCCAATCTTGTTAATCTATCTTTTTCCTCTTTTCTTTAGGTCATATGTTTCCGTGCTTAGGGTAGTCTAGGTTCTCTAATTTAATATAAATATTTTTTTATAAACTGTGTCATTTCTATTTGCTCTCTTATCTATTTTACATTATTTCTCATCTTTTTATCACCACTTAGATAATTAATAATTAGCAACAATTTAATAATATACCTTCTCTTATTCATTACTTTATCACTTAGTAATATTAAGTTTATAAAAATAATTGGCATTCGTTTATCAAATAGAATTTTCGCATAAAATGTAAATTTGGCCAAAAACCACATTTGTGGACCTCAAAAGGTGCCTAACACCTTTATTTTGAGGTAATTTGAACCATTATCGAAACTTCGAGTGACGTAGACTAATTAATCTGTTCTTAATTAGCCTAGAATGGTGCACTAACGCACCTTAATTTGTTAGGTGGCGACTCTTCACTCTTTTAACATATTCAAAAAGAGTTTTCACGTCAAATCCTGCTTTTCGCAAGAAAAATAAGGCGCGACAGAATGTCGACTCTACTGGGGATCTTAGGTTCTAACCATTACGAATTTGTGCTTTATGTGAGATTCTCTATATTTATCTAAATTTTATATTAATATTTTTATAATATTATTTGTTTTTAGCATCATGATTTATTTTGCTACATGTTAACCCTTTCCCTAATTCATTTATGTGTTTTATATGTCCCTCATGATTATCCCATTTCCCTTTTTTTCTTGATATTTGCTATATGTTGTGTCATTTTTTCTGTTGTTGAATATGTTAACCTTACAATATCATCAAATAAGCCCAAACTACATCCAAAATAGGGAATGAGTTATATTATTCTATCTTTGACCATACATTGTGTTAACAACATTGGGTTCCTTGTAGAGCCCTAAAAAAACATTGGGTTCCTTGTAGAACCCTAAAAATAAAATTTGATTCTTTTTAGAATCGTAAAAATAGTATTGGGTTCCTTATAGAGCTCTAAAAACAACATTGAGTTCCTTGTAAAACCCTAAAAATGATATTAGCTTCCTTATAGAACACTAAAAACAACATTGGGTTCCTCATAGAACCCTAAAAACGATATTGGTTTCCTTGTAGAACCCTAAAAATAATATTGGGTTCCTTGTAGAACCCTAAAAACAACATTGGGTTCCTTATAGAACCCTAAACACAACATTGAGTTCCTTGTAGAACCCTAAAAACAATAGTGGGCTCGTTTTAGAATCCTAAAAACAATATTGGGTTATTTATAGAATCCTAAAAATAGCATTGGTTTCCTTGTAGAATTTTAAAAATGGTATGGGGTTCCTTGTAAGATCCTAAAAATAATATTGGGTCCCTTGTGGAACCCTAAAAATAATATTGGGTTCCTTGTAGAATCATAAAAATGGTATTGGCTTCCTTGTAAAACCCTAAAAACAACATTGAGATCCTTATAGAACCTTAAAAACAACATTGGGTGTCTTGTAGAATCTTAAAAACAACACTGGCCCTTGTAAAAACCTTAACGCCACATTGGGTTCCTTGTAGATCCTTAAAAAAAACATAAGGTTCATTGTAGAATCTGAACATGACCTTGGATTGCTCGCTGAGCCTTGTTGAATCTCTCTCCTGCTTTCAAAACATAATTCTTTCCTCTACGTTTTTCATGTCCGAAATCATATTCACATTCCACATTTAAACCAGTCTAATCTTGTCTATTCATGCTATCATGAATTAAATCCTACATGCATCATTTTTCTTTAGGAATCTCATTCGTTCATAAATCTAGAACTACACACATCCTGATTTTAGTAAAATCAGAGATGTGTAGGCGATTTAAAACTAAATTCTCGGTCACACTATTTTAAAACCACCACATGTTGTTTTGAATTCAACAAACTATTCTCTTGGTCTAACAAAATTGGCTACTACGTCAACTTTTGTTGCTCGAAAATTCTTTCATTATTCTCAAGCAAAGAAGGGACAGTTGTTGACACCCAATTTTGACCTTCCAACGCTCCTCTCAGGCTGCTATTTTATCAAAATTATTAATTTATAATATTAATAATTTTTATGTATTATTTTTGTATTAAATATTTATTGACATGTCACTAATTATGTTATTACTTTTATTTTATTTAAATATACAATATTTTTTGTAATTATTTATTACCCACACCCATGATTTACGTCTAGTTTAGTATCATTACTATTAACATTTTTATTACTATTCCTATGCTTATTATTATTATTACTATTTATCATTATTATTTTATTTGTGACATTTTATAAAAGTTAGTATTTTGTAAAACATCAAGTAATATGTTACATGATATTATTTATTTACACATATCTGATCATAATAACAATTATTTTTATCGTTATTATTATTATTATTATTATTATTATTATTATTATTATTATTATTATTATTATTATTATTATTATTATTATTATTATTATTATTATTACTATTATTATTATTATTATAGTGGCAAATTCTATTTAATTCATCTACATATTTAATTTTTAGCCATTTTTATAGTCAATTAATGACAATTTAGCCACATTTAACTCGATTTGAAAGTCCCATTTCATTTCCTAATTTTTAAAATTCAGTTTTAATCCCAACCATTGGTAAAGATTGATCCAACGGCCGAGATTAACTTAACCATCTTTTCCTTTTAAACACCAAACTTTAATGTCATTTTCCCCAAAATAGTCGCATCTATCCCCATCTCACTCTACCATTTTTCTCTTAAACCCACCTCTTTCTCCTTCTCTCAACCCCCCTGGCGTCACCTCACCCTTTTCAGTATACCCACATGAAACATCCTGGGTTTAAACCCTTGAAAATTTCCTGAGTTTTGAACTTACTCTCTTAGTAACAACTTACCATATGAGTCATATTATGTGGGAACAGGTCAGGTAACCCAAATTGTTAAAAGTCCAATAGATGGTGGTTAGGTTTCTGTTTTGGTTACGGTTTGGTGGTACATGGCATTAGGGGTGGTGAAGATTCGGTTAGTCGGTCCCTTAATCAAATCAGTAACATAGTTACTTGACTTGACTCTAAGTATGAGTGGCTCACTAAGAGTCGTGAGGATAGGGTATGAGCGCTATAGTTGAATCGTATGTTGTCCAGTGTTAATCTCTTTAGATTTTATCTTGGGTACGATTGGACCATACCAGTCGTATGATTTGGTCACGTGTAGAGCTTAGAGAGTTATATGATGGATAGTGTATGGGTTTCCAACTCACTGTATTGGTGACTACTCCATGGTATGAGGCATATGTTGTGGTCACGAGTCAAAGGGTCGACTCGTAACCACATACGGTAATTTTACAGTTTTAAGTTGGGGTCATTCTGTACATTTCCCCTTTGTAACTCCTTTGATGCCACGACATAAAACACTTATTAGAGGTTTCATTAACCTACTATCACCAATCAAATACTCTTAAAATCACTCTCAAACTCTCTTTCAAGCAAAAGGCTAGGGTTTTATAAAGATAATCAATTAAGGTTTTCAGGGATGGTTTCTCTCCGTCTTTGTTGGTGTTTTAGGCATGTTACTCCTCCCTCATTATTATTTTACAAAAAGAATGTGTTTTAATGTATGATTTTCATGATATTGTTATGGTTTGAAATAATGGTTGGGAGTTTTAGATGTTCATAGTTAAATAATGATTCTTGTGGTTTGATTATGTTTTCTTTCATCTTTTAGTATGATTTTGACATTGTGGGATGCATTTTAATGGTAAATGGACTTCGGGGTATTATGGATTCCCTAAATTAATTGGTTATGATTTTGAAACATATGTTCCCTCAACCTATTCATTAAAGTGCCAATGAAAAGGATTTTGTCACATTGTTTGACTATTCTTAATATTTTTTCATTGCATAAATGGTAATATCACTACAAAAAAATTGATTATTAGTGACGAATTATTTTATCACAGAAAAATCATACTTCATCATAAAAAAGTTTATATGATGATAAATATTTCGTCAATCTTTCGTCTCTAAATGTGGGTCGCTAAAAGCATACAAAGATAATTTAGTGTTTCGTCACTAAAATTATTATATTAACTACAAAAAGGAAATTTGTCTCCAAATGTGTAGTATTTATGACAAACTTATTTGTCTTAAAAACGTAAATATTTTGTAGCTTAAAATATAAAATCGTCGCTAAAAGTGTGTTCAATGCTGATAAAGCTAATTTGTCACTAATTATAAATTTAATTAGTGACGATGTTGATCGTCTTTAAAACCATGCATTATTTGTAGTTAAAAGAATAAGATTATGTAACTAAAAGATAATAATTTCGTGGTTGAAAATTTTTTTTGGTATAAAATATGTAGTATTAGTGATGAATTAATTTGTAGTTAAACATATAGTCATTCTATAAATATGAAGGTCAATCTGGGATAAATTGTTTTTGTTACTAAATATTATCAGTTGGTGACAAATAGAAATTTACCTATAATTTAATTTTTTTCACCTAAAGTAAATATTTTTATGACCAAAATATGATTTTTTTTATAATTTATGTAATGATTTTTAATAATAGTATTTAAATCTGTAATTAAATTATTTGTCGTCAATTGCATGTCTATTTAAATTTCTAAAAGTACGTAGCCTATCTAACTGGAAATATCATAAAATATGAAAGAGCAATGTAATATCAAAAATTCATACAAAAGCGTACACTAATTGCATTTATAATTATTAAAAAATAACATTTGAATACAAGTCAATTAAGTAAATAAAGTGAAATCACTCAAACATAAAAAAATCTAACTGAGGTATGAGAACAATGAAAATTTAAAATCTTCAGTTGTTGAGTCACTCTTTGCATCTTCATATACCTGTATAAAAAGAAAATACATATATAATTTTAGCATGTACTTTTTGATATGAAACAAAATATGTGTGTTCAAACGTTAATTCTAAAAGTAACATTAATTAGTGAAACAAAAAATAAAATGAGAAAAGAGTAATTTTTTCTACTCAAAATTATTAACTATTCGATTATCGTAATCAATAAAAACTTATCTCCTTATTAAAATGATGTCAAGAATTCCTCCATTGAAATAGACTACGTGCAGAAGTTGAATAAGAACTCTGACTAAATAATTGCTCCGTATACTAATTTAAATAAATATTTAACTCTTCATTGAGCATTGGCAAATGCTAGATGGACATCAACTAAGATAACAAATTGTAAACCAAAAACAAATAAAGAGAGAACAAAATATACACACGGGGATCCCTTTTATTAATGTGTGTATTTGTATTTAAGTTGGATACTTAGAGTAGGTGGATAGATTTTAATTGAAAAAATAAATTGGGGGTTGGGGGGAGAGGGGAGAATAAGGGGAGAAGAGAGTGGGTGGTTCCTTTTAACGTGGGATGGGAAATGGGAAATGAGTAGGAGGAAATTTTATGCATTGAAAGTTAAGGGAAGGCATAATAATTAAAAGTTTTACATTTTTTTTTTTTTTTTATCTTTCCGCTAATGTTTTCTTGTAATATATAAATTTTCATATTCATGATTTATGTCACTTAATGGCTTCCCATTAAATATTAAAAATATATTTCTATTTTTGAGTTTTATATTATATATAATTTTAAAACTTTTTACCTCACAAATTTTATTTGGCCAAATTTGAAATACATTGAAAATAATTTTGTATATGATCAATATTATGTTAAAACAAACAAACTTAATATTAGGTAATTTACATAGTAATCGTAAGAACCTATAATTTCTTTTATTTAAAATCGAATAATATTAAAGGAAAAGGACGAGAATAAACACTCGAAATAATATTAAGTAATAAAATAATTTGTCACTAATAATCAAATTTGTTGTAGTGTAATGATACAGTTTCTATGCCTTTCGTATACATGTACATATTCTATACATCAATGATACAATTCTATACACATCATATACCAAAAACATATTCTATGCAATAATTATACAATTTACATATAATTCTTTATCATAATCATACAGTTTCTATACACATTCTATTTACCATTTAGCTGCAATTATAATTCAAATACGTATTTGATACAACCAACATCTAGTTCGCATACATATTCTGCACAGTTACAAGAACATATTCTATATAATAATTATACAGTTTCTATAAAATTGTATTTAATTATTATTTTTTTTCACAAAAAAATAAATCATTTAGCCCAAGAAATAATTGAAGCAATATATAAATATATAAATATATAAATGGCCCAAATAACTCAAATTATGTAATGACCATTATATGAAATTTATTAGGCCGACTGGCCATGTAATGTCCAATAGCCCACATGGCCCAAACGTGGGTCATAAATTTTAAAAAAGATCAGCTCAATCCCTTTTCTCTAGTACTAGATATCGACCGTCCATGCTAGCATGGGTCCAATAAATATTATTTTTTTATCACAATGTGCCACAAATAGAATTTAGATATAATTTTAAGTGTCAAATAAATATTTTATATCTTTTAAATTTCTTAAATTGTTAATTATGTGATTTATAATACTTTTTACAGAATTTTCTAATAAGATATGAATACTCTCTCCGTCACAGTTGATATGACACAAATAAAATTTCAATAGTCGATGAAATTTTTTAAATATTTTTTATATATATTTAAAATACTTAATTATTGTGATTTACAATACTTTTTATATCATTTTCAAATAATAGATGTTACTTTATGTCCTCCTCTGTCTCATTTCAAATTATGTGACACTAATATAATTTCGATAGTCAATCAAATTTTAATGTTTAGATATTATTTTATGTCTATTTTATCTTTTTTTATGAAATATTATTACTTTTTTTTATGATTAGATGACCATAATAATTAATTAGGGGTGATATAGTAAAATTACGATTGAAGCAACGACGCAGACATAACCTAAATGACTTATAATAACTAATTAGAAGTGATATAAAAAAATTACTATAAAAAATACTTGTCAAAAAAATTTAAGTGGGCTTAAAGTGATATAACAAAATTACTATAAAAAATATTTGTAAAAAACAAAATTAAGTTAACCTCATATAACACATCAAGTTAATTCAAAACATAAAGACTTAATTTATTATTTTATGTCTATTTAACTTTTTTATTAAATATTGTTAATTTTTAATAAATAAATAACTTATGATAATTAATTAGAACTGATATATTAATTTTATTAATACATAAATGACTTATACTAATAAATTAGGGGCGATATAGTAAAATGACGGTTGAAGCAAGTGAAAGGTGGCAAGCTAGTAGCACGATCCCGACCAACTTATTTTCTCTCTTCTATATATTACTAGATACCGAAGGGCCCATGCTAGAACGGAGCCAATATATGCCATTTTTTTTATCTCAATTTATGAGACACAAATAAAATTTAGATAATCAATTATACTTTTAATATATTTTTAGATATTTTAAGTTGTTAGCTATTGTAATGTATAGTACTTTTTTGGCATTAATTTAGAATTTTAAGTTGTTAACTATTTTAATTTATAACACTCTCCCTGTCTAAACTTTTGGAGCATTGATAGTCAAATATATTTTTAAAATAATTTAAATTTATAACTATTGTGATTTATAATACCGTTTCTTCTATTCCAAATTAAGTGACACATATTATTTTGACAGTCGATCAAATATCACGATTGAAGTAGCCAAACAAACATGTCTTAAATTTTCATAATAATTTATTAGAAGTGATATAATAAAATTACTATAAAAAAATAATTGTGAAAAAAATTAAGTGGGTCTCATATAAAATGTCAAGTTAATTTAAAGCATCAATAGTTAATTTATCATTTTTATCAATTTTGTATCTTTTATTAACTATTATTATTTTTTCCAATACTTAAATAATTTAAATAATTAATCAGGGGTGAAATAAAAAAATTACGGTTAAAGCAGCTGAAGCAGACATGTCATAAATGTCTATTTTATTTTTTATTAAATATTATTAATTTTCTAATACGTAAATGCCATATACTAATTAATTAGGGGTGGTATAGTAAAATTACGGAGCAAGAAGATACGTCGACAAAGTGGTGCCTGCTTTACCATACTTCTATATAGTACTAACAATGTGTGTTATCTTTTTGTCTCAATTTATGCGACACAAATAAAATTTAGATAATCAATTATATTTTTAATATGTTTTTTAGGATATTTAAGTTGTTAGCTATTGTAATTTATAATACTTTTTTGGTATTATAATTTACTATTTTAAGCTGTTAGCATTTTTAATTTATAATAAGCTTCTAGTCTAAATTTTTGTGGCATTCATAGTGAATTATATTTTTACAATAATTTAAGTTTTTAATTATTGTAATTTATAATATTTTTTCTTCTATTTCAATTTAAGTGATACATATAATTTCGACAGTCAACCAAATATCACGATTGAAGTAGCGAAATAAACATGTCTTAAATAACTTATTACAAGTGATATAACAAAATTACTATAAAAATTAGTTATGAAAAAAATTTAAGTGGGCCTCATATAAGATGTCAAATTATTTAAAATATCAATAGTTAATTTATCACTTTCTGTTTATTTTACTTTTTTTTATTAACTATTATTAATTTTTTTAATACTTAAAAACTTAAATAATTAATTAGGGGTGAAATAATAAAATTACGATTAAAACAGCTGAAGCAGACATGTCATAATGTCTATTTTTTTAAAAAAATATTATTAATTTTTTTAATACACAAATGATATGCAATAATTAATCAGGAATGATATAGTAAAATCATGGAGGAAGCATGCATAACGATTAATGACCTGCTTATAAAATGTCACTAAAAATTTAAGTGAGTCTTATATAAAATGTCAAGTTAATTTAAAACAACAATAGTAAATTTATTATTTTTTATCTATTTTATTTTTTATTAAATATTATAAAAGAATTTAATACTTAAGTGACTTAAGTAATTAATTTGGGGTGAAATAGTAAAATTAAGGTTGAAGAAGTTGAATTAGATATGTCATTAATATCTATTTTATTTTTTTATTAAGTATTATTAATTTTCTAATACATAAATAACATATAAAATGATGTAATTACTTGGACCTCCCTTCTTATATGTGGTATTAGCACCATTCTTGTTCTTCGGGTAGCATTGTTGTTTTTATGCTTCAAATATTACATTATTTTGTTGTCATACTGTTCATTCATATGTATGTTGAATAGTGCTCTACACTCACATTATTTATTTGTTATTGTTGTCTTTATTTTTCTATTCCATTTCCCAAACTCTTGAATATGCTTTATCTTTTATTAGTTTTTGAATATATCTTTTAAATATGTTTTTTTTAGAAGTTTTTATATAATGAATTTTGGGTGTTGAAAATTAGAATAGGTTGTTTGAATTATTTTCGCACTTGTTATTTCTTCAGTATTTTAAGATGTTTTATAATTGGAGTTGATTAACCAAATTTCTTGTCTTAATTGATTAATGATATGAGTTAAGGCTTGAGTTACATGACTCTTCCACCAGAGAATTAGAGTGGATGTCATTCCCGACTATTTGAATCTTGACATCCTTGGAGGTAAGTGAAAGACAAAAAATATTTAAAAAATCTGATCAATATTTATCACATCTCCTTTTTAATTATTGAATACTTTACAATTAATTAAGTACATAATTATTAACATTAAAACTTATATTTTAAATTATTTTTCTTTCTTTCTTTGTAACATGTTTATTTTCTTCCTCACATTTATATTTTCTTTCCTTTTCTCTTTCACTAATTTATTAGCTTTTCACTTTAAATTAATTTGAAACATTATGTACATTTTTTAAAATAATAATTTTTTTAAAAAGGGTGTCCTTTACTTTTAATGTTTTAATTTTTATATGATTTTCTTAAGTTTTTTTTTGTATCCATTCAAAATTAACTTATTTTACATATAAGGCATTATATTAAATTTGAAATCAAATCCAAAGGTAAGATAAACAAATTAAGAAGAATAAATAAAAGCAATAGAAAAAAAATTAAAAAAAAAACAATGAAAGAAGGTAAGGAAAAAAGGAAATACATACATACATACATACATATATATATATATTAATTCTTTGTGTATTTGAAAAAATTCTAAATACAAAGCAAAATAAAAAAGATATAAAAAAAAGCTAGCCATATTAACTAATGTTAAATACAATGGCAAAGGAAAACAAATGTGTATTAACTAATTTTAAATACAAGGCAAAGAAAATAAGAATAAAAAAACTTAAAAAATAGAAAAAAAATATGTTATACATGTAGCCGCGTGTGTATAGCACCACAAATAGTAAAATTGAGTTTTGATTCACGTCAGCACGTAAGGTGTAAGAAAATATAAAATAAATAGTTTTTCTTTTGGTGGGAGAGGGAGGGGAGGCTGAAATTTTGATCATAATTCAAGGGGGTATCATATTTTTTTTATTTAGAATATTTTTTCAAAATTAGTTATTTTATCTCTTTTATAAATGATATAATTTATGTCACATGACAACAAGATGATCTGATATTTTATAGAAATTTTTTCTTGTTGGTGCATGTTTTTAATGAATTAAAGTCTAATTTTTCTTGTATTAGATCAAAAAGATTTTTCTTGTATTTAGATCAAAAGTGTCTGATATTGATAAATATTTTAATTTATAGCAATATATATTTTGTAGCCAATAATTACACTAGACATTTAAGTCGTAGCCATTTGAAATTTGTATTTACTATGAAAAATTTCTTTGTGACTAAATTATAGGCTAAACAGAGGCAATAATATAATTGTCACTAATTATCTGAATCATCGGTGACAAAAATTAAGGTCACAATTAAATATAAAACTGTGGTTAAAACTTACAATGATTAACCATAATTTGTAATTTGTAGCTATTGAATTAACATAATTTTTTGTGATGAATTTTTTGTTTGTCCAAATTTTGATTATTTTTGGACAAAAAGAAATTTGTCGCAAATTGGGTGCATCTTTTGGTGATAAAATTATGTGTCATTGATATTTTTATATTTGTAGCTAATAATATTTAACAAATGGCGCCAATTTATTTTTTGGAGGGAAACTTTAGTAGACAAAATATTGCTATGAAAGTATGTGCCTCATATATTTAAGCACGGAACATGATTTTCGTCACGAAAAATAGACAATTAACAACAAATTTTATGTTGTCACTAATAATTTCGTAGCTAAATACCAGATTTGTTGTAGTGAATGGAACCTGAATTGGTCGGGTTGATTTTAAATGGTTTTGAAAGGTATCGGTGACCATGGTTTTGGTTTAATGGGAAACTTTTGAGTCAACTTAGTTTAATGGTTTTTGTATGGCATAAAAGAGTAGACTTCCAAGCTCTAATTTGGGTATGACGATACCAATGGTTAATGCCTAAATAAAAAACTCTATGATAAATGGTTGGAATGAGTAATTGGTATTAGTATGGAATTAAAGAGGGTTGTGTTAGCAAAGCTATGGAAGGTGGAGGTCCCGGGGGACCAATATTGGAAACTCATGTTTGTTGATGTGAGGTTTGGTCATGGTGACTGTGTGCATGATCTCACACTTTATATTTTGGGAGATGTATTAGTCATCTCAGGATTTTCTCTGGCTCGTGCGGCTAACAGGCACCGAAGCCCTTTCAATAGGGGGGAGCTGAACCCATATAGCCAGTGGGTAGATATTTAGGATAGAAGAGTTGCACAACCCATGTTAAAATTTTAAATACATACTAAACTCGTTCCCTATCCTGGTATGATATATATGTATTTGTGTGATTACATAAGGTTACTTGATTTTGTTTTGAATAATGTCATTATTTTATCTTTATCCCTGAGTACATGTTAGTGTTCATTTCGCTAACAATCTTTGGGCACAACATCCCCATGCGATACAGGAACCGGCCTTACCACCATTTCTCCTTCTTATTGAGTTGGATTCAAGGACAACTTTGACTCAAATTAAAAAGGTGAGCTTCCATATTCCTGAAGACTATTTCATGTTATGGACTTCTTCTCATTATTTTTTTCTTGGACTTTGGTTTTGCTTATGGTCAGGGGCATGTCCCGACTGGATGTTGCTTAATTCTGGTTAGGGGCTTTGTCAGGCTGTTATAGGCATGGGCAATGTCGATATTGATGTTAGCCTTGGTTTTGGTATTGGCATTGGGGTTGGTACCAGTTGGATATTTGGTTGAGGTTATTGAATTACAAATGTAGACTTTATTTAATATCTTTGAATTATTATTGATTTGCCTTATTATATGTTTGGAATTCATTCGATATAAGGTGTAAGGTGATTACGGTTGGGTATTAGGGGTGGTTTTCGTTCTTGGTTGGACTTGAGATACCCGACATGACTAGGCCCTAGTTCGAGTCATGTCAGATTTGTATCAGAGCTGTAAGTTCAAGGTCAATTAGGTGTCCGACAAAGCCGTGTCGAGTAAAGTCTCTTTTAAGGGTATGTAGCGTGCCACACTCATAAAAGATATACTACGAGGCATTTAGGAGTACTTCTCTTTCTTGTGTTCTTTTTTTAAGCGGTAGAGTCTAAGGTCCTAAAATCTTTTCTAATACCCATTTGTTCACTTTTTAGATCATGCCTCCCAGACGGTCTGAAGTTCACGGGAACTCTTTATCCTACCAGAGGTTAATGTTGATGGGACCCATCCTACTTATGGGGTTCAGACCCAGTCTAGGGGCCAGTTCCTGATTGTCCTCCTAGAGTTCCACCGATTCCTTTCACACCTTCTCGAGCTCTTCAGGTAGATGTGACAAATGCTGAGTTTTGTAAGACTATCTATATGTTGGCACAGTTGGTAGCTTCTTAGGTTGAGCATGGTGCTTCTGTTACTCTATCTTCTGAGGCCATAAAGGTTGGACAGTTTATGAGGTTGAACCCTTTTATTTTCAATGATGTTAAGGTTAAGAAGGATTCTCAGGGTTTTATTTATGAGATAGAAAAAACATTTTGTATTATGCATGCTACTAATGTGGAGGGTGTAGAATTTGCTGCCTACCAACTGAAAGATATAGCATATCAATGGTATGGGGAATGAGAGCAGTCAAGGGGTGATGATTTTGAGTTAGCCTTGTGAGATAATTTCTCTGGTGCTTTTTTGGATCGCTTCTTTCCCTAGGAGTGTAAGAAGGCGAGGGCAGAAGAGTTTGTTCATTTGACGCAAGACAAGATGTCTATCAAGCAGTATGCCTTGAAGTTTCACCAGTTATCTCATTATGCTTCGGAGTTAGTTTCTAGCATGAGGGATAGAATAAGAAAGTTTGCTTTTGGATTGTCCCGAGATTTGATTTTGGAAAGTAAGGCTGCCTTATTGAACAAGGATATGGACATCTCCAGGCTGGTTATCTACATGCAGCAGGTCGAGAAAGAAAAGAAGAAGTAGGTTGAGATAGGACAGAGGCAGAGGAAGAAGTTCAAATTTTCTAATTATGATGGTGGTCAACAACAGAGTGGCAGGGATGGTGAAAAGGGGTCCAAGAAGAAGTGGGGCAATTCTAGGTCTTACTCGAGGGCTAGTGCTTCCTGCCCAAAACCATCGAAAGATAGGGGTGTTTATGATGGTGATAATTTTAGGGAACAAGGTGCTCAATCTCAGGCTAGTGGGGCCCAATCAGCTCCATCATATCTTCCATGCAGATTTTATGGTCGATTTCATTGTGGTTATTGTGATGAACGAAAGGATAAGTGCTTCAACTGTGGTCAGTTAGGGCACATAATTAGAAATTATCCTATTAGTAAGGTTGCTTCTGGGGAAAATAAGGTTTCTATTGCCTCTTCTTCAGCTCCAACACCAAAGGGTACACCATCTGGCTTCAGACTGGTCAGAATCGACTTTATGCTCTCACTACACGCTAGGAGTCTGAGGCATCGCCTAATGTTGTAATTGGTATGTTGAAACTCCTTTCTCGTTATGTGTATTATTTTCTCTATCTGAGGTCCACTATTTCTTATGTGACCCCATTTGTGGTTGTGCATTTTAGTTATGGTCTTGAGTATATTCCAAACATTTTTATTTCTACCCCAGTGGGTGATTTTGTTATTTCTAAGAGATTTTATAGGGGTTGTATGGTATTGGTTGGTGGTAGAGAAAGTCTGGTAGATTTGATAGAGTTAGACATGGTTGATTTTGAAGTCATATTCGGATAGATTAGTTACACTTGTGCTATGCTTATCTAGACTATCGAACCCTTAAGGTTATCTTTAAATTCCTTAATAATCAAGTTATTGAGTGAGAGGGTGGTTCCCTAGCTTCTAAGGAGAGGTTTATATCGTGTCTTAGAGCTTGAAGATTGATCTCCAAGGGGTGTCTCTACAATCTGGCCTGGGTTAAAGATTCTAACTCAGAGGTTCTTTCTTTACATTCTATCCTGATGGTGAATGAATTTCTTGAGGTCTTCCCTGATGACCTTCCTGGTGTTTCTCCTGATAGGGAGATTTATTTTGGGATAGATCTTGTTCCAGACACTCGTCCTATCTCTATTTCTCTGTATAGAATGGCTCCAGTTGAGTTAAAAAAGATTAAGAAGTAATTAATGGATCTTTTAGACAAGGGTTTCATCAGTCCCAGTATGTCTTCGTGGAGTGCACCGGTGTTATTCGTGCATAAAAAGGATGGCTCCTTTCAGATGTGTATTGATTTTCGACAGTTGAATAAGGTGATGGTAAAGAATAAGTACCCTCTTCTAAGAATAGATGTTCTACTTGATCAGCTTTAAGGTGCTAATTTTTTCTCCAAGATTGATCTTCAGTCTGGGTATCATCAGCTAAAGATTAGGGAGGTAAATAGCCTTAAAACTACTTTTAGTACCTGATATGAGCATTTAGAGTTTTTGGTTGTCTTTTGAGTTGACCAATGCCCCAGCGACATTCATGGACTTGATGAACAGGGTCTTCAATTATTTTTTGGATTTGTTCATGATTATCTTTATAGATGATATTTTAATGTAATCTAAGAGTGAGGTGGATCATGCTAATCACCTCCACATTATGCAGCAGACCCTAAAAGATCAGCGATTGTATGCTAAATTTTTGAAATGTGAATTCTGGTTGAACGATATCACTTTTCTGGGTCATGACATTTCTAGTGAAGGGATTATGGTGGATCAGTAGAAAGTTGTTATGGTTAAGAAGTGGCCTAGACCCACGAGTCCAATTGATTTTCGGAGCTTCCTGGGTTTAGCTGGTTACTACAGGAGATTTGTGGAAAGTTTTTTTATTATAGCTACCCCACTGACTAAGTTAACTTAGAAGAAGGTAAAGTTCTGGTGGTCTGATACGTGTGAAGGTAGCTTTGAAAAACTGAAGGATAAATTGACTTCGGCACCAGTCTTGACTTTGACTGAAGGCATTAACGATTTTGTTGTCATTGTGATGCATCTCATATGGGGATTGGTTGTGTCTTGATGCAGCACGATAAGGTGATAGCTTATGCCTCTAGGCAGTTGAAGGCGCATGAGAAGAACCGATGTTATTCGTACATAAGAAGGATGGCTCCTTTCAGATGTGTATTGATTTTCGACAACTGAATAAGGTGATGGTAAAGAATAAGTACCCTCTTCTAAGAATAGATGTTCTACTCGATCAGCTTTAAGGTGCTAATTTTTTCTCCAAGATTGATCTTCAGTCTGGGTATCATCAGCTAAAGATTAGGGAGGTAAATAACCTTAAAACTACTTTTAGTACCTGATATGAGCATTTAGAGTTTTTGGTTGTCTTTTGAGTTGACCAATGCCCCAGCGACATTCATGGACTTGATGAACAGGGTCTTCAATTATTTTTTGGATTTGTTCGTGATTATCTTTATAGATGATATTTTAATGTAATCTAAGAGTGAGGTGGATCATGCTAATCACCTCCACATTATGCAGCAGACCCTAAAAGAGCAGCGGTTGTATGCTAAATTTTTGAAATGTGAATTCTAGTTGAACGATATCACTTTTCTGGGTCATGACATTTCTAGTGAAGGGATTATGGTGGATCAGTAGAAAGTTGTTATGGTTAAGAAGTGGCCTAGACCCACGAGTCCAATTGATTTTCGGAGCTTCTTGGGTTTAGCTGGTTACTACAGGAGATTTGTGGAAAGGTTTTTTATTATAGCTACCCCACTGACTAAGTTAACTTAGAAGAAGGTAAAGTTCTGGTGGTCTGATACGTGTGAAGGTAGCTTTGAAAAACTGAAGGATAAATTGACTTCGGCACCAGTCTTGACTTTGACTGAAGGCATTAACGATTTTGTAGTCATTGCGATGCATCTCATATGGGGATTGGTTGTGTCTTGATGCAGCACGATAAGGTGATAGCTTATGCCTCTAGGCAGTTGAAGGCGCATGAGAAGAATTATCCGACTCATAACTTGGAGCTATTGGTTGTGGTGTTGCATTGAAAATTTGGCATCACTATCTTTATGGAATGTATGTGGATATCTTTTCCATTCATAAGAGCCTACAATATGTCTTTACTTAGAAAGAGCTAAACCTTAGGCAAAGGAGATGTCTTGAGCTGCTTAAGGATTATGAAATGTGTCTTCACTATCATCCAGGTAAAGCTAGTATACTTGTTGATGCTCTTAGCAGGTTATCCATAGGGAGTTTAGCTTATGTGGGTGAGGAAAAGAGGTAGTTGGTGAAATATGTTCACCGTTTGGCTAACTTTAGAGTTCACCTCTTGGACTCTGAGGATAGTAGTGTGTTTGTTCAGGAGGTGGCGAAGTCATCCCTGGGT
The DNA here is from genome assembly GCA_030864225.1 of Capsicum baccatum var. pendulum. NCBI lineage: Eukaryota > Viridiplantae > Streptophyta > Magnoliopsida > Solanales > Solanaceae > Capsicum > Capsicum baccatum. The sequence goes on from CM061560.1 coordinate 117,144,511, forward strand.
GCTGCGGTAAAGGAAAAACAAGTGTTGGATCCTATCTTAATGGGGATCAAGGGTGATATAGGTGGGCAGAAGTTGATGGACTTTGAGATTAGTAGTAATGGTACCTTGCGGTACCAAGGGAGGTTATGTATTCCCGATATATATGGATTATGAAAGAGGATCTTAGCTGAGGTGCATGAGTCACACTATGCTATTCATCCTAGTTCGATAAAAATGTATCATGACCTTAAGGAGATGTATTGGTGGAATAATATGAAGCGGGATGTTGCAAGTTTTGTGGCTAAGTTCATGGTATGGCAATAAGTGAAAGTTGAGCACATGAGGCCCGGAGGATTATATCAAGAGATTGAGTTGCATGTGTGAAAGTGGGAAGTGACAATTAAGAATTTCTTTACTGGTCTTCCTCGGTCTCAGAATTAGTTTAATTCGGTGTGGGTCATCATAGATAATATGATAAAATTTGTTCATTTCTTGCCTGTGAGGACAAATTTTTTGGTAGAAGATTATGCGAGGTTGTACCTCCATGATATTGTGAAGTTGCATGGGGTGCCTGTTTCTATCATCTTAAATTATGGCATGTAGTTTTCATCTCACTTATGGTAGTTGTTTTAGAAAGGTTTGCAGACTAAGGTGAGTCTTAGTACGACTTTTCACTTGCAGCCAGATGGGCAAACGAAGAGGACTATTTAGACATTGAAAGATATGCTTCGAGATTGTGTGATTGACTATGCTGATAGTTGGGTTGAGTATTTGCATCTTATAGAGTTTGCATATAACAATAACGGCCACACTAGAATTAAGATGGCTCCATTTGAGGTGTTTTATGGTAGGAGGTGTAGGTCTCCTATTGGGTAGTTCAAGGTTGGTAAGGCGGAGATGTTTGGCTCAAATTTTGTTTACCAAGACATAGAGAAGGTGAAGGTGACTCGGGATAGGCTTAGAGCTACCCAAAGTTATGAAAAGTCCTATATAGATATGAGGCATAGGAAGTTAGAGTTTGAGGTTGGGGATAGGGTGTTCTTGAAGGTGTATCCTATGAAGGAGTGATGTTGTTCAGGAAGAAGAGGAAGCTTATTCCTCGGTATGTTGGTCCGTACTTGGTTTTGAGAAGGGTTGGCAATGTTGCGTATGAGTTAGATTTGCCTTCTAGGTTGAGCTCAATTCACCCAGTGTTCCATGTTACTATGTTGAGAAAGTGTGTGGGTCATCCGTCGCTAGTAGTGCCTATCAAGGATATTGGTATTTCAGATTCTCTATCTTATGATGAGTTCTTTGTAGATATTTTGGATTGTCAAGTTCGTCGGTTGCAAACCAAGGACGTAGCTATGGTGAAAGTTCTATGGTGGAACCACAAGGTTGAAGAGGCTACTTGGGAAGCTAAAAAGGACATGAAGTCCAACTATCCATTCCTATTTTTTATTCCAGAAAATCATGCTTAAGGTACGTGTTGATCTTACCATCTTTGTTTCCTGACTTTGTTAAAGAAAAGGTTGATTTCCTTGGCCTTATTGTTTTCTAACTTAGTTAAAGGTACGAGTGGATTGTGAATTCCTTGGTAGTCTTTTTTCTGTCTTAAAGGTAAGTGTAAGGGGTGTTTAGGGGTTTAATTGTGCTATTCACTGCTTTGTCCTATTATTCGAGGATAAATAATCCAAGTAGGGGAGAATTGAAACACCCTGGGTTTTGGCCCTTGGAAATTTCCTAAGTTTTGAACTCATTGTCTTAGGAATAACTCACCATATGATTGTATGGTATGGGTGTGGGTCAGCTGACCTAAATGTTAGGAGTCTAGTGGATGGTGGTTGGGTATCTATTGTGGTTATGGTTTGGTGGTATGGGTCATTAGGGGTGGTGATGATTCATTTGGTCGGTCCCTTAATCAAATCGGTAACTTAGTGACTTGACTTGGTTCTGAGTATGAGTGGCTCATAAAGAGCTGTGAGGATAGGGTACGAGTAGTATAGTTTAATCGTATGTTGTCTAGTATCAATCCTTTTGGATTCTGTCTTAGTTACGACTGCACCATACCAGTCGTATGGTCTGGTCACGAGTGGGGGTTAGGGAGTCGTATGGTTGATGGTTTATGGGTGTCTAATTCACCGTCTTTGTGACGACTCCATGATACGAGACGTATGTTGTGGTCACGAGTCAAAGGGTCGACTCGTAACCACCTGTGGTAATTTTACAATTTTACGATGGGGCATTCTGGACATTTCTCCTTTGTAACTACCTTTGATACCACGACATAAACAACTTTTAGGGGCTTTATTAACCTATTATTCCCAATCAAACTCTCTTAAAATCTCTCTCAAACTCCTTTTCAAGCAAAAGCCTAGGGTTTCATTAATATAATCAATTAAGGATTTCAAGGGTGGTTTCTCTTCGTCTTCCTTGGTATCTAAGGCATGTTGCTCCTCCCTCATTGTTATTTTAAAAAGAGCATGTGTTTTAATGTATGATTTTCATGATATTGTTATAGTTTGAAATAATGGTTGGTGTTTTTTGATGCTCATGGTTGAATAATGGTTCTAATGGTTTGATTATGTTTTCTTTCACCTTTTAGTATGATTTTGACAATATGGAATGCATGTTAATGGTAAATGGACTTCGGGGAATTATGTATTCCCCAAATTTCTTGGTAATGGTTTTGAAACTTATATGCCCTCAACCTATTTTTTAAAATATCAATGAGAAGGATTTTATCACATTGTTTGACTACTCTTGATATCTTTGCATTGCATAAATGGTAATGAAACCTGAATTGGTTTGGTTGATTTTATATTGTGTGGAAAGTCCTTGGTGGACATCGTATTGGTTTAATAGGAAACTTTAGAGTCAACTTAGTTTAATGGTTTTGGTATGGCATAAAAGGATATACTTCCAAGCTTTAATTTTGATATGACGATACCAACGGTTAATGCCTAAACAAAAGACTCCTTGGTAAATGGTTGGAATGTGTAATTGGTTTTAGTATGGACTTAAAGAGAGTTGAGTTAGCAAAGTTGTGGAAAGTGGAGGTCCAGTAGGTACCAATACTGGAAACTCACGTTGGCCGATGTGAGGTTTAACCATGGTGACCGTATGCATGATGTCACACTTTATATTTTTGAAGATGTACTTATCATCTCAAGTTTTTCTCCAGTTCGTGTGGATAACATGCACCAAGGACCTTTCAGCAGAGAGAGCTGAACCCATATAGCTCGTGGGTGGAAATTTAGGATGGCAGATCAATAAAACCCAGGTTAAGTTTTTAAATACATACTAAACCCGATTTCCTATCCCGACACGATATATATGTATATGTGTGGTATCATATGGTCATTTGATTTGGTTTTGAATAATGTCATTATTTAATCTTTATCCTTGAGTACATGTTAGCGTTCACTCTGCTAATCGTGTTCGGGAGCTGTATCCCCACGCGATTAAGAACCAACCATACCACCATTCCCTTGCTTAGTGACTTGGATTCGGGGACAATTTTGAGTCAGATTGAAGTGGTGAGCTTTTATACTCCTAAAGACTCCATTCATGCGATGGACTACTTCTCATTATTTTTGTTCCTTGGATTTTGGTTTTTGCTAAGGTTAGGGGAATGTCCCGATCGTATGTTACTTGATTCTAGTTATAGTCTTTGTCGGACTACTATAGGCATGAGCAATATCGGTATTGGTATCAGCCTTGATATTGGTATTGGCATTGAGGTTGACACCGGTTGGATATTTGATTGAGGTTGTTGGATTACAAATATAGACTTTATTTAATGTCTTTGAATTATATTGATTTATCTTGTTATGTATTTGAAATTCATCTGACATAGGATGCAAGGCGATTACGGTTGGGTATTAGGGGTGGTCTGCTGTCCTGGTTGGACTTAAGATGCCCGACACGACTAGGCCCTGTTTTAGGTCGAAATCCATCACAAAATGATTCTTGTTTGATGATTGATGCTTAGAATCCATCGCAGTTTGATTTCTTATTTAATTTTTATGTCCCGAACTTTCATTCTCTTCCATTACTTTTCCTTTTTTTGGCAGATTCTTAAATTCAAAATTAAGCAAGTTTGGTTGAGTTTGTTTTGTTTGATTCATTCTTTCAATTTTGTATTCATTTACCCTTTTAGACTGTCATACACGAAAACTCAAATTCTATGGATTTTGATTAATCTCAAATTTTCTACTAGCTAATATTTTAGTGATTTTTACGATTCCGCACAACTTTGATTATTGGTTGTCGATAAATTTTGATATGTATTTGTTGACATTGGACCGTTTTGATTTCTAATCATTTTGATAAAATTGAGACTAATTTGATTATGGAACACTCTTAATTGATTAATATTTTATAATCTTTACTAATAAAAATAGCCTCAACAGATCCTCTATTTGCCTCTATGATTCTTACTTTTGTTTGCCATTATGATTTTTACTTTCATATTTATGATAATTTTTTTGATCCGTGTGTTTTAGTTGTGATTAATTAATTTTACTGAGTTAAGGAAAGTATCTCATTTGGTTAAATGACTGATTTTCTTGCCTTTGGTTTGAATGAACGATTATATCATTGATTTATTATAACAAAATTTTCTTCTCCTAATTGGATTTGATTCAGCTAAGGTAAAGATTTTTCTGATTGTCTCTCCTAATTATTTATTTCTTTAATAGTTATTCCCTTTGTTATATAAAGACACATTCTCCTCTTGATGTTCTAGATTTTTGTAGCACATTTAAGACTTTTTAACTTGAAATAATTGTAAGTTCTTAAGTAATTATTGGTGTTTTTAATGTTATTTCTTAAGATTTTGTAGGAGAGTCAAGATGCATGGAAATAAATAACAATGGAGCAGAAGAGCTGAAATCTGGTGTAAATAAGCTGAAGTGCAGTTGACATCAATTATGAAGCGCTATCATACATAGGACGGACTGTCAAAGTTGTCATCAAGCTTAGACAGAACCTGAGAAGCTGAGATGAAATGGGATGACGTTTAGGATGGGCCGTCAAATATGTCACATGGCATCAAAATCGCCGTCATCCAGAGGCAGAGTATGTTGATTTTCAGTGAAGTTGTGACGGCAGTATTCATGCGCCGTCAAGTTTCTGACACGCCATCAGGTTTGCCGTCTGAAGAGTCATAAGATAACAATTCACTGAAATCTTTGACGACATCTCGCACACTTCGTCAGGTATCTGGCGCGCCGTCAAAAGCATCATCGTATAATCCGAAGAGAAAACTGAAACTTTAATTTAATTTTCTTATTTAGGGTTGACTATGTAAAGACTTGTTGGAGGGTTTTTAAAAGGGGGATCATTGTCTATAAAAAAAAGGGGCGCTGGGAAGAGAAGCACGTACATTGGTCTCTTTCACCTTGTGATTAAATTGAAGAAACTACTTGTTGTTTTCCATCCATTTGTAAGTTTATCCTTAGCATCATGAATTTAACTTGTTATTCCATTCATCAAATCATGAGCAGTTAATTTCATTAGCCGGAGTTATGGGATCCATGGAGTAGCGATTGATGGGTCACTAAGAATTTAACGGATTCAAAGAGTAGTAGAACCTCTTGAAATTCTTTTGTTTTAAGTGAAATTTATTGGTTGCAAACATTAGATTATGCCTTAGGTTTTATTTGTTTCTAACAGAGAAATAGATTAGAGGTCGTGAATTATCAACAGGGACTCGGAAGCTACCAACCTTCTGTTTAATGATTGATGCTGTAACTGGATTAATCTACCTAAGATAACATCCTATTGGAAATAGATAAGTTATCTAAGTTCGAGATAATTAGATAATAAATTGTCTGGTGAGGTCGAGAGATAAATTAGAAAGTATCATAGTCAAGGATAGTCTGCTGTTTTACTTACTTCAAGAATCCCAAGCACTACCTAGTACCTGTAAAGTCCCAAAATTCATGGTGAACATAACTCTGGTTTCCCATTTATATTGATTACAAACATTAATATTGAAGTGACAACATTACTTGATACTTTCAAGAACCCCATCTTAATTTTATATTTTTGTGCCATTTGTTTGAATTGAACTTGTAGTTATAGCTTCAAATTAGCTTGATCGCCACTCATATTGTTCCCTGTGGATTCGATCCCGACTCTAAAGTTGGGTAAATATATTAACGACGACCGCCTTACACTAATTTGAGATGTAAGTTAAGCGTTACCAAAAATGGTGCCATTGCCGGGGAACAATTTGGCGTATTGAGTTAGTTTAGAATTTTAGCTTCCTTACTTGAATTCAAACTTGTAAATATTTGTTTGTGATTTCCTTTGTTTTTTGTGTTAGGTAGATTTTCTTTATTTTAGTTTATTTCTTACTATGGCATCATGGAATGAATGTAAGTTTGATGGTTGAAAATCTTATCTAGATGGTCTATGTCCATATTGTGATGGACCTCACTTTTTGCAAGATTGTAGATATGCTCCCCGGAGAGAGATGTGTGCACCATCTCCATCCTACTAGGAGTATAATTGTTATTTATGTGGTGGTCAAGATGGACATTGGAGTGATTGCCCAAATGTCCCCTCCCCCTATTGCGCTAACTCAAGTTCTAGTTCTTCTTATGAGTATGACAGGTCTTATGGTCAAGAAAAAGAAGAACGCAGCACTGGAAAGAGTGACATTGAAGCTATGCTTTAACTAATGTTAGATAGTATAGACATAACAAATGATACCATATGTGATATACATCAAGACATTAGGGCATTTAACGAGGGAAGAGAAAGGATAGAAGAGATGGATATCGAGGTCAATCATCCAAAACAGTTTTCTACATTATGTTTAGATGATATCTTGTCTGTGGAATCATTAAAAATAATGAAAGAGTGTGACGATGAAGAGCAAGATTCCTATACTGATGATGAGCTTGATGTTGATCAACCCTTGGAGATTTCCCAACTAACTGAGCCAACCATGAGGGATGATGCCAAGATTGAGGAAATGGTGCTAGAGGCAAAAGAAGAAGCCAAGCCAATCTCTTATCAAAACTCTAGCCTAATTAAAAGTAAAAATGTTGAGAAGATGAATAAAAGTGAGTGTGCAGAGGATAGTGTAAATTTTGAAGTAGGATTTGTTGGGCCACACTCGAAGCATTTTTCTACATTATGTTTAGATGATATCTTGTCTGTGGAATCATCTAAAATAGTAGAAGACTGTGAAGATGAGGAACAAGAATCCTATATTCTTTATTTTATACTTGATAAGCAACACAAAAACACACCTCGCTTTAAAGCTGAGTTGTTTACCATGCATTATCCATTACTCGGCTTCTTAATCTTTGTACCATCTCCCTATGTGCGAGGCAAGAATATGGACTCTAAGTTGGGGTAAAGTTCATATCCTCAAGATGGAGGAAAAAGTTGAGTTAGGTCATACCGCGACACTAAATTAGGCGCTTTTTGGGAGGCAACCCAAGGTATTTTGTTGTTCGTATTTGTATTGTGTGATTGAATCAGATCTTCGCACCCATGGTGCCACAGGTATGTTTCTAAATCTCTTGTTTTGGATTGGCGCGTTGGGAACACTACATGATATTAAGTTGAGGGTGGGGCTACTTGTTGGTGTGATGTTCTCCTGGGGTTTTTGTTGTCATGCCTCTTTTTTCCGGAGTCTTGTTCCTAGTAGAGCCGGCATGTTTAGGCGTATTGTGTTTTTTTTGTGATGTATTGTGGTTAACTGGACAAAAATAAGTATCTAGAGCAGTTGATATATTTTTGTTGATTTTTAAGACTGATAAACACCTCTCCATTGGTCTGTTTTATAACTATGTGATATGCATTTATAGGTGGCTACTGTGAATCTTTTTATGGCATTAGTACTAGGGACATGATAATCACTGCTAACAATTGCATGAACCGAATGGGTAGTAGCTTGTGATGTACCATTGTGCCATGTGTGTGTGAGGTCTTACGCAATTTCCTGTGTGTGTTGAATCTAGAACTTGCCCAGTTAGTCTTAATTTGGTTAAAAGATAGGGGTTAGGAAAGGATCATAGGCCATTTTGATTTTTAAGTCATTTTTTTTGCCTAAATGACCTTCCCTGTATGCATAATATCTCTTGATCCCTATTTTGAGCTTGAATTGACCATTTCTTTCTATGACACCTATCACCTTCCCGTTTAGATCATAATAAACCTGTTTTGGCCCTGGTCCTCCTTGGACACTGTGCACCTTGACTTAGGTAAACAACCTAAGTTGAGGGTGGCTATCATAGGGGTGCGTGATGTAAAATGGGTATGAAGAAAGGTAGAATAAAAGGAAAAGAATAAGTGAAAAGGAATAAAAAGATGGGTGGTGTGGAAGAAGAATAAGAAAAGAAAAATAGTGAAAAAGAAAAGCTACATCCATCCTGAATAATGTGTGATCAAGAAAAGGAGAAAAAGAAGAAAATGTTAAAAAATGAACCCTAAAAGTTAAGGTAGTGCCAAGGAGGCATAGCCACTCTAAATGCTATTGAATATCATACCAGCCCTTAGCCTACTTTACAAGCCGAAGAAAAGACCTATAGTGATCCTAACTTACCTGTCTGGACACCTTGGTAATGAAAATAAGGGCAAGCATATGGTATTTGACATGCATTGATTGGAATTTCTTTCTGAGAGTGAGTGTCTCTTAACCGTCCCCGTATTGACATGCTTGAGTTCATATATGAGTGAGGAGGGACTTCTTTATTGTAAGGGCACATCGGTTGCATTGCTAGCTATTTACTTGTTTGGGTAGTGTAACTTGTGTATGCATGGTTATTATTGCTGAATTAATGCAATATCTTGATTCCTTTGGGTCACATTGGTAATCTTTATTGATAATCAACTGTGATAGGTATCTTATATGTCTCTTGGTTAAGTATCGTAGTATGGTGTTATGTAGTTGCTTGAGGACAAACAATTGTTTTAAGTTGAGGGTGCTGATGTGCTAGATTTTTGTAGCACATTTAAGACTTTTTAACTTGAAATAATTGTAAGTTCTTAAGTAATTATTGGTGTTTTTGATGTTATTTCTTAAGATTTTGTAGGAAAGTCAAGATACATGGAAATAAATAACAATGGAGCAGAAGAGCTGAAATCTGGTGTAAATAAGCTGAAGTGTAGCTGACGTCAATTCTGAAGCGCCGTCACACATGGGACAGACTGTCAAAGTTGTCGTCAAGCTTAGACAGAACCTGAGAAGCTGAGATGAAATGGGATGACGTTTAGGAAGGGCCGTCAAATATGTCATATGGCATCAAAATCGTCGTCATCCAGAGGCAGAGTATGTTGATTTGCAGTGAAGTTGTGACGGCAGTTTTCACGCGCCATCAAGTTTTTGACACGTCGTTAGATTTTCCGTCTAAAGAGTAAGAAGATAACAATTCACTGAAATCTTTGATGACATCTCACACACGTCATCAGGTATCTGACGCGCTGTCAAAAGCATCATCATCTAATCCGAAGAGAAAACTGAAACTTTAATTTTATTTCCTTATTTAGGGTTGACTATGTAAAGACTTGTTGGAGGCTTTTTAAAAGGGGGATCATTGTCTATAAAAAAAGGGGGGGGACGCTGGGAAGAGAAACACGTACATTGCTCTCTTTCACCAAATATTCTTCTTGTTTTTTATCAACTATTTTTGGGTTTCTACCTTGTGATTAAATTGAAGAAACTACTTGTTGTTTTCCATCCATTTGTAAGTTTATCCTTAGCATCATGAATTTAACTTTTTATTCTGTTCTTCAAATCATGTGCGGCTAATTCCATTAGCCGGAGTTATGGGATCCATGGAGTAGGGTTTGATGGGTTACTAGGTATTTAACGGATTCAAAGAGTAGTAGAACGTCTTGAAATTCTATTGTTTTAAGTGAAATCTATTGGTTGCAAACATTAGATTATGCCTTAGGTTTTATTTGCATCTAATGAAGAAATAAACAAGAGGTCGTGAATTATCAACAGGGACTCGGAAGCTACCAACCTTCTATTTAATGAATGATGTTGTAACTAGATTAATCTACTTGAGATAACATCCTATTGGAAATAGATAAGTTATCTAAGTTCGAGCGAATTAGATAATAAATTGTCCGGTGAGGTCGAGAGATAAGTCAGAAAGTATCATAGTCAAGGATAGTCTGCTGTTTTACTTACTTCAAGAATCCCAAGCACTACCTAGTACCTGTAAAGTCCTAAAAGCCATGGTGAACATAACTCTGGTTTCCCATGTATATTGATTACAAACATTAATATTGAAGTGACAACATTACTTGATACTTTCAAAACCCCCATCTTAATTTTATATTTTCGTACCATTTGTTTGAATTGAACTTGTAGCTATAGCTTCAAATTAGCTTAATTGTCACTCACATTGTTCCCTGTGGATTCGACCCCGACTCCAAAGTTGGGTAAATATATTGACGACGACCGTCTTACACTAATTTCAGGTGTAAGTTGAGCATTATCACCTCTCTATAAAGAGACTTTTAATCTCCTTTTACTCTCTCATATAAGAAAAAACTTTTCAACTTCTTTTCACTCTATACAAAAGAAAGCCAAGTTTGTGCTGCTTGACTTTTTTATTATTATTTATTATTGTCAATCTATAAGTTTCTTTCGATGTAATTTTAATACCTTATGTGATAATTTTAGAAAACATGGCATAGGAACTATTCGATGTTTTTGTTTGCTATATCTTTGTTACGTAATTTTCCTTTTTCTACTTGCTTCGTTATTTCATTGTGTCTAACAGGTATAAATAGATAGTTTTGGAAATCGAAGAGTTGTCCGAAAATATAAAGGGGTAGCCTATTTTTTGTTCAGTTTATCTTTTCTTTTACTACTCGTCGGTATGTAAAAGTTAATGTATAAACCTCATTAATGTAATAATAAATTATGGGGTGCTTATGAGGGGCAATTTTTTATGTATTTATGTGCTACGTGAATCACTTAGGCAAACGTAATCTAGGATTCGTTAATTGATTTGTTTGACACTTAGAAAACATGCTTTTAGGATCATTAATTAACTTTTGATTTAAGATTAATTTCAACATGTGTGTTTAATTTTCGGATATCGTAGTTATTTTTTTATGTTCGCATGCCTATTTTCAACAATTAAAAAATATCCTTTGTCATCATATAAAATATGAATTTCCAACAACTAAACTTTATTTTCCCCCCTTTAAAACAACTTTCAGCAAAACAAAAATCAGTTTTTCAGCACTTTAACTTAATTTTCAGCAAATAAAAATAAAAATCAGTGTTAGCCTTTCAAGATAAATTTTCAGCAATAACTAGAAATCAGTTTTCAGAACTACACAATTAATTTTTAGCTTGTTCTAGTTAATTTCCATCACCTAAAACAGATTGGAGCATGTCATAAATTATTTTTTTAGCATCTTGTCAAGTGAATTCCATTCTTAACAACTGTTTACTAAGACAGAACAGATTTTAATAAATCTCGACATGTCAATTCATATTTAATTTCTCTATATTATCGTCTGTTGACATAGTAATTAATTGACATTTTAGATATCATGCATATTGATTTAATTACATAATAAACGAATAATTATTTGTCTTAGCATGCGAATTACCTCAACCAACTTCTAATTAAATAAAGGGGCTTATTGGAGATTAGTATACGCTAAATATTATCCTATGTGCTTGACGCGCTTTGAGTCTAACTAGGAAGCCTAAGTTTATTTGTCTAGACCCAAATCTAAAGTAGAAAAGTTCAACACCTCTAGGACGATAAGTTGGGATGGGTAGACTGTCATGACCCGACACTACCCCTTAGTTGTAACACGGTGCAAGGAACCATAAGTGATCCCAAGCTAACCCATGAGTTGACATACTGTTAAGCAACTGATTTATAATATATTAAATAACATATTCTACTGTGTGGAAATATAATCATGATAAAATCTAGAAGGAATTATAATACTGATACAATTTGCAATCTGATAAAACATGAAGAGAGAACAGAAATTACATGACTGACTCTGACTGACATCTATGGAGCCTCTACTATCTTACTATAAATAGCTGGGATATGCCTCCAACTAGCACTAATCAATACATATGGAAAAATAAAAAATAAAGCACATGATCCACAACTGTCTGGAGTTCTCGAAATAAGAGAACTTATCACCTGTTGGCTGAAAGATGTAAACTGTCTGAACCTAGTGTAAGAGATACATATGGTACCTACATTATGAAGGATGTAGCCACAAACGCATATATGTGGTCAGTACGTTGGAATGTACTGAGTATATGAAGACATGCACTGAATCATGAAAATATTTTAAACATTCTGTAAAATTGAGGATATAAGTTATTTATTAAAATTATGCTTTTGGAAAATGACTATACGTAAAAACTATAAATCATAGAGAATTCGTTACTCGTGATGAGCTGAAAACAATTTTGTAAGCTAGGAGGTGGTAGAAACATAAATGTTATGAGCCATTCTCTTGTGAGGTTGAATATGTTGTAGAAGTTGTACTGAGGATGATGCATGAATACTGGGTCTGAAACTATAAGGTGAAAACTGACATAACTCAAGGATCTGAATATACAAATATATTAAGCACAAATGCATAAACATACAAAACCAACCAAACATATACTAAGTTGGTGTAATTACCTGAATGACTGATAGCTGAATACTGAGTAATGGATGTCTGAATACTAAATAACTGGTATCTGAATACTGATTAGCTGATATATGTATACTATTTAACTGATAACTGAATACTGATCATGAAAAATTAAAATGTACTTGGTCTGAATAACTAGACTGAAACTGCGGGGTACTGGCGTATGAGATAGAGACTAACTAAAAACTTGAGACAACTGAGCATAAATGCATGACAACTGTAATATCTGATAATGAAAGGGACTCATGAATAAATATCCGACATACCTTAAACCTTTAACTTGAAAGAGGAACACCAATCTTGATGCTTTCTTGAAGGTTCTTGAATTTGGGAACTTGAATTCTTGATTTCTTGAGGAGAAGGGAATTGAATTTGTTCTTTGGGAAAGGAGAGGGTTTTCTTGAGAGAAAAGTTAGAGAAGAAGGCCAATAATGACCTAACATATGCCCTAAATCGTGTTATGAACGATTGGGTTAAGGATAAAAGACTTAATTTCCCCTCAGGTAATTAATTTCGAAATGGAGCCGCGGTTTAAAGGGTCACCGTGATGCAGTCTTATCGTTGTGGCTTACAGGTGCTGACAAAAATGATCATAACTTTTCAATCGGGTATCAAACTAAGGCGAAATTTGTATTGTTGGAAAGCTAATTCAATTTTATACAAATTGGTGGGTCTTGAGCTGAAAAATTTCATATATTTCAAAAGTTATAGATATTCAAAGTTGACTCTTGTAGGATCGGCCACCAAACTTTAGACGAATCAAAGGCTCTTAACTCATTTTTTTTCTAAGTGATTCCTATGAACATTTTCACCTCATAAGCACTTCACACACTAGGATAAAGATGATGACACATGAATTCAAATTATAAATCAAGAACTGGGCACAACACCCTCACTGCAATGCGGTATATGCGCCAACAAGAATAGCATCACGACACGGCACTATCGCAGTAACTTGTTGGATTCGTGATTCAAACATGCCCCAAACCTTGTCCAAAAAATCCAAAACTTCTCTGAGATATACTTCTAACATCCCTAAACATGAATTAACTCAAAATCTAATGTCTCGGGGTTGGGATGGTCAAAATAAAAATCCTCAAAGTTTAGAGGTCTTGAAAATAGCTAAGTCCTCAACACTTAGTGAAAATTTTCAATCCTTAAGCCCCTTAAGCATGCAACTAAGAGCTAAATCTAGCTAAGATTAGTACGGGGTATTAGAATATCTCCCCCTTGGGAACATTCATCCTTGAATGAGACTGGTTAGACTGATAGTACTGAAATAAGGAAACTGAGATCATGTACTGAACATGCATAACTGGAAACATGATTGCATAACTGAGCCTGAAATATGATACATAAACTGAATAGTATAAACTGAACTGATTCCTTGAATAAATGCAATGACATGAGAATAGTTATAAGGCTGAGATAGAAATGAGAGAGTCAACTTATGAGTAACCAATGCCTCAGGCTGGATCTGGTTTTGTTAAGAAAAGTTAAGAGATTTAGGACTTGAAAACTTAGGGTATTACAACATCTACCCCTTGGGATCATTCGTTCCCCAAATAATACTGACTTGGATAAAATACTAAGAAAAAACTGAAATTATGCACAGAACACACATGGACTGAATCATGATTGAATATCTAAATCTGAAACATGATGCATGGACTGAAGTAGATTTACAATTTACATGGATGCGAACAAATTACCTCCTGGAATTTCCATAATCATGAAACTTCAGATAGTAAGACTAGATAGAAAGATGGAAAAAAACATAGGAATTTATTTGTCTAACTGCTAAACTAAATCACTGCCGATACGGACTGAATTATGCTAAAAGCTTACACTCAACTATACATTCCACTTCAAAACTGCACTTCACTTGAGTCTACTTGAAATATTTACATGGGAACTGATAACTCTACTTACTAAAGTCTGAGCTGAATCGAATTCTCTCATTATGTTCAAGCCTACTCGAATCTACAAAGTGCACCCATAACACTATAATACTAGTTGGAATCATGAATTCAATACATCTTGTATTTTCATAACCTCTCATCTCAAGAATAATTCTTCTTACCACTTCAACAACTACATTCAACCTCTTACTAGACATTCACTAATGCGCAATATATTTATCCCCATACATACAAACATGACATTCAAGCCTATCTTTATGACCACACATGAACTTCTAAGCAAATAACCCATCAAAGCATTTTTTTTACGTACTCTCTAATACTTCTATTATTAACAATTTCTATGCGCTATTCTTAAGAAAATTACACATAAAATTTCAACTAACCATGGTATATATCAAACACTTGGGGTCAATCTTGCTTCACACTTATAACCTTAGATCAAACAAGCATACAACAATCTTTCCCCAACATGAAATATTTACTCTCTGCCATCTAAATAATTGATCATCACCACAACTATTTTATAAAGAGAGGTCACTGAAAGGTTAGAACATGAGCACTTGTAGAATGAAATAATAATATGCATAACTGACACTTAACTGAGGCCTGAGGAATAGAGTATCAATATCATGGATTTATACTAAAGCCATACATGACATAAAGTGGATTTCGCTGATTATTAGGAGTGTAGCATAAGTACCTAGAACTGAGCATACTATAAAGTATGAGTACATGATTCATAAGTTGTATGACCTAAGTTTGAAGTTCATAAACTCATGGAATATGATTCGTATTGTTGAGTGAACTGGAACTCCTAATGCTAGAAACTGGAATTGTGTATGATTCTATAGAAAGTGCATGAATTTGAGCTATAATCATGGAAATAACATGTAGGGCATAAGTAGATATCGTGATAACTGAAGTATAAATACTGAAATAAGAATGGGTTGGGCATTTTCCTCCCTAGTGTTGTTCTGCAACAAACTGGCATCACTGCTAGAATCTGAGAGCCTGACTTGGTTACTTGTTGTATCATCTCTCTCTTAGCTTTAAGCCACCATTCTAAGTCTACGAAGCCCTTTTAAACTCTAACTGAACTACAACCACTTTGCTATAGAGTCTGGGGTAATACACATAAATGATAAACTCACCCTAAAATACTACACTAGATAATGTAAAACCCACTGCTAATACTTCCTTCTAAGATATAAATCTTAACTTTCTATAGCCCCAATAGTCATCATAATAACGTAAGCACTTACTAACTTAGAATTCTCAGAAGGATCACAAACCATGAGTTCACACCATATAGAATTTTAACTCTTTTTTATATTAGCTTAATCTTTAAAGATTCAAGCTTAGATTCTAACACTTAACATGGATATGCCCAAACCTTCAATGACTCATACTAAATTCCTTCATAGCCTACTCACATCACATCTAAACCATGAGAATTACCATTACACCAACATACCCAACATCAACAACATATAATTTTGAATCAACAAACTTAAATTCTTACATACACTATTTCAAGCCTACCGATTCACTCTTCATACAACTAGCTTCTTGAATATATGGTCTACTAAATCCAGATAAACACTATCCCCACCTTACTGTTGCTAAACTTCTGGGATCATGCTTTCAACTCTAGGTCATATGCTATCGAAGAATTCTAAGAAGAAATCTGAAAACACACCTGACTTTGAATTAGTGCATGATTTTCATGAATATCAATAAAGTCCTTCAAACTTTGGAACTTAAAAGCACTGATGGGATACTTTTGAGATGATGTGCAATCCCATAACTGTCTGTGGAAAGTGCTTGAGAAAGCTCTATCAGTAAGGAATTGAGCTTGACTATTTTTGTTGCCTCAAAAATAGGTAGAGTTAGCACAGATGGATTAACGTGGGAATTTGCATAAGCTCCTTAAAGAACACTTCTACTGCATGATATGAGATATGAAAGAAGTAAAATATTTCTTAAATGCCTTGTAGCCTCTCAAAGAAAAATATAGACTTCTCTGTATCATTCCGCAAGACTCTACTTCACACGGCTTCTTGGACACCCTAGGACACTTGAACTCTGTGCTTTGATACTAAGTTTATCACGACTCGAGACTACCCTCTAGTCGTAACACGGTGCTATAAACCACAAGTGATCCCATGCTAAGCCACGTACTGGCATATTGTTAAGAAATTGATTTATAATATATTAAATAACTGGTTCTGTTGTGAGGAATTATAATCATGAAAAAATCTGGGAAGAATTATAATATTGATAAAATTTATAATCTGATAAAGCTGAAGAGAGAACTAAAATTACATGACTGACTCTGACTGATATCTATGAAGCCTCTACTATACTGACTATAGATAGCTAGGACATCCCTCCAACTAGCACTAATCAATACATATGGATAAATTTAAAATAAAGTACATGATCCACAACTGTCTGGAGTTCTCAAAATAAGAGAACTTATCACCTACTGGATGAAAGTTGCAAACTATCTGAACCTGGTGTAAAAGCTATATATGGTACCTATATTATGAAGGATGTAGCCACAAATGCATATATATGGTTAGTACGTTGGAATGTACTGAGTATATGGAGACATGCACTGAATCATGAAAATATTTTAAACATTTTGTAAAACTGAGGATATAAGTTATTTACTAAAATTATGTTTTTGGAAAATGACTATACGTAAAAACTATAAATCATAGAGAATTTGTTACTCGTGATGAGCTAAAAATAATTCTGTAAGCTAGGAGGTGGTAGAAACATAAATGTTATGAGCCATTCTCTTGTGAGGTTGAATATGTTGTAGAAGTTGTACTGAGGATGATGTATGAATACTGGGTCTGAAACTATAAGGTGGAGACTGACATAACTCAAGGATCTGAATATACAAATATATTAAGCACGAATGCATAAACATACAAAACCAACTACACATATACTAAGTTGGTGTAATTACTTGAATGGATGATAGCTGAATACTGAGTAATGGATGTCTGAATACTAAATAACTAGTATCTGGATACTGATTAGCTGATATATGTATACTGTTTAACTGATAACTGAATACTGATCATGAAAAATTGAACTGTACTTGGTCTGAATAACTGGACTGAAACTACGGGGTACTGGCGTATGATATAGAGACTAACTAAACAACATGAGACAACTGAGCATAAATGTATGACAACTATAATATCTAATAATGCAAGACTAAGTGTATATCTGTTATGTCACTGAGATAATCTGTAATCTGAAAGACTGAAATCTGTATAACTGAGTAACTGAAAGTCTATACACTTAGTCAAGCAAACCTAAATTGATAATACACTGAATATTGTACTGAGATTATGGGAGCTATCATCTAACCGACATAAATATGTGAGCTATCAGAGAGTCCAATGGCTAACCCATGTTGAGGAGGGTTGTTCTATCCTTGCTATTGGAATAAAACTTGAACTGTAGTAATCACTAAACTGATGTCCTAAAGGACTAGGGAGTCAGTCCTAACTTGAGAGTGACCCCTAAGAGAGTGTTAGTCCTAAACTGGCGTGTGACATCTCATTTTCCTACACTGGCTACGTAGTTTTGAAATATAAGGACTGCTGCTAAGGACCCAGTCCTAACTGACGGGTGAGCCCCCATCCCTAGATTTGCTCAGTACTAAATTCTACTCCCAACTGAAAGACACTGAAATACTAACGGGTGCATGCAATGATAACTGATAACTGATAACTTATAAGCTCAGGTCATGGTATTCTGAAAATAATAGTGCATACAGATTCTGAGGTGATTATAAATATATAAACTGATAATGCTCAATACAATTACGGTGTTCTGAATATGATATTAAAAATCATGGTCTGACTAACTCATTACTTAAAAACAGAAATCATGTAAAAACACATAGGTAGTAGGTGTTCATAATCCACCAGCACTGAATGATCATTACAACATGACATCTAAACTCAAATTGTAGTATTGAATCATGGTTCAACTCAAGACATGGACATTTCATCAAACATGGTGAAAACATGAATTTAAAAATGGGAATGTTTCAAATCATGAGTTTAGGATCTATCGCGGAATTCACTTGAATAAAGTATGGGAAACTTAAATTCATAACATGAGAAAATTTTTTGTATGGGATCATACTGGGCTGAATTGAATTAAAATCACCATGAAAACATGAAATTCAATCTTTCTTAAACATATACAATATCATAATGATAGAAAATTTACTCTTTAATTGAAAGAAAAGGGTTTTTGGGCTCTATTGGTGAAAGGAACCCATGAATGAATATCCCGCATACCTTAAACCTTTAACTTGAAAGAGGAACACCAATCTTGATGCTTTTTTGAAGGTTCTTGAATTTGGAAACTTGAATTCATGATTTCTTGTGGAGAAAATAATTAAATTTGTTCTTGGGGAAAGGGCAGGGTTTTCTTGAGAGAAAAGTTGGAGAAGAAGACCAATAATGACCTAAAATATGCCCTAAATCACGTTATAAACGACTGATTTGAGAGGAAAAGACTTAATTGCTCCTCAAGAAATTAATTTCGCAATTGAACCGCGGTCTAAAGGGTCACCACGATGTGGTCTTATCGCGGCGACTTACTAGTTCTGACGAAAATGATCACAACTTTTCACTCGAGTATCGGATTAAGGCGAAATTGGTATCGTTAGAAAGCTAATTCAATTTTCTACAAATTAGTGGGTCTTGGGCTGAAAATTTCATATATGTCAAAAGTTATACATGTTCAAAATTGACCCTTGTAGGATCGAAAACAAACTTTAGACAAATCAAAGGCTCTTAACTCAACTTTGTTTTAAGTGATTCCTATGAAGATTTTTCACCTCATAAGCACTTCACACACTAGGATAAAGATCATGACACAAGAATTCAAATTATAAATCAAAAACTGTGCACAACACCCTCACCGCGGTATGGTATATGCACCAACGAGAATAGCACCGCGACACGGTGCTATCGTGGTGACTTACTGAATTCGTAATCCAAACATAACCCAATTCTCATCTGAAAAATCTAAAACTTCTCCGAGACATGCTTCTTACACCTCTGAACATGAATTAACTCAAAAACTAATGACTCGGTGTTGGGAAGGTCAAAATGAAAATCCTCAAATTTAGGGGTCTTCAAAATGGCTAAGTCCCCAACACTTAGTGAAAATTTCAAGCCTTTAGCCCCTTAAGCATGCAACTAAAAGATGAATTAAGCTAAGATTAGTACTGGTTATTACATAGGCATTCTAGGAAATGCTAGTTTTATCCTTTCTTTTAGAAAACCTCTAAGCTTAATAACCAACCTAGGTGGGGGATGGGTAGAGATTCGGATATGATGGTAACCCAACATATTTTGACAATGTGACATATGACATTGTCACCTGGTAATAACCCGACTGCTGACTAATGGACCTCGTAATGATAAATAATCTGGGTGCTGATCCAAAATAAAACAAATAAATTCTTTGTCCAATCTTGCGAATCTATTTTTTTTCTCTTTTCTTTCCTTCATATGTTTATTTGCTTGGGTAGTCTAGGTTCTCTAATTTAATATAAATGTTTTGTTATAAACTGTGTCATTTCTATCTCCTCGCTTATCTGCTTTACGTTGTTTTTTGTCTTGTTTTTATCATCACTTAGATAATTAATAATTAGAAATAATTAAATAACATGTCTTGTCTTATTCATCACTTTATCATTTAGTAATATTAAGTTTATAAAAATAATTGACCTTTATTTATCATGTAGAATCCCCACATAAAATGTGAATTCAGTCGAAAACTATATCTGTGGATCTCGAAAGGTGCCTAACACCTTCCTTACGAGGTAATTTGAACCCTTACCCGAGCTTCTGGTGACGTAGACTAATTAAACAGTTCATAATTAGCCTAGAATGGTGACCTAACACACCTTAATACTTTAGTTGGCGACTCTTCACTCTTATAACATATCCTAAAAGAGTTGTCACACTGAATCCCTCTTTTCACGAGAAAAATGGTGTGCGACATTTAGTTTTCTACTTTTCTCGATCGATCTATAATGTCTACTGAGTATAGTGAATCGTACTTACTCTTACTTTCCATACTCTTTTTGTGCGGATATCAATTTGATTACGACCCCAAAGCTTGAATTTGTGCTGCTTTGAGGTTGTTTTGGAGTACTGGGAACTCCTCATTTGGAGCACTATTTCAGACTTAATCATATATTTATCTTGTCTTTATTTTACTTTTTGTGTATTGCTATATTCTATGTCATTTATTAGTCTCTTTACTCATGACACTAGAATTGTATTTATTTCAGTTTCAGTATTGTTTACATATATCTGGCATGGCTTTGTTTAAAGTCTCACATTATTTAACTTTTTTCTACATTTTTATCTCTTTTATGTGTTGGACTTACCTACCAAATTGGGATATGATAGATATTACGATGACCTCGATTCTGGATCATGACAGACATTTATTTAGATGTTAATTAAGGGATTTAATGTATTAAATCCATCTGTTGGTGTTGAGCAAATATGTACGATTGTGCAATCAATCATGTAATAACAAGATTTTCCAATGCTTAATACAACAACTGTTTGAATATAAGAATCAAGAGTTTTTCTGAGTTTTATTACGAATTTATTCTATTCATCATCGCATGATAACTTGTAGGTTTCATTTAAGCATAGCTGCTCTAGCTGGACGGTCCTTCAGCTACTCACGATTTCAAGCGATCGTCACCAGCTTTAACTCCATCAACCCGCATATTCTCTCTAATTTGCATTGTTCGGATTTTACTATACAATATTATATTTTATGTTTGCTATACCAAACCAAGGTATTCTTGAAATGTCTTCATCAAAGACACCCTTGGATTCAGGCTAATCAAGCTACATTAACTTATATTTTCATTTAATTGCATGTTATTAATTTACTATATTTTTTATTTATCTAATAATGAATTCAATCCAATATCCTTTAAACCATGATACAAATTCAACTTTACCTTTTTAAGGAAAAACATTCACTATTTGAAAAATTTCTAATTATTATTAAGGCGTGATCACACATACAAGTTACAACTTACAAAAATATTCAAAATAGGCAAACTCTGACAAATTGCTTTTTTAAAAAAAATTTATCTGTCATGCTGTTATTTATTCTACGAAAAAAATGCCACTGTAATTCCTTATTTATAAATAATATTAGTTTAATTTATTTATAAATAAACTTCGAAAATATTTTTTCTTCCTTAAACTACATATCTAATCAAACCCCACTACATAGGTGTGATTACAACTTCTTTAAAAAATTGCAAGCTACTTTCCACAGAGGAAAAGAAACCATCTTTCACCCTTTACAATGAAGGATAACACAGAAAATAGAAGGAAAAAAACTAATCGTGTTTTAGGGCAACCGGCAACATGAGTCAAAGTAAAGCACGAGAAACTGACACGTGTCATTTGTGTCTCTTCGAACCTGGTCGCAAAACCTGAAAGGGCATGGGGCATAGACGGTCTAAAAAAAGAAAACTTAAAATGAGTACAAAATTAGTCCCTCCGTTCCACAATAAGTTAATTGTTGGATTTTGGCACATATATAAAAAAAAAAAAACATAAATTTATCATGTTTTTTTTTTTCATTTTTACCCTCTTCAAAAAGCAAAGACACATGATGAATCACTCCCAATGCACATTTAATGAAGGGTAGATTTGAAAAAAAATTCTAATATTTACCTTGAATTATGAACCATTCACTTATTTTGAAACACTAAATTTGCTCCAACAATTCACCTATTGTAAAACGAAGGGAGTACAAAGAAGAAAGAAGAAAATTTAAACGTCCTTTTGTTTTAGCCTTAGGGGTCGTTTGGTAGAGTGTGTTAAAAAATTTAATGCATACATTATTTGTGTTCTAGTAATACCTTGTTTGGTTCATTTTTTTAGCCTATGCGTAACTAATGTTTGCATTAGTTATACTCTTTTGTGTATTAAGTAATGTATTACTAATACCACCATTTTCTAGGTATTAATAATACAAAGCATTTTAATACATGTATTAGCTTGTTAAATGATAAATTTACCCCTTAAATCCTTACTAAAATATTTTGTCATTTTCTCTACACTTTGCCTTACTAAAATATTGTCATTTTCTCAGCACTTTGCCATGGAAAAGTAAGGTAATATTCACTGCACCTTCTTCCTTTCTTTCCTCAATGAGACATTACTCTTCTCCACTAGAATTGAATGTTTGATTATTGGGTATAGATTTGAAATTGGATTTTTTGTTTTGGAGGTTATGAATATGGGGAATAAGGATTTGAGATTGAAGTTTTGACTTGTTTGAGATTCCATCATGAAAATGATTTAACATTCAAATGTTATTGAGCTTCATGAAGTTATGGCAAGTAAAACGAATATATATATATATTTCTATGGTGTTTGTTAAAGGCAGTGAATTGTTTGAAAAAACAGCTAAAGGGAAGTTATAGGGAAGATAATGCAAGAGGTTATTTTCAACAGTTGATATTTGTAATTGATTTTGGTCATAGTCGTGGTGTTTATGATAGAGATTTGAAGTCTGAGAATTTGTTGTTAGATGAAGAAGACGGAACAAGCTTAAAATATCCAATTCCATGATCTGTTCTAATAAAAGAACAAAAAAAAAAGGGTAAAGGATATTTTTATCAACAAATATTTTCTTATAAAAATTATACCAACATATATTATTCTTTGGTAGAGTGTATTAAAATGTTAATGCATGCATTAGTTTAATGTGTATTAATAATACCTTGTTTGGTATACCTTTTTACCCTATGTATAATTAATGCAAGCATTAGTTAAACACTCTATGTGTATTGAGGTGTGTATTACTAATACCTCAAAATCCATGGCATTAGTAATGCAATGAATCTAATGCATGCATTAACATGCTTAAAGACCCTATTACCCCTCAAGAAAATTTCCGCATCCTTTCCAACATATATATTGAGGGTATTATGTAAAAGATTTTTTTTTTTTAGAAATTATATAATTCATGTTTTTTTTAATACATCGAACCAAACACTACATAAGAAAAATACAAGCATAACTAATGCAAGCATAGCTAACACAAACATTACTAATACAAGCATTATTAATACACCGTATTTTGCATTATTCTTATACACTCTACCAAACGACCCTTAATACATCAAGCCAAACAGTGTATAAGAAATAATATCAGCATAACTAATGCAAGCACAATTAATACCAACATTATTAATGCAAACATTACTAATACACTCTATTCATCATTGTTCTTATCCATTCTAACAAACGACCCCTTAGTGTTATAGCAAATCTCGCTACCTTTTCTAACCTTTTCCCTTCTCTTCACATTTTCCAACACTATCCATACATGCACTGTTGCAGATACTGAGAGAGGAAAAAAATAAGAAAGAACGAGATCGTTTTCAGAAGATACGAAGCTTCTTTACTGGTAAGTCAGATTTCATAAATAGAAAGACGAAAGTTCATTTCTTTCAGTATCTATACTTTACTCTATCTGCATATATAGATCTTTTTTTCTTTAGATTTATCCAGTTCAGTTAAAAAGGTTAATTGTCGATTTTCTTAAAGAAATTAATTAACAAAAGCGAGAGAAAGAGTTCTTGGAGTATATAATACTCCATATAAAACACGTAAGCCAATGAAGCTTTGGGTTTAGCTACTGTACCAAATATAGAAAAAAAAAAAAGAGAAAAGGTTTTGCTTACTATATTGTGTATTATGTTACTCTTTTATATGTAGATGCACAATGTTTCTTTTTGTGTTGGAGTGCATATGTTAATAATGAGAGATTAAAAGTCAAGTAAAAAGAAAAGAAAGCAATATGTTTGCAATATTTCAAATAAACATAGGGCTACATACACTGTGTGTTTAAACTTTTACAAGTAGAAACAGTAACCCCCAAATGGAGAGGAGGTGGGGGGATCCATCTAGTATTTTCCTTTAAAGGCAGTAGAATCACATCGACTGCTTCTACCGTTCCTACTTTTTTTTGTTCATGTCATCTACTAGAGCATCATTCAGAATTTTTTCGGTCAACTTTGGATGTTTCTTATAATATTCTTCAAGTGTGAATTTGAACTTATATGAAAATTCTATTGGAGTAGTGGGAAACTAAAGCTTAGACTTTTTAGTACTTCCACGGTCAAAAAAGGGACATTTTGCTTTTAGAAACTGTCTAAAGAATCTCTGTTAGACAGCGTGAAGCAGAGTTTCCGAACAATCTAAGAAAAATTGAATGTCAGGCTACTCAGTGACTTCTTATTAAAATGGGATTTATAATAACCATGTGTTAAACTTATTAGTCTCAGAATTAGAATGGAAGTTCATTTCCCTTATTATGATATGATGTTACAAAATTATTTTTTCATAAAAAATAAAAATGAAATGTGTACTCTTATGCAGTGGCAGATCTAGGAATTTATTTCAGGGAGTTCGAACAAATAAAAATATAAATGTGTGAATACGTTAACAAAATATAATTTCAAGGTATAACTGCTGTGTTCAAAACAGATTTTAAAAAATAAAGCATTTGCTGACGGAGCGACTCAAGAAGCAGACATAGAACCACTGGGCTATCCAACAACCTTGTTTTTAGGTGGTTCAAAATTATTTCCTCCGTTTCAGAATAAGTGAATTGTTGAAGTATTTATTGGTGTTTCAAAATAAGTGAATCATTGAATTTTTTTCCAAATTTGCCCTTATGATTTAACAACCAATTAACTTTTGAAAAGGTATTATAAGATCAACTTTTTCTTTTTTTGGGGTAAAAATAAAAAGTTGTGTTAAATTTATGTCTTTAATGCTCTTTCCTTAATATGTGTGTCAAAATTCAACAATTCATTTATTATGAAACGGAGGGAGTAATATATATACATAAATATAAATTTTTTACGTTATATACACAACGTAATTTTTTGTCGAGGGGATTCGATGAACCCTGTATACCACGTGGGTCCGCCGCTACTCTTACATTATAAAAGTTCATTTAAAAGTTCTTAAAATATTTCATAATAAGTGGGATTAAATATTAAACGAAGGTAAAATGAATTACCTGTCACATCACAAGTAAAACTACATTGGCAATAAAAACAATTTATAATATCATTATATTAGAGCTAATATTATTGTTTATAAAATAATGACTTTCACAAGGATTTCCCGTGGCAGAGTCTGCAGATCGCCTGACGAAGATTAGTCTAACAGGTCGGCATATCATCTTGATATCAGAAATAATACATATACTTGTTCTTTAATTAACCATATGCTAGTTAACTTAGTTTATTGAAATGTTAATTGAAGTATGGAATGGTTGATCATTAATGATGCTCTTTGAAATTTTGTTTTTTGACTGAGAATAGGCCTGTGAGTGGAAGACAGAAGGCACAGAAACAAAGAGAGTTGTGTAGAGCAGCATGATGTTCTAGTTTGCAGTCGACATGCACTGCAAAAACAAATACTCCCTCCGTATTAAATTATTATCACAAATTTTCTAATTTGATTTTTTCATTTTTTTTTTTTCATTAATCAATAAGAAACAATTTTTTTTCTTCATGATTTACCCTTTGCATTAATTACTTTTTATTTAAATTAAATTATAAACACTATTTAATAAGTTTACTATGATAAACTAGGCATATTATTAATTATTTTTTTAATTAATATATCATCTCAATTTGAAACAGGTAATTTAGGACGGAAGAAGTATTTAATAATGTAAGTATAAAAAAAGAACATTAAATTAAATAGTTTAAACACGGTTTGATCTTTTGACGAGTGCGATTTCCAATTAGACGGTCAACAGAATTCTACTTGGAAACCCAAATGAAAATCGCTTCATCTCTCTCCAATTTACTAGCTTCTTTTATATTACTCCCTCGGTTTTAGTTCACTTAGCCCATATTGACAAGACCTTTTTTTTTTTTTAGAATAGAGTAATTACTTTATTTTACTAAATTAATTTTATTATTTGTAATTTACTGAGAAGAAAATGTTGAACTTCTCTTAATTTAAGAAATTGAAATAATAACTTGAAATAAATAATGAGCTAAGTAAACTGAAATGGAGTAACTACTAATTGGTTTAAATATCGTAAAAGTAAATTTTACTCTTGTGCAGTACTTTTATTACTTATTTAATATGTCGGATATGTTACTCCTTCCGTCTCAAATTATCGGTTCCAAATTTTTTAACTGATTTTTCATTTTACTCTTTTTTTTCATTAATTAAGAAGAAATAATTTTTTTCCATGTTTTACTTTTTACATTAATTTTTTTTTTCAAATTAAATTATAAATTGTAAATATCTATTAGGTACTATGATAAATTAAATATGTTATTAATTATTTTTTTGTATTCCATATCCGTACACATGCATTAGGGCTTCTACTTGCTCTTCTACTCGGGGATCCACTCCCTGATTGGTTCTTTAATGGCTACACATTTAAAGAGATCCACTCCTAGTCCTATATTAAACATTGCAATAAATGTCGGTTCACTTAGAACTATTTTTATAAGAATATTTTTTTTTTGGTTTCCCACCGTTCTCTCATAGTCGACAGTCGTGAGATTAATTCTTCGATTCTACGGTTAGTGCACTAAGCAATAGGAAATTGACCATAAAGTTTTTTCCATTAACCTCTTGCTTAAAGGGTGAGGTGCTAAACCACTACATCAACTCTTGTGGTTATTTTTATAAGAATATACTTTATAATTATGGCCTTAAGCCTTTTAACTTTCGGATGAATACCATTTTTAATCAAAGAGTGGGCATATTCCGTTATCTATTCTTTTTCCTCCCATTTAATGTGTGGTATTTAAATTAAGGCCGGATTTAATTCAAATATCTGTTGACAACTCTCATATTATAGGTTAGAGTGCTACCTCGTTATACAGTCAAAATTTTTTGCATGTCATTACAATTTAAAAAATCGTATTCCAACAATTTTTCCATATTTATTGATTGCTTTCGTACATTTTTTTTTTTTTTTTGTTTTGTATTAATCTATTTAAAGGAATATATCATCCATGGCTAGTATTGATCATTTTTTGAGAGAACTGGTTTATCTTCTAAAATATTCAACCTTTAATCAAGGACCTTTCCTTTACTTCCTGCTAGTCCGTTCTTTCGAAACATTCTCTTCGTTTTGGTGAGCGGTATTTGAATACTTCTGAAATATATGGTGTTTTGTTTCCTAAGATGTCTTGAAGTACATTTGCATTTACCATCCTTTCCATTATAATTCGTAAATTGTTGGTCAGACTAGAAAAAGAAAATAAAATGGTAAAACATAATTATATCTTTCTCCTAAATGATACGTAGGGCAACATAATGATGAATTGGCGGGGAGATATAGTAGTGTAATTGTGAAACATAGTGATATAATACGTAATCATATTCTACATATTGGATGGATTTCTATATTTGTAATATGTATATATTTGTGTGTATTTTTCTTTTTCCCTAAGGTAGAAGTCGAATGCCAATTGTTTTGCTTGGTTAGAGAAAAATAGTATGTTTGACACTTTGACTAGTGTGGATGAATATACAAATGGTTGCCCGTGTGAAAGAAGAGAGCGGACGGTAACTTTACGTGGGACTGTAAATATTTTAGTATACGAGAGATGATTTGTGTAGTGTGGGAATGCTGGGCTTTGGGGTGTCATGTATTACATTCCACGAGGATTTTAAGAGAGTTCCAATGCACCCAACTTGGAGATATTTGTTGAATATTTCAGGGTTACCATTTGGTGGTTTATGTTTTGGGGGTACTACTAGCTAGTGTGGGTTAGAGGGTCGGGTGGGAGTGGAGGGATGGTAAAAAGAATGGATTCTTTCCAGTTGGAATTGTATTGTAGATTTGTCTTAATTCGAAGACTAAAAAGGACCACCAGCTTTGTTAGTAAGACACTCGTGGCCTTTTTAATATGGACCTACTAATTTGTATGTTGCTTACACTGTACATTTTTGTAAAAATATATTACAATCCCTTACAATATGTACTTACTCTATTTTTCATGCTATTATATCTATTAGAATTAGACTTACTACTAGTACATAGCTGTCTCTTTGTTGCTAATAGCTGATAGTAACTTTTTTAATCAATCTTCGAAAATCAACTAATTTTAATAAGTGTTTAATAGAAGAGTACTTTGATGAGAAGTTTGGCAAAGCAATTTTAGAAAAATTATTTTGAACAACAATCAGTGTTTGATCAAACTTTTCTAAGTGTATTTTCATCCCAAGTGTTTTTCAAAAAATACTCTTAGAAAAAAAATATTTTTTTTAGCTTTTGAAAATATTTTTTGCTACTCTTAGAAGCACGTACTTTCTCGCAAAATCTTCACCAAATATTTTTCTGTGTTTTTTTTTTTTTAAATAAAAAGGCACTTTTGAGTTTTGACCTCAAAAAAGCTAGATCATTAACCTAATATTGTGAAATGACTATATATGACGGACGTGTACTAACTAACTTGTTATTGTAGAGTGAATTTAAGTTCTATACATCGACGAACTAAGAATATTTACATATTCAAGTCGCTTATAAGATAGTTACACAAATAATTCTCTAAGATCGATAACTATCAATTAATAAATAACTTGGTAAAGTTATGATTAATTTGCTATTACGGATTAGTGATAAAAGTAAAGTATACATCCTCTCTAAGTCCCCTCTCCAACAATATTCTACAATTCCTAGTTTTAAGTGTTGGAATGTGGTGATCACAGTCAGCTTCATTTGAATAAAATGACTATTCTCTACCAAGTGTTGGGTAAAGAAATCATGCATTTAAATACTTCATTCTTTCTCAATCTGTATTTCTCTTTTAGACCTCTCCGTTTCTCTCCCTCCTCTCTCTCTCCCTATTATAACCTCGTGCTTGGATGAAACTTTAAGATAAACAGGTATAAGGGGAGAAAGCGTGTGAGAGAAAAAGAGAGTGTGAGAGAAAAAGAGAATCTCGTCATACTTTTTAGGGTAATCCATTCCTTTGTCACTTCCATTGTATATACACGAATATATGTGCTACTAATAATGCATTTATGATTTGTTCTTCTGTCTAATTAATTATTTTCCCCTTTGGGCATATGCAGGAATTGATCGATAGGTACAAGACATTTAATTCAAGAAATTGTCAAGAAAAAAATTGGCTCCATGAATTCAAACAACTGGCTATCTTTTCCTCTATCTCCCACTCATTCTTCTTTACCTCCCCATCTTCAAACAACTCAATCTCATCATTTTTCATTAGGGTTAGTGAATGAGACCATTGACAATCCCTTCCAAAGCCAAGGTACTACTATATTCTTAACAACCGTTTATTCGTTTGTCTATTTTGCATGTTGACGTGTGTGACCATCTCATGAGTAATTTGAATTTATTTTGCAGAATGGAACTTAATAAACACACAAGGAAGCAGTGAAGTTCCAAAGGTGGCTGATTTTCTCGGAATGAACAAATCTGAAAACCAATCTGATTTAGTCCCTTACAACGAAATCCAAGCAAATGACTCGGATTTTCTCTTTCAAAACAATAGCCTTATGCCAGTGCAAAATGCTGTAGCTGCTGCTCCTGCAAGCAACTATGATCTTCAAGAAAATGCTTGTAATATTCAGTCTTTGACATTGTCTATGGGGAGTGGAAAAGGCTCAACTAGTGAAACAAGTGCTAGTCCAAGTGCCACTGCTACTACCGCAAGTGCTAGTGCTGAAAATAGTAATACTAGTATTGTTGAAGCAGCACCTAGAAGGACTTTGGATACGTTTGGGCAAAGAACATCAATTTATAGAGGTGTTACAAGGTAAAGTATTCTTGTAAACAAATTAGTGTTCCTTTCTTTTCATCTTATTTCTCATCATTTTATTTCTACGGCGGTTGGGTTCATTTTAGACTTTGGCTGGTCAACCTCAAGCAAGCCTATGTCATTGAGAAACTTTTTATTTTATGATTTCTTTTGGTGTAAATGTAGACATAGATGGACAGGAAGGTATGAAGCACATCTATGGGACAATAGCTGTAGAAGGGAAGGCCAATCAAGGAAGGGTCGTCAAGGTGAAATTTTACTAAAAATATTCTATATTTATGCTTTTAATAAATCTCCTTTTCTTTCATCAGTTGTTGCTAATCTTTTCCTCTATCATTTTTGGGGTGGATGCTCTTGTTATTCACTTGCAGTGTATTTGGGTAAGCAGCTTAGCACTTTTTTTGGCCAGCTTTTAATTATTTTTCCTTCCAAGTACTTACTTGATTATTTCATAGAACATAATTTTCTCGCATTATTATTTATTTTGGTTTGAGCAGGAGGGTATGATAAGGAGGAGAAAGCGGCTAGGGCTTATGATCTTGCTGCACTAAAATACTGGGGAACATCTACCACTACTAATTTCCCAGTAATTAGCCTTCACTTAGAACCTTATAATATTGTAGATGAAATGTTAGATTAAAAACATTGATTTAGTTATGGTCATGTTTATTAATTCTTTATTTAATGAGAATAGATTAGCAACTATGAGAAGGAGTTGGAAGACATGAAGCACATGACAAGGCAAGAATTTGTTGCTGCAATAAGAAGGTCGGTCCTTTTATAAATTGCTACTATTATTCCATCTACTGTTACTTTTTCTAGCTCTAGACCTTCTATTTTAATCGAAATAGTCCGAGTAATCTAGTGTTCTATTATAGCAACCAATTATTGGAACCAAAATAGGAGCGGAAGATTTGGCAGAGACTGACCTTTCCACTGACAACTTTTTTTAGTCCACGTCTATTTCTATTTAAAATTTTGATTGTCCTTAGTTTTTTAATTGTAAGATCTTATTTCTTATATTGATAGTATAACAAATTTTGTCACTGTTATATCAACTTAAAGAGAACTACAGGTGATCTTCATAAAGGTATGTTAGTAACTCCAAAAATAAGACGAGGCAGATTACTAGCTAGCTATAACAAGTTGTAATGCATTGGTAATGAAAAAGATTTATATATTATTAGAGTAGAATATTTAAGCTTAATTCCTTTTTTAAATTCAAGTTCAACAGATTAGTGTAATAAAAAATAAAACTGTAATTTTTTAGCCCCTTATCGTCGCATGACATGAAATTTTTTCTTGCTATTTATTCAGGAAGAGTAGTGGCTTCTCGAGGGGTGCATCCATGTATCGTGGTGTTACAAGGTATTCGTAGTATTGTTTTCTTCCTTCTACAATAAAAACTTTTGCAAGAACAAAAGAATTTTTTTTAATCTCCTCTCTTTATTCTCATCTTTTATTCTTCGTTTTCTCGCATGACATATCTGGTAGCAGGCACCATCAGCATGGCAGATGGCAAGCAAGGATCGGAAGAGTTGCTGGAAACAAAGACCTCTACTTGGGAACATTCAGTAAGTCCTAAAACCAACTCTTTCCTAATTAAAATGACTTACAAATCTATACTATAATGACTAACATGCTTCAATAAATACAGTTCATGTATATTATAATGTAAAAATTATTTAATCGATCAGATTAAGAATATGAATTGTAAGAAGGAACTCTTCATTTTAAAATGTAACCCGAAGGATAGAGAGATATCCTATAATAGAGGTAGTATTATTCAGGTAACTGGTTCCTCTTTTCATTTGAAGTTACATTTAAAATTATAGATACTTTTATATAGTTGAACTTCGCACTGTCAGCTAGTGTAAAATGACATTTACTTCATCAAGTTACCCAAAAGATTGCTACAAATGCTGTGACCCATAAAATTCAGATTAATAACTTAGAAATTACCCGTTTCCTGTTCTAACCGGTGCAGATTAAAAATTCTTTACGTATGCAAGTTAAATCCCTACTTTTTAACCTTGCAAAAGTGGCCATTCTAATTTTAAGAGAATGTTGCATGCAGCTACTGAGGAGGAAGCAGCAGAAGCATACGATATAGCAGCAATAAAATTCAGAGGGTTAAATGCAGTGACTAATTTCGATATGAATCGTTACGATGTGAAATCCATACTGGAAAGCAATACTCTCCCAATTGGAGGAGGTGCAGCAAAAAGGTTAAAAGAAGCACAAGCTCTTGAATCTTCAAGAAAGAGAGATCAAGAAATGATGGCCCTAAATTCAAGTTTTCAATATGGAAACTCAACCGCTTTACAAGCTTATCCTTTAATGCAGCAACAACCCTTTGATTCTCAACCCTTGTTGACTCTCCAAAACCATGATATTTCACAGTACAATATTCAAGAATCGTCGTCCCATTTTCACCAGAACTATCTCCAGACTCAACTTCAACTTCAGAATAGTTCTCATCAACTCTACAACAATTATCTCCAGAATAATCCCGTCTTCTTGCATGGGTTGATGAACAGTGAAGGTAGTTCTAGTGGAAGTTATAGTACTGGAGGGTATTTTGGTAATTCCACTGGACTAGGTGGAATAAATTCACATTCAATTTCAGATAATGGAGGAGGAAATGCTCATGAGGAAGTTGCACTTGTAAAAGTTGATTATGATAACATGCCAGTTTCCGGAAGTTACAATGGTTGGTCTGGAGAGTCAGTTCAAGGATCAAATACTGGTGTTTTCTCAATGTGGAATGATTGAGAAAATAATTAGGACGACGTGGACTAAATATTTGAGAAATTCTGTTAACATAGATCAATGTTAATTTCATGTTTTTATTTTGTTGATGATCAATATGTTCGGACCAACTGAACTTGACTAATGTTTTATGAGCTTCTTTATTTTAATTGTGTTGGGTCTGAGTTAAAGACCTCCAATCTTCATGCAAGGTTCTCGTGCCCATTTGGTTTTCTTTCATTTCCCTTCTCATCCTAATGTTTGGACGTATTTCTTTTCCTCTGACGTTAATTTGTTTCTATTCAATTTTGTATTTGAGACTCTAAAAATTGTAATATTCATGCAATTGCAATTTGAAGTTGTTCCGATAACCGGCTGACTGTCCTATTTTCATTTTTTTTTTCTCTTTCCTAATATTGATTTGTTTGCTAGGTTCAAGTTTTGTTAACTCTTTCATCCCTAGGGCAACGATTACTAAAGAGGTTGTCATGGTCCATGAACTAGGTCATGATGACATTTATCACGTTCTAACCTTAATAAGTAAGCCGATCACTCAAACTGATAAAGAAAACACGAAAAATAATTAAGGCGAGACTTCTAGAACGAAGTCAAATCAACACTATAAACGAACGACAATCTGAAAAAAATAAAATAAAAACCTCAAGAGAGTGTCAAAAGTGTAGAATATCTAATACTTCATTTGAATACAAGGAAAATGCAAAGTCTGTCTCCGAAGACAAGTAAAGACATTACAAGGTAACAGGAGGTCCAAAAGTCGACTCTGATCTCTAGAGCAACCCAGTACATCAATGACGACATCAGAAAAATATGATCAACCACAGTGAGTCGTACTCAAGTTAGGATCTGCACCGAAAGAGCGCAGTAGGGGTGAGTATAGTCCCCTTGTACTCAGTAGATATCATAGGACGACTGAGCAAACTTGCACACAGTAGGTATCATAGATGGACTAAGCAAAGTAGAAAATTAAATAAGTAAAATATACTATGAGCACGTCACCTGCAAGCAGAAAAGTCCCAAATGGTAGCTCACACCGTCTCCGCTAATAGTTCTAAAATATATAAGTACATAGAAAAAGAACAAGATAGACATAAAAGAAGAATACACTGAAACTAAACACAAGTTAAGGCAACTAAGGAAAGACGTGCCAGAAGCGTATGCAGAATGCAATGCAATGCAGTGTGGATAGGATGAATGTTGAAAGCCATCGCATGACTTTCTATATACACCTACTGAGCTCACAGCTACCAGGTAGGATCCATGGGGGGTTTATAATCTATATGCTCTATCTCATATCTCAATCTAAATCTCAATTCTCCTCTCCGGCCCGTGTTCATAGAGAAAATTTTCATAGAAGTATTTCATTTTCTTTATAAAACAGTCACTATAAAAAAAGAAGGAAAACCTACCACAAGAAATTGACCATGGTTGGTGGCTGGTAAAAATCGACCACAAGCGATCAGTTTTTAATAATGTTTTTTTTAAAAAAATAATTTTTATCCAAAACCAACCACAAGTGGTTACTTTATATTTTAAAATCACAGAAACCTAATTAAATTAATCCGAAAAAAATAATTCACCAACTTGTGGTGGATAATATCAAAAAATAAATAAAATAATCATTTCAAAATTCATTTTAAATTTTTAAGCAATATATTAGTTTTTTTTTTTATTAAAACTCAACCACATGTGACTGATTAAGTTTAAACAAATAAAAAATAATTAATATTAAATAAATAGACCACATATGGTCTTTTTGGGTTTTCAAAAAATGTAATATAAATGAAATAAATAAAAAATGTAAAACACAATATACTTTTAAAATATATTAAATATTTTTTAATTATATCGACCACATGTAGTCGATTTTTTAATTAATAAAAAAATTTAATTGAAATTATAAAATCGACCACTTGTGTTCAGTTTTTGTAAAAAACAATTAAGAAACACCTAACATTTGTAGTCGGTTGTTGAAAAAAAAATATTTTATAATATTAAAAAATATTAAATATAATAATTAAAATAAATAAATAACATAAAATATGGTTCATTTTTTTACTTACATTGCAATATGTAATCATATTGTCCATCGAGTATATATATACACACATATCTCATGTAGTTATTTACGTGGTAGTCAAAAGCTAACTGAATTTATCTAAGTATATTGAATAATATGTTGATATCATACGATCGAGGTAATAATATATTGTTGAAGCTATAATAATGTAAGCTAAATTAATCGATAATTCATTCGAGTATATATGAAATAGGTTGTACTACAAGGTAATATACTCGTGTATGTGATGTATATAGTATGTATTAAGAAGCTGATAGTCGATGGTGTGTTTGTGTATATATATATGCATGCATGTATGTATGTATGTATATATATACATATATATGTAGTTATTTACATGTTAGTCAAATGCTAACTGAATCTATCAAAGTATATTGAATAATATGTTGATATCATATGATCGAGGTAATAATATATTGTTGGAGTTATAATAATGTAAGCTAATATTAACTGAAAATTCATTGGAGTATAAGTAATGTGTTGTATTATGAGATAATATATTTATAATCTATATCTATATCTATAATATATTAAAAGTGTGAAGACCTTCAGAAAAATGATTTGAACTTTTTGCCTTTCATCAAAAGTCCTTGTAATAGATAAAATTATCTTTTTATATTAACTATAATAAATATATTGAAAAATAAATATTGAAGAAGTTTATTAGGTGTAAAATTTGCTGAATTTTCCTATTTTTATGGGAAAAGGTTTATTTTCTTAATGTTGTGTACATATTTTACGAATAATATTGGTTTTCTATCGTAGGCAAACTGCTGATTTTTCTTAAATCTATGGGAAAAGTTAGTTTTTTAAGTTAAGAAAATTATTTTTATGAAAAAAAATTATTAAAATATATGAATACATAAAATATTTCTAATATATTAATTAGTGTTCTTTTTGGTTTATGAATCCTCTACTTCTATATAAAAAGTCTTTATATTTTAGATTCTTATTCGGTCACGGTAATATTTAAGATTAAAGAGATAAATTTGCTTATGATTTGAGGTATGTTTTTTAAAATTTTAGTATATTTTTGAAATTTTCAATAATAAATTCTTAATTGACAGTTGTTATAGTATCTATGATTAAAGAGATAAATTTGCTTGTGATTTGAGGTATGTTTTCTCAAATTTTAGTATAAACTTGAAGTTTACAATAATAAATTATAATCTATTCTTGATAGAGAATTGCATGTCCAATTTTTTTGAGATGCATATTAGTTTATACAATTTAAATAGTTATAAAATTTTTAACGTGGATGACTATTTTTCAATTTTTTTTTCCATAAGACACACGTGCAAAGCACGCACACTTGACTAATATATATATATATATATATATATATATATATATATATATATATATATATACACTTATGTTTGTGATCGCTTATTGTATGTATTCAGAAGTTGATAGTCAATTGAGTACATGTATATATACGTATGTGATGTACATAATAGTCAAAAGCTATAGCTAATTGAATCTATCCAAGTATATTGAATAATATGTTGATATCAGACAATCGAGGTAATAATATATTACTGAAGTTATAATAATGTAAGCTAATTAACTAATTCATCAGATCATATATGAAATACTTCGTATTGCATAGTATATAATATAGATTTAAAACCTAATTAACCAAAAAATCATCCTAGTATATGAAATACATTGATATTATTATGTGATTGAGGAAATATACTACTCTTGTTAAAGTGATAATGAATTAAATATTTATCTAATTTATGTAAATTATATTAAATTATATTGTATGTTATTATAAATTTATACAATTTATTATACTTTTTTTATTTTTTAATTAAAAACTAACCATTTGTTGTCAATTTTAAATAATTTAACTTTTTAAGTAAGAATCGACCACTTGTAGTTGACTTTTTCAATATTTTTTAAGAACTTAACCCAACCCAACTACCGCCTGGCCTGTTCGGCCTATCACCCTTATAACCCCTTTTCTAATTACCCGATATACAATAACCCCTTTTCTAATTACCCGATTTACAACAACATCGACAAAAACAATCCTATATCAATATACTGCCTTTAACAAAAATAATGACACCAACATCAATAACAACATAGGCAACAACAAAAACACCGACAACAGTGAGGAAAGCTTCAAGCTTTTGGTCGACACAGTAAGAGAAACACTTGCGGTAGTATTTTTCGATCGACGTCGTTCAGTTTTTGATCGCCGTTCTTGGCCACTGGTCTGAAGTAATTTTCTTTTCTCTCTTTAGTTTTTTGTTTACATTATTTCCCTTGCTAGTTTCGTTCAATTAGGTTCCAGATTTGAAATGCTTCTTAATTTTTTTACCTCATGTATTATTTTATGCCTAATTTATTTATTTATGCAATATCACTTATTCACCTTTGTGAATCTCACATAGTTGGAATTGATTATGTATTTTCAAAAGTCACATAGGTGGAGTTAATTTTGGAACATTAATTTATTTGAAGAATTTCTCGAACTTGAACTTTGAAATATTTTAGTAGCTTTCACTACATCTCAGGTTTCTTTGTTATTCTACACTGATCGCTTATCTATTTCTCTTCAACTTAGGCCAATTAAAGGTAAGTTGATTTTTCTCTATTTTTTTATATTCATGTCTTTAAATTTAGTGTTATGGTGAGATTATTTATTGTAGAAGGCTTTGAAAGCTATAGGTTTGTGATGATTATATGGTGTAAGAGGGACATGCGACACATCTACTTATTTACTTTATTGAGTGTGTTGAATTGTTTGACTTATACTAGAATTGATAATTTAAACTAGTGACTAGAAAATGATTAAATGTAGTAACTTGAAATTATAAACTTGTGACTTGAAAATGGATAAATATAGTAACTTAAAATTGTTAACTAGATGTTGAAAATGGTTAAACGTAGTGACTTGAAAATGTGAACTAGTAACTTGAAAATGATTAAGTGTAGTGACTTGAAAACATGAACTAGCAACTTGAAAATGGTTAAGTGTATACCACTTGACAATGTGAACTAAAGACTTGAAACTGGTTAAGTGCAGTGACTTGAAAATGTGTACTAACTACATGAAAATGACTAAGTGTAGCGATTAGAAATGTGAATTAATAACTTAAAAATGGTTAAGTGTAGTGACTTGAAAATGGTTAAGTGTAGTTACTTTAAATGTTGATTAGTGACTTGAAAATGGTTAAGTGTATCTACTTGAAACGTGAATTAGTGACTTAAAAATTGAGTCTAGTGACTTGAAATGTGAATAAGTGACTAGAAAGTGGTTAAGTTTAGTGA
The DNA here is from genome assembly GCA_030864225.1 of Capsicum baccatum var. pendulum. NCBI lineage: Eukaryota > Viridiplantae > Streptophyta > Magnoliopsida > Solanales > Solanaceae > Capsicum > Capsicum baccatum. Next base: position 117,183,086 of record CM061560.1, read on the forward strand.
CTTGAAAATGTGAAATAGTGACTTAAAAATGGTCAAGTGTAGTCAATTGAAATGTGAATAAGTGACTAGAAAATGGTTAAGTATAGCGACTTGAAAATGTGAAATAGTGACTTAAAAAATGATTAAGTGTAGTGACTTGAAAATAGTTAACTACAGTGACTTGAAATATAAATTAGTAACTTGAAAATAGTTAAGTGTAGTGACTTGAAAATGATTAAGTGTAGTCACTTGAAATGTGAATTGGTGACATGAAAATGATTAAGTGTAGCGACTTGAAATGTGAATTACTGACTTGAAAAATGATTAAGTGTAGTCACTTGAAATGTAAATTAGTGACTTGAAAATGGTTGTGTAGTTACTTGAAGTGTGTACTAATGACTTGAAAATAGTTAAGATAGCGACTTGAAAATATAACTAATGACTTGAAATTGGTTAAGTGTAGTTTCTTGAAATGTGTACTAATGACCTGAAAATGGTTAAGGTAGTGACTTAAAATTTGAATTAGTGACCTTAAAATGACTAAGTGTTGTTACTTGAAATGTGAATTAGTTACTTGAAAATGGTTAAGGATAGTGACTTGAAATGTCAATTAGTGACTTGAAAACGGTTAAGTGTAGTTATTTGAAATATGAATTAGTGACTTGAAAATGATTATGTCTAGTTACTTGAAATGTGAATTATTAACTTGAAAGTGATTAGGTGTAGTGACTTGAAATGTGAATTAGTAACTTAAAAATTGTTATGTGTAGCGACTAGAAATGTGAATTAGTGACTTGAAAATGGTTAAGCGTAGTTACTTGAAGTGTGTACTAATGACTTGAAAATAGTTAAGATAGCGACTTGAAAATATAAACTAATGACTTGGAAATGGTTATGTATAGTTACTTGAAATGTGTACTAATGACTTGAAACTGGTTAAGGTAGTGACTTAAAATATGAATTAGTGACTTGTCACGACCCAAAATCTAAGGGTCATGATGACACTTCTGCGGCTAAGCCTTGACAAGTAAGTCAATTACCCAGACTGATATATAAAAGAAATCATAATGCGAATCCCAAGGTGAGACTCCTAGAACAAAGTCAAATCATACATGCAAAAAGATAATGAATGTCTGAACAATAATAAGTATCACAAACCATTCAAAACCTGGTGTCACAGTGTAAGAACAATCCACAACAACTTGAAATTTGAAAATACTATTGATAATCTAAAATAAATACAAGTCTATTGCTGAATACAAAATAAGACATAAACTAGATAGGATTGGTAGAAGGTCGACTCTAGAAGTAAAGAGCGGCCACTACTCAAAAGTATCCAGTCACCACCTGAAATTCAGTTATCGTTCGGTGCACTCATACTTAGATCTACACCGAAAGGCACATTAGGAATGAGTGTAGTCCACTTGTACTCAGTAGATATCATAGACCGACTGCACAAAGTAGAAAATAAGGTATATGAAATACACACTATAGGCATGTCACTTGCAATCACAAAATATCCCAAATGGTAGCTCACATTGTCTTCACTAATATTTCTAAATATAAGCACATATACTAAGTACAAGTACAAAAAGTACGGACAAAATAGATAGACATCAAATTGAATAGGAAAGTACAATGAAAAAGGTGCATAATGTATGAAATACAATAAGAAAGAAAATAATGATGATATGCTGTGATAAGTTCGAGGTTGTTGCACAATCTCCGTACACACTACCGAGCATTTCTCCTGAGGTAGGACCCATGGGGGTGCTTAACCCATATATAATCTAATAACCAATACAAATACCAATCCAATATCTATAACTCCTATCCACCGTATGATCATCGACATAGGTTTTTTAAAAGAGTCACATTTCCGTCAGAAAACTAGTATTTCTACAGTGGAACCAATGCCTCATGATGGTATATATGATATGAGGATGTAATTCTTATAACAAAACTAGAATGAGAATTTCAATCCATCAAATACACAAGCACGTGAGCTAGAATCCACTTAATGAGCCAACCATCCATGATCCGGTATAATTCATGTACCATTAGAATGAGATATGCAAGTAATATGTCATTAATACCACATACACCCAACATAGGTATTTCCACCAGGAAGAATACAATCAAATAAATAAACACAAAGCAAACAACATAGTATAAGACCCCCACACGGGTCACACATAGCAAATAATGTCTCAAATCACCAATAACAACAACATCGCTCCCCACAGGCACATAACAAAACTACACAATTTTTATGATCAATGCCTATACTAATATCCTGATTTTATATTAGTATTAACTACCCAACTCGGCCTGAAGAAAGTTAATCCATAACCTACCTCGAACAAAGAAATGCCAATCTAAAAGCATCCAATCATAAAGCCTTCCCCTCAGAAACAGCCCCAAAGCCAACTAAAATATAAAAATATAGAATGTATATGTCAAAAGGAAGCCAACAATACCCATATTACCTATTTCTGAGACGAAGGTCAAAACGGACCCCCAAATTGGGTCTAAAAAAAGGGTAAAACCAAAAGTTTAGTTTATAAATACACTACTCATGATTCAAAGAAGCCATAGAAGAAAACCCAAGTGAAAACGGATTGAAAATAAGATTTAAATTTGAAGAAAACCATTTTAGGCCATCTAGGCCAAAATTTAAAAATTTTAATGTTGAACGTATTTTAATGAGCTTTAGATGATAAGAGTCAAAGTAAAATAATTGAAATTGAGTTTTGGTGCTTACCCAATCTTGAATATGGAAGAAATCATTCAAAAACTCTAAAACCTGAAGCTTAAAGTCTCAAAAATGGTGGAAAATCGAGAAAGAGGTATTTAAGGCAACCTAGGTGCCACTTAAGCGGCTATCACTTTCTCGGTACCTGCCAAGCCTGAGCCCTCCGCCTAAGCAGACCGACATCTGCTTAAGTGGCCATCGCTTAAGCAGACCGACATCTGCTTAAGTGGCCATCGCTTAAGCGGGAAGGCCTTTCTTTAGAGGCATACCAACTAGCATCCTAGTCTCTTAAGCGGGTTTTTTCTTAAGCGACCCGAAGAGGTGCTTAAGCGAATGCACCAGCTACGTGCACCGGCTGAAAATTTGGATCCATCGACCCTTCGATATTCATTCAGAATACTGACAACGAAACAAACTATGTTATTCTATCAAATTCATACTCCAGACTCAATGGCAACATAAGATTTTTGAAAATAGGTTGTTTTCACAAAATTGACTTCGAGACCCGATCTTATAATTTCCCAAATCGAGGATTGAAATGAGATATAAAAGTCATAAAATCGAACCGACCATGCTACTAACCCAAAATTGACATTTTGGATTTGCTGGCAAAGTTTGTTTTGCCATTCGGCGCATAGAATAATAAAGTTGACCAAAATCAACTAGAAAGCCTTTTTAACCTCGAAAATCCACAAACTCACACAAAACAGACTGTAATGCATTGAAAATTATGCCAGTCATTCCCACATCCCAGAAACATCATATTGCAATCACGGGGAGGTGTAAAATTATCAATTCGCAAAAAAATAAATGTTTTATAGAATCAAGCTCTTAAAATATCCACCACTAAGTATCTAGTTCGTCTTCGAACTAAAGGTAAGGAAAATACCCAGATCAACAAAAAATTGGGGATAACTACCACACATATCATACTCGACCTCCTAAGTAGTCTAATCTATAGGTCGACGTCTCCATTGGACCTTAACTACCAAAATATCTCTAGAAAACAACCACCTAACTTTCCTAGCTAGAATGGAGACAGGCTCCTTAGCAAAGGACAACCTCTCATCTAACTGTACTAAATCCCAACCAATGATATGAGACTCATTAGGGGTATAGCACTAAAGTATGGATACACGAAAAACTTAATGCACAACTAATAAATCTAGGGGCAATGCTAACTTAAAAGATACATCCCAAATAGTCTTAAGGATCTCAAATGGGCCAATCTACCTGGAGTTGAGCTTGCCCCTATTCCCAAAACCTTATCACACCCTTCATAGGCGAAACATGAAGGAGGCCCTGATCACCAATACTAAATCTCAAGGCACGAAGTCTACAGTTTGCATAGCTCTTCTACCTACTCTGGGTTGCTCGGAGTCTATCTTGAATAATCGAAACTCTATCCAAAGACTCACGAAGTAAGTACATACCTTGAGGTATAACCTCAAAAAAATTAAACCAACCAACTAGAGAGTGACAATTCTTACTATACAAGGCCTCAAAAGGAGCCATCTCAATACTGGAATGGTAGCTATATATGCAAACTCTGCCAAAGCTAGATGGTGTTCCCACTGACCTTAAAAGTCCATAACACAAGTGCAGAGCATATCCTCATAAATTTATAGTCTGCTCTGATTGATGCTAGACTGGAGGTGAAAGTTGTACTAAAATAAACCTGGGTACCCAAGTCATCCTGAGATGCCTTCCAAAAGTGAGAAGTGAAAATCAAATATCTATATGAGATAATAGACACTGCTACACGATAGAGACGCACTATCTCCCTAATTACGAGCCAATCTCAGCATTGAAAGAAACCTAAACATAAATGAAATGAGCATATTTGGACAATTGATCCACGATGACCCAGACGCTATCAGAATGACAAAAAGTATGAGGTAACCCTGTCATGAAGTCCATAATGATTCACTCCCATTTCAACTTGGGAATGGATAACCTCTGAAACAAGCCACCAGATCTCAAGTAAAAAGATATGCTAAGCTACCTATACTAGTCAACTTTCAGCTCAAGGCATTCACATACATATTAGCCTTGGCCAGATGGTAGAGAATAGTAAGGTCATAATCTTTAAGCAACTCAAGACAATGATACAACCTCATATTAAGATCTCAATAGGTGAATAAATACTACAGGCTATGATGATCCGAGAAGATCTTACAATAGATTACATACAAGTAGTGCCTTCACCACTTCAAAACAAATAAAAACATGCACAAATCCAAATCATGGGTAAGGTAATTCTTCTCATGGGGATTCAACTAATGAGAAACATGTAAAATCACCTTACCCTCATGCATCAACACAACACCTAACCCAACACCAAAAGCATCACAAAACTCATGCCCTCCTTAAGCAAAGTTAAGATAGGAATTGAGGTCAACAAATTCTTAAGATTCTGAAAGCTTGCCTCACAAGCATTAGACCATTGAAAAGAAATATTCTCCCAAGTTAACTTAGTCAAAGGAGCCACAATAGATTACAAAACCTCAACAAGCATTGATAATAGCTTGTTAAGCCAATGTAACTTCAAAACTCGATAGGGCAAGTAGGCCTAGCCCAATCACAAACCTCTATAATCTTGGCTAAATCAACCATGATACCATCCTTGGTCACTACATGACCCAAGAAAGAAACAGACTCTAACCAAAACTCATACTTGGAGAACTTAGCATATAACTTCTCATCTCTCAACCTCTAAAGCATAATCTCCAAATGGCTCCTCATGCTTAGCCTCAGTCTTAGAGTAAACCAAGATATCATCTATAAATATAATGGGAAAAAGGTTGAGATATGATTGAAACATTTGGTTCAACAACTCCATAAATATGGCTGAGGAATTAGTCAGCCCAAAGGACATGACCAAGAACTCACAATGACCGTATTGAGTTTGAAAAGATGTCTTTGAAATATTCAAAGCTCTAATCCTTAATTGGTGATACCCAAACCTTAAATTAATTTTTAAAAACATCGAAACACCCTGAAGCTAATCGAACAAATCATTAATATGAGGAAGAGGATAATTATTCTTAACTGTCACCTTTTTCAACTATTGATAATCAATATACATACACATAGACCCATCTTTTTTCTTCACAAACAAGATAGACACACCTCAAGGTTATACACAAGGTCAGATAAAATCTCTTATGCAACAACACCTGTAACTGATTCTTCAACTCCTTCAACTATGCTGAGGCCATCCTATAAAGAGGAATAGAAAAGGGTTTGGTGCCCATCTCAACATTAATAGCAACGTCAATATCACAATCTAGAGACATTTCAAGGAAATCCATGGGAAAACATCCATAAACTCAAAGAAATACAAACATAATCCAAAGAAGGTACCGAAGCAACACTAATATCATGAATATGATCCAAATATGACAAACATCCCTTCTTAAACAAGCAAAAAGCTTGAAGAAAAGTATAACTCTCTTGGTACCCAAATAAAACACACCCTTCTAAGCTATTTATGGCACAACTGATGGAGCTAAAGACACAATCTTAGCATAACAGTCTAGAATAACATGCTAATGAGCTAACAAATCCATACCTAATATGACATCAAAATCTACTATATCTAGGATTATTAGATCTACCCAAGTCTCACACTCAGTAAAGGTCACAACATAGGATTGGTTCACTCGATCCTTCACTAAAGATCCTCATACATGGGTAAATACACAATAGGCACACCAAAAGGCTCACTAGTTGAGTCAAATCTCAAACAAAAATATGCAAACATATAGGAGATTGTCAACCCCAAATAAAATAATATCGATACAAATCTAAAGCAATGGGGATGGTACCTATAATAACAATATCAAAAGCCTTTATCTCCGGTCTGGTAGGTGTAACATAGCACTGTCCACATCTTCCACCTAGCTGAATAGACCTATGACAACCTTCGTGAGCATTACTACCTCTACCATATGCACCTCTAGTTGTACCTCTACCTCTCTAAGGACCATCTCTCACTGTAGATATATAAGTAGACCTAAAAATATGTCGGGGATAGTTCTTAGGCAAATGTCCAGACTCATCCAACACGTAGCAAACTCTGTGACCTGACTCAATAGAAAAAGGTACATCTAAGCTAGAATAACTACCATAAAACTTGAAATGAGAAGGCCTACTATCTAAAGCCTGCAAGGTTGTATGTACTGGTCTACCATGATACCTATAGGAATCTCTAAAATGTTTACCTTAAGGAGTACAACTACTTAACTTTTACTAATGGCACACCTTCTTGGCACCTCCTTGAGCAGCTCAAAGAATAGACTCAGTCATCTTTGTATGATCCACTATATTCTAAAACTATGCCCCTGACACTACCATCTGGGCATCAAACAACTGAAGTGAAACATCCAATCCCTTCACAAAGTTTCAAATCTTCTCAGACTTGGGAGCAATACTAGCAAAAGTGTATCTATATAAATGTAATGACCCTTCAAGTCATTTTCCATATTCCCACTTATTTCCAAGAGCTTATTTATAGATTCCCTAAGTCATTTATGACTTTCCAGGACTGACAGTTCAGTTACTATATAGTTCACTTAGTTTTTAGATCTAATTTTTTTTATAATTCTTCATTAGTTCTAAATAGCAATCGAGCAAAAAAGTCATTAAAACGACCTTGTATGAAAATTATGACTATTCTTAAAGCTTCAAAATATTGATTTTAGTCTAGTTAGACCTTTGATTTGAGTCCTGAGTCACCTGAGCTTATTTTGTCTTATAGGTCAGAAAGTTAGAAAATTGAAAATATGGGTGTAGGACCCATATTTTGTTGAAAATACCTTTGATGGAAATCCAAGTGCTCCATTGCATCTAAAATGTCGAATTTGGTTTAGTTAAATAATTAATTTGCATATATGGGATTTCAAATGAATCTAAAACACCTAATTGTGCCTATTTTGGACTTAGGAAAATCTGGTGCATCAGCAAATCTGGTGCTACTGAGATCACGCTACTTTGGGTCGCGATCGAAACTCCGTGTGAAACAGATATGCTATAATCATAAAGGGGTGTCATGATTCTCATGTAGAAGACGAGAGTTACCATGATCACAAAGCCTCATATCCTGATAACGATTGTCGAGGACTTGGAAGGGTATAAATTAAACCCTCTAGCCCAATTTTTGCCGTTATTAATCACCTATTTGAGAGCTAAAAACCTTAAATAGTGTGTTATATAAAAATGAAGATTGATGGTGATTGGGAAGCTTGAGTAACATTTAGTTTTGCTATTATATTTCAATTTAAGGTAAGAATTCATGCTTTTCTTGGAGAAATTTATTGATTTATTGCTCAAAACCCTCAAACCCTTAGGGCTTGATTTTAGCCCCAATTTAGCTTAGTTTTCACTCAATTTTTAGGCTAATGATTCTTGAGTTTGATATTATGTTTGGTTGGTTTCAAAAATACAATTTCTGTAAGTGGGACATATATGAGGGGTTTTGAGGTGATTTTGAACCCACAGCACAATGGTGCAATATGGGTATTGATATTCTCATAATTTTGAGTTGAATGTATTTTTGATAGCTTGGAATCTTGAAGAGGCTTCCCAAAAGGTAAAAGTGGTGGTTTAGCTATTCGTTGAACTTTTTTCAACATCAAGGTAGGCTAGGTTTATTCCTTGTTAGATTGAGATATTTCATGGTATTATTATGATATTATGTTAGATTTGTGATGGATTTATGTGTTGGATATATGAAATGCAAGACTTCAAATAATCTGACCATTTAGGCCATATTGAAATCGTAGAGTTGAAATACTTTAGCTTGTTGCCTTAAACCTTAGCGCATTAGAATTCATATTCATGTTTAGCATGAGAATGCCTTAGTTTTCTCTAAATTAAGTTAAATTATCTAGTTAATCATTCTTAGGGTAAGTTTGTCCTTAGTTGCTTACACTAATGAAGGTTGTCCTTGTTCCATTGGACTTAGTTAGTATGCTTGAGAAGAATCTCAACCTTAGGGCTTATTATGGCTTGCTATACATATAAGAGAGGATTTATATACCTTAGTCTAATTTTGGTAGAATTTGACTTATAAGGTATTTTGAAGAACTAGAAGTGGGCTCTTGACCTACCTTAAGACAAGATTGTTGATTAGTTCTCTTAAAACCCTTATAAGACCATTAAATTCCTTGAGAATGCCCTTGTTAGGAAATATTGAAGAACCTTAGTGCTTGTTTGTTATGATGAATGGCATTGGAAATGATGCCTAAACTATTATGCCACATGTATGATTTATTGGTTATGATTAAGACGAGATAATGATTATGTTATTGTTTGGCTGTCGAATATATCATTAAATGTGCCTTTCACTATGATATTATCTAAGCCATAAATTATGTTATTGACTATGCTATGAATAAGCTATAGATTATTTCATGAATTAGCTATTGATCAAGCTACATTTCATGCTATTGATATGTTATTATTTATGATATTGCTCATGCTTATGATCATGCTTAATAATCTTGCTAGAAATCATTATTATTGATGATATTTGAAATTACTATATTAATGATTTTAGAAGTCATACATATTGATTATATGGGAATTTACACTACTGATTATACTTGAAATCATGATGTTTGATTGTATGAATACTCATACTATTGATTTTGCCACCTCCTGTAATAATATATTGATATCCGGTAAGGATAGAAAATATTGTGATGATATATTAATATCTGACAATGCCAAAGGATATTGTGATGATACGTTGATACCCGACAAGGCCAAAGGATATTATGATAAGATACTGATACCCAAAGAGGCAAGAGGGTAATTATGATGATATTGATACCCAACAAGATCAAAGGATAATTATGATGATATTGATACCTTACATGGTCGGATAATGATTATGATGATATTGACACCTAGCAAGGACAGATGATGATTTTATTGTGTATCTTTGTGTACATCTACCGGTTCAAATTTGGATATGCCTTATGTATAGAAACTATATGCTCATGTCTTCCTATGTGAAATTGGGTATGTTGTTAATATTAGTGATGCCGATTATACTTCATAAGTAATAAATATTTATAAAGAGATATAGTTGATGATTAGAGTTGAATATACAATAGTGGTAGATATTGTTAAGTGATTAATAATGACTAGTTGATAAATGAGGATTAGTTGGTAAATGGTGATTAGTTAATAAATGATGTTAGTTGAAAAATGGTTTTAGTTGATAAATAATCATTATCTAATATATATGATGATTAGTGGATTGATGAGTGGTGATTTTACCACTCATTCACACTCATCATTTTTTCACCTTACTTTATTTTGAATGAATAAGTGAGACATAATTTTGATTGAATGAACTAATATCCACATTCTGTAGGTACAAAGGCGATGAGATGAAAAGATGTGGATGGAAGCTACAAAAAGGAACAAAAGGAAGTAAAGAAGTACAGTTGATGACCTGGAGCAGAACATGACCTCATTTATCGCGATCGCAGGCGTCAGCCCACGATTGCACCAAGTCAAGCAGGTCAAAGTGTTGTGATTGCATAGTATTTCCTGAGATCACTGTATTACGATCGCGTTAAAGACACCACGATCGCGGCCTAGTGGGGTTTCAACCCAAGGGCAAAACTATAAATGCACGAAGCTGTCCCAAATTTTCCCAACAAAAGAAGACTCAACCCCTCATATGAAATCATTAAATTCCATCACATTCCTTCTTCTCTAATTTTTCTAGGTTTAGCTTAGGACTTTGTAGCCTTTAATTTGGAGAAGAAAATATTGTATAAATTTTGGGTGAAGAATATATTGGAGACTTTCTAAGTGGAAGATTTGCTCACTTTTATTGTTGATGTTGTGGGAGAGCCATATTTAAAGTGACATTTGCTTAGATCTTCTACAATTTTTATTCAATATAGATTATGGGTATATCTATGCTAGTTTATCCTATGGGTAGCTAAATCTTTCTCTTGAGGTTATGTGTAAATAGGGATTAAAGTGTGTGTGGGTTGTGATTGTAGCATCTATTTGGTAGTTCATGTTTATGGGTTCTATTATTGCTATGCTCTTTTAGTTGGTATTTGATGGGTAAAAGCGCCAAATACCTACATGGGATTGATGGGTGAAAGCTCCAAGCTCTAAAAAACCTAAGTCTATCTTAGAAAAAAGGCTTTTAGGTGAAGTTTAGGAATCTATATCATCCTCGAAAGTGGGATATGGAGACTAAAGCAATGATAGATAATTATGTATGTAGTTTGCTAAATTCTCACTATCTTAGAAATAAGGGTGAAAGTGAGGTTGACTATGCCTTGAGTTTCATCCTAGAAATAGGGATGCCTTGATTGAGGTTGTGGTTGCTAATTGTTGAACAAATCTATTAGCTATTCGAAAGGATAGATGGGTGAAATTTTGGTGTTTTGTTGAAAGACTAGTATCAAAATCTATAACCAAGCCTACCCATTTGACTTACTAAATCAATGTTAATGAATAACTCCCATATGTCACCCCCTTAGTAATGCATAATCCCAAGATCCATGCTTAATTATTAAGACTCTAATTATTCGTATCCCCAAATTTGTACTAGAAAATCCCAAAAAGAAACATTAGTGTAGGAACTCACCTCCCCATTTTATCTTTTTGTACCATTTATTTAAATTTAACTTGTAACTATCATTTCAAATTAATTTGATCGCCACTCACACTATTCCTCATGGATTCGACCCCAACTCTGAAGTTGGGTAAATATATTGACGACAACCACCTTGCATTCAAATTGACGCGTAAGTTGAGCATTATAAAAAATGACGCCGTTGCCGGAGAACAATTTGGCATATTAAGTTAGTTTGCAATCTTAGTTACTTGCTTGAATTCAAGCTTGTAAATAATTGTTTATGATTTTTCTTTGTAGGTAGATTTTATTTTATTGATACTTTTATTGATGGCTTCTTTTAACAAATATAAGTTTAATGATTGGAAGTCATATCGTGAACCCCATATTCATATTGTTAAGGACCACACTTCAGGAGAGATTGTAAGTATGCTCCTCGATGAGAGATTTTACCATCTCAATTCGAGTGGGAGTATGGTTTCCTCATGTGTGGCCATCTACAAGGACATTGGGATGAGTGTCCAAACACCCTCTCCCCCTATTATACTAATCAAGTTGCTAGCTTTTCTTATGAGGTTGATAGGTCCAATGAAGAAAAGAAAGAATAATAACAATCCAAATCCACCGGTCTTGAAGCAATGCTCCAAACTATTTTGGACCGAGTAGATACAATGGGGGAGAATATGGAACCCATGTACAAAGAATAAGAGGGTGTTAAGGAAGAGTTATTGGGAAAAGAAGAAAAGCTCAAAACTATCACTGCTTTTCCCATTACTCACGAGGAGTTTTATCATGAATATAAACCAATCTATGATGATAAGCTTGGTAACAAAAATTCCCTAATGACTTCCCAATCATCTGACTCATATGAGGGAGAAGAAGCCATAATAAAGGAAATACGGCTAGAGTCCAAAGAAGAAGCCAAACAAATCTTTTATGATGACTCTAGGTCATTTCGGGGTGGCTATGCTAAGTTGGATGCAATTTTTAAATTAATGGAGGGACCCCATTCTAACCACTTTTCAACACTATGCTAGTTGGATTGGATGAAAGTTTATCTACTCGGGTTAATGATGAATTATGGAGAGAGGGAACCCCACTATTATATTTCAGAATTTAGCACTCCAATGGATCATATGGAGCCCTATACATCAATGGACAAGGAACTCAACTGTCCAAGCACAAGGAATGGCCTATTGACGTACACTCTTTTACCCAAGGATCCAAACTACAAAATGGATGTAAAATTGGGTAAAAGGTTCAAGTCTTCGAAGTGGCGCGATAGAACATTCATCATCATTCCCCTATATTTGCCCAGTGCATATCAAAGATGTAATAATCCACAATTGGGCAAGAAATTCAAATCCTCTAAATGGAGACACAAATGGGGATCAAAGAGGAGTCGTGCCACGAAATTAAACCAAATACTTGATTGGAGGCAACCCATCATTTTCATGTTTACATGATTTACTTTTGAATAAATCACAAAATTTTAATGTTTTGTAGGTGCTTTGAGGCAGGTTGAAAGGCAAAAACAAGGAAAAAACTAAGTTTTAAAGTGTAGAAACCATGCAGAAATACAGGTCAAAACAGAGGAGCACATGACCTCAGGTACTGCAATCGCGAGACATAGGCCGCGATAGAACCAATCTGGTCGCGATCATGCCTCTCTGTCCATCTTTCAACATGGTTATCAATGCAATTTCAGGGAGCCCTTTAACCCTTCTTGTGCTTTTAAATTATGTAGTGAGATCACTATAAGTCATACAGTTGCGGGTGTTTCCCTACCCTTGAGTGTATTCATTGGTTTGAAATACTTGAACTTAGTACGCGTGAGGCATAGAAATTTTTTGAGTTATTTATTTTTGTTTTTGGTTTTTAATTTCTTTTAATAAGCATAAAGTTTCGAGTTTGGGTTTTGAGACATAGATGCAGGGGAATTCTGAGTACCCATGGCATTGTTGATTTAGGATCATGTTATACACCATTGGAGAAGTTTGAGTAGCCATATTAGTGGATTGCCCATTTTGAGATAAAGTGTGAGACTAAGGCTTTGGTTGTGGCCATAATTTAGCGAATTGTGAGTGGTATTAATGTAAAATGATCAACCCTCTCTTCCAAAAATTTTCAAAAAAAAATCAAGGGCATGAATGTGAGCAATTTTGTAACAAAGCTTTTTTTTTTTGTGACTTCACAAGTTTTTGACTCATAAATTATGATAGATACTCCAATTTTATATCTCACGGGAGGAGAAATTGAGCCCCTTAGCGAATTTTGCATGCCATGTGTGGTGAACTATTTGTATTCATCTCCTATATACTTGTGTTATCTAGAACTTGCCCCATTAGTCTTTTGGAGCTAATTTGGATTATAGTTGGTTAAAGAAATGATCTTAGGTCATCCTTATAATCATGGAAACCCACTCTAGCATGAAAATCCTACCCATGAATAAATGAAATCACTAGTTACCCATTTAGAGCCTTTGGACCTTTTTTTTGGCAAACACATTACAAGACGTAAATAATTATTTTTATCCCTCTTTTTAACCCTACCCTCTTTGAACTTGAAAATGCAAATTGAGGCTAAAAGCCTAAGTTGGGGGTGGGAAGATTGATGGAAGTAAGTATGGGGCCACAAAGTTGTTAGTGAAATGCCTAAGTGCTTAACAATAGAAAACAAATGACTAGAAAAACCAAGGGTTTAACAAAAGAAAAAAATTGCATGGAAATTGCAAGAAAAAGAAATATATGAAAATTGGTGAACAATGGAAGCGAAAGGTAGGCATATGAAATGAGTGAAAACAAAAAGGAGTAGCCCATAGTCAAAAGGGAGGATTGAAAAGTGTGATGTAGATGTTTTAGGAAGGGTATAGCCATGATGTTCCCAAATGATATCCTACCTCAAACTGAAGCTATTTTATAAGATTAGAATATCCTTGGAGATCTCCAACCATGTACTTTTTTCAAAGGGATGATTGAAAATAGGGGCAAGCCTATGGTATGATACTTGTTGCATAGAGATTTATTTTAAGAGAGAGAAAGTTTTTGTACTTAAAATTCCTTGTTACATATTAGATAGTTGGGTGTGTGGAATTCTCTTTCTTGTGAGGTTGGCATGTGAACAAGTTGAGGTGGGTGATTTTGTGACATCCCGAGCAATGCGTTGAGTGGAGTATCGCTTAGCTGTGGTTAAAAGGGAGTCACTTCTAGAGTGTTAATATTTGTTGCTTGGTTTCTCTTTAAAGACTTGTACATCCTTGGATATGATGAGGGGTGTAGTGGAAAATAGCTTAACCCATGTGCAATGAGCTACGTGAGGTAACGACTATGGTTGAAGTCATTGCGATCTTTAAGGCATAAAGTTTGAGCATAGCTGATTGTGTCTCATGGTAAGAGGTGGTGTTGCTTGAGGGCAAGCAAAAGATTTAAGTTGGGGGTGTTGATGAGTGGTGATTTTACCACTCATTCGCACTCATCATTTGTGAACCTTACCTTGTTTTGAATGAATAAGTGAGACATAATTATGATTGAATGCATTAATATCCACATTCTACAGGCACAAAGGTGATGATATGAAAATATGTGGATGAGAGCTACAAAAAGGAACAAAAGAAAGCAAAGAAGTGAAGTTGAAGACTTGGAGCAGAACATGCCCTTTGTTATCGCGATAGCGGGCTTCAACCGGTGATCGCGTTGAGTCGAGCAGGTTAAAGTGTCGCGATCGCGTGGCATTTCCTGCTATCGCTATACCACGGTCGCATTAAAGACACCGTGATCGCGGCCTAGCAGGTTTCAGCCCAAGGGCAAAACTGTAAATGCATGAAGCTATACCAAATTTGCCTAACAAAAGAAGACTCAAACCGTCATTTGATGGAATCTCTCAATTCCATTACATTCCTTCTTCCCTAATTTTCTAGGTTTAGCTTGAGACTTTATAGCCTCCATTTCTGGAGAAGAAACTATTATATAAATTTTGGGAGAATAATACATTAGAGACTTTCTAAGTGGAAAATTTGCTCACTTCCATTGTTGATATTGTGGGAGTGCCAAGTTTGAATTAACATTCACTTAGATCTTCTACAACTTTGATTCAATGGAGATTATAGGTATATCTATGCTTGTTTATCTTATGTGTAGCTGTAATACCCAAAAAATTCAGACCAATGTTAGAGCTATGTTTCAAGCTCATGCATAGTACATTATAGCTCTTTGGTAGTTTTATAAGTTACTTTGAGGTATATTAAGGCCCCAAATAACTCCAGCTATTAGACGGATCAAAATAATCCTTACTGATTGAAATTTTGATAGAATGTTGCTTTAGTCAACTTCAAGTGAGCATATCTTTTATTATAATTGGAATTTTCCAGTTTGAGACCCATTAAGTTGTAGGAAATTGAATTATCTTTCAACGATACTAATTTTGCCTAAATCTGATACTCGGGTGAAAATTATAGAAATTTTAGTGCAAATTAGTAGCCAAATGCGAGAAGGCTGCACTGTGGTGATGGCCAATTTCACGTTCATACTTTTCCAGTGTGTCATCGCGATAAGCACCACATCACACTAAGGGGAATTTTCGCAATTGTCATTTCCCAATGAGGCATCGTGATGGCACCACATCACGCCAAAGTTCCAATTCCTAGTTGTCTGTTTCCAGTGGCGCAATGCAATAGCACTGTATCGCGCTATTGGGAAAAATGGGAATTGTCCCCTTTTTAGTGGCCTGATGTTATTGCATTGCATCGTGCCAGGTGTCAAAATCAGGATTTCCAGTTTTCACGATTTAATTCGAAGGACTGTTTGGTCTTTTCCCATTGCCCCAAATTCGTCCAAACACGGGATTTAAGTCCCAATAGAGCATTATTTGCTCATTATGTCAAAAATTACTCAAATTAATGTAGCTCTATTCCATGAACAAAAACCCTAGCCTTTAAAATTCAAGATAAAATCTCAAGAATTCACCATCAATTCTCACGAATTCATCAACCAAGGTAGTTAAGTGTTCATTCATGGGTTCCTTTCAACCATGGAGCCCAAGTATCCCAATTTAAATTTAAAGTTATGATATTTACAAGTTATTATGATTTTAAATTGTGATTTTAACCATGAACTCTCATGAATTGTAATTCTATACCATGTTTACATCAAATTGTTGTTGTTTATCAATCCCCACATGTTTTAATGCTGTTATTCACTGATTTCAATCATGATTATGTGTTATTGATGTCAAAATCATGATATTACTCCAAGTTTTATACTATTCCCATGATTAGATTAAACTATGAATACTAAGTGTTTGATGAAATACCTACAAGAGTAAATTTTGAATAAATGCTTTCGTATTATGTCCTAAAAGTTTAGTACTATTTTACAATTACTGCTATCGAGTCCTGGGGGTTACGAACACCTGAAACCATAGCTATTTACTTAGTCTCAGTATCTTTTGATTAGTTTTAGAATATTTTATAAGAATTATCAGTTCAGTCAGTTATCATAATCAGTTAAACTAAACTTATAATAGTTTAGTATTCCAATTCAGTTTAGTTAGGAGTAAGATTCAGCACCGAGCGAACCCAGGGATGGGGGCTTACCTTCCAGTTGAGGGTGTGATCTTTAGTAGCTATCCCCACATTCCAAAACTATATAGCCAATGTAGGTTGAGATGTTAACCTGCCAGTTGAGGTTTGATATCATTAGGGCCCTGCCAAACGAGGGTAACCCTTAGTCCTTCGGGACAACACTTTAGTGGATCCACACAGCTAGTGTTAGTACCTGTGGCATGGTATTGACACCCTTCTAACTGGGGTCACAGGTTTGACCCTATATTTGCTCATTTGGGGTTTGTCGATTAGGTGATAGCTCCTATAGTGTCAGTCCAGTCATTAGTTCAGTGATTCAATTTCAGATTGGCTTGACCATAACATATAAATATCAGTTATTCAGTTATTAGATATTAGTATTTTAGATTATAGATTATATTTAGAACATGTTTTATGCTTGGTCACGCATCCTCAGTACTTGTAAATTTTATGTATTCTATCCAGTATGTCATGCTTTTCATATTTAGATAGTTATTACTCATGTTCATGAAACTATGCATATCAACCTACCTCATTTAGCATGCCAATATATTTAAAGTATTGATCACATACTCTTTTCTTGCGCTATGATGTATTATATCATAAGTTTGGACACTCAGTTCTTGAATCGTGCATAGACCTTCTAGATTATCATTCGTAGCAGTGGTGAGTCCTCATATTTCAAGGACAGACTGTACTTATTTTCATGTTTTCAGTTTAGTAGTTAGTTAGAGTTAGTTGTGGCCTGTCCCATCAACTCTCATTTAGTTAGTTTAGAGGCCTTTGAATATTTTAGACAGTTAGTTAGTTCTCAAATTTTAGTTTTCATTTTCAGATGTTTTCTCAGTATTATAATTTTTGATTATAGATTTTATCAGATTTATTAATTAAAATCTTATGGCATTCCTCAATTAAATTTTGCATATGACCTTTTGTTATCAGTTTTACTTAGTGCTCATAGCAGGTACCAGCTCATGGGTTAGCTTATGGTTCTTTGGGACTGTAAGAACCGTATGGCACTCCGGGTGTACTCTCGGGGTGTTACAAACTTAGTATCAAAGCCAGGTTTTAAAGTGTCCTAGGAAGTCTAAAAGCTGCATCAAGTAGAGTCTTCTCTATGGGTGTGAAGAGCGCCATACTTATGGACAAGAGGCTATAAGGTATTTTAAGAAAAGTTTCCCTTCTTTCAGTATTCATGTCGTGTGACTGAGAATTTGGTTATATTAAAATCTCTATCTAATATAGTCTTTCTTCCGTTTACAGAACATGCCTTCCAAAAAGACAAACGGGAAAAGAAATGTAAACCAGTTAGCACCTCCGCCCGTTCAGGAATATCCCCTGAATAAGCATGTTTCTCATGCAGAGTTTAGAGCTGCATTCACTACTCTAGATCACTCTGTAGTGGCTTAGAATGCTCAGCCAGCCGCTGTTCAGGCCAACCTAGTGGCCAATACTACCATAGCTAAGATTTTGGGAATTTACCCGATTGAACCCTTCTCTAATTTTAGGATCCAAATTTGAAGAGGACCTACAAGAATTATTAGACATGGTATAGAAGGTAAAAAATATTATGGGGCTGACTGCTAGTGAAAGTGCTGAGTTAGCTACCTATCAGTTGTAAGATGTGGCTCATACAAGGTTTAAGTAGTAGAAGGTTGATAGAGGCACAGATGCAGGGCCTACAGAATGGGAAGAGTTTGCTACTGCCTTCTTATATAGGAACTTTTCATTGGAGTTGAGAGAGGCCAAGGTTTTAGAGTTTATTAACTTGATGTAGGGCAATATGAGTGTGAAGAATTATTTACTCAAGTTTACTCAGTTAGCTAGTTATGCTCCTGTTGTGGTAGCTGATAGCAGGTCTAAGATGGGTAAGTTCATATCATGTGTATCTGATAGTGTGGTCAAGAAGTGTAGAATCGCAATGCTAATTAAGAAGATGGACTTGTCTAGGCTTATGGTCCATGCTCAACAGATTGAGGAGCAAAAGAATAAATAAAAGGAAAGAGAGAATGAGAGGGCTAGAATAGGTAGCTTTAATTTTAATCAACCAAAGTTAGAAGGTGGTAATCGTCCTCAGTTCTATATTTAATCTTCAATCCTAGCTCCATCTTAAGCTAGTGCCCCAGTACCTAAATTCAAGAATGACAATTAGGATAGGACGCCAGGCTCTAAGTACCAAGGCAGTGTTAACAGTGGTCGTACAAATCCTCTTTGTCAGAAATATGGTAGAAACCATCAGGTTATTTTTAGAGCCAATAGTGATGTATGTTTTGGGTGTGGCAAGCCAGGCCAAAGAATCAAGGATTGTCCAAAGAGTTGTCAGCAGGGTCAGTCCAGTCATCCTCCAGTTCCAGTAGGCTACCCAACCCAACAGGGTGCCATTTCCAGTGCTACCAGTGGTCAGCGTCCAAACAAATTGTATGCCCTTTAGTCCCAATAGGATGATGAAAAGTCTCCTGATGTAGTCACTGTTATGTTGCAAGTCTTTCATTTATATATTTATGCTTTATTAGACCCCAGACCTTCTCTTTCTTTAGTAACCCCTTATATAAATATCAACTTCGGAGTCAGTCCCGAAATCCTAGCAAAGCCTTTTTCAGTGTCTACCCTAGTAGGTGTCTCTATTATAGATAGGCAAGTATACATGAACTGTCCAGTCATAATATCTTAGAAAGTTACTTCAGTGGATCTTGTGGAGCTAAAGATGATGGATTTTAACGTCATTCTTAGCATGGATTGGCTACTCATGTTATGCTTTAGTTGATTATAGAAATAGAGTAGTTCATTTTCAATTTCCAAATAAACCAGTACTTGAATGAAGGGGTATTACTACACTCTTAGGGGTCATCTTGTTTTGTGCCTTAGGGCGAGGAAAATAATATCCAAGGGGTTTATTTATCATCTTTTCCGAGTCAAAGACTCTAATTCTGAGACTCCTAACCTTGATTCAGTTTCAGTAGTGAGGGAATTTCCAGATGTGTTCCCTGAAGATCTTCCTGAAGTTTCTCCTGAAAGGGAAATTAACTTCAGACTAGACCTTTTTCCAAATACTCAGCCTGTCTTTTTCTGCCATATAAAATGGCTCCAGTCGAACTCAAAGAGTTTAAAGAATAGTTGAAAGATCTCCTAGATAAGGGATTCATCAGGCCCAACATTTCCCCGTGGGGCGCGCCAGTCCTATTCATTCCTAAGAAAAATGGTTGTCTTAGAATGTGTATAGACTATTATCAGTTGAACAATGTCACAGTCAAAAATAAGTATCCACTTCTTAGAATTGATGACTCATTCGATTAACTTCAGGGTGCCAGTTATTTTTCTAAGATAGATCTCAAATCCAGCTATCACCAGCTCAGATTCAGAGAATGTAACATTTTGAAAACAACTTTCAGAACTCGACATGGTCACTTCAAGTTTCTGGTCATGTCTTTCGGTCTCATCAATGCCCCAACAGGCTTTATGGACTTGATGAACCGAGAGTTCAAGTAGTACTTGGATATGTTCATCATAGTCTTCATTGATGACATCCTTCTCTACTCCCATAGCGAAAATAATCATGCAAATCACCTCAAAATATTATTGCAGACTCTTAGAGACCATTAGTTGTTTGCTAAATTCAGTAAGTGCAAATTTTGGCTAAGATCAGTAGCTTTTCTTGGCCATAATATTTCTTGTTATTGTATTAAAGTCTTTTCTCAAAAGATCGAGGCGGTGAGAAACTAGCCCAGACCCATTTTTCCATCAAATATTAGGAGTTTCTTGGGTTTGGCTAGAAATTATCGGTGGTTTGTTGAAGGGTTTTTGTCTATTGCATCCGCCATGTTCAGATTGACTCAGAAGAAAGTTGTTTCAGTGGTCAGATTCTTGTACGAAGAGTTTTCAATAGTTGAAAACTCGACTTACTGCAACCCCAGTTTTGACATTGCCAGATGGTTCAAATGGGTTTGTTGTGTACTGTGTTACTTCCAGAGTTGGGTTGAGATATGTTTTGATGCAGAGAGCTAAGGTGGTGGCCTATGCCTCTAGACAACTTAAGCCCCATGAAAAGAATTTCCCTACCCATGATCTAGAGTTAGCAGCTATTGTGATTGACTTAAAGATTTGGATGCACTATTTGTATAGGGTGCATGTTGATGTGTTCACAGATCACAAAAGATTGCAATATGTGTTCTTGCAGAAGGATTTGAATTTGCGCCAGAGAAGATGGTTAGAATTGTTGGAAGACTATGATATGAGTATTTTGTACCATCCGAGCAAGGCTAATGTAGTGGCAGATGCCCTAAGTAGATTATCTATGGGTAGTGTTGCTTATCTTATGGGTGATAAGAAAAAGTTAGTTAGAGAAGTTCTTCAGTTTGCCAGATTAGGTGTTCTTTTGGTTGATTAATCTGAGGGTAGTGTTTAGGTTCAGAATAGTTCGAAATCTTGTTTGGTTGCTGAAATAAAAGAAAAAAAGATAAGGATCATAGACTTGTGAAGTTAAAGGAGTCAGTCAGAGATTGAAAAGTAAAGGTTTTCTCCCAAGGGGGAGATGGGGTGTTGTGTTGCTAGGGTAGATTGTGTGTGCCGTATGTTGATGAGTTGAGACAGAGAATTCTTGCAAGCACATAGTGGGCGTTACTCTATTCATCCAGAGGACACGAAGATGTACCACGATTTATGGGAAATCTATTGGTAGAGTAGGATGAAGAAGGATATTGGAGAGTTTGTGGCTAAGTGCTCCACTTATCAGTAGGTTAATATTGAACATCAGAAGCCAAGTGGGTCTATGCAGGAGTTCAGTAGTCCCATTTGGAAGTGGGAGGAAGTGAACATGGATTTTATGACAGGTTTGCCTCGTACTCGTTAGCAACATGATTTGATTTGGTTCATTGTGGAAAGGATGACCAAATCAGCCCAGTTTTTGCTAGTCCATACTTTTTTTATCCGAGGACTATGCCAAACTCTATCTCAGAGAGTTGGTCAGGTTGCACGGTGTTTCGTTATCTATCATCTCAGATAGAGGTACTCAGTTTACCTCTCACGTTTGGAAAGCTTTTCAGAAGGGTCTTGGTACCCAAGTTCACCTCAGTACAGCCTTTCATCCTCAGACAGATGGTCAGACAGAGAGGACCATTCAAACCCTTGAGGATATGTTGAAAGCATGTGTAGTTGACTTTAAGGGCAGTTGGGATGATCATTTGACTTTGATTGAAGTCACGTATAATAACCTATCATTCTAGTATTCATATGGATCCGTTTGAGGCTATATATAAAAGGAGATGTAGATCTCTAACTAGTTAGTTTTAAGTAGGAGAAACCACATTTGTAGGGACTGACTTGGTGTTTGATGCCTTAGAGAAAGTTTAGTTGATTAGGGAAAGACTTAAGGCAGCCCAAAGCCGACAGATATCATATGCAGATATGAGAAAGAAAGATCTTGATTTTAAGGTTGGCAATTTCGTATATTTGAATATCTCCCCCATGAAGGAAGTGAAGAGGTTTGGTAAGAAGGGGAAGCTTAGTCCCCAATATGTTGGCCCTTACATAATTATGAGTCATTTTAGATAGGTGGCTTATGATCTTGAGTTTCCTGCAAACTTATAATTAGTGCACCTAGTATTCCAAATCCCTTTGTTGAAGAAGTGTATTGGTGACCCAGCTGTAGTTGTTACCTTATAAAGTGTATATTTTCAGAATAGTCTTTCCTACAAGGAAATTCCATTCGAAATTCTTGATTGACAAGTTTATGGACTAAGGAACAAAGAAGTTCCTCTAGTCAATGTTCTTTGGTGGAATCAGTCCGTTGAGGGAGCCACTTGGGAAGCTGATGATAGGCGAATTTACACGCCTATAGTGCTATATTTTACCCATATTTTAGCATAGTTTTGAGAACAAATTATATATTTCATGCACTATAAGTCCTTTTTCCTGTAAGTGAGCTAACGAACATGATTAGCAAAGTTTCAGGTATAAATGATGCATAATTCAGCATTTTATGGATAACTTGACGCCAAAGAAAGCTTCACGAAAGGAGAAAAGGGAGTCTTGGACGCCTAAGGACCAAAAGTGATGCATGGGAAACCTGTCCCGGGCTAAAACAACAATTCTGAAGACTTTGGGGACTAGCAGTAATTTATTATGATTAGGATAATGATACATTAACCTAGTACAATTGGGTTAAGTATTTCATTAGCTTAGTAGGATTTGGTTAAATATTTCATTAGATTAGTAGGATTTGGTTAAGTATTTCATTAGCTTAGTAGGAATAGGATATGGGTATTATAAATACCCTATTTTGCTAGAGATTTTATATCTTCTTTCCATCTTTCTATTATACATTCACTACTACTTCTTCCATTAATTCTACTTTTTCCTCTTCTATTCTTCTATTCATCTATTCTTAATTTCCGCAACAAGAGAAACGTTACTTGCAAGAAATCACGCCTAACGCCTACCACACTTGTGCTACACGAAATTCTTATTGTGGTATAATAACAATGTCAATTGTGATTTCCTTCGCACTCATGGGTAACTAAACTTCTCTGTTGGGGTTATGGAAGCCGTATGAGATACTATCTATTACTATGAGTTTGTGAGTTCGTGACACGTAATCTGCTTATATCATTATTCTCTTCATCTTAATCTAAATTCTTTGTGGTTGCAAACACAAGAATACGCCAGTATAACATTTAACTTGTTCGAAAGAAAGGTTATCTGTCTGTAAAAGAGATAATGTCAAGGTAGTAGGGTCCCATCCCCTATTAAAAAGTTAGTGCCGTAACTGGATTAACCTCTTGGAGAATTCGTACCGTTAGACACGCTTTAAGCTCGAAAGAGTTAAAGTGAAATAATCCTCGAATAGGTCAAAAGACGCCTGGATTTACCATCGAATACAATTCTCTATAAGCACATGCATGTCGGAATTCAACACACTCATAGCCAATAGAGACGTATAACTCAGAAGGTGGACATAACCCCAACTCGTCAATTCTCATTGTTTTACAACAACTAAACATTCTTTCTTTTTACTTTGCTGTAGATTGAGCGTTATCAAAAATTGGCGCCGTTGCTGGGGAATACGAGTGTCAATTAAGTTTGTGATAATTACTAGACCCTTTGGTCAAAGATTCTCGTACTTTCACTTTTAGTTTTTGTTTTTGTTTACTGCAGGTTTTTATTCAGTGCATGCCCCATACTCGAAGTTCTGGTCAACCGTTATTACCTATCAATCCTGAGCCACAACGAATTGGCAGAATGGAGGCACAAACGGAAATCGAAAGAATGGCTGCCCAACAGGAGCAGGCGAGATTAGCTGCTCTTGCCGCCGCCCAAGTACACCAACAAAACATTGATAACCCTGGGCGAGCAACAAATCCTGACGATGAGGATTTAGGTGATGACAAGTTACTAAACCCAAGGCATGATCCTGAAATCGCAACACCTGCCAACAGAAGAGGTCGTCAAGCTCGGTTTAGGTATGATCGCCAACCCATGCAACCAGCTTTTGACGACGATAATGATGATCTTGATGGAGCCGGAGCCACTGGAGCCATAATTCCTCCACCATTAGCGCCCGGAGCCAAGTTCAACATCACAAGCACCATGATTCAGTTATTGCAACTCAAGGGATTATTTGGTGGACTAGCAGGCGATGATCCGAATATGCATCTCATCAACTTTATTTCTACATGCAAGTTGTTTGACAGTCCTGGCGTTGGACAGAATGCAATTCGATTACACTTATTTCCATTGTCTCTGTCTGGGGAGGCAACTCTATGGTTGAATGGGCTGACTCCTGATTCTATTACAAATTGGAGGCAATTGAGAGACGCTTTCCTAGAAAGATTCTTTCCGCCATCCAAAAGAGCACAATTGAGAGATAAAACCAGCAACTTCCGTCAGCTTCCCACTGAAGCTCTTCATGAAACATGGGAGAGGTTCAAGACAAAGCTAGCGAGATACCCAAACCATCACATGACTAATGTTCACCTAATGGAGATATTATACAGAGCCTTGAATTCAATAACTAAACCAGTGGTGGATAATGCAGCTGGAGGATCTTTTATGGACCTCACCTTTGGTCAAGCAAGCAATATGCTAGATCGTATGACGAAACAAAGTAGAGCTTGGCATACCAGGGGTTCTGAGGTAGCAAGCCCCACTTTATCTTTTGACATGACTGCAGACCAAAGAAGAAGAGAATAAGAACATGATCAAGATATGGCGCACATGAAGACACAAGTAGATCTTCTTACAAAGCATTTATTATCAGGAAAGACCAAAAAAGTCAAAGCTATTGCGTCAAAAGGAAGAAACGAATCTGATTCGGAAGAAGAGGCCAACTACTTGACCAATCAGGGGGGTTTCCGTGGTAATACCCAAGGAAACCAAGGTCGGAACTATTATGATAAATCTGGAAACAAAGACCAAGGTAGCTGGAAGAACAAGAATGAAAAGAGTGGTTTGTACGTTCCCCCTGGAAGACGTGACGCCACCACATCTAGTTCTGGAAGTATGGAAGACATGCTGGCCAAAATATTGAAAGGAGTGGAAGCAACAAGCACTGCAGTAACGGAATTAGTTAATGATTTGTCCTCTATGAAACAAATAGTTGATTCTCATTCCACTTCAATCAAGCAAATAGAGCAGCAATTGAGCCAACTTTCAGCAGCACTCAATCAAAGAAAGGCTGGCACCTTACCTAGCGATACTGTGCAAAACCCACGGAATGATGGGTCATGCATGGCCATTACTACACGGAGTGGTAAGGTGCTGGAAACTTCAGCAAAAAGCCAGCAAGTGGTTGATGAAGTAGTGGACATTGATGATAAGGCGAAAGAAGAAGATTCCGCTGCAACTAATCCTATCGCCAACGACGTCAACCCCAACAATTTGCAACCTGAAAAAGCTGAAAAACGGAAGCAAGAGGAGAAGAAAGCCGTGGAGAGAACAATTCCATACCCACCACCACCTTTTCCTCAAAGATTGAAGAAGGTGGCGGATGACACGAAGTTCAGCAAATTCATGACTATATTAAAGCAGCTGACCATTAATGTTCCATTGGTGGAGGCACTTGAACAAATGCCTGGGTAGGCGAAATTTATGAAGGATATTTTGAAAAAGAAGGGGGCAGCAAGTTATGAGTTGAAAGATGATGTTCATCACTGCAGCGCAATCGCTACGCGAACAATAGTTCAGAAGAAGGCCGACCTCGGCACTTTCACTATTCCTTGCACCGTTGGATCTTTGAATTTTGCCAAAGCATTGTGCGACTTAGGAGCCAGCATCAATTTTATGCCATTATCTATCTATAAGAAGTTGGGGTTGGGTGATCCTACTCCAACCAACATGAGGCTCGTAATAGCGGATAGGTCGGTAAAATGACCTGTTGGTATTCTATGTGATGTCTTGGTAAAGGTTTCTTCATTTATCTTTCTGGCAGACTTTGTTATTTTGGATTGTGAGGCAGACTCAGAAGTTCCCAAAATCTTGGGGAGCCCTTTCCTTGCTACAGGAAGTGTGCTCATTGATTTGAGAGCTAATGAGCTTTCATTCCGAATAAATGATGAGGTAGTTCGCTTTGAGGTGTGCAAATCAATCAAGCAACCCAAATATCTGAGTGTATTTTCGGTGGCTGATGTTTTATTTGATGATGAGAAAGGATTAATTGAAGAAGAGCAAATTATTGATGACCCTTTGGCGGTTGTGCTCATGAATGGGGAGAATGAGGATGCTGAAAATTGTGAAGAAGTTATTGGTGCTCTATCAGGATTAGGGACATGTCGCTATGCTCCCAAGAAGCTGGACCTTGATCTCAAGAATCGACCCACACTACCAGCTAAGCCATCTATTGAAGAGCCACCCACATTAGAATTGAAGGAGCTGCCAAGACATTTAAAGTATGCATTCCTAGGAAGCGGAAACACACTTCCAGTCATTGTTGCAGCAGATTTGGGTGAGCAACAAGTTGTAGCTCTCATTGCTATTCTACGGAAGTATATTAGAGCCATTGGATGGACCATTGCGGATATTCTTGGTATTCCACCTGGGATTTGTACACATAAAATTCAGCTTGAAGAGAATTGCACACCCACCATTGAGCATCAAAGACGTCTAAACCCACCTATGCAAGAAGTGGTGAAGAAAGAAATTATCAAGTGGTTAGACACGGGGGTTGTGTATCCAATCTCTGATAATACATGGGTATGCCCGGTACAATGTGTTCCCAAGAAAGGAGGCATGACGGTGGTCGCGAATGCAAAGAATGAGCTTATTCCACTCAGACCCGTTACTGGATGGAGAGTATGCATGGACTATCGAAAGTTGAATTCTTGGACACTCAAAGATCACTTTCCAATGCCATTTATGGACTAAATGCTAGATCGATTAGCGGGGAAAGAATGGTTTTGCTTCTTAGACAGTTATTCAGGCTATAATCAGATTTGTATTGCACCCGAAGACCAAGAGAATACAACGTTTACATGCCCATATGGTATGTTTGCCTTCAAACGTATGCCATTCGGGCTATGTAACGCACCAACCACCTTTCAATGCTATATGATGTCTATTTTTTCTGATATGGTTGAAGACAATTTGGAGGTATTTATGGACGATTTTTCAGTTGTTGGTGAGAATTTTGAAGCGTTCTTGGCAAACCTAAGTATGGCGTTGCAAAGATGTGTAGAATTCAACCTAGTGCTGAATTGGGAGAAGTGCCACTTCATGGTAAAAGAAGGAATCATTCTTGGGCACAAAATCTCTGAAAGAGGAATTGAGGTTGATCGAGCGAAAATCGAAGTCATTGATAATCTACCACCTCCAATTTTGGTGAAGGGAGTTCGTAGTTTTCTCGGCCATGTAGGTTTCTATCGCCGGTTCATCAATGACTTCTCCAAAAATGTTAGTCCATTGTGCAAACTCTTGGAGAAAGATGCAAAGTTTGACTTCAATGAAGATTGCTTAAAGGCATTCGAATGCCTCAAAGGAAAACTCATTGAAGCCCCTATCATGGTAGCACCAGATTGGTCTCTCCCGTTTGAAGTCATGTGTGATGCTAGTGGTGTAGCCGTTGGAGCTGTGCTTGGTCAGAGAAAGGGGAAATTATTTCATCCTATCTACTATGTGAGTAAGGTCCTAAATGAATCCCAAAGGAACTACACTGTGACAGAACAAGAGCTCCTAGTGGTTGTCTATGCGTTTGAGAAGTTTCGTGCCTATCTATTGGGTACTAAGGTGATCGTTCATACAGACCATGCAGCTCTTAGGTATCTAATGACAAAGAAGGATGCAAAACCAAGATTAATTCGATGGGTATTGATGCTGCAAGAGTTTGATTTCGAAGTTAAAGATAGAAGAGGTTGCGAGAACCAAGTGGCCGACCATCTATCTAGACTCGAGAATGAGCATGTGGCGCAACCTGATATCGAGATTGATGATGCATTCCCTGATGAGGAGATCCTAGCGACGATAACAGAAAAGTTACCATGGTATGCCGACTTTGCAAATTTTGTGGTGAGTAATGTGATACCTGCAAACTTATCTTACCATCAAAAGAGGAAGTTTATACATGACGTACAACACTACTATTGGGATGAGCCATATTTGTTTTGATGATGCGCGGATGGTGTTATTCGACGATGCATATCCCATGTAGAGGTGCCTAATATATTGGAAGCATGCCACACTTCCCAAGTTGGTGGACATCACGCAGGTAATCGGATAGCAAGGAAAGTATTGCAAAGTGGATATTATTGGCCTTCGATATTTAGAGATGCCTATGACTTTGTTAGAAGATGCGACCAATGCCAAAGACAAGGTGCTATTTCGAAACACCATGAGATGCCCATGTCGAAAATTCTTGAGGTAGAACTCTTTGATGTGTGGGGCTTTGATTTCATGGGTCCATTCGTGAATTCGTTTGGAATGAAGTACATCTTAGTTGCTGTAGATTATGTCTCGAAATGGGTTGAATCTGTAGCGTTGGCCGACAACGAGGGAAAGCGGGTTGTAGCATTTTTGAAGAGGAATATCTTCTCTCGCTTTGGAGTACCACGTACTATCATAAGTGATGGAGGATCTCACTTTTGCAATAAGCTATTCAAATCCGTGTTGGCCAAGTATGGTGTCAAGCAACATAAGGTAGTCACGCCTTATCACCCACAAACGAGTGGACAAGTAGAGGTTTCCAATCAGGAGATCAAGTAAATCCTTGCGAAGACGGTAAATGCTAATAGGAAGGATTGGTCTCGGAAGCTAGATGATGCACTATGGGCGTACAGGACTGCATTCAAAACACCCATCGCCATGTCCCCTTATCAACTATTTTATGGGAAGGCTTGTCATTTACCCATTGAACTCGAACATAAGGCATTGTGGGCGTTGAAGCAATTGAATTTGAATTGTGATGATGCGATGAATCTGAGGTTGGAGCAGCTGAACGAATTAGATGAGTTCCGTCTCCATGCATATGAAAGGTCAGACCTATACAAGGAGCGGATGAAGAAGTATCATGATCAGCGGATTGTTCGACAAAACTTTCAAAAGGATGATATGGTGCTTCTCTTCAACTCTAGATTGAAGCTGTTCCCAGGTAAGTTAAAGTCTAAGTGGACTGGTCCATACAAAGTTATCCAAGTCTACTCGTCTGGAGTAGTTGAATTGGAAGACAATAATGGTGTTGTCTTCAAGGTGAATGGTCAATGTGTTAAACCTTATATCGGTCCTCTTGACTCGATGAATTATATGGCCATCACTTATCTCTATGAAGTCTAAGTACTCGAGGTAACTATGTCGAGCCACGACAATAAATAAGGCGCTAGATGGGAGGCAACCCATCGTTTATCATTTATTGTTTTGTTTTTTTTTTCATTCTAGTATGTGTTTTGCTTTTGATAAATGAAAATCCAAAAATAAGAGTCGTGCCACGACCCAAACTAACGCACTTGGTGGGAGGCAACACATCGTACTAATCGTTTTCATTGATTTTGAGCAAATGTAGGTGCAAGAGGTATTCAACGAGGAGATTGGTTTCAAATGACGATTTGGACATATTGCATGGTAAAGGTGGTAAGTTTGGAATTAAGATGCATAAGGATATGGATTGAGCATTGTTCATGACAAAATAGGCATCGAGCAAGGCTAGGCTTAGGTAAAACTAGGCCACGAACAAGGCAACGCCTATACTATAGCCTAAGGTCTCGGAATCTAGTGTGCAAAGGCATAGGCGCCGCCCATGGTAAAGTATGCTATAGCATAGGCGCCGCCTATGCTAAAGCATTTGGTCTTGGAATCTCATATGCCATGATAAAGGCGCCGCCTATGGTCACTAAGGGCATTACACTAGGCGCCGCCTATGCTAGCAAATGCTTTGCATTAGGCGCCGCCTATACCATGCATAGGCAAAGCTAAAGGCGCCGCTTATGGTCACTTTTTGTCTCCAAAACCAATTTTAAATGGGTCAAAACCCGACCCATTCTTTTCCTATATAAAGGGAACTTAGTCTTGAAACATAAACACATTGGAAACTTGACCTAGGCGCCGCACATACTCTCCAAAACATCTAAAAAATTTTCTTTTTGCTCTCCCACTTCACAAGAACATCTCCGAAGGCTTCAATCACGTAAGTACTCTTTTATTCTTCATCTATTTTTCGTAAGTACTACGTTGATATGTATATTATGAATTGCTACATCTTGAAGAAATATTGGTGATGTTAATGTGTTTGAATTCTTGATACAAACCCATGTGAGTGAACATATACGTTAGGATGATCTTAAACTATTTCCGACTTGAATTTGATTTTGATGCATTGATATACTAATTGTGGAATCGCTATAGTCATGAACATTGCATAACCTTGACACTTGAATACCTACATGTTAGAAGATCCCGTTCATCGGGATAAGACTTATAGTTGCCTACCGACATAGGAGGTTGCGATTATTGATAGAAACTATACATGGATGTAATCCTTATGTAGTAGTCTTGTTATACCTAACATGAAAGTATTGCAAGGGTTGCAATAAGTGATACATCTCTGATTTTCTTGTCGGAATATAGCTCCTAAAACGTATGTCGACGAAGTCTAAGTAATCGACTACTTTCACTTCACTAATCTGTATCAACAACCTAAGTGTGGGGTGGTACCCCTATTGCTTGTGAATAGATTGTATTCATTGAGATGATGCTAATAGGAACATTGTTTAAATCTCAGGGACAATGGCACCCAAAGCAAGACAAGATAAGGCTACCACTTCCCAAAAGGGCAAGAAAAGAGGTCGCAAGGAACAAGGAGAATCATCCTCAATGCAATTACCACGCCGCATATTTGGAATAAAATGGGTTCTTGAGGAGAAAGCCAAGGAATGGTATAGGAAGAACAAGGAAGGAAAATACGTTCATGTCGACTTGATCAACAAGGACAGCCTAGCGAAGAAGGAGCCGCGCATGTTGGCGAAAATCATGGCATTAAATCTGGATTTCATCTTCCGCGGCATGGGAGAATGCAATCTTGATTTAACAAGGGAATTTTATGCCAACTGGTCACCGAAAATCACAGGCAGCGAAGTCAAGATTTGGGGCCAAGTTCTACAACTCAATGCGGATTTGATCAACTCCTTTCTTGGCTTGCCTTCAGTCGATCCAGCACCATTGAAAGAGCTGTATAGCAGACCTCCTTATAGAGCAATTCGACACACACTTTGTGGAAGTAGATCCATGGAAAGGTGGAGCAGACAAAAAGACACCAGACGACACAACACCTTCCCCTATGCTCCTTTGAATAGGGAAGCAAGGATATGGTTGCGTATTGTCAACTCTTGCCTTATTCCTGGGACGCAATACACCAAGATAACAAGAGATAGAGTGTGCCTGGTATATGCATTGATGAAGAATGTCCCTACCAACATTGGGGCAATCATTCGTTCTACAATGCGGAAGGCCAGACTACACAAGCGGTCCCACTTCACCTTTAGCAACCTGTTGACAGCAATCTTGCGGAAGGAGGACATCGAAGAGGGACCAGCTGATCACAAACTCCCACATAACCCGAAGAAGGTTGACCTCACAAAGGTCAAAGATGCTGAAACAACACATGGCGTCAACCTTACTACTGCGGAGAGACATGCTCGAGATGAGAGTTTCTTCCGTCATCTTTATGGCATGACACGGTTCACCATGATGAGCGGAGGTCATGTTCCAACTGCTGCAGAGCTCCAACAGCTGGACCATGACTATCCAATGAATATGCATGCGAGGGAGATGTGTGGAGTAGGTACCTACTTTGAGGAACCTCTTGATGATGATGTGCCGACCGATGATGATCGACGCATGCCAGACTCCGACATGGAGTAGAATTCTGATGACGCCGACTCCCATGATGATTCAGACGAAGGGGGTATGACCCCCGACATAGAGGAGGAGTTCGACTAACCAGGTTCTTCGTATTTATTTTCCACTGAGGGCAGTGTCCCGTTTAAGTGTGGGGTGGTGGTATTTGCATGCTTAACTTCAATATCCGCATTTGCATTTATTGCTTAGTTTGTTGTTTTTTTTCAAAATTGTTTTTTTTTTGTTTTTTTTTTAGTAGTAAAATTTTTTCTTACTTAGCTTCACATAAAATCATTCTAATAGGCAACATGAGATTATAACAAGAGTTTGTGCTAGCATCATGATTATTGAGACGTTTAGGCTCTAATTGTGACTCACTATGTGATATTGTGTAGTTCAATTCCTTCATCTGTTGGGGCAAAAGTCTATACTACTCCTAATAAAGTCGACCATGTGCTTTGTGTGTGTGAGATAATAGTATATTCTATGCTTGTGGCTGATGCTAGAACTTGCCTGGTATGTATGTAAAGCGAAAATAAAGAATGTAAGTCTAGGAGATGATTTAGGCATTTCTTTGGCAACCTATGATTATTTACCTTCTTTTTACCTACCCATGGACATTACCCTAGTTAAACCCTTTTGAGCCTTTAGCCTATTTTCTTTGACAACCTCATATGTAAGCCTAATCCATTTTTTCAAGACCATAATTTGATCCAAATTCCTAAGTGCTTTAAAGTGTAAAAGTCATGTGACAAAATAAGAGGAAATTGGGTGAGTATGATGCTTTAGAATGTAATGGTGCTTGAATGTGTTATGAAAAAGAATTGCTATCATAAGAGGTATGTCATGAAAAGAAAAAGGAAAAGAAAACAAAAAAGTTAGTTATGTTCAAAATTGGAAAAAAACAAAAGAGGAGAAAAAGGGTGGTAGAATAAAAGAACGTAGAAAGGTTGTTTGAAAGAAAAAGTGTTAATAATATAATGAGATGTATTAAAGCGCTTAGGAACATAGTCACTATTTCTGGCAAAAATAGTCCTACCCGTCCCTTAGCCTACGTTACAACCATCAAAAGACCTGCTTGATCCTAAGCCTAACATTCTGACATTTAGTGGAGCATTACACTAAGGGAAAGCCTATGGTCATCAGTTGCTGCATATGAATTCTTTGAGAGAGCGAGAGCAAGGATATATCTATACCCATGTTTGATAAATATACTATGCTTGAGAGTGATTATGGGTAATATATTGTGAGACACACATGGTTGATGAGTTTTGGGCAGTTGTGTATGATTCTTTGTACCTTAA
The DNA here is from genome assembly GCA_030864225.1 of Capsicum baccatum var. pendulum. Classification (NCBI taxonomy): domain Eukaryota; kingdom Viridiplantae; phylum Streptophyta; class Magnoliopsida; order Solanales; family Solanaceae; genus Capsicum; species Capsicum baccatum. The sequence goes on from CM061560.1 coordinate 117,216,625, forward strand.
CTTTTGAGTATGAGTTGACCACCATCACGAGTTTATGTTAGAGGTTGAATTGTTTCTACTAATGATTGGAAAACTACTCTTTGTTGGTAATTGTTGTGCTTGTCTTGACAAATATTTTGTGTTGTTGCTATGAAAACTAAAGTAATGTTTAGAGGGACATGATATTTTGTTCGAGGACGAACAAAGATTCAAGTGTGGGGTGTTGATGATAGGAGAATTTACACGCCTATAGTGCTATATTTTACCCATATTTTAGCCTAGTTTTGAGAACAAATTATATATTTCATGCACTTTTAGTCTTTTTTCCTGTAAGTGAGCTAACGAACATGATTAGCAAAGTTTCAGGTATAAATGATGCAGAATTCAGCATTTTATGGATAACTTGACGCCAAATAAAAGCTTCATGAAAGGAGAAAAGGGAGTCTTGGACGCCTAAGGACCAAAAGTGATGCATGGGAAACCTGTCCCGAGCTAAAACAACAATTCTGAAGACTTTGGGGACTAACAGTAATTTATTATGATTAGGATAATGATATATTAACCTAGTACAATTGGGTTAAGTATTTCATTAGCTTAGTAGGATTTGGTTAAATATTTCATTAGCTTAGTAGGATTTGGTTAAGTATTTCATTAGCTTAGTAGGAATAGGATATGGGTATTATAAATACCCTATTTTGCTAGAGATTTTATATCTTCTTTCCATCTTTCTATTATACATTCACTACTACTTCTTCCATTAATTCTACTTTTTCCTCTTCTATTCTTCTATTCATCTATTCTTAATTTCCGCAACAAGAGAAACGTTACTTGCAAGAAATCACGCCTAACGCCTACCACACTTGTGCTACACGAAATTCTTATTGTGGAATAATAACAATGTCAATTGTGATTTCCTTCGCACTCATGGGTAACTAAACTTCTCTGTTGGGGTTATGGAAGCCGTATGAGATACTATCTATTACTATGAGTTTGTGAGTTCGTGACACGTAATCTACTTATATCATTATTCTCTTTATCTTAATCTAAATTCTTTGTGGTTGCAAACGCAAGAATACGCCAGTATAACATTTAACTTGTTTGAAAGAAAGGTTATCTGTCTGGAAAAGAGATAATGTCAAGGTAGTAGGGTCCCATCCCCTATTAAAAATTTAGTGCCGTAATTGGATTAACCTCTTGGAGAATTCGTACCGTTAGACACGCTTTAAGCTCGAAAGAGTTAAAGTGAAATAATCCTCGAATAGGTCAAAAGACGCCTGGATTTACCATCGAATACAATTCTCTATAAGCACATGCATGTCAGAATTCAACACACTCATAGCCAATAGAGACGTATAACTCAGAAGGTGGACATAACCCCAACTCGTCAATTCTCATTGTTTTACAACAACTAAAGATTCTTTCTTTTTACTTTGCTATTTCAGTTTTTACTTTAATATTTTGGTTACACTTTACAATCCCCCTTCTTACGAGACTTGAACTAAAAGTCTAGTAATCGTTGCTTACTTGTTGACCAAGCTATTCCCTGTGGGATCGATACCCAACCCAGTTGGGTTCTATATTTGCTAATGACCGCTTTACACTCCTACGAGAGCTGTAGATTGAGCGTTATCAGAAGCATAAGCAGATATGCAGACCAAGTACCCTCATCTTTTCTCCGCAAACTCAGATTCAACTTAAGGTAACAATCTTCTTAGAATTTCTCTTTTCCATGCTCAGTTTCTACTGCAAATTATTCTCATGTCAGTCGTGCATACACAGAACTAGTTCAATCATGTGTCATGTTCAGGCTCAGTTATGTAATTATATGTTCATCATGTATATTCAGCATGTAATCTCTGTTCCTCAGTATTTTCATCTTAATCAGTCTCTTTCGAGAATTAATGTTCCTAAGGGGGAGATATTGTAATACCCCGAAAATCCAAACCAATGTTAGCACGATGTTTCAAGCTCATGAATAGTACATTATAGCTCTTTGGTAGTTTTATGAGTTAGTTTGAGGTATATGAAGGCCCTAAATAACTCCCAGCTATTAGACGAATCAAAATAATCCTTACTAATTGAAATTTTGATAAGAATGTTTCTTTAGTTAACTTTAAGAGAGCATATCATTTATTATAATAAGAATTTTACATCTCGAGATCCACCAAGTTGTAGGAAATTGAATTAACTTTTCAACGATACTAATTTTTCCCAAATCCGATACTCGGGTGAGAAGTTATGGCATTTTTAGTGCAAATTAGTAGCCCAATGCGATAAGGCCGCATCGTGGTGATGGCCAATTTTACGTTCGTTCTTTTCTAGTGTGTCACCGTGATAAGCACCGTGTCACGCTAAGGGAATTTTTGCAATTATCATTTTCCTGTGAGGCACTGCGTCGCACCAAAGTTCTAGTTTCCAGTGGTGCAATGCGATAGCACCGCATTGCGCCGTTGGAAAAAATGTAAATTTTCCCTTTTGCAGTGGCCCGATGCAATTGGACCGCGTCGCGCTGAGTGTCAAAATTGTAATTTCTAGTTTTCGTGATTTAATTTTAGGGAATGTTTGGTCTTTTCCCATAACCCTAAATCCGTCCAAACATGGGATTTAAGTCCCAATAGAGCATTATTTGCTCATTATTTCACAACTTAATGAAATTATAGTAGCCTTCTTCAAAGAACAAAAATCCTAGCCTTCAAAATTCAAGATAAATTCTCAAGAATTCACCATCAATTCTCATGAATTCATCAACCAAGGTAAGTTAAGTGTTCATTTATGGGTTCCTTTCACCTATGGAGTCAAAGTATCCCAATTTAAATTTAAAGTTGTGATCTTTACAAGTTATTATGATTTTAAATTGTGATTTTAACCATGAACTCCCATGAATTGTAATTCTATACCATGTTTACATGAAATTGTTGTTGTTTATCAAACCCCACATGTTTTAATGTTGTTATTCACTGATTTAAATCATGATTAAGTGTTATTGATGTCGAAATCATGTTATTACTCCGAGTTTGATACTATTCCCATGATTAGCCTAAACTATGAATACCAAGTGTTTGATGAAATGCCTACAAGAGTGAATTTTGAATAAATGCTTTTGTATTATGTCCCCAAAGTTTAGTACTATTTTACTATTATTGCTATCGAATCTTGGGGGTTATGATTACCTGTAAACATAGCAGTTTACTTAGTCTCAGTATCTTTAGATTAGTTTCAGAATATGTTATGAGCATTATTAGTTCAGTTATTTATCATAATCAGTTAAGCTAAACTTATAACAATTCAGTATTCCAAGTCAGTTCAGTTGGGAGTGGAATTCAACACCGAGCAAACCCAGGGATGGAGGCTCACCTGCTAGTTGAGGGTGTGACCTTTAGTAGTAGTCCCCGCATTCTATAACTACGTAGCTAGCGTAGGTTGAGATGTTAACCTGCCATTTAAGGGTCGAAATGATCTTCAGGACTAAATAGATGTAAAAATATTGAAAGGGTTGAAATATCTCACGACTAGAGTAAAGAATTATGTCAAGTCGTGGACTAGAATCTGTATTGATCAAATCTTTAAAACAATATTTTTAACCTTTTTTATACGTATAAATATACCATTTAGTTAGGCTATTATTATAGTAAAGAAATCCATTGTTAAGGTGAAAAATGGGTTTTAACCCTTATTTAGAAAAACAGTGATAAGGTCGTATTTCAGCTAGGATCTCATCAATACTAATATAATAATCATGAGTATACCAAACCTATACATGCCATCACCAGTATTCAGTCAATGAAATCGTAGGCAACATAAACATATACGTGTTTATTTTCTACAACCATATCCTTTACAAGGATTAATACTTCTCGGATATCCAGGTAATATCATAACATGGCCCTCGTACAATAATTTATACAGAATAATCACGAATCATAATCACTACCTTAGGCCCATATAAATATCCAGAACTCATATCGACAATCATATTTATAAGCTACAGCATATCTATTATCACCTCACATATAGGAGACATCTTACATCCACTATAAGAAAAACGCTTATTACCTGGGGATTTTCAAAGGGATAATGTGGTAAAATCCCCAAGTAATTTGATTTCATGCGAATTTTCTTACCAATTAGAATCTAAAGGACATACCTTCGTAGGTAATTATTACCTATGGATTTATAAATTCCATAGGTAATTTAGTTGCAAAAATAAATCTGCAAGTACGTTATTTGCGGATTTATTGGTGATTAACTTTCAAAATTTTGCATGAATTATTTGATAAAATTTTATAAAAAAAGATTTTACCAGCGGATTTTCACAAAAAATTCACAAATTATTACCTACGAAGATTCCCAAGTAAAGTCGAAGGATGTTTAGAGGTGAAAATTCCTAATTAACAAAAGAAAATTTCTTGTGGATATTTATGAAGCTATTTTGTAAGAAAAGTCGTATGAAATGCCCTAATTAAATCTGCAAGAACAATTTTTCTCAAGACCATTTTCATGAATATTTAGCATGTACATTTCCATGGAAATTCACAAGTAATAATTCACACATAAATTACTAGAAACATTTCACAATTGGTCAAAAAGCTATTCAAAACCTCCTATAATTCTCAAAAACATCGTTCAATACAAGTCTAATGTAAATTATTATAGCTAAAAAAAAATCATAATTCATACCATATACATCAATAATGTATGATTCTTAAATGGTCCAAACCAAAATATTTCAAACTTGAATCCTCAATAAAACTATCAACCATCAGGGTTAGAATCACTTTCATCTACATTTTCGGGATTAGAATCACTTTCATTCATGTCGTCAAAGTCATCATCACTTTCATCCTCATAAGCTTGGTTGTCTTCTTGAGATGGACGTTCATCATTTGAAGATGATTACTTTTACACATGCTTTATCATCAAATCCAATTCCTTTCTCCTCCTCATTCCACAATTGATGCACTTTGAGTAGCTACTATTTCTTTTTGCTTTCAAACTCATTCTGCATAAGAATATGTTAATTTAGGCCATAAAAAGTGCTAAAAATACATTATTCACATTAATTAAGTGACATTATAGTATCAAATAAAATCATAGCAATCAACAAATATAAACATGTATATATTAGCATATAAAGCATCATAAACTCAAAGTTGATTTTCCAGATTATTGAGACTAGTACACATTTTAAGTCACTACACTCAAACCATTTTCAAATAGCTAATTGACATTTCAAGTCACTATACTTAACCATTTTCAAGTAACTACACTTAACCATTTTAAAGTCACTAGTACACATTTGAAGTCACTATACTTGACCATTTTCAAGTAAATTCACATTTCAAGTCACTACACTTAACCATTTTCAAGTCACTAGTACACATTTCAAATCACTATACTTAACCATTTTCAAATAATTAATTCACATTTCAAGTCACTATACTTAACCATTTTCATGCAACTACATCTCATTTTAAATAATTATGCTTAACAATTTTCAAGTAACTACTTCACATTTCAAATAACTATACTTAATCATTTTCAAGTCACTACACTTAACATTCATTTCAAGTCACTATACTTAATCACTTTCAAGTAACTAATTCATATTTCAAGTAACTACACTTAATCATTTTCAAGTCACTAGTACACATTTCAAGTCACTATACTTAACTATTTTCAAGTAACCACGCTTAACTATTTTCAAGTCACTAGTACACATTTCAAGTCACTACACTTAATATTTTCAAGCCACTAGTACACATTTCATGTCACTACACTTAATCATTTTAAAGTCACTAGTATACATTTCAAGAAACTACATTTAATTATTTTCAAGTCACAAGTTCATAATTCAAGTAACTTAGTTCACATTTCAAGTGACTACACTTAACCATTTTCTAGTCACAAGTACACATTTCAAGTCACTACACTTAACCATTTTAAAGTCACAGGTATAGATATCAAGTAACTACACTTCATCATTTTCAAGTCACAAGTTCACAATTTCAAATGACTACACTTAACCATTTTAAAGTCACTAGTATACTTTTAAAGTCACTACACTTAACCATTTTAAAGTCACAATTATACATTTCAAGTAACTACACTTAGTAATTTTCAAGTCACAAGTTCACAATTCAAATGACTACACTTAACTATTTTCAAGTAACTAATTCACATTTCAAGTAACTACACTTTCCATTTTCAAGTCATTACTACACACTTTAAGTCACTACACTAAACCATTTTCAAATAACTATTCACATTGCAAGTCACTACACTTATAACATTTTCAAGTCACCAGTACATATTTTAAATAACTACAATTAACTATTTTTAATTAACTAATTCACATTTTAAGTCACTACACTTAATCATTTTTAAGTAACTATACTTTATTATTTTCAAGTTATTAGTATACATTTCAAGTGACTACCCTCAACCATTTTGAAGTCATAAGTTCACAATTTCAAGTAACTACATGTAACCGTTTTCAAGTCACAAGTTTGCAATTTCAAGTAACTACACTTAATCATTTTCAAGTCACTAGTACACATTTCAAGTTACTACACTCAAACCATTCTCAAATGGCTAATTGACATTTCAATTCACTATACTTAACCATTTTCAAGTCACTACACTTAACCATTTTCAACTCACTAGTACACATTTCAAGTGATTACACTTGACTATTTTCAAGTAACTAATTCACATTTCAAGCCGCTACACTTAACCATTTTCAAGTGACTAGTACACGTTTCCAATTACTACTCTTAATCATTTTCAAATAACTAATTCACATTTCAAGTCATTATACTTAACCATTTCAAGTTCACTTTTCATGTAACTATACTAAATCATTTTTAAATCACTAATCCACTTCTCAAGTGAGTACACTTTATCATTTTGAAGTCACTAGTACACATTTTAATATACTACACTTGATCATTATACACAGTTTTAATTCAGATCACAAAATTTCAAAATGTTCTTCACTTTGTTAAACTTCGTTCCAAGTTAAAGTGGACAAACAAATTGAAATGGAGTACTTATTATAACTTGATAGTAATGAATAATAATGCACTTCATAGTCCTACCAGTCAACCACATTACTAACTTAAATACAAATTAACTTGATAGTACTGAATAATAAAGAACTTGTTAGTCCTACCAATCAACCACATTAATAGCTTAAATACAAATTATTCTCTTGTATTTTTCACTTTAGTAAGCTTTGTGTCACATCTAAAAAACTGTATTTGTATCAAACCATTAGCTCTAGAAGGAGTTGTTCTTAACTGGCATTTGCAGTGATAGTGTTTAGAATACTATACAGTAATGCAGATAGATATTATGTGTTGTTGTGGTTATCCAATTTACTAAGTTGTGTACTTTGAAAACATCTGATTCAAAATATTTGATATATTGCAACAGTTAACAGTATATCAACTGAAGCATTTGAAAAGATCGGGGAGCTCCACCTTCAATACATCCTATGGATAGTCTGTTTGGAGATAAGTTGCGAGTCTGTTAGGTTTGACGATGGATCACCAGTATTATCTTAGCGGTGGTGCGGCTGGCTTGGATTCATTTGCGGTGGAAATAGTGGCTGTTATGGGTTTTTTTTGGTTGAGCGTCGACCATTTGGTGAAGTCATTAGTGGGAGGCAGCGGCGGCTAGATATGCGGTGGTGGGAGGCGAAAGTGGCTTGATGTGGTTGTTGTTTTATGGTAAGAGAGGAGAAAGGGTTGTGGAGGCGGCAATTTTGTTTTGAGGGTTAAAAATATGAGATTAGGGTTGGTTGTTTTGTTTAAGAATGGAGGAAAAAAGGTGACTTGATCTCAACTGTTGGACTAATTTTAATCAACGACTGAGATTAAAATAATGTAATAATAATTTTAAAATAGATCAATAATTGAATTTTAATTTGGGATCAAAATTGATATCAATTCTGACTAAAGTTGATATTAATTGAATAAGAATTAGGCTAGAAAGTACATAAGCTGGGCAAACCGAATTCACTTAGGCTGCTATTTAATAAATGTAGGAAAGACATAATAATAATAATAATAATAATAATAATAATAATAATAATAATAATAATAATAATAATAATAATAATAATAATAATAATAATAATAGACAATGTTTGTAAATTATGGGCATGTATAATTGCGGAAATGATTTAATAAATATTAGCAAAATTATGTAAAATATTATATAATGTAAACAGTAATAATATAAAAGTAAATTATATATTTTTATATCATGAATACGACATGTTAATATTTATTTGATATCAAAATAATGCGTAGAAAATATCAACATTTAAAATTAATAATTTTTCTAAAATAGCAGCCTAAGAGATGTATCGTGAGGTCAAAATTAGGTGTCAACACAACTAACCCGATTTAGTCCCATAAATTGGGATCTGTGGAGGGTACAGTGTACGCAGACCTTACCGCTAAGGTAGATAGGTTGTTTCCAGCAGACCCTTAGTTCAAGAAAATATTCTGAAGTAGTCCAATTTCAAGAAAAAATAGTGAAAGTTGATTTAATATTGATCGTTGATCAAATATGATGAATGATTAAAATTAAAATTGAGGAGATTAGTTAATTTGGGATTAGAAATTAAGTTATATATTAAAAGGGCAAGAAGTTGATGTAATCCCGACCATTAATCATATATGATCAATGGTTGGGATTAAATTACAGAGATAGTCAAATTCAGGTAATTTGAATTGGAGATTTTCAATTTGATCAAACTGAAACTGATTTAGACTAGAATTGACTCAAATTGAATATCAAAATGAATAGAAGTTAAAAAAAATTGGAAAAATCAAATTGAGTTTGGGCTGCTATAAATGTAATAATAACAAGGAAAATAATAAGCCTCGATATAAAAATAAATTACGCATGTAAAATTAATGTTACGTATTATAAAATAAATTATTATTATTATTAATAGTTTAATAATCATAATAATTTGTTTTAAAAAAGAAAGAAAAAAATGAATTAGGGTTTTGGTGTTTTAAAAGGAAAGAAGGCAAGAGTTTTAACCTACCCATTGGGTCAATGTTGATCAACAGCTGAGATCTAAAGATTAAGAGTTGGGTTAAAAAAATTGAATGGAATTTGAAATTGAATTCAATTGGACACAATCTGGGCTAGGATTGTAATAAATTGGATAAAATTAGGCTAAAATAGTTATAAATTGGTAAAATCAAGCCAGAAAATAAATAAATTAACTAAGGTTGCGGATTAATACAATAATGATAAAAATAAAATAAATAATATAATTATTCTCAGGTTTGTCATGAATAAATTGTGTAAATAAAAATATGACACGTAATATATTACATTAAAATCAACCATAACAATAATTCAAAATCAACACCTGTAAATTATGAATATAAAATTTAAAATTGTCGATAATAATAATGATAATGATAATGATAATGATAATAATAATAATAATAATAATAATAATAGACAATGTATTAGTAATTTACGAGTCTGAATACTAAATAAAATATTAATAAATTATGTAGAAATATTACATTTAAATTGATAAATTGCAAAGAATGATAATAAAAGTAATAAAATACTTTGTATATTTTTTAAATTGTGAATGTGACACATCAATATTTGTTTGATACAAGAATAATGTGTAAAAAAATATTAATATTTGAAATTAATGATTTTGACAAATAATACTCATTTCAAAATGAAATAATTCAAACACTAGCATAGTCATATCATATGAAGGGAGATACAGAGAAAATACTAGGTCCAAACGACCACAATACTGGAATTCTCAACACAATCACAATCTGACAACTAGTCTGACAAAGCCTCTACTAATCCATGAACTAGAGAGCCATTGGGATAGGTCCCAACGGACTCAAAATGAACTAAAAGTAATAATATAGTCTCTCAAATGCTGAAATGTCCAAGGATAGGTCCTCGAACCATGAGGACTCACCACTGTAGGAATGTAAATAGAGGTACTCGGAAGTCACTGACGAGGCTGGGAATGAGCACCTGAACCTACATTATAAGACAGTGTAGCACATAAACTTATATGTGGATCAACACTTGGGAATGTACTGAGTATGTGGGGGTGTATGCATTTATATAAAACAACATCAATACTCTTTAATCAAATCATGCATGCAATAAATAATGACTCACATGGCTTGAATAAGTATAAAATGTAAAGCTCATGAATCATGTAGATTGGAGCATGTAACACAAATCTCGTGAGTCATCATAGTTTAACTTTAAAATCGGTAATCTCCTCTTATTCTCATTACCCATAGGTGAACGAAAACTATAAACAATACTTTCAACTCATTCATATGTCTCATGGAGAGTAGAACTTCTTTAATGCTTAAGAACTCATAACTCTTTTAGACACAAGTACTTGGAATTCAGAATCATATAACTTTGAAACATACTTGAAGGCATTTCATTCTCTTTAGGAAAATATCTCGTTTCAACCTTTAGGAAAATCATTCTATCTCAATGGAAAGATACTCTAGTTTAGGGAAATTACTTATCTGATAGTCTTAGAGAAAATACTTATATCAAGGGAAAATACTTTAGTCTTAGGGAGAAAATCTATGAATTTACTATTAGGAAAAATAACTTGTATCAAGGGAGTTTCTCTTAACCGACATAAACCATGCGAGCTACATGGAGTCCAACATTTTGTCCTCCTCAGAAAGAGACCCCACGTTGGGGAGGAGAGTCATACTCTTGTGAGGGAGTATAACCTTAATTCAGTGATTACTTATCTCGGCCTCGAGCCCAATATCTCGGCCTTAGGCCCAAAATCTCCAACCTATGGTGGCACGTAGTTCTAGGGTAAGAAACCGTAGCAACTTACCCAACTCGATGCTAAATACTACTCCCTTTAGTTTATCTCACTCATCTCATAGAAATCCACTTTAAAAATAGTCTTATGGTTCATCAAGAACCCAACAATAAAAATCTGTAATCTCATGTAGTGAAGTGGATTTTAAAAATCCATGACCATTAGGTCAAAACTTTTCTCAATAATCTCAGAATACTCAAATCATGGGTGCTTATAACACAAAAGTTCAAAAAATTGCAAGTCTCAAGTATGGCTCAATAACCCATAATTCAATCTCAAGTTAAAACTCATCCAAAATATAATAGATAACATATAGATTCATAACTCATGTAGAAATCTGGAAATTTCAGCAATTTGTCTCAAAATCTCAACATACTCATATACTTCAATATCTCAAACATTTCAACTATTAATTTCTTAAGATTAAAATCATGGGGTATAGACCCATCTGTAATTTCTCAATAAAATATGTGAAAATCATGCCATTAGACTCTCAATTCATGGGAAAGATCAACATATTGCAATCAATAATAATGGGTGAAAAATCTTAATTCAAATTCATGTAAAATTTCACAGATTGCAGAAAATCATAGTTTAAATAAGCCTTTGGGCACAAGGATGAAAGGATTATCCTTGTTCAAAACCCCACATACCATAGATTATGAATTGGATGAACAAGCTTTCTTTAAACTCTTCTTCTTACTCTTGAGAGAGGGTTCTTGAAACCTTTGAACTTGGGGAACTCAAATCTCAACTCAATTTATAGATTCTACGGTGAGTTCTTGGATTTCTTGGAGAATGGTTTTAGATTTGCTCTTAAGGGAGAAACCCTAGCCTTTGGATGTTTCGGGAAATAATGAGCCTATCAAGTTCATTTAGAATATATCTGAGGGTTAAAAGGGAAAAAACCCAAAAGCCCCTTTTAAAAAGGACTTAAAAATACTAAATGGGGTCTGCGACGGTTAGAGCGACGGTCTGTCGTAAGTTTGATGGTTCGTTGGGTCATCCATCGCATGATGACCAAAAAAGGGAAATACTGCCTCGATACAACAGACGAATCGCCGGTCCGTCGCAGCTCTGATGGTCCATCGGATCGTCTGTCGCACGATGGCAAGGCTGAGACCACACTACCTTAGTGGCGATGGTCTCAACAATGGTCCGTTGCAGCCTTGATAGTCTATCATCCTGGCCGTCACTCTTAGGCCACGAAAGGGAGTTTCTGCGTTGGTTGTAATGGTCTGAGCGACAGTTCGTCGCAGACTCGACGGTCCGTCGGATCATCTGTCGCATTTGGGCGGTTCCGACAACTCTCAGTAAAACGGCCATAACTTCTCACCCCGATATCGGATTTGGACGAAATTGGTATCGTTGGAAATCTAATTCAATTCTCTAAGAGGGAAATGTATCTCTATCGGTCAAATATCATAACTAATAGGAAATGCATCTCTATGGGTCAAATAGCATAACTAAGAGAAAAATGCTTCTCTATGGGCCCAATACCATAACTAAGAGGGAAATGCATCTCTAAAGGCCAAATATCATAACTAAGAAGAAAATGCATCTCTATGAGCAAAATATCACAACTAAATGCATCTCTATGGGCCAAATATCATAACTAAGAGGAAAATACATCTCTATGGGCCAAATAATGTAACTAAAAGAAAAATACATATCTATGGGCCAAATATCATAACTAAGAGGAAAATACCTCTCTATAGGCCAAATATCATAATTAAGAGGAAAATGCATCTCTATCGGCCAAATATCATAACTAAGAAGAAAATGCATCTCTACGGGCCAAATATCATAATTAAGAGGAAAATTCTTCACTACGGGCCAAATATCATAACTAAGAGGAAAATGCGTATCTATGGGTCAAATATCATAACTAAGAGAAAAATGCATCTCTATAGGCCAAATATCATAATTAAGAGGAAATAACATCCTTAAAGGCCCAATATCTCATTTATGGGAAATTAACATCTCTATAGTCCATTAATCATAATCCGGTAAAAATAATCATAATTTATAAATTCACTAAGTAAATTTCATAAATTAGGCTCATTAGTCTCAATTAGACCCACTATCCGCTACTAAGCCCACAAGGCTAATACAAGTCTTTACGTAAGTGGGAAGGATGATCCCACTTCTAATCCTCAATCTCCATATTTAGGCAAACTATGCCCAAAACTAGGCTAAGGTATCTAGTTCCACTTCTAGATGTCAAGTAAGCCACAACCAATCCTAAAATAAGAAATTCGTCAAGAAACATGGGCAATTATGTTAATTCCACCCCAAAAAATGCTTTCAGGAGTACTAGACTAGCCCAACTAAGGTCAATCATGATAACCATGATTCCAACACTTGGACCACATCCAAACCCTGCATCATAACATTTTCATACTACAAACTAAATTCAATCTAGGGAGAAAGCAATAGGATTCTAAAAGGGTCATAAACATACTACCTTACGGGTCCAAAACCCCCATCCAATTCCCCAAATATCAATAATCAATACTAGGTTATTTATTCATAATCAAGGCTAACATTTATATTCACATGCCATTCATAACACACATCATCTTCGAAGAAAAGTAGGTAGAAGCCTACCTTAAGGCCGAACCGCAAAACCTCATATCATGCACCATATGCTCGTCTTCACTTCACAATTTTCAAAATGCCATCATGCTATCAAAACATAATCTACTCATCAATATGAGTCTAACGATACCCATATTGAACTATTGTGCTTTAAATCCAAAAACGACACCAAAAATCCCATGTGGGTTCTACGCATGAAAATCACATTTTTGAGGTCAACCTAATGCTCATACATCACCAAAAAATCACAAGCCTCAATTAATGGGTGAAAACAAACCAAATTTAGGACTAAATTAAGCCCAAAGCTTAATTGGGGTTTTGGGTCATGAACTAGGAAATTTACCAATAATGTATTTTATTTATAAAAATTTTAGGGGCTGAGCATCACCCCCAGGCCTTATCATAATTAAAATTTTTGTACAAATGGAGAAAGGCTTAAAATGACCTACAACAACTTGATACAATTGACTAATCAATCTACATTTGAAATGTAAACATGTAAGACTATGTAGTAGAGTATGGTGTGTCCTGTACAAGTATGATGATGCTCTATACATTGTATTACTATGGGTTTTTTTTAAGTCCTATTACCCTCCGTCTCCTGAAGCTTAGAATGCCCAATTTGTCCATACGAATGTGTCCAAGTACTTCTGGTGGGAGTTGATTACAGTGGAAATAATGCTGGGTATTGTTGGAGTGGTGACAGATCTTGGATAGAGAATCGATACAAAGTTGGCTTCCCTGTATACATGTCTGCAAATACATAGCTGGAATTGAGAAATGATTTTGAGAAGAGAAACAACTGACTATTGTAGGTGCTAGGGGGTGGGGTGGGGGTTTCTTTGAGCCCTGATACAGTGAATAAGTAATTATGAGTCCATATCCAGGACAACTTGCTGTATGCCATTATTCAGACACCATGACAAACACCAAACAACAGCCTCCAGCTCTACCTACTTGTTAGTCCTATGCCCAAGAGGAGTAGCATAGGCATAGATGAGATCCCCATTATGATCCTTGATAGCTCCTCCAGTTCCTATTCTGCCTGGATTAGCAAGTGCACAACCATCATAATTCAGCTTAACCATAGTAATTGGAGGCTTGGACAAATACACAGGTCTGACAGTTGTCTCTTACCTACATTATTCCACAAAAAAAAATCATTTGGGTCCACTCAACCAGCCAAGGAATATGGGGAATGGCAATGCTTAATAGATGGAAGATGTCTTTGTAGATTAGGAATTTCACCCTGGTTGAGTGAGACTTCTTACCCCCATATTTAGCTGCACACCTATTCTTCCATAGGTTCCAATAATAATGATAGGAAAAGCCTGTGTTAGCAATTGATGAGAAACATTAATGGGCTTTAATTTCCACCATTTCATCAGTAAGTTCATGAGTGAAGTTGAGGCATGGACCACTCCCAAGGAAGAAGAGAAGGTTTGCCAAATACTACTTGTAACTTGTCCAGCAACTAAGATATGATGAATGGTATCAAGGCTAGGATTAGGACAACAAACACATGTAACAAGACCAATACCAAATTTGCTGAGGCATTCATTTGTAGGAAATTTCTTTCTCAAGGCTCTCCACACAAGGAATGAGCACTTAAAGGGAACATACTTATTCCAAATGTATTTATCCACTATTGTAACATCTATATGTTCCTTTATTACCTCCCAGGAATAGGAGCATGAGAACTCTTAACTGTCATTCAACTTCCAGATAGGTTGATCAGGGGTGCCTTCCTCGAATTGAATGGAGATTTTTATATTACTCTGAGCCAAATGAAATCATACCTTAATCTGGATGAAAATCATGATAAAAGATGCTTACCAAGCTCCCTAGACACCCACAAGACTTAATTTTGAGTTATCATGCCTATTTAGAGTTTTAGGCTCTCAAAGATTAAGGAAAAATGCCTAAATTTGCAAACTTGGAGTCTCTTTATAGACCTCCTCTGTGAAGATGTGCGGTATCCCTATGACAACAATGTCAAAAACTTGTGTTTGACCTTTGGTGCTTATTTAGAACACAAATAACATAATCTAATAGTGAAATTTGAGTGTGAACCATATTTTACATCCAGTAAAATCATCAAAAGTTTCACCCAAGATCATTTAGTCAATAATAGGGCCCACACCTATAGTTCCATTTTTGATATAATCCGTTCAATAGCCCAAAATAAGTTTGGAAGCCATGGGACCTGAACCAAGTGTCCCCTTATCCTAAAATCAATGTTTCGAACACGATGGTGAAGTTGGATTTTCAATCCGAGGTGTTTTTGACCAAGAAGATATCCTCATTGAACCATTTTTCTTTCGTATGAACAGAACGGGTGCACCCCAAGAAGATATGCTAGGCATTATGAAACCCTTATCTAGAAGATCTTTGAGTCGCTCTTTCAACTCCTTAAGGTATGCGGGGGCCATATAATATGGAGGATTAGAAATAGGCTGCATGTCGGGGAGAAAATTGATCCCAAATTCTATCTCTCTATCGGTAGGTACCCTTGGGAGATCTTCACAAAAAACATCACAAAACTCATTAACAATGCTGATCGATTGAACGGTCGGAGTCTCAAACTTAGTATCTTTAACTCGAACCAAATATAGATGCAATCCTTGGATATCAATTTCCTAGCTTTAAGATAGGATATGAAATGAAACCTTGCAGATATAGAATTTTTGGACCACTCAAAGGCTGGTTCATTGGGAAACTAAAACTTGACTACACAGCTACGACAGTCTATAGATACATAACAAGAGTGAAGCCAATCCATACCCAGAATAATGTCAAAATTAACCATGTCTAGCTCAATCAAATTTGCAAACATAACTCTGTAAAAGACAGTGATAGGACACTTCTTATATACTTTCTTAGCAATAACAGGTTCACCTACTGGAGTAGAAACTATAAAAGGCTTAGGAATCTTTTCAGCTTTGATCTCAAAATTCACAGCGACTAACAGAGTCACATAAGAAAGACTTAACCCAGGGTCCATCAACACATACACATCAAAATGATATACATGAAGCATACCGGTAACAACATCTAATGAATCCTCTTGCTCCTGGTGGGGTGGTATAGCATAAAGGCTATTTTGGCGCTTACCACTGGCAGTACTAGATGAGGCACCCTGAGGAGGAGTAGTACGAACCCAAGGGGCTGGAGCACTATTATCCTGACTCTGGGGACGAATATCATGGCTTCCCTGTCTAGCATATAGGCAATCCTTGAATTTGTGGCCCCACTTAGCACAACCAAAACAACCTTTCTGCTCAGCCATATGCTCTCGAAGATGCGTCCTACCACACTTAGCACATGGGGAATAGTTAGGTCTATTACTCACACTGTCTTGAGATTTAGACACAGTAGGTCTATTACCTTGCTCCTGCCTAACTTTGGATACGGGAGTACTAGCTGATGACGGTGCTGGCACAAAAGAACGGCTCTAAAACTAAGGGCGGATCTAGAAAATCTACTCTGACTATACCCCTGCTGCTCTGATCTAACTCTTTTATTCCCTCTCATACTCTCTCTCTTTCACCTTATCCACTTCAATCTGCTAGGCATGTATCATCAATCTAGATAGATCCATGTCCCTATTGAGCATAGTGGACCTACACTCTTTCACAACATAACTCGATACACCAGTCAAAAACTTACTCATACTGGTCCTAGAATCAGCCATCATACCGGGAGCATACTTAGACAACTGGTTAAATTTAAGACAATATTCCTTAATTGTCATGGAGCCTTGTCTCAAGTTCATAAATTCTTATAGTTTTGCTTCCTTCAGCTTTGAGGGAAAGAATCAGTCTAAGAACGCATCCTGGATCAACTTCCAAGTCATGGGAGTGGCATCCTCCCCTCTACTCTTCCTCCACAACTCCACCCAATCATAAGCAATATCTTTCAAGTGATAGGAAGCTATCTCTACACTTTCTTCCTCTGTTACATGCATAATTTAGGTGATTTTTTTCAACTCATCAAGATACATTTGTGGGTCCTTACCTACCCTTGAACTATAAAACTCTGGAGGATTCATCCGCATAAAATCCCGAACTCGAGCTACTTCAGAATTACCTTCTTGTAGAGGTGGAACAGTGGCCTGAACATTGTCCTGAGCATTGGCAGTAACTGCCTAGGCTAGTGCCTGAAAAGCTGCCCGAAATTTGGCATGATTCACCATTTCATTTAAAGGATCAACGGGTTGAGGTCATTCATTGTTTTTGTGAGCTCTATGAGGAGGCATTTTCTATCACAAGTGAGCATGAATTAATAGCAGAGAGAAACAGTTATAGGTACAAAAGACTTCTAAAAGAAAGAAATGACTTTTCTTAAAATGTCCCGTAGCCTCTTGCTCATTGATGTGGTGCGCTACATACCGATGATCAAGACTCTACGTAACGCAGCCTTTCAGACTCCCTAGGACTCCTTTAAACCTTAGTCTTTGATTCCAAGATTGTACCGCCCTAAGATCCCATCCCAAGATGTCAAACGGTGCTTAGGGCCACACGCGACCTCAAGCTAACCCTCTGAGCCTGTCATCACCTCTATAACTCACTATGACAATAATCAAGCTATAATAAAGAAGAATAATCATGTCATAAACATACTGGAATATAAAGAAATACTATCCTGAAAATATTGAAGTTCTGTACATACTAGTACTCTAGTCTGACAAAGCCTCTACTACATAAGACTGAGGAGCCATTGGGACAGATCCTCAATTGACTCATACTGAACTAGAAATAAACAACCATCTACTATCAAGACAAAAATTGGGGACACAGGTCCTCGAACCATGAGGACTCACCAACTGTACGAATGTAGATGGAGGTACTCGAAGATCATTGTCACTGCTGAGACTGAGCACCTGAACCTACATCATGAGAAAATATACAACACAGAAGAGTATGGGAATCAGTACTTAGGAATGTACTAAGTATGTGGGGGTGAAAGAAACATTTAAATAATATCATAAATGTATTATAAAGTCATGCATGCTGATAATAATGACTCTCTTTGCTTGAGTTACCTAAAACATATTTTCCATAAATCATCAATAATAACACATTCTTCATAAATCTCACAAACCGTTGGACTCAACTTAAACTCTTTGACTCATAACTTAGAGTGACTCGGTAACTCATGAAACTTGGACTATTATGGACTTGGGAGTTTCGTATAACCGACATAAACTATGTGAGCTTACATGGAGTCCAACGTCTTGCCCACGTTGGGGAGAGCTGTTCTATCCTTGCCATCAGAGTATAACCTTAACTTTAGTGATAACTGTCTTGGCCTTTAGCCCTTAATCATAATCCTACGGGGGCACATAGTTCTGGGGAAGTAGGATGCGCTGAACCCATACTTCCCGCTCGGTGCCAAATACTACTCCCAGTCTTAAGCTCCGAACGCGTTAGGAAATCCACCTTAATCAACTCAAGGGTCTATTATGAAGACCAAAATATAAATATATATCTCACTTGTAACTCATAATCAACTTGTGGATTCCTAACTCGACTAATCTCAAAATAATTTTTCTCATCATCAAGTACACTTGCCTATCAAATCATATAAAGTATCAAATCTTCCAGAAAACATCATAGAACTCGTTCTTGACTCTCAAGCTCAATATCAATATATATTCAATAGACAAACTTCTCATGGAAAAACATAAATCATGACACTTATCATAAATAACTTAGAAATTATCATTTCATGATAAAAATATACAACTCATGACATAAATTCTTAATTTAAGAAATAAGACAATGAAGTAGTCATATGTGTCAATCTTGTATAAATCAAATCTCATAAATCCTTGATAAAGTAATTTGGGTGTAAACCCACTTTGCAAAATTCATGAAATTCAATAGAAATTAAATCTTTGGGCACAAGAATGAAAGAAGTGTTCTTGTTCATAACCCCACATACTTTAATCTTTGAAATTGGATGAACTTTAGTGCTTGAGACTTTATCTGCACTTGAAATAAATAATTCTTGAAGTCCACACTATGAGGAACTTGGTTCTTGAAGAAATTTTGAAGATTTATGGATGATTCTTGGCAGATTTATATTCTTGATATAACCCTAGATATATTATCTCAAAAGAATTGGAAGAGAAAATAATGGAATTAGAGTTTGGATTAGATTCTAATATTTATAGAGGCCTCTAAAAGATGGGAAAAGACCAAAATACCCTTGCAAAAATGTCTCTAAATTGCCAAAAAAAATAGCTAACGACATCCGTGACAGGCCGTCAGACCCGTGATAGGCCATCACAAAATTTCATCACAAAAGTGTCAAATTTTATGATTTTCTGAATAAGGTTGACGACGTCACTAGAAATGTCATCAGAAACGTGACGACGTCGTCAAAAATGTCGTCAGAAACATGACAGGCCGTCAGAAATGTCGTCACCCTTTTCCAGATTGACATACAGGAGTAAAATGGGTAGAACTCTTTGCTCCGGTATCGGATTTTAGCAAAACTGGTATCGTTGGAAAGATAATTAAATTATATATATATTGATAGGTCATGAGATCAAAAATTCCAAGTGTAATGAGAGATATGATCATTTGAAATTGACTACACCAATATCCTTCCTAAGAATTCAATCGGTAAGGAATGTTTTTACTCACCCAATCGTTTGGACATCTTTAAGGCCATAATACACACCATACTTGATTAGAAAACAACCCAAAACATTATAATTTATTTCTCATGATCTTTATTCATAGTTTCACTATTGGTTAGAGTCTCGGAGTATTACAAGAATTTTCAATTTGTCAACTTAAGAAGTTATCAGGGGAAAGGCCACTTATATATAACTCTCTAAATCCACTTAAGGCAAAACCAATCAACAACTCAAGATAAAGAATTTCCAATTTTCCAACTTAAGAAGTAATCAGGGGAAAGTCCACTTGTATCTAACTCTCTAACTCCACTTAAGGCAAAACCATATTACAGGGAATGAGTATCTAATCTCAACACTAATATCAAAGGCAACCTGAATATCTTAATCTAAGAAAACTATTAGATGAATCCATGATATCTTAATCTGAATATCAAAACCACTACCAGGTGAAGAAATGACCATTATAAAGAATTGACCCAAAATTAGTCAATCTCACAATGGGTTATATAGGAAGAGATAGCCAAACAAAGCCTTCACAACCCAGGAGGCAAGTTGAAGAATTTCAAACTCAATATCAAGTAATATAACTAAATTGAAAACCAACCAAAAACCACACAGAATCACGGAAGGTCAACTTACCTTCATTACCATAATATATTCCCAAATTAATCTAACATAGCTAACCAAGAGGGTAAAACTCAACCTCGCTGCACTATGGGAAATAAATCATCAAATCGGGCTATATCTACTCAAGACACTGAATAAGATAATAAGGAAATAGAATTCTAAAACTAGTCCAAACAACTACCCACTAAGGATCAATTACATCAACTAATAATATCAAATAGTATCAATAACCTCGAACAATGGTAACAATAACAACAATTATATCAACATCAATTCAATGCATAGGCAACACTAAAATGAACATCAATATCATGTACTACTCAAGGGACAAAATAAGGATAATGTTCTAAGATAAATAGGACTCGAACCCAATGCTACACTTTTAATGAGAAATATCAATACAGATTTATTCCATCCACTACTAAAAGAAATAAACCATGAGAGTAGTCATATAATCATGAATTCAATACTAAGAAACAAAATAATAAATATAAACTCATCAAGGATTAAAATCATCTATGGGTATAAAAAACCCTCATACACATAATAAAAGATAAATATAGGAAATAAAAACACACCAATCATGGTGACATCTGTAATCACATGCCTTATGGGCATAGGTAAAATAAATCTAAATGAGTCCAAATCAGATAAACTAACTAAATTATCAATCGAGGCACCATACACATGATCTGTAACTGAAGATGCCATAACATCACAAAGCTGATTTGAATGAGCTGAATGACTGAAATTATATGTCGAGGACACTTTCTAGATCAGTAGTTGATCTCTATGTAGTCGTAGTAATTCCTAAAGCATCAACATGGTAGCGATACAAATTGAGCTAAAATAGCTGGACAACTGACTGTAACACCTAGCATTGTTGGGCTAGACTTTGAACTGTCGTTCCTACGTGTGTAAAATCTCATCAAAAGATTTGAATATAAATATATGTGTCATGATAATTTACCCAATGTGTGAAGTGGTATCAAGGCAAAAAATATTCATAGGAAGCGCTTAGAGCAAAGACAAGTTGAGGACTTTTCTACCGATAGAGTGTTAAGGTATTCTCCAACTATGGTTCAATTTAAATACGTGTATCTCCAATAATATATTGATTTAGGAATCCTACTACATATTAAATGAAAGTCTTTGAGTCATCTTTCCAATGCAGTTGGTTTCGTCTTAATCCAATATTAGAGTGAAAAGTTATGCTTATTTTACCTCAGTGTGTCTTGTCCATCTGTCAACAAGGTGACGACTTAAGGTGATAAGCCATTAACTAAGTGATGAGCTATCAACCTCGTCATTAGTCTTAAATAGAAACACCCTCTATCTCCAAAATAAAGGTGATGACAAGGTTGACAAGCCGTCAACTAGTTGATAGGCTATCAACTAAGTCATCAAACTTAACCAGATCATGAAGAAAAGGTGACGACTAGGTTGACAAGCTATTAAATAGTAGACAGGATATCAACTAATTCGTCAACCTTAACCAAATCAGGAAGAGAAGGTGATGACTAAGTTGACAAGCCATCAACTAGTTGACACGCTGTCAACTATGTCATCAACTAAAGAAATTTCTGTAATTTTTATTTAGTTTCCCTAGGGTTATTTTGGTCTTTTCATTACCTCAAGCCCTACCCCATGACTTAAATAACCCTATACGTGATAGTTTCACATCATTAATCAGTTTTCAATGTTTGCTCTCCTCTCCACTCTTAAGAGAAAAAAAATTAGGGGTTCTTCCCAAAAATAAGAAATTCAAGCTTTCTTCCCCATGAACTCAGGAATTCAAGTTCTAATTTCCATAAAAAATTAATAAATTTAGGTCTGTGGGATTTTGGACAAGGTTAATCTTTCATCCTTGAGCTCAAAATTATTATTTTCAATTTGAATTTATATGTTCTAAATTAAGGTTAATCCCCAAATTCTCAAGTATTGAAGTATAGCATTTCCCTATGATTTAAAGGGTAAAGAGCATAAGAGTTGTACTTATTTATGTTCTAAACTACAAGCTTGTTATTTTGTTATGATTTTATTAATTTTGATGAGAAATTATTATTCTCCTAAGTTTAGTACGTCCCCATGCTTAAATTCATGTATTATACTCATGTATTGAATTATCCAATGACTTGGGTGTCTAAATCTTGACTCCATATTATTGTTATAAGAGTTTTTATATTTTAGTAATCATTCAGTGCTGGTGGATTATGAACACTTGATATCTATGTGTTACTTGTTATTTCAGACTTTTCAAATTACAAGTTAGTCAGCCCATGATTTTATTGTTAAACTTAGTTTGTTATGCTCATGTCTAGCACTATCAGTTTACATATTTATGATTATTTCAGACTTTGTATGTACTGCTATTTTTATTCAAACACTATGACCTGAGCTTATCACTTATGGTCATGTAGCTCATAACTCATGTACTCATGCTTTATTGTATGCTCGGTTCCAGGTACTCATGTTGCATTCTTAATGATCAACAAAATTTAGATTATGTCATATATGTACTCATTTTAAATATCTTTAACAAATTCATAACGTTGATACTCTATTCCTTAAGCCTCAGTTAAGTGCAAAAGTTATTCTTTCTTTTTTTAGGTCCTCATGTTCTAACCTTTAAATGACCTCTCCTTATGTAATATTCTTGATATGAGATGAGAGCTCTGAGAGCACATAGGATATTAAATCCCAGGTTTACACTAGTACTATGGTGTCGTGTATTATTCCTTGTGATTTTGAGTAACCTTCAACACAGTGAGATAATTTAGTTCAAATCATACATTAGTAGATGGAGTTATCAAAACCCATGTGAGAATTACAAGTTGAATCAATGAGCATAGTCTTTAAGAGGATAAGTATAGTCAAGGGAGTATTTGAGAAGTGTGACTAAGCTTGAAAGTTAGCAGTCGCATTACCTAACGCAAAGTAATTCTATCCTAGTTTATGTTTTATAGGCCTATATTCCATGTTATAGAGTTGTAGCCATGTTGAGATTCATTATTCAGATCTTGCCCAAAATTCTTTCCTCCCTAATGTTATTAGAACTTCTTTGCCAATAATTTAGTTTAGCAGTCAGACAGACAAGTTCCTATGGTTTTCCATCTTTCCATCTAGTCTTACTATCCAAAGATTCATAAATATGTCTATTCCATTAGGTAATTTATTCGCATACATATAAGTTGTGAATTCAGTTCAGTCCATGCATCATATTTCAGATTCAACTATTTAATCATGACTCAGTTCATAAGTGTTTAGTACATGATCTTAGTTTTCCAAGTATTCTAGCTTAGACATTTTAATACCCCTAGTATGACCTTAGTCTCATTATCATTCCAATGCAATTGTTTTTACCTTAATTCGATATCAGAGTGGAAAGTTATGCTCTTTTTACCTCAGCATGTCTATAAGTAAACAAGGTGATGAATTAAGGTGATAATCCATCAACTAAGTAACGACCTATAAACCTCGTTGTCATCCTTAAATAGAAACACCCTGCATCTCAGAAGAAAATATGGCGACTAGGTTGAAAAGCCATTAACTAGTTGACAAGCTATCAACTAAGTCATCACACTTAATCAGATCATAAAGAGAGGGTGGAGACCAGATTGAAAAGTCATCAACTAGTTGACA
This sequence comes from Capsicum baccatum var. pendulum, assembly GCA_030864225.1. Lineage (NCBI taxonomy): Eukaryota > Viridiplantae > Streptophyta > Magnoliopsida > Solanales > Solanaceae > Capsicum > Capsicum baccatum. The sequence continues at coordinate 117,241,002 of CM061560.1, forward strand.
GGCAATCAACTAAGTCATCAACCTTAACCAGATCATGAAGAGAAAGTGGCGACTTGGTTGACAAGCTATCAACTAGTTGATAGGCTGTCAACTAAGTCATCAACTAAAGAAATTCTTGCAACTTTTATTTAGTTTCCCTAGGGCTATTTTGGTATTTTCCTAACCTCAAACCCGACCCCCATGACATAAATCACCATATACATGATAGTTTCACATCATTAATAAGTTTTTAATATTTTCTCTCCTTTCCACACTCAAGAGAAAAGAAATTAGGATTTCTTCCCCAAAATAAGAAATTAAAGCTTTCTTCCCCAAGAACTTAAGAATTCCAGTTCTAGTTTCAAGTTTTCGTTGAGAAATGAAGACATTCAGGTATGTGGGGTTTTGAACAAGGTTAATATTTCATCCTTGTGCCCAAAATTATGATTTCAAGTTGAATTTATATGTTTTAAATTAGGGTTCATCTCCAAATTCTAATGTATTGAAGCATATCATTACCCTATGATTTAAAGGACTAAAGAGCATAAAAGTTGTAAGTATTCATGTTCTAAATTATAAGTTTGATATTTTTTCTTGAATTTTATTATTTTGATGAGAAATTGTTATTCTCCTAAGTTTAATATACCTCTATGCTTAAATTTATTTATTGTACTCATGTATTGAACAGTTCAATGATTTGGGTGTCTAAATTTTGACTACATATTATTGTTCTAAGAGTTGTTATTGTATTTTAGTAATCTTTCTGTGCTAGCATGTTATGAACACCCAATACCTATGTGTTTACTTTTTATTTTAAACTTTTAAAATTACAAGTCAATCAACCCATGATTTTATTATTAAACCCAGTTTGTTATGCTTATGTTAATCACTATCAGTTTACATAGTTATGATTACTTTAGTATCTGTATGCATTGATGTTTTTATTAAAACACCCTAACTTGAGCTTATCAGTTATCAGTGCATGCACCAGTTAGTATTTCAATGTATTTTAGTTGGGAGTAGGATTTATCATCGAGTGGGAAGTGTGAGTTCAATGTACCTACTTCCCCCAAAACTACGTGCCACTATAGGCTTAGGGGACTCGCTAGAGAGTGCTTCCCCTTTCCTAATATGGGCCCAATTTAGTGATCACTCTAGTTCAGGTTCTACTCCGATGGCAAGGATAGAATAACCCTCCTCAATATGGGTCAAACATTGGACTTTGTGATAGATCACATGGTTTATGTCAGTTACATAATATCTCCCACAGTTTCACCATGTATTCAGTTTATCTCAATTCAGGTTTGCTTGACTAAGTAATCAAATTTTTGTAATTATTCAATCAGTTTTACAAATTATTCATGTTATTCTGATCATATCATTACATGCTATACTTGGTCTTGCATTCTTAGTTTTACATGTTCTTGTTTTCTTCATGCTCAGTATCCATACATGATCCTCAATACAATTTTATAGCATGTTTAGCTTTACATGAGATTTACATACAGTATTAATGTTTTATCACTTCTCAGCTTCTATTCTACTTATTCTACAAAAGTAAAGATTTAAGTAACTAAGTGTAGTGATTCACCAGCTTATTAGATTATGTTTGTTACTCATGTTTTAAGAAACTTCATCTTTTAGTTGATTTCAATCTCTTGGTGAGTCTAGTTTTACTTAGCATGCATGTTTTAAGTTATGTATCTAATCAATTTTACTTATTGCATTCTTCCCCACTTACTCAATACATTCCAGAAGTACTGACCACATATATGTCTATGTGACTACATTGTTTTATAATGTAGGTACCAGAAGTAGTTCGCACACCAGGGTCACACAATTCTCAGCTTTGAGCCAACAGGTGACGAGTTCTCCTATTTTAGGAACTTTAGTTCATTATAGTTTTTGTGTTGTATTTTGATTATCCATAAGTATTTATTAGTGTTAGTTGGAGGCATGTACTAGCTATCTATAGTCAGTATAGATGAGGCTTCACAGATAGTCAGTCAGAGTCATGATATGTAATTCAAGTTGTTTCTTTAGATTTATTATGTTGTAAACTTTATCAGTATTACATTTATTTATACTTACTCATGATCATGTTTCCACTTAACAAATTTAGTTTTTGTATAATTTAAATTAGTTACTCAATCAATATGCAAATTCATGGGTTAGCTTGGGATCACTTATGGTTTCAGGCACCGTATTATGACTAAAGGGTAGTCTAAGGTAGTGAAACTGATGCTAGGATAAAATCTCTATAAATATGTCTATCCCTCCACAATAATAGCCTATCATGGGGATTACATGCTAACTTTGTCTGATCAACTATCTCATAGTCTGAAATACTAACTTGATAAAATTAATGGGCAACAAATAAAGCTAAACTCTACCAGAAGGATCCTCACCCTTGAATACAATAACAATAGCACTATACTAATTGCATAGCCTGTTGCATCCACTTACATCGGCCTCAATACCTATGCTCTCTATGGTACTCTTATAATCGAAAGCCTGAAGAAAGGAAGACTCAGTTTCTATCGAGTGTACTAATGCCAAACGGAGTGACAATGCTAGACCTCTAATGATTTTATGTACCATGCCCATCTCATAAGGATATAACATAGGAATAAGTCCATCCCACTTGAGAAATCTAATCTCAAATTTGAAAACTGATAAAGAACCCTGCTGAACACTAATAGATACACTGCTGGTCTAAGAACTGCTCGATGAATAGAATGCCATCCATGGCTGTGAGGGATATACCACATGACTCATATTACCAATGCTGAACCTCAAAGGATGAGGGATCTACAACATGACTCATATTACCAATGCCTAACCTCAAAGGCTAAAGTAGTCATAAGCTCAACTGGAGCCTAAATTGGCCTTAACTCTTTTGGATTATGCTGAAGATCTTTGAGATCCATCTTTGACTCTTTAGTCCGATGCTGTGCTAAAACTCTAAAAATATATTTTGCAGTTCGTTTGCATTTGTCCATATGATCAAGCATCTTACATCATTCATTAGGGACAAAATAGAGTCAAAAAAAGTATTTGAGGTTCATAGCAACGTGGACACGTGATAAGGAGTCATAAAGTAAATTTCCTAATATGTCCCCGTAGCCTCATAAATATAGGTTATGGATATCTCTACAGGACTTTACTAACACTTAGCTCTTGTACTAATACTTAAAGTGCATGAGCACAACTACCCCACTCATGATTTAGAGTTAGTGATGGTAGTTTAGGTTCTTAAGATTTAGAGACATTATTTTTATGGTATGAATTGTGAAATTTTCACCAATCATCGCAGCCTTCAGCATCTTCTAACTCAGTGAGAGCTTAATGCTCGCTAGCATAGATAGATAAGTTGTTAAAGAACTATGATATTTCCAGCTTATATCATCCGGTTAAGGCAAATGTTATAGCTGAAGCCTTAAGTTGCAATGCAGTGAGTATGGGTAACTTAACATGCATATCAGTTTCTCAGAGGCCTATGGCATGGGACATTCAGTCCTTAGTAAAATTTATGGTTCTTCTTGATATTTTGGATCCAGTGAGAATTTTGGCTTGTATGGAGGCGAGGTCCTCACTATTTAAGGAAATTCATGATCGTTAGTATGAGGAAAGAAAGTTGTGTTCTCTCTATGAACAGGTGATGCATGGTGAGTCCAAGAGGCACGCTATTGATTCAAAGGCTATTTTGAGATTTCAACATCATATTTGTGTTCCCCAGCTTGATGGCTTAATTTAGTCGATTCTTCATAAAGCTCACAGCTTTAGATATTCCATTCATCCTAGTACATCTAAGATGTGTAGATATTTAATACATCATTACTGGTAGGATGGTATGAAGAAAGATGTAGCAAACACTATGGCTCGTTGCGTATGTTGTCAGCAGATTAAGGACAAACATCAGCGTCCAGGTGGATTGACTCAGATATTTTCTATTTCTAAGTAGAAGTGGGAGTGGATTACTATAGACTTCAATAGTGGTTTAGCTCATACTCCCCATGGTCTGGATGGTATTTAGGTGATTGTGGATCATTTGACTAAGTTTTCACATTTCATTCCCATTTAGATGACCTTTAATACTGAGAGATTAGCCCATATTTATGCTTGGGAGATTGTTTATTTGCATGGAGTGCCTATTTCTATAATATCAAACCATGGTTCTGTGTTTACTTTGAGGTTTTCTAGAGCATTCCAGGAGAAACTGGGTACTCAAGAGGATTTGAGCACAACCTTTCATCCATAGATTGATGGTCAGTCCAAGCGGACCATTCAGGTGCTTGAGGATATGCTCCGAGCTTGTTTCATAGATTTTAGATGGCAGTGAGATCAACACTTAGTATTGGCATAGTTTATATATAATAACAGATATTATTCAAGTATTGAGATGACACCTTATAAGGCTTTGTATGGTAGGAAATATTGATATCCGATCGATTAGTTTAAGATTTTTAAGGTGAGGCATCATTTTATTGATTTGCTTTAGGACTCATTGGATAGAGTCAGGATGATTCAGGATAGGTTGAGAGCAGCTCAAACTAGGTAGAAGGCCTATGTAAAGCATCGACTTTGTTCCTTAAGATTTGGAGTTGATGAGCGTGTATTCCTCTGTATTTTGCCTATGAATGGTGTGATGAAGTTCAGAACAAAGGGTAAGCTTAGTCCTTGATATATTTTTCCTTTTGAGATTCCCCATGCAGTTGGCTAGATGGCCTATAAGTTAGCTTTATCTCCAGATTTTGCTACTATTCATCCAATTTTTCATGTTTCCATGTTGTAAAAGTATATTCTGGATCCATCTCATATGCTTATATGGGAATCAATCTAGTTAGATGAGTAGTTTACCTTTGTGGAGAAGCCTGTGCTTATTTTTCCTAGTGATGTAAGGTGGTTGTATAATAGATATATTTTTGCAGTTAAGGTTCAGTGGAGGCATCGCCCAGTGGAGGTGGCCATATGGGAGATCAAAATCAAGATGTGGGCCTAGTATCCTGTAAGACCCCATAAAATTTCTAAGCTTTATTTAGCCCTCTAAGCCTGTCAAGGGGTTTTAGACTTAGAAAACTCTAGCTAAGTTCCTAGACTTAGCTTATTTTTGGCCTTCGAAAGTTAGCAATCTCATTTCGCCACCTTAATGTCCTTCAATGGTCCGTATGTTTGTTAATTCATGAACAAAGAGATTAATAGGTGTTCCCGAATAGGTTTCAGAATTTTTGAACCTCGATTAGACCACGTTTGGTGTCCCAAAAGAGTTGACCAACACAATCTTGGCACGCCGCGTCAGCCATCACATTTGTTAACATTGTTGTAGGGACAACTAATGAAACTACTGAGGCTTGGCGCGATCATGGCAAGATGCATCGGGTATCAAGTCGATGCCTAATTTCAGTCATTAAATGTTCATAATTTTAAGGGTAAAATGGTCAATTTCCCACCCCTATATAAACTCTATAACATGTAATTCAGCCATTTTCCACCCAAAATATACTAGTTTCTCTCAATTTTCCTCAAGAACCAGTTTAGGATTTTCAATTGGGGATTCAAATTCAAGGAAATTCCACCATCAAACTTCATAGAATCAAGAACTAAGGTATGCATAGTGTTCATTTGTGGATTTCTTCCATCCATGAAGTTCAAGAATCAAGTTGTAAATCATGTATTCTGAATATTTTTTTGTGGGTTAATTATGTTCATGAGATTATGATGATGTGTTCCCAAGATGGAATCTTTATGTGTTGTTCATGAAACTATGTTAATGTGTGGCTTGAAATCTATTTGTTTAATTCATTCATGGAGTTTTGAAGTGATAATTTAATGATTATGCCTATGCCTTAAGTTGTGCATGCAAGGTGTTTGATAAAGTATTTAAGGGACTAGAAATTATGCATCATAGCTCAATTGTAACCCAAATGATAAGTTCATGCTTTACCCTTATGACTATAATGACTTCAATGATATTGTTGTCCATTATAAATGTCTTATAAAATGCTCATAAGACTACTTGATGAAATTATGACATGTTTATATGCTTTCCCATTCATGTACAAGATTATGATAACCATGTACTTTATGAAATCCCTAACTTATTGTACTATGGATCGTTGATGTTGGTTATGTATTCAACAATGTCATGCCTTGTTAATTCCCTTCTGCCGTGTCCTGGGGGTACTTGTACCTGACAATTTAGCTGTGTGACTAAAGCCTATGTCATGTTTTCATGATATCCTCAGTCAAGCTATGTTCAGTAGAATTCAGTCAGTCATGTGACTCATGAAAACTCTGTAAATTCAGTAATCCCAGAATCTCAGTAGTATTCCATTAGTCAATGGAACCCAAGGAACTTAGTCCAGTTTAGTTCAGTTAATCATGTGCAGTAAGTCCAAGGATGGGAACACCTGTTATTAGAGGGTGTGATTCTTAGAAGAAGTCCTAACACTCCAGAACTACGTAGCCAGTGTAGGTTGAGACATCAAACCTGCTATTTTGAGGGTAGATGAGGTGGATTAACCTATTATATGAGGGTCCCACCATTCTCCTTTGAGTACCTGCTATATGATGGATCACTCACAGCTTGTCCTTACTAGTGGCGCGGTATTAATACCCTTCTAATTGGGGTTATAGATTAGAACAAACTCAGGTATATTTCTTTATTTGGGGCATACTGGATAGATGACTACTTCCCACAGTTACAATCTCAGTCTCAGTCTCAGTAATAAAACTTAGATAGTTTTACAGAATTCAGGACTATCAGCTACAGTAAATTCAGTAAAGTATGGAACCTAGCTAGTTCTGTCAGAACCTAGACTATGAGACATAGTTGTTCAGTATCAGTTATATCAGTTATCAGTAACTCATGTTATAAGTATTCAGACTCAGTAGTCAGTATCTTTATGAATTCAGTTACAGTCACTCATTCAAGCATGTATTCTCACGTTCATGTTATACAGTCAGTTAGCATTGTTCATACATCTAAACCCTTTGCATTCATCTTAACTCACTTGCATACTAGTACATTTAGTCATTCTAACATATTTATGCTATGGGGTTTATACCATAGGTCTAGAAGGACGAGCTCCAGAGCATCAGGGGCATTCTAGATTTTAGCAGCCAGATTTAGCAGTGAGTCCTCATTATTCGAGGATGATATGATTATTTATTTCAGTATTTCAGCTTAGTTTTTAGTAGATGGAGTTACTTAGGGACATGTCCCATCAACTCTTTATTTAGACAGTTCAGTTAGTTAGAGGATTTTGGACTAGATTCAAACTTTTTTATTTTTCAGATATTTACTTTAATTTTGGTATTATGACACCACATTATCCGGAGATGGTTTTATTAGATGTTTTATTCAGTTTTTGAACCTTATGGCATGTTCAGCCTACTATTTCCATATTTTACATAATGTATACAGTGTACAGGTACAAATATCGGTCATGGGTTAGCTTATGGTCCTTCGGGGTCATGAGTACCATGTAGCATTTCGGGTACCAGATTCGGGGCATTACAACCTTGGTATCAGATTCTAAGGTTCAATAGAGTTCTAGGAAGTCTGAAAGCCACATATAGTAGAGTCTTGTACATGGGTGTGTTGCGTGCCACATTTATGTGTAGGAGGCTATGACATATTTTAGGAACAGTTTCCCTTCTTTCAGTATTCATGTCATGCCAGTGAGTGTGAGCTCAAATTTAACTCTCAATCTAATCCGTTTCTCCCTTTCTTCTACAAAATATGCCTCCTAAAAGAAGAAATAGAAATCAGTCAGCCTCTCAGCCCATCCAAGCAGATCCCTTAGATGAACACGTTTCTCATGTCGAGTTCAGAGCTGCATTCACTACTTTTGCTAATTTAGTTGCTGCTCAGAATGAAAGACCAATTTCTATTCTAGCCAACCCAGTGGCCAATTAAGCTGCAGCCAAGATTTGGAACTTTACCTGAATGAATCCTCTATCCTTCTATAGGTCTAAGGCAGACGAGGAACCTCTAGAATTCCTTGATCAAGTTCATAAGGTTACGGATATACTGAGAGTATTAGCTGTTGAGAGTGCTGAGCTAGCTGTATATCAGTTGCAGGATATGGCTCATACATGGTTTAAATAGTGGAAGTCAAAGAGGTCAGTTGATGCAGGGCCTATTGAGTGGGAGGAGTTAGTCACTGCATTCTTAGATAGATTATTTCCCCAAAAGCTGAGGGAAGCTAAGGTGTTATAATTTATCAACCTTAGGCAAGGCAATATGATGGTGAAAGAGCATTCTCTTAAGTTTACTCAATTAGCCAGATATGCTCCTTATATGGTTGCGGACAGTAGAGCCAAGATTAGTAAGTTTTTTTGAGGTAAATGATAGAGTGGTAATTAAGTGCAGGTCTGCGATGTTGAATAGTGACATAAACATAGCCAGGCTTATGAACCATGCTTAGCAGATAGAAGAGCAAAAAATTAAGATGATAGAGAAGTAGAATAAGAGAGCAAAGACAGGTAGTTTCAAATTTGCTCAGCCTAAGTAAGAGGGAGGAAACCATTTTTAGTTTCATCCTAAGTCATTAGTTCCAACTCCTTCTTAAGCTAGTGCTCTAGTGCCAAAATTTAGAGACGACAATAGAGATAGGGCGCCAGGCTCTAAATCTCAGGGCAGTGTTAGCAGTTCCCGAACCTACACTCTTTGTCAGACATGTAGCAAGCACCATCAGGGTACTTGCAGAGCATGCAATGGTATTTGTTTTGGATATGGCAAACTAGGACTCAGACTCAGAGATTTTCCCCAGCCAGGTCCTCAGGGTCAGCTTAACCATTCGTCAACTCAGTCTGGTCGCCCAAATCAGCAGGGTACCACTTCCAGTGCTACTAATGGAAAATGTCCAAATAGAATTTATGCTCTCTAATCCCGAAAGGATCAGGAAAATTTTCCTAATGTGGTTATTGGTACAATACAGATCTTTCACTTGCATGTTTACGCCTTGTTAGATCTTGGATTTTCTTTGTCTTTTGTTACTTCTAACATATCAGTTTATTTCAGAGTCAGTCCTAAAATTCTAGCAGAGCCCTTTTTAGTCTCTTCCCCAGTGGGTAAAACCATCATAACCCGACGGGTATGCAGGAACTCTCTGGTCATGATATTTAAGAAAGTTACCTTAGTAGACTTAGTTAAATTAGAGATGACTGATTTTGATGTTATTCTCGATATGGATTGGCTTTATTCCTGCTATGCCATAGTCGATTGTAGAAACAAAATTGTCGATTTTTAGTTTCTAAATGAACCCATCCTGGAGTGGAGGTATAATACTTCAGCTTTCAGAGGTCAGCTTATTTCCTACCTTCAGGCACAGAAAATGATATCTAAGGGATGTGTCTATCACCTTGTTCATATTAAGGACTCTAGTTTCAAAACACCAAGCCTTGAATCAGTCCCAGTCGTGAATAAATATTCAGATGTCTTTCCCGAAGATCTTCTAGGAATTTCTCTTGAAAGGGAAATAGACTTCGGGATTGATCTTCTTCCAGATACTCAACTTATATCTAATCCTCCATACAGAGTGGGACTAGCAGAACTCAAAGAACTAAAAGAACAATTGAAGGATCTCCTGGAAAAGGGATTCATCAGACCCAGTATATCCCCATGGGGAGCACCAGTCTTATTCGTGCAATAGAAATATGGTTCTCTCAGAATGTGCATTGATTACCATCAACTTAATAAAGTCACAGTCAAGAACAAGTATCCACTTCTATGAATCGATGACTTGTTTGACCAACTTCAGGGTGCCAGCTATTTCTCTAATATAGACCTCAAATAAGGCTATCATCAGCTCAGAGTCAGGGAATGTGACATTTCAAAAACAACTTTCTGAACTCGGTATGGTTACTTCAAACTCCTAGTTATGTCCTTTGGTCTTACCAATGCCCCTATAGCTTTCAAGGACTTGATGAACCGTGTGTTTAAGTAATACTTGGACATGTTCATCGTAGTCTTCATAGATGATATTCTTTTCTATTTCTACAGTGAACATGATCACACAAACCATCTCAGAATATTACTTCAGACTATCAAAGATCATCAGCTATTCGCCAAATTTAGTAAGTGCTATTTTGGCTAAGGTCAATTTTGGGTAAGGTCAGTAGCATTCCTTTGTCATATCATTTCCGGTGATGACATTAGAGTAGATCCTCAAAAGAGCAAAGTAGTAAGAAATTGACCCAGACCTGTCTCTCCATCTGATATCAGGAGTTTCTTGGGTTTGGCTCACTATTACAGATGGTTTGTTGAGGGATTTTCTTCTATTGCATCCCCTATGTCTAGATTCACACAGAAGAAAGTCATGTTTCAGTGGTCAGATCATTGCGATAAGAGTTTTCAAGAGTTGAAGACTCGACTCACCTCAGCTCCAGTTTTGGCTCTTCCAGTTAGTTCAAATGGTTTCATAGTGTATTGTGATATATCCAGAGTAGGTTTGGGTTGTGTCCTCATGCAGTATTGTAAGTTCATATCCTACGCCTCCAGATAGCTTAAACCCCATGAGAAGAATTATTCGACTCATGATCATGAGTTAGCAGTTGTAGTATTCGCCTTAAAGATTTGGAGGCATTATTTGTATAAGGTGTATGTAGATGTGTTCACAGATCATAAGATCCTTCAGTATGTTTTTTCTTAGAAAGATCTCAATCTTCATCAGAGAAGGTGGTTAGAGCTCTTGAAAGATTACAACATGAGTGTCCTTTGTCATCTGGGCAAGGCCAATGTAGTGGCCAATGCTCTCAGTAGACTGTTGATGGGTAGTGTTTCTCATGTTGAGAGCAATAAGAAGAAATTTGCTCAGAAAGTTAACCAGCTTGCCCGACTAAGTGTCCGCCTAGTTTATTAAGCAGAGGGTAATATATGGGAAATCAGTTCTCTTTCTTCCAATCCATACCTCTTATTCAGCCAAAGATTATGCCAAACTCTACATCAGAGATTTGGTCAGATTGTATCTTCTTTCCTTATCCATTATCTTAGAAAGAGGTACCCAGTTCATCTCTTATTTTTGGAAAGCATTCTAAAAGGGTCTTAGTACCCAAGTTTATCTTAGTACAACCTTCCATTCTTAGATAGATGGTCAAGCAAAAAGGACCATTCAGACTTTAGAAGATATGTTATGAGCATGTAAAATTTATTTCAAGGGTAGTTGGGATGACCACTTTCCTTTGATTGAGTTTGTATACAACAACTGTCATTCCAGTATTAAGATGGCTCAATTTGAAGCTCTCTATAGTAGGAGGTGTAGATATTTAGTCGGTTGGTTCGAAGTTAGTGAGTCCTTAGTTATAGGGCCTGACTTAGTATTCAATGCCTTAGAAAAAGTCCAGTTGATCAGAGAAAGACTTCGGGCTGCTCAAAGCCGACAGAAGTCTTATACAGATGTGCATAGAAAAGATCTTGAGTTCTAGATTGGTGATTATGTCTATATAAAGATATCTCCTATGAAGAGAGTGAAGCGGTTCGGCAAAAAGGGAAAGCTCAGTCCTCGATATGTCAGTCCCTTCAAAATTCTTAGTTGCTTTGGAAAGGTAGCTTATGAGCTCAAATTACCTTCAGATCTAGCCTCAGTTCATCCAGTCTTCTATGTCTCTTTACTCAAGAAGTGCATAGGTGACCCAACAGTCGTAGTCCCTATTGAGGGCGTAGATATTTAGAACAACCTCTCTTATAAATAGATTCCAGTTGAAATTCTTGACTACCAGACTCGCAGACGGAGAAACAAGGAAGTTCCTCTAGTCAAAGTTCTTTGGCGGAATCAGTCCATTGAGGGAGTTCTTGGGAAGAAGAAAAATACATGCGGACAAAGTATCCTTACCTCTTCTCTGCTAATTCAGACTCAACCCAAGGTAATAGCTTTCCTTAAAAGGTTATTCATGTTTCATGTCCAAATTTCACTTACTACTTGGCATTCATTTTCATGCTCAGATTCTCATTATAAACTCGGTATTAAATTACCATTGCATATCCAGTCATATGTTCATGCATTATATCAGTCACGTATTTATGCATCAGATATGCATCTTCATTATGAGAAACTCAGCTTATCTAAAATCTCAGTCATGTATTAATGAATTAGTTACACATGCATCAGATATGCATGTTCAGTATGATACATTCAGTTTATCAGTCATGTTAGTCATGTAATCATGTTACAGTTATTCATGTTCCATGTGTACTTAAGTTATCATTCTTCCCCTCCCAGTCAGTTTTATTCGAGGACGAATATTCCCAAGGGGGAGATATTGTAATACCCCATAAAATTTCTAAGCTTTATTCAGTCCTTTATGCTTTTCAAGGGGTCCCATACTTAGAAAACTCTAGCTATGTTCCTAGACATAGCTTATTGTTGGCCTTCAAAAGTTGGAAATCTTATTTTGCCATCTTAATATCCTTTAATGGTTTGTATATTTGTTAATTCATGATCAGATAGGTCAATAGGCATTCTCGGACAAGTTTTGAATTTTTTGGACCTTGATTAGACTTCATTTGATGTCCCAAAATAGTGGACCAACGCAATCTTAGTACGCCATGTCGCCCATCACATTGGTTAATATTGTTGCAGGGACTGCCAATGAACTATTGAGGCTTAGTACGATCGTGGCGCAATGCGTCAGGTATCGTGTCGATGCCCAATTTTAGTCATTAAATGTCCATGTTTTTAAGGGCAAAAGGGTCAATTTTCCAGCCCTATATAAACTCTATAACACGTAATTTAGCTATTTTTCACCTAAAATATACTAGTTTCTCTCAATTTTGTTATGGGTTGATTATGTTCATGAGATTATGATGACGTGATTCCCAAGATCGAATCTTTCTGTGTTGTTCATGAAACTATTTTAATGTGTGGCTTTAAATCTATAAGTTTATTTGATTCTTGGAGTTTTGAAGTGATAATTTGATGATTATGCCTATGCCTTAAGTTGTACATGTAAGGTGTTTGATAAAATTCCTAAAAGACTAGAAATTATGCATCAGAGCTCAATTGTGACCCAAATCATAAGTACATGCTTTACCCTTTTGACCACAATGACTTCTATGATATTGTTGTGCATTATAAATGTTTTATAAAATGTTCATGAGACTAGTTGATGAAATTCTGACATGTTTATATTCTTTCCCATTCATGTATAAGATTATGATAACCATGTACTTCATGAAATCCCTAACTTATTGTATTATGGATTGTTGATGTTGGTCATGCATTCAAGAATGTTATGCATTGTTAGTTCCCTTCTATCGAGTCCTAGGGGTACTTGTATCCGATAATTTAGTTGTGTGCCTAGAGCCAGTGTTATGTTTTCACAATATCCTCAGTTAAGCCATGTTTAGTAGAATTCAGTTAGTCATGTGACTCAGGAAAACTCAGTAAACTCAGTAATTCCAGAATCTTAGTAGTATTCCATATCTCAATGGAACCCAAGGAACTCAGTCCAGTTTATTTTAGTTAATCTTGTTCAGTGTATTCAGTTGGGAGAAGGATTCAGCACCGAGTGAGTCCAAAGATGGGAACTCACCTATTATTAAAGGGTGTGATTCTTAGAAGCATTCTTTACGCTCCAGAACTACGTAGCCACCGTAGGTTGAGACATCAAAACTACTATTTTAATGGTAGATGAGGTGGCTTAACCTGTTAGATGAGGGTCCCACCATTCTTCTGTGAGTACCTGTTATATGAGGGATCACTCACAGCTTGTACTTACCAGCGGCGCAGTACTGACAGCCTTCTAATTAGGGTTTCAGATTAGACCCTAACTTAGCTATGTTTCTTTATTTTGGATATGTTAGATAGATGACTACTTACCACAGTTACAGTCTCAGTCTCAGTAATAGAACTCAGATAGTTCTACAGAATTTAGGACTGTCAGCTATAGTTAATTTAGTACAATACGAAACCCAGCTAGTTCCATCAGAACCCAGTCTGTCAGACATAGTTGCTCAGTATCAGTTATATCAGTTATCAGTAACTCATGTTATCAGTATTCAGAATCAGTAGTCAGTATCATCACAAATTCAATTATAGTCACTCATTCATGCATGTATTCTCACGTTCATGTTATATAGTTAGTTAGCATTGTTCATGCATCTAATCCCTTTGTATTTAGCCTACCTCACTTGCATACCAGTATATTTAATCGTACTGACACATTTACGCTATGGTGTTTTATACCATAGGTCCAGAAGCACGAGCTCTAAAGGATCAGTAGCATTCCAAATTTCAGCAGCCAGATTTAGCGGTGAATCCTCATCATTCGAGGATGATATGATTATTTATTTCATTATTTCAGCTTAGTTTTTAGTAGATGGATTTAGTTGGGGACATATCCCATCAACTCCTTATTTAGACAGTTTAGTCAGTTAGAGGCTTTCGAACTACATTTAAACTTTTGTATTTTCAGATATTTACTTTAATTTTGGTATTGTGACACCATATTATTTTGAGATAGTTTTATCAGATGTTTTATTCAGTTTTTGAACCTTATCACATGTTTTAGCCTACTATTTCCATATTTTACATGATGTTGTAGTGTTTAGGTACAAATATCAGTCATGGGTTAGCTTGTGGTCCTTTAGGGTCATAATTACCATGTAGCATTCCGGGTACCAGATTCAGGGCGTTACATATCCTCGCCTGTTTAAGACTTCAGGTATTTCCTCATCTTTAACTTTTGGGGATGAAAGTTCCTTAGTAGTGGATATTATAATGATGCTTTAGATTATTTTCTGTATTCCCACTTATTTTCATCGTTAAAGCTTTTATATAGCTGCCCTAAGTTATTTATGACTTGTTGGAGCTGATAGTTCAGTGACCGAGTAGTTCATTTGGTTTTTAGAGCGAATTTCCAATTTAGAAGTCTTCACGATCCCAAATGGCCGTCGAGCAAAAACTTTAGAAAAATAAGTTTGGATACAAATTCCAATTGTGCCAGTAGCTTTAGGATATCAATTTTAGGCTAGGTAGACCATTGGTTTAGGTCCTACAACACCCGAGCTCATTTCGATCCATTGGTTGAAAAGTCAAAAATCAAAAGATATCGATATGGGACCTACAAGTGGACTAAATGACCTCAGATGGATAATACAACTTCACCAATACATCTGAAACATCAAACTTAGTGGGTTTACGTTGATCAATTGTGAAAAATAGCGTCCAAATAATTCTTGGAGGTCAAAACTTTAACCTCGTGGGCTCTATTTTAGCTCGTATAAAATGGCCCTTTTCATCGAATTTGGGGCAATCTTCACTTCCTTTTGAACCCTAACAGCCCAAGAAAGACTTGGTAGATTAAAATTGACTCTAGGGGTGAATTAGAAGCTTGTTTAACATTTATATTTGTGATTAACAATGGATTTGAGGTAAGAATCCTTCCTTTTCATACTCTAATTTCATGAATTTTTGACCAAAACCCTAATTAGATTGAGGAATTTATGCCAAATAATCTTGGTTTTCAATTAATTCTTAAGGTTTATGATATCCTAGTAGTGTATGAACATTGGGTTGATCTCGAAATTGTGTTTTCCGATGTAGGACCTACCTAGAGGGGTTTTTACTGTCGTTTTTGGACCCAAAGCACAATGGTTCAATATGGGTATCAAAATTCTTATAATAATGTGTAGATTATGTTTTTGATATCTTGGAACCTTGAAGAAGAGTCTCGGAAGGGAAAATCAAAGGGTTAGAGGTTTGTGGGCTTTCTTTAGATTTGAGGTAGGTTAGGCTTACTTGTGTTGGATTGATCTTTATTAGAGTATAATTTCGATATCTCATTGAGATTGGGATGGGATTTTGGCATTGGTATGATAAATGGTATATTTGGGATTAGTTTAACTACTTAGGCCATATAGCTTAGAACCTTGGCTAGTTGGACTTGTTGTCTCATGAATAGTATGAGAATGCTCTAGTTGTGCTAACTTGATGGGAGTGACCTTATTCACTAATTCTAAGAGTAAATTTACCTTAAATATTCTTTGTTGTGAAATTGCCTTAGTTGCCTCAGTGAATTAAGGGTAATATTTGAGAAAGAATTGTACCATATGAATAGTGTGCATTGATAAACCTCTAAGACATAATGTAGATGGTGTAGTCTAGTACTGGGTATAAATTAAACTTGAATGGATATTTTGGGATATTAGAAGCAAAACTTGTCCGCTTTAATCTTGGATTATGTAAATTGTTAGTGACCTAGATATTTGTTTAATGCCTAGAATATGATTTTGGGAATATGATGGTTAAACCCAGTAGATGGGTTATTCACAATGTTGGCTTTGGAAATCATGTGTATATTTAGTCATTTTCATGAAATTGTTGATTAGCAATGAAAAGTCTTATGAATTGAGCCTATAACTATGCTATCACTTAAATTATTGACTTGTTGTTATGTGAACCTTGAATTATACTATTATACATATTATGTTCAAGCCTAATGACTAAACAAATGTTTGTGCAAAAGAATCCTTAATCATTGTATTAGTAATCATGCTTACAAAGGGAGATTCTAGAAAGTATAATCATGGCTAGTTATTGACCATGCCAATAATCTTGTTAAGACCGGTACTATATAAAGTGTTCTTGTCATATGTATATACATGCTCATGCACCTACAAACATATTGCATTGATCATAAATGGCAAGGTGTGATGGTATGTCCTTCTTACTTCTTTTGCATTCTATTCTTCGTGGGCTTTCACTTGTTATTAATTTGGTTATATATATATATGTATATTAATATCATGTTTAACATATTGATATTATGATGATAGTCTGTAATACACCATAGTAATCTTAGCTCGATACAACTCTTAGTTGTATTCTTAAGGGGCTTAAGGCTTGAAATTTTCACTAAGTGTTGGGGACTAAGCTCTTTTCAAAACCCCTAAAATTTAAGGATTTTCATTTTGACCTTCCTGATCCCAAGACATTAGATTTGAGTTAATTCATGTTCAAGGATGTTAGAAGTATGTCTCAAAGGAGTTTCATATTTTTTGGACAATGTAATACCCCGTATTTCCCTAGCCTAGAATAACCCTCAGTACATGGGTTATCCTAAATAAATTTTTTGAAATACTCAATAATTTTTAGAAATTAGAGCCTGCCATTGCGTAGAAAATTCAAATAGCTTTCCAACGATATAAAATTTGCCTTAATTGGACAATCGGGTAGAGGTTATGGCGATTTTAAGTTTCAGTTGTTAATCATCGTCATTCAGGCCAGTAGCGCATCTCAAAGAGTGTCAAAATAGCAATTGTTAGTTTCCAGTGTTGCTTCATGATATTGGTGCATTGCGCCATAGATCCAGTTCACAATTGTCCTTTTCCAGTGTTCTAATGCGATACCACTATGTTGTGGTTTACTTTCAGTTCACAAATAAAGTGGCAATGCGATACCACCAAGTCGCTCCACCATGCAATTTTCCAGTGACACGGTGTGATAGCGCCGCGTCGCACCAGGGGTCCAGATCGGAAAAATTTCATAAAAAATTAAAGTTTTGCCCGGGTTAAAACTATCTTTTCCCTGATTTTATTTCATCCTGATGTGGGATTTAAGCCCTAAAAATGTGTAAAACCCATCATTATTCACTTTTTTCCAAAATCAAAAGATAATTGTCTCTCAAGAAAACAAACCCTAACTCTAAAGAAACAAGGTCAATCCCAAGAATTTCTCCAAGAACTCATCAAATTAAGGTATGTTAGATGTTCGTCCATGGATCCTTACCTTCCATGGAGCCCAAGAATTTTTTTTTAGATACAAGATTTATGATTTATGATTTCCATGTTTGAATTAGATTGAATTCATGTTCATGAGGTTGTTAGAGTTTTAATCCATGATTTAGATTACAAGTTTCAAGTGTTGATCCTAGTATGTGTTGAATTACATGATATTATAAACCCTTCAATTTGCAAGTTGATTATGGGAACTATGTTAACCCTAAGTGTTTATGATTTAATAAACCAAGTATGCTTCTTATATGTCTAATAAATTGTCTATGAGAATTAAATAATTCCATTATAGCAGGCTAACATGTATGCTCCATCCATGTACAAGTTAATGCATTACTAGTGTTTGATGAAATGTCTCTATGAATGAATTATGACCAAGTGAACATTGTTATGTTATTCAAGAATATGCTTTTCTCTACTTTTCATGCTATCAAGTCCTGGGGGTATTTAATACCCGATAATTTAGCTATTTACTTAGAGCCAATGTCAATTACAGAATAATATCAGTGATGTCACGATTAGTACTCCTCTCAGTCAGTTACAGGACTTAGTAGAACTCAGTCAGTCACAAAAATTAGGAAAACTTAGTAATCTCAGTATCAATCCCTTCCAGTTCAGTACATTCACTCGGTGTCTTTCAGTTGGGAGTAGGATTCAGCACCGAGTAAACCTATGGATGGGGGCTGACCTGCCAGCAGAATGTGTGTGATCCTTATAAGCAATCCTTGCATTCTAGAACTATGTAGCTAACGTAGGTTGAGACATCAAAACTGCCAATTGAGGGTTGATAAGGTGCTCTACCTGCCAGTAAAGGATACCACCAGTCTCATTTTGGGAACCTTCTAGTAGAGGGTTACTCTTTAGCTTGTCTTTACCCGTGGCATGATGCCGACACCCTTTGAATTGGGGTTATAAATAGGACCCCATCTTAGTTATCTTATCTTATTTGTGGCATGTTCATTAGATGATTACCTCCCACAGTTTCAGTTTCGATCTTAGTCTTTAGAAAAGAACTCAGTTCTATTTTATAGAATCAAGACTATCAGATATAGTCACTTAGTTAAAAATAATTCAGATTATCAGTGATCCTAGATTATCAGTATATTCAGTTATCAGTTATCAGATTTTGTTCCAGTATACTTAGTCACAGTATGCAAGTATGTTCAGTAGTTGTAGATTCTCCATGTATGCTAATCCAACTCTTACATATCATTTAGTTAGTTATTGTTTATGTATATGAACCCATGCTTTCAGTCTTACCTTATTTAGCATACCACTATAGTCCCACGTACTGATCGCATACCCGTTTCTTATGCTATGATGTTTCATATCATAGGTTCGGATGCTCAGGTTCCTGAATGCGCTGCTTAGGTTCCTGACCACGGTTAGCTAGATTCAGCTAGCAGTAGCAGATTTAATAGTGAGTCCTTATCTATCGAGGATATGCTTTTTTATTTTAGTATTTTAGTTTAGCAGTAGCTCGGTAGTCAGAGTTAGTTGGGGGCTTGTCCCATCTACTCCAGTTTTCAGATAGATTTAGTTAGAGGTTTTTTAGACTAGATTTTCAAACAATATTTAGTTTTACAGATGTTATATTTTATCAGTATTTTAGATGTTTTGAACCTTATGGCATTTCAGCCTATTATTCTGAAATTATTATAACATTATTATTCAGTGCTCACAACAGATATCATTCATGGGTAATCTTATGGTCCTTAAGTGTTGTAAGCACCGTGTAATGACTAGGGGGTAATCTCGGGTTGTCACAAACTTGGTATCAGAGCCTAAGGTTCAATAGTATCCTAAGAAGTCTGAAAAGCTGCATCGCGTAGATTCTTATGCATGAGTGTGTAGCGTGCCACACTTATGGACATGAGGCTATGAGATGTTTTTGGAAAAGTTTTCCTTATTTCAGTATTCATGTCGTGTGAGTAAGCATGATTTCAAGTTAAACTCTCACTATAATCCTCTTCTACATTTAGTTACAGAACATGCCTCCAAAAGGACTAACGAAAGAAGAATAAGAAACCAGTCAACCCTTCAGCTCATTCAGGAAGATCCCCTGGAAGAGCACGTCTCTCACACAAAATATTAAGATGTATCCACTACTCTAGCCAATTCAGTCATAGCTCAGAATGAATGGCTAGCTATTGTTTCGGCCAAACCTGTGACCAATATGGCTGCAGCCAGAATTTGAGACTTCATCCGAATGAATCCTCCTTTCTTTACTGGATCTAAGTTAAAAAATGAATCCACAGGAGTTCTTCGATTAGGATTAAAAAGTCACAAACAACATGGGAGTGACTTCCAGTGAGAGTTTTGAATTAACCGCCAATCAGCTACAAGATGTAGCCCATACGTGGTTTAAGCAGTGGAAGGTAGACAGGGGTATAGATATAGATCCTATAAAGTGGGAATAGTTTGCTACTGTCTTCCTAGACAAAATCTTTCCCTTAGAGCTTAGAGAAGCCAAAGTGTTAGAGTTCATCAATCTCAGACATGGTAGTATGAGCGCAAAAGAGTATTCCCTCAAGTTTACTCATTTAGACAGGTATGCTCCCCATGTAGTAGCAGACAATTGGTATATAATGAGCAAGTTTGGATCTGGGGTATCTGATAGTGTAGTTAAGGAGTTAATAACAACAATGTTGATTAAAGAGATGGACATATCTAGGCTTATTGTCTATGCTCAACAGAT
Source organism: Capsicum baccatum var. pendulum (assembly GCA_030864225.1). Taxonomy (NCBI): domain Eukaryota; kingdom Viridiplantae; phylum Streptophyta; class Magnoliopsida; order Solanales; family Solanaceae; genus Capsicum; species Capsicum baccatum. The sequence goes on from CM061560.1 coordinate 117,261,416, forward strand.
TGAGAAGCAAAAGCTTAAGGAGAAGGAGAGAGAGAATAAGAGGGCTAGAATATGTAGCTTTACTTTCAATCAGCCTAATTCAGAGGGTGGTAACCATTCACAGTTTTATCCAAAGTTCTCAATCCTATCTCCATCCTCAGCCAATGTACCGATGACCTAGGATACCGTGAGCAATAGTCGTACTAATCTATTTTGTTGAGAGTGTGGTTAGAATCATAATGGTATGTGCAGAGCTAACAGTGATATTTGTTTTGGGTGTGGCAAGCCAGGCCATAGAGTCAGAGATTATCCTCAGTCAGGTTCTCAGGGTTAGTATTGTCATCTTTCAGCTTAGTCAGGTCACCCGAATTAATAAGGAGCCACTTTTAGTGCCACCAGTGTGCAGAGTCTAAAAAGATTTTATGCACTTCAGTCCTGAAAAGATCAAGAAAGTTCTCTTGATGTGGCCATTGGTATGTTATAGATCTTATATTTACATATTTATGCCTTATTAGATCTGTGAACTTCTCTATCTTCTGTAATTTCTTACATAGCAGTCCATTCCAAGGTTAAACCTTGAAAAAGTAGTAGGGTTATTGAGTGGGTGACCCACGAACTTAGAATGATGACTTTAAGCTAAGTGGGAGATGGTAGTATAGTACATGCTAGAAGAATAAGCATGCTTACAGTCCCAGTATAAGGAGTTCTAGTTTACTCTGTAGTACTCTGTTCCTCAGTCCTCAGTAGTATGTCGAAGTTATTCAGTCGTGTTTTAGTTAGATGGTGTCTCATACATTATTAAAGTCTTTCTTAGATCTACTCAGTCCCATATTCAGTACCGTTACAAATTTGTTATCAGTTACCATCTCATATTATTCTTGTTTCAGTCATGTATTTCATGAATCAGTTTTAGCCATGTAATCATACATTAGATATGCATGTTCAGTATGTAAGTTTAGTAAATAAGACCAGTCACGTAATCATGCTTTAGTTTTGCATGTCTAGTTCAGTACGTAAACTCAGTCTGTCTGTACTCTCTTAACTTAACTAGCCATATTCGAGGACAAATGTCCCCAAGAGGGAGATATTGTAATACACCGTATTCCATAACCTAGATTAACCCTCAGTACATGGTTAATCCTATATAAATTATTTAAAATAATCAGTAATTTTCAGAAATTAGAGCTTGCTATTGCGTAGGAAATTCAATTAGCTTTCCAACGATATAAAATTTTTCAAAATTCGACAACCGGGTAAAAAGTTATGGTGATTTCAAGTTTCAGTCAATAAACATTGTCATTCAGGCAAGTAGCGCGTCATGGAGTGTGTCAAAATAGCAATTGTTAGTTTCCAATTTTGCTCCATGATATTGGCGCATTGCGCCATAGACCCAGTTCACAATTGTCCGTTTTCAGTGTTCCAACGCGATACCACCGCATCGCAGTGCACTTTCAATTCATAAACAAAGTGGCAAAGCGATACCACCGCATCACGCCACCATACAATTTCCCAATTATCAATTTTCAGTGACACTGTGTGATAGCGCCGCATTTCGCCAGGGGTCCAGGTCAGAAAAATTTCATGAAAAATTAAAGTTATGCCCATGGTTAAAACTATCTTTACCCATGATTTTATTCTTACTAGATATGGGATTTAAGCCCTAAAAATGTGTAAAACCCTTCATTATTTACTTTTCATCAAAATTAAAGGATAATTGTATCTCAAGAAAACAAACCCTAGCTCTCAAGAATCAAGGTCAATCCCAAAAATTTCTCCAAGAACTCATCAAATTAAGGTAAGTTAGATGTTCATCCATGGATCCTTACCTTCCATGGGGCCAAAGAATCCTTCTTTTTAGATACAAGATTTATGATTTATGATTTCCATGTTTGAATTAGATTGAATTTATGTTGATAATGTTAAATTACATAATATTCATGATAAACCCTTAAATTTACAAGTTGATTGTTGTAACCATGTTAACCCTAAGTGTTTATGATTTTATGAACCAAGTATGCTTCTTATGTGTTTGATAAATTTTCTATGAGAATGAAATAATGCCATTATAGCAGGCTAACATGTATTCTCCATCTATGTACAAGTTAATGCATTACAAGTGTTTGATGAAATATCTCTATGAATGAATTATGACTAAGTGAACATTGTTATGTTATTCAAGAATATGCTTTTCTTTACTTTTCATGCTCTTGATTCCTGGGGGTATTTAATACCCGATAATTTAGCTGTTTACTTAGAGCCAGTCTCAGTTACAGACTAGTATCAGTCACGTCACGATTAGTACTCTTCTCAATCAGTTATAGAACTTAGTAGAACTCAGTCAGTCATAGAAATTAGTAAAACTCAGTAATCTCAGTATCAGTCCCATCCAGTTTAGTACATTCAGTCTGTGTCTTTCAGTTTAGAGTAGGATTCAACACCGAGTAAACCCAAAGATAGGGGCTCACCTGCTGGCAGAGGGTGTGATCCTTAGAAGCAATCCTTGTATTCCAAAACTACGTAGCTAGCATAGGTTGAGACTTCAAACCTGCCAGTTGAGGGTTGATGAGGTGCTCTACCTACGAATAGAGGGTACCACCATTCTCATTTAGGGAACTTCCCAGAAGAGGGTTACTCGTCAGCTTGTCTTTACCCATGGCACAGTACTGACACCTTTCCAATTGGGGTTACATATTAGACCCTAACTCAGTTATCTTATCTTATTTGGGGCATGTCGGTTAGATGATTACCTCTCAAAGTTTCAGTTTTGGTCTCAGTCTTCAGAATAGAACTCAGTTTAGTTCTATAGAATTAGGACTGTCAGATACAGTCAGTCAGTAAACAGTAATTCAGATTATCAATGATCTAAGATTATCAATTATTCAGTTATCAGTTATCAGATTCAGTTCCAATATACTTAGTCACAATATGCACAGTATGTTTAGTAGTTGTAGATCCTCCATGTATGCTAATCCATCTCTTATATATCACTCAGTTAGTTATTGTTCATACATATGAATCCATGCATTTAGTCTTACCTTATTTAGCATACCAGTACATTCCCAGTTACTGATCGCATATTCATTTCTTGCGCTATGATGTTTTGTATCATAGGTTTGGACGCTCAAGTTCTTGACTGCGGTTAGCCAGATTCAGCCAATAGTAGTAGATTTAGTAGTAATTCCTCATCTATTATGGATATGCTTTTTTATGTTAGTATTTTAGTTTAGCAGTAGCTTGGTAGTCAGAGTTTGTTGGGGGCTTATCCCATTAACTCCACTTTTCAGATAGATTCAGTTAGAGAGTTTTAAGACTAGATTTTCTGACTGTATTCAATTTTACAGTTGTTGTATTTTATTAGTATTTTATATGTTTTGAACCTTATGGTATCTCAACTATTATTTCACAATTATTACAACATTATTGTTCAGTGCTCATAGTAGATATCATTCATGGGTTAGCTTGTGGTCTTTCGGGGTCATAAGCACTATGTAACAACTAGGGGGTAGTCTTGGATCATTATATACAAGGTTTGGATCATGTTTGATTCATGAAACTAGTGAGTCACCATAATAGGCCCGCGATGCAGCATTAGTCCCGATATATGCTGACTGCGTTGCGGAGAAGGTATTGTGTCAAGTTGTTGATTTATAATTGAATACATGTGCCATGATATTTATCCTTGTGTGTGAAGTGTTTATGAGGTGAAAAATGTTCATATGAATCACTTAGAACATAGTTGAGCTAAGAGCCTTTGATTTGGTCAAATTTTGGTATTAAATTCTACAAAGGTCAACTTTGAACGTGTATAAAATTTTACATATAAGGAATTTTTCATCTCAATACCCACCAAATTTTATATAATTGAATTATCTTTCCAATGATACCAATTTTGCTTTAATTCGATACTCGAGCATAAAGTTATGATCATTATCGTTAGTACTAGTGAACTACAATGATAAGACCGCGTCACAGTGATGTAGTTGTATCCAATTTTCTTTCTTTAAATAATTGAGGGGAAATTGGGTCTTTCCCTCCTCACCCATTCTTTCATAACACGACTGAGACATCAGTTAGGGTATAATTTTGCCCTTCTTCTCCAATTTTCCTCTAAAGAAAACCCTGTCCTTTCTCCAAGAACAAATTCAATTCCTTTTTCCTCAAGGAATCAAGAATCCAAGATTCCCAAGTTCCAGAACCATCAAGAAAGCACCAGTAATAGCGTTTTTCTCTCAAGTTAAAATCTTAAGGTATATGGGGATTCATTCATGGGTCCTTTTCACCTATGGAGCCCATAAGACCCTTTTTTTTTCAATTAAAGAGTGAATTTGTATCATTATGATATTTTATATGTTCAAGAAATATTGAATTTCATATTTTCATGGTGATTTTAATTAAATTCATCCCATGTATGATCCAATTAAAAATTTTGGATTCCTCGTGCTATGAATTTAAGTTCCCCATGCTTTATTCAAGAGAATTCTGTGATAGATCCTTAACTCATGATTTTTTGCAACATTCCCATGTTTTAAATTCATGTTTTTCCCATGTTTGTTGAAATTCCCATGTCTTAAGTTGAACCATGATTCAATACTACAATTTGAGTTTAAATGATCATTCAGTGCTTGATCATTCAGTGCTGGTGTGTTATAAACTGCTGATACCTATGTGTTTTTACATGATTTCTATTTTCATGTAATGAGTCAGTCAGACCATGATTTTTAATATCATATTCAAAACACCATGATCATGTTGTGTATTATCAATTTATATGTTATTATTTACCTCAGAATCCGTATGCATTGTTATTTTCAGAACACCATGACCGGAGCAGTAATACCCGTGTTTTTGGGCTAGTCTTTGAACTATCGTTCCTACGTGTATAAAATATAATATAAATGATTCCCATGTGAATATAATATTTATGATCTTTATTATCAAGTTTGGTTTTCTTTTGAGGTGAAAATGTTCATAAGAATCAAGTAGAACAAAGTTGAGCTTAGAGACTTTGATTTGTCCAAAGTTTGGTATTTGATTTTACAAGGGTCTACTTTAAATGTTTATAACTTTTTATATATGTATAATTTTATATCTCAATACCCACTAAATTTTAGATAAAATGATATCAATTTTGCCTAAATCCGATACCCGAGCAAAAAGTTATAACATTTTCCGTGTGAGGCAGTAAGCCGATGCGATAGTGACACTACGCATCTGTCAACGCATTATGGAACCATTTCAAGTGCTAATACAGTTTCTAAAGGATATAGGGGCACTCTTTTCACTTCCCCTCACCCAAATCTTCCCATAATACTTAATTTCATCCCCTAAAAGCAATATACACTCAATTATTCATCTTTTTTCTGAAAGAAAAACCCTAGCCTACTCAAGAACACCAAGAACTTCATCAATTTTTCTTATAGAAAAGAAAGAATTCAAGTTTCCTAATTCAAGAATGCTTTCAATATTGTGTTTCCCCTTCAAGATTAAAGCTTTAAGGTATGTGGGAGTTCATCCATGGGTCCTTTTTCACTCATGGAGCCCAAAAACTCTTTTCTTTTAATTAAAGAATGAATCTTCCATTACTATGGTATTTTGAATCTTCCAATACTATGGTATTTTTTAAGTTCAAGAAAGATTGAATTTCATGTTTTCTTGATGTTTTTAATTAAATTCAGCCCATGTATGATTCCATGAAAGGTGTTAAATTCCTCATGCTATGAATTTGAATTTCCCATGCTTTATTCAAGTAAATTCCATGATAGATCCTAAATTCATGATGTTTAGCTATATTCTCATGTTTTAAATTCATGCCTTCGACATATTTGATGAAATTACCATATCATGTTAAGTCAATTGGAAGATGAATCCCTAAGCTATGAACTTGGCCATGTAACTCTATTGTTCTCTCATGTTTAAGATATTCTTACGTTCAAGCTATGAACTTTATATGTTTTGATAAAACACTCATGTCCTATTTCAAGTGAATTACATGTGAATACTCCAATTCATGATCTTAGTTATGTAATCTACTGTGCTCCCATGATTAAGATATTCCCATGTCCAAGTTCATGATCCCCATGTGTTTGGAGAATTACCCAATATTAAAGTATTAATTTTCACGTGCTTGATAGAATGCTCATGTGAATTGAATAGGGTAATCATGACACGTTACCATGTGTTCTCATTTATATACAAGTCCATAACCTCCAAGTGTTTGATAAAATATCTCAGTGATTGAATTGTGAACAATTGGCTATGACTATGCTTTTCAAGATCATGCTATGCTTTACTTTTCATGCTAGCGAGTCCTGGGGGTATTCAATACTCGTCAATCTAGCTATTGACCTAGAGCTACAGTAGTTATAGGATAGTCTCAAAAACATCACAATCAATAGTATTCAGTCAGTACAGAACTTAGTGTATTCAGTCAGACACTAGAACTTAGTGAACTAAATTCAGTTCAGTCAGTGAACACGATCAGTAACAGTTCAATCCAGCTTAGTACAGTTTAAAAATTAGTTCAGTGTCTATTTATTTGGGAGTAGGATTCAGTACCGAGTGAACCCAAAGATGGGGACTCACTTGCCAATAGAGGGTGTGATCCTTAGAAGCAGTCCTTGTGTTCCAGAACTGCGTCGCTAGCGTAGCTTAAGATAAAAACCTACCAGATTGAGGGTTGATGAGGTGTTTTACCTACTAGATTGAAAGTGACTTTTCAGTTTGTCTTTACCCATGGCACGGTATTGACACCCTTCCAGTTGGGGTTATAGGTTGGACCCAATCAGTACAGAGGGGGGCATGCCAGTTAGATGATTTCTTCCTACAGTTTTAGTTTCAAACTCAGTATAGAACTCAGTTTAGTTCTACAGAATTAAGACTGTCAGAAATAGTCACCTAGTTATCAGTAATTCAATTATCAATAATCGCAGCTATCAGTTACTCAGTTATCAGAACTAAGTATTCAGTCCTAGTTACAGTCTCAATTATAGTCTCAGTTACCATCTTAGTTATAGTCTTAGTCGTAGTCTCAGTCGAGTAATCAGATCAGTAACTCAGTTCAATTTCAGGTTTTCTTGACCATTGCATACATTTATCAGTTATTCAGTTATCAGTTATTTAGTACCTTAATTAACAGACTATTTAAGAATCATGTTATACCCTTATTTTTGCATTCTCAAATAATATAGTTTTCACAAATTCATGCTCAGCTATCTCATGTTACTCAGTCAGTCTTATATGAACACTTTTCAACTATCAGACATTCAGTTAATCAGATAAGTTAGTTGTTTATGCATTAGTGCTCAATGTGATTCTTTATTCAGATCCTCAGTTTATGTCAGTCTCCATCACATAGTTTCAGACCCCGCATCATACAGTATCCATGTTTTATCATATTTTAGCTTCACTTATACTTATATCATTAAAGCAAGTTTATAGAAACTAAGTATAGAGATTCACCATCTTATCAGAGAATGTTTGTCACTCATGCTTTAAGATATTTCAATTTTCATTTTATTCCAGACTATTGGTGAGTCTAGTAACACTTAGGATGCATGTTTTACGATTACATATGCATCTATGACCTTGCCAGGTATAACAAATCCTAGGGCCTTATCGGGTATCAATATCATCAAAATGGTATCCTCTGGCCTTGTCGAGTATCACTATCATCACAACAACCACCTTTAGCCTTGCTGGGTATCAATATCATCATAACTATCAATATATATCTATATATAGATATATAATAGGTGCAAGGACTCAAGGCATGGTTAAAAGAGCGTAAATTCGTAAGTCCATTGCCCGGACTGAGCTTCGAGACTAAATCATTGTAAAAATGTAAAAAGGGTCAGAATATCTCATGACCGAAGTAAATAATAGTGTCAAGTCATGGATCAAAATTTGTCACAGTCAAATCTTTAAAATAATATTATTAACCTCTTTTATATGTATAAATATACCATTTAGTTTAGTAATTATTATAGCAAAGAAATCCATTGTTAATGTGAAAAATGAGTTTTAACCCTTATTTAGAAAAATAGTGATAAGGTTGTATATCAACTAGGATCACTTCAATACTAATAATAATCATGAGTGCACCAAATATATGAATGCCATCATCAGTATGCAATTAATAAAATCATAGGCAACATAAATATATATGGGTCCATATTCTAGAACCATATTATTTTCAAGGATAAATACTTCCTGAATAACCAACCAATATCATAATATGGACCTCGGCTGAATAATATATTCAAAATAATTATGACATCATAATCACATCCTTAAGTGTATATACATAGATGGAACTCATATCGATAATCATATTAATATGCTGTAGCATATCTATTATTATCTCACATATATGAGGCATCACACATTTATGAGGCATAATAGCAATAAACATATCACCTCTATTAGACATCTCATATCTATAGGTCGTACATCATGACCAAGAGAAAAATCACCTCTATAAGCCTAATAACCATAACTAAGAGGAAAATGCATCTCTATGGGCCAAATATCATAACTAAAAGTAAAATGCATCTCAATGGGAAAAATATCATAACTAAGAGGAAAATGCATATCTAATGGCCACATATCATAACTAAAAGAAAAATACATCACTATGAGCCAAATATCATAACTAAGAGGAAAATGGATCTCTATAGGCCAAATATCATAACTAAGAGGAAGATGCATCTCCTTGGGCCAAATATCATAATTAAGAAGAAAATGCATCTCTATGGGCCAAATATCATAACTAAGAGGAAGATGCATCTCTATGGGCCAAATATCATAATTAAAAAGAAAACACATCTCTATGGACCACATATCATAACTAAGAGAAAAATGCATCTCTATGGGCCAAATATCATAATTAAGAAAAAAATGCATATCTATGGGCCAAATATCATAACTAAGAGGAAAATACATCTCTATGGGCCAAATATCATAATTAAGAGGAAAATGCATCTTTGTGGATGGCTTTTCAATTTTTGGAGATTTATTTGATGATTGTTTGGCCCATTTGGCTAATACGCTTCAGAGATGTGAGGAGTGCAGTTTGGTATTTAATTTGGAGAAGTGTCACTTTATGGTGAAAGAGGGTATAGTCTTAGGGAATAAGATTTTGAAAAAGGGTATAGAGGTTGATTGGAAAATTATTGAGGTGATTGAAAAATTGCCTCAGTTGTTGGAGAAAGGTGAAGTTTGTGTTTGACGATGCATGTCTCAAGGCCTTTGAGTCCTTAAGGAGCGGTTGATCTCAACTCTTATTATTGTTTATCCAGATTGGTCCTTTCCTTTAGAGGTGATGTGCAATTCTACCTATGTAGACGTAGGAGCTGTCCTAGGCTAACAACGTGAGAAATTCTTCACCCAATCTACTATTCCAGCAAAGTACTCAACCCCATGTAGAAAAATTATATAGTTTCTGAGTAGGATTTACTTGTGGTGGTGTTTGCTTTTGAGAAATTCTAGTGCTATTTGATTGGGATAAAAGTCATTATTCATACTAATCATGTAGCTTTCATACTAATCATGTAGCTTTGACAAATAAGATGTCCAATAAAGATGCTAAGACAAGGTTGATTATTGGATGCTATTTCTTTAAGAATTTGACTTTGAGGTGAAATACCAGATATGCACTAAACGCTAGGTTGCAGACCACCTATCCTGCCTTGAAGAGGACACAATGCTAAAATTAGTAGATGAGCTTGAAACTGATGATACTTTTCTAGATGAGCGAGTCTTGGAACCATCATATGACTTAATCCCTTAATTTGCTAATTTTGCCAATTATTTGGCAAGATACCTTGTCCCAGAAGACTTGTTGTTTCAAAAACTCAAATGATTCATGCATGAGGTATACAATTTTTTTGGGATGAGCCTTATCTAGTTTTGGTGTTTGCAGATGAAGTCATTTGTAGGTGTATTCCTGAGGTAGAGATGATGAGCATTCTTGAGGCTTGTTATTTATCAATAGTTTGGGGTTATTATGATGGTACCTATACAACCCACAAAATTCTACAATATAGGTACTATTGGCTAACTATCTTAAAAAATTCCCATATTATGCTTGAGCTTTTGATTAGTGTCAGTGGCATAAAAACACAAAAATATGAGCTCCCCATGACACTTATTTTGGGGTTAAAGTTTTTTGACTTGTGAGAAATTGCTTTCATGTTTCCATTATGAGTTCTTATGGGAGGAAGTATATATTGGTAGTAGTCGACTATGTTTCAAAGTGGCTATAGACAGTTGTGCTTCCCAATAATGAGGGTTAAAGTGTCACCATATTCTTTAAGAAGAACATTTTTTCTCGGTTTGGCACTCCATATGATAATATTAGATATAATAGGTATCACTTATAAGCCAGAGGCGTAGAATGGCTAGTTCCTACATCATGTAGGAATAAAGCCACCTGAGAACGAGTTAGCAAGTGAATGCAAGCATGAACTTAGGATAAGGATAAAATAATGCCATTTATAAAACCAAGTAAAACCATCTATATGCCCAAAAACCACATATATATACTTTATCATTCCATTTAAAACCTTTACCTAGGCTATGTAGCTCTATTGTCTTAAACCACCCAAGGGATATATGGGTTTAGCTCACCCTACTGAAAGGGGACCAGTGCTTGAAGTCTCGCAAGCAGGGAAGAAAACCTAGGATAACTATTACTTCCCTTAAAATATAAAGCGTGACATCATGCACATGGTCACTAGGACCAAACCTCACATTGGAAAATATGAGTTTCCAGTTTCTTTCCCCCCCAGAACCTCCACCTCTCATGGATTTTCTACACATCCCTCCTTTAAGCCTAATTTAAACCATTTTCCAACCAAACTATTATTCCATTATTATTAAGCAAGGCTATTAGTAGTGGTATCATCACACCAACTATAACTTGCACGTATTGTCCTTAGCCAATCATTAAGGAATTACCATGTACCCCGCATGATTTCCAATTAAACAAAACCATGGCCACCAAGGCCTTTTTAATCCATTAAAAACCATTTAAACCATTCATATCATTTAGGGTTACATTACCAGGTTTAAACCATGCATAATTTCCATTGAAAAACCAATATTCTAGTGAAAGCCACATATAGGAATTTTATCAAAGACATTGGGCGCATAGTATTTCCAAAACCAAAGTCCATTATCAAAGAAACATTCCATGCATCCAATTATCCAAAACCACTATTAATGCATATAAAAACATAATTAAAAACATAGGAAAATCATAACCAAACATTTATAACCAAAACCCCCAAATCATCTTTAAAAACCCAATATCATAAAATATTTAAATCATGAAAAAATTGCATAAAACCATGAATCTAGTTGGAACTAACAATGAGGGAAGATAACATGCCTTAAACCAAGATGATGATGGAGATAAATCACCAAGACAAGTCCCAATTTACTCCTTAAAATGAAACCCTAGATTACTTTTCCCAAGAACTATAGAGAGGATTTAAGAGTGTTTTCCAAGTATTAAGGATAGAATAATAGGGAAAATAACCTCCCAAGTGCCATATAAGTCATGGGACCTTATTAGGATAAGTGGGGAAATATTCTGATTGCCCTTACTTAAACTATATTAAATTCCCATCATAGGGTACGACTGTCCCTTATGAGTCGTACCCATCCTGTATGAGTGGTACCTATCTCTATATCGTAGGATTTCCCCCATGGACCCAACACTGTCCAAGTTACAAAATACCTAAACCCAATTTGTATTCACGTGTAGGACTAGTACCCATAAATTGTACCCTTGGAAGAATAAAATCTAGGAGATTTGAACATTGACAAACATATGAGTCTTGGGTATGACTCATACCCTGGTTTACACCTCATGGTGAGCCACTCATACTCAGATCCAACTTAAGTTACCAAGGCTAAGGTTAAGTTAAGTAACCAAACAACCCGTACCCAGCTATACAACTCGTACAACCCAAATCATACTCATTCCAGTAACTACATCAATCCTACCAACCAACACTGGTCAACATACTACTGGACCATACCCCCCATACCTAAGTGTACAAATTTTTCTCCGAAGTAGTATCTTTTTCAGAAACTAAAAATCAAGGAAATTTTTCAAAGGTCCAGAAACTAAGGTGTTTCAGAATATCTCAAGTCCGGAGGTGACAAACAAAAGAACAGGGACTAGGTACCTATAAAGTCAATAAAAAAGGCTACAACTAATTTTGCAGTTAAGAAGGCCTTAGCTGTCGGAGGGGATTCCTCCAGTGAATTTGAAAAAGTTGGGAAGTATGAAAATATTTCTATACAGGAAGTGGAGGAAGAGAAAGTAACGTTTGATTCCTTGTTTGCTCTTATGACAAACACTGAAGATGAAGAATAAAATAAGGTAACAATTTCTGGCATTAAAGAAAATTTGGAAAAACCCAAAGGTGATTAGTTACCAATGAAGACATGAATCGTCAAATTGAATCTGTACAATTTCTCCTACTCTGCTAGAAAGATTAAAAAGCTTGCAAATGTGATAATTAATTCTATGTATGAAATGATTGCTAAAAAGAATGCTCTAGAAAAAAAGTAGAAAGTAAAGAGCTTGAGTTAATTACTTTAACTCTCCAAGTACATGAAAATGAAGAGCATGTTTTATTAAGTTAAAATCTAAAAAATCTAAATTTAGTAAGTTAACTGGAGAAAATAGATGATTCTTGTGATAAAGAGAAGAATAATGCTTTAGAAGAAAAATAAAAGATCAGGATCTTGAGTTGATAGCTTTGAATCTTCAAATATCTAAAACTGAGGAATAAGTTGCTAAGTTGAAATCTAAATATCTAAATTAGGTGAGTAAACAATAGAAAGTAGATGATTCAAATGGAAAAGGAAAGAAAGAAGCATTAAAGTTTCACTTGATCTTGAACAAAAATTAAAGTATTCCCCAAAATAATCTCATGTCTCTACTCTAAAAGAATAAGGAGTTAGAAAGGGACCTGGTCCATCTGAGAGAAGAACTTAGTAAATCTCTACAATAGACCACATCCTCATAGATCCTTTCTAATATAACTAGTTAATGTGTAAAAAATTATTAGGGCCTTGGGTATCAGTACCAAACTCAATCATCTGATTCTCAAGGAAAGGTTGTTCAAAATTCTAGAAACAAAGACCACAAACCCCGATGCAATCATTGTGGGAGAGATGGTCACATAAAAGAAAACTATCAAGCTTGGAATAGTGCTAAAATGAGTAGTATTAGATATATAGAGAAAGGGTATATCTATCCTAATGGTTGCAATCCTTTCAATATTATGAAGAAGTTTTCATTACTTAGATGGGAAAAGAAAGATATAGTCATACCTCTGTCTTCCTACTGGGAACTCAAACTCAAATAGGTTCTCAAATATAACAAATGACTTTGTTTGAAAGTGAGTAAAGGGGAATACAGTTAGAATTGGTTCATTGATAGTAAATGTTCAAAGTATATGATAGGAGGGTAGAATTATATTCTCTATCATAAGATACTTCAAGGTAAAAGTATCTTATTTTGTAAAGGTAATCAGGTGAAATTCTCATATGTTAGATAAAATACCTAGGTCTTGAACCATTGAGGAATAACTCCATTTTTGTGCTTCTGAGTTGGGTATGACTACAGACTTGAGTCATACCCTTTGTCATGACTCATACCCACCTTGCCCTCCTCTTTCATACCTTGATCAGTCCATGAGGGTATTATATTATTTCTTATACAACATGAACTCCACTTGGTCATAGCCAATGCATACGAGTTGTATACTACTCAATTGTATAGAGGGTAGCATCAAACTAAGTGGGACTATTTTTGTCATGAGTGAAGCTTATGAGTTAGGGGTGACCCATAACCTTTTAATATGACTCAATGGTGCCCACTCATACCCTTAATAATATGTGTCACCTAGGAGAAGCTTAGGGTATGAGTTAGGGTAACACTCGTACCCTAGGGTATGATCACTAAGGGAATCATATGGGGGAGTTGTACCCCTACACGAGCTCGCTTAAAATGATCACTAAGGGAATCGTATAGGTGAGGTTTACCCCTACCGAGCTTACTTTTTAACTTTAAATAAGGACCTTTTGATCATTTTCCTTACCTAAAACCGTAACCCATCTTACTATATAAGACATTGTAGTCTTTTAAGTCTTCATTCTACAAGACTCAAACACTCTTAAACTCACTAAAGTCTTCTTGAAGGAAGATTTGAGGCTAAGGTTTGGAATGTGATCATCTAGTGGCAAGATAGAGTCAACATTCTTGGTGATTCAAGTTGTTTAAAGTATCTATCTCTTCCCCTCTTTAAATATCTCCAAACCCATGTATGTCATACTTGAATTTGTAAGTGTACATAGTGATTCTGAAATCAAATGAAAAGGTTTTTTTTGCCTAATGATGTATGATATTAAATATTTCTTAGACTTATGTTTGTATGTGATATTAATGATGAATTACATGTGTGGGTGATTATTTTATTTGGATTAACATGAGGGTCTTGAGTAACCTTAACTTTTATAATATATATCATGAAAATAGCCTCGTTGAAGGTATACACATAAGGTGTTTGTAAAAATGTCTAAGTGAGTTATCTAGTCATATGTTGATGTATTGAACTAGGGAAATGGCCCAATGAACATGGATGAATGATAAATGATGTGTTAAAGGAATTATGAACCATGTGTGATGAAATTCATAACCTTGGTTGTTGGCTAATAAAAAGGAAAAGTCCCTAGATGCAAAGATGAACTTAATTTGTGGGTTGAACACAAGTGTGGCAAGAATGCAATATAAAATTATTGTAAGGGCCTTTATTACTATAAGATATATAGTATGCTGAATTAAGTGAAGCCATTGACTTATTGAGATAGTTCAACAATCAAGGCTCTCATAAGGACGATGTGGTCATGTATAATGTTGAATTGGCTAAAATGGTTAAAGTCCTTAAATGTTGTATTAAATGTATGTTAAGTCATGGGAAAAGGGTTAAAGTTCCAAATACCAACTAATGATAGTTGTGATGGCTTGAGGTCAAATTCCTTTACCTTATGTGTGGATTGAGGTTGAAGTCCCTTGGCTTATGAATAGCTTAAGGTTGAAGTCCCTTGCCCAATAATATTGCTCTAGGTTAAAGTCCCATGCTTAAAAAGATATCTTAAGGTTTAAGTACCTCACCGAATAAAACAACTTGTGGTTAATGTCCAAGTGTGACATGAGGTTATAGTGCCTTGTCTACTGAACGGGCATGAGGTTGGTGTCCCTTGCCTAGATGATTATGTGTGCGGTTATAGTAAATTATTTGTTTGAATATGTACATAGTTAAAGTACTTGACTAATAAGTGAGTGTGCATAGTTAAAGTTCCATGTCTTATGATAATGTGAATGTGGTTAGATTTTTTTGCCTATTGAGAATGTCTGAAGGTATGTGTGGGAGGTCGTAGTCCTCCATTTCATGATCTATGAATGAGTTATTAAAGAATGTTTGGTGAGACTTATTTCTTTAATTGGCATGTGATATACCTTTATGTATGGATAAGTGTATGAAAGAGTTAAATTATGATATATTGACTTATTGTTGATTGATGATATTATTTTATCACTCATCATTGAGTTACGTGCTAGCGTTCCAATTGGTAACCATATTCAGATGCTATGTCCCCATGCGACATAGGGGCTAAAGTAGCTTCTTCTCTTCTCGATAGTTATTAGCCGATTGAAGTGGTTTATGCATTGACTTGAAGTGGTGATCTTCCTTACTTCAGAAGATATGAAACTCTTGGTCCCTTATCTTTAGACTTGGTCTCCTTAATACTTGGTTTGGCTGTTGTCGGGGGCTTGTCCTGACACATACATTTATTAACTTCGGTGTTATATAAAAGTACTCTGAACAACTATGAACTTGGGTGTGAGTTAGTTATTATGAATCTAATGACGACATATGATATTATTTCTACAATATTAACTTGTGAATTAGAGTTCCTTCAAATCTTATTGTATGATGAGATGTTGGGTTGGGTTATTAGGGCGACCTCCGATTCATGTGAGATTGGGGTGCCTATGAGACATGGCACAAGGTTCAGGTCATGTCAAGTTAATATCAGATCCTAGGCTCATGGTCAGTTGGGTGCTCACAATTCCATGTAAAGTATAGCCTCTTTTATGGGTGTGAAGCATGCAACACTTATAAAAGAGAAGCTATACGATATTTTAGTAAATGTTCCCTTTCTTGTGTTCTAATCTCAAGCTATAAAGTATAAGGTTTTGGATTCCCCTAATTACATTTTCTATATTTTAGATCATTTCTCCAAGGATATCTATGAATCAAGTAAATACTTTGGCCCCAACTTAGGGTCCTATGGAAGAAGCTCATCCAACTTCTGGAGTTCAGATCAGGGCTAGGGCTGCGACATCTAACCATCCTTATGGGTTTCCACCTACCAACCCTATTTATAAGAGTGATTCTCCTCCTTAGTTCCCTCAAGAGAATGCTTCTAAATTGGAGTTTCATCGCTCTATCAACCTATTGACTCAATTATTGGACTCTCAATCAGAGCATGGTGCTATGGCTACTAATTCTTTTGAGGCCAAAGGAATTTTCCAATTTATGAGGTTGATCCCTCCTATGTTCATAGATATGAAGGTTGAGGAAGATCCACAATGCTTCATCGATAAAATAGAGAAAATTTTCCAAATCATACATGCTTTGTAAATTGAGGATGTTGAGATTCCTTCTTACTAATTGAGAGATGTAGAGTACCAATGGTATGCAGGGTGGGAGTTGTCTAAAGGTGTTAGTGCTAGTTCAAGTTCATGTATGTATTTCTCTGAGGCTTTCTTAGACTTCTTCTTTCTTCAAGACTTGAGAAAGGCTAAGACGGAAGAGTTTGTGAACTTAAAGCAAGGTATGATGTCTGTTCAAGAGTATTCCTTGAAGTTATATCAATTGTCAAGGTATGATCCTGAGATGGTTTCTAGCATAAGTGCTAGGATGCATAAGTTTGTATCGGGATTTTCCCGTGAATTAGTTCTCCAGAGCAAGGCGACTTTGTTGATTAAGAACATGGGTATCTCTATATTTATTGTGTATATCTACCAAGTAGAGGATAAGAAAAAGAAGTAAGTTAAGCTTAGCAAGAGGCAAGGAAAAAAGTGTAGGCCTTGTAAGAGTAGTGGTAGAGATGGCTGTAAGTGACCATGAAAGAAGTGGGGGAGTTCAGGTTTGTTCTCCTCGACTTTTGTTCTCTTTCCTTACCCGAAGTTTGTAGGTAGTTGTCGATCTCAGTTTGGTGGTGCATCATAGGCATAAAGTTCCCAATTACAGACTAGTGGTGCTCAGTTTGATCTACCTCACCCTTTTTGTAGATTTTATGGTTAGAGTTATCATAGTTAGTGTTAGAAGGGGAGAAACTGGTGTTTTTATTGTGGTCAGGTTGGACACATACAATGTGAGTGCCCCTCTCTATCAGCTTCCTGGACCAATAAGTCTCTAATTGCTACTCTCTATCCTCCCACAACGAAGGGTGCTATGTCTGCTTCTGTTTCTGTTTCTGGCACCAATGTTGGCCAAAACCACTTTTATGCACTTGCTTCTCACAAGGATTTTGAGGTATCTCCCGATGTTACCATGGGTATATTAAGACGTTTATCCCATGATAGATAGTGTTTGCTTGATATAAGGTCTAATCTTTTCTATGTGACCCCATATATGGCTATGCATCTTGATTGTGGTCCAGAGAGTCTGTCGGTTCCTTTTTTGTTTCTACTTCAGTAGGAGACTCAGTCACCGGGTTTATAGGGGGTGTGTGGTATATTTTAGTTGAAGAGATACTCTTGTTAACTTGATAGAGTTAGACATAGTTAATTTTGAAGTCATTTTGTGGAGGGATTGGTTGCACTCTTTCTATGCTACCTTAGATTGTCAGACCCGTAAGGTCATGTTAAAATTCTCTAATGTAATGGTCATTATATGGGAAGGGGGTTCTCTAGTTCCTAACCAAAGATTCAATTCTTATCTTAAAGCTCGAAAGTTAATTGCAAATGGGTGTTTCAATCATGTGGTCCAAGTTAAAGATTCTAACTCAAAAGAGCTTTCCCCAGAATTTGTTCCCATGGTTAATGAGTTTCCTAAGGTGTTTCCCAAATATATTCCTGGGGTTCCTCTCGATAGGGAAATTGATTTTGGGATTCATCTTGTTACAGACACTTGTTCGATTTCTATCCCTCCTTATAGAATGGCTCCGGCAGAGCTAAAAAAGCTTAAGGAGCAATTGAAAGACCTCCTAGATAAAGGTTTTATCTGCCCTAGTATGTATCCGTGGGGTGCCCCTGTCTTATTCCTATGCAAGTAACGATGTAACACCCCAATTTGCTGAAACGAAATGCTACACGGTGCTTATGACTCCGAGGGACCACAAGCTAACCCATGACTAATATCTGTACCTGTATACTACAAATCATAATATAATAATGCGGAATACAAGGAATTATAAGGCCATAAGGTTCAATTGAATACAATCATGTGGGCAAAAATACCCAAAACAACTAAATCTGAACGTAAATCTGAAAGTAGATCCGAAAGCCTCTAAACTGTCTGAATAAGGAGTTAAAGGAACATGTCTCCAACTAACTCCATAAAACTGAACTGAAGAATAAATAAATGAATCAAATCATATTGTCCTCAAATCAATGAGGACTCATTGTATCTCTGCGACTGGAACGCTACCGCTACTACTGGGCTAGAGCTCGTGTCTTGGAACCTATGATGTAATATGAAAATAAAGCACCATAGCACAAATGCGTCAGTACAACTGGAGTACTGAGTATACGAGCAAGGTAGGCTGAACATAAAGGGTTTCATGCATGAACAACACTGACCGACTAATATGAACGTGGGAGTGCAAACACACATATATAGAAACTGGGACCATGAATACATGATAGCATGACTTGCAAGCTAATACATGGCTTACTGATAACTGTCCTGACAGATACTGAAACTGATAACATGGACGACTGTGTCTGACAATCCTGTATATACTGAAATCTAAAGAACTATCTGAGTTCTTTTACTGAGACTGATACAGAAACTGTGGGAAGTAGTATTTAACCGACATGCCCCATATATGCCGTTATGGCTAAGCTGGGGTCCAATCTCTACCCTAACTAAAGGGGTGTCAATACCGCGCCACTACTAAGGATAGCTGTGAGAGCCCTATACTGGAAGGTACTCAATGAGAATGGTGGGAACCCTAAACTAACGGGTTAAGCCACCTCATCAACCCTAAGCTGTCTATGGGAAGTTTGGCCCATGTGGATGAGGGTAAAAGGGAATTGGTGAGGGATGTTCACCGTTTGGAAAATCTTGGAGTTCAAATTATGAACTCTAAGGATAGTAGTGTGTTTGTGTATCCGGTATCCCAATCATCTCTTGTTGTTGACATAAAAGAGAAGAATGTACTGGACCCCAGCATAATGAAGATTAAGAGTAATGTGGGTTAACACAATGTTGCAGATCTTGTGATTGGTGGTGTTGGTATCTTGAGATACCAAGGTAGTCTATAAGTTCCCAATGTCGATGGCTTTAGGGAAAGGGTCATGGCCGAGGCTTATAAATATTGTTAAGCTATTTATCCCGGTTCTACCAAGTTGTATCATGACCTTAGAGAGTTCTATTGGCGGAATAATATGAAGCGTGAAGTAGCTAGCTATGTGGCCAAATGTTTGGTGTGTCAAAACGTGAAAGTTGAGCACATAAGGCCTGGTGGTTTGTACCAAGAAATCATCTTGTCCGAGTGGAAGTGGGAGGAAATTAATATGGATTCCGTTATTGGTCTTCCTAGGTATTGTAATCAATGTGATTCCATTTAGGTAATCGTTGATAGAATGGCCAAGTTTGCCCATTTCTTGCCTGTGAGAATTAATTTCTCAACGGAAGATTATGCTAAGTTATATCTTGCGGACATCATTAAGTTGCACGATGCTCCAATGTCTATTATCTCAAATCATGGTCCTATATTTTCATCCCACTTTTGGTAGTCATTAGAGGTTTGGGAGATAAGGTGTGCCTTAGTACCATATTTCACCCACAAATAGAAGGGGAAAAGGAGAGAACTATCCAAACTTTGAAGGATATTTTATGGGCTTGTGTGATTAATTATGGTGGTAGTTGGTATGACCACTTGCCTTTGATTGAGTTCACCTATAAAAATTGTTATCACTCTATATTGGCATGGCACCTTTTGAATCATTGTATGGCGGGAGAAGTCGATCTCTTATTGGGTGGTCCGAAGTTGGCGAGGGTAAGTTGGTTGGCCCCGATCTAGTTCACCAAGCCTCAGAAAATGTAAAAGTGATCTGTGATAGATTGAAAACCACTCAAAGTTTCCAAAAGTCCTATGTGGAAGTAAGGCGTAGGAACTTAGAATTTAATGTGGGCGATTGGGTATTCTTGAAAGTATCTCCCATGAAAGAAGTGATGTGGTTTTGAAAAAGGCAAAGCTTATTCCCCAGTATGTGGGTCCCTATTTGGCTATGAAGAGGGTTGGAAATGTTTCCTATGAATTGGAGTTCCCTTCTAGTATGGACTCCATTCACCTTGTTTTCCATGTCTCTATGTTGAAGAAATGCGTGGGTGATCCTTTCTTGGTTGTTCCCTTAGAAGATTTTAATATCTCAGACTCTTTATCCTATAAAGAGGTCCCAGTGAGGATCTTCGATTGGAAAGTTTGCCACTTGTGAATGAAAAATGTGGCTTCGGTGAAGGTTATATGGGGGAACCAAAAGTCTGATGAAGCTACTTGGGAGGCAGAATAGGACATGAAGTCACAATACCCGCATTTATTTTCCATTCCGGAGGCTTGTATTGGAGGTATGTGTTATTCTCCTTACATTGATAAGTCTCCAAGCTTTGAATTGATTTATGTCTTTCTTGGACAATGGATTAAAGTTCCTAATATGTTAAATGATTTGTGCCTTGATTAGACCATGAGCTAAAATCCCTAGTGAACTGAATTAATTCATATTTTGATAGATGGTGGGTTAAAGTCCCTAATGATTGGAATTACTTGATGACTTTTAAAGTTGATGGGTTGAATCCCCTAAGTTGTGAAATGAGTAAGTGTTAATAAGCAACGAGTTGGAATCTCGACGTCAATGTGATGAATGATTGGTTGATAATAAGCATGATGTGTGTTGTATCCTTGTTGTGTGGTTATTTATAACTTGTGTAAGGGTCGGTTAGATACATGTTGATGCGTTAACTTATGTTTACACTTGCCTTACCCTTCATTCACAGATGAATGATCCAAGTAGGGGAGAGTTGAAGCACGTAGGTCTTGACCCATTAAGGAACAACTCAATTTTTGTGTCTCTGAGTTGGGTACGACTAGTGACTTGAGTCCTACCCTTGGTCACGAATCTTTCCCACCTTGCCCTCTCCTTTCATACCTTGATC
Source organism: Capsicum baccatum var. pendulum (assembly GCA_030864225.1). Lineage (NCBI taxonomy): Eukaryota > Viridiplantae > Streptophyta > Magnoliopsida > Solanales > Solanaceae > Capsicum > Capsicum baccatum. Next base: position 117,282,865 of record CM061560.1, read on the forward strand.
AGTCCATGACGGTATCATACTATTTCCTATATGACATGACCTCCCCTTGGCCATGACCAATGCATACGAGTCGTATACTACTCAATAGTATAGAGGGGAGCCTCAAACCAAGTGGACTATTTTTGCCACGAGTAAAGCTTATGAGTTAGAGGTAAGTCATACCTTTGTATATGAATCAAGGGTGCCCAATCACACCCTTAACAGTGTGTGTCACCTAGGGGAGTCCTAGGTATGAGTTAGGGTACCACTCGTACTCAAGGGCACGATCACTACGGAAATCGTATATGGGAGTCATACCCCTGCACAAGCTGACTTTTCATCTCTTAACTAAGGATATTATGGTCATTTACCTAGCTTAAAACCCTATCCCCTCTCACTATATAAGACATTATAGCCTCCTAAGTCTTCATTATACAAGACTCAAACTCTCCTAAACACTCTAAAGGCTTTTTGAAGAAAGATTGGAGGCTAGGGTTGGGAAGGTGATCATCTAGTGGCAAGAGGGAGTCAACATTCTTTGTGATTAAGGTTGTGTAAGGCATGTATCTCTTCCACTCTTTAAATATCTCCAAACCCATGTATTTCACACTTGAATTAGTAAGTCTACATAGTGGTTTTGAAATTAAATGAAAAGGTTTTTTTTTGCCTAATGATGTACGATGTTAAATCTCTCTTAGACTTATGTTTATATATGATATTGATGATGACTTAGATGTGTGGGTGATTGTTGTATGTGGATTACAGTTCCAAATTGATTATTCTGCTAACTTCACACCCAAATCTATAGAGATATTTGATTGAGTCCTCAACAGGAGCCGGTTCCAGAAAATCAAAATCCTCTAACTTAGTTTGTCCCTATTGAGACTTCCTCAACCATTAAAATTTCAGCTGAGTCATCAATGATTGAGGATCCAAATCTTTGTTTTGGTTCACCAATCATAATATAAATTCCTCAATTTTTAGAAAAATTATAATCATCTGAAGATCTTCAAATCACCATTTATTCCAAAGAACCAGAAAAATTCTGAATAACTAGAAATAACGTAAGTACCTGGTTCCCTTATTCCCTCAGAGTCAAATCACATCTTTTCCCAACTGTGTGATGAGGAAATACCAGTGAGGAGGTCTGATCTTTCTTTAGTGAAAAATGGGTAGCTGAAAATCTATTTTGCTTGTATATGATTCCAAGGAAAGCATAGTTAGTGTAGAAGAGCAACCAATTGGTGAAAAAAGTGATATGACTAAGGATGGAGATAGTGTCCTACCTCTTAATGAGGAGGATAGGGATGAATCACCTTTAAGATAGACTGTGAAAAAATGAAAGGGAAGTAAAGGCAAGGAGACAGTGATTGATTCTAGTGCAAAAGTTGCTAGAACCTATTCTACTAGGGGATCTGAAAAGAATCTTTTAGTTGATTCGTTGAAAGCTAGCACGTCTTCTACCAATAAAAGATGAAGACTCAAAAAGGTTGTTGTAGTAGAGGGGGATAATGTTGAGGCTGTAGTGGTTAGAGAGGATGAGAACATTGATCTCGACGTTGCTGGTCTTCCCTTTCAAAGTCTAGTATCCCTCTAGGAAAGAAGAAGAAACATATTATTGTGAAAAAGAAGAGAGTCGCTGAGGTACCTGGTCCCAAAAGAAGAAAATATATTAAAATGAGGATCCAAGTAGTAATTCAAAAAGAAGAAGAAAAGAGGTAGAAAAAAGGATGTGTCAATAGAGCAAAGGAATAAGATTTTAAAAACTCAGAAAGTATTGTATGTGAGAGTGTTTGATCCAACAAATTATGAGAAGCCAGGGATTGTTGAATTAGTGGAATATGTGAAACACCAGGGTAGTTTACACCTATTGGAGGAACTAGCTCACATGGTTTTTATTGCATACATGTAAGCAGACGTGGTCTCAGAAAGTAGTAAAGTGGCAATTTAGAAGCCAAGTATAGATCCCATAGAGACTTGTTTTAACAACTATCTAATTTTAGCACATAATTGATATTAAAGTAATGTGAAATTAATCAAAAGATTTGTGAATTATAAATAAAAATTGAAGTTAACAATGCAATAAAGTGAATTTCTTTGACAATCAATAAGGATAAGCCCAAGGTTATGGCTCTACGAACAATTATACTACGTATATGAATTTCATTGGTGTAACGCCCTGAGTCTGTACCCTGAACGCTACACGGTGCTCATAATCTTGAAGGACCACAAGCTAACCCATGACTGGTACATGCTGTAATGAATGGATAGTAATAATATAGAAATATGCAAAAATTAGGCAGAAAACTAGCCAAAAGGTTCAATTCTATAAATAATATGAAATATGGTATCTTTATACAAAAACTAAACATCAATAATGAAAATTGAACAACTGTCTAAAAATACTCTAGTTTGAAAAGCCTCTAAACTATCTGAACCGTGGAGTTGATGAGACAAGTCCCCAACTAACCCAGACTGTTGAAAATGAACTGAAATGCTGAAATAAATAATCATGTCCTTGAACTATGAGGACTCACCACTAACTCTGTATATTGAGAATCTGAACAACTGAAGATGCTCGGGAGCCTGTGCGTCTGAATCTATGATATAAGACATTATAGTGCAAGAGAAAAATATGTGACAGTACTTTGAATGTACTGGTATGCTAACTGAGGTAGGCTGAAACGCATGGGTTCATATACATGAACAATACGAACTGAATGACATGAGTATAATTGGATGAGAGTACATGAATAAAATGTAACTGTAACTGATATCCTGTTAACACTTAATACTTAGTTTGAATACTAATTAACTGATATCTGATAATGCTGATATTGAAGTATTAGTAACTGAATGACTATATCTGGCAGTCCTGAATCTATGGAACTGTACTTAGTTCTGAACTGAGCTGAGTGACTATAACTAACAGTCCTGAATCAGTACAACTGAACTGAGTTCTATGCTAAGACTGAGTCTGAAACTGAGATGGTGGGAGGTAATCATCAAACCGACATACCCCTCTCTGAATTGATTGGGGTCCAACCTGTAACCCCATTCGGAAGGGTGTCAATACCGTGCCATGGGTAGAGACAAGGTGTGAGTTATCCCTCTCTGATATAAAGCTCTTTCATCAACCCTCGCTGGTAGATAACTCAAATGAGATATATCAACCCAAGTCTCGTAGGGATATATCTCAACCTACACTGGCTACATAGTTCTGGAATGCAAGGATCACTTCTACGGACCACACTCTCTACTGGCAGGTGAGCCCCTATCTTTGGGTTCACTCGTTGCTGAATGCTACTCCCAACTGAATAGACACCGGACTGGATTCTAAATTGTACTAGGCTGGACTGAACTATTTACTGATAGTACTATTTGACTAAACTAAATGAGTTTCATGGACTGTCGGAATTCTATTGAATTCTATTAACTAACTGAGTCTACTGAGGTTTGATATAAGTATTGTGACTGAATTACGAACACCACTAAGATTTCTTAGGTTTCTATAACTGGATGAGTTCTACTGAATGAGACACGAATGAGATTACTTCATAACTGACACTGACTCTAATTAAATAGCTAAATTATCGGGTATTAAATACCCCCAAGAGTCGATAGCATGAAAATAAAGCATCAGATGATCTTGCTTAGCCTAAGCTTGCACATTAAATTCATAATGCATCAATATAGACATCTTATCAAACTCTTGCATGGTATAACTTGAAAGTAAACTAGCATGACATGATTTCTTTCCCTCATTAGTTCACATGAACAATTCATCGAGCACTTGGTTAGTATACATATGCACATAACACTAAACAACAAGTAGACATCACAATTCAAATCCCCATTGACAATTTCAAGGGTTTTACATTGATCCTCATGATATTACTTACATATCAATTAACCTCACAAAAAACATATCATAAAACATGGATTTGAATCTCAATTAATCATTATAAACATGAACATAATCAAAACCAACATGGAATTCATGAAATCAATAAACTTGAAGTTTAAAAATAGTTTCTTGGACTCCAAGGGTGGAAGGGACCCTTGGATGAACACTTCACATACCATAGTTGATGAATTTCTAAAAGTTAACGGTGAGTTCTTGATTTGAAATTTGAACACCTAGGATTCTTGTTCTTGGGAAATTTATGAAAGAATGAATATAATTGCTCTCTGAAGGGTTTAATTTCGTGTTTTAGGGGTTGAAGGGCATGGGAAAAAGACCTAATCAGCCCTAAGGATGCAACCTTTTAATTCCCTTAAACTGTGTTAGCGACCCATTGGCCAATGTGCCACATTGTTAGCATCGATACGATTGCCAATGCACCACGTCGAGTCTATGCCAGTTCACTGGAGTTTGCACTGAAGCCATGGAAAAATTATCTTATCGACGCGATGGTCGACTTGATGCATCAAGATCGCTTTGACCCCCTATTTTGGGCACTCAAACATGGTCTAAACGAGGTCCAAAAAATACAAAAGTTATCCGGGAGGCTCTACTGATATTCTTGATCATGAATGAATTCAAATATCAATATTTAAAGGATGTAAGGGTCACAAAATAAGATTGTCAACTTTCAAAGGCTAAAATAATAGTAAGTCTGAATACTTAGCTAGAGTTTTCTAAGTCTAGGACCCCCTCTAAAAAAGCTTAAAGGAGTAAATTAAGCTAAGAATTTTTCCAGGGTCTTACATTATCTCCCCCTTGAGAATATTCATCCTCAAATGAAACTGTTGAGACTGAGAGGACTGGTAGACTGAGCTTACTTACTGGACATGAACATCCGACACATGATTATATGACTGACATTACTGACATACTTAATTTCATATTGAATATGCATATCTGATGCATAAGTACATGATTGAATTGATTCATGAATACATGAATGGGATTACTGATAAGCTGAGTTTCTCATACTAAACATGTATATCTTATACATGAATACATGTCTGAACTGACTTATGAGCGTATGACCATATATGCAATGGTAACTGATACACAGTTTGTAATGAAAAATTTAAGCATGAAACTGAATAAGCTTAAGGAAAAGCTATTACATAAACTAAAATATACTGACGATCTGAAGATAATTTTTGGAGTATGCGTGAACGGGAATATGAGGACATGACTGAGACTAGAATGTGATACATGAACTGAATATTGTGAACTGAATTGAGCTCCCTTGAATACGTGACTACGACTGAGATTGGAACTTGAGGGTCAACTTATGAGTACCCACTAGTCCATACTTGATTCATTACGTAAAGAGAACTGGGAGGTTTAGGTCATGAAAGTCGGGGTTAAAGTGCATCTCTCCCTTGGGATATTATGTCCCCCCGAAGAATATTGACTTGGTTGAGATACTGAGGAAAACTTAGGCGATGAACAAGACACCTACGAGATGAATCATGACTAAATATCTGGGGCCTGAAACTGGGACATAACACATGAACTGAGCTGAACACGTAACTACCGGGTAGGTCTATCTTAGAATAGTTTCATTCATGAGACTTCAGATAGTGTTACTAGATGCAAAAATGGAAAACCACACCACACGAATTTGTCCATCTGACTGCTAAACTAAATTATCGACTTTATGGACTAACTCATACTAAAAACTTATTCTCAACTGGATCTTTTATTTGACACTCTTTCAACTATACTCTCTACCTCATTACGATACTTCACCTGAGACTATCAAAAAATATATGCATGGGCATTGTGCATGAATGTGTAAGCATACTAACTTATCTGGTTAACTCAATGACTGATAGCTAAATACTGGGTCTGTAAGACTGAACTGTACTTAGTCTAAATAACTGAACTGAAACTGTAGAGTAGTATGCATATGAGGAAGGGACTGACTGAGTAACATGAGATAACTGAGCATGAATTCTTGAAGGCTGTATTATTTAAGAATGCAAGACCAAGAATATGACATGGTTCTAAAATATTCGATAAGCTGAGGTACTGAAATACTAATAACTGAGTAACTGATAACTGTACGCTATGGTCGAGTAAACGTGAAACTAAACTGAGTTTCTGATCTGATTACTGGACTGAGACTTACACTATAACTGAGACTACAATATAGACAACAACTGGGACTGAATACACTGTAAGTCATGAGCTGCATGACCTGAGTTTGGAACTTCCATGTTCACAGAATATGATTTGTACTACTGAGTGAACTGGTACTCCTCATACTAAGAACTGGAAATGCACATGATTCTATGTAAAGTGCATGAATATAAATTGTGTTTATAGAGATGAGATATAAAACATATGTAGGTATCGTGATAACTGGAGTACAAAACTTTGAACAGAGGTAAAAACGAGTTGGGAATCATTACCACCCATTACTCTTCTACACATACTAATATTACTACAGATATCTAGAAGCCTGACTTCCTGAGTTATCATAACCGTACAGTTCCTGTATACTAGCCGGGCTATGACAAACAGGCCCTTTGGGGTAGAGGCTGAGAAAGGCTTTGTTAATATTTGGTCTGACTTTAAAGTTAACCGCTATGCAATGATTTACAAAAGACAGAGAAACTCCTAGATCTGATGAGATATCAATAGGTAAATGGGAGGTCTATAACGTACCAGGGATCACATCAGGAGAACTTTCCTAATCGTATCAGGACTGAAGAGCATAGAGTCAGTTTGGGTGTTGCCCATTGGTTGCACTAGAGGATGCACCCTGCGGATTTGGAATCGAACTGAGCTAAAGGGCAACTGTGCTGACTTCGTAGACTAGACTTAGGACAGTCTTTGACTATGTGACCTGACTCGCCACACCTAAAATAGACATCACTACTGGTTCTACTCACACCCTTATGATTCTTACCACATTCTTCGCAAAGAGGATTAGTATGAACACTGCTTGCACTACTCTGGGTTTTGGTGCCTGGTGCTCCATCATGACTGTCATTTATGAACCTTGGTACTGGTATACTAGCTAAAGATAAAACTGGGGATAAAAGTTTTTGTCTAAAGTGAGAATGGTTACCTCCTCTTACATTGGCTGGGCAAAACTAAAGCTACTCATTTTGGCTCTCTTACCTTCTCTTTCCTTCTTCTTAAGTTTTTGTTCCTCAATATGTTGAGCATGGACCATAATCCTAGATATGTTCATCTCCCAAATCAATATCACAGTCCTGTACTCCTTAACCACTCCACTCAATACTCAAGACATGAACTTGCTCATTCTGGATCTATTGTCTGCTACTACATAGGGAGCATACCTGGCTAACTGAGTAAACTTGGAGGAATACTCTTACACACTCATACTACCTTGCCTGATATTGATAATCTCTAACAGCTTGCCTTCTTTTAGATCTAAGGGGAAGATTCTATCTAAGAAGGCCATAGCAAACTCTTCCCATTCCATGGGCTCTGCATCTGTACCCTGTCTACCTTCTACTGCTAAAATAACATATGGGATTCATCTTGTAGATGATAGGCGGATAACTCATCACTCTCACTGGAAGTCACTCACATGATATCTGTGAGTTTCAGAACCTGATCGAGGAACTTCTGTGGATCCTCTTCGGACATAGAACCTGAGAATAAGGAAGGATTCATTTGGATAAAGTCTCGAATCCTGGTTGCAGCAGTATTGGCCACTGGGTTGTACAGAACAGTAGCTGTCCATTAATTTTAAGTTACGACTAAATTAGCTAGAGTAGTGAAGACAGCCTTGAATTCTGCATGAGAGACGTGCTCATCCCGGGGATCTGCCTGAACGGGCTGAGGTGCTGACTAATTTTTGGTTCTTCTTTCATTGGTCCTTTTAGGATGCATATTTTTTAAGTGAAAGAAGGAGGTAGATTATACTGAGAGTTTTACTACAACTCATGATCACTCGCAGGACATGAATATTGAAAGAAGGGAAACTATTTCTAAAATACCTCGTAGCCTCCTATCCATAAGTGTGACGCACAATATACCCATGCACAAGACTCTACTAGATACGACTTTCAGACTTCCTAGGATACTCTTGAACTTTAGGCTTTGATACTATATAACACCCCGAGTCTGTATCCTGGACGCTACTTGGTGCTCATAATCGCGAAGGACCACAAGCTAACCCATGACTAGTACCTGCTGTAATAACTGGATAAGAATACTACTAAATTATGCCAAAATTTGGTAGAAAATAGCCAGAAGGTTCAAAACTGTAAATAATACTGAATATGGTATGTCAATACCCAATCTAAACATTAATACTGAAAACTAAACAACTATCTGAAAATACACTATTATGAAAAGCCTCTAAACTGTCTGAACTATGGAGTTGATGGGACAAGACCCCAACTAACTCCGACTATTGAAAATGAATTGAAATCCTGAAATAAATAATCACATCCTTGAACTATGAAGACTCACCACTAACTCTATATGATGAGAATCTGAACTGCTAAAGATGCTTGGGAGCCCGTGTATCAAATATATGATATAAGACATCATAGAGCAAGAGAAAAGTATACATTAGAATTTTAAATGTACTGGTATGCTAAGTGAGATAGGCTGAAATTCATAGGTTCATATGCATGAACAATACTAACTAAATGACATGAGTATAACTGGATGAGAGTACATGCATGAATACGTAATTGTAACAGAGATCATCATAACACTGAATACTGAGTATGATTATCGATTAACTGATATCTAAGTATACCGATACTGAATTACTGATAGCTGAATGATAGTATCTGACTGTCCTAAATTTATGGAATTATACTGATTTCTGAATTGAGCTGATTGATTGTATCTGAAAGTGATAAAATTAGTGAACTGAACTAAGTTCTATAATGAGACTGAGTCTGAAACTGAGATTGAAGGAATTAATAACCTAACCTATATGCCCCTCTCTGAACTGATTAGTGTCCAACATGTAAACCAATTGGAAGGGTATCAATATCGTGCCATGGGTAGAGACAAGATATGAGTTAGCTCTCTCTGACAGGAAGCTCTTTCATCAACCCTTTCTAGTAGGAAAATTCAAATAAGATATATCAACCCTAGTCTCATAGAGAGATAACTCAACCTTCGCTAGCTACGCAGTTTTGGAATGCAAGGATTGGTTCTAAGAACCACACCCTCTACTGGCAGGTGAGTCCCCATCCTTGGCTTCATTCGGTGCTAAATCCTACTCCCAACTGAATAGACACTGGACTGAATTATAAACTGTACTAGGATGGACTGAACTATTAACTGATTGTACTATTTGACTAAACTAAACTAAGATCTATGGACAGATAGAATACTACTGAATTCTATTAATTGACTAATTTTACTGAGGTCTGATCTAAGTACTGTGACTGAATTACAAACACTACTGAGATTTCCTGGGTTTCTATAACTGGCTGAGTTTTACTGATTGAGTCACTAGTGAGATTACTTCATAACTGACAATGGCTCTAAGTAAACTGCTAAATTATCGGGTATTAAATACCCCCGGGACTCGATAGTATGAAAATAAAGCATCACATAATCTTGCTTAGCATAAACATGCACATTAAATTCATAATGCATCTATAGAGACATCTTATCAATTCTTGCATGGTATAACTTGCAAATAAACTAGCATAACATGATTTCTTTCCCTTATTAGATCCCTTGAAAAATTCATCGAGCACTTGGTGCTCATACATATGAACATAACACTAAACAACAAGTAGACATCATAATTCAAATCCCCATTGCCATTTTTTAAGGGTTTTGCATGGATCCTTATGATATTACTTACATATCAATTAACCTCACATGAAACATATCATAAGTCATGGATTAGAATCCCAATTTATCATTATAAACATGAACATAATCAAACCCAACATGGAATTCATAAAATCCATAAACTTGAAGTTTAAAAATAGTTTCTTAGATTTCAAGGGTTGAAGGGAACCTTGGATGAATACTTCACATATCGTAGTTGATGAATTTCTGAAAATTAATGTTGAGCCCTTGAGTTCTTAATATAAAATTTGAACACCTAGGGTTCTTATTCTTAGGAAATTTGAGAAAGAATAAATATAATTGCTCTCCAAAGGGTTTAATTTCATATTTTGGGGGCTGAAGGGCATGGGAAAAAGACCTAATTAGCTCTAAGGACGCGCCCTTTTAATGCCTGTAAACTGTGTTACCGATGCATCGGCCGACACACAACATCGTTGGCATTAACATGATAGCCATCGCGCCGTGTTGAGTCCACGTAGTTCACTAGAATTTGCACTAAAGCTGGGGAAAAACTATCTTATTGATGCTATGTATCAAGATCACGTCAACCCACTATTTTGGGCACTCAAACATGGTTTAAATGAGGTCACAAAAATCTGAAACTTATCCAGGAACCTCTACTGACATAACAGATCATGAATTGACTCAAATATCAATATTTATAGTATGTGAAGGTCATAAAATAAGATTATCAACTTTTGTAGGCTAAAATAACACTAAGTATAAATACTTAGCTAGAGTTTTATAAGTCGTGGACCCCCTCTTAACAAGCTTAAAGGACTGAATTAAACTAAGAATTTTTATGGGGTCTTACATTATCTCCCCCTTAAGAACATTCATCCTCGAATAAGACTGCTAAGACTGAGAGGACTGGTAGACTGAACTTACTTACTGGACATGAACATCTGAAACACGATTATGACTGAAATTACGGAAATATTAAATTTCATATTGAATATGCATATCTGATGCATGAGTACATGACTAAGTTGATTTATGAATGCATGACTGGGATTACTGATAATTTGAGTTTCTCATACTGAACATGTATATCTAATGCAAATATACTTGAATGAACTGACTCATGAGCGTATGACCGTATATGCAATGGTAACTGATGCACAACTTGTAATGGAAATTCTGAGCATAAAACTGAATAAGCTTAAGGAAAAAATATTACTTAAACTCTAATATACTGATGAACCCAAGATTATTTTTGGTGTATGCATAAATGGAAACATGAGGACATGACTGAGACTGAAACGTGATACATGAATTGAATACCATGAACTGAATTAAGCCCCTTTGAATATGTGTCTTACGACTAAGATAGTTACTTTAAGGTCAACTTATCAGTACCCACTACTCCATACTGGATTTATTACGTGAAGAGAACTGGGAGGTTTAAGTCATGAAAGCTCGGGGTTATAGTGCATCTCCACCTTGGGACATTAAAGAATACTGACTTGGATGAGATACTGAGGAAAGCTAGGGCGATGCTCAAGGCACCTACCTCATTGGTCCATCTTAGAATAGTTACATTCATGAGACTTCAGATAGTGCAACTAAATGAAAAAATGGAAAACTACACCACACGAATTTGTTCGTCTGACTGCTAAACTGAATTATTGGCTTTACAGACTAACTCATACTGAAAAATTATTCTCAACTGGATCTTTTGTCTAACACTCTTTCCATTACTCTCTCTACCTTATTACGACACTTCACATGAGACTATTGAAAAATATTCGCATAGGCGCTGCGTACAAATGTATAAACATACAAATTAATATGATTACCTAGGTTGACACCTAGTTTTTGCCCTCCACGACTAAATCTAACCTTGAGTTTCTTTGATTTTCAATAAAATCATGACATTTATTTTATCGAATGAAGAAACTTTTCAAAAGTATTGACCTTGGTAAGTTTTTAATTTAAGTAGCAATTATATATTATTGTATTCAATTATATGAAATTATATAATTTTGTTGCTTAAAAATCTAGTTTTTGTGGAATGACAAATTTTAATCAAGGTCTGTTCGGAAATAAATTTTGATTAAAATCTTAGTTTAAATATAATTTAATCTCAAGAATAATTTATTTGGATAAATATGTGTTTAGTTTTTAGTGAATCAAGGAGCTTGGGATTGAATAGGTTGGTATATCATATAGGATCTTGATTTAATTTAGCAAATACATTGAATTGGGTCCTAATTGAAATTCATTAGGCCACAATTGCAAGACAATTGACTAATAAATCCTCAATTGGCCAAATTTGATTGAAAAGGGTCAGATCTCATGGCAGATTGGCTATTTTTTTAAGAATAGTTCAGTGACCCAATCTCCTAATCTGCCTAGCCAGCTCGATAATAAACATTTCAAGTTAACCAAACTAGCCCTCTATTACCATCAGTGGCCTATTCCAACATTACCAGCCCAATATAAATAACTTTTGACCCGGCCCATCTTCTAAAATCCCCTTCTCTTCATATGGGTGAAGCACAAAAGCTTCAAGAATAGAACAATCTTTAATGACCTATCCTGACCCAACATCGGCAAATAGCTCAATCAACCGATCAATGTCAAATGCCACTAATCCGATTCCACCAGCAACAATCGACGTACTTACAGCCAAAAATAGCGTATAACTCCAGTGAACCATCGATTAACTTCCGACCCAGCTTACCCAACCCAATCCAATTTCAGACCTGGGATCAACCCTAAACCACTTCTTTTCCCTTTTGTATATGCCACTTGACTCTCACGCGAGTCCGTATAAAGAATATTTATGAGCCTTCTAGAATTCATGTATGTGTCCTCCCCAACGTCTAAGTTTGATTTTCTTGGATAAGATGGTACGAACTCATACATACCTCGTGGTTTTTAATTGGTTTTTGATTGTAATCTATTTGGATTAATTTGAATTGGTCCACCATTCCCAAATTGGTGCAGATTGATAAAACGCCAAGCTGGAAAAGGGTTTTCAAATTTGAAATCCTAGAAGACCCTTTCTTCCACCTTTTATATATAGGAGGGCCTTTGTTTCTTGAAAGAGAGAAAAAGAAGAGGGGGAGGGTTGAAGAATAAGAGTATAGAAAATTGGGGTCTTTTTCTTTTCTTTTGGATGAGAAATTCTGGGGTCAAAAATTAAGGTTTTAAAAGGAGGGAAATCTTCTGATTTCAAAAATAGAGAAAGGAAATTTTTTTGGATTTTCTGAATTTAGGTTGAAAGTCATAGTTTGCTGATAGCTCATCGTCCCGTTTGCTGCTCCGAAAGAGGTAAATGCACGCTCGTCCCTCTTTCTGCTTCATTTTGATGTTTTCTACTTGACCCCTCTTTCTTCATAGAATGTAGTTACCCGTGTATCATGAATGAGGCTGGGTTCATCTGTTGTATATGGTCGTGAAGGCCTTAGGGGTTGTTTCATGATTGTTGTTATGCAATTTCGCTAAAGCAGTGCTCATGTTGTAACTTCAAATGTGATTATGTCGAATATACTATCTTTTAATTGGCCCTGTTGGTTATCTAAGGGTTATGGTATGAATAAACATTTATATCATCAAGACTGCATTTTTTTTGTTTCCAGTTTCCTTTTTGCTGTAGCATTTCCTGATATGCTAGGTTAATTGTTATTATAATTATTTGATTTGTGATTGTAGCGTTGTGTTGCTTGCCCCAATTTTGCAATCTATTTTTTAAACTTTAATATCGTTAATTAAATATTTAATCATGGTTTTCACTTTTGTGTGTTGCTTTGATTAAACAAGTTTGCCTAGATGTTACAACTTGCTCAATTAAATCCTAGTTTGAAAAATGTCTAGCCTTTCCCTACATTATTTGCTCCCTTGGTTTTGATAGTTAAAAGCACGTTAGATTTTTACCTTATCTATCTTCAAAATCATATTCCTATGGTTAATTTTACATTTAACTAGGCAGTCGCTGTTTATTCAAGTTGATTCCCATTTCTTACTTTACTTTTGATTCAATTTTGGTTCGTTTGTCTAGAACTTCTAGATTTTTGTAAGGCATTTTTGGACTATCGAAAAATGCTTGAGTGTTTTACTATTTCCCCCCACTTAAATCTGTTAAAGTTCTATGCTCTGTTGATGTCGACCTTTCTTGATATATCGGCATGAGTGTTGTATATAGTTTTTTAGTATGAAAAGTTAGATAAGAATAAGTTTGGATGGCTTCCTCTGGAATTCAGTTTTAGTGAAGATTAGACATCTAGGGAATATGTTCTTGTTATTCTACCCTTGATTGATCATCTTATGTCATGAGGTTCGTTCGCCGAAGGTCGGATTTTCTTCGACAGCTCTTTATTCCAAAATTATAGTAGCAGTCATCCTCTTTTAAAAATATGTGAAATCTATTCTTTAGCAGTCATTTTTCATGTAGTTCGATTACTTTCCTCAGTTGAACACTTTCTTCACTTTAATCCCAATCTTTTATCCTGTTATTTGCAGTTTAGTATGGCAAGATTGGACTTTTATCCTGTTTCTCCTGACTATTGATGAATCATTGCTTGTTGTAATTTTAAATCTCCAGTCTTGCACCTGCAATTTCTTGCGTTAGCTTAAGTCCATGATGAAATATTTCCTGTTGTAGTTTTTTAACTTATCATTTTGACAGTATAAAGATGTTTAGCATGGTTCGACTCGTAATTTTTGTTCAATCTAACTTGGACGAACGTATTCCACCCGCCTCAATCTAACTAAATTGTTGTTTGTTCAATAAACAACGTAGCTTGGTAACATGTTTAGTTTAGTTCAGTTGTAATTTTCCTTGCAAAAGCAATGCTTCATTCTTTCTTGGAAAAGCTGTGATATTGTGATGCTCTTGGTTTTAATTTTATTCTGATGGAGTATGTTGTGTGCTATTATATTGCATGACTCTGACCTATTTGAATTACTGTCTTGCAGTCCATTTGATGACACTATAATTGACTTTTTGTTTATAAATTTGTTATACTATTTATCCATGTAGCAATACGCATTTTGGGTGTGCATTAATTTCATTTCTTTTCTTCTTTTGCATGACAATTCGTTGGAGTCCAAACGGACGCTTTGCATTTTCTAATGGGCCAATCTGGACTATCCGTTGAGTCAAGTTCGGAAGTGAGTCCAAGGTTCCAATGCATACAAATACAAGGATTCAAGAGTGGAGGAATGGGTTAAAATCCCATCTTCAAAGCGACAAAGGGTCTAAAAAGTCTCCCTTTCGTTCATTCGCTCATATTTTTTACTCTTCGTCTTTATCTATGTTATTTATTTTATTTATGGGATTATTCATGTATTTTGGGCCATGAAGACAAAGTTGTATCTAATACAGGTAGAGCAAGACTCGAGTCAAAGGCCCGAAAAATAGTTTAAGACAGGTGAAATGGGTCGGAAGTCCAACTAGACTAGGACAAGTCTCGTTGATTTGGGCCCAATGGCCTAAATCCTTTACTTTCTCCTCCCTTCCCCTTTTATGTGTTTATTTGTTAATTAGTTTTGCTTAGACTTAGTTAAAATCCCTACTAAGTCTCCTAAATCTAGTTTACATAAGTCTTTAAAAAATCAAATCACTAATTCAACAAATTAATCTTTTTAGAATTTAATCAAAAGATGTTTTCAAGCAATCCGGATAATCGCAAGTTAGCAGACGTTTTAGGTGCCTAACACCTTCCTAAAACGTTAATAGGAACACTTACTCAAAATCTCTAACTTAAAATAATTTTCCTGTTTTGATTCATTTTAAATAACTCTCTAAAGGTTTCTTAATTCCTTTTCAAAATTAAGTGGCGACTCTCTCTCAAAAGTCAAAATTTCCGCAAAATAGAAATGGTGACTCTGCTGGGGATCTTTAACTAGGTTCTAACCAAATGTTTGATTTTCATCTTTGATTAACTGTTTATGTGTGTATGTGTTTATGTGTTCCGATTATGTAAAGTTTAATTATCGCATCTCATGGCGTATTCCTATACTATTTAACCTGTTTTGGGGTTTCGTGGATGTCCCGGCCCCTGATATTCAGTTCCAAAATATGTTGGAAATACGAACAGCTTATCAGCACATGAGTCATCTGATGTTGTTTGTATTTTCAAACTCAAGTTTTCCGCTTGAGAACCAGTGTTCCAAGCCCATTCTAGACATCGAGGATAGAACAAAACCAAAACCCTATTTTAGGCATGTGCCTAGGACGACCCAATATCCGAGCAGGGTATTGGGCCTATTAGAAAACCTTCCCTATGTCTATTGACCCCGAGTCAATTACAGACGAATCATATTTATGTGTTGAAGAAATACATGCTTATATAAATTCAATCCATTATCCTTTGGGGTCGAGGGAAGGCTTATCTTTGTCTGCTTTCATGTAGGATATGGCTCAACTATATCCTCGCGAAAAGTTCAAGATGGTTACCAAACCTGACGATTTCTTAAAACGATGGTGGGACCACATGATTGCAAAAGAGAGAAAGATTGTTAGAACACACATTGGATATCTTCCTTCTTTGATTGAGATGAACGCTTGGCCCGAAAATCCATGTACTAACAACTTTTTGGGATGATCAGAACATGGTATTTCACTTCGGGGATGTTGAATTGATTCCCACCATTGAAGAGGTATTGATTTGTTACGAGAGTACGGAAATATTTTTTAAGAGAAGGGAGACACCGGATAAGAATATTTTAGACCCGGTTGTGTGGGATCATCAAAAGATCAAGGAGGTATTTTTAACTGACGATGACACCTGGCTAGGAGAACATGATGGAGCAAATATCACTTTTCGTGAGTTGTACCATCGGTTTGGAAGATTTTCAACTTTTTTCATAAATTTGGGCATAAATTGGAGTCAGAAGTAAAATGGAAGGAAACGAGAGATTTTGCATTCGCGGTAGGCCTACTTGAAACTATGGTATTCCCGCAGGGGGAAAATGGCACAATTTATTCGTGGGTTGTCACAGTAACCCATGCACTCTTCTTTGGAATGGAGTACAATTCTAAAAAAGTATTCCACAACTTAGCCCCCATGATTGTCACCGACATATATCACGCTTTGGGAAGATGTCAAGTTGAGAATCATTTCTTTCAAGGCTGCAACCTTATATTACAATGGTGGATGATGATGCATTTGGTGAAAAATCCTAGAACGGCACAACCTGATCAAAAAACAAGGAGGGATCTGCTAGAATCGCATGACATGTGGTTATTTTTACACAAGTTCAAAAGGGAAGCATCCCATGAATTTTGGTTTAAGACTCTCGAAGAATTAAAAGATGGCGATGTCCAATGGTCCCTTAACTATCTTCGTTCAGGGAAATACATTATTCGAGGGGGCGAGTGGCCTTTTTTTAGTGCTTTCGGGTCTCAGGGGAACCCATCCCTACAATCCCGGCAGAGTTCTTAGGCAATTCGAGATCAAGAAGGAGATGCCTCAAATCGATTCTATGCTTAGATTCTTCACCGAATATGATGAAAGTGAGCCCTCACTCAAAGACTACATGATAAACCGATGGAGAAGGAAAAGGTGGACAGAAGTCTCTTTCCGTATAGGGTATGAACCTGAAGTCAGCGACACTTATAAGGAGTGGTTAAAAAAGAGCCTTGCCGGAGCATTGAATTCGGGACCAAATGTTCCCACTCGGGTTGTGGATGTAGAATCCGAGTATCAAATTCGGCTTCACAGGCTACAAGATGAGTTCCAAAAAAGTGAAATCGCACACTGGCAGATGCACATGAAGGAAGCTTTGACCATAAATATGTTGAGGGAAGAGTTGAAAAGAGCTAGGCAAGACACTGATGATGCCAGGCCATGTCTAATTGATTTGGATAATAGCATGGCCTTCCAACTCGATTGCATAGGAAAAATGACTTACGACTGCAAGGCACAGTTATGCGGGAGTTATCTTATCATCAATAGGTATCAAATAGCACATGATTTAAATAAGGCAAAGAAGGCAAAGGTAGATGAAAGAGCCTCTAGTAACTAGTTTTTCTATTCTCCCCTGCGCGGGAACTTATCCTTTTTCATGTTATTTTCCCTAAAGATTGTATCCCTATTTCGTTATCTTTTGTAGGCATTTATGCCTTTTTTGTGTATATATGAGTTGGGGTTAATGGATTGACTTTGAGGAAGCACATATTTTCTTCAAAAAATCGTTAGGCCTGAACCCTTGGCTCAAAAAGGGTCACCCCAACTAGGATACGCGTCATTATAATGTTTTGTGTAATATAACTATTTTATGTGCTTATGTGCATTTGTTGAGATCAAACACAAGTTTATCCGCTATGTCCTACGGATGAATTTGGCTATGACTCGAACAACTCTGTATGGTTATTTTTTGTCAAATATTTTGCATTGCTTATCACATACGGAAACTAACACATTTGCCTTTGAGTTATTTTACTTTGCAGATAATAGAAATTACTCTATGTTGATATAAGCTGGTAGAACATCCCAACTTCACCCAATCGAAAGCGCACAAAATCCCATCCTCTGAACATCATCCAGAAATAACAGGAAATAACGAAGAGAGTGCACTGACTATTCGGGACAATGTGATAGTGAAACAGAATGAAATGATTGTGGAACTTGCAAGAAAGTTAGAAATGCTTCAGGAGGAAGTAAATCGCACTCAAAATTTAGCTAACTTGTCTATCACCGTCAATTACCCCGCTCCAGACGAACACATAACTCCACTCCAAATCCCTCCCCTCAGCACCCCTATTCTTAAGGACCAACCAACTAACATATCATCCGGTTCCACTCCTCCATTTGTCCAAAATACTAATCATGAAAATAATTCAGACGCCTACCATCCACAAAATCCGACCGTAACCCCGCAGAACCCATCTTTGAATCCATTCCCAAATCCTCAAAACGCATTCTCAAATCAACAAAATGCATTTCCAAATCCGCAAGATTCACTCCCAAATCTACAAAATACGTCAAACCTACCTTCAAATCCACCAAATTCATTTCCAAATCAGCAAAATCCTTCTCCGCCAAACTACTTACAAAGTCCATAGAACCTTTCTAATTTCCAGAACATTCTCCCCACTTACCAACCAAGTTCCTTCCTTCTGCAAAATTAGGCCTCCCTTTAAAATCACCCTCAAGCCATTATATCCCCTGATATCTTTGAACCCCTTCCTAACCCCGAGATGGGCCATTACGAGGAGAAGGAGAAAGAATGGAGGGCCCAACATGAAAGGAATTTACTAGCTATGAAGGAAGAGATCATGAGGATCAATGAGTCTCATGAAGCCGAGGATCAAAGAGTCTCATGAAGCCAAGGACCACGACAGTTTTGGGTATGACAATTTATGTGTTCACTCAGGAGTAGATCTACCAGAAGGGTACAATGTCCCTAAGTTTGAGATATTTGACGGTACCAGAAATCTAATAGCCCATCTAAGAAGGTACTGTGAGCAACTGGTAGTGATAGGGAAAAACAAGGCGCTATTGATGCGCCTATTCAGTCAAAGTTTGAATGGTGAAGACTTAGAGTGGTTTATGTCTCAAGAGCCAAAAAAGTTCGCTGGTTAGAAAGCATTGGCCAAGGGTTTCCTTGACTGGTTTGCATTTAACATCAAAATAGTTCCTGACTGGTATTCACTAGATCGGATCAAACAAAAGAGCGTTGAGAGTTTTCAAGACTATGCTTTTCGTTGGAGAAAAAAAGCTGCCAAAGTGCAACCCCCATGTCCGAGGAGGAAATGGTATCCGTGTTCTCTTGCGCTCAAGAAGGAGAATATTATACCAGGATAGTGTTCGCTGTCAGAGCAACCTTTGCAGATTTAGTAAAAATAAAAGAATCATTGGAAGAAGGTTTTCAAATTAGGAAGATTGCCAAAACCCCGACGTCGTCTCGGACTGTTATGTTCTCGAAGAAGAAAAAGGAAGATGTAGATGTGATTTTTGCTAATCCTGTTACGAAAATGAAAAAGAGGTTCAATTCTAGAAATTTTTTATCTTCTCTTCCGTCACCTAACCTTCCGCACGTGTTCTATGCCCATCCCCAATACCAAGCTTCGCTCTCAAATGCCCAACCTCAGTACCAAACTCCACTCCCAAATATCCAATCCTCATACCAAGCTCCACAACCAAATATTTTTTCCCAATACCCAGTTCCATCTTCAAATTATCAGTCTCATTTCCAAACCACTCCTCCAAATAACCAAACAAATTTCCAAACGCCTCCAAATTATCACCAAGTACCCCCTCCAACAAACCTAAGCCCGTATAACCCCCAACGTCCAAACCACGAAAAGAAACCTTCCTAAAATTTCACCCCACTAGCTGAAAGTCGCACCTAATTGTTTGAAATATTGAAGAACTCTAGTCATTTGCAACCAATAAAACCAAGGAATATCAATCCCAACTCTCAATTTTTTAATGCAATTCAACATTGTGCTTATCATTCGGGGGCAGCGGGGTACAGCACACAGGATTGTGTCTACTTGAAACACAAGATCTAGGATTTAATCGATCAAAAGGCCATCACGCTCCAGGTTCCTACTCCAAATGTTAACAGAAATCCATTGCCCAACTATGGGGGATCTACAGTTAACATGATTGAAGTAGAAAATGAATGGGCATCTGGCAAGACATTACCTAGGTGAACTCCGAAAAGTGCAAAAGAGCGGAAGAGGTAGGAAAGATGTAGAAGGCTGTGGCTGCCTTAAGTATCAACGATAAAGACCATTTATAGTAATAATATCCCTAACTCAAGTGTACGCTCCCTCGGCAAGAAAGGAATTTATTGTGCAAATCGTTGCTGCCCAAGGGATGATGCGATCGGGACGATGTTACATCCTCGAGGAATTGACCAACAAAAAAGATTTACAAAAAAGGCCAATCACTGAAGGAGAGTCTGAGGAATTTTGGAGGTGTATGAAACCAAAGGATTACTCAAGTGTCAAACACTTAGAGAAAATGCTAGCCCAAATCTCTATCTTAGAACTATTAATGAGTTTGCAATACCACCGACAGGCTTTATCAAAAGTCTTGAAAGAAGCATATGTTCCCATAGAAATGAGTATTGAGAATCTGGCTATGATGATAGGGAACATTGTGGGGAATCATCGTATATCGTTCAGTGATAAAGAATTGACGTTTGAAGGAGCGATGTACAACAAAGCCATGTATTTTACCGTCGTTTGCCGCGATTATGCGATTAATCAGATATTAATACATGATGGATCTAGTGTGAATATTTTTCCCCTCTCTATGCTGGTTCAAATAGAAATGGGCTATGATTTAGGAAAAATTCATCAAAGCCACAAAAATATGAGAGCATTCGATGGTGGGCAGAGAGATACCATAGGAGAGATTGATTTGCATATCCAAATGGGTCCTGCTGAGTTCAAGACTAAGTTTCATGTTATGGATATCCATCCTAGCTACAACCTGCTCTTGGGAAGACCATGGATACACGTTGCAAAGGCAGTTTCATCACCCCTTCATCAATTATTGAAGTTCATTTGGGAAGATCATGAAGTAGTCATCCAAGGAGAAAGAAGTCGAGTGGACCATCCCAATGGTTATATGCCGATGATTGAAGATGTTCCAAAAGGTAGCAGTTTCTATACAATGGAAATTGTAAATGTTGTAAACAGAGATTCGACGTCCAAAGTACCAGTGCCTTCTGTCTAAAAAATGATTGCAACGGTGATATTAAGAAATAGGTTCAAACCTGGTCGAGGATTGGGCAAGAATTTAAAAGGAATTATCAATCCTATTGTGATCCCAGAGAGTGGCTCTAAGTATGGGTTAGGATATCAGCCTACCAGAAAGGATAGGGTTGAGGATGAGCCAGAGAAGAGTCTGTTGGGGACCTTGCCACTCCTGTTCCAGTCATTTTCTATATGAGAGAGGTCAAATAATGATGGTCTTGGGTATAGGATAGGATATTTGTTCGAAGAATGAAATGCTATACTAGAAGATCTCCCAAAGTCCAACGGGGTGAAGCATATTACGCCAGGGGAGGCCTTGAAAAATTAGACCTCCGCTCCACTCATAACCCGTCGCCCATCATGGTAGATAAAAGGGAAATTACTGATAGTTTTTAAAATCAGTGATGATCTAGAAGAGGCCCCGCAATGCACCTTTTATATATTAAAACTTCCTTTTCATATCTTACTGCTTTCAAAATGGCATGGACTTGTATTTACGCAAGTCATGAGCTTCGATTTTGTAATTATCTTCCAAATTTCAATGAAAAGGCCTTCATCTATTTAGAAAATTCTACTATTTCTAAAACACTCCTACTCATATATTTTGTTATTATCTTGTTATTATCTAACTTGGTTTGTTTTTCCATTATAGTAACAGTAGCTTAAAATCTGCCAATATCGTGTCATGTCAAAGCTTGAACAAACAAAATAAGGGGAACAATGATGATTGGAAAGACGATGACAAAGAATTATTAGTCGAAGATATGAAGAAATTTGAGAATCACAAAAACCCCAATCTGGAGAAAACTGAAATAGTCGACTTAGGAGATCACAATAAAATCAAAGAGACAAGTGTCAGTATCCACCTGGTGGCGCCACAAAGGAAAGAGCTCACCCACCTGTTGCGGGAATACATCAACGTGTTTGCTTGGTTCTATGATGATATGCCAGGGTTGAGCACCAGCATTGTGTCACATAACTTGCCAATAAATCCAGAGTTTGTTCCAGTCAAGCAAAAAATGTAGAAATTCAAGACAAATTTAAGCCTAAAGATCAAGAAAGAAGTGATAAAACAAATTCAGTCTAATGTTGTCGAGGTCATAAAATATCCGACGTGGTTGACCAACATCTTCCCTGTGCCGAAGAAGGACGACAATATTCGAATTTGTGTTGACCATAGAGACTTGAACAGAGCCAGTCCTAACGATAATTTTCCATTGCCCAACATCCACATTCTCATCGATAACTGTGCAAAACATGAAATTCAGTCATTTGTTGATTGTTTCACCGGGTATCATCAGATATTGATGGATGAGGAAAATGCAAAAAAAATGGCTTTTATTACACCCTGCGGTGTTAATTTTTATAGGGTAATGCCGTTTGGTCTAAAAATTGCAGGTGCAACATATATGAGGGCTGTAACGATAATTTTCCATGATATGATCCATAAAGATATTAAGGTGTACGTGAATGACATAATTATCAAATCCCGTGAAAGTTTGAATCATCTGACTCATCTTGAGAAATTCTTCAACAGATTAAGAGGGTACAGTTTGAAATTATACCCTGCTAAGTGTGATTTTGGTGTACCATCAGGGAAGTTACTGGGGTTCATAGTTAGTAGAAGAGGCATCGAGTTAGACCCATCCAAAATCAAGACAATTCAAGATTTGCCACCATCGAAGAATAAAAAGAAAGTTATGAGTTTCATGGGTCATTTGAATTACATTAGCAGGTTCATCGCCCAGTCAACAGTCATATGCGAGCCAATTCTCAAGATATTGAAGAAAAATACATTGAACGAGTGGACAGAAGAATGTCAGAGAGCTTTTAACCGCATCAAGGAATACTTGTCTACACCGCTGGTTTTGGTTCCACCAAGAGAAGGAATTCCATTATTTCTTTGCCTGTCAGTCTCAGAAAATGCTTTTGGATGTGTCCTCGAACAACATGATCAGACCCGTAGGAGAGAGAAAACCATTTACTACTTAAGTAAAAAGTTCACGCCATATGAAGCCCGTTACACTCTTGTAGAAAGGACACATTGTGTTTTGACTTGGACGGCACAAAAGTTTAGGCATTATCTATAGTCCTACACAACATACCTCATCTCGAGAATGGATCCATTAAAGTATATTTTCCAAAAGGCCATGCTGCAGGAAATCTAGCCAACTGAAAAATGTTGCTGAGTGAGTTTGACATTGTGTATGTAATCCAAAAAGCAATCAAGGGGCAAGCCTTAGAAAATCATTTGGCAGAGAACCCAGTTGATGAGGAATATAATCCACTTCAAACTTACTTTCTAGATGAGGAAGTTTTGTTCGTAGGAGAAGACATTACAGAGATTTACCCCCGATGGAGGCTATTTTTTGATGGGGCGGTCAACTTTAAAGGTTCAGGAATTGGAGCAGTTTTGGTGTCAAAAATGGGCCAGCTTTATCCGGTAATTGTAAAGTGATATTTTCCATGCACCAATAACATGACAAAATATAAGGCTTGCATTTTTGGTCTCAAATTGGCGCTTGATATGGGTGTTCGTGAATTGTTAGTCATTGGAGATTTAGATTGCTGATTCAACAGGTATGGGGAGAATGGGCGGTAAAAAATCCCAAGATCACTCCTTATGTGGAGCTGGTGCAAGAATTATGTGAAAGATTCGAGAAATTTGATTTTAGGCATATCCCACAAATACAAAATAAGTTTTATGATGCTTTGGTCACTATATCCTCCATGATTCAGCACCCGAATTAGAGTTACATTGATCCTTTAGAAATAAGCTTGAAGGAGCAACCCATGCATTGTGTACACGTGGAAGAGGAGCCTGATGGAAAGCATTGGTACTATGACATTAAAAGGTATTTGGAATCTGGAACATATCCTGAAGAGGCTAGTAACAACCAAAATAAGACAATTCGGCGTTTGGCAAAGAATTACTTTCTAAGTAGGGAAATTCTTTTTAGGAGGACTCCTGATTTCGGATTCCTAAGATGCGTCGATGCTGCAGAAGCCAATAAATTGATAAAAGAGGTACACAGTGGAATTTTTGGCCCCCACATGAATAGGTTTGTCCTTGCCAGAAAGATCCTGAGAACCGGTTACTTTTGGATGACTATGGAAAATGATTGTAGTAAGTATGTGCAGAGATATCCAAAATGTCAAATACACGAAGATCTCATTCGAATGTCTCTACATGAGCTTCACACAATGAATTAGCCTTGGCCTTTCGTATCTTAGGGCACAGATGTCATCAGACCAATAGAGCCATTAGTGTCGAATGGGAATAGATTTATTTTGGTTGCCATTGATTATTTCACTAAGTGGGTCGAAGCGGCATCGTACAGAGTCGTCGCTAAGAAAGTGGTTACGGATTTCATCAAGAATAACTTGATTTGCATGTTTGGTGTACCGGAATCGATCATTACTGATAATGGGGCAAACTTGAACAGTCACTTGATGAAAGAAATTTGTGATCAGTTCAAGATTATGCATTGCAACTTGACTTCATATCGTCCCCAAATGAATGGAGCTGTGGAAGTGGACAAAAAGAATATCAAGAAGATCTTGAGAAAGATGGTCAAAAGTGATAGATCATGGCATGAGATACTACCTTACGCTTTTCTAGGGTATCGTATAATAGTGTAAACCTCCACCGAGGCGACCCCCTATTTACTTGTCTATGGGAATGAAGCTGTGAAACCTGCTGAAGTTGAAATACCTTCCCTAAGGATTATTCAGGAAGCTGGACTAAGTAACGAAGAATGGGTTCGTGATCACTATGAACAACTCATATTGATTGATGAAAATAGAATGTTCGTTGTATGCCATGGTCAGTTGTACCAACACAGGATGGTTCGTGCCTTTAACAAGAAGGTGAGGGCTCAGGCATTTAAAGTGGGGCAACTAGTTCTCAAACTAATTTAATCAAAAGAAGTTTTCAAACAGTCCGGATAACTGCAAGTTAGCGAACGTTTTAGGTGCCTAACTCCTTCTTAAAACATTAATAGGAACCACTTACTCAGAATCTCCAACTTAAAATGATTTTCCTATTTTGAATCGTTTTAAATAATTCTCTAGAGGTTTCTTAATTCCTTTTCAAAATTAACTGGCGACTCTCTCTCAAAAGTCAAAATTTCTGCAAAACAAACTAAATGACTGATAGCTGAATACTAGGTCTACAAGACTGAACAATACTTAGCCTGAATAACTAATCTAAAACTGTAGAGTATTATGCATATGAGGAAGGGACTGACTAAGTAACATGAGATAACTAAGCATGAATTCATGAAGGTAGTATTATTTGAGAATGCAAGACCAAGCATATGACATGGTTCTAAAATATTCTATAAACTGAGGTGCTGAAATACTAATAACTGAGTAACTGATAATTGGATGCTATGGTCGAGCAACCCTGAAAATGAAATGAGTTTCTGATTTGATTACTGGACTGAGACTGGCACTTTAACTAAGACTGTAACTGAGACTATGATTCAGATGATAATTGGGATTGAACATACTGTAAGGCATGAGTGCAGAAGTCATAAGCTGCATGACCTGAATTTGGAACTCCCATGTTCATGGAACATGATTCATACTACTGAGTAAACTGGAGCTCCTCATACTAAGAATTGGAAACGTACATGATTTTATGTAAAGTGCGTGAATATAAGCTATGTTCATGGAGCTGAAACGTAAAGCAAGTGTAGGTATCGTGATGACTGGAGTACAAAACTTTGAACTGAGGTATAAAATAGTTGGGCATCATTACCACCCATTACATTTCTACACATACTAATATTACTACAAAAATCTGGAAGCCTAACTTTCTGAGGTATCATAACCAGACATTTCCTGTATACCCGCCGGGCTATGATAGATTGACCCCTTGGCGTGGAGGCTGAGAAAGGCTTTGTTAATATTTGTTCTGACTTTAAAGTTAACTACTATATAAAGAGTTACAAAAGACAGAAAATCTCCTGGATCTGATGAGATATAAACATGTAAATGAGAGGTCTATAACGTACCAGGGACCACATCAGGAGAACTTTCCTGATCCTATTGGGACTAAAGAGCATAGAGTCTATTTGGGCATTGCCCACTGGTGGAACTGGAAGAGGCACTCTGCTGGTTCAGGCGACCGGACTGAGCTGAAGGATGACTGTGCTGACTTTGTAGACCAGCCTTAGGACAGTCTTAGACTCTTTGACCTAACTCGCCACATCCAAAACACACATCATTGTCGGCTCTACACTTACCCTTATGATTATTACCACATTCTTTGCAAAGCGAATTAGTATGAACATTGCTTGCACTACCCTGGGTTTTTAAGAATAGTGCCCCATCATGACTATCATTCCTGAACTTTGGTATTAGAGTACTAGCTAAAGATAGAACTGGGGCTAAAAAGTTTTGACTAAACTAAAAACTATTATCACTCTCTGACCTTAGCTGGGAAAAACTAAAGATACTCATTCTGGCTCTCTTATCTTCTCTTTCATTATTCTTAAGATTCTATTCCTCAATCTGTTGAGTATGGACCATAATCCTAGATATGTCCATCTCCCTAATAAACATCACAGTAGTGCACTCCTTAACCACTCTACCTGATACCCCAGAAATAAACTTGCTCATTCAGGATCTATTATCTGCTACTACATAGGGAGCATACCTGGCTAACTGAGTAAACTTGAGGGAATACTTTTTCACACTTATACTGCCTTGCCTGAGACTGATGAACTCTAACACCTTGGATTCTTTCTTCTCTAAAGGGAAAAATCTATATGAGAAGGCCGTAGCAAACTCTTTCTATTCCATGGGTTCTACATCTGCACCCCTGTCTACCTTCCACTGCTTAAACCACGTATGGGCTACATCTTGTAGCTGATAGGTTGTTAACTCAACACTCACACTGGAAGTCAGTCCCATGATATCTGTGACTTTTTAAACTTGATCAAGGACCTCCTATGGATCCTATTCAGTCTTAGAACCTAAGAATAAGGAAGAATTCATTCGGGTGAAGTCTCGAATCCTGGATTCAGTAGTAATGGCCACTGGATTAGCCAGAATAGCAACAGCCCATTCATTCTGAGTTGTGACTGAATTGAATAGAGTAGTGAATGCTGCCCTATATTCTGCATAAGAGATGTGCTTATTCAGGGGATCTGCCTGAATGGGCTAAGGTGCTGACTGATTTCTAGTTCTTCCTTCGTTGGTCCTTTTAGGAGGCATGTTCTGTAAGCGAAAGGAAGAAGCATATTAGATTGAGAGTTTTATACTTAAAGTAGGGAAATTGTTCCTAAAACACCTCGTAGCCTCATCTTCATAAGTGTGGCGCACAATACACCCATGCATAAGACTCTACTAGATGCGGCTCTCAGATTTCCTAGGATACTATTGAACCTTAGGCTCTGATACCAAGTTAGTAACGCCCTGAGTTTGTAACCCAGATGCTACATGGTGCTCATAATCTCGAAGGATCACAAGCTAACCCATGACTGGTACCTGCTATAATAACTGGATAATAATAATACTGAAATATATGAAAATTAGGTGGAAAACTAGCCATAAGGTTCAATAGTATAAATAAAACTAAATATGGTATCTCAATACCAAAATTGAACATTAATACTAAAAAATGAACAACTATCTGAAAATACTCTAGTACGAAAAGTCTCAAAACTGTCTGAACTGTGGAGTTGAGGGATAAGTCCCCAACTAACTCTGATTGCTAAAAATAAACTGAAATGCTGAAATAAATAATCACATCCTCAAACTATAAGGACTCACTAGTAACTCTATATCTTGAGAATCTAAATTGCTAAAGATGCTCGAGAGACCATTCGTCTAAACCTATGATATAAGACATCATAGTCCAAGAGAAAAGTATGCATCAGTACTTTAAATGTACTGGTATTCTAAGTGAGGTTAGCTGAAAGGCATCGGTTCATATGCATGAACAATACTGACTGAATGACATGAGTATAACTAGATGAGAGTACATGTATGAATACATAACTGTAACTGAGATCGTGATAATACTGCATACTAAGTTTGAATACTGATTAACAGATATTTGAGTATATTGATACTGAATTACTGATAACTGAATAACTATATCTGACAGTCTTAAATTTATGGAACTGTACTGAGTTCCAAACTGAGTTGCGTGATTATATCTGACAGTCTTGAATCTGTAGAACTTAACTGAGTTCTATACTGAGACTGAGTCTGAAACTGAGACTTTGGTAGGTAATCATCTAATCGACAAGCCTCTCTTTAAAATGATTTGGGTGTAACCTGTAACCCCAGTCGAAAGGGTGTCAATACCGTGCCACTATTAAAGACAAGCTGTGAGTTATCCCTTTCAGATAAGAAGCTCTTCCATCAACCCTTACTGGTAGAAAAATTCAAATGAGATATATCAACCCCCATCTCGTAGGGAGATATCCCAACCTATGCTAGCTACGTAGTTCTAGAATGCAATGATTGCTTCTAAGGACCACACCCTCTACTGGAAGGTGAGCCCCCATCCTTGGCTTCACTCGGTGCTGAATCCTACTCCCAACTGAATAGACACTAGACTGAATACTAAACTGTACTAGGCTGGACTGAACTATTTACTAATCATACTGTTTGACTGAACTGAACTGAGTTCATTGAGTTCCATGGACTGATGGAATACTACTGAATTCTCTTAACTGACTGAGTCTACTGATGTCTGATCTGAGTACTGTGACTGAATTATGAACAGTACTGAGATTTCCGGGTTTTTTTTAACTGACTGAGTTTTACTAATCGAGTTACTACTGAGATTACTTCGTAATTGACACTGGCTCTAAGTAAATAGCTAAATTATCGGGTGTTAAATACACCTAGGACTCGATAGCATGAAAATAAAGCATCACATGATCTTGCTTAGCATAAGCATGAACATTAAATTCATAATGCATCTATAGAGACATCTTATCAAACGCTTGCATGGTATAACTTGTAAATAAACTAGCATGACATGATTTCTTTTCCTTATTAGTTCACATGAACAATTTATCGAGCACTTGGTGAGCATATATATGCACATAATACTAAACAACAAGTATACATCATAATTCAAAATCCCATTGCTAATTTCAAGTTCTTTACATGTATCCTTATGATATTACTTACATATCAATTAACCTCACATAAAATGTACCATAAAACATGGGTTAGAATCCTAATTAATCATTATAAACATGAACATAATCAAAACCAACATGGAATTCATGAAATCCATAAACTTGAAGTTTAAAAATAGTTTCTTGTACTCCAAGGGTGGAAGGGAACCTTGGATGAACACTTCACATACCTTAGTTGATGAATTTATGAAAGTTAATGGTAAGTTCTTGATTTGAAATTTGAACATCTAGGGTTTTTGTTCTTGGGAAATTTCTGAAAGAATGACTATAATTGCTCTCTAAAGGGTTTAATTTCGTATTTTGCAGGATAAAGGTCATGGGAGAAAGACCTAATTATCTCTGAGAATGCGGCCTTTTAATGCCTGTAAACTGTGTTACTAGTGGATAAGATGATGCATCGCATCGTTGGCATCGACGTGAAAGCCAATGTGCCTTGTCGAGTCCGGTCGGTTCACTAGAATTTGTACTGAAGCTGGGGAAAAACTCTCTTATCAATGCGATGGTCGACGTGATGCGTCAAGATCACTTTGAATCACTATTTTGGGCATCCAAACATGGTCTAAACGAGGTCCAAAAAATCCCAAAACTTTTCCAAGAACCTCTATTGACATTCCTAATCATGAATTAACTCAAATATTAACATTTAAAGGACGTAAAGGTTATGAAATAAGATTTCCATCTTTTGAAGGCTAAAATAACACTAATTTTGAATACTTATCTAGAGTTTCTAAGTCTGGGACCCCCCTCTTAACAAGCTTAAAGGACTGAAATAAGCAAATAATTTTTATGGGGTCTTACAATCACTTAGATTACTTATCTTTGTTGTTGAAGCACGGGGTTGGTATTATGATCGTTGTCTCTCGAGCCTTTAATAACCCATTGAACATAGCCCCATAATTACATCATTAAGTGGGATGTGAGAACTAAGCTAAATGTATTTATATTTCATCTTTTAGTGGACCAAATAGGTCACATAGGTATGTCTCTATCCTACATGCAAATTACAATCTTCATTCAATAGAAGCTTGTAATTATATTCTATTTACCCCCATGTTCTATACTTTTATTCCCACTCTCGAGTTCACAAAGACAATAATGGATGTATTATATAGGTCATGAATCCTTAAAATAGTTATAACAAGGGTAAATAAACAACAAAATATGATAAGAAACCAAAACTAAATCAATTCAAAGCAATAGTAATCATGTTCTTGGCCTTAACCTTGGAAAATGGGATTTTAGACACTCATGGACATTTTCATAATAACCATAGATGAATAAATGTTAAAATCCATAAATAAACTAAATTAAAAGAATAAAACCCTAATTAAAGTGTTTTCCAGACTCTCTCCAAGTTTCAAAGCTGCCCAAGTTGTTTTTCAATGTGTTTAAGTGTCCTATTTAAAGGAGGAAGATTTTGGCTGTGTAGGAGTAGGGTGTGCCTGCCCCTTCCATTCACTAGGAATGGGGTTTGAACCACTAACCCTTATTAATTGGTAATAGGGTGTGTGCCACAGGGTTATTCCTATACCCTCACTGGGAAGTCATCTAGACTTCTAAACTTATCTTGTGCATCTGTCCTTCCATCTCAAGCCCTGTGATGTTGTTTCCACTTGATTTATATCTTGTGAATAATCCATATATCATGACAATCAAATCACCAAGAATGATATACCATCAAAAATAATGGGTTAGAGATCAAAACAACACAATATTCAAGACACTGAACTAGAAACTTAAGCTAACAACTAGTTTTGCACTCCTTTATCTTTAACTTCTTGTTCTACTCTAAGCTTGATCCAATTGAATATTAAACACTATAAACATGTTTTTACACATATAATTAAACAATAATATGATTAGTAACTCACTAATTTTCTTAGAATCCATCGATATCCATTAGAACAACACCTAGCTCAAGCTAGTTATACTAGTTTTCTCATTTAAACTCTAAGTGACCAAATTGAGTAGAAACTTCTTGGAAAGACACCTTAAAAATTGCAATAAAGTACTTAGATAATTATATGCTAAATTATACATTATTAACACATTAATAACACAAGTTTTCCTCAATACATTGCTAAATAAGCTCGAACACAACACTGAGGTGCATAAATCCACCTCAAATCATCACCCCACACTTAAAGCCTTGCTCGTCCTTGAACAACTCTTTACCCTAAGAATCATAACAAGAGGAGAATCTACACTTTTACTATGACCAAGACACTTAATCTAGTACTATAATGACTGCAAGTTCCTACACTGAGTATGTTACAAACACAATTGCAAGTTTAAGGCTACTATTCGAAAACATCCTAGTCTCAAGAATTGAATAACCTAGTAGGCAAACTCATACATTCTATTCAATTAAATACATTATATAATTCACCTAGATATCCTCAAATATGTGCCCTCACAATAAGAGAGTTACACATAAAAACTCATATAAATGCAATTTATAATGGAATGGGTATAAGAATAAAGTTACGCCCGCTCTCACAAAGAATTCACAAGGTACACCAGATTAACCATAAGCTTGCCTTTGTGTGGAGATCCACTAATATCACAATGATGAAGCTTAGGATCAAATAGGTCTTTAAGGGTTGTAATGTAGCCTAAAGGATAGGTACGAACTATTCTGGCTAGTAATAGTGACTATCTTTCCTATGCACTTTAATACGTCGTACTTTTTAATTCAATTTACCTCTGACAACCCATTTACACCACCTCTGTCTACTCGTATATTTTGTTTTGCCCCATCTCATTAAGATCATTCATATAAAATATGGAAAGAAGCATTGTCTATTAATTCATGATTCCATTTTTTAGAACAAATTTCTTTAACTCCCGACCACCACACATCAATTTTACGCATCAATAACTACTACTTTGGGGCTTTACTTTCACCTTTTAGGAACTTTAATTTCAAACTCCTTAACTCAATTAAATTTTAACTAAAATTCTTAGGAGTTTTGGATCAAATTAAGGTCAATCAAAGAAGGGCTTAATGGGGCTAACTCAGATTATGAAAAAGGGTATAAATATGGCTATCAATGAAATGCCTATATCATCTTCTAAATCCACACTCTTTATTTTTCTTCTCCCACACACCAGGAAAGTTCTAGACATTAAATGCAACAAGGAATAAACTACAACCTCACACACACGAAACATGCTAAGCTCAAGTAGAATCATTATATGCACTCAACCAAACATTCATATGAATTCATTAAGATAACAATTACAAGAGTCATAATCATGAGACTAGGAGTCTTAAAAGTAGTAATTCACACAATCAACATGCTCTTTACAACAAAAATACTTGTATCATGCTATCACACATAGCACTAAAAAGAATATCTTGCACATTCCTAACATAATAATTTGCAAAATTACTCCTAAAACTGGGAATTACCCCACCTCACACTTAAAATTATACTTTATCCTTAAAGTATACCTTTAAGTAGAGATAGAAATACTCCTTGAGGCCTTTAAGCCTATATAGTAATATATTTATACATTAAGAGGGTGCTGGGACCCCACACTTAGTCTTCGCCGTGCTTCTTAGCTTAGTTTTTTTGGTTCTTAGACTTCCCATCAATTTGTGACTCAACAAAACATAAGACTAGTGAAGTAAAAGCTACCATACTAAAAAATAGAACATATTTTAACTTGGGTGACCTCCCAAGCAGTGCCTAATTTAGTGTCACGACATTACCTAATCCTTGACTTATTTGTTTTTCTTCATCCTCTTTCTCCTACTTGGAGGCCATCTTCTTATTAATTTGTTACCTTATTATGTGAACTATATAGGTCAACAACTCTATCAATAATCTCTTTTTTAGGCTCGTCAATCTATAATATTTTAGGCTGGGGTGGTTGTGTCTTGGACAACTCAGGGAGAAAGTCTGGAGAGGTCTTTGGTGGACTAAACTCTAACGCCCCATACTTGTCCCCTACAATCACTATAATCATGCAAAAATCTTTGTAGTAGGATGGTGTGTTGAGTGGTTTGTATACTTTGAAAACTTCCTCTTCAGCATCCAGCCTTATTGTGAGTGTTCCCTCTCTCACATCTATCAATGCTCCTCCCATTGCCAAGAATAGAAGTTCTAAGATGACTCACATTTCTTCATTTGCCTTAAAATCTAAAATAATAAAATTAGCAAGAATAATAAATTAACAACCTTGATGAGAACATCCTTTATGATTCCTTCAGGATGGGCTAAGGTCAGATCTGGCAATTAGAGAGTATCACAAAGCTCGGTCTCAGCTTCCCAAGCCCAACGTGTTGAAATAAGATAAGGGCATCACATATATTCTTGCCCATAAATCACTAAGGGCATATACTAGCTCACCAAGGCTAATTTGAATGGGGAGAAAGACATTACCAAGATCATTGAGCTTTTATGGCATCTTCTACATCACCACTGAACTATACTCCTTAGTAAGTGCTACTATCTCAATATCCTGCAGCTTAAATTTATTAGTGACCATGTCCTTCAAGTACTTAGCATACTTCGACATTCCCTGCAAAACATATAAACAAGGAAGGTTAATGTGAAGCTCTTTGAATATATCAAACAACTTCTTGATAAATGAATACTTCTTTGCTTTTCTCAACCTCTATGGGAAAGGTGACGATAGTCTTTGTTTTTTCACTTGTTCAACAACTTTGGTTTTCAAGTACTCAAAGTCCCTCAAATTTTCAACAACTTTGTCATCTACCAGTTGAAGAATCAACTCTGTATCTACATCCTTAGTTCTCTTTGGTGGTTATTTATTAACATCTTTACCACTTCTCAAAGTGATTGCCATTACTTGTTTAATATTTGGCTTTGATTACTTGGTAGGTCTCCCTGAGGACTAGTGTTCTGCGCTCCTACCATCTGACCATATTCATCTCCAAATTCTTTGTAGCCATCTACTAGCTCTTCATATCTACTTCCAACTGTTCTGGAGAAGCTATAATTTATTTTAACATCACTTCTATATTGCTGGTTTTAGTCGTGTCCTGATTTCCTTAAAATTTCTGCTGCTAAAACTGCTGCTATTGGTTGTTCCATGATGGGATTGGTGGATGAGTCTGCCACTTTTATTGTAGGCATTTTGATAATTTGGACTTTGAGCATTGCCCATAAATATCATTTACTCAAGCTTTTTACCACACATAGCTCCACAATGACCACTATTGCCACAAACCTCACATTATGTATTTGTTTGATGAATTGTATTAGCTATTGCTGTAGGTTGTGGAATCCCAAATTTTATATTGTTGATATGAGTAGTTAAATTATTCTATAGTGAAGCAATTTGAGCTAATATAGCAGTAAATTGAGTCACCTCCAATATACCTACAACCTTCTTTGGAGTACTTCTTAAGTTAACACGCCACTCAGGTTTCCCTTGTGAAATTTGGTTCAACAAGGTGTATAACTCATTATATATCAATTCCAATGGTTGACCAGATGCAGTTGAATCTAGCAAAACTTTTTGGGTTGTGATCAAGTGCCTCAACAAAGGTATATGCTAGTACCTCATTGGACCACTGAGGATGTGGATAATCCCGAAGAAGATCTATGAACCTATCCCAAGCATGATATAAGTTCTCATCTAGCTTATATCTGAATCTCAAAATCTTACTGCAAAGTCTTCCAGTCTTGTCAGATGGAAAGACTTTGATGAGGAATTTTCGAGCTAATTCATCCCAGGTGGACTTGTGGATATTCATGTGAAAGCACAAAAATCTATCTACTACTGATCAAAAGCTGAACCATGTTCTATTTCAACTTAAAGTTATCTCCAATAGCTAATTTTTGAAAAGGGGAAGTCAAATTCGTCAGAAGTAGGATTGCCACTTTGCAAACTCTTCTGTGAGCACATGGATCTTCAGCCATGAGAGTAGGATTGTTTTATTCCTCTTGAATTTATAGAATATGATGGAGAAGGACTGCTTCTCTCCTAAATTGATAAAAGCATTTCTCGGGTTTGGTGCTTTGTTAAAGCAATTCCCTATCCTTTTCCAGTTTACTAGTCTGCAAACTGGTTTCATGCAAATTCAACACCAAGACCAAGAAAAAGCACCAAAGAAATTTAACAAGTAAAAATAAAACTAAAATAGTTGCCAATTTAAAAATCCCTGACAACGGCGGCAAAACTTGTTGCACCCAAGCGCACATGCAAGTGTACATGGTCTCACCAAGTAGTAAAGTGTCCCTTTACCACCCAAGTATCGATCCCACGATAAATTTTTTTAAATAACTATCTAATTTTAGTTCACAATGAAGATTAACTTATTGTGGAAGTAACCAAAAGAGTTTCTAAGTTGTATACTGAAATTATAGTTAACAATGCAAAAAAGTAAATTTCTTGGACAATCAATATGAAGCCCAGGGTTAAGGCTCTTCCAATAATCATACTAAACTATTGAACTTTACTGGTTAGATTACTTATCTTTGTTGTTGATTCAAGGGGTTGATATTATGATCATAGTCTCTTGAGCCTCTAATCACCAATCTAACTTAGCCCCATAACTACATCGTTGAGCGGGGATGTGAGAACTAAGATAAATGCATTTATATTTCATCCCATAGTGAGCCAAATAGTTCACATAGCCATATCTCTATCCTATATGCAAATTACAATCTTATTCTAAAGAAGCTTATAATGCTACTCTATTTATCCCCACATCCTATCCTCTTATTCCCCCTCCCAAGTTCTCAAAGAGGACAATGAATGTATTATAAGGGTCATGAATCCTTAAAATAGTTATAAAAATGGTAAATAAACAACCTAATACAATAAGAAACAAAACCCAAATCAATTTAAAGCAATAGTAATCATGTTATTAGCCTTAACCCTTGAAAGAGGATTTTAACCACTCATGGACTTAGTAATAATCACCATAGATGAATACATGATAAAATCCAAAAAAAAGACAAAATTAAAATTAGAAAAACCCTATTTTAAGTGTTTTCCAACCCCTCTCCAAGTTTCAATGCCTTCCAAGGTGTTTTGCAATGTGTTTAAGTATCCTATTTATAGGAGGAAGATTTTGGCTATACGGGAGTATGGTTTACGCCGCCCTTTAAATTACCTAGTAATAGGGTGTGCACCACTAACCTCATTAACAGGGAATAGGGTATGATCCAAGCACCTCATTCCGTAAGAATAGGGTGAGCGCCATGGGGCTATTCTCATACCCTCACTAGAAAGTCATCTAGATTTCTAAACTTATCTTGTGCATTTGTCCTTCCATCTCAAGCTTTGTGGTATTGTTTAAAATAGATATAAATATTTTGAATCATCCATATATAATCATAGTCAACTCACTAAGCTATGTATAAAATAAAAAACCACGGATTAGATCTCAAAACAACACAACGTTCAAGACAATAAACTTGAATCTTAAGCTAAGAACTAGTTTGGCACTGCTTGATTTTTAAATTTTTGTTCGACTCTAAGCTTGATCTAATTGAATATTAAACACTATAAAAAAGTTTTTCCATACATAATTACCCAATTATACTATTAGGAACTCATTAAATACATTAAAATCTATCGAGATCCACTAGAACAGCTCCTAGCTCAAGCTAGTAACACTAGTTTTCTCATTTAAATTGTAAGTGCAAAATTGAGTACAAAATTGTTTGAAAGAAAACTTAAACACTGTAATCAAGTAATCAAAAACTTATATTCTTAATTATATCATCATTAACACACTAAGCACACAAGTTTTTCTCAAAATAAGGTTGAATAGGCTCGAATAACAACACTGAGGTGCATAAATCCACTTTAGATAAGTTTCTAAAGAAGAAGTTACAGAATTTTACTATACAATGGAAATATTAGAGGATTGGTTAAATATGACTACCAATGTTCAATGAAATCAAATATTATTAAATGAACAATCACTAGGGAAAATCCTCGATGCGCCTATTATAGGGGTGAAGACTATTGTAAAGCTACATCCCTCTATTGACTTATTGATGGATGCCTCTAAGGTTGGAGGAACATCAATAGTAGGAGTGAGAAATAAATTTCTCATAGGTAAATTTTAATTAGTATGTGAATTTATCTAAAAGGTCCTTTTGCCTAGATTAGAGAAAAGGACCATTGGCTCTTCTTTTGTTTTGTTCTTGATTGAGTGCTTGAGAAAATTTAAGCTAACAAGTCTCTATGCTCTTATGATAGAGCACATGAGTAAAGTGGTTATTTAGAAATTAAAAAAAACGGAATGTCTTATGGGTATTTCTAAAACAAAGTATTTGAATACTTTGGAGTGGTTAGGACAAAAGGAACACCTGGAACAGTCAAATAAAAGTTTCGTCCAAAAACATTGGTAAAAAATGAGTGCATAAAAGGAAATGTGGGAACTGTGTCCTAAGTGTCAGAACTATTTGTTCCTCGTGATAATTTAATCAAGTAGATGGAGGAGATGAGGGTCCAATTAGATGCAAAGAACACTAAAATAGTGCTTTTAATGATGCAGAAAAAATATATACTTAGAGGGACCTTGTGCCACAGAGGAACTTGCAACAAAAAATTCTAAGCTCCAAATCAAGGTTACAAAACTCACTTAGAAGGTTCATAGTCTGAATGCTGAAATTAATGACATTACTAAACAATTGCTAAATGCTCATGTTGCTGATTGTTCTATAATAGAGCTGTTATTAAAATCCTTCTATCCTAAGCCTCCTTCTGCCTAAGTCCTGACATCCCTAATATCTGTCATCCCCGTGCGTCAGTTTTAAGTTTGTATTCTAGTGTGGCTTTTAATGAATCATAATATTTTATTCTTATTTTATTATGATGTATTGGTGCTACTTTCTTAATAATGAATGAATCTCATATTTGTATGCTTCACCTATTTTCTTTTTAATTTAAAAGCAGTTCTTCATGTTAGTGTTACCTAGTGGCCATAAGTAACTACCTTGTTCTTACTTTTTTTTGGTTTACTGTTATTACTTTTGAATGATGCAAAATGGTAGAATACTAAAAGCATAAGGTAGGAACTAGGCATGTGTATGTACTGATATGTAAGGGGCTGGTACAAGTAGATGCATATGATGGGTGATATGTAGAGAATGCTCAAATGGTAGGCTATTAAAGAATGAAGGCAGATTAACAGGTGGAAGAATGCTCAAATGCACATTGATGAGTGCACATATATTGATAGAGGGAACATTAAAATACAATAGGGTGTTCAGTTTTTGATGGCAATTAACAACAAGTGACCAAGTCACTATGTTGAAAGAAAGCAAAGTTCAAAGTAATAGGGGGAACATTCTTTAATAGTAGTGTTAATCACTCCAATTATATAAGGTGAATAAAATTGATGATTTGAAGATCTGTGGTCATGTTTTGAGATTTTTCATCATCAAATAAGGCAAAAAATAATATATATTATTTTGTTAATGTGCAACAGACAACAAGGGACCAGGTCCTTGGGTCATCATGAAAAAATATAGTTGTCACAAAGTCTGCGTAGTTTTTTCTTCTAGTGTAACAAACTACGCAAGTGAGCTTGTACCATTCAGGACACTTGACCCAATCAAATTTCTACCTTAATCATTATTCCACTATAAAAGGAAAAGTATGATTCTGAAACTTGCGAGTTTTCACAATTTGTGTTATTCAAAATTAAAAGAGACAAAAACTTTGTTGCTCAAGTTCTTATCTCTTATGTACTAAAAAGAGTAAGTGTTCTTAAGTTGAGTCCTGATTTGTATTTGAATACTTATGCTATAAGAGTAATGTTTTCTTGTTTTCCTGAGAGTGCTTAGGTAGAGTTGCCTAAGTTCAATATTAATTTGATTTAATCAAAATTGGACTGATTACTTGACAAAATTATCAAGGTAGGCTTATAGTAGAGTTATTACAAGCAGGAGGAGCCTAGAGTTAGGTTCATTTGGAGTCTGTAATCAAGACTTTGATTATTGTGAATTGTTGGGAGCTTATGAGGGCCAGATGTAAGTTTTCCTCCCTTGAGTAAGGAGGTTTCCAATTTAAATCTTTGTGTTTTTACCTTTCTGCAAAGTTTTAAGTTTTTCTATGTTTTATTATTTGATTGCCTGTGACTAATTTAAGGGAGCTAGTCCCTCATTGTGTGGTACAACCTTCTCGAGTTTCATCAGGGCCTATATATGATTCTGTTGTTAGTTTTGAAATAGTATGTGATATGTGTGATTGTGTGCGTTGTATATGATGTTGATATTTTGAAATAAATGTGAATAATTGTACAATGTTGTTGAAATGCCTATTGAGGTACCATTGGTATATTAGGCATTATTCATACTTTATTAGTATACGAGTCATGTGGGATTTCATAGATGGTGGAAATAATGAATGGATAGTGGCTCCACATTGTTGTGAAAATATTTTACTATGGTTGGTTGTGGAAATATATCATGTGGTTGGTTATGTAAATATTAATTGTGATTGGTTGTGAGCATTATATCATTATATCATACTCATTCATGAAACTTTTGTACCACCATGGAAACATTTGATAAACACTAGCAATACCTTTTAAAACCATTTTTCGAAAGATATACCGTAAAAGAGATACTATGACATCTTATAAAACCCTCCTCGAGGGATGTGTCGGGGAAGAGATATGATATATGGATATGTATATAGATTTATGAATGCCCCAT
Source organism: Capsicum baccatum var. pendulum (assembly GCA_030864225.1). Lineage (NCBI taxonomy): Eukaryota > Viridiplantae > Streptophyta > Magnoliopsida > Solanales > Solanaceae > Capsicum > Capsicum baccatum. The sequence goes on from CM061560.1 coordinate 117,323,110, forward strand.
GTGTCTTTTATCGAGAGGGTTGCCTCCGCAAATGTATAGGAGATTGTGCAACAATGTAACGCCCCGTAAAAGTCATGCATGTATTAGACTGTAATTTCTCAGCTTTAGACTTAAATTTTAAATTCTTCTAAGTGTTCAAATGACTTAGACTCATTCTTAGCTGGCAACCTTTGGGATACAACTTCTCGACCTTCCCGACCTTCATTTTTGGATTTTTTTATTGCGTTACGATGGGGCAAGGTTGTAGTACATCTTGGAGAAAAATCAAAATTTTTGGACGAGCCTATGGCCTCGTTTGGATTTCGATCCAGTGGCAGCGTGCGATTAGCCCGCGCCGCCTGCTGGATCGCGCCCGGCCAAAATGTTCAGTCAATTCGGATTTTTAATGGCATTTCCATAAATACTCATTCTCCTATCAACTTAAACACAGGATTAAATCCCTAAAGAGCCAAAATATCATTATATTCTTCAAATTTGCTCAAGAACTCTCCCTAGGGTTTAAACATTAAAACCCAAGCAACTTAAGATTTAACCGCGGGTTCGTGAAACAAATTACAGATTTGGAATCCTCTCGACGTAGGCTTCGATAGACACCCAAAATTCGTGGAGAACAAGGTACGCGGGACTTTTCCTAAATTCTCATGGACATAGGAAAAAATCATGTTTTAGAATGGGGTTTTAAATTATGTATATATATTTATGTATAAGATGTTTTAACATCATTGTTTTTGTCTTTTGACCATCTCCAAAGCGATTTGACAGTTTATATACATATATGAATGAATGTGTTTCAATTTTGAATACATGAACTTGCTAAAGACATTTGACCACCAGGTGTTTGATGAAATTTCTGCATGAATTAAACTTTAAGTTTTGGATTATGAAATCCTTTACATCAGTTACATGTTTTGGTGGTCTAAACTATGTTTTGAATGAACACTCTTGCTTAATACATTATGGCTCAGAAAAATCATGACTTGCAATGTCTTGGTATGACGATACCAATTCAGACTAACACCATATCAGACTCAGACTAACAAAAATTTCAGACTTTTATGATTTTAGACATTCAGAATGTTGCATGTACAGAAATGGTTAAAAATGGGCGTACAGAGGTAGGAATCATCCGGGGAAATGTCAGTTGGGCACACTTGTATGTTATTCATGTGGTCAGTGTGATTTCTGAACCCTTTTCTATTTCTACCCCGGTGGGGGATTCTGTTGTTGCTAGAAGGGTATATAGGGGTTGTGTGGTGACTGTTGGTAGTCGGGATACGGTGGCAGACCTTATAGAGTTGGACATGGTTGCATTTGATGCTATCTTAGGGATGGATTGGCTCCATTCATGCTATGCCATATTGGAGTGTAGGACTCGTAGAGTTACCTTTACCTTCCCAAATGAACCAATGATAGAATGGGAGGGACATTCTTTAGCACCTAAAGGGCACTTGATATCTTATCTCAGAGCCCGAAAACTCATTTCTAAGGGTTGCTTGTATCACCTTATTCGAGTCAAGGACTCGAAAGTTGAAAATCCTCCTTTTCAGTCTGTCCCTGTGGTGAATGAATTTCCAGAAGCCTTTCCCGAATATCTCCTAGGGATACCCCCTGATAGGGAGATAGAGTTTGGTATTGATGTGTTGCCAGATACCCGTCCCATTTCTATTCCTCCATATAGAATGGCTCCCGCAGAGCTAAAAGAGTTGAAAGAGCAGCTATCAGACCTCCTAGATAAGGGATTTATACGCCCCAGTGTATCTCCTTGGGGTGCACCTGTACTTTTCATGCGTAAGAAAGACGGTTCCCTTCGTATGTACCTAGATTACCGTCAGTTGAATAAGGTCACAATTAAAAACAAATATCCTCTTCCTAGGATTGATGATCTTTTTGACCAGCTTCAGGGTGCTAGATGTTTTTCAAAAATAGACCTTCGTTCGGGCTATCATCAGTTGAAAGTTAGGGAGTCAGACATTCCCAAAACAGCTTTCTGAACCCGATATGGTCACTACGAGTTTCTTGTCATGTCCTTCGGGTTAACTAATGCCCCTGCAGCCTTCATGGATCTTATGAACAGAGTTTTCCGTCAGTTTCTTGACTCATTTGTCATTGTATTTATTGATGATATTCTTATTTATTCTAAGAGTAAAGAGGATCATGTCGATCACCTCCGAATCATTCTTCAGACCCTTAAGGATCATCGGTTGTATGCCAAATTTTCCAAGTGTGAGTTCTGGTTAGATTCTATTGCCTTCTTAGGGCATATTGTCTCCAGTGACGGGATTAGAGTGGACCCCAAGAAAGTTGAGGGAGTGAGAAAATGGCCCAGACCCACGACTCCAACCGATATTCGGAGCTTCTTGGGTTTGGCAGGTTATTACAGAAGGTTCGTAAAGTGTTTTTCATCCATAGCGGCCCCACTCACTAAAATGACTCAGAAAAAGGTAAAGTTTGTGTGGTCTGATTTATGTGAAAATAGTTTTGAGAAGTTGAAAGACAGACTGACCACTGCACCTGTTTTGAGTCTTCCCGAGGGTGTTGATGGTTTTGTGGTTTACTGTGATGCGTCCCGTGTGGGACTTGGCTGCATTTTAATGCAACATGGTAAGGTGGTAGCTTATGCATCTAGGCAGTTGAAGGTGCACGAGCGGAACTACCGTACTCATGATTTGGAGTTAGCGGCTGTGGTGTTTGCCCTTAAGATTTGGCGGCACTACTTGTACGGTGTTCATATTGATATCTTTACTGATGACAAGAGTCTGCAGTATGTTTTCTCACAGAAAAAAGTGAATCTCAGGTAGAGGCGGTGGTTGGAACTTCTGAAAGACTATGATATGAGCCTACATTACCATCCGAGCAAGGCAAATATTGTAGCCGATGCCCTCAGCAGGTTGTCTATGGGCATCCTTTTTCATGTAGAAGAAGAAAAGAAAGAGATGGTGAAGGACATTCACTGCCTTGTGAATCTGGGAGTGCGACTGTTAGATTCCGAAGAAGGAGGGGTGATTGTTCATGAGTTAGCTAAGTCATCCCTTTGTGCTGAAGTGAAGGAGAAGCAGGTTGAAGATTCCATCTTGATGCAAATCAAGAAAGATGTGGGTCAACAGAAGGTGATGTCTTTTGAAATTGATGGTGATGGTGTTCTGAGGTTTCAGGGTAGATTATGTGTTTCGAATGTCGACGGGCTTCGAGAAAGAATTCTTGATGAAGCTCACACCTCGAGGTATGTTGTCCATCCTGGTTCTACTAAGATGTACCATGATTTGAAATCTATGTTTTGGTGGAATAATATGAAGCGAGATGTGGCTAACTTTGTTTCTAAGTGATTGGATTGCCAACAAGTGAAAGTAGAACATTTGAGGCCAGGAGGTACTTCCCAAGAAATAGCGTTGCCCTTGTGGAAGTGGGAAATGATCAATATGGACTTTATTACAGGACTTCCGAAGTCCCGAAATCAGTATGACTCTATATGGGTGATTGTAGATAGGCTGACCAAGTCAGCTCACTTTCTGCCTGTCAGGACTAACTATTCGGGGGAAGATTATGCTAAGCTGTTCATTGAAGAAATTGTCCGTTTGCATGGAGCGCCTGTCTCTATTATATCTGACCGAGGTACGCAGTTTTCTTCTCAGTTTTGGAGATCGTTTCAGAAAGGTTTAGGTACCCAGGTGAACTTAAGTACAACATTCTACCCTCAAACTTATGGGCAAGCTGAACGCACCATCCAGAACCTGGAGGACATGTTGAGGGCCTGTGTGATTGACTTTAAAGGTTGTTGGGTTGATCACTTGCCACTGATAGAGTTTGCCTATAACAACAGTTTCCACTTTAGTATTAAGATGGCACCTTTTGAGGCATTGTATGGTAGGAGATGTAGGTCTCCAATAGGCTGGTATGAAGTAGGTGAGATGCAGATGTATGGGCCTGATCTTGTTCATCAGGCAATGGAGGATGTGCAACTCATTAGGAAACGACTTAAGACAGCTCAGAGTCGTCAGAAATCCTATGCCGATGTCAGAAGAAGTGAGTTAGAGTTTGAGATTGGAGATTGGGTTTACCTCAAAGTTTCTCCCATGAAGGGAGTTATGCATTTTGGGAAGAGGGGTAAGCTAAGTCCTCGCTATATAGGCCCGTATCAGATTGTAAGGAGAATAGGTGGAGTTGCGTATGAATTAGAATTGCCTGCAAGTTTGGGTTCTATTCATCCAGTATTCCACATATCCATGTTGAAGAAGTGCATCGGAGATCACCCTTTGGTGGTGCCCATTGATGAGATCAAGGTGGACGATTCCTTGTCTTACGAGGAAGAGCCCGTGGAAATCCTAGATCGACAAATGAGAAAATTGAGGAGTAAGGAGATAGTCTCAGTTAAAGTGTTATGGCGAAATCAGAAAGTTGAAGAAGCAACTTGGGAGTCGGAGCATGACATGAAAGTGAGATACCCAAGCCTATTTGAACCAGGAAATAACGAATTAGAAGGTACAATTCTTGCTTTATGTTTCCTTCTATGTATGAATCTTCTTGAAATCGTGCGTGACTATTCCCGCGCCATCATTCGGGGACGAATGATCCCAAGGGGGGGATAATGTAACGCCCCGTAAAAGTCATGCATGTATTAGACTACAATTTCTGAGCTTTAGACTTAAATTTTAAATTCTTCTAAGTGTTGAAATGACTTAGACTCATTCTTAGCTGGCAACCTTCGGGATACAACTTCTGGACCTTCCCGACCTTCATTTTGGGATTTTTTTGTTGCGTTACGATGGGACAAGGTTGTAGTACGTCTCAGAGAAAATTCAGAATTTTTGGATGAGCCTAAGGCCTCGTTTGGATTTCGATCCAGTGGCAGCGCGCGATTAGACCGCACCGCCTGCTGGATCGCGCCCGGCCAAAATGTTCAGTCCATCCGGATTTTTAATGGCATTTCCATAAATACTCATTCTCCTATCAACTTAAACACGAGATTAAATCCCTAAAGAGCCAAAATATCATTATATTCTTCAAATTTGCTCAAGAACTCTCCCTAGGGTTTCAACATTAAAACCCAAACAACTCAAGATTTAACCGCGGGTTCGTGAAACAAATTACAGATTTGGAATCCTCTCGACGTAGGCTTCAATTGACATCGAAAATTCGTGGATAACAAGGTACGCGGGACTTTTCCAAAATTCTCATGGGCATAGAAAAAAATCATGTTTTAGAATGGGGTTTTAAATTATGTATATATATTTATGTATAAGATGTTTTAACATCATTGATTTGGTCTTTTTACCATCTCCAAAGCGATTTGACAATTTATATACATATATGAATGAATGTGTTTCAATTTTGAATACATGAACTTGCTAAATACATTTGACCACCAGGTGTTTGATGAAATTTCTGCATGAATTGAACTTTAAGTTTCGGAATATGAAATCCTTTACATCAGTTACATGTTTTGGTGGTCTAAACTATGTTTTGAATGAAAGCTCTTGTTTAATACATTATGGCTCAGAAAAATCATGACTTGCAATGTCTTGGTATGACGATACCAATTCAGACTAACACCATATCAGACTCAGACTAACAGACATTTCAGACTTTCATGATTTTAGACATTCAGAATGTTGCATGTACAGAAAAGGTTAAAAATAGGCGTACAGAGATGTTTGGTGGTTCCCCGAAGAGGGATTGAGTTCAAGCGACTCATTGCCTAAAACCGTGGTTTGCCGACCTGGGTATACTATTATGCGCTGACTTAAATGTCCTGTGGCGTATCAGACTCAGACACTCCAACCCTTGCGGCACACTTGGGTTGGGGGCTTCCCCGCCGAGTCAATGGCAGATTCCATACAGCCCGTGGAATATCAGACTTGTAGGGGAATACCACCTAACTCAGGAGTAAAACACAGATCTTGATTTGAAATGAACAGGCAGGTTACATGTTTTTAGAAAGGGCCCATGTATTTTTCAGAAACAGTTTTATACATGATGTCTTGATGAAAAATTGCTTTCACTTAATATATATATATATATATATATATATATTTATATATATATATATATGTATGTTCCGTTATACTATTTTTGGATTGTTTCGCGTGCCAGTACTTTTGTGCTGACCCCCCTCTTCCAGGTCCTGAGGCACAGTCTAGGGGTCCAGCTACTCAGTAGACATTCTCGGATTTGTAGACTTGATCTCGCAGTGGTGAGTCTTCTATTATTCGGAAGGCCTAATTATGTCAGACATTATCTTATTTATTATATTTTTGGTTTACGGGGGCCTTGTCCCAGTTTCTTTTTAGACAGATGTTTGTGTTCTTAGTAGAGATTTCGCAGACTGATGTCAGATAGTATTATTCAGAAATCTTGCAGAACTTGACCATGTATTTCATAATCAGTTTCAATTCCGCATTTTATTATGATTACGAATGTTGTGCATGATAACTAGATAGAGAATGGGTGTTCCGGGCCTTCATGGTTTGGGATGTTCGTCACGGCTAGGGCCTAGGCTCGGATCATGACAGACAACCTCACACATCATCATCATCATCATAATTATCATCATCATCATTATTATAATTATCATCATTCTTATTGTATTTACTTCATTATTCTTGTATGTGATTGTATTTTCCATTACCACTTGTTACATATCTAGTTGTCTTATCTTCCATACTTGTACTCAATGATCTTATTTGTATATTGTCCTTCCTTGTCCTACTTGTATGTGGTATATTGTATACTTGTGGTCTTTTCTGATATTTGATGCAATATATGAGATATATTACAATTGTTTGTGCAAGTGGTGTAGGCTACCATTGTGGGACATTTTTTGATTGCAGGTGCCATGCCCTTAGTTTGTATTTTGTATGTCTTATTTTCTACTTTGCTCGATTAGCCTATGATACCTACTAAGTACAAGTGGACCGTACTCACTCCTATTTTTTTTGGTTTAATTTGGTATTTTATTAAAGATTATTCAAGATTTAATGGTTCATTATACAATTAAAAATCCCACTACTATTGGAATGACCCAATCCAACACAGATCTATTTACGACATAAAAAGTAGTAGGGTTTCCAAAAATATTCACTTTCCTAATCTCTCTTATCTTCTCGCCTCTTCTCAAAATGAATCTTCCTTTCTTCAACCTTGAGCTCCACCACCTTCTTCTTTTGATAATCAACCAGGTGCCATCTTCTTCAAGTTCTATTTTCTTATTCAGCTTACAATAGCAAGTAAGATTTTCTTTATGTAGGTGAATTTCTTTCTTATTTTGCTCCCACTGATGAAACATCTTCAGTAGCTGAGTTCTCTGGTGAATTGGACCTTCACCCACTTTTTGATCAGCTCTGTACCTTTAAGTAAATATTCCTTCATCTATTTTTGATCTTGCATCTTCACTTTACATCTATAGCATACTTTTTTTATCCTGTAATTTTCAAATTTGGGAGGGATAAAGATAGAGGATGCTTGGACCCACAAAAATACTAGTAGCTGCTTGACACTTAGGTTTAAGAAGCTCAAAATGATTAAGAGATCCTCCTATGATGCTGAGAGTCCATTTTGTTAGCTGTAGAAGACTAGGCTAGCTACATGCTCTCCTTTTGTTGTTTTAAAATCCTCTAAATATGATGCATGTAAAATTTGCTGTCTAAGACTTCTCTTGCTCTTTAACTGCATATGGATGTAATTCTCAAGTAGGGGCACTGCCATTCATCACTATTAAGTGTGGCTTTTCCTTTATGTTATAGTTGCTGAAAACTAGTGATGCTAACCTTAGTTGTGTTAATGGCTAAATTTGCAAGATGATCAGCTAATTGATTACCTTCCCTGTAAATGTGTTGATACTTGACTTGCTTTCCTTGCATGTATTTCTCAATCTCCTTTACTATGTTTGCAATGCTCCATGGACATTTCTATATTCCTGTTAATATCCTCTCCAAAATAAGAGAATCCATTTGAATGATTATCTTATCTAACTGTGATTGATTACAGTGAAGATTTAGGTTTGGGTGCACCCTACATTGCTTGACTCAGATGATTGTTGGAGCTATCAAGGAAGTAGGTGGTTTTCAGGCGTTCAGATGTCTTCTACTATATTTCCCTATCACTAGACTATATCTTTCCTAGTTTTATAAGATAGAGTAGTATCTATTGATTTTTCTTATGTGTATCTTTGGATTCGAGTTGTACTTGATACGTTCCAATATTGTTAGCATCAGATTTTTTAAGTTATGGTTGTATTGTTGATTATATTCTTTTAACATTTATTTTACTTATAAGGTTCGGCTTTGTTCTAGAAGGCTTACCTTGGGGGGGGGGAGGGTATTTCTATCTTCTTCCATTTGTATATCAATTTGGGTGATAGACTTACTTGTTAAGGTACACCACGAGAAGTTCCATCATGATCCTAAAATTTTGGGTCGTGATGATAAATAAAATTGACTACTCGTGGTCAATATCACTAATAAAAATAATTAAAATTAAAAATTAAAATAAAAAATACGACACGTTGTAATCAGAAATTGTAATTTTATTTTTGAATATAATTTTTTAGAGTACATAAATTTACTTTTTATAACTAATACCAATTAATAAATAAATAATATTTTTTTGGAAAAATTGACTACATATGGACGGTTTTGTAAAAGCTAATACTACATTAGCGACCACAACTTATGGTCGGTTTTGTGGTTGGAAAATGGGTAAAACCTACAACATGTGGGTCTTTTTGTGTCTGGTATTTCTATTTCTTCTAGTAGTGAATTTAACCTATCAGAAGAACGTCAATAGACAAAGATCTCAACAACTGCTATAGATATAGTACTGAAATAGAGAGTATACCTATTAGAAAGGGCATTGTTGATGTTTTTCCCTTAGCTTGGAAGGAGGGTGAACCAATGTCCCCAACTTCAAATCTACAATTGCGTAAGTTTTTCTAAGATGTTTCTTGACCGCTTCTCTAAATGAAGGTTCTTTCTTTAGGATTAATCTACTTCATGTAACTACTGATGATTCCCTACTGATTAGAGTTGTGTAGATGTGCCAGAGTTCAACCATTGATGAAGGATGTTCATGTCTCTAATCATAGTTGAAGTTGAAGATTCGGGCATGCAATTTCCCTTTTCATTTGTTATGTTTCCCCTTTATTTTGTTAAATTGACCTGAGTATTTCTTTCGGGCAAGAGTTTTGTACATTTGGACCTTCTTTTAATTTAATACTTGGAGGATATTGTCTTGGCACTTTAATAAAAAACATCAAATGGATGTTTCATTTATGTGGAGGTGTTTGACATGATCCCTACTATGTCAGTTTCATCATAAAACAAAGGAAAATGCATAAATTACCCTAAAACTTGTCCACAAAATGTATCCTCCCTTATTATTATTTGAAGTGAATTTGATATCTTTGTTGAAAATAAAGAATCAATCTTGTCATTGACATTGTTTCTTACACACAACTACCTTAGCCTCATATCAGTCCTACAATAGTGTCATGTCAGAATTCTACTAATTCTAATTCAATATTGTTTATTAAAAAAATCATTTATTAATCATATTTCACATTAACTAATTCTTAATTAATTATTAAAACACCTTAATTAATAATATTTCTAATACCAAAACCAATTGTTGTCCCGTGGTACCCTTTGAAGCTACATATATACTTGAGCTTCTTGCCTTTATCCCTCTCACATTTATTTATTCCAATATTTATGCTCCATTTAGTTCTTAAAGGATACCAACAGGGAAGTACTTATATCTCCATTCACGGTAACTATGGAAGTCTCACTAATCAAATGGGTTCCAAGACCCAATAAAGATCGATGGACTCCGTCTCCTATAGTAGACACATTCTGTGGTGCATATATAGGCATCATAGTAAACTTTCATATGTATATCACGATCTAAAAATACAAATGTCCTGAGCGGATCTATCCCACTTTCGCGATAGGCAAACAAATTCCAAGGCATAACAACAACAACAACAACAGCATATCCAGTGTATTCCCAACTAGTGGGGTCTGGCAGGGTAGAGTGTACGCAGACCATACCACTACCTCAAGAGAAGTAGAGAGGCTATTTCTGATAGACCCCCAGCTTAGGACAAATAATATGAAGATATGATATAATTGTTCAAAATAAGAAAATAGTATTAAGTCTCAAATATCCTATATATATATATATATATATATATCAAACCATAAAGTAAAAGTACATAAATCAATTTAACCATTTAAAATCTGAAAATCACTAATATAAGACTTTACATGAAGATAGTACCACTAAAGTAGTCTCAATATATAGAAATAATAAAATAATATAAAGAAAAGATAGAGGGCATCCGATGAAGATAAAAATCAACTAGCAACTACAAATAATATCGGGATAAAAAACCCAGAGTACAAGTACTAGATCAATGCTCGGGGACAACCGATACAACACTTGCTTATAAGGTGAAGAAATAAACAAGCATAAGTAGTAATTCATATATACTCAACAACATTTTCAATTGACCCTAATTCAAAGTGATACCAAGAACAATCCAATTTACCACTATTTGACATTACCCACATATGTCAAATTTAGGAATACCACACCTAGTTTAACTGCCAGTACAAAAAAGTACAAGGATGTAAGTTAGTAAATAGAATCCTCTAAACCTTTAAATAAAAATAAAATAGCAAACTATTTAAGCACCTATCATATCAAGTATCAACACAAGTCAATAAGTGAAGATGATGAGATGAATACATATGATATATATGTATCTACTAGGACAGAATTATGTATACAATTATAGCCTTGTATAGCTAGAGGATAATCATGGGGGACTCACAAGGTCCATAACTTCTTCAAATCCCACACCTTGGTCCCTTAAAGATATCTCAGTCTAGATCTTAGATACACATAGGAAACTAATGGTATTTTCAAAGAAGACATTGTATCTCAAAACTTCTGGATCCTTCTTGAAGGCCATCAGAGATGAGTCATCTAATTCAAAAAATAAGATGCATATGAACTCATATAAAATAAAATGTAAATTTCGTATTATAGAGCATAGATATGACCATGACTGAATATAAGGATTTCTTCTAGTAACAAAATATCAAAAAATATGTCAAAGTCATATACAATGAACCTCTAGGTCATTTTTCAGATTTCCATATGTTTGTAGCAATAAGTCATTTATGACTTGTTAGAATAATCGATTCAATCACCGGATAACTCAGATGGATTTTAGGCTTGATTCCCTATTCCTCGACCTTTTTTCTTTTATTCTTGTATTAATTCCTCCCAAAAATCCATTAGATCTTGGTTTAAGGTCTAGATTCTTTAGGGTTTGAGGGATGATTTGAGCCTTGATTGGTGCTCCATTTATTCTCAAATTTTGAGCAAACAATCCTTGTTTTTTGAGGGACCATGGGATATATTTAGTTTTAGAATTCTATTAGCATGCCTTATAGGCCTATTTTGACTCAATTTTGGGCCTAGAGTTTTATATAGCAATATGGGTACCATTTTACTCCTATTAATGCGTGATCATTATTCTGATAGTGCAACATCGTTTTTAAGATCATGGAACAAAGGCTAGAAATTTGTGGATGGTTCAAGAATGTGGTTTGGCATTAAGGTAGGCTTCAGTCTATTTCTACTACAAGAATGTATAATGTATGAATTTCTTTCTAGGTAGGGGTTATAGGATGAGATAATGACTACTATATCGCGACTTAACCTCTTTATGTAATTAGGGGTGGAAATTTGGCCCAAACCTTATCCTAGAATACTAGATATGCTCTTAAATCCATTTATCATTATTTATTGAGTTATTTAGGCTCAGATTGACATTAAAAATTCTTTAATACAAGACTTACCACTTGACTTAGTGATTTTAATGGTATTTCTCCAATTGGATCCTTCTAATTGATTTTATGCCCTTGGTTACCATAGTTTCTTGAGTTTTTAGGCCATATGATGGTGAATTTATATTATTAGGCACATGGTCATGGGTACAATGCCAGTTTGGCACTAGGTTAGTTCTTGATACTTAGAAATGATATATTAGAGTTATGGATACCTATATGCATATGGTTGTGTTTCTTGAATACTTGTGTTGGCATGCAAATTTTATGAGCATTCATGTTCACTTAGTGGTAACATTTCAACCAAAACCTTGATTTTACTATATCTTTGTAAAAAGGTTTTTTCCCACTTTTCACTTTCAAAATGAATTCTCTTGGAACAAAAATCATACCACCCAATTTAATGAATTATGAGCTTTTGAAACTAAAAATAATACTTTTGAATATTTGATCAAGGTTGATTCTGGTCCATTATTAATCCACTCTTTTGCCACTCTTTTACCACTATTACACCCTCTCATTACCAAAGAAGGATGACCTCTATAGGTCCTGCTTTTGTAAGATATTTAGTCGGAGTAGGTGTACATATTTTGTACATTATGGCAGTCAGATTGGATTTGGTTTACCTTTTGTATATGTGCATTTATTTTATTTGTATGTATTTTCTATAACACGTATGATTGTTTGGTGTTTGAATCCATCGACCTTATGAGGGATTGTATAGGTATAAGCTGTGATTTCAATTTTCTGATAGTTTTCTTAAACCTTCTGGGGTTGTAGGGGACCAATTAAGTATTATTTGTAGTGATTAGCAATATACTTTATTGATGGTTTATGGTTAGTTTGTGGTAGGGTGAATATGGTTTGGTAACCAAGGTTTACAGTATATTTCATATTCCTTATCTTTCCCTATTACTGGTTAGTTACATTATTGCTAGATTATCTCATGTTTAGTTATCCTTTGGTTTGAGGCCCTAATTATCATTGTATTAGCTTCCATATTTGGTTAGGATTCCTTAAGATGTTAGGTTGGCTCCCTCAGGTTATTACATTATGTTAGTCCTATATGTATTTGTATATATAGTATTATCATATATCCTTCTCTTTCATTGTATAGTCGTATCATATATGTATTATTTGGCCTTGTACTATTCCTATATCTTTTTCTTTCACTCTTTATTTGTATATTAGCGAGGGTATATGGTATCACACTTCAGTCTCATAATACTTGTAAAATAGGATGGTTTATCCTTATTGATCTATTAGCAATATTTTGTTTACTTTTATCGAATACTTGATTGTAGTTTATATTTTTACTTACATGTTATTTTGGCTTGCACTATCTTTGAGGCTCAGTTGGATGATGCCTACTGAGTACTGGGTATTTGGTACTCATATTACACTTCTACAACTTGTAGATCACAGTATGAGTTGTCACTATTAAGGTGTGTATCATGTAGAGAAGTGTAATACCTTGTATTAGTCTTAGCTCAGTTCAGCCCATGGTACATGCATAAGAGGCTTAGAAACTAAAAATTTACCTAATTTCTGGGGACTTAATTTTATTTTGGGCCTCCTAACTTCGATTATTTTTTAAAGTGACCTTCCCAACCCCGAGACCTATGTTTTTGAGTTAATTCATGTTCAGGGTTGTAGGAAGCATGTCTCAGGAGATTTGGGCCATGTTTGAATTCAATTCCATCAGCTCAACGAGATTACACCGCGTCACGGTGGAATAGCAATGGCATCACTGGTGCATTATGGTGAAGGCCTAATTGGCATCCTAGTTACGAATTTAATTTTTAGAATGGCAGTATTGTCTATTCATATTGCGCCAATTCGTATTAACACGAGATTTGTCTTTAGTTAAGGCATATTATTCCCAAATTTTCCAACTTTACTTTTAAAATGAATTATTTTGCAACAAAAATCATATCACCTTATTTAATGAATTATGAGCTTTTGAAACTAAAAATAATACTCTGGAATATTTGATCAAGGTCGATTCTGGTTCATTATTAATATACTCTTTTACCACTACTATAACCTCTTAGTACAAGAGAAGGATGACCGCCATAGGTCCTACTTTTGTGAGATATTTAGTCAGAGTAGGTGTATACATTTTGTACAATATGGCAATTGGATTGGATTTGGTTTACTTTTTGTATATGTGTATTTATTTTATTTGTATGCATTCCGTATAACAAGTATGATTGTTTGGTGCTTGTATCCATTGACCTTACGGGGGATTATATAGGTATAAGCTATGATTTCTATTTTCTGAGAGTTTGATTAAACCTTTTGGCCTTATAAGGGCCCAATTATGTATTATTTGTAGTGATTAGCAATATACTTTATTGTTGGTTTATGGTCAGTTTGTGGAAGGATGATTATGGTTTGGTAACCAAGGTTTACGGTACATTTCATATTCCTTATCTTTCCCTATAATTGGTAAGTTAAATTATTGCTAGATTATCTTATGTTTAGTCATCGTTTGGTTAGAAACCCTAATTATAATTGTATTAGCTTCCGTACTTGGTTATGATTCCTCAAGATGTTTGGTTGGCTCCCTCAGGTAATTACATTAAGTTAGTCCTATATGTATTTATATATAGTATTACTATATATCATTTTCTTTCATTGTCTAGTCGTATCATATATGTATTCTTTGGTCGTGTACTATTCCTATATCTTTTTCTTGCACTCTTTTTTTGTATATTAGATAGGGTATATGGTATCTCTCTTCAGTCTCATAACATTTGTAAAATAGGATGGTTTATCCTTATTGATCTATTAGCAATATTTTGTTTACTTTTATCAAATACTTTTCTGTAGTTTATATTTTTACTTGACATGTTATTTTGGCTTACACTATCTTTGAGGATTTATTGGGTAATGCCTACTGATTACTAGGTATTTGGTACTCATACTACACTTTTACAACCTATAGATCACAATATGAGTTGTCACTATTACGATGTGTATCGTGTAGAGAAGTTTAATACCCTGTTTTACTATTAGCTCAGTCCAGTGCATAACACAAGCATAAGAGGCCTAGAACCTAAAAATTTACGTAAGTGTTGGCGACTTAGTTTTATTTTGGGCCTCTTAACTTCGATGATTTTTTAAAGTGACCTTCCCAACCCTGATACCTAAGTTTTTAAGTTAATTCATGTTCAGGTTTGTAAAGAGCATGTCTCAGGAAAGTTTTAAAATTTTTGGATGAGATTTGGGCTGTGTTTGGATTTCAATTCCATCAGCTCAACGAGATTGCACTGCGTAATGGTGGAATAGAGATAGCATCACTGGTGCATCACGGTGTTGGCCTAATCTGCATCCTAGTTACGAATTTAAATTTCTGAATGGCAGTCTTGTCTATTCCAATAGCCCTAATTCGTATTAACACAAGATTTTGCTTCAATTAAGGCATATTATGTCAAAAAACCCCAATTTTACTCTCAAATAAATCCTAATCTCTTCTCTAGTTCATAAAATTAAACTCCTTTGCTTTCAAGAAAATTCAAGAAAACAAGTTCCCAAATACAAAAATCTGTAAGGAAGCTTAAGAAATTATGTTTCTTTCTAAGGATTTAAGCTTTTAAGGTATGTTAGATGTTCATTCATGGGTCCTTTTCACCCATAGATTCTAAGAAACTATTTTCACAACTAATTTATGATTTTTCCTTGTCATTGCTAGTTATTTTCATGAAGCTATTATGAACTTGGATTTCAAGTTATGTTTATCATGTGGTTTCATTTGAATTAGCCTTAACACATTTGAATGGTGCTTATTTGCTTGTTAAATCTTAATCCATGATTTTAGTGTTGAAATTATGCTATTATTACATGTTTAAACTATTCTTATGCTTATGCCCATGAATTTCAAGTGTTTGATGAAATTCCTTAATGATTGAGTTTGATGAATGATTACTTATTCTGGTTTTGAAGGATTTACTATGTCCTATTGTTATTGTTATTGAGTCCTAGGAGTTATGAATACCTTAAATTTAGCTGTTTACGTAGTTTTTAGTATCTACAAATTGATTTTTTTCCTATCATGAGCGACATCATTCAGTTAATTAAAACAGTCAGTTGTGGGTTCAGTTAAGCTTAGGCCAGTCTAGTGACTAGTTTAGTTCAATTGTGATTAGGATTTAGCAACGAGCGAATTAAGGGATGGGGGAATTACTGCTCGGTTAGGGTATGGCCTTAGTGGCAATCCCTGAGTTATAGAACTACATAGCCAGCGTACGTTGAGATTTTTTCCTACCAATTTAGTGTTGACTCGAATCTCATAAGTACTTCTGCCTACACTTCTTGACCATACTATAAGATACACCGACACAAACTTTCTCCTCTTAGACCTACTGTCAACTACCACATGAGGAGCATGCCTGACCAACAAAGTAAACTTGAGGGAATACTCTTTCACACTCATGTTTCCCTACATCAGATTGATGAACTCTAACACCTTAGTTTCTCTTAACTCCAATGGAAAGAACATATCTAGAAATGTGATAGAAAACTCCTCCCATCCTATAGGCCCTGTATCTGTGCCCCTATGCACCTTCCACTTCTTAAACCGTGTATGAGCCACATCCTGCAACTGATAGGCAGCTAACTCAAAACTTTCACTAGCGGTTACCCTTATAATGTCTGTTACCTTCTACACCATATCAAGGGATTCCTATGGGTCCTCTTCAGACTTTGACCCTAAAAATAAAGGAGGTTTCATTTGGATGAAGTCCTAAAATTCTAGCTGCAGCAGTATTGGCCACTGGGTTGTCTTGAACAATAATTGGTCGAATATTCTGAGCTACCACAAAATAGGCTAGAGTGGTAAAAGATTCTCTAAATTTTGTGTGAGAAATGTGCCCATTCAGGGGATCTTCCTGACCTGGCGGAGGTGCTGGATTCTTCCCTATTCTTCTTTTGTTGGTATTTTTAGGAGGCATGTTTTGTTGATGGAAGGAAAAGTTAGATAAGATAAATACTTTAATTTGAGCTCTTGCTCACTCACACGACATGAACACTGAAAGAAGGGAACCTTTTCCTAAAATGCCTCATTGCCTCTTATCCATAAGTGTGGTGTGCTACACAACCATGTACAAGACTCTACTTGAAGTGGATTTTGGACTCCCTAGGACTTTTTAGAACCTTAGGCTTTGATACTAAGTTTTTAATAGCCCGAGAGTACACCCTGGGCATCGCACGATGCTTACGACCCCGAAGGACCATAAGCTAACCTATAAATAGTGTACACGGTATAGGTCTGGTAATGATGTATGCTTTGGGTGTAGCAAGCCAGGCCATAGAATCATGGAATATCCCAAGGTGGGAACACAAAGCTAGCACAATCATCCTTTAGCTCTAGCTTGTCACTCAACCTAGGAGGGTCTGTATCCAGTGTAACCATTGTGCAGTGCCCAAATCGAATATATGCACTTCAGTCCTAGTAGGATCAGGAAAGTTCCTCTGATGTGGTTATGGGTAAGTTACAGGTGTTTTATTTACATGTTTATGCTTTGTTAGATCCTGGAGATTCTCTTTGTTTTGTAACCACCTATATAGTTGTCAACTTTAGAGTCAGTCCCAAAATATTAACAGATACTTTCTTAGTATCTACCTCAATGGGTGAGTCTATCATAGCTCGGTAGGTATATAGGATCTAACCTATTATAGTATCCTATAAAGTTACTTTGGTAGACCCTGTGGAGTAAGAGATGATGGATTTTTACGTCATTCTTGGCATATATTGGCTCCAGTCATGCCAAATGGTTTGGATAGGTTTTTTGTTTACTGTGATGCTTCCAAAGTGGGTTTTGGTTGTGTTTTGATGCAGAGAGGTAAGGTTATAGCCTACGCCTATAGAAAGCTTAAACCCCATGATAAGAATTATCCTACCTATGATCTTGAATTAGCAGCTTTTGTTTTTGCCTTTAAAATTTTGAGGCACTATCTTTATGGGGTTCATGTAGATATGTTCACGGATCATAAAACTTACACTATGTGTTTTCACAAAATGATTTAAATCTCTTTCAGAGAAGGTAGTTAGAATTTTTGAAATATTATGATATAAGTATTTTGTATCATCTGCGCAAGGCCAATATAGTGGCAGATGTCCTTAGTAGATTGTTTATGGGTAGTGTTACTCATGTAGAAGATGATAAGAAGAAGTTAGTCAGGGAAGTTCATCAGCTTGTTAGATTAGGTACTTGGTTTGTAGATTCAGTTGAGGGTAGTGTATGGGTTTAGAATAGTTCAAAATCTTCTTTGGTTGCAAAAGTGAAGGAGAAGCAAGATATGGAATCCAGTCTGGCTAAGTTGAAGGAATCAGTTAGAGATCAGAAGGTAGAGGTTCTCTCCCAAGAGGGAGATAGTATGTTACTGTGTCAGGGTAGACTGTGTGTGTCATGTGTTGATAGGTTGAGACAGTTAGTCCTTACAGAAGTGCATGGTGCACGATACTCTATTCACCCAGGGGGCACTAAGATTTACCATGATTTAAGGGAAATCTATTGGTTAAGTGGAATAAAAAGGGATATTGTAGAGTTCGTAGCTAAGTGCTTAAATTATTAGTAGGTTAAAGTCAAACACCAAAATCCTAATGGCACTTTGTTGGAGTATAACTTTCCCACTTGGAAGTAGGAAGAGGTGAACATGGATTTTTGGATAGGGTTTCCCCATTTGCATTGTCAGCATGACTCAACATGGGTTTTCGTAGACAAAATGACCAAATCAACCCATTTATTACCAGTTTATACTTTCTATATAGCTGAGCATTACACCAACATCTATATTAGAGAGTTGGTTTGATTAAATGGAGTCCCACTATCTATCATTTTAGATAGAGGTACTTAGTCTACCTCTCACTTTTGAAAAGCTTTTCAGAAAGGTCTTATTACTCAAGTTTATCTTAGTACAACCTTTTACCCTCAGACACATGGTCAGGTAAAGAGGACCATTCAGACCCTAAAAAACATATTAAGAGCATGTGTTATTAACTTTAAGGGTAGTTAGGATAATCACTTGTCATTGATTGAGTTTACCTATAATAACAGTTATCACTCGAATACTTAGATGGCTCCATTTGAGGCTCTCTATTAAAAGAGACGTAGATCTCCTATTGGTTGGTTTAAAGTAGGTGAGACTGTGTTGATAAGTCTAGATTAAGTGTTTGATGCCTTGGAGAAAGTTTAGTTGATTAGGGAGAGGCTTAAGACAACCCAAACTTACAAAAATTATATACAGATATGAGGAGAAAAGATCTTGAGTTTGAGGTTAGAGATTTTGTATATTTGAAGATCTCTCCCATTAATGAAGTAAATAGCTTTGGAAAAAGGGAAAGCTTAGTCCCTGATATGTAGGCCCTTATAGGATCTTCAGTTATTTTGTACTCTGATTGTGTTAGAAAACCTTATAATAACTTCACTGGCTTAGGGTTTCATTATATGTATTATCCTTTTTATCATATTTATTCCACTACTATATTTCATTCTCTTGAAACTTTGTTACTAGTTGTTCAAAATTATGGGTTGGCTTACCTACTAGTTGGTTATTGTAGGTGCTATCATGACATAAGAAATTGTTTCATAACAAATTGGCATCAAGACTAGGTTTACCACTATGTTGGTACAAGAGCTAGGTATCTAGTAGAATTTGTGAAATGGTACAAAGATATCTATATCTTATCTATGAGAGGCTATAAGACATTGTTAGTAAATTTCATACTTGATTTCCTATCATGTGTCCATATTTATATGAAACTCTTCATATTTTAATTGACTCTATTCTTTCAAGATTAATGTTGCGAGGTTATAAATAGATGCACATGAGACTTTTTGATATGTTTTATTAGTTTTAGATCAGCATTGGGCTAGGGAGTTAGAAGTAGATATTGAGTATATCCTGCACCAGTCAATGGTTATGGGGATATATTAGGCTCAAATAGAGTGTATGACTGCCTCAGAAATTTAGTATCCAGTGTTTGGTATTTAGAATATTTTAGTGAATACCTCCCAACTAGAGATAATGTTTGATAAATCAAGTGGTTCTTAGACTAGTGTTGAGTTTATTACTATTCAACATGACTCCTTGTTAGTTTTAGAGTATAAGTTAGGGAATTTTTAGTGGGAAAGACATACTCTTATACTATATCTTTCAAAGAATGAGTTGGTGCATAGATTTGTTAGAGGATTGACTTTTCTATTCTTTTTAGTGTTGGGGTATTTGATAGAAGCTGGGTAATCTTTACCTCAGATAATTGATAACCTAAGGACCACAAAAAGGGTTTGTATTGATGCATATAGAGGAGCCGTTAAAAGTCTATTCCATCTATACAATGTTATTCATATCTCATTTGTGAGTAGGTATCTTCCTTGCAGGGATCAACATCATTTGCATTCTATGATTCCTAAGAGGAAAGACATTCAATTATGTATTATTCTTTGATAGATCATAGTACTTGAAGTGGATAGAGTTTTTATCATATAACACAGAGTTCTCAGCCTAGGATATTGGGTTTTGGCAACCATTCTAGGTCAGTATGTGTAATACATCACAGATCCTGAGAGATATGTTTTTACTATGAAGAGGTTTATTATTGGTCTTAAGAATAACCCATGTATGAGTTAGTTGTCCAAATAGGATAATTATATGTTCCTCTCTAGCCTAGATATCTTGAGGTATGTTATAATTGTTGAGAGGATGATTATTTCATTATAAAGTATCGCAGGCGTCAGTTGATCAGCCTATTAGGTAAACTCATATTTCTTGCGAGGTTAGGACTTAACGGGGTTGCTATAAATATAGAAAGACTGCTTATTTGTATAGAGAGTGCGCTACTATAGGGGTATTATTTAGTTATCTCATCCAGATCAGTCTCATAAAGTTATGGCACCTTCATCTAGAGGTAGCGCCCTAGTTACTTCTGCTCTCATTAGGTCCTAAGTTGAAATTTATGTAGTCTCAAATTTGTACTTATTTCCATAGGTTAGGGATATGACTATAATTTCTATCGGGATAGGTGTACCTTAGATTTTCTACTATTAGATTATATGTCAGTTAAGTTATGATTTTCATACCCATTGATGATTATATGTCTTGATCAAGATATTTATTGATTGTTGTATTCCTTTGTGTAGATTTATGCTAATTCGACTACCCTCTTAGATGAATTCTTTTAGTAGCAGATTCAGTAGATTTATATTATGATTTTCTAGGGGTGTAACATTTAGGTTAACGTCTATTTTTTGGCTTGTTGGACTTATTATGGACCTAGAATGGTACTTGTTATGAATTTTCATTTTTGGTACCGCCTGCACCTCATATAAGTGTCACTATTACTGTTGTTACTATTGTCATAGTTTTTTAGGTGATTTGTTCTTGCATGATAGATGGTTAGACTAGTGTTATTCAACTAGAATCCCATTCCTCGTGATTCTCATTTATTGTCTTAGATGACTAACTTTTTTGGTTGGTTTTCCCTCTTGTAGTGATGTGAGGCTGGTTGATTCTCTTTTGTCAGAAATATTAGATCAACTGCTAAGTGGATTCTGAAAGTAAAGGTAGTTTTGTCATTTCATGGTTTTGTTGTGGTTCTATAGTTGGAAGTTTTGTCCTATTGCTTTTTCTAATATGGAAAAGTCTAAGGCTTGCTTTTCTGGTTTGCTAAGATTTTAGCATTGGCTATCTTTTTTATAGACCATTCCTAAGGTTGATAAATTTGAGTGTTGTCCATCCAATTTGGATAGTTTGTTGCCCAGTTGTGGTCTTGACCTTTGTACTGATAATGAGTCAGGTACTTCATTCTTGCTGTGATGCAATTTATGATTTATTTGAGCTAGAGTTGGCATAAGTGGATAAATTTTAAAAATTCATGTTTTGAGCATTTGTTGTGCTAATGTGACTTTCTGGAGTACTTCTCCATAGTGATGTGTGCCTATGAGTATTCATTGTTGTAGATTGAGTATTAGATTTATCAAATTCAGGCTAAAGTTGTAAGTCTCCAAGTTTATCGAGTTTTCGCTATAACTAGTATTGTTTGTATCCTTGGTAAGTTCTTGAATATGCCTTGATGCATTATGTTTTTCAACTGATTTGGAGTTGTTGACTTTTTTCTTCAAATGATCGTTTTCCTTTATTATGATATGTTTTTTGGAAATATTTTAGTTTTGACACTCACAAGAACTGTTGGGTATAGACCTTATTTATGATGGTGAGGTCGAGTTTGGTGTTTGGCCTTAGTTCAGACTTGTTGGCTCAAGGTTTGGGTTTTGACTATTTAGAATGGTGGCTTGGAAGTTAAGATAACTTTTGGAATATGGGTGTTTACTTGTCGATAGGATCACATTGGATAGTTGAGGTAGATTATTTTAGGTTCAACTTAGAGATTATATCTATGGACTACATGTTTTGATTATAGCCCATCTCTTAATTTTGTTTTAGTTGAGCATTTATCTATAGGCTGAATAATCCCACTCTTACCTACCAATTCAATTTTCTTCAATTCTGATGGGTTAGATGATTAGAGAATAGTCTATTGGCACACAATATTGGTTTTTACTTCTTTTATCATTGATTTCTCAGCCGCCCTATGAAATTTTGAATGTCTACTTAGCTGGAAAAGTATAACAAACTTTTTCTTAGCATGGTTTATCCACAGTTGATAGGGTATTCTTAAGTAGATCATACAATTATGAAAATTTGAGCATTGGATTCCTAACTAATAGTTTAGAGGTTCATCAAGACAAATTGTAGTTTTCTCTAGAGAATAGAGGTTTGATCATCACTATTGTTGTATTCAAGTCGACAATTATGGGCTTGATTCTTATGCTAGTCCAAGAAGAATTTTGAAGATCCGCTTGAGTCTTTTGTGGTTAGTGTGAGGAGATTAAACAGATAGGACTCGAATAATTATAGTGTATGGAGATTATACAGACAGGATTTGAATAATATTGGGAAAGTTTTTAATGATTTAGAGTTGGAATCAGGTTTGGAATAAAAAAAAAATGATATATTTGGAGTTTGGAGTTGACTCTATGGTTTATGCTGTGGGTTGTCTTTATATTGGTTGAGTATATGCTTAGTTGTGCTTGTATTGGTGTGATTATTTTAGCATTTTGTGGTATAGATGTACGTGTTTTAGTCTTTTACTATTAAATTAGAGGTTAGTTAGTTGTTGAGAATGATTTTTGGCTATTTGGTAAGTAAGGTAAGAAAGTTGGTTAAAAAGGGATACCTATAGAAAAATCCCATAGAATAATTATTTCTACTTAGAGGTTATCTGGGGAGATATGGTTAACGCATGCATGCCCAGTACCCTGTCCTGTTAACCTTTTGGCTCTTTTTATAAATTGGATTTCACAAATGAAAGTCCTTTTAGTAGTTGATATTGTAATGATCCTCCGGGCCATTTTCTTGGTTTCTGTATGTTTCCAACATTTCAAGCTTTCCCAAAGCGACTATAGGTCATGTTTGACTTTTTGGAACTATCTGTTAAATTATAGGGTAGTTCGTTTGGATTTTAAGCTTGATTCTCTATGGGATATTTTAGTATTAAGGAATTGGTCTCAGACAAAAACTCCTACTAAACTACTTCAGAAAAGAATTCCAACAACGTCATTAGCTTAGAAACATTGATTTTATGTAGGTGACCCCTAGTTTAGGTCTCGAGGCTATCAAACTTATTTTGGGCTATTTGGTAGAATTTATAAGAAATAGAACTTGGTGTGATCTCACATGGATTTATGGACCTCAGTGTTGTTATCTGGGTTAATTAGTCTTGTTTTGAGGATTTCTCTTCTGATTAGTGAGTAATTACTTGTATGAATAAGCATCTAACTATTATGTAATGTAAATGTAATTTCCGTAGCATGTTCTTAATGAATTTGGAGTTGAAACACTAAGGTTAGAATCAAGGGACAAAATGCTAGTATTCTTAGCTTGAGCTATAGCCTTTACTCGTTTTTGATCTCGAAGTATAGATGGTTGTGTACTCTTATGTGAGATGTTTGATGTTTTACGAATCTTTGGAGTTAATAATGATTATAAAGGGGTGCTAAATAAGTTGGAAATCAAGTGAAAACAACACCACTATGTATGGGCTTAAAGGACAAAAACAATGCACAATGCTTGATCAAAGTTTGGTGATTTGGTGTGCTTGGCGTGCCAAGCTGCCTAGGTTCCATGATATGGCCATGTAATTCCGTTATCCAATTCCTTAATGGAATATTACAGTATCTTGATACATTTTTGGCATGTCACGCTGCATACATGGCACGATATTGGCATGGTATGCCAATAGTTTAAAATTGGCAATTCATGTCCTATTACATATAGAATAGTTGTCGTGTTACACACATTGGACAACCTTGGGACGTCAAGGGAGGATTGATAAAACTTTTATTAGTGTTTTTATGTCATTACTTTAGTTTATTTATGGAATTTAACATGGATTACACTCTGGCAATTCTATTTATGTTTATAATTATCTAAACATCCTTTTTTGGGGTTAAGGCCAAGAACATGAGAACTATTGTTTGGAATTGCTTTTGTTGTGGTTAATTATAATATTTGATTGTTGTTTTTTATCCTTTTTATTACTCTTTTAAGGATTTTTACCCTTAGAATATATTCTATAACTCTATTGTGAATCAGGAAGGATGAATAGTAGAGTAGAACACGGGATGAATAGAATAGGATTGTAATCTTCATAAATTGATGTTACAATTTGCAGTTAGAATAGGAATATAATTCAGTGACCTATTTGGTTCAAGTAAAGGATGAATACGAAAACATTTATCTTAGTTCTCACACCCCTGCTAAACGATATAGCTATGGGGCTAAGTTAAGTAATCAATTTGAGGTTCAGAAGACCATAGTCATACCATTGATACCGTGAACCAACAACCAAGATAATTAACCTAACCAATGAAGTTCCACAGCGTATTATGATTGTTTGTAGAGCCTTATCTGGGATTTTCCCATTGATTGTTCAAAACATTAATTTATTACATTGTTTTAGTTTACATTACGTTATAACTTTAAAAATTCATTTGGGTTATGCAACACTGGATTAATATTATTAGTAAACTAAGATTTTATAGTTGTTAGGAAAATTCTGTGAGGATTGATGTGCGGCTTTTTATTAGGCCACTCTATTACATTGTGAGACCATGTACACTTTCATTTGCACTTGGGTGAAACAGTGTGTGACCCATATTTAATAGAAAAATTCTTATTTGATAGTTTTGATGGTTCTGTTGAGTCTCAAATCTTGAATTTGGTAGGGTAGAATAGTTTATTTGTGTGCATGGGGTTCTAAATAAATTCAGAATACTCGATCGAAGTCCATTCAGATTTAGAAAATTTTTTGTTCTTTCCAGCAATTTGGCGCAACCCTTTTAGTCTTTGCATTCACGAAGAAAGATTTGTGTTTGTGAAGTGTCAAATTCTTGACCTTCACCATCGCAAGACAAACCTCTCACATTTGTGATGTGGATCAGCTTCGACTTGTTCTATTTTCTTCTTCGTATTTGTGGCCATTAGTATCTCGTTCATGATAGCTAGATTTTTTTTACCTATATGTTTATAGAACCTTTCCCACATTTGTGTAGGAGAAATCCATGGATTTTGTGTTTGTGGCCATCGGATATGCATTTCTAAAGTGTATTGCCTTAGAAGTATACATATCCTCTTCCCCAATTTTCAATCATTTTCTTGGTTGATTTCAGCCATTGTTGGACCTTAGGTCTTAGCAATTGTTGGGGTTTAGCCCATTAAAATCAGGTACGTTTAACCCTTTATTCCTTGACCTTCTTCTCTTTTATTCTTATGTTAATTCATCCAAAAAATTCTTTTAATTTATGGTTTTAGATCTAGATTCTTTGGTGTTTGGGGTTGATATGAGCCCTAATTTATGCCCCATTTGTGATTAAACTTTGAGCTTGCATTCCCTGTCCTCCGAGGGACCTTATGACATATTCAATTTTTGAATTCCATTAGCGACCCTCATGGGCTCTTTTTAACTTGATTTTGGTCTCAAATTATTATATTGTAATACTTATATCATTTTATTCCTGTTAATGTTTAGATGATTATTTTGATAGTGTGATATCATTTTTGGAATTGTGGAGTAAAGCTGAGCAGTTTGTGGATGGCTTAAGAATTCGATTCAGTATCAAGGTAGGATTTTGTCTACTTTTCTCTACAAGATTATATAGTGTATGAATTGCATGCTAGGTAGGGATTATAGGATAATATTATTACTAGTATATCTTGACATAACCGTAAGACCCCGTAAAAATTCCAACTATTTTATTGTTAACCCTCCCGCATGTGTAATGTTTATTTTTGACTTGAATTATGTTTTGGGATGTTAAAAGGGTGTTTTGGAAAAGTTTTAGAATTTTTTGAATGGGTTCGGGGTCATTTTAGGATCCTAAGGCAGTGAGCCTCCACAACATCAGCATGTAATGGAGGTTAGCTACCACGATAAGGGCGTGGCACAAAGGCTACCTTCCGCGATATCGGCGTGCCACGCTGCTATTATAATTTCATCTAGTTTTTGCTTTTTTAACTTGGGGTAAGGGGCTTTTGGTAGTTTTACTCCTTGTACGATTTATAAACATATAATAACCATTTTTCCTTCAGTTTCAAAGAACAAACCCCACTCTTTCTCTCTTAAACTCAAAATCCAAGAAAGCTCAAGGGTTTTTCAAAAAGTCACTATTCTGAGGTCCAAACTTCAAATTGTCTTCAATTCCTTGTGTATTTCAGGCATAGTTCTCATCCCTAAATCATACAAAACATTATAGCATTGATTTGTTAAATATTTATATGATTTAAAAAATGGATTTGAAATTGGTGTTGAGGGTTGTTACTACTTGAATTACTTGTCCTATGTTTTAGATTGATTTTCATGTTTTAATTGATGATTTGGGGACTAAATTGGTGCATTGTTTAAATGGCTAGAATGGGGATAGTGTTTCCCCAAATTTATGGAATTTCAGCTTTATAATGGCATCAACCTCAACCAACTTTTTAAACTTTTTTGGAATATGGATAATTGCATTGTTTAAATTGTATTTGAACCCATAGCATTGGATTAAAAGATAAATAGATATAAAAATGGTTTTGGATGGCCTTGGTGTCTATGGATTGGATTTTAAATGAAACTTGGGATTCAATTTGTTTATATGAATTGGTTTGGCATAATTGGTTCAGCTTTCAAGTATATTGGTATGACGATACCAAATGGTAAATGCCTTAGTAAATGACTCCAAGGTTAACGTTTTGTTTTGTGCAAATTGTCTTAATTTAGGTGTAAAAGGAATTATATATCTTACCGTAATGGTATAGGACTCGGCGGGATCAACATTGGAAACCACATTTGCTGGTGTTGGGGGTCTATATGATCGTGTGCTTGAGGCACACTTTATATATATTTTGGGAGGGCTATGACCCTAATGTCATTGACCGTTCCGTAGATTTTCCTCGGTTTGTGCAGCTAACATGCACTGGGGCATTTCCAACAGGGAGAGCTAGACCTACATAGCCAATGGGTGCCTTTTAGATGTAGTGAGCTACATAGTTAAAGTTAATATTTTGAACTATTATGTAATTGACTCTTTTCCTTACCTCAGCATCCTATATATTTGTATATGAATGTGATGCATATGGTTTATTACTGGATTTTGGTAATTACATTATTTCATCCCTACTCCCTGAGTTACCTTCCTATGCTCGCACCACTAACCATCCCTGGCCGCTGCATCATTTCATAATGTAGGGTCTGAGGGCTTTCCTATTTCTTTTGTGCAGTGTTAGGTGGTTAAGTACCTTTGTTGATCAGCTATGAAGTGGCCAACCTCTATTTTTTTGAAGGCTCAGTCATTTTATTATTTCAGCATTATCTTAGTATTTTATTTTTTATTCTATTTTGTCATAGTCGGGGGCATATCCTGACTTAGTTGATATTTTTGGTTTTAGAGGCTTTTGTGGAAAAGTGTGGGTTTAATTGTTGGTTTTGAATCTTAGAACATTCATTTGACCTATTTATATTTTATTACTATCTTGATTGGCTTCTGCTTTTTTATTATTATTGTGCTCCTGAGTTAGGTTAAGGGGGTAGTATCCTGTCCATGGTGGGCTTGAGATACTCGTCACGACTAAGTCCTGGTTTGGGTCATGACATTAACCTATTTAGTAAATTTAGGGTAGAAATGTGACCCAAACCTTAGCCTAGAATACTTTTTATGACATTAGGATCCTATTATCATTATATATGGCCTTGTTTAGGTTTAGATTGACCTTACATGTCCTTTAATATAGGACTTACTACATGACTTAGTGATTTGGGCCGTCTTTCCCCATTAAATCCTTATAGTGATTTCATTCCCTTAATTACCATAATTTCTTAGATATGAAGCCGTATGATATTAATTATGTATTGTTGGGCTCGAGGCTATGGTTACAATGCAAGTAGGGAACCAGATTAGTGCTTGATCCTTACAAAAGATGATATGTTGATAGTTGTGGATGTGTAGATGCCTAGGGTTGTGCTGTTTGGATACTGGTGATGGCATGCATACTTTAGTTCTATTCATTCTCACTTAGTGGTATGATCCCAACCAAAACCTTAATTTTAATACAGTTTTCTAAAAAAGGATTTATTCATACTTTTCACTTTTAAAATAATTCTTCTACAACGGGAATTTTTCCACCTTATTTAATGAACTATGAGCTTTTTAAAATAAAAATAATTTCTTGGAAAAATAGATAGAGCCTAATTCTGTGCAATTATTAATCCACTATTTTATCACTGCTACTTACTTCGATGGACAAAGATTTCTACTCTTTCTATGCTATTATATGAATTTAGTCCGCACACGATCTTGCGCAATGGATTTACATATTTAAACTCTTTTATTCATAGTTTGCATTTGTATACTAATTGTACACACATTACACACAGAGAAAGATATACATATATATATATAATTGGTACTCGATGGATATGATTTATTATGATGGTAATTAGAAGTACTATTTCAGGACAAGGCAGTGTATATGGATATCTCGAGTTCCTTATGGCCCCCTACAATTCAAAACCTATCTCCAGTATAATTATTTAGTGCTTATATCCGTTAGCCTCATAGGGTTTTTATAGTTATTATAATCCATGGTAGCTATTTTCTAAGTGCTTTCTTGAACCTTATGAGCTTATAATGTCTCGATTAGGTATTGTTTGTTTGTACTACTTGATTACTTTATTGTTTGTTTATGGTTTGTTTTAGTAGGAAGGATATGGATTGGTACCTGATATTATTGGTGCATTCTGATTCCTTATGTCTCTCCATTATTGTTATGTTACATTATTGATAGATTATCTCTTGTTTATTCATTGTTTGGTTAGAGACATTAATTATGCTAGTGTTAGCTTTGTTACTTGTTTAGGACTCCTTGAGATGTTAGGTTGGCTCCCTCAGGTTATTACTAATTAGTCCTATATATATGTGTGTATGTGTGTGTCGTATTACCTTATATCCCTTTTTTTTATATCTTCATATTATAGATGTATCATTTGGACTTGTATTCTTACTATATCTTATTCCATCACTTGTTGTTTGTATATTGGCTAGGGATATATGGTATCACACTTTAGTCCTGTTACTTTTAGAATAGGATAGTTTATCCCTGTTGATCCATAACATTATTTTGTTAAGTGTTCTTGGATAGTTGTTTATAGTTTATATTCCTGGTTTATGTATTATTTATGCTTTCTCTATCTTTGGTGCTCAGTCTACAGATTCCTACTGTACAACATGTTTGATATCCATACTACACTTCTGTAGCCTACAACCTACAGATCATAGTATGAGTTCTCGTCATTGGTTTGTGCATCGTGCAGAGAAGCTATAGATTAGAGACTTGGAGTAAGATCTTGAAGTTTCAGTATTCTTTCTCTCTCTTGTATTGATTAGGCTCATCTTTATTTTATATTTTAGAGATTGTTTGTACATGTATATTTATTCTGTTTTTCTCCTTTTACCCTAATTGTATTAGAAGCTCTTGTACTAACTTCATCAGGTCTTGGGGTTTCTTTATATGCGTTAGTCTCTTTATCTTATTATTCTGCTGCTTACTTTCATTCTCTTGATAATCCGTTACTAGGTGTTCCGTGTTATGGGTTTGCTACCTACTAGTAGGTTACTGTATCTGCCATCATGACCTGAGAAATAGGGTTGTGACATCATATGTCCTACCTATTGAGCGAAGTATATTACCAATAATAACTAGATAAATCTATTATTATTCCCAAAGCATTAATAGATTTCATAATCAGTGAAAAAATGAACATCCTACTCTATTCATACTTTGACACATATGCAAGATTTCATAAAATCCACCAAAATAGGGAATTTATTCCATTAGCCCTTCACATATCTTATGTAACCAAATTGATGTTCACCATTTCACATATAAAAGACCCCATATACCCATTGTTCCCTTTTACAATCATTTAACATATAATCACAATAAACTCAAGCCTAAAAAAAGTCTCAACTTGGCTTAAAGAAGTCCAAAGATCAACCAAAGTCCTTTCCTATTTCATAAAGTCTCTGAATGATCCCAACATGATCAAATACATATTCTACCTAACAAAAAGTTCATAGACACCTATATTGCTGCACTTTTATTTTAGGTCCAAAAAGTCAAACTCGAGCCCACAAGGGAAAACCTAAAAATTCACTTAGAAAATTAGGTTACCCATACCTCAAGGATCTTAAATATGTAATTTTTATAAAAATCAGAGCCTAAATCGATCTTCAAATCATAAAAATACAGTTTCTTAACTCCAAGCTCGAAATTATCAAATTTCATGCTCATACATAATTTAAAATGATGAAATAATTGATAATCATTTAATTTATGGTAAATTAGTTTATCCAAACTTCTAGAATTTTATTTCCCAAAAATCAATGAAAATTCATAAGAAATTGATTCTTAAGCAAAAAATTTTGATTCCTTATATTTGGAGTTTAAATTAAAACTTTGTGAATAAAAAACATGAAAAAGAAAAGGATATGCTTGAAAGATAAATAATATAAGGGTCGAAACAAGTACCCAATGATGATGTAGAATATTACCAAAAAAAGCACCTCAATTAGAACATTCTTATCTCTTAAAATTAATTTTTAGTGAATAGAAGAAGTCCAAAATTAAATACACTATTTAGTTATTGATCTGATCACTATTGGTCCTTTCTCTTTCACTACATGTCCCAACACTGATTGGTAATTGTGTGCACCAATGATTATTTTTTCACTAAAATGTCATTTACTCCCTCATACGATGTCCAAATGCATGTATTCTTTCTTATGTAAGATTTAAATAATGTTGAAGATCTACTCCTCTAATTAAATATCAATTTTGTACTTGTTTTCCCATTATATATAATTTTTTATTGAATAATGATTTCCTATTCTACAATAATACTCAACATCAACTTATCGAAATTATATCAAACTAACCAGATCAGTCCTATAATTCATGCTCAGAGTTTCAAAATTCTTGAAATATTTTTCAATCTTGAAAATATAAAACTTATTTCTTAGTCTAAATTATTTATTCTTAAAATGTCCAATGTCCCCAAAAAGTTAAAAATCCATACGAAATTCATCGAAAGCCTCCTGACACAAACCAAATATGCCACAAGACTAGAAATGTCTTTTTGAACCTAAGGAAATCATCAAAACACCAAACTGAGGTCATATTGATCAAATCTTGACCGAAGTTAACTTGTAAATTTCAAATCTCAAAATTTCTAAACAATGACTAATCACTCATTCAATAACCATGGGAAATTAACTAAACCTTCAACTAGACCAAAAATCACCCTTTAGACCTAGTAGAGTTATCAAAACACATATTTGACCTTCCTACCCTAAAATGTTGACCTTGGTCTACTATTTTATATTTCTAACTTTTAAAATTCAAAAACTCATCTGAATCCCTCATAGCTAAACCAATTATCCAACCAACTCAAAAATTAATTATTGAACTAACCAAAATGTTAGAATTGTATTTCTAGTTTATCTTTAAGGATGTTAACTTTATTTAACCGTATCAACTTTTGAACCTCAAGAATTAAAAAAACATTCTTAATTCTTAACCAATGACATCCAAAAAGGAAAAGAATATTCAAAATACACAAAAAAAATCCAACTATAAGGGTTGTTACAATGTCTTCGTACCAATCTGAGCATCTCGATCTATGTATACCGGGCTTCTTTGACCTATGAAGATCTAAAGTGATCAATAAGGTCCCTTGGAAATTCTTCCAATACTACAAGAGGTGCATTCTCCCATCTTGGGTCTAGGCACATGTGAGAGACTCTCAAAGTTGATGCATGTCCATAGTGGGTTTTCTATGTGTAAAAGATTATAAAATAAGGTCATTTGACTGTTAAGGAGGTTGGAAAATGTTCTGGGTGAGTCTGGGGTCACAAAAGGACATCATGAATTGAAATAAATAATTGTCCATTACAAATAATTACCTAGTTAGAAATTGGGTGGTTTGTTTTTTGGGAGGCTAGGCACACATCCAGCCTATGCGTTGGGAGGTGAAGAGCACAATCTCCTCCTAGGGTTTGTGGAATACCTATCCCTCTGTGACCTATAATTTTCAATTTTTCTTTTAATAGTTAAGGGTGAGTTCATGTTTTCATCCCATGTAACTTCCCTAATTTATTTTTAATCCTTAAATTTTTCCCAAAACACTTATAATCATCTAAAATATACAAGCTTTTTTTGTCCCAAAGTTAAAGGTTTAAAGAATGGATTTATTAATTCTATGGTTCTATGGCTCTAAAAATCAAGCTTTTATCTAAGAATTATCCAAATTCAAGTATGTGGGATTTCATCAATAAATTTTCTCTCATCCATTGAGTCCCTAAGTAAACTCAATTCCAAAATTAAATTTATTCTTTAGAGCTTAGGATTTCATAAGAAATATCGGTTATTGTTGTAGTTTTATTTCTCATCAAGAATATCAATGAGTACATGTCTCCCTTACAACTTTAGTGTTATTATGGAGTTATTATTGTGAACCCTTATTATATTTATCAATTCATGGTTTTTGAATTATTTTTAAGTAATTTCATATCCTATCCAGATTATAGAAATAGTCATGAGTAGTTATATTCTTCATAGATGGCGGGTTATGAACACCCAATGAGTTAGTTTCTCATGCATTGATAATTTAACATCCATTCTTTTATTTTCACATGTTTTAGTATGTTTTAGATAAAGTGCCTATCATTTAGTTTCATATATAAATATTTATAAACATATATTTTATCAGTATATTATTCAGTTGTGACTAGTATTTAGCATCGAGCAGATGTAGGGATGAATACTCACCTATTAGTTAGGCTGAGCAATTTAGATGAAGTCTCTATGTCCCAGAACTATGTTGCCATTACATATTATAAATATTCACCTACATACTAGGTTAAGACCTTAGTCCCTTTTGACGTAAGTTAAGTGAATCTGTGTTAGTCAATATTCATACCATCGGTATGAAACAAAACACCCCTTTATCTTAGTCGGACCTATTTAGCTCAGATGGGTATGTCGATTAATAAAAGCTCCCATAGTTTAGACTCAGATATTCACAACCTTGTGTATAGTTTACTATGTGTCGATCAGGTATATGTTTATTCACTTGGTCATTGTATTGGTTTACATACCTTAGTCCCATGTTTAGTATATCCTTTTATGTTTGACACACACACATACACAGAACATACACACACACATAAATATATACATATATATATATATATATATAAATATCATATGCTTAGTACACTCAAAGTACGGACCATATACTGTCTTTTTCACCATATTATATTATAATATAGGTTTTGACATTTAACTTCCCACTCGCGGTTAGCACAGTAATACAAAACCTCAGAAATAGAGTTTGGTTAGTCCTCATCACTCGAGGACTAGTTAAAGTATCTTTAGTTTATTAGTATTTAAGTTTTAGATAGATAATGTTAGCTTGTGGATAGTCATAACAAGTCATTGTAGTTGAGGCTTTCTGTCATACAATAGTTTTCAGCTTTATGGTTCTATATAGTTGTTTTCTATATTAACATAGTGTTGAATTATGTTCGGCTATAATTATATTATTCAAAATTTATATTTCCATATATTACTATCCAGTTTGTTACAATAATCTTAGTGTCATGTAAGTCTATAGGTTAACACAGGATCATTTATGACTAACCACTATGTTACTACTAGGGGATAGTTTTCTATCTTGATAAACGTGGTATTAGAGCATCAAATTTTAAGTTTCCTATGGGATTTGAGAGTCCCATTAAAGTTGAGTCTTGTTCATTACTGTTAAGTTTGCTACACTTACGAATGAGAGGCTATGATACATTTTAGGAAATGTTTCACTTATTTTATATTCATATCGTGTGATAAAGTACAAAATCTATTTAACCTCTTTCTAACTCATGCTAACATGTTAAAAAAAATGTCTCTCAGAAGAGCAAATGGAAGGAGAAACAAAAATAGAAATAGTAATAGAAATGAAAACTATCAAGCACCACCAATTCTAGCATACTCTTTAAACGAATAAGTTTCACATGCTAAATTTAGGGCTGATTTTTATATTCTAGCTCAAGAAATAATTACATAAGTTACCCAGTAAGTTGTTACACAGGTCAACTCGAATGGTGATATAATAGCTGCTAGAATGTAGGATTTCACTTAGACGAATCATCCCGTGCTCCATGGTTGTAATGACGATGAATACATCCTCTGTTAGTGTCCTAATTCCAAATTTTAAATATAAGTGTCGAGGTAGGGCACCAAACTCTAAGTCCTAAAGTAGTGTCACTAGTTAGCGTACTCGTCTAGTTTGCTAGAGATGTTGTAAGAACCACTAAGGCAAATGTATGGTTAATAGTGGTAATTGTTCTAGGTGTGATATAATAGTACAAAAAATGATAGAGTTCATAGAAGCCTCACAAAGGGGAGGGAATACTTATCAACAGAATTAGTCTAATTCTTTAGCAACTACAATAGGTCACTCAGCTTAGTAGGGTGCCTCAACTAGTGTAGGTGGTAGACGTGCCAAAATAGATTTTATGTTCTTCAAACATGATAAGATCAAGAGGGTTCCACTAATAAAGTTAGTACTATGTTATAAGTCTTTAATACTAATGTCTATGCCTTTTTAGATCTTGGAACCACAGTTTCTTTCATGACCTCTTATATAGTAGTAGAATTTTATGTCAATCCCATAATTCTCTCACAACTCTTTTAAGTATCTACTCCTATTGGAGATTAAGTCATCGACAAATGGGTATCTAAAAATTGCTTGTTACTATTTCTCAAAAAGTAACCTTAGTTGATCTTGTTGAGTTAGATATGATAGGCTTCATTGTTATTCTTATATAGATTGGATATATTCATGTTATGACTTAATTAATTATAGAAAAAAGGCAGTAAAATTTTTGCTTCCAAATGAGTTGGTCATAGAGTTAGAGAGAAGTACTTCAACACTTATAGGTCAATTTATCTCTTACCTTAAGCCTAGAAAAATGATTTTCAAAGGGTGCATATATCATCCGACTTAGGTTGATGATTCAAAGTCCAAGACCTTAAAACTTATGTCAGTTCTAGTGGTTAAGGAGTTTCAAGAAAAGTTTCCAAAAGATCTACATGGACTTCCTCACAAATGGGAAATATACTTCGAAATAGATCTATTCCCACAGACCAACCTATTTCAATTCTACCTGACACGATGGTTCGAGCTAAGATTAAGGAGTTAAAAGAGAAGTTGAAACATCTTTTGGATAAAGTTTTTATTAGGCTAATATCTCTCTATTGGGTGCTCTAGTTATTTTAATGTGTAATAAAGATAGTTCCCTCAAAATATACATCAATTAAACAACGTCAAAATAAAGAATAAGTATCCCATCCATATAATTGATGATTTGTTCAACCAAGTTAAGGGTGCCCATTGCTTATATAACATATACCTTAGATTTCTACATCATCGGCTAAAAGTTAAAGAACATGAAATTCTAAAGAAAGACTTTTGAACTTAGTGTTGTCTGTTTGGATTTGTTGTTATGTCTTTTGGACTACCAAATATACCAATTGATTTTATGCAATCGATAAACAAGGTATTCAAGAATTACTTTGATATGTTCGTTATTTTCTTTGTATAAGACATCCTCACTTATTCTAATATATAGACTGATTGAGGATTATCTTACAGACTCTTAAAAATCGCCAATTATTTTCTAAGTTTAGCAAGTGTTAGTTCCAGTTGAAGTTAGTAGCATTCCTTTTTTATATCATTTTTAATGAGGGCATTAACATTGATTCTAAATAGAGCAAAGCATTTAGGAAATGTGCTAGACCCATCTCTCCATCAAATATTAAGAGCTTATTAGTTTTATTTGGTTATGACTAATGATTTGTAAAGGATTTTCATCTGTTGCTTCACCCATATCCAAATGGACTTAGAAGAAAGTCTAGTTTTAGTGGTCTTATATTTATGGTAAAAGACTTCAAGATTATAAGATTACCTTTGTGGGATTCATGAAGATATGTTCACTAACTATAGGAGACTTTGGTAACTCTTTAGTTAAAATAATCTTAATCTTTATCAGAAGTTATGGCTAAAGATTTTAAAGGGATAGTGATATAAGTGTTTATTACTATATGGGTAATGCCAATATTATAGATAACGCTTACATAATGTTGTTAATGAGAAGTGTGAATCATGTAGAGGATAAGATGAATGAGTTGGTTTGCGAGGTTCATAGGAATATTAGGTTAGGAGTTTTGTTGGTTGATAAAGTAAAAGGTAGTATGTTGGTTTATAATTGTTCATAATCTTCTTTAATATCTAAGGTGAAAGGAAATCATGATAGTGATCCTATTTTTCTTAAGTAGAAGGAACTCATCAAAAATAAGAAAGTTAAGGCTTTCTCCTAAAGGGGAGATATTATAATTTCTTGTTAGGGTAGACTTCTTATTTGAGATATGGATTCCTTGAGCTAATGATTATTCTTGGAAGCTAACAACTCTTTTTATTCACTCAGAAGACACTAATATGTACTATGACCTTCGAGAAGTCTATTAGTGTAATGACATATGGAAGACTATAGAGTAATTTTTGGCTAAGTGTAAAAGTTTCTAGCAAGTTAAGTTTCAGCACCAAAGACCTAGAGGAATGAGCCAAAATATTAGTATTCTTTCTTAGAAATGGGAAGTTATGAATATAGACTTCATTATAGGGTTGCCTCGTCCTCGGTGACAGCATGATTATATTTTCATTATAGCTGACTAGAAGACTAAGTCAATATATTTTCCAGCAGTAAATACTTTAGATTTAGCTGATGATTATTCTAGATTTTATCTTAAAGAGTTGGTGAAATTGTATGAATTACCTTTGACTATAATCTCAAATAGGGGTACTTATTTTACCTCTCAGTTCTAGAAGTCATTTCACAAGTGTATTAGTAACTAAGTTTATCTCAACACATCTTTTAACCCACAGACATAGGGTAAGGATGAGATAACCATTCAAACTTTAAAGGATATTTTAAGAGCTTACATGATCGATTTTAAAGGTATTTGGAGTGATCACTTGTCTTTGATTTAGTTTTTCTGTAATGATAGCTATCACGACATAATTCAGATGACCCTATTTATAGTTCTTTTTAGTAAGAGGCATAAATCTCTTATTAGTTTGTTTGATGTTGAAGAAGAAACCTCGATTGGACTTGATTTGATCCATAATGGTATACAAGAGTTTATCTAATTAAGGAGATGTTGAGAATAGTTTAGAGTCACTAAAAGTCCTATATAGATGGAAAGAGAATAGAAGTTGAGTTTGGGATTGGCATTTTTATTTACATGGGAGTTTCATCATGAAAGAGGTGAAGAAATTTGTCAAGAAAATGAATTTCAGTTCCCGCTATGTTGTTACTTATAATATTGTAATGAACATTAGTATACGATATATGAGTTAGACTTGCATGCAAAATTAGCAATAGTACATCCAATCTATCATGCATCTCTGTTGAAGAAATATATAAGTGATCAAAATTTAGTTGTATGCATAGATATTGTGGGTGTGAAATATTGTATCTCTTACAACGAGGTCCCTTTTATGATTCTTGGTAGTTAGGTTTGTAAGTTGAGAAATAAAGAATTTGCTTAAATAAATATTCTTTGGAGAATCAACTAGATGAAGGAGATACTTAGGAAGAAAAAATATACATGATGACCAAGTATCCTCATGTTTTCCCTTTGAATTCTATTCCATCTTGAAGTAACATTTCCTCTTTAGTACCCTTCTCAGTCTCACGTTATTCTATTACTCATATTCCATAGTATCCATTCATGTGTTTATCCAGTTTATGTTTTAGTTAGAGGTTTATTTATCATGTCAGTATTCGGATCGTATAACCCAGTGTTAAGATTCTTGCTATTTCCTTATTTTTTTAGCCTGGTTAGTCTTCATTCAAGGATGAAAAATCTAATGGTAGAGTTATTATAACACCCTCAAAGTTCTGTGGTGGGTTTTGTATGTGTTTATGGTCATAAAATAAGGGCACTTGATACATTAGGTAGTTGGAAAACTTGTGGGGTAAGTGTAGGATCGTGAAAGGGCATTATGAATTGAAGAAGAAGGTTGTACGCTATGCATGGGCACCTCGTCTTTCGGCCACACATTGTGGAGCATTCTTAATTAGACACTAGTTTGCCTACCATGTGGCCGGTGTAGCACACAACAAACCCTATGCATTGGGAGTCATAGTGTATAAACTCCTCCCATGTGTTGCGGTGTAAGTATATCCATCACTCTTAGACATGAAAATTTTCTTTTTAAAATTAAGGGTAAGTTCATCCCTTAACCCCACGTAACTTTGTCAATCTGCTTTAGTTCCCAAATTCATCCCAATGCACTAATAATTATCTCTATACATACAACACTATTCTTTTCAAAAGTTTAAGGTTTTAAGAAAGGGTTTTCTTAGTTCTCAAGATCTAAGGCTCCAAGAATCAAGATTTTTTTAAAGAATTCTCAAAATTCAAGTATGTTAGATTTCATTAATTGATTTTCTTATACCTATTGAGTCCCTAATTAACTCAATTCCTCAATTAAATTCATTCAGAGCTTTAGGTTTCATGAAAAATTTGAGTTTTGTTGTGTTTTAGTTTCTCATGACTAATAATACATGAATACATATATACTTGATAATTTAGGGTTATTATAGAGTTATCATTGTGAAACCTCAATATATTTATCAATTATTAGTTTTGGAATTATTTTTATGAAATCTCACATCTTATTCAGATTATAGAAACTGCCATTAGTAGTTATATTCTTCAGAAATGGTGGTTATGTATGTTAATAGTATCTCCTATATTTTAGAGTAAGAATTGCATGATGTCGTGTACAATTTAATTTGCGTTGATCACTTACATGTTTATTTTCTTGGTCTTTGTATCTATTTACATGCCTCAATCCCATGTTAAGTATATCTTTTCAATGTTTAGAATATATATAATGCACATCTCACATTCTTAGTACATTCAAACTACTGACCACCTCCTTTTTTTGCACTATGTTATACTATACTATAGGTTCAGATGTTCAGTATCCAGCTCACGATTAGCACAATCCAAAAAAACCTTAGTAACAAAGAATTATGAGTCCTTATCATTCGAGAACTAATGTTACTATCTTTATTTCATTATTATTTTAGTTTCTGACAATTAGAGTTAGCTCGAGGCTTGTCCCAACAAGTCATCTTAGTAGAGAATTTCAGTCAGACAATAACTTTTAGCTTTATGGTTTCTTATAGATATTTTTTGTATTAACTTAATGTAGGATTTTGTTTGACTATTACTATACTATTCAATATTTTAGCTTTCGCTCAATACTGTTGAGTTTGTTATAGTAATCTACCTTCTATGGAAGGTCATGGGTTAATTTGGATCACTTGTGATTTAAGCACTATTTTTTAACTATGTGGTAGTCTTGAATCATGACAATATTAATGGTAGAGGATCTGATTTAAAGTTTGTTACGGTTTCTAAAATGGATGTAGAGTCTTGTTCATGTGTGTGAAGCACACCAACTTATTACCAAGAAACTATGTAATATTTTAGGAAAAGTTTCATATCTTTCACACTAATATCATGTACTAAAGTATGAACTATATTTAACCTCCAGAAAACTCGTGCTCTATTATTTACATAACATGCCTCCTATAAGAGTGTATAGAAGGAGAAATGGAAATACAAATGGTAATAAAAATAGACACAAACAAGCACTACTAGCTCCAACACACCCTAAGAATGAATAAGTTTCACATGATGAGTTCATGGATGCTTAAGTCCTATCTATGGCCATGCCTACTCAAGTCAACCAGTAAGATGTGG
Organism: Capsicum baccatum var. pendulum; assembly: GCA_030864225.1. NCBI lineage: Eukaryota > Viridiplantae > Streptophyta > Magnoliopsida > Solanales > Solanaceae > Capsicum > Capsicum baccatum. The sequence continues at coordinate 117,363,456 of CM061560.1, forward strand.
CACAGTTCAACCCACATAGTGGTACATTAGCTACTAAAGTCTGGTATTTTACTCAAATGAATCCTTCTGAGTTCTATATTTTAAGGCTATAAAGGATCTAAAAAAGTTCCTTGATGACATTTAGAAAATCACTTAGATTATGGGCATTACTCCAGTAGATATTACACATATAGCCATTTACCAACTAAAAGTAGTAGCTTATACTTAGTATAAGCAGTGGAAAGAAGCTAGTGATGTGGATGTTGGTCTAGTAGGTTGGTATGAGTTAGTAGTTGCATTCCTAGATGGGTTCTTCTCACTTATGTTTAGGGAATCAAAGGTTCAAGAGTTTATTAATCTGAAATAGGTCAATACGAGTGTGAAAGAGTATTCTTATAAGTTTACTCAACTATCCAAGTATTCTCCCCCAATGGTTGTTAACTCAAGGGCTCATATGAGTAAGTTTAGGTGTTTCAGAGACTGTTGTTGAAGAGTGTAGAACTACTATATTGGTTAAAGAGTTGGATATCTTCAAATTGCTGACTTATTCCCAATAGATTTAAGAGGAAAAGATCGATTAGAATGATATCGAGAAGAATTAAGATGAAATAATGATTTTTCTTTACCATGGACACCTAATGCCAACATAGAACTTTGAGAGACATCAATATTATTTAAGCTGCAAAGTTTGACATACAATCCTTAGAATAAGTTTTAATGCTATTATGACATGTTATCAAATCCAGTTTTTCATTTGATAGAATAACTAATTTTTCATAAAACCATGTTATTTATATTTTTGGTTAAAATGAAATATACTTACACAAATTTAGGGAATAGGGAGAAAATATTCTTAAAATCATTCAACTATAGATATAATAGAATCATTTACATAAGCATTTTCTTTACATGGAGCAAAAAAGCACTCGATTATGGATTATCATGCCTCTTATTATCTCCCTATTGTCAGTTTAAGTTGGCATCTGTTTATAATCGCTAGTTTTTTTTATGGAATATCAGGCCTCTTTTTTACCCTATGGTTCTGGCTTGTGCTTGGCTATTGTTATTGTATAATTATAAATTATCTGTCCTCTTGTTATCATCCACTATTCTAATTCCATTTTGATTCTCGTTATTATTAAAGTTATGGATTTGGTTTAAGAAATACTAGTTCGGGACCTGGGAGTGTATACAACTATCCTGAGTCTTATATGGTTCCCTTTATCCATGAGCCATAGTGTCAAAGGAGGATGGTCGTTGTAGGACCTGCCTTTGAAAGCTGTTGAGCTGGAGGAAGTGTGTAAACTTATGTTGGATATGGTACTTGGTTTGTATTATGTCATATAGTACTTTTCATGGATTTCTTTCATTTGCATGCATTTCTTATCACTAGTATAACTACCTAGCACTTGTATCTAGTAGACTTATTGGAGGTTGTATAGGAATAGGTTTTATTTGTTGTTTGCTGAGTGACTGATTGTACCTTTCGGGCTGATGGGGACATAGTTCAGTTATTCTTCATTCGTTCTAGCTAGTTATATCGTTTTTTTATTATAGTGTAGTTCAAGGTATTTTTGTTATCGACTGACAGCGTAGGTTACACGTTTGATCCCTCTTCCCTTATTAGGATAAGTTTTACGATTATCCAAATTTCTATTAAAGACTGATTAGGCTAGTGTTAGGTCCCCTAGTTGGTCATGATCTTTTAGGAGTTAGGCCAGTTCTACTGGGTAAGCACTTTCAAATTTAGCTATTCTTATGATATATGCACCATTCTCTTTGTAGCATTATTTTGACCACTTTAGCAATTGCACCAAATACCAGACATTAAAATTTTCATCAACTCCAAATAATTTCTAACTAGGTGCTTGAAATTCTTTCAGAACCGAGTGCGCATAAATGATCTATGCTACCATACCAAATTTAGCATTCCAGAATCAACATAACAATAAATTTTTTTATTAAAGGTCGTTTCATTTAATTATCGATCCCATATTAATTCCAAACTGTGTCTAGCCTAAAATCCACATTCTAGAGCTAACAACACTATTGGAATTCTTATCCGTGGTCTTATACTATGAGTTTTTTATAGGAGAGTCAAACCTTAGTAGTGAAAGCTCTAAAATAGAGAATTCAGCCTATAACCCAAACGAATGACTCTAAAATTGAAACATCGACTATGCCACGTCATAAATGATCTATAGCTCCTTTGGAAAGGCACAAACTACTAAAAATACTCAACAACTGAGAAAATGACTCAGAGGGTCATTACACTTACATGAACATAAAATTGAAAGTCTACTGTGTTTCTATCTAAAAGCCTCTACTAAGATGAGTTGCTGGGATAAGCCTCCTGCTAACTCTGTTATCTGAAACTAAATAATAATGAAATGAAATACTAAAAGCTAGTCCTTAAATGATAAAGAATCACCAAACATACTGCTGAGATAATGCGAGATCATGCTAACCGCGAGCTAGATGCTAAACCTATAAACCTATATTATAATATAATATAGCTCAAAGAAAGTATAAGGTCAGTACTTTGAACTTACTAAGCATGAAAGATATGTACAACACTATGTATACCGGATATGCTCAATATAAGTGGAATTGAGGCATGTAAATTGATGCAATGACCAAGTAAATAAATATGTAATTGTATATAAAATGTTGAACAAATTTGCCGCATCTTGTTTTGCTGATGATCAACTAACAACAAGGGACTAGGTCCCTCTGACTTCATAAAAACATATAGTTGTGACTGTCCTGTACAGATTTGTCTATTAGTGTAACAAACTGCACATGTAAGATGTGTACTAGCCAGGACACCTGTTCCAATATAATTTCTAGCCTAATCATTATCTATCTATAAATACAAATAAATGCTCCTCAATTCATTAGTTCTTGCAATTTTTCAATTCAAAGAGAGAAATCAATGAAAACTAAAGTATTGTTCAAGATCCAAGCTTTTATATACTGAGAGAGTATTTTTTCTTAAGTCAAGTCTAGGTATATAATTGAATCACTTGTCTTATAAGAAAAAATGCTTTTATTTGGCATGTTGAGTGCTTAAGTAGAGTTACCAGAGTTTGATATTAGTTAAAGTTAATCATTATTGAGGTGAGATCTTGACAAAGTTGTCAAGGAGAGTTTGTATTGGAGATGTTGCAAACTAGTGTAGCCTAGAGTTAGGTTGCAATGGAGTCTGTAACCATGAGTTTAAATATAGTGGATTTTTGAGTATTTGTAAGGTTAAGCTTTTAGTTTTTTCTCCTTTGAAAAAGGAGGTTTCCACATTAAATCTCTGTGTTCTTTAATCTCCTGAAAGTGTTGTTTCTGCACTGCATTACTATTTTATTACATGTGTCTGACTTTATGGGTCTTGGTCCTTTGTAATGTGGTGTAACTCCTAGAATTTCAGCAATTGGTAATAGATCAAGGTCACTCCAAAAGTTTCATACCAAGAGTGATTTATTGATCATGTTTACTCATCCTAATCTAGAAGAAGGAAAATTTACCATTAGACCACCACGCTTTAATGTGCAATACTATGGGTGGTGGAAAACAAGAATGTATGACTTCATTATGGCTAAGGATAGTGAGCTGATGGATATAATACTTGATGGTCCTCCTATGCCTGTTAGAGGGGTAAAAAAAAGAGACATAACAAGGCTTTTTGTCAAAACCAAGAGACAGTTTGATGATGTATATTGAAAGAAAGTTAAGAAGAATTACAAGGCAAAGAAATTTGTTTTTTTTGTGGCATAGGAGATGATGAATATAAGAGGATTTCTTCTTTTGAAAATGCTAATGAAATCTAGGACTGCTCGAAAATTGTAAAAAGGAACCACTGATGTAAAGGATTAAGAAGTTGATATGCTGACTACTCAGTATGAAACCTTCAGTATGAAAAAAAGAGAAACTATCCAAGAGATACATACTAGAGTCACTTCAACAACCAATAAGTTCTACAACTTAGGAGAAGTTATTTCTCTCTATAAACAAGTGCAGAAAAATTCTAGGTGCTCTTCCTAAATCCTGGGTAATCAAGGTGGATGCTATCACTGAGTCAAGAAACTTGAAAACACATACAATGGATTAACTTATTGGTAATCCGAAGACTCATGAACTCAAGAAGTAGCAAGTGCAAGCGAGAAGGAAGAAAAAAGAGAAAAACCTCTAGCATTAAGGGATTTAAAATATTCTTCAAGTGAAGAAGACACAGATATTTATTATTTGGTAAAAAATATTGTTAGAGATATGAAGAAAAGTGGTTAGTTTCACAGAAGAGTAAATAACAGAAAGAAGGGAGGCATTATTGAGGTTTGTAACAAGTGTGGAAGTCCTGAGCATTTCATTAAGGACTATGCAATGCACAAGATAGATTATTAAGAATATCTCAAGATTAGAGGTGACAAATGAAAGAACAGGGACCAGGTAAAATCAAGAAGAAATTCTGAAACTAATTATGAATTTAAGTAAGCCTTAGCAGTATGGGGAGATTCCTCCAGTAAATCTGTTAAAGATGAGATAACTACAAATGTGTCTATGCTAGTTGTGAAAGATAGTAAGGTTATCTATGATTCCTTATTTTATCTTGTGGAAAATACAAAAGATGAAGAATAAAATGAGGTAATTCTCTATGAAATTAAGGAATATTTAGATTACTACTCCACTAGAAAGATAAATAAACTTGCAAATGTGTTGATTGGCTCTGTGTGTGACCTGATTGCTGAAAAAAACTCTAGAAGAGAGTAGAAAATCAAGATCTTCAATTGATTTCTTTAACTCTCCAGATATCTAAAATAGAAGAATTTTTCACAAAATTGAAATCTAAAAATCTGAGATTAATGAGTCAACTAAAGAAAGTAAATAAACCTGATGGTAATGGGAAGAAAGAAGCTTCAAGGCTTTACATTGAGCTTGAAGAAAAATTGAGGGATTCTCAAAAGAACCTTGTGAAAGCACTCCATAAGAATGAAGAATCATAAAGGAACATGGTCGGTATAAGAGAAGAACTTAACAAATCTCTAAAAAAATGGACAACATTCTCTCAAATTCTGTATAATTCAACTTTCAGGTTGTCAGTAATTGTAAAGGCCTTTGATAAAAGTATAAAACACAACAACATGGTTATCAAGGGAAATCTATTCATGGTATTCGGAACAGGGACCACAAACCTCTATGTACTCATTGCGGAACAGATGGATACTTTTAGGAAAATTATCAGTATTGGCTTAGAGCTAGAATGAGTAGTACTAAATACATAAAACAGGAGAATTATTATCCTAAGGGTTCCATGACCTTGAAAAATATGATGAACTCTCTACCTAGATAGGCAAAGAATGATTTGATCACACCTTTGTTTCCCAATTGGGAATTCGAACTCAAATAGATTCCAAAATGTAAAAAATGACTATGTTTGCAGGTAGGAGAAAGGGAATACTTTCAGAACTGGTTCATGGATAGTGGATGTTGAAAGCTTATAACTACGAGGACTGACTATTTTTTTTCTCCAAGTCACTTCAAAGTGGAGGTGTCTCTTTTAGAAATGGTAAAAATGTCTATATTCATGGTGTGGGAAAGATAAGAAAATCACCTTATCTCACAATAAAAGATGTGTATTATGTGAATAGCCTCAAGTATAGTCTTCTAAGTATTTCTCAAATGTGTGATAAAGTTAATGAGAGCAAATTCTTTTTCGATGGATGTACTATGTAACACTTGATATCTGGGAGATTTTCTCAAAGCCAAGAGGATAAAAAATTTGTATGTGACTTATTTAGAGTCTGTGAATGATAAGGAATTAACTTTCCTAAGTGTTCAAAGTGAAGATGCTAATTTATGGTATAGAAGGCGAGGACATGTAATTTCTTCTTGCTAAACAAGTTGATTTCAAAGGACCTAATCTGTGGCAGCGAAAACAGAAATTTCCAGACAATAAGGTTTGTAATTCTTGTGTTAAGGGCAAACAAATCAGGTCTTCCTTTAAGATCAAGAAGCAGGTTAGTACTTCTACACCCCTTGAAATGATACATATAGATCTATGTGGACCTGTTAAAGTCCAAAGTAAAGGAGAAAAGAAGGATGATTTTGTTATTGTAGATGACTACTCCAGGATCACCTAGATATTGTTTTTATGAGCCCAAGATGAAACTTATGAGGTTCTGGTTACTTTTCCAAATTAAATTCAAATGAATCTGAATTGTAAGATGTTGAATTCATATCTATTTATGAAACTGATTATGAGAACTCCCAAGTTGAAGGATTTTCTGCTTAAAATGAAATCAGTCATAAATTGTCTGCACCAAGGACTCCTTATCAAAATGGAGTTGTTGAAAGGAAAAACAGAACCGTAATAGGTATTGCCAGGACAATGTTGATTGGCAGTGGGCTTCTAAAGAATTTTTAGGCTAAAGCTGTAAATACTGCTTGCTATGTGACTAATAGGTTCTTAATTTTGTCACTCTTTAACAAGACCCCATATGAGCGTGTGTTAATAGAAAGCCTAAACATGACTACTTCAAACCTTTTGGGTGAAAATTCTTTGTTCTAATTAATGGGAAGAATGATCTAGGAAAGTTTCTCTCCAAAAGTGATAAACAGTATTGTGGGCTATTCCTTAACAAGCAAACCATACTGAGTTGTCAACAAAAGAACTTTGTGTGTTGAAGAAAGTGTGCAGGTGGTCTTTGATGAATCCAGGTGATATGAACATTCTGATATTGAAGAACTCATTCCTGTTAAAAAGGATGATATTGCTAAAGATGATGGTCAAGAGCTAAATTATGCAGTTGGGAATGATGAAGATAATGGTGATCCAGGATCTCAGTTACAAGCCTTGCTTCAGTTGAAAAAGATCAAGAGGGGCGCAGTAAAACTCCTCAAGGACCTGATACTAGTGGAACTCATCTCAAAAGGTCAAATTAGAGGCACAAATCTTCTCATCCACATAACAATCCGACTTAAACTTTGGAATTAAGAGTCTAAACAAGAGCTGAAGATAAAAATTTCATGGCATTCTCAGCATTCCTATCAGAAATTAAGCCTAAAAATATGCAAGAAGTTATAAAAAATACCGAATGGATCAATGAAATGCAGGAGCAGCTTTAAAAATTTGAATGAAGTAAAGTCTAGCACCTTGTCCCCAAACCTATTAACAGGACATTTATTGGGAATAAATGGGTGTATAAAAACAAGCAAGATAAACATGGAACTATCAACTAAAATAAAGCAAGGCTGGTTGTTCAAGCCTATAACCAAGAGAAAGGAATTGATTATGATGAGACATTTTCCCCAGTAACAAAGATAGAGGCTATTAGGATTTTCATTACTTTTGATGCCTATATAGTGTTCAAACTCTTCCAAATGGATGTCAAAATTGCATTTCTATATGGAAACCAAAAGGAAGAAGTCCATGTCAAACAAAATCCCTATTTTAAAGATACAGATTTTCCTCATCATGTGCTTAAATTTGACAAAGCTCCCTATGGGTTGAAGCAACCAACTATGGCTTGCTATGAGAGTCTTTTAAAGTTTATTCTGGAAAATGACTTTAAACGAGGGAAAATTGACAATACTCTCCTTTTGAAGTCTAGAGTCTGCTTACTGATTGTTCAGATATATGTTGATGACATAATTTTTGGAGCTACTTCTGAATCCATATGTGAAGAGTTTGCAAAGCTAATGAAAAGTAAATTTGAAATGAGCATGATGGGTGAACTTAGTTTCTTTTAAGGCTTGCAAATTAAGAAAACTTCTCAAGGGAAAATGATCTATCAAGAGAAGTGCATCAAGGAGCTACTGAAGAAATACAACATGAGAGACACAAAGCTATTTAAAATAGTAAATGAAACCAGTTCCATGATTGATAGTGATGAATCTGGTCCCTTAGTTAATGAGACTATGTATAGAGGCATTATCGTATCCTTACTATATCTCACTGCAAGCACGCCAGATATTGTGTTTAGTTTGGAAATGTGTGAAAAATTTTAGGCGTGCCCTAAGTAGTCTTATTTAAATGATACAAAAAGATCCTTACTATCCTTCTAGAGATAGTTTTAATCTGATATGATATATTAATCTTTATTATGCTAGATATCTGGTGGATAGAAAAAGTACCTTAGGAATGGCTCATTTTCTAGGTTCTTCCTTAATTTCTTGCGGTTCTAAGAAGTAGAATTCAAATGCTTTTTCTACCGCTGAAGCTGAGTATGTAGTTTGTTCTTCTTGTGGTGGTCAATTGTTATGGACTAAGTAGTAACTGAAGGACTTTGGGATTGTCTTAGATACTATCCCTCTGATGTGTGACAACACAATTGCTCTTAACATGGCTAAGAATCCAACGCAGCATAAGAGGGCCATGCATATTGGTCTAACTTATTATCATACCTTTGTAGGTATAAATGCACGGGAAGAACTTTGGTAGAGGACATATGTGATAGGCACAAATTTGAGAATTCACTCAAGAAAGAGAGTGAACTAGTTCTATCTCTTAGTTTTGTATTGTGAATATGCAATTTTTTATTTAGATAGTACAAGTTGTGTCTTGTCTCTCTGTGTTAAAACTGTCTTACCCTAAAAAGAAGGTGAGTTACCCTAAAAATTGAACTCAACCTCTTCTTACTCCTTCAAAAGCTCATCCTTCTTCATATATGTTTCCATAATGGTTTTTCAAGATCTGTGGTTTTATTTCTTTAAAAAGAGCACCTAATATGAAATAGTCATGTCCTCAAAATTTAGTACAGATAGAGACCTACTCTCAAATCTTCTTCAGAACTCCAAGCCCTCTTCATCCTTCATATCTCTATCATAATAGCACACGAATGAACCAGTCTTTATAGCTACCTTCTTAGATGAACTTCAAGTGATTTAAATCCCTAAAAAAATAGTTGAGCTTATTCCCAAAGTCTTGTTTGTCTGATAATTTCCCTTTATCCAAAGAGTCAACCAAGTTAAGTCATCCTATCTCCTCAAATCCAAACACCTACTTTACTAAACTTGTTGATAAAGATTTATCTCCAAAAACACATAACCTTTTTGATAGTGTAATGAAAAGTGATGATTGGGTTGCTGACAATCTTATCTTGCTACCAAATAACCCCAAAAGAGTATGTTTAGTCCTAAGAAATAAGATGTTCTTATGAAAATAAGAAATTATAGTTCAAAATCTAGGAGTCCTACTGTGAAGCAGGAGACTTCAGAGGGACCTTAACCCAAAAAGAGGAAAATGACTGGGAGGGAATCTATCATTGCTTTTACAAGAAGGAAATGGGAGGAAAAAAGTAAGCTTGTGCATAAGGAAGTTAGAAATAGGTTCCTGAGAAATAAAAAAGCATTGAATTTGTGGATTTTTGACTCTAGTGTATTAACAAAATCAGGCATGATTGAATTAATTGTGCTTGTTAAACATCAGGAATGGCTTAATTTCACGAAAGGACCCATTCCCAAACTCATTGATGAGGTAGTTAGAGAATTCTATTCCACATTGGAATTTTCTATAGACAGACTGAAGGTGACTGCTATAGTTCAAGGGAAGAATCTTAATCTTGATGCTATGTAAATTGGTGGAATTCTAGATGTTCCTATCAATGGTGTGAGGATTGTCTCAAAATTATATTTCTCAATAGATTTTATGGAAAATTCATCAAACATTAAAGGATAATCTATGGATACAGTAAATAGGAAATTACTCAATAGTGTGTTACAATTAGTACTTGATATTTTGAACAAAGTTATTCTACCAAGATCACAAAAGAAAAACATTGCTTCAGGTGCTGATTTGTATGTGATGAAGTGTCTTAGCAGTTTTGAGTTTATTTGTTTTCCCTCTTGAATGATGAAGCACATAAATATAGTTGCTGAGGGGGAAAATGGAAAACATGGCATGCCTTATGGATACTGGTTGAACAGAGTGTTTGATCATTTTGGTATTGTATGTGAAAATGGTACTCCTAGAATTGTGATGCAACTATTTTGTATAAAGACTCTGATCAAAACTGAGTGTGTGGAAAGAAAATTTGTTAGATCTCTCAAGAGGACCTAAATAAAGAAATAGAGGAATTATAGCTCAACACAAATGATAAGGATGCAGAGATAAGCAAATTGCAAATGACAGTTCATCATCTTTATAATGAGAATACAAGTTTTTCGAAGGAGATTAGAACTGAGAACACTGAACTAAATAGGAGATCTTCAAATCTTATTGATGAGGCTCTTAGCTTGAATGAAGAGAGAAAGTAGCTAACTAAGGAATTGGTACTCTATCATGCTATAGAAAACAATAACATAGATCTACTTCTTTGAACCCTGTTCCTAAGTCCTTCACCTAGTTAAATTTTATTGATTTTCATCGCTTTTTCTCTAGAATATTTAAATTGTGGAGTGAAATGATAATTACCTTTTACATATGAAAGAATTTTTGTTTAAGTGTTTTATCTATCTCTTGTTTAATTATAAAGTTGGTTTTTATGTTAAAGGTACCACAATGGCCATGAGTTAACTAACTTGTGATTATTTTACTCTTGGTTTACTATTATTACTTTTCAATGATGCCAAAAGAAGGAATACTGAATTCATGTGGTAAAGACTAGGTAGGGACCATGTGTGTTGCATGATGTGTTAGGGACAACATACTAGGTGAATATTTGTCGAATGATGCTAAAGTATGATGGCATAATGGCAGGTGGAAGAATATTGGTTAAAGATCATAATGGGAGAAGCATAGCGCATACTGATAGGGGAAAATTTTAGAGACATCAGTGATGATCACTTTGATTGAATGAGATGAATGAAATTTGATGCTTAAAACTTAGTGGTTGGTTTGTCATTATAAAAAAATGAGAAAATTTCTACATCATGTTTTGATGATGATTAACTAACAACAAGGGACCAGGTCCCTGGGTCTTCATGAAAACATACAATTGTCACTTTCCTACACAATTTTGTCTCTTAGTGTAACAAACTACGTAGGTGAGCTATTTATCAGTTAGAAGACCTGGCCCAATAGAAATTATACCCTAAACATTATCCAAGTATAAATAGAAAAGAATGCCCCTTAATTTAATAGTTTTTGAAATTTATCTATTCAGAGAGAGAAATTGGTGAAAACTAAAATATTGCTCAAGATCCAAGATTTTGTGTGACGAGAGAGTGTTTTTTCTTGAGTCATGTGTTGGTCTATAATTTAATTACTCATCTTATAAGAGTAATTTTTTTCTCGTTCTTGTTGAGTGCTTAGGTAGAGCTACCTGAGTTTGATATTGGTTAGAGTTAATCATATTGAGGTAAGATCTTGAAAGAGTTGTCAATAATAGAGTTGTTGGAAAATAGTGGAGCCTAGAGTTAGGTTCCAAAGGAGTCTGTAATCACGAGTTTGATTATAGTGGATTTTTGAGTGCTTGTGAAGGAAAGCCGTGGTTTTTTCTTTCTTGAGCAAGTAGTTTTCCAAATTAAATCTTTATGTTTTTTAATTACCTGCAAAGTGATATTTTCTTATCGCTTTACTATTTTATTGCTTGTGTCTAACTTTAATGGACCTGGTCCCTCGTAGTGTCGTGCAACCACCCATGTTTCAACAAAACTGATACAAAGTCATAAAATATCTGAGTCTAAATTGTGAGTATCGTTAACCAACATACCCTATTTAATCAATATAGGTCCCAACTTGTAAGCCTAGTTAAAAAGATACGTTTCCATGGGTACGATGTCACGATCTAATTCCTCAGGTCGTAATGGCACCTACTTTAAACCCTACAAGGTAACCCAAAAAGTAGCCCCAAATAACCATTAATGGGCTACTTTTTGGAAGGTATGATAAATATATAAAAATTCATTATATAAATAGATTGTAGACCATAAATTATAAGTAGGATATAATACATATAGATAATAGAGAAAAAATAACACAAGAGTATCCCAAGACCTTTTAAGGTTAGTACAAGAGCCACATATCAAAAGAATAAGAGTACTAATAGTATCAATAAATATATAATATTGAATTTAAAGACTATTCAAAATAGTAGAAGCAGATAGAATCATCTCCTTCTTTAACAGCTCACCCTATCTCCAAATATTGAGTATACATCAGATAGAACGTCAGGGATGATATCTACTACTTGAATCTACATAAAAAAGATACACAAGTGTAGTACAAGTGCCAAAAAAATGACTAATAAGTAGGAATCATTGGACGATTGAGCTAAATCATAATAAACACATATAAGATGAGAGAATGTAAGCTAAAGTCAAGGATAAAAGGGCAAGCCTAAATTAATGCTTCGACTAATAGATAATAAATAACAAGGTAGATAATATAGAAGAGAATACAAAAATAATTACAATCTAATAGGCTCCCATAAGCCTACAAGGCACAAACAAGAGGAAACAACTCAATTAAGCCTCGATAAGCCCGATGGATACAATTAAGAGAGAAATACCAAAAATAATAATTATAAAGACCCTAAACATTAAATTAATATCTATGAATTCTTTTGTAATATAAGCACTAGAATCAAACAAGATACTTAATATAATAGGTGAACCATAAATTCTAGGCTCAAACCAGTCTTTAGTATAATAATTGAACCATGAACGCCAGACTCAAATTAGTCTTTAGTATGTATAGCAATTACAAGACTCAAATCGGTCTCTAAAGTAAATATAGCACACCAAGTCTAGTCAAGAGTTGAAAAGATTGCTAAATAATCCTAGTTTCCAAGAATAAATATGTAAAATGATGAACGAAGGCCTGCAAAATCTACAATAAGTTAATTAAGATATTTGACCCAAAAAAGGGTTAGTGGGGTCCATAACTAACCCTGAAGACCTTACTATGGTAATTTCTATCCAAAAAGTAGACTAAGGCTTCTAATTTCTATTATTTGGTGTTAAATAAGTTTTAATAAGACCTAAGACAACAATTTAGCTCAAGAAAAGGAAGAATGAGTAAATTATGCCTATAAATGACTCTCTAACCGACTAAATATTATAAATTTCACTAAAGATACAACCAAGAAATAAATCACACTACAAATCTAGCATAATGAAATGCTAATACAATAATAAAATGCAATCTATGAAGAGAGTAGCCTAGCCTAACTAGACACCGACGGATTCCCAAAAAAAGGTCTCTAAATTGGAGATCTTTTCTTTTGAGAAGCCACAAAATAATACGATGCTATAAAAATAATGTTCTATACTTTAATATTAGAACAATGATACCCATATTATATATAGATGTTTTAGGTTCAAATTTATGGTAAAATCCTATGTAGGGCCCACCAGCAAAATTATAACTTTGTAACCATTAAAATGTCAGGTGCGTGTTAGAGCACGTGTAATTGTACATAGTCACCCTATTAGTGGAGTGGCCTTGAAATTCCAATTATTGATCTCACAGGGACTTGGTGATTAAGAAATTTCTAATTTAAGCATTACAAATTAGATTGAAAAAAATATAAGTGTAACTAATTAAGAAATTGAGTTTGATAATTATTAACTAAATAGTAAGAAGGAACAATGAGATGAAATTGGAATTTTAAACAATATACAAAGAGTTCCAGGGTTGAGGCATTCACTTCACATTCATCCTTAAGTTTGTGGTAGTCCGTGTTAACGCTTATCATGATTGTTGATTTATGGGGTTGATGTTCTATCTTGGGAATGGGCATCCTCTATATAATCTATCCATATTAATCTCACAAATATTCCATTGAGCAAGGATGTGTCTTTCACTTTGATGCATTAAACTATCTTACCATTTTGCTTATCAAGTGGGGCATTTAGGTATATCGCTATTCTTTAAAGCAATCACCCTTTAAAAATTAGATTCTAATGATTAAAGACATGATTCACATACTTCATTACATCCCTAAACTCATATGGTCAATTCTTTCTGGACTTAGATTTATCCTAAAGTTTATGATGCTTTAGAATAGTATAACAAGAATGTAAGAACCATCACATTCTTGATAACCATTTAAACAAAAATCCAAACAATAATTACACAATCATGTTTGTATTCTCAAACCCAGAAAAAGGGTTTTTGTACACTAATTTTATTACAATGAACCATCACAAATGAGTTCATAAAGTAGAACTATACAAAAGTAAAGATTGAGAACAAAGAACCCTAGTTTGAGCCCTTTGCTTGCTTATCCTCTCGACAATTTATGTATTGATTCAAAGATGGCATTAAATTATGAATAACTGATACCTTTATATTTTTTTATGTCATCTATAGGTGTCACATAACGAAACATATGGATTGACAACATTACCTCTCACTTAAGAAGCAAAAAAAAATTACGTTTGGCCACATTTTACACTTTGGTGTGCAATCCCATTATTGCGGATGTTCAAGGGCTGTCACACCCTTCTCATGGATAAATTTTTTTGTAGAAATTTTTATTTTGTGTCTTATGGAGTGTCACACCCTTATCTTAGAATTTTCACTGCATGCAACAAACTTGTGCTCAGAAAAATCATTTTTCATAGTCGTTAACTCTTTCTGTTTGCCTTTGAGCTCAAAACTTTATGGATTCCTTTACAACATCATTATTGACATTTTTAGCTCCCCAACATTTATTTTCAAATCATCCATGTTCTATTATAACATTAATTAAGATGAATTAGTGCATACAACACAATAGAGTCCACCGAGATACACTAGAAGAACACATATCTCAAATTAGTAACACTAGTTTTCTTGTTTAACTCTATGAGACCAGTTTTATTATTAAATTGTTTTGAAAATACCTTAAAAACTACAAAAAATTAATTTAAAGCCTTGTCAACTCTCGAACAAATCTTTATCTTGAGAAGTATCCAAGGAAGATTCCAATATTACAACTACAAGCATGACACTCAAGCTAGAACTACAATGACTACACGAATAGAACATTCCGCATTACGTATGCCATATGAATTTGAAACTCATGAACACTACTTTAAAGCACTCTAGCCTCTAGAATTTACTCTACCAAGTTGGCAAATCATGCATATTACTAAATAAAAGAAATTATACAACTATCTATCTATCATCAAATGTGCATCCTCACTATAAGAAAGTTACCCATATTCTATCATAGGTATGAAATTCATCACAAGAATGGGTATAAGAATCAAGTTTTGCTCTCTCTCCCAAAGAATTCATAAGTCACATATAATGAACCATAATATTTTCCTTATTGTAGTACTCTGCTGACATAGGAATATCGAGGTTAATGATTAAGTAGGACTTATAGAGTTGTTATTTAGGATAAGGGATAGGAAGAAACTATTCTGACTAGTAATAGTGACTATCTTCCCTATAGTGAACTCCTCTCCAACAAAAAATTTATCACCAGTTCTATCTTCCTACCTATCTTTTGTTCTACCATAGTCTTTAAGAAAGTTCACATATAGTGAGGGGGAGTATTCTTTATCAACACATGATTTTATTTTTAATAGTTTTTATCATTTCATTATGATACTACCACCCATAAAACATAAACATTTTCACCATCAATAGCTAGTTTTTGGGGCTTCACATTCACCTCTTTCCTTCTTAAATTTGCCACTCCTTAACTCATGATTTTAAAATAAAATACTTAGGATCTTTGAATCATATTATGGCTGATAAAAAGGGGAAGTAGCTACACACGAGGCTACCAAAGAATAGGCTAAAGATTTAATGAGTCTAACTAAGATCATGCAACAAGGGAAGATAATGAGGGTATGAACATGGGTATTAAAGAAATTTCTATATCATCTTCTAATCCCAAATTCTCTATTTTACTTTAACACATACCAAGAAATTTTTAGACATATATATGCAACAAGGAGTGTAAAAAATGGCCTCATTTACACTTGTTACATGTTCAAATTAAGTTGAATCATTAAAGACTCTAAATAAAACAATAGTAAGAATTCTTATTAAGACAATATCGCACAAGAGTCATAAAAATGAGCCTAGGTGTATCAAAAGTAGTAACTCAACTCATTCAGCATGCCTATTATATTCAAAACCACTTCCATCATTTAATCATACATAGCCAATTCCAAGAAAATCTCACTTATTTCCAATACAAAAAAATAAAAATTTACTCTTAAAAATAAAAAAAGGATACTAGGTTAAAAGGGAGCCCCATTGGAAAAAAAGCAAAAACAAAATCAAGGGGTGGCTAAAGTGTCCCACTTCTAGACTGACACTAACAAAAACTAAATTAATAGAGAGAAGATATTTTTTAAAAAAATTTCAAATTTAATTAAAAACTCAAAAACAAAGAAAAATAAAAATCCCATTGCAACACTTCACCCTAAGCAATCAGAAGATTCCCACCCACACATAAAATCACACATTGTCCTAATAGTATAACTAGAAGTAGAGCTATAAATACTCCCTAGGGCCTCTAGGCATAGCTAGTAGCATCGTAATCATCAAAGAGGTCTAGTGGATACCACACCTTGTCTATACTGTGCTCCTTAGCTTAGATTGCTAGTATTCAAATATCCTGTCAACCTGTGACTCAAAACAAAAACAAAAGTGATACTAAATAAAAATAAGAAAATAATTTACTTACCTTAAATTGGGTTTCCTCTTAATCAGAGTCTGATATTGAATTACGACACAACTCACATCAGTACATTTCAAACATATTTCTTCAACCTCTTTTTCCTACTATAAAAGCCATCTTCTCAATATTTTTTGACCTTTAGAGTATCAACTCTTAAGGTATACATTTTTTTCAACACTATCCTTTTCACAAACCTTCTAAACTTTTCAAATATTAGGCTCAATTTTCTATTTAGGTCCCTCTATGATGATGAGTTCATTGGAGGCTTGCACTCCTCCACCCCATACTTATCCACTTCTATAGTTCTGATTATGAATACACCCTCATAGTGCAAAGGTGGATTGAGGGGTTTGTTTACTTTAAATATCATCTTTTTATTATCTAGTCTCATTGTTAAAGTGCCCTATCTAATATTAATCAGTGCTCCTCCCATTGCTAGGAATAGATGTCCAAGCAGGATTGGTATTCTGTCATCGACATACTAATCAAGAATAATATAGTCAATAGGAATAATGAACACACCAACCTTAATGACCACGTCCTTAATGATTTTTTTGGGCTGCACTCTAGTTCTATCTACTATTTGGAGTCCCACAGAATATGGCCTCGACTTTCTTAATCCATGAGTCTTGAAACTAGATAGGAGAATCAAGTTTATGCTCTCTCCATGCTACTCTAAGTGTGGACCATATAACTCTCACTAATTTTTATGGGTGGGTGAAACTTTCTAAGTCCTTAAAGTTTCTTGGAATCATACACATCGCCTCAAAAATGCATTCCTTAATAAGTTCTACCATCTTAATATCACCCAACTTCATCGTATTGGTTACCACATCCTTCAAGCACTTGGTGTACTCAAGAATACCCTTTAAAACATATAATAATGAGATGTTAATATGAAGTTCTATACACATATCAAAGAACTTCTTAAAAAATACATCCTGCTTAGCCTTTTCAATCTATTAATGGAATGGTGGTGGTAGTCTATAAGACCCCACATAATTCTTAGCTTAACTCAGTCCTTTAAGCTTGCTAAGGGTCCCAAACTTAGAATATATTAACTAAGTATTCAGACTTAGTTCCACTTTATCCTTTGGCAACCTTATTCTATGACATTTACATCCTTTAAATGTTGATATTTGAGTTAATTCATGATCAGAAATGTAGTAGTGCTTTCCAGACAAGTTTCAAATTTTTCGGACCTCATTTAGAACATATTTGAGTGCCCAAAATAGTGTGTCGATGAGATCTTGTAGCATCGCATCGAACATAGTGTTGATAAGATAGTTTTTCCCCAGCTTCAGTGCAAATTCTAGTGAACCGACATAGACTCGATGCGGTATATTGGCCTGCGCGTCGGTAACATATTTTACAGGTATTAAAAGGCTACATCATTAGGGTTAAGTAGGTCTTTGTCCCATGCATTTCATACCCAAAAAAACGAAATTAAACCCTTTGGAGAGTAATTATATTCATTCTTTCACAAATTTTCCAAGAACAAGAACCCTAGGTGTTCAAATTTCAAATAAAGAACTCAAGAAATCATCATTAACTTTCAGAAATTCATCAACTAAGGTATGTGAAATGTTCATCCAAGGGTCCCTTCCACCCTTGGAGTCGAAGAAACTATTTTTAAACTTCAAGTTTATGGATTTTATGAATTCCATGTAGGGTTTGATTATTTTCATGTTAATAATGATTAATTGGAATTCTAATCTATGTTTATGATACGTTTTATGTGAGGTTAATTGATATGTATGTAATATCATGAGGATCCATGTAAAACCCTTGAAATTTTCAATGGGGATTTGAATTATGTTGTCTACTTATGTTTAGTGTTATAAGCATATGTCTACTCTCCAAGTGCTTGATGAATTATTCCTGTGAACTAATAAAGGAAAGAAATCATCTCATGCAAGCTTATTTGCAAGTGATACCAAGCAAGAGTTTAATAAGATGTATCTATAGATGCATTATGAATTCAATGTGTATGCTTATGCTAAGCAAGATCATGTGATGATTTATTTTCACTGGGGGTATTTAATACCTGACAATTTAGTTATTTACATAGAGCCAGTGTCAGTTAAAAATTAATCTTAGTAGTGACTCGATTAGTAAAACTCAGCCAGTTACAGAAACCCAAAAAATCTTAGTAGTGTTCGTAATTCAGTCACAGTACTTTGTGTAGACCGCAGTAGCACGCTGTACTCAATAAGATTAATAGAATACAGTAGTATTCCATCTGTCCATGGAACTCAGTGAACTCAGTTCAGTTCAGTCAAATAGTAATATTTGTAACAATTCAGTCCAGTCTAGTACAGACTAGAAATCAGATCAACGTCTGTTAAATTGGGATTATGATTTAGCACCGCGTGAACCAAGGTATGGGGGCATTCCTGTCAATAGAGGGTTTGACCCTTAGTAGCAATCCCTGCATTACCGATCTATATGGCCAGCGTAGTTTGAGATATATTCCTGTCAGACACTATAAATATTGATATATCTCATTAGAGTTTTCATACTAGCAAGAGAGAGATGGAAGAGCTTCCTATCAGAGAGAGTTAACTTACGGCTTATCTCTACCCGTGGCACGATCTTGAAGGCCTTCCAATTGGGGTTATAGGTTGAACCCCAATCAGTTCAGAGAGGGGCATGTCAGTTAGATGATTACCTCCCCATAGTCTTAGTTTCAATCTCAGCCTCAAAATAGAATTCAGTTCAGTTCTACAAATTTAGAACTATCAGATATAGTCAATTAGTTTAGTACGGAACTCAGTATAGCTCCACAGAATCGAGATTGTCAGATATAGTCATTCAATTATCAGAAATAAAACATCAGTAAACTCATATATTAGTTAATCAGTATTTAAATTCAGTATTTAGTACTCTCACAATCTCAGTTATAGTATACGTATTCATGCATGTACTCTCATTCAGTCATACTCATATTATTCAGTTAGTATTGTTCATGTATATAAATCCATGCATTTTTGGCCTACCTAACTGAGCATACTAGTACATTCAAAGTACTGACGCATGTTCTTCTTTTGTACTATGATGTCTTATATCATAGGTTCAGACGCATGAACTCCAAAGCACCATAGCAATTCAGCTTTTTAGTAGTCAGCATAGTGATGAGTCCTCATAGTTTGAGGACATGGTTTTTTTCATTATTTCAGTATTATTTTCAATAGTCGGAGTTAGTTGGGGACTTGTCCCATTAACTCCATAGTTCAAATAGTTCAAAGGCTTTCCAAAAAATAATATTTTTTGACAGTTGTTTAGTTTTCAGTATTGATGTTCAGTTTTGATATTGTGATACCATATCCAGTATCATTTATAGTACTGAACCTTTTGGCTAGTTTTTTACTTATTTCTACATATTTACCATATTATTATTTAATTATTGCAGCAGATACCACTCATAGGTTAGGTTGTGGTAATTCGGGATTATGAGCACTATGTCGCATCCAGGGTACATACTCGGGGCGTTACAAACTTTGTATCAGAGCCTAAGGTTCAACAGTGTCCTAGGAACTCTAAAATACACATCTAGTAGAGTCTTGTCCATGGGTGTGTTGTGTGCCACACTTATGGACAGGAGGATACGAGATATTTTAGGAAAATTTTCACTTCTTTCAGTATTTATGTCGTGTGAGTCAGCATGAGCTCCAGTAAAAATCTTAGTGTAATCTACTTCTTCCTTTTGCTTACAGAACATGCATCCCAAAAGGACTAATGAAAGAAGAATGGACTAATGAAAGAATAACTAAAAATCAGTTAACACCTTAGCCCGTTCAAGAAGATCCCCTAGACGAGCATGTTTCACATGCAGAATTCAAGTCTGCATTCAGTACTCTAGCCAACTCAGTCGTAACCCAGAATAAATGGCCAACTGCTATTTTGTCCTGCAAGTGGACAATACTGGTGCAACAAGAATTTGGAACTTCACCCGAATGAATCCTCCGTTATTCTCAGATTCTGAGTCTGAAAAGGATCCATAGGAGTTCCTCGATTAGGTTCAGAAAGTCATAGATATCATAGGAGTGACATCCAGTGAGAGTGTTGAGTTAGCCAACTATCAGCTATAAGATGTATCCCATACGTGGTTTAAGCAGTGGAAGGTAGATAAGGGTGCATATGCATGGCCCATAGAATGAGAAAAGTTTGCTACGACCTTCTTAGATAAATTCGTCCCCTTAGAGCTAAAATAATCCAAGGTATTAGAGTTCATCAATCTCAATTAAGTCAGTATGAGTGTTAAAGAGTATTCCCTCAAGTTTATTCAGTAAGCCAGGTATGCTCCCCATGTAGTAGTAGACAATAGATCTAGAATAAGCAAATTTGTGAATGGGGTATTAGGTAAAGTGGTTAAGGAGTGCAGGATTGCGATGTTTATTAGGGATATTGACATATCTAGGCTTATGGTCCATTCTCAACAGATTGAGAAATAAAAACCTAAGAAGAAGGAGAGAGAAAATAAAAAAGCCAGAATAGGTAGCTTTAGTTTTTCCCAGCCAAGGTCAGAGGATGGTAACTGATCTCGGTTTAGTCAGAAGTTATCAGCCCCAGTTCCATCTTCAGATATCACACCAGTACCAATGTTCAAGAATAAAAGTCATAATGGGGTGCGAAGCTCCAAAACCAAGAGTAGTGCAAGCAGTGTTTGTACTAAGACACTTTGTGAAGAATGTGGTAAGAATCATAAGGGTATGTGCAAAGCCTACAGTAATGTGTATTTTGGATGTGGTGAGTTAGGTGATAAAGTCCAAGACTATCCTAAGGCTAGTCTATAACGTCAGCACAGTCGTCCTTTAGCTAAGTCCGATCGCTCGAATCAGTAGGGTCCCACTTCCAGTGCCGCCAGTAGGTAGTGCCCAAATAGGCTTTATGCATTTAAGTTCAGGCAAGATAAGGAAAGTTACCCCAATGCGGTTATTGGTATAGACCTCCCATTTACATGTTTATGTCTTATTAGATCCAGGAGCTTCTCTGTCTTTTGTAACTATTTGCATAGCAGTTAACTTTAAAGTCAAATAGAATATTAACAAAACCTTTCCCAGCCTCCACCCCAGTGGGTCAGTCTATCATAGCCCGATGAGTATACAAGAATTTTTCGGTTATGATATCTCAGGAAGTCAGGCTTCTAAATTTCAATAGTAATTTTAGTATGTGGGGGAATGATGACCAACCTGTCTTTGCCTCAGTGCAAAGTTTTGTACTTTAGTCATCATGATACCTACGCATGGTTTACGGCTCAGCTCCATGAACACAACTTTTATTCATGCACTTTCCATAGAATCGTGTGTATTTCCAGTTCTTACTATGAGGAAATCTAGTTTACTCAGTAGTATGAATCATGTTTCATTAACACAAAAACTCCAAACTCAGGTCATGCAGCTCATGACTTCTGCACTTATGCCTTACAGTGTGTTTAGTCTGAGTTACCGTATGAATCGTAGTTCAGTTACAATCTCAGTCGAGTAGCCAAATGAGTAACTCAATTCAATTTCAAGTTTTCTCGGCCATAGCATACAGTTACTAATTACATATTTATTAGTATTTTAGTACCTCAGCTTACAAAATATTTCAGAACAATGTCATATGCTTCATCTTGCATTCTCAAATAATATAGCTTTCATGAATTTATGCTCAGTTATCTCATATTACCTAATCAGTCCTTACCTCCTATACATGATACTCTACAGTTTCAATCTAGTTATTTAGACTAAGTATAGTTCAGCCTTGCAGACCCAGTATTCAGCTATCAGTTATTCAGTTAATTGGATAAGTTAGTATGCTTAAGCATTCGTGCACAGCGCCCATGCCAATATGTTTTCAATAGTACCAAGTGAAGTGTCATACTAAGGTGGAAAGTGTAGTTGTGAAAGTATTCAAGGGATATGTCTAAGCTTGAAAATTTGTAGTTGCAGTGCATAAGCTTAGTCACTCTATCTTTGATAATGATTTGTAGGCCTCGCCTCATATTACAAAATTTTATCCACGTTGTGATGTCTTATTCTGATAGTGCCAAGCTTTCCTTGCTCCCTAAAGGTCCTAGTAGCTCAATAAAAAGAGAGTGTCAGAGAAAATCTCTAGTCGAGAATAATTTTTCAGTATAAGTTAGACTGTAAAGCCAGTAATTAATTTTAGTAGTCAGATGGACAAATTTGTGCAGTGTATTTTCCATATTTTCACCTAGTCGCACCATCTAAAGTCTCATGAATGAAACTATTCTAAGATAGACCAACCAGGTAGTTGAGTGTTTAACTCAGTTAATATATCATGTCTCAATTTCAAGCCCCAGATATTTAGTCATGATTCATTTTATGGGTGCCTTGTGCATTGCCCTAATTTTCCTCAGTATCTCAGCCAAGTTAGTATTCTTCAGGGGTCATAATGTCCCAAGGGGGAGATACAATATAAACCCAAGATTTCATGTCCTAAACCTCCCATTTCTCTTCATATAGCAAATCTAGTTTGGAGTAGTGCGTACTCATAAGTTGACCCTCAAGTTTCAATCTCAGTCGTGAGCCACGTATTCAAGGGGCTCAGTTCAGTTCACAATATTTAGTTCATGTATCACGTTCCAGTCTCAGTCATGTTCTCACATTTCCGTTCATGCATACTCTAAAAATTATCTTGGGTTCATCAGTATTTTTGCAGTTTAAGTAATAGTGTTTCCTTAAGCATATTTACTTTCATGCTCAAATTTTCAAATACAAACTTGGTATTAGTTACTATTATATATTCAGTCATATGATCATGAGTCAGTTCACACATGTATTCATGCATCATATATGTATGTTTAGTATGAGAAACTCAGCTTATTAGTAATCCCATCATGCAGTCATGAATTAATTCAGTCATGTACTCATGCATTAGATATCCATATTAAGTATGAAATTCAATATGTCGGTAATGCCAGTCATATAAACATGTTTAGGATATTCATGTCTAGTAAGTAATTTTAATCTACCAAGTATTCTCAGCTTAGTTTGTCACATTCGAGGATGAATTTCCCAAAAAGGAGATAATGCAAAACCCCACAATATTCTTAGCTTAATTCAGTCCTTTAAGCTTGTTAGGGGTTCCAGACTTAGAATGTATTAACTAAGTATTCAGACATAATGCCATTTTAGCCTTCAAAATTTGGAAACCTTATTTCATGACCTTTACATCTTTTAAATATTGATATTTGAGTTAATTCATGATTAGGAATGTCTATAGAGATTCCCAAACAAGTTTCGAATTATTCAGACCTCGTTTAGACAATGTTTGAGTGCCCAAAATAGTGGGTGGACGCGATCTTTATGCGTCACATCAACCATCATGTCGATAAGATAGTTTTTCTCCAGCTTCAATGCAAATTATAGTGAACCAATGCGGAATCGACGGGGCGCGTTAGCTATCGCATTGATGCCAATAACGCAGTGCATCAGTCTGTGCGTCGATAACACAATTTACAAATATTAAAAGGCCGTGTCCTCAGGGTTAATTAGGTTGTTTTCCCTCGCTCCTCATCCCCCAAAACACGAAATTAAACCCTTTGGAGAAAAATTATATTCATTCTTTCACAAATTTACCGACAATAAAAACCCTAGATGTTCCAATTTCAAATCAAGAAGTCACCATTAACTTTTAGAAATTCATCAACTAAGGTATGTGAAGTGTTTATCCAAGGGTCCCTTCAACCCTTGGAGTCCAAGAAACTATTTTTAAACTTCAAGTTTATGGATTTTATGAATTCTATGTTGAGTTTGATTATGTTAATATTTATAGTGATTAATTGGGATTCTAATCCATGTTTTATGATACATTTCATATGAGTTTAATTGATATGTATGTAATATCATGAGGATCCATGTGAAACCCTTGAAATTGTTAATGGGGATTTGAATTATGATGTCTACTTATTGTTTAGTGTTATGTGCATATGTCTGCTCAACAAGTGCTTGCTGAATTGTTCATGTGAAGTAACAAGGGAAAGAAATCATGTCATCTAGCTTATTTGCAAGCTATACCATGCAATAGTTTAATAAGATATCTCTATAGATGCATTATGAATTCAATGTGCATGCTTATGCTAAGCAAGATCATGTGATGCTTTATTTTCATGCTATAGAGTCCTAACGGTATATAATACCCGACAATTTAGCTATTTACTTAGAGCCAATGTCAATTACAAAGTAATCTTAGTAGTGACTCAATCAGTATAACTAAACCAGTTATAGAAACCCAGGAAATGTCAGTAGTGTTCATAATTCAATCCTAGTACTTAGTGTAAACCTCGGGAGCACTCTGTGCTAAGTCAGATTAACAGAATTCAGTAGTATTCTATAAGTCCATGGAAATTAGTGAACTTAGTTCAGTTTAGTCAAATAGTAATATCAATAACAATTCAGTCCAATCTATTACAGACTAGAAATTAGTTCAGTGACCGTTCTGTTGGGAGTAGGATTCGGCACCGAGCAAACCCAGGGATGGGGGCATTCCTGTAAACAGAGGGTTTGACCCTTAGTATCAATCCCTATGTTATAGAACGATGTAGCTATCATAGGTTGAGATATCTTTCTGCAAGAGTCTATGAGGGTTGATACATCTCATTAGATTTTTCCTACCAGCGAGGGATTAATGGAAAAATTTCTCGTCAGAGAGGGTTAAATCACAACTTGTCTCTACTTGTGGCACAGTATTTACACCCTTCTAACTGGGGTTATAGTTTGGACCCTAATAAGTTCATAAAAGGGCATGTCGATTAGTTGATTATCTCTCATAGTTTTAGTTTCAGTCTTAGTCTCAGAATAGAACTCAATTCAGTTCTACAAATTCAAGACTATCAGATATAGTGACTCAGTTCAGTACTAAATTCAGTATTATTCCATAGAATCAGGACTGTCAGATACAGTCATTAAGTTATCAAAAATATAATATCAGTAAACTCAAACATTAGTTAGTCAGTATTCAGTATTCAGTACTATCACGATCTCAGTTATAGTATATGTATTCATACATGTACTCTTTTTCAGTCATACTCATGTCATTAAGTTAGTATTGTTAATTAATATGAAGCTATGAATTTAATCCTACCTCACTAAGCATACTAGTACATTCAAATTACTGTCACATGATTTTATTTTGTGCTATGATGTCTTATATCATAGGTTAAGACGCATAGGCTCCAGAGAACCTTTAGCAGTTTATATTTTTAGCAGTCAATGTAGTGGTGAGTCCTCATAGTTCAAGGACATGGTTGGTTTCAGTGTTTTGGTATTATTTTCAGTAGTTAGAGTTAGTTGAGGACTTGTCCCATCAACTCCATAGTTAAGATAGTTTAAAGGCTT